>CP089463.1:0-1283262 GCA_026636295.1 Medakamo hakoo | reverse complement strand
CCTAACCCTAACCTAACCTAACCCTAACCCTAACCCTAACCCTAACCCTAACCCTAACCCTAACCCTAAACCCTAACCCTAACCCTAACCCTAACCCTAACCCTAACCCTAACCCTAACCCTAACCCTAACCCTAACCCTAACCCTAACCCTAACCCTAACCCTAACCCTAACCCTAACCCTACCCTAACCCTAAAACCTAAAACCCTTTGGCGTGGTACGCCCAGTGGACGCGCAAGACCAGCGGGAACGACTGCGGCGCCGCCTGGGCGTCGCCCTCCAGCAGGAAAGTGACGGGAGCGCAAAAGGAGGGGCGGCCAGCGCCGGCCTGGCCTGGCGGCGGAGGGGCGCCGCCCGGGTCTAGGCTCTCGTCCCGGTGGGCGTGGGCGTTGGGCAGCAACATCTCCAGGTTTTCGGGCGACAGGTAAATATAGGCGTTGGACCCGCACAGGCGGGCGGCGGGGAAGGTGACGGGCGGGCCGTCTGCGTCAGCAGGCGGCGCCAGGACGCCTTCGGCCACGGGCGCGGCCGTGCCAACCGCGGCAGGCGGCGGGTCCGGCCGCTGTGGCCGCCGGGTGGCCTGCACGTGGGCGGGTAGGACACCGGGCTCGAAGGACCGCGGCGACCGCGGGAGCCAGGACTTCTCCCACCACGGCAAGGGCGGGGGCGGGTACTGCCGGACGGAGGTGGGCGGGTCCATGGTGGTGCAAGGGGGGAGGCGCGGCGCCGACGGTGGGGCGGCGCGGGACAGACCCAGGCAATACGCGGTGACGCGGGCCGTGCGCACACACGGCTGAGCAGAGGCAGCCAGCGCCGCGAGCCTCCTTGTGGCGTGGGTGGCGTGCTCGCAGGGTTGTGTGGGCGTGCGTCTGTGAGCCGGGTTTTTGTTCCGTGCGTTTGGTGTGCCGGGTTTTTTTTTTGCGTGCGCGGGTTTGTGCGAGTGTGAGGCGCGCCGGTCATTCAGAACCGCAAAAAAAACAAGATGCACACGCTCCCTGAAAACAACTCCCGCCCCACCCCAAAACCATCCTCAAAACCGGAACTTCGGCACCCGCAACACCATGCGCGGCGTCCGCGCCCACACTTCCACACGTTTGCCGTCCAGTGTCTCGCCGTCAAACACAAACGCGCCGTCCATCGACCCAATGACCGACCCCGGCAGGAGCGATGCATCCACCGAGTCCACCGGGCTCTTACGCGTCGGTTCCACAGACCGCGACGCGTACGTAAAGTGCGGCCCGGCCGCGCCGGCCACCAGGCGCGGCGTCTCGCCGACCACGCCCTCGCCGCGGACGGCGTCTTTGAAGCTGCCGTCCGGGCGGCGGATGACCCACACCCGCTCCCGCAGCCGCGCCGCGCGCAGGGCGGGCGGGCGGGCGCGCGGTGGGAAGTGGGCGTCGTCGCCGGGGCGGGGCGTCAACGCGGGCCACGTTCCCGCCGCGTCCGCCGCCACGGCTTCGGTCGGCACGTCCGCCGGGTCCAGCAAGCACATGGTGATGCGGTAAGAGAAGACGTGGGCAAAGCCTTCCACCGGGTCACAGTCGGTGCTATACACGACGCCCGCCACGATTTGGAACTGGGACGTCAGCGCCACGCCCACGGCGGCGTCCGGCCATGATGCGGCCAGGGCCGCCAACTCGGGCGGCGACAGGCCCCGGTCCAGGGGCAGGCCCGGAAAGCCGCACAGCGCCATTTCGCGCGGCGGGACGGCGCCCTGGGCGCGCACCTGCTCCCACGCGGCCGGGTCGAGCTGCAGCAGCGCCGGGCTGGGCGACAGCAGCCCGCTCTCCATGTAATGCGCCAGCCGCTCCAGCCAGGCCACCAACCCACCGCCGCCATCCGCCCGGATCAGGGCGGGAGCGGGGTCCGCGAGCCGGCCAGTGCGCTGGTTGACCATGCGGACCCCGCCGGCCGCCAGGGCATAGAGCGCATTGCCAGCCAGGTCCAAGAAAATGGAGCGGCACACCACCTCGGGGCCGGGGTTGGCGCCCACCTGCCTGTCCGGCGTCGTGACGACCAGCGGGTGCAGGGTCCGGCGGCGGAAGAGGCGGCGGGCGATGGCGCCGCCGCCCCGGTCTTCCAGGGCGACAAATGTGCCATGCAGGGAAGGTTCCACCTCGAACTCGCCGTGCCTGTTGGGCGGCGCGGTGCGGTAGGCCATGATGGGCGGGTGCAGCTGGCCGGTGTGCAAGGACCCGTAGCACGCCACCAGGCCGGTCACGCCACCCGCGGCGGCGGCGATGACGTCGTCGCGCGTCAGGCGGCCCGGGCGGGCCAGCCATAGGAATGCTAGCGGCCCTCGCGGCAGCGTCAGCTGGCCCGCGTGCAAGGCCAACACGGCCGCGACAGACGGGTGCACGCGCACCGCCGGGTGCGTTTCCTCGGGCGGAGGGTCGGCCCGCCAGCCGGCCAGCAGGGACTTGTACGCGACGGGCACGTGCGCCCGCAGAAAGCGCTCCACGCGGGCCCAGGCGCGGGCGGCGCGTGCGCCTTCCGCACCGAACGCGCCGAGCACGGTGGCGTAGCTGAGTGGGGGTGCGGGTGGGGGTGGAAGAGGCAGGGGGTGGGGCAAGCGTGTGAGCAGACGGAACGAGAGAGGGCGGCGGGCGCCGCCCCCCGAGGCCGGCGCACCAGGCACCCCAGGCGCGCCGACGTGCTGGACGCCAACCCGCTGAGACGGTCTCAGCGGGTTGGACCACCTAAGGACCACCCCACCCCACCCCAAACCCAAAAAACACCACTCTCTCTCTCTCTCTCACCGGCGCACGGCCGCCTTGTACGTCGCACACGCGGCGGGCGCCGACGCGCACGCCCACGACACGTCCACGTCCCGGCCGGCGAGACGCATGATTTCCACGGCGTGCTGCGCCTCAAATACCCCGCGCGCGGCGGACAAGTCCCACGCGCCCGGGCCGTCCGGACTGGGGTCGAGGCACGCGGCCGGCATGCCCCACCCGCCGGGGATGGCGTCGCCCGGGGTGAGGGGCGTGGGCATGACGGGGTCCAGGGCGGCGCGCGCCGCGGCGCCGAGCTCGTCCGTGTCCAGCGGCCCCTGCTTCGCCAGGCAGGCCACGCCGTACCAGGCGGCGACCCGCCGCCACAGCGGCTCGCTGTCTGCCAGGGCGTCCCGCACCGTCTTGCAGGAGCAGAGGAAGCGGCCGAACGACTGGGCGTCCAGGAAACTGCGGAGTTGGTGTGGAAAAAAGGGCGTGAAGGGGAGGAGCGACGGGTGGGGGTGGGGGGAGGGGGGGGACGGGGTAGAGGAGGCCATGGGCTTTGTTTTTTTTGGCGCCACGCACCACCACGCACCTTCCCACCGCCTCCAGCATGTCCACCGGCAGGTCGGTCAGCGAGGTGACGGCCGCCTCGCTAGGCGTGGGGTCCGCCATGGGTTCTTTGAGAGGGTTGCGGGCGGGCGGCGGCTACACACTTGTGCCGCAAAAGACAATAATGAGCGCGCGGCCCCCCACCTGGCCGCTGGCCATCCCACCCACCCACCGCCCTCCCGCGTTTTTTCTTTACCATCGCCCGCCGTCAATCCACGGCTTTTTTTTCTTACAACGCGTCCGCGTCCTTAAAAAAACAAACCGTGCATCTATTTTACTGTACGGCCTGCGTGCGCGGGCGGGCGGGACCCCCGCCCCCCGTGCACGCAGGCCCCAATGGAAACAAAAAAAGGGATAGAGGCGGGGCGAGGTTGAGAGGGTGTCATATATATATGGGCTAATAGCAGCGCCGCCGCGATGAGCACGCACAAGCCGGTCACAGCGGCTTGCGCGTGGCGTCAGAAAGGGGGCAGTTGGGAGGGCGCGCAGGAGTGGGTTTGTAATTACGGGGAGCGTGGGAGGGTGGGGGTGACGGCGGCCGCCTGGGTTGGTCGGTCCCACAAAGCGCGACCGACCAACAACTGCCTGCACCCCTGCCGTTTTATTTTCAAAAGAGGAATATGTACACGGTGGAGGTGGGACTGGACCAGGTCATGGATGTGATACGGGTGTCAGGGTCCTCGCGGCATCAGCAGCAGCAACAGTCGTTCACGGCGGCACGGGGACCGTGCCGCACACGGGCGCGACGGCCGCGCCTGTCAGGCCATTCGCCTGCAGCTGGCCGCTCACGCCCACCTTGTCAAAGGTGCCGCCCGTGAAGTCGGAGACCTGGCCAAAGGGACCGAACGAGGAGACGCCGACGGCCGAGTCCGCGGTGCAGAACGCGGCCGGGTAGGTGGAGCCGGTCGTCGCGACCGCGGGCGTGACGACGCCCGTCGGCACGTACGTCGTCGGGTCGACCGAGATTTCGTAGGCCGTGCTGCCGCTGGAGGAGATGGCGTAGACTGTGGAGAGGGGTGGGGGTGGGGTGGGCGCGGGTGAGGGAAGCGGGCAGCGCGCGGGTGAGGGCGCGCGCGCGCGGGGCACAGGCTTGGGGAGGGCCCTCCACCGCCGCTCTCACCTTTGCCGTCGGGCGACGCCGTGATGTCGCCCGCGCCGGTGAAGCCGGGCGCAGAGATCGCGCCCTTGGTCGTCAGCGACCCGTCCGGCTGGATCTCCAGCGTCAGCACGGAGTTGTCGCCGACGGCGTACAGCAGGTTGGAGTTGGGCGCCGCGCCCAGGCCGGCGTACGGCGTGATGCCCTGCTGGACGACCTCGTACGCGCACGGCGCGCCGGCGGGCTGGCCGGCGGGGATGCGGATGATCCAGCCGGACGTGGCGTACGTGCCGCCGGTGCGGCCCAGGACGTACAGGTTGCCTGACATTGGTGGGAGGGAGGGGGGAGAGGGGGGATGGGGAGGGCAGGAGATGCGAGGTGAGGGGGGGTAGACTCTCCCCCCACCCTCGAGGAGGGATGTGGTGGTCTCATCTGTACGGGACGCCCTCGCCGGTATGCAGGGTTGTCTCTGGCCAGCCACGCCTCCGCAACTAAACAAAACACAAGCCACTCACCCGCGCCGTCCACGGCAATGTCGTTGGTCGTGCACGCGTCGTTCTGGGCCGTGCTCTTCTGGGAGCACAGCTGCGGGTCGGTCCGGTCCAGGTTGCACAGAAGCGTGGCCTGGCCCGCGGTCGTCGTGTTGGACCAGGACGGCACGGTGTACACGGACAGCTTGCCGGTGTAGTAGACGTCCGGGTTGGTGGCCCCGCACGGGTCGCACTCCACGACGCCGCACTGCGTCGCGTCGACGGGGTTGGGGACCAGCGGCAGCAGCCCGGCCGGGCACTCAAACGCCACGCACTCGGACGCGGCGGACGCCGTGGTCGTCGCCGTGGTTTGGCCTGTGGGGCAGGCCGTCTGCTTGGGCGTGTCCTGGATGCCGCCCGGGCACCTGCGCGCGGGGACGGAAGGGAGGGGAGGGGAGGAGGGTGGGTGGGCGTGGAGATGCAACGCAGGGGGCGCGCGCGCGTGCCCTGAAAGAGAAGCGAAACAGGCGCAGCGGACAAAGACACGCACCACGACCCCAGGCCACACTCGGAGCAGGGCGGCGGTCCCTGCGGGCTGGGCGAATAGTAGCCCGGCGCGCAGACGATGAAGCACTGCGGTGGAGGAGGGAGGGGGGGGGGGGAGGAAGGGGGCGTGAGCGCGGCGGGCGACAGCAGGCGGGGGCCGGGGCCCAACCCTCACACAGACCCGCCCGCCCGCCAAGGGACGCGCGTCCGCCGCGGTCCCACGCACCTGGCCCTGGGCGCTCGACGTCGCCGTCAGCGTCGAGTATGACGGCGGGCACGGGTCCTTCTTCGGGGTGTCCTGGATGCCGCCCGGGCAGTAGCTGGGACGTGGGGAGAGGAGGGCGCGGGGAAGGGGGTGGTGGGTGTGAGCGCGCGCGCGTCGAGCAGTGTGTGCGCCCTGGGTCGCGCGCGGGCGGGCGGTGAAACCAAGTCCCCACCCCACCACCCACCCCCGCCCGCCCACAAACTCACTTGCCCACACCGCACTGGACGCAGGCGCCCGTCGGCGTGGCCGCGTAGTACCCCGGCTGGCACCGGCGCACGCACTGCCCCGCCGCCGACGCCGTCGTCGTCACCGTCGTCAGGCCGTCGGGGCACGGCGCCCGCTGCGGGCTGGCCTGAGGCCCGCCGGGGCAGGTGTAGCCGTAGTCGCACGCAATGCAGGCGCCCGTGGGCGTGGTGGCGTAGTACCCCGGCTGGCACGTCGTCACCGTGCACGTGGGCGGCGTTCCGACCGCGCACGTCTTGCAGTCGCCGACGCTGGACGACGTGTTGGTGGACGTGAAGCTGCCCGCCGGGCAGGTGATGCGCGCGTCGGGCGTGGACTGGGGGCCGCCCTGGCAGTACGCGCCCGGCCCGCACTCCGAGCAGGGCAGGCCGCCGTTGAGCGGGATGTAGTACCCCGGCTCGCAGACCGGGACGCACGCGCTCGCGTCCGCGGCGTTGGGCGTGAGCGTGGTCGTGTCGCCGGTGCAGGGCGTCTGCTGCGGCGTCGGCTGCGGGCCACCCGGGCAGTACGAGCCGATCTGTGTGTGTTTTTATCGTAGTGGGCGTGAGTGGGTGGGGGGAGGCGCGCGGCGGTGTGAGGGGGTGGTTGGTGGTTGAGCGCAGCGTTGCTTCGTCTGTCAAAAGGAGAGGCGAAGAAGCACACTCACCCCGCACTCCAGGCACGTCGTCGCATTCGGCGACGTCGCGTACGTGCCGGGCTGGCACAGGACGACGCACGTGCCGTTGACCAGGGACGTGCCCGCGTCGCAGCCCACGCACTGGGCCGGGTCGGACGACGTGGCCGTGTCAGTGAACGGCGCGGTCGGCGGGCAGGGCGCGATGACGGGCGTCGACTGCGGCCCGCCCGCACAGTAGTTGTTGAGCTGTTGGGTGTGTGTGTGTGTGTGGTGGGAGTGTGGTGTGGTGTGTGTGGGAGGTGTGGTGCGTGTGTGTGGGCGCTGTCGCACCACCCCACCTCACCCCCACCCCCGCCAAGCGCACCCCGCAGTCGGTGCACGGCCCGTATTTGTCGGCCGCGTACTGGCCGCCGTCGCAGACGATGATGCAGTCTTCTTCGCCCGTCGCGTCGTTGACAACGGTCGTGTAGCCCAACTTGCAGGACACGCGCTCTTCCGCGGCTTGCGGACCGCCAGGGCAGAAGCTGGGCCGTGTGTGTGGGGTGGGGTGGGGGTGGGGGGTGAGGGGTGAGGGGGGGTTGGCCGAGGGGTCGGGCCCCGACGGGAAGCAAAAAAAAGGCGCACGCACAAGCCGGGGCCGCACGCCAGGCAGACCGCGTCCGCGCCGGCGTTCACGACGGCGTAGCTGTGTGTGTGTGTCGGCGGGTGTGGGGCGCGTGTGTGTGAGAGAGAGGGAGAGAGGGCAGAGAGAGGGGAACGCAGCAGCGCCCACACAAACACCCAAACACAACAACGCACGTCCCGGCCGGGCAGGTGATGATGCACTGGTCCACGGACGACGCGGTCTCGATGCCGTTGGTGGTGAAGCCGTCCGGGCACTGTGGGTGGGTGGATGGACCAGAGGGGATGTGAGGGCTGGGCCGGGTGGTCGCCGCGCTGCCCCCACCACCACCACCACCACCACCACCACCACCACCACCACCACACACCCACACACACGCACCGCGACGCGCTCGTTCAGCTTGCCGCCAGGGCAATAGAAGTCGGTGCCGCACACCTCGCACGCGGCCTTGAGCTCGTCGGGCAGGTAATACCCGGGCTCGCAGGGGCCGGAGACGGCGGCCTTGACGGCGGTTTTCTGTGTCAAAGGAGGGGAAGAGGGGGTGAGGGCGGGGCTGTCTTTGACGCGCGCGCGGGGTGGGGGGAGCGCTGGTCCCAAAACCTAGCCACAGGCCCCCGCCACGGCGCCGGCGGCCCGCGTGTTAGCCCACAACACACGGCAACCAGCTCTGTGTAGCTCCGTGGAGGGCAGGCGCACACGCCAGGCTGGCCGAGCAGCCGAGAGCGGCACGCCAAAGTTTTATGAAAAAAATAACGTCGCGCATGTGCGCGGCCGCGCGCGAGTGCACGTGCGCGCCCCCGCCGCGCGCTCGTCCGGCCATCCCCAAGCCTGCCGCCCAGTCCTGCGCGTAGCCAAAATGCGCCCGCTTGTTCAGGCGGGGTTCGTTCGCCCAGGCGAGACGCGGGCCATCCAGCCGGCGCCGGCAAAGGGGGCAATGTCTGAACGCGCGCGCTCGCGCGCGCCAATGGAAGACAAAAACGGTTCCCTCACCTTGGACGCGATGGCCTCGTCCACTTTCTTCTCCAACTCCTTGACGGTGGCCAGCAGGCTGCCATCGACGGTCGACTTGGTGGGGCCGGCCTGTCGGTGTCGTGAAAGAGAGAGGACGTGAGAGAGAGAGGCGCAGCTGTCGCCAGGCCGGTGTGTGTCAGGCAGAGGCACACTCGTTGAAAGTGCTCCAACGCGCCTGCGCCGCCGCCGCGGACCAGGCCAGGACCGCCATGAACGTAGCGGCAGCCACGCGCATGGTGGGGTGGGGGTGGGGGTGTTGCAAGGTTGTTTTGGGGGGGTGGGGCTGGGGACGGACTCGGACCGAGCTGTGGAGGCGTGGTGCAGCGTGCCGCGCCGCCTGCCGCCTGGTGTGTGTGCCCACTGCGCGCACGCGGGCCGGCCCGCCCGCGCCCGGGCCGGCGAGTGTGACGCCTCCTGCACAGCACACACCCACCCTGCTGTTCTGCCTCGCGTCCCTCCCGCGGATGGGTGAGGGGAGTTGCAACACACGCCCCACGGCCCCGCGCCCACAACCCCTCCCCTCCCCTCCCCTCCCACGCGCCACGAAAAACACCCCACCCCACCCGTCTGCCACCTCCCACATCCCCCGCCGCCCCCACGCCGCGGCTACGCCGGCGGCGCCGGCGGCGGCCGCCGCCGCGGCACGGGACTGGGCGACGCCTGTGACGGCGACGGCGCCGGCCCGCCCGCCGACGGCCGGGCCGGGCCGTTGCCATTGGCGGCGGGCGGCGGGGGGCCGGCGGGAGCGCCCGCGCCCGCGCCGGCGCGCCCGCTCCCGCTCCCGCCGCCGCCGCCGGCCAGCAGCACGATCGACCGCGGCACCGTGACGGACGCCGCGCCCGCCGCGGCCGCGCCTTCCCGCAGCAGGCTGGCCGACCGCAGGGCGGCCGCCAGCTCGGACGCCGCGCGCTGGGCGGCGCCCCGCCGAGCCGCGCCGTCGCCCTCCTCCACGACCAGGGCGGCCGCCGCCTCGGCGGGCAGGGCCGAGATGTGGGCGTACAGCGCTTCCAGCAGGTGGCCCTGGGCCCGCTTGATCTGGCAGTGGACGACGGCCTTGGGCACGGTGACGGCGATGGTGGAGGAGACGGTGCGCACGTACGCGGCCGTGTCGTCGCCCAGCCGGCCGAGGAAGGCGTCGTAGTCCCGCGCCCCGCCGTACGTCGGCTCCGGGCCCAGCTTGGAGTCGGTGGCCCAGCCGATGGCGGCGCCGATGCCGGACCGCGGCGGGGGTGGCGGCGGCGGCGGCGGCGGCGCGCGGCGCGAGGGCGGCGTGCCCGAGTCGGCCGCCTCGCTCGGCCGGCGCGCGGCGGCCGCGGCCGCCGCGCCCGCCGCCAGCGGCGCGGTCGGGCCGGGCGGCGGCGCGTCGGGCGGGGCGGCCGCCGCCGCGCGCAGGCGGGCCAGCCAGGAATACTTGTCCGACGCCGTCTCCGCCCGCAGCACGATGGACGCGTGGCTTTTGATGACGGGCTTGGTCGGGTCCTTGTTGGTGATGCGGAAGAGGAGGGAGGCGCCCGGTGCGGCGCCGGCGCCGCCGCCGCCGCCGGCGACACCGCCGTCCAAGTCGTACCGGCCGGCCGGCCCGCCCCCGCCCGCCGACCCGGGCCCGCCCGGCCCGCGCCGCGGCGTGCCGTCGCCCTCCAAGTCCTCCACCCGGCACTCCCGGATCTGGATGACGCCCTTGTAGTTGGGCGGGTCGTCCGCGGACTTGAAGTAGTAGAGGAGGCCTGTGTGTGTGTGTGTGTGTGTGTGTGTGTGTGTGTGTGTGTGTGTGTGTGTGTGTGTGTGTGTGTGTGTGTGTGTGCGCGTGGGGTGGTGTGGGGAGAGGGTGGGGGTGGGGGTGGGGCGGGAGGTGTGAGGGCGCTGGTGCAACACCGGCCCCTCCACTGGCACCACCCACCCACGCAGCGCGCTCACCTTTCGGCTCCGTCAGCACAAAGTACCGGCGCTGCCACCGGAACGCGTCCGGCAGGCTCTGCCGCGTCGAGTGCTCGCCGATCCGCTTTTCCAGGTACCCGGTCTTGAGTTCGCCGGACGCGGCGGCGGCGACGGTGGGCGGCGCGCCCAGGCCGGGCAGGCGCAGCGCGGGGCCCGACGCCTCGTCGTCCGAGTCGGAGCCGTAGCCGGCCGGCCCGCCGCCGCCGCCAGCGGCCACCCGGTCCAGCGCCCGCTGCCGGAAAAAGGCGGCGGTGACGTAGTCCCGCTCCATGGCCACCACCGTCGCCGCGACGCGCAGGGCGTCGTCGCGCCAGCCTTCCAGCGCGCGGCCGGCGGCCGACACGACGGCCGCCTCAAAGGCGGGCAGGCGCAGCGGTTCGCGGCCCGAGTCCAGGCCGGACGCGCCCGCGTCCGCGCACAGGCTGGCCTTGGCCGCCGCCTCCCGCGCGGCGGCCAGCAGGACGGCGTGGATGCGGTGGACGCACGCCGCGACCGGGTCGTCCACCAGGCGCAGCGCGTCGGACACCAGGCGCCGCAGCCCGCCCTCGGGCGAGACCAGGTGGGGCTGGAACCCGTCCGCGGTCCGGACGGTGGCCTTGACGACGTCCAGCTTGAAGCCGGCCTCCAGGGGCAGCGCCCGGATGGCGCCCGCCAGGCCCTGGTCCTGGAACGCGTGCCGGATGTGGGCCGCGTACTCGGTCGAATCGACGGTCAGCGTGAACGCGCGCTCAAAGCCGCGGCACAGGGCGAAGACGTCGCGCGTGGACTTGGGGGCGGCGGGCAGGGCGTCCAGCTCGCGTTCCACGGCGACGCGGCGCAAGCGCAGGCGGTCGAGCATCTGGGTGGGTGGTGTGGGGAGGACGGGGAGGAGGGTGGTGAGGGGAGGGGGCGGGCGGCACGCGCGCGCCCGCGGGAGAGAGAGAGACCTTCCGCCCGCTTCCCGCCCAGGGACCCGCGGCAGCCCTCGTCCGCCGTGCACCACGCCCACGCGCGCGTCAGCCGTGCCTGACATCGGCGATGAGGGGGTGGGCGTGACGTGCCGAAGGCCGGCAGGCGGCGCGCCACGCGCCCCCCCTGCTTGCCTGCCCGCTCTCCCAATGCCAAAGAGGCCGTTGTGCCTCCCCTCCTCCCCCGCCCGTCCGCCTCACCTCCGTCAGCGCTTGCACGTCCATCTCCACGCCCGGCTCGGCGGCCGTCGCCCGCGGCGACCTGGGCGTGGCCATGGAGAACTGTGTTTGGTGTGGGCGGGCGGGCGGGCGTCCGCGGTCCGCGCGGAAGGATGCCCTCTCGCTCCGCGCGCGGCAAGGAACAGGGCGCGCGTGCCGCGCGGGGCAGATGCACCAGCCTCTCTCGCTGGGACGGCGAAGCCGCTGCCTTGTCAGGGACGGCGGGGGAAAAAGGAGCGTTCAAGCGCGAGGCGGCCCGCTTTCCTTCCGACCCGCCTCGACGCGCCGCAACAGGAGAGAGACAGAGTGTGTGTGTTGAGCGGCGTGCCCGCTCGTTCGCGGCTCCCCCCCCCTCGCCGCACACACTGTTGTTTCGTCTGTTGCGGCCCGCCGCAGCCTCTGATCACGCGCCCTCGCTCCTCCCCCCTCTCCCCAGCTCGGCGAGGAGCCCGCTGCATCTGCGAGCCAACGCCCGCCCGCTGCCCACCTCCTGGCCCGGTCCCTCTCGCCCGTGCAAGGAAAAAGGCTAGCACACTAGTGGCCGACGGCGCGCTCCGATTGCACGCGCCCCGCACTCCACGCCCGCCCTCCCCACTCTCCCACCACCGCTCCTCATGCCGAGCCTGGCCAAGCTGGTGGACGCGGCGTCCCACCCGGGCGAGGTGGTGCCCCTGGTGAAGATGGCGCTGGCCGCGCGGCGCGCGCGCGCGCTGCCGCAAGGCGAAGCGCTCGCCTTTTGCTACGGCATGCTCAACCGGGTGTCGCGCAGGTGAGATGGGGTGGATGCGTGCGTGGGTGGGAGGGACGGCGTTACCGTCCTGGGCGTGAAGGCCGGAGCGGGAATGCGTGGACCTGAGCGCGCGGGGCGCGGGCCGGGCCGTCGGTGCCGGCCGCGGCCGCGCGCCCGGCGCTGACCACCGCCCATGCCCACCCGCCCTGCCTCGACCACCCCCGCCTTCCCTCACCACCCCACACCCCACGCACACACCCCCCACACCCACCCACCAGCTTTGCCATCGTCATCCAGCAGCTGCCGCCCGTCCTGCGCGACCCGGTCTGCGTCTTCTACCTCGTCCTGCGCGCCCTGGACACGGTGGAGGACGACATGGCGGTGCCCGTCGCGACGAAAGTGCCCCTGCTGCGCTCCTTTGCCGACCGCGTCGGCGACGCCGGCTTCACGGTCGACTGCGGGTACGGCCCGTACGTGGACCTCATGAAACAGTACCGGTTCGTCGCGGAAGTCTTCAACACGCTCAGGCCGGAGTTCGCGGCGGTCATCGCCGACATCACCCGCCGCATGGGCGCCGGCATGGCCGACTTCATCGAAAAGGAGGTGGTGACCGTGGCGGACTACGACCTGTACTGCCACTACGTGGCCGGCCTGGTCGGGGTTGGCTTGTCCGAGGTGCGCGTGTTTTGTGTGGGAGGGAGGGAGGGAGGGAGGGGGGTGCGCGAGCCCGCCTGGGGAGGGGGGGGCGCGCGCGCGCCCGCCCGCTCGGTCGGTCTCTCTCTTCAGGCCGGCCCGCGCGCGGCCGAACGCCGCCGACCACCGCCCCGCGTCCGAAAGGTCAGGGCCGCACTCAGCCAGCCGTGCCCAGGCTGGAGCCGCGCAGGCCGTCGCCCGCACCACCCACACAAAACCCCCCTCACGACGACAACCCCAACCCGACGCCAACCCCAACCCTCGACAGCTCTTTTCCGCGTCGGGGCTGGAAGGCCCCGAACTGGCGGCCGACGAGGCGCTGAACAACCACATGGGCCTGTTCCTGCAAAAGACCAACATCATCCGCGACTACCTGGAAGACATTGTGGAGGAGCCGGCGCCTCGGTGCGTGTGTCGGTCGAGAGGGGTGGGGGGGGGCGGGCAAGAGGGAGCAGCGTGGGAGGCGCGCACGTGGCGCAGAGCAGGCGGCGCGCCGCTCTGCCCCCCTTCCCTCACCCACACCCCAAACACACCACCGCCCCCCATCACGCACAGCATGTTCTGGCCGCGCGACATCTGGGGCCGGTACGCGGGCGCGCTCGCCGAGTTCAAGGAACCGGGCGCGGCCGCGCAGGCGGTGCGGTGCCTGAACCACATGGTGACCGACGCGCTGCGGCACGCCGCGCCCGCGCTCACCTACATGGCCCGCGTCCGCGACCCGGCCATCTTCCGGTTTTGCGCCATTCCGCAAGTCATGGCGGCGCGCACGCTGGCGCTGTGCTACAACAACCCCCAGGTGTTCAGGGGCGTCGTCAAAATGCGGCGGGGCGAGACGGCGTCCCTGTTCCTGTCGTGCGACAGCATGGCCGACGTGTACGCCGCGTTTGGCCGCGTCGCGCGCGGCCTGGCGGCCGAGTGCGAGGCGGCCGCCCTGCCGGCCGGCGACCCGTCCGCCGCCATCACCCTGGAACGGTGTGCCGCCCTGGACGCCGCCTGCTGCGCGGGCCTCGGCCTCAAAGCCGGCGCGCCGCTGCCCGCCGCCGGCGGCGCCTGGCCCGCGACCATCCGGTCGGCCTGCTTGCTCCTCTTGGCCGCCTGGGCGGTCGCCCGCCTGCTGGCGGCGCTGGGCGCGGGAGGCGTCGGTGCCGAGGGCCTGCTGACGTCCACGCCGGTGGCGACGGCGGTCGGCGCGGCGGGCCTGGCGGTGCTGCTGTCCCGGTGCGCGGCGGTTGGGTCGGCGGTGCGCGTGGCGTGAGGCAGGGAGAGAGAGAGAGTGGGTGGGTGGGGGGGATGGAGCGTCCGCTTTTTATGTGTTGCGTGATTGATGTTGTTTTCTCGTTGCAGACGAGGCGAGCTTGGCGCGCTCACAGGCCGCCCTGGCGGCGGGTCGCGGACAGAGAGCGGAAAGAAAAAAAGACAACGGGCGCACGCCTGCACACACCACGCCCTCGTCCCTCTTCCACCCCCACCCCACTTTTTCTAAAACCCTCCCCCCGTCACCGCCCCTCTCAATCCTCGTCCGCAATGTCCGCCCAGTCCACGCCCTCCAGCTTCGCCCACAAATTGCCGCCGCTGGCCCGGGAGTCCGCCGCGGGCGCGGCCGGGCCACGGCGCGGCTGCTGCTGCGGCGGCGGTGGGCGCGGCCTGGCCGCCGGCGCGGCCGCGCCGGCACGCGCCGCCTCCCCCGCCCCGCCGCCGCCGGCGTCGGCCATCTCAGCGCGCGTCGCCGCCCGGTCGACGCGAAACGCGCCGCGCACGCCGCCGCCGAAATGGTCGAGCGCTTCGGCCACGCAGCCTGGCCGAGCGAACCGGACGCGGGCGCTGCCCAGGCCGCCGGGCCCGACGCCGCCCGGCTCGACGGTGAACTCGCCCGCCCACCGGCGCAGCAGGGCCGGCCAGTCCACGCCCGGCGACACGTCGACCAGGACCAGGGCCGGGCCGCGCGCGCCGCGCGCCCGCCGCTCCACCTCGTCCTGGGTCAGCCGGTTGGCGGCGGCCGACAGCAGCGGCGTCGGCGCGCTCGCCCCGCTCGCGCCCACTTTAAACAGCTCGACGTGCCGGCGCGCGCCCTCGCCGAAGGAGGAGGACGCAATGCCGTAGTGTGGGGCCAGGGCGTGGACGATTTGCCGAAACGGCTGCGGCGCGGGCGGGAGCGTGCGCCGGGTCGCGGCCGTGTCCGCCACAAATGTCGCCAACTCGCCCTCCAGCGCGGCCGCTTCGGGGCGGTGGTGCCACGCCCAGTGGAGCAGGACGCCGTCGTACTCCCCCCGGCGCAGCGGGCCGGTCGAGCCGGGCGGCGGCGGCGCCAGGGCGGGCCGGTCCGCGACGGGGACGTACGTCCGCCGGTCGCTCACGCCAAACGCGTCGGCCAGCGCGGCCGCGCGCCGCTCGGCCTCGCACGCGGCGTCGCAGGCCAGCGGCGGCGCGACGCCGCCCAACTCCAGGACGACGTGCGTCTTGCGCCGGCCGCAGGGGCACCGGGACGTGACGCGCACCAGGGGCGGGCGGGCGGACGACGAGGTTGGGGCGGCCGCGCCGGTACCGGCCGGGCCGGCGGCCCCGGCGGCGGCGGCGGGGAGGGGCAGGGCCGGGGCAGGAGCGCCCCCGCCCAGCGCAGGGAAGGGGTCCGCCGGCGGCGCCGGCGCTGGCCGGGTGCCCGCCCCCAGCAGCGCCATGGTCGGCCGGCCGGCGGCGGGCAGGGCGGGGAAGGCTTCGCCGCCGGCGACGCCACCGGGCGCGGGCGCACGGCCGGCCGCGCCCGCCCGCCCGCCACGGCCGCCACCGCCACCACCGCGCAGGCCGGGGTGTTCGTCGTCGTCGATGACGACCAGGCCGCCGCCGCCGCCACCGCCACGCTGGTGACCGCCCCGCCCCACCACAATCGGCACGTCCAGCGGCCGGGCCCGCGCCCGGTCAAAGCGGGGCATGGCCCGCCCCTCGTGCACGGCCCGGTTGTGGGCGGCCAGCTCGTCGGCGGTGGCGAACGCGACAAAGCCGCCCTCACACACCGGGTGCGTGCACAGGTGGTGGTCGGACGCCAGGTGGGCCAACAGGCGCCGGCCGTCGGCAAAGTGGTGGAGGCCCGCACCGGACGCGTGGCAGACGCCGCACGTGAAGTGGGCGTGGCGCACGTGCTCGAACAGCGCGTCGCCGTCGTAGAAACGGGGCAGGCGGGGGCAGAACTCGCAGGCTGGGTGGGTCTCGGCCGCGTGCGCGCGCGCGGCCGCTGGCGACGCAAACACGGGGAGGTCGCGCGTAAAAGTCCGGCCTTCGCGCACGCACACGCCGCACACGGCCCACGCGCCGTGCGCGGTCGCGACGTGCGCGTTTAAAGCTTTGGCGGACGGGTACGTCTTCACGCCCGCGGACGGTGGGCAGGCCGGGCACGTGCGGCCCGTCAAGAGCCGCAGCGCGCCGGAGAGGGTCAGGGGTGGGACCAGGCGGGCGAGGGGGCCCCTGCGACGGCGGGCGGGTGGGCACGGCGCGTCGCGCCCGTCACCACCACCACCACCACCACCACCACCCCACACAGCCGCCGCTCCCGCGTCGTCGACAAACACGCCCCGCGCCCAGGTCGGCGTGGCCGTCAGGCTGGCCAGGCGGGCGACGAGGTCGCCCCAGTCCGGGAGGAGGGCGCTCAAAGAGTGCTGCCCGCCGTCGTCCGCCGTCGCGCCCGGCGGCACGGCCACAATCGCCATCTCTTCCAGGCCGGCCTTGCACAGCGCGCACGTCATGACGCCGTAGCAGAGGCGGCTGCGCAGCGCGCACATCGCGCACACGGCCTTGTGGTTGCACGGCCCGACGGCGACGGCGTCCAGGGAAGAGGTGTGGCAGACCGCGCACCGGGCGCGGGCGGGCGCACCGCCGTCCTCGTCGTCGGATGAGGAGGAGGAGGAAGGCGCCGGCGCAGCGTCACGTCCACCGAGGTTCAGGCCAGCGGTGAGCACCTCCAGGTCGTCGGCGTCCGGACCGCCACGGCCGCCGCCTCCCCGACCATTTCCGCGGCCGCGGCCGGGGCGGGCGGGCCCGTCGCCGCGGTGAGGCGCGTGGTTGGCCTCGCCGCCGCGCCCGCGCCCACCCTGGAACGGCCCACGGTCCCGGCCACGGCCACGGCCAGGGCCGTCCCGCCCGCTGGCAGGTGCGGACGGCCCAGGGCTGGGCTGTGCGTCGGCCGGGACTGGGGGGACGACTAGCACGCGGCCAGGCGCACGCTCGCCGGAACGGCCACGGCCGCGGCCACGGCCACGGCCACGGCCACGGTGTTGCTGCTGCGCCGGTGGGATGATGCCCGGCGGTGGAGGCGGAGGTGGTGCGTCCGCCATGGTGTGTGCATGCCCCTCCCGCCTCGCCGCTAGTCTGCTGCGCCGATGGCGACACTGAAGCCATTCGCCATTTTTTTTTGCCCGACGAGCAGGGGAAAAAGAACACTCGTGTCCTGGAACGATGCCCGCGCCCATCCCCGTCTCCGTGCGCTGCAGCACGACCGGCCGGCCTGCCACCTCCCAGGCACCGGCCTCCACCCGGCGGTCGGCCCTCATCGCCGGCCTGGCGGCCGTGTTTGCGTCCGCGCCGCGGCCAGCGGGTAAGCTTTGTTTTTTTTGTGACTCGAATTTCGACTGCAGCCGCGCCGCGCCGCTTTGCCTCTTGAATTCCTGGCAGGTCCAGGGAGGGGACGAGGTGGTGGACGCGCCTGCCCAAGCAGGCGGGACGAGGGCGTGCTGCTGCAGGCGTTGTTGGGCGCGCGCTTTTGGCTTTCTCTTCATCTCCCTCCTATCCCACCCCCCCCCCCCCTCTCACCCCTTCCAGCCGCCCTGGGCCTGGAGTCCATCGCCACGCCCCTGGACCGCCTGCCCACCCCCGTTCCCGGTGCGGGCGGCGCGGGTTCCACCCGCCAAAAAGCGGCGTTGGCCGCGGCGGACGAGGCGTTTGAGTCGTCCGACCTCCTGCGCACGCTCAAGGAGCGGTCAGCCGCCAACGCGGCCCGCAACAAAAAGGCCATCGCCGACAAGTACTGCTACCGCCAGGCGGAACTGGGCATCGGCGACTGCGGCGGCTTGCGCTACGTCCCCGGCGCGACAAAGTCCGGCAAGCAAAAGACGCCCAAGGCCCTGTTGAAGCTGCTGGGGAAGAGCGAGGACGAGGCGGCGGCCATCCAAGCGGCGCAGGAGGCCGCGGCCGCCGCGGCGGCGGCGGCCAAAGAAGCGTCTGCTGCTGCTGCTGCTGGGGCGGAGTGAGAGAGGGGGGGGGGTCGGTCGCGGGAGGAGAGAGCGTGTGATGTGCGGGACGCGAAACAGGTTTTTTGCTGTGGCCTGGAGGAGAGGAGCGCGGGCAGGGTGGTGGCACACTGCCACGACCCGACGAAACGCGAGACGCCTAGCCAATGTTGCCGTGAGCGCGGAGCCCCTTCCGGGGCGGTGCCACCCTGTCGCACAACCTCCCCAAGCAGCCAACACCCTCCCACGCCCGCCGACAAAGGCAGCGGTGCTTGAAGGAGTCCGTCCTCCTGTACGAAACATGGCGTCGTCCAGCTTTGACGCATGCGTCGTCGCCGCGCCGGGCGACGGCATCGGCCCCGCCCTGCTGCTGACCGTGGGCGGCGAGGACCGGGGCGTGCAGGTAAGAGGGAGAGGCAGTGCGCATGCAGGCTGCCGTGTCGGAGGGTGGGAAGCAGGCCTCAAAAGGCCGGGGGCCGGCCGGCAAGGGGAACACTGCTCGTCCGCCGCCGCCAGCGCGCGCTCACCCCCCCACCACCCCGCTCGTCTCCATCCCACCCCCCCTCCACACTCCAGTACCTGTTCGCCGCGCCGGAAGGCTACGCCCGCCTGGCCCTGGAGCACCGCGTCCGCCCAGGCCCCCGCCTGCGCGCCATCTTCACCACGTCCACCCACCCCCGCCGCGCCGGCGGCCTGGGCGGCCTGCTCATGCGGCTGCGGGCCGACGGCCACGGCGAGGTGCGGGTGGTGGGCCCGCCCGGCGCGGCCCGGTGCGTCGCCGCGCTGCGCCACATCGTGTCGTGGCGGCACCCGCGCGTGTTTGTGGACGAGGTTGAGGCCGGGCTGGCGTACGCGGACGACGTCGTGCAAGTCGTGGCGCTGGGCGGTGCGGGCGGGTGGACCCGCCCGCCCTGGCTCAACGGCGGCGGCGGCGGCGGCGGCGGGAGCGGCGGGTCAGACCAGGGCGGCGGCCAGGCCGCGCCGCCGCCTGCGGACTACGAGCTCTTCCCACCCGACAGCTCCAACCCAGTGTACGCGCGGTCGGCCGGGCGTGGCGTGCCGGCCCCCCCGCCCTCCTCCCCACTCCTGTGGGGCTGGCTCGTCTTTGTGCGCGGCGCGCGCGGGGCGACCATCCTCATCGTCGACGCGCCCGACGACGCCGCGTCACAGGCCGCGGCCGGCCACCCCGTGCACGGCGTCGTCGCGTCCACTCTGTCGGCCGTCATCCACCTGACGCACGGCCGCCTGGCGGCGTCGCGGCCGTACCTCGCCTGGGCGGAGGGGCTGGCGGCCTCGTGTCCATCATGCCCCCACCACATCCTGGCCGCGCTGCCTCCGCGCTCCCACCCGCCCGCCGCCTGGGTCGGCCACCGGTCGGCGGCGCGGACGCTGGCCCAGCTGAGCGCAGTGGATGCGACCGTCTTCCCAGGCGGCCGGACAGCGGACGCCGGCGACGCAGTGGCTGTGCCCGCCCCCCTGACCCCGGGCCGCTTGCTGCTGCGCGTCCGCGGCGGCGCGTCCACCCCGCCGACGCTCGACGACGCCGACTGCCCGCCGCCCTTTGACGCGGCGGCTGTGCGCGAGGAAGCGGCCGCGGAACTGGCCAAGCTCGGCATCGCGGTCGGCGAGGCGCCGCCCGCGTCGCCCCCGCCGCCAAAGCGCGCCCGCCCGGCGCCGACCACCAACGCGGCCGCCGCGGCCGCCCTGCGCGCCCGCCTGGGCGGCGGCGGCGGCCGCCCGCCGCCCGCGCCGCCCACCCTGACCTTTCTGGGCACGGGGTCAGCCGAACCGTCAGCCCACCGGGGCGCGTCCGCCCTGTTTTTCCAGCCCGCTCCCGGCGGCGGGCCTGGGGGCGGCGGCCTGCTGCTGGACGCGGGCGAGGGCACGGCCGGCGCGCTCGCACGGGCGACCGCCGCCCCCTCGTCCGTCGCCGCCGTGTGGGTGTCCCACCGCCACGCCGACCACTGCCTGGGCGTGGCGGGCGTCCTGGCGGAGGCGGGGCCCGGCCGGGCGTCCCCCATCCCGGTCGTCGGCCCGCACGCGGTGCGGCGGTGGCTGGCCGACTTGGTGGGCGCGGGCGCGCTGCCGCCGGGGAGTTTTACGTTTACGCACGCGGCCGGCCGCCCGCCGCCGTCCGTGCTGGCCGCCCTCCGCCTGTCGGCCTGGACCGACACGCCGGCCATCCACTGCTCGGACGCGCACTCGCTGACGCTGGACGGGTGCGACGGGTGGCGCCTGGCCGTGAGTGGCGACTCCGTGCCCAACCCCGCGTTTGAGGCGGCGGCAGGCGGAGCGGACCTCCTCGTCCACGAAGCCACGTTCGGCGCTGGGCGCGAAGACCACGCTGCGGCCAAGAAGCACGCGACGGTGGCGGGCGCGCTGGCGCTGGCCAAGAATGCGGGCGCGCGGCGCACCGTCCTCACCCACTTCAGCCAGCGCTACCCAGACACGCCGCCCGACGCGGCCGAGGACGCGGACGGGTGGGAAGCCGCGGGCGCGGCGGGCGCCGTGGACGGCATGGTCGTGCCGTTGGCTGGCCCGGGCTGGGCCTGGCTTCCAGCTGTCGGGCGGGCGGCGGTGGCCGCGCTGGTCGGGTTGCGTGGCGGCGGCGGCGGGGGTGGAGGGGACGGCGGTGGCAGGTCGTCGCCCGACGCCGACGACGGCGACTGGGACAGTTCATAGTTTTTGATGGTTTTTGATGTTACAAGGCGTTGCACACACACGCGCACGCGTGACGCACACCGCGCACCCGTGTCTTGGTTGTCTTTCCCAGGCGAAAAAAGAATCGAAAAAAAACTCTCCCATCACTCTTTGGGACTGCTCCCACCGCCGAAAATGGAAGAGAACAGGCCCGCCCGCCCCGACTGGCGGCGTTCCATGCTGGTTTTCTGGACTTCCCAAATGCCAACATCCGACGGGCTGAAACACCTGTTTTTGGTTGGGATGGATGGAGATGGGTGGTGGGCGTGATGGGTCGGGAGCGCGAGCAAAAAAACCCTCGCCACCGCCCCAAGTTCCGCGACCCCGGACCGCCACTCCCGGGGCTCGGCCGCCCCTCCCCGTCCACGCATTGGGTGCACGCACATCTCAGGGTGGCTGACCGGGGATCTGGCAGCCCGAACGGGCGCGGGCGCGGTCGCAATCGCGGTCGGAGGCGACGCGGCCATCATACTCGTTGCGCTCGGCGGCGAGGCTGGCCGGGCGGGCGGCGTGGGCGGGGCGGGAGGGTTGGCCGCGCCGCGCAGCGGCAGGCCGTCCATGGACGGTCGCAACAAGCGCGCGAACAGGGACGGCGGTTGGGGCTGTTTGTCGGACGCCATGGGTGGTGGTGTCGGAAAAAAGTTTGGACATGTGGAGGCCCCTTTCTCCGCGGCTTCCGACGCACGCCTCCACCACGAGATCTCGTGTGACGGACGCGTCTACAGCTACCCACCCTCACCACCACCACCCACCGCCACCCGCGCCGGCCGCCGCCACGCGCCCGCACTCGCCCGCGCCTTCTCCACGCGGTACGCGGCCACCAACGTCCCCACGCCTATCACCGCGCCGAACGCCAGGCCGACGACGCACCCGCCGCCAGGAATCAGATTCAGCAGCGACACGGCCGCGTAGGCGGCGTGCGCGCCAAACGCGGCCGCCACCAGCCTGCCATCCCCGTCGTCCCACCCGGCAAAGGCCAGGGGCGCCGTGCCGGCGTGCAGGGCCACGCCCGCGGCCGCCGCCACCGCCCCCCCGCCAAACAGGGACGCGGTTTTACAACTGGCAGCGTACAGCGTGCGCCCGCCCGCGGCGACCGGCAGCCAGGCCAGGTACAACAGCAGGGCGTGCGTGCCGCCGTGGGCCAGGCCGTGGGTCAGGGCCAGCGCGGCTGCGTCCCCGCCATCGGGCGGGCGGTGGCCGGGCGAGGCCGCGGCTTCTCGGGTTAGGGCGGCGAGGAGGCGCCTGTCCAGGCGGTAGAGTGCGCGCGTCGTCGCCGCTTCGACGCCGACCGTGACGGCCAGGGCAAAGGCGCGGGCCGGGATCGAGGTCAGGGGGGAGAGAGGCAGGAGCAGGAGCGACGCCGCCACAAGCGCGGCCAGCCAGACAAAGGCACTGTACGGATGTGGGGCGGGGTGATGGGGGCGGGGCGTGAGAGAGGGCGGGAGGGAGGTTGGCTGTGCGCGCGCACGGCCGCAGCAATGCCGCTCCCCCCGCCCTGCAAAAAAAAACGCACCTCGCCAGGGCCACCAGCACCAGGAACGAGCTGTGGCCCAGCGCGGTGACGAACAGGGCCAGGCCTGGACCAATCGCAAGCACCGCGTAGCCGAGCACGGCGGCCATGGCGCGGAGGAGGAAGGAGGACGCGGCGGCGCGCCAAGAAAAAGAACGGCGCTCTGCCCGCCTGCCCAGCCCATACCATTGCTTGGGCGGGTGACTTGAATCCCCGCCGCATCCCGACATCCACTCACACGAAAGCCTGCTCTGGACTAACACACACGCCCTCCTCTTCACCGCCGCCTGTCGCCCCCCTGCCCCTCGCGCCCGCGCCCGCGCCCGCCCACCAGGGGGTCCTCCCCCAGCCGGCTCGTGTCGACGTCCGCCAGGCTGGTGTGCTTCTGTTGGCCGCGCCGGCCCCACATGCCCGGCCGCGCCTTGGCCATGGGCGCCGGCATGGCCGCCCGGTTGAACTTGTCTTCGCCGGTGGGCTGCGACAGGAAGTCGCGGGCGTAGATCTCGTCGCCGCCGAACGCGGTGCGCCCGCCCCCGTCGGCGCCCTCCTGGAAAAACGCGCCCTTGTGGTAGTACCGGGCGCCGGGCTTGGGGGCGGGGCGGGCGCGGCGGTCGGAGGCGCCACCGCCCTCGGCCGCGCGCCGCGCCGCCGCCGCCGCTTCGCGTTCCGCCTCCGTCATGGACGCCAGGGCCGCCCGCTCCGCGGCGGCCCTGTCCGCCGCGCTGCGCGCGGCGCGGTCGCGGCGCACGCGCGCCAGTTCCCGCGCCTCCCACGCCGCCAGCTCCGCCGCCGGGTCGGCGGCTTCGTCGTCGGTGTCGATGGTGGACGGGTCCAGGTTGCCCGGCCCCGCGCCCGAGCCGCCGGCCGCGGCCGCCGCCGCGGCGGCGTCTTCGGCCGCGACTGCGGCCGCGACCAGGCGCCGCGTCTCCTCCCTGCGCGCGGCGGCGGCCGCTTCCGCCGCCGCGGCGGCGGCGGCGTCCTCGCCCGCCGCCGCCTCCCGCTCAGCCACCGTCTCCCGCGCCGCCGCCGCCACGAATACGGGCTTGAGCAGGCGCCGGCCGTGCGCGTCGTCCTCGTCCGACTCCGTCTCCGTCTCCGTCTCATACTCGGACGAGGACGACGCCGCCGCCTGCCCCTGTGCGGCGGGCGGCGCCGCGGCTTCGGCGGCCAAGGCGCGCTGCCTGGCGGCCGCGCGGCGAGCCGCCAGGTCGGCTGCTTCGCCGTCTTCACCGCCCGGCGGCGGCGGTGGCGGCGGGTGCGCCTGTGCCGGCGCGCGCGCGATGACCGTCGCCGCCACGACCTCGCGGCGCCGCTGAGGGGCGCCGCCGCCGCCCGCTGGCACTTGGACGGCCGCCAACCGGGCCAGGCGCGGGTCGTCTGCGATGACGGCCGGCCGAGACACGACGGCGGCCGGCTCGATGGGCGGGCGGGTGGTGGTCGGCGGCGGCGGCGCGCCGGGCTTGGGCGGCGGCGGCGCACGGGCCGCCGCCGCGACCAGGCCCTCCTCCTCCTCTTCCTCCACCCAGTCGGGCGCTTGCCCGGGCCAGTACCGCTTCACTGTCGTGGCGGCGACCCGGCCCTTGTTGTTGGCGCCTCCCCCGCCGGGCGGCGCGGCGGCGCGGGCGCCGGACATTCCACAGAAAGGGAGGGGCGGTGGGGGCGCGTGCGTCGACTCCTACAGCTGGGGCGGTGTGTGTGTGTGTGTGGGCGTGCGTGCGTGCGCACGCGCGCAGCAGAGGTCGAGCTGCGGACCGCCCCCGCTGTGCTGCGGCGGGACGCGAGGCAGACAGGAAGAGACAACGCAATGTTGCACACTCCTCTGCACTCGCGCAACTCGCGGCGGCTAGCTCGACGCGGACAAGGACCGCCCTTGCACACGGTCACCGGCCGTCCCGCACGCGCCAAACTCAGCCGCACGGCAGAGCGCAGCACCCACCATCCCCCTGACCAGCACCATCGTCCACAAACCGACCGTCCTGCCTCTCTACAAGCCGCTCCAAAGAGCTGCTGCCCGCTCGCACGCCCAATGCTGCGCCGCAACGCCCGCCTCCGCCGGGAGTACCTGTACCGGAAAGGGCTGGAGGGCAAGGAGCGGGCCGAGTACGAGCGCAAGCGCCTCATCCGGGAAGCGCTGGCAGGTGGGTTGTCGGGCGAGGTGTATGCCGCGCGCGTGTGCGTCCTTCTCCTCCGTCTCGCACCGCCGCCGCCGCTCCGCTCCACCACCGCCTCACGACGCCCTCCACCCTCCACTCCCCACTCCACCACCACAGAGGGCAAGCCCCTGCCCACCGAACTGCGCAAGGATGCGGCCGCCCTGAAACGCGCGGTCGAGCTGGAGGACGATAACACGGCCGTGCCGCGCACGCACGTGGACGACGAGTACGCGCGCGCGGCGGAGCGGGAGCCCAAGGTGAGAGCGGGTATGGATGGAAAAAAAAAAAAAACCTGGGCGCGCCGCCGGCCGGGCCTCACACACGCTCCCGCCCACACCACCACCCCACCCCCCAAACACCCCACCAGATCTTGGTCACGACCTCGCGCGAACCCTCCTCCCGCCTCACCCAGTTCGCCAAGGAGCTGCGCCTGGTCCTGCCGGGCGCCACCCGCCTCAACCGCGGCGGCACGGTCGTCGGCGACCTCGTCGCCTCCGCCCGGTCCCACGACTTCACGGACGTCGTCGTCGTGCACGAGCACCGGGGGCAGCCGGACGGCCTGGTCGTGTGCCACCTGCCCTTTGGGCCGACGGCGTACTTTGGCGTGTACAACGCGGTGCGTGTGGGGAATGTTCTTTTTTTTTTTTTTGGGCCGCCTGTCTGTGCGTCCCATTCCAGGCCCTCCACCCCCCTCCACCCCCACCCGCCCTCACCCTCACCCACCCGCCCGTCTCTCCCCAACCCTCCCCGCCCCACCCACCCAGGTCCTGCGCCACGACCTGGGCGCCAAGCGCGAGGTCGGCACCCTGTCCGAGGCGGCGCCCCACCTCATCTTGGACAACTTCACGTCCAAGCTGGGCGGGCGCGTGGCCACCATCCTCAAGCACCTGTTCCCGCCGCCGCGCGCCGACGCCAAGCGCGTCATCACCTTTGCCAACCGGGGCGACTTCATCGCCTTCCGCCACCACACGACGGCCGCGCCGCGCGGCCCGTCCTCCGTCCAGCTCACCGAAGTCGGGCCCCGCTTTGAACTGAAACTGTACCAGATCCGCCTGGGCACGCTGGACCAGGCGCACGCGGCGGACGAGTGGGCGCTGCGCGCGTACCTGCGGTCGGCCAAGAAAGCCAAGCTGGCGGAGGACGGCGGCCTGGTGGGCGGCGGCGGCGGCGGGGACGGGGCGGGCGACGGCGACGGCTTTGTCGTCGCGGCGCGGAGCAAGGCGCCGCGCAAGAAGCGCAAGGCCGGGTGAGGAGGGCGGGTGGGTGGGAGGGGAGAGACTGTGTGACTGTGTGTGTGTAGAGAGTGAAAAGTCCAGACCCTGCTGTGCGAAGGCCAGGGGGACGCGCCGGCCGGCCGGCGGGCGCGTCCGTCCCACCAGGCCCGCGACTCTGGAAGAAGAGGGCAGGGGGAGGGGGCAGCGACGAGCGCACAGAGACTCCCGCTTCTCACAGCACACAAACACACTACAAAACCGCCGCACACACCCCACACGGGGCGTGCACCCGCCACCCCAACCATGCCTGCCGCCAGTGGCGGCCGGGCCAGCCGGTCGTCGCCGCGGCGGCGTGGCAGCGGTGGCAGCGGTGGCGACGCTCCCGCGGGCGGGGGTGCGCCGGCTGATGCCCACCCGCCCGCCGCCGACGCCGACGCCGACCACGCGTGGCTGCGCGACTTCTGGATGTACGAGAAGCCGTTGGATCTGTACAACGTCCTGCGCAAGCGGCAAATGCACAAGGTGGGTGGGCGCTTCCAGTGGCTCCCCAGTGAGGGCGCGGGGACACACACAACATTGCCTTGCTGCGCGGGCGGCGCGCGCCGGTCTCAACCCCCGTCCCTCCCCTCCCTGCCCCCTCCCCACCCACCCCACACCCCAACAGCCGCTCTTCCTCCACCGGACGCTGGCCTACACCGCCGCCGCGACGGCCCGGCGCCTGCCGCCGGTGCAGTACGTTTGACATGGGGGGTCGGGTCGGGGAGCGTGCGTGCGCGCCGCCCGCCCCCGGCTTGCAACGACGAACAAGCACGCTCTCTCACCCCCCACCCTAACCCCACCCCCGCCCCACCTCACCACCCGCCCAGCCCGCCGCAAGAAACCTCGCTCCGCCTGTCCCTGCAGCCCGGTCCGGGCCTGCCGCCGGCCGGCGTCACCCTCATCATCGCCCTGCTCGACGCCGCCTCCCAGCCGGCGGCCGACGGGTCCGTCTTCCTGCCGCGGGCGGCGTGGGTGGCGCAAGTGCCGCTGCCGCGCGTGCGCGCGGCCGCCGCCGCCGGGGCCGCGGGGCCCGGCCCCTCGTCGACGGCGGCGGCGGCGGCGTCGGCCGCGGACGGCCACACCACGTGCGTGGACATGGCGCTGCCGGCGGACGCGGCGACCGACGGCGAGTTCCTGGTCCTCGCCCGGGCCGACCACCCCGACTTTGGCGCGGTGCTCGCGGCCGTGCGCCCCGGCGCGGGCGCGGCGGCCGGCCCGTCGTCGCGCCGGGCCTGCCCGCGCCCGCTGCCCGACGCGCGCGCCTCCTTCAACGGCCTCGTCCCGACGGGCGCGCGCGTCCTGGCCGCGCGCGTCCGCATCGCCGACCTGTCGGCCCGGGCGGCGACGCCGGTCCGGCTGCAGGTGTGCACCGCGTGGCCGGTCGTCGACCCGCGCGCCGCCCTGGAGGACGCGCCGCCCGACGCCGAAGCCGTGCGCGCCGCGCTGACGTGCGTGACGTTCCACCCGCCGCTCCTGGAGGGCGGGGCGGGCAACAGCGACGACGACAGTCACAACGACGACAGCAGCGACGAGGACGGCGGCGGGCGTGGCGGCGGGGGCGGCAAGGCGCCCCGCCGCCCGGCGCGGGCGCCGGCACACGGCCCCAGATCCACGCGCGACATGTCCGCGGACGGCGCCGCCGCCGACTCCGGCCCGCCCCGCCTGCCCGCCCTGACCGTGCTCCTGCGTCTGGGTCGGGCGACGCGCCCGCGCGCGGCCGCGCCCGCACCGGCCGGGGGCGCGGGCGCGGGTGCGGCCGGCGACGCGGCCGCCGCGGCCGCGGCCGCCGCCTCGGCCGCCGCCGCTGCGGCCGCCGCCGCAGACGACCGCGCCCGCCTGTCCGCGCTGGGCGTCTTTGAAGGCAGCCGCGGCGCCGAGGCCGACGCCAGCCCTGCCGGGTCGCCCTCCTCCGCCACGGCCGACGAGTCGGACGGCGACGGCGGGGGCGGGGTGAGTAGCGGCCGCGGCCTGGCCCGCGTCCGCCGCCGCCTGAACGACGGCACGGCCGTCGCCCGCCCGGGGCGCGGCGGCTCGCCCCCGCTGACGTGGTTTTACTTTGTGCGCGCTGACGACGACTGCGCCTGGGAACAGACGGATCGGTGGGTGTGCGCGCTGTGCCGCCTGGCCTGCAACTCCGCCCGGGGGCTGAACGAGCACCTCTTCCGGTCGCACGACGCGCTCGTCGCGGCCGTCAATGACGGCGTGCGCGACGTGGACGAGGCGGTCGCGGCGGCGGTGGGCGCGGGCGGGGGCGTCCCAAACGGCGGCCCGCCCCGCCTGCCGGTCGCGCGCGTCGACGTCCGCGTCCCGCGCGCGGCTTTCAACGCGGCCGGCCAATTCCAGATGCTGGAGGCGGACGCGTACCGCCTGGGCCCGCCCGAGCACAAGGACTTTGTCATCATCGTCGGCGGGCGCGGCGGCGGCGCGGGCGGTCGGGCCGCGCCGGGCTGGCGCGCGCCCGCGCGCTTCCCGCCCACCGCCCGGCCCGACGACGAGGTCGTCCTGCCGCGCCCGCGCCCGCGCCCCGCGCTGCTGGCCGGCCGCAAACGCACGGCCGCCGATGCCGGATGGATGGTGCGGCCCGCGCGCGGGGGGCGCGCCCCCGAGTCGGGCGGGCCCGGCGGCGAGCGCGGCGCCCGCCCGGCGTCGGGCACGGTCCCGCCCCACCTGCGCGTCACCGACCCGGCCGCGACCGGCGCCGAGATCCTGGCCCGCACCTCCTTCTTCCACGCCCGCACCGCCCGCCGCATGACGGACGCCGAGGTCATCGCCATCCTGGCGGACCCGCGCGGCGCGCCCGACTCGGACGACGAGGAGGACGCGGACGGCGCGCGCGAGCGGATGCGGCGCGCGCTCGTCGGCGGTGGGCCGTCGGGCGCGACGGCGCGCCGCCACCCCGCCCTGGCCGGCATGAACGAGGCCCAGCTGGAAATGATGTTCAACTGGAACCTGCACCTGGGCATGGGCCGCGGCGCGGCGTCGCCCCCCGACTCGGCCATGCCGGCCGTCGCCCGCGCGTTCTCGGAGTTGCACGCCGCCAACATCGCCCGGTCGGCCGACCTGCGCGCCGCGTTCGCCGACCTGCTGTTCTGCCTAGCCGCGCACGGCCTCCTCGCCCGGGACGACTGCGCGGAGTGCCTGGAGTGCTTGCAACCTCACCTGCCACCGCCGGCGGTGCTGGACGGCGGTGGCGGCGGTGGCGGCGGCGGCGGCGGCGGTGGCGGCGACGGCGGTGGCGGCGGTGGCGGTGGCGGCGGCACCGCCGCGCCGGCTGCTGCTGCTGCCGCCGCCGCCACGCCGCCGGCCACGGCCGCGGGTGCTGCAGCTGCTGCCGCCGCAGGCGCGCCGCCGGCGGGTTCTGGTGCTGCTGCTGCCGCCGCCGCCGCCGCCACGCCGCCGGCGGGTGCTGCCGCCGCTGCCCCCGCCGCCGCCGCGTCTCCCAAACCCGGTTCGGCCGGGGAAGAAGAGGGCGGCGGCCAGACACGGTCGGCCTCGCCCGCCATCACCGTCTCCTCCGGGTCCAGCGAGGAACGGCGGCCGGCGACGAGCGGCTCAACGCCCGAGCTCGTTTCGTCGGGCAGCTCGATCAGCGGCGAGGACAGCATGGACGTGGACGACGGCGGCGGCGGCGGCGGCGCCGTCGCGAGCCCGGCCCTCCACCGCGCCGGCGACGAGGACGAGGCCGGGAGGGGTGAAAGCATGTACGATGACACGGACGACGGCGGCGAGTCCGGTTGACAGGCAGCCTTCTTTTTTGGGTGTGTTTGTGTGTGTGCGTGTGTGTGTGTGCGTGTGTGTGTGCGTCTGTGTGCGGGCGGGCGCCCTCTGTTGCCTCCTCCCTGTCTGCTTTGTTTTTTTTGGTTCCATCCAGTCACTCGCGCCGCCGCCGCTTGGCCCACGGCAGCACGCACCCGGCCCCGTGCCGCGTCCGCCTGCCAGCCAGCGCCCGCAACACCTGCGTGCCACGCTCAGACCTCAGCGCCGCACTGCCGCCGGCCTCCAACCGCGCCAGGTCGTTCAGCCCGGACCGCAGCAGCCGTGCCGCGGCCGCCCGGGCGCGGGCGGGTGGCGGCGGCGCACGCACTGCCGCGGCCTGCAGCGCGGCCCGCAACCCCTCGCACTCGGCCACCGCCTCCTCCCACACGGCCGGCCAGAACGGACGGCTGTACGGCGCGGCCGGCCCGCCCCGCCTCGCATTGTCCGGCGGGTGGAACCAGTGGTTGACCGCGCAGTGCAGGCCCGCCCACGGCCGCACGCCGCCGGCGCACCCGCCCCGCGCCGCGCCTTCGGGCGCCGACTCCACGTAATGGAACCAGCCGGCGGGGATGTACAGGGTGTGGCCGGGCGTGACGGTGACGGTGCCGGCCAGGTGCCAGGGGAAGTGCGGGAAGGCGGCGCGGACGGACGCGGGGTCCGCCAGGTCGGCGCGGGAGAACGTGGGCGGCGGCGGCGGCGGTGACGACGGGCCGCCGCCCGCGCCGCCCCGCCCCGCCCGGCCCTCCTGGTCGCCGTCCTCGTCGTCGTCGTCGTCGCTGTAATCATCCAGCCCCGCGCCCGCTGTTCCCGCTTCCAGCGCCGCCGCCAACGCGGCTTCTTCTTCCTCGTCCGTGCCGCCGCCCGCCGCGTCGGCCGCGGCCGCGCGCTGGGCGGCGCGCGCGGCCGCTTCGGCGAGCGCCGCCTCGCTCGCGCCGTCCGCGGCCGCGCCTTCGTCCGGCCCGGCGAACACCAGGCGCCCGTTGGGCCACACCTTGACGGGCGTGCCCACCGTCGCCAGCTCGCCCACCGCGGCCGGCGGGAAGAGCGTCACTTTCTTCACGCCCGCCACGACTGTCAACAGGTTGTCGTGCACGTCCGCGTGCAGGCCCGACCCGGCGGCCGCGCCGCCCAGCCACAGGTTGACGGCGGCGGGGATGAGGCCCGCTGAGATGGACGGGCGGATGGGCAGCAGGCCCGCCGACGCCAGCGCCAGCGCCAGCGCCCCGGCCGGCAGCGGCAGGTTGCCCCGCTCCGTCGGCGGGGCCTGGGCCGACAGGTAGAGCCGGCCCCCCTCGCGTCCGCCGCCCGCCACGGCGTCCAGCACCCGCCCAAACTCCGCGCTCGACGTCACGCCCCGGCCAAAGCTGTCGGACGGCGAGGCCCGGTGTTCGACGGCGACGGGGACGGACCCGGCCGCGGCCGCCAGGGCGGCCGGCGTGAAGGCCGCGGGCTCGGGCCAGGTCGGTTCGCCCGGCGGGCGGCCGGCTAGTAGGACGGGCGTGCGCGCCGCCACGTGCTCCCACAGGGCTGCCTCGCTGGCGGCGACGACTGGGACGGCAGGCGCGCGGCCGGGCCAGGACGGCGCGGCGTCCGCGCCCGGCACGCTGCGGCGGCGCATGCCCCCTCTCCTTTTTCGGCCGTGACTGTGAGCGAGAGCGCGTGCTCCCGTTGCACCTAGTGAGCCACTCATTGAGCCACTCTCCCGTTTTTTTCTCACGGTGAGACCCCCCGTGACGCACGCCTCGCACACACACACACGCGCGCACACACACACACCGGCACGACATGATGCGCACGTCCGCGCTGCCTTCTACGACGGGGCGCGTGGCCGCGACATGCGCGGCGACGGGTCTGGGCCGGCGGGCGAGGCCAAGGTGAGCGGGGAGCCGGTGTCGGGAGCGAGCGCTGGCCGTCGTGTCGGGGGTGGAAACACCGGTGTCGTGGGCGGGCATGCCGCACTCACCCTGCTTTCACACTGCCGCGCTGGCGAACAAAGTGGTCCTGCAAGGCGCTGGTGGGTCGGGAGTGGGGAGTGCGAGCGTGGGGCGTGTGCCCGCCGCGCCGCCTTGCGCCGGCGCCGTCGCTGCAATCGACGCTGCCGCTGGCCGGCGAGCGTGACTTTCCGCGCCCTCACACGACGACATGCCTCCGCCCACTTCCTCCCGCAACAGCCTGGCCTGCGCGGCGGCAGCACCGCCGTCGTCCCCGTCTCCCAGCGACCGGCCCGGTCGCGTGGCTGCCGCCGCCGCGGCCGCGGCACCAACGACAACGACCGCCGCGTCGTCGGCCTACGACGGGCCGACGACCTCGTCGGCCGCCGCCATCCTCACGCCGCCGCTCCCGGCCCCGGGCTTCGACTCCATCCCTGAAGCCGTCGCGGCCGTGGCGGCCGGCGCCTTTGTCGTCGTCCTCGACGACGCGGACAGGGAGAACGAGGGCGACCTCATCCTGGCGGCCGACGCCGCGACGCCGGCCGCGCTCGCGTTCATGGTCGAACACACGTCGGGCGTCGTGTGCGTGGGCCTGCCCGGCCCCGGCTGCGACGCCCTGGACCTGCCGCTCATGGTGCCGCCGGCGGCCAACGAGGACGCCATGCGCACGGCGTTCACCGTCACCGTGGACGCGGCCGCGGGCGTGTCCACCGGCATCTCCGCGGCCGACCGGGCGACGACCATCCGCCTGCTGGCCGGGTGGGCCGACGGCAGCGCCGGCCCCGGCGACCTGCGCCGCCCCGGCCACGTCTTCCCCTTGCGCGCCCACCCGGGCGGGGTGCGGGCCCGCCCCGGCCACACCGAGGCGGCCGTGGACCTGTCGGTGCTGGCGGGCCGGGCGCCCGCGGGCGTCCTGTGCGAGATCGTCGACCGGCGCGACGGGTCGATGGCGCGCACGCCGACCCTCCAGGCCTTTGCCCGGGAGCAGGGCCTGAAAATTTGCACGATCGCCGACCTGGTGGCGTACATGGACTACCTGGACGTCGCGGCGGCGGCGGGTGCCAAGGCGTGAAAAAGGGTCGCGGAGGCCATGGCGGGCCGGGGGTGGAGGGGGGTCGAGAGAGAGAGACGCGGGTGGGCGGGGTGTGTCAAAACACAGCATTTTTTCTCGGCAAGGTTGCACAACAAAGCGGCGGGCGCGTGCTCACAGTCCCACCCTCCCCCAGCTCTCTGCCACCACCACCCCTAGTCCTCCTCCCCGGGCGCGGGCGTGGCCGGCCCCCCCGCCCGCCCGCCACCACCACCGCCACCACCACCGCCCACGCAGTCTGGCGCGGGCGCAGACCGCGGCAGGTGGTTGCGGTCGTACAGCAGGGAGTCGGCCACGTGCTCGTCGGCCTCGTCGTTCTTGCGGTCGGAGTAGGCTGCCCACCACCTGGGGTGTGGTGTGTGTGCGCGCGCGTGTGTGTGTGCGTGTGTGGGCGTGTGTGTGGGTGAGGCAAGTGCGACAGGAGAGGGGGGAGGGGGGGCGCTGCCTGGGGGGGGGGCACACCCCACGCACCACCCACACACCCCCACCACCCCATCCCCCACTCTCACTCACCGGCCCAGGCTGCGGTCGTACGCGGCTTTCTTGTCGGCCTCGGCGGCCGGGCCGCCGTGGATGGCGGCCAGGACGTGGGGCGGGCAGGCCGCGGTCGGGGCGGGCGGGGCGGGGTGCGCGGCCGCGGTCAGGCCGGTCAGTGGGATGGTGGCGGACGGCTCTTCCTGGGGGCGGACCGGGGCGGGCCCGCCGCCGGCGGGATCGGCATTCATGCCGCGGTCTGCCAGGTGGGGTTAGCGCGGCCGGTCAGGGAGCGTGGGTGTGCGGGCGCGGGCGGGACGGCCAAAACGTGCGCATGCGTTTAGCCCGACGCCCGGCGTTTTTTTTTTTGTGTGCGAGCCGACGGTTTGTCCGAGCCGTCTCCAGACTTCTTATTGAGTCAAGAGTGAGTTTCGTGTTTTCGTGCCCGCGCGCGCCCTCGACGCGCCTCGGCCGCCGCGCCGGCTCCCGCCCGGTGACCACACGCGCCTAATTGCCCACCAGCTGGGCGGGGCGCGGCGCGGGCCGGCGGTGGTTGGGCCCGTTGGTCGGTCGGCGAGTTTGGGCGGGCCTCCTTCCAGCGCGCGCTAAGCGAATGCGGCGCGCTCCCCGCGCCGCCGCCTGCCGCGGCCGCCACAGTCGTCTGCCTCGCGCGCCCGCCCCCTGCGTGGCTTCTGCACGCGATGGACATGCCCTGGGCGCGGGCGGCGGGCGCAGGGAGCGCCCACGACCGGTCCCAGCGGGGCACCGGTGTGGCTCACCGCGCTCCCCCCCAACTTGAACTCGTCTCACACCGCTGCCGCCTCCCTCTCAAAACACGCCCCACAGGAAAACCACCCCTCAACCAACCAAAACCCAAAACCACCATGCCGTCCATCACGACCTCCACCATCGGTGAGTGTGGGCCCGAGGGGGAGAGGAGGGATGGAGGGCGCGCGCCCGCGTTTTTTTTGCGAGCACAGTCGATCGTTGCGGCGGGAATGCCTGTGCACTCTCATCCCCCGCCCCCCACCCCTCCACCCCACACCCACCCAATCCCAGGCTTCCCGCGCATCGGGCCCAAGCGCGAGATGAAAAAGGCCCTGGAAGCGTGAGTTTTTTTGAGGTGGTGGGGGGGCGGACGAGGGCGGGGGGCATGGACGCGGGCCAACCCTGCGCACCACGCGCGCGTCCCTGTCTCTCTCACACTCTTCCCACCTCCACTCAACCCCCTCGCACCGCAGTTTCTGGAAGGGCCAGCTGCCCGAGGCCGAGCTGATCAAGGTCCGCGACGAGACCGAGGCCGCGGCCTGGAAGGTGCAGAAGGACGCCGGCATCGAGCTGGTCGGCCTGGACGGCACGCTGTACGACCAGGTGAGAGAGAGAACAAGGGAGCGGGGCGGTGGCCCGCCACCCCACTCGCCACTCCACCCGCCGATCTTTTTCCTCTTCCCCCACCCTCACCCCACCCCACCCCACCCCCACCCCACCCCACCCACCCCCACCCCGCACCCCACAGATCCTGGACTGGACCTTCTACCTGGGCCTGGCGCCCAAGCGCTTCGACTCCCTGGCCGGCCTGGCCAAGTACTTCGCCATGGCGCGCGGCGTGGAGGGCGCCGAGGCCGAGGACATGTCCAAGCTGTTCGACACCAACTACCACTACATGGTGCCCGAGCTGTCGGCCGAGGCCGTCGCCGGCGCCAAGCCGGACTGGTCCATGTTCCTGGACCGCGTCAAGCGCGGCCAGGAGGCCGTCGGCAAGGAGGCGGCCGTGCCCATCGTGTTCGGCCCCAACACCCTGGTCGGCCTGGCCAAGCCGGCCGAGGGCACGGGCGAGCTGGACCGGTCGGCGGCGGTCGCCGCCCTGGTCCCGCACTACGAAGCCGTGCTCAAGGAGCTCAAGGCCCTGGGCGTGCCCGAGGTCCAGGTCCACGAACCGATCCTGGCGTCCGAGAAGGCGGGCGACCTGCGGGCCGACTTTGAGGCGTCGTACGCCAAGCTGGCGGCCGTCGGCCTGCCCATCAACCTGGTGACCGCGTACGACGACATCGGCGAGGCCTACTCCTGGGCCGTCAACCTGCCGGTCGCCGCCATCTCCCTGGACTTCCTGGGCGTGCCCGGCTCCGCCCACAAGAACGCGACGGCGGCCCTGATCGAGAAGCACGGCTTCCCCGCGGGCAAGCGCCTGGGCGCGGGCGTCGTCGACGGCCGGTCCGTCTGGGCCGACGGCGGCGCGGCGACCACGTTCGTGGCCGCCCTGCTGGCCAAGGGCATCGAGTCCGTGTCCGTCCAGTCGTCCGTCTCCCTGCAGCACCTGCCGTACGACCTGGAGCTGGAGCCCAACCTGCCGGCCGGCCTCAAGTCCAAGCTGGCGTTCGCCACCCAGAAGCTGGCCGACATCGTGGCCGCCGCCAAGGACGCGCCGGCCGCCAAGGCCGTGCCCCTGGCCGACGCCCTGGCCCCGGTCGCCAACCCGACGGCCGACGTCCCCGCCGCCAAGTTTGTGCGCGAGCTGCCGTTTGACAAGCGCCGCGACTCGCAGGTCAAGATGCCGGCCTTCCCCACCACGTCCATCGGCTCCTTCCCCCAGACGCCCGAGATCCGCCGCGCCCGCCTGGCCTTCAAGAAGGGCACCCTGTCCGCGGAGGACTACGAGAAGGAGATCAACGCGTACATCAAGTACGCCATCGACGAGCAGGCGCGCATCGGCATCGACGTGATGGTGCACGGCGAGCCCGAGCGCACGGACATGGTGGAGTACTTTGGCCAGCGCATGGACGGCTTCACCTTCACGGAGCACGGCTGGGTGCAGTCGTACGGCTCCCGGTACGTGCGCCCGCCCATCATCCACGGCGACGTCTCCCGGCCGGGCGCCATGACGGTCAAGGAGTTTGAGTACGCGCAGTCGCTGACGGACAAGCCGGTCAAGGGCATGCTGACGGGGCCCGTCACCATCCTCAACTGGTCCTTCCCCCGCAAGGACATCACCCGCCAGGCCCAGGCCTTCCAGCTGGCCCTGGCCCTGCGCGACGAGGTCGCCGACCTGGAGAAGGCCGGCTGCCGCGTCATCCAGGTGGACGAGCCGGCCCTGCGCGAGGGCCTGCCCCTGAAGCGCGAGCGCTGGGCGTCCTACCTGGACTGGGCCGTCGACGCGTTCAAGCTGGCGACCGTCGTCGCCGCGCCGTCCACCCAGATCGTGACCCACCTGTGCTACTCCGAGTTCTCGGACATCCTGGCCGCCATCGACGGCCTGGACGCGGACGTGCTGACCATCGAAAACTCGCGGTCGGGCGACGAGATGGTCGTCGCGCTGGCCAAGTACGGCTACGCCCGCGACCTGGGCGCGGGCGTGTACGACGTCCACTCCCCCGTCGTCCCCACCGTCGAGTTCATGAAGGCCAAGATCGCGGGCCAGGTCGCGACCGGCATCCTGGCCGGCCACCCGGACCGCCTGTGGGTCAACCCGGACTGCGGCCTGAAGACGCGCGAGTGGGCGCAGGTCCTGCCCTCGCTGGAGAACATGGTCAAGGCGGCGGCGGAGATGCGGGCGACGCTGTGAGGGGTCGGCGCGCGCGCGACCTGGCCTGCCGGGGCCTTTCCTTAGTCGTCGACGCCCGACGCCCAAAACAAGGGGCGGTGCGTGACCACGGTGCGTGTGTGTGTGCGTGAGTAAAACATGGATGGGTGGTGGGGGATGGGGAGGAGCGAGCGACAACCCCCCTGCTTTTTTTCGTGGCCGAAAGTGTGTGTGTGTGCGCGTGCGTTCTTCTTTAACGGCTGTGTGTGCCTTTCGGGCGGGTGTGGGAGGTGTGCGTGCCTGGATTTTCCGCGCCGCCGCCTCTCTGCCTTTCCCCCGGCCCGGCCGTGTGGGGGGATGGGTGGAGTGAAAAAAATGGGAGGGAGAGGGTTGGCTCGCGGGCCTTGTAAAACAAGAAGACGCGCCGCCCTCTCCCCACTCCCTCAAACCTGGCGCGCGTGTCTTTCGTGCACCAAAAACTGCACCCGCACCTGTGTCCTCCAATGGCCGACGACCCGCCCGCGTCCACGGGCAGCGCGCACCCGGAGGTGTGAGGAGGGCGGGCGCGCCTGTTATGCTGTCGGCACGCGCGCTCGCGCGCCGGCTAGGGAGGGGCCGCATGCACGGACAGGAACAGTCGGCTTCCCCGGTCGTGCGCACGCACGTCCACTTCCCATTCGCACCTCAGGGGACTCGTCCTCGTATCTGCAGCTACCCAGCGACCTGGGATGGAGCGGCCGCGAAAGCCGTCCATGGCCCACCCCCCCGCGCCTCGCCTTGCCTCGCGCGCTCAACCGCCGTCGCCCAATGCTCGCTCACACCCGTCTCCTCCAACACAAAACAGCCTCCTCCCTCGCCTGGCCGGGTGGCCAAGCGCGCGCTAGGCGCTGAAGCTGGCGAAGTGGAGGTAAGTTTGTGTGGGCGGGAGTGCGTTGGGCGACGAAATGACGACGAAGCCCCTTTTTCACTCGCTGACGCGCGCGCCGCCCTGTTTCTCCGTCTCCAACCTTCTTTTTTCTCTAGGTCTCGCCGACCAAGCGCCGGGCCGCCACCACGACGGCCACACCTCCTCTATCCACGTCCTTCCGCCTGCTCGTCCCTCCCTCTCGCATTGGTGCTTTACTGGGGCCGGGCGGCTCCGTCATTGCCCGCCTGCGGACGACCACGGGCGCCCGCATCCGCGTCGGCCCGCCCACGCTGTGTGGTGGTGGTGGTGGTGGTGCCACCGCCGCCGACGGCTGGGCCGGCGCCCGGGTCGTCACCCTGTCGTCCGAGGGGGCGACAAACGAGCCTGGCGGCGACCCGCCCACGCCGTCGTCGGCGTGCCCGGCGTCCACCGCGCTCCTGGCGGCCTACGACGCGGCGGGCGGCGTGGGCGACGCGGCCCAGCCCGACGCCGACACGTCCGCCCGCTTGCTGGTCCACCAGTCCCAGGTGGGCGCGCTCCTGGGGCGGGGGGGCGCCATCGCGGCGGAGCTGCGGGCGTCGACGGGCGCGGGGCTGCGCGTCCTGCCGCACTGCGACGCGGCGTGCGCGGCGGCCGGGCCGGCCGACGCGGTCGTGGCCCTGTCTGGGCGGCCGGCCGCCGTCCGCGCGGGGCTGGCCGCCGTCGCGGCGCGGCTGCGGGCGTACCCGCCCAAAGCCGGGCCGGCGTGGGGCGGTGGCGGCGGCGCGCTGCCGCCTGTCCCGGCCGTCTCCGCCGTGCGCACGCCGCGGTCGCCGCTGTCGTCGGCCGGCGCGTCGCCCACGCTGGCCGCCGCGCTCGCCGCGGCCGGCGCGCCAGACGGGTTTGGCGGGCTGGGCGCGCGCGGCCCGGCCGCCGCCGCCGCCGCCCGCCCGTTTTCTCACCCTGGCTGGGCGGTCACGGCGGCGGCCTCCCCCACAGCCAGCCAGGCCACGGGCGCGCCCGCCCCGCCGTCCGCCTCGTACCGCCTCCTCGTCCCCGCCCGCGGCGTCGGCGCCCTCCTGGGCGTGGGCGGGCGCACGGTGAGCGCGGTGCGCGCGGCGACGGGCGCGCGCGTCGTCGTCCACCCGCCCACGCCCGCTCCCGACCGGGTGATCCAGTTTTGGTCGGCCGCGGACGGGGGGCCGGCCTCGCCCACGGCCGGGTGGGCGGTCCCGCCCCCCCTGCCCAGCGCGGCCGCGGCCCTGGTCGCGTGCGCCGACATCCTCATCGCCGACCCGTCGTCCTCGACCGCGGGCGGCGGCGGCGGCGCCCACGGCCGCGTGGCCGTCCGCCTGCTGGCGTCGGGGCCGGCCGCTCGGTCAGCCCTGGGCGTGCGTGGCTGCCTGGCCGCGGCGGTGCGGGCCGAAACGGGGGCGGCGGTGCGGGCGGCGGCGCTGCCGGCGGGCGGCGGGCAGGCCGCCCCGCTGCCCGCGACGGCGGTGGACGGCGACGTCGTGCTGTCCGTCGAGGGGTCGGCCCGGTCCGTCGCGGCGGGCGTGCGCCTGGTGGCGGCTTTGTTGCGTGGCGGTGAGGGCGGGCGGGGCGGCAGCTCCAGCGCCGCCACGACGCCCACCCACGGCGCCGGCCACGGCCACCACCACCCGGCCGCGTCGGCCGCCGCCTCTCACCACCACCAACCGGTCTCGCCCGTCTCGCCCGCCTCGCCCGGCTCGGCGTCCTGGGGCGTGCCGGCGTCGCTGCCGCGCCTGCAAACCAAGGCGGCCGGTGGTCCTCCCAAATCCCGGCTGGGCGCGGCCGCGAGCCCGTCGCACGCGGCCACGCTGCGCCTCACGCCACCGCAGGCCGGCGTCCTGCTGGGCCGGGGCGGCGTCGCGCTCGCCCAGCTGCGGTCCGTCACGGGCGCGACGGCGACCGTGGGCGGCGGCGGCCCGCCCGCCAGCCCGTCCTCGTCGGCGTGCTTGCGGCTGGCGGGCTCGCCCGCCCAGGTGTCGGCCGCGGCCGCCATGGTGCAAGCCCTGCTGATGGCCGCGGGCGTGGCGGGCGAGGACGCGGGTGCGGCGCCCGCGGCGGCAACGGCGGCAGCGGCAGTGTAAACATCTCTTTCCTTGTTTTGGCTCGCGCGTTGTTTGGCTCGTCGCTTCTTTATTTACACATGCAAGCGTCGGCGCGGCCCGCGACAGAACATGCAGGGCACGGCAAGGCAAGGGAAGGGGTCACGCGTGTGTTTTTTTTTTTCGTGGTTGTCAGTCTTTCTGCGGCGGAGATGGCGGCACAAACACGCCCGTCCCGCCGTCGTTTTCCTTGTCCAGGCCCGGCGGCCGCGGCGGCTGCGGCGGGCGCGGCACCGCCCGCGGCGCGGCCCGGGCCGTCGGCAGGTCGCCCCGCGGGCGCGGCCGCCACCACGGCGGGCGCAGCGGCAGGCCGGCCGCGGCCGCGGCCACCTGCGCCGCGACCAGCGCCCGGTGCTCGGCATCCGGCAGCGCCTCGCCAGGCGCGGGCGCGCCGGCCGTGGACGCGATGTGGCACCAGGCGGCCAGTGCGGCCGTCGGCGCGCCAACCGGCGGCGGCGCGAGCATGGGACTCGCGGCCGCCGGCGCGGCCGACCGCCGGCCCGGCTTGGCGGCTGGCAGGCTCGCCGCGAGGGCCGGGACGGCCAACGGCGGCGGCGGCGGCGGTGGTGGCGGCGGTGGCGCCAGCGGCGGCGGCGGCGCCAGCGGCGGTGGCAGCGGCGCCAACGTCGGCGGCAGCGGCGGCAGCAGCGGCGGCGGCGCGGGCAGCCGCCAGTCTCTGGACGCCTCTTCGCGCGCGCCGTGCGGGAGGCGCGGGTCGTGGCCGTGGGGCACCATGCGCTGCCGGCGCGTCTCGGCCGCCGCGGCGTTCAGGTCGAGCGGCGCGAGCGCGGGGCGTGGGGGCGGCGGGGCGGCTTTGTCACCGCCCGCCGCCTCCTTGCCGGCGTCCCGGGCGGGCGGGGGCACGTACCGGCCGCCCCCACCGCCGGCCGAGGTCGGCGGCTGGGCGGGCGGCGGGCCCGCGTCGCCCGCGCGCGCGCGGCGCGGCGGCGGCGGCGCGACGGGTTGCGGACGCACGGGCGCGGCCGCCGCCGCCGCCGCCGGCGGCCGCGACACACCCTCGGACGCCCCTCCACCGTTCCCACCCGCGCGCCGGTTCAGGGCCGAGGCCGAGATGGTGGGCGGCGGGCCGCTGGGCGTCATGGCGGCCGCCCACGCGGCGACCTCGTCGGGTGTGACGAGAGGCGGCGGGTGGCGGTGGTGCGGCCACGGCCCGCCCACCGGGTGGGCGGCGGGCGGCGCGCGCGCGGCCTGGCCGGGCGGCGGTGGAGGGAACGGCGCGGGCACGACCATCATGGGCGCGGCGGGCGCGGCGGCGGCGCCGGCAGCCGAGGGGGGCAGGCCGCCGCCCAGGCGCAGCGTCGACGCGAGGGCCGACGCCAGCGCGGCCGCAGCCTCGGGCGCCGTGCCCGGCGGCGGGAGGAAAATGAAGGGAAACGGCGGCGGGTAGGCCTGCGCCTCACCCAGGCCCCGGGCCGTCGACGTGGGCGTCGGCGGCTCGCCGACGCCGTCCGCCGGGTGGTTGGACCCGGCCGACGACGGCGCGGACGACGACGAGGCGGGCGACGGGGGGGCGCCACCACTGTCGGGGCGGCCCATGTTGTTGCTGGCCGGTTTAGGCTGTGCCACGCGCACGCACGCACTCACGCCGTCCCTCGGACGTTGCCGAGGGAGGGAGGGGTGCGGGATGTGGGGGGCGAGGGTGCCCCTTCCAAAGGCCGGGCGGGGGTGGGAATGGAAGGAGTGAGGGGGGGGGGCGGGCTGCCGAGAAAGTTTTGTTTTCTTTTTTGCTGGGCCTCCCTCTCTCTCAGCCGTCCACCCCCCACCCCGGCCCTCATCAAATCCTTTTCGTCCGCTTGGCCAGCGCCCGCTTTTCCTCAATGCGCTTCTTCCGGGCCAGCGCTTTCTCCCGGGCGTCCGGCGCCATGCGCGCCAACCGCTCCGCTTCCGCGGCCTGGCGCGCCGCGCGCCGCTCCGCCGCCGCGTCCTCGGCCGTCGCGGCCCGGCGCTTCGCCCGGTCCACCCGGGCTTCCGCTTCCGCCCGGACCTTGGCGGCTTTGGCCACGGCGTCCGGGCCCGGCCGGTAGGCGGCCAGCGCGTCGGCCGTGGCCAGCACGGCGTCGACCAGGGCGGCGACGTGCGACAGGTCGGCGCGCGGCGACGCCGCGCCGGCGTTGGGCGGCAGGGCGATCGTCGCGGACAGCGCCCGGGCCGACCCGCCCCACCCGTCGGTGGATGCTTTGAAGGAGATGAGCGCGTGCGCGGCCGCCGCGTCCGTGGACAGGGCGTCGCCCAGCGGGCCGCCGCCCACGACCTGGAGCCAGGCGGCCGGCTGGTCGGCAGCGCCCACGATGCCGGGCGGCCAGCGCCCGCCGCCGCCCGACCGCGCGTGCGCTGTGGACACGGGGCACGTGAGGTGGGCGACGTCGGCCGAGCCGCCGTCGGCGATGGGCCCGGCCGCCGCGCGCAGCGCGGCCGGGCGGCCGGCGACCAGGACGGCCGGGTGCAAGCCCGCAGGCAGGGATGCCACGACTTCCAGCGTGTCTCTGGACGCCGACGGGTCGAGGAGCGCCAGGGCCAGGCCCAGCATGTCGTGGCGGGGCCGGGTCTTGATGGTGAGGGCGGCCATGCCCAAGCCACGCCGGCCCGACGCGGGGATGGTGAAAGCGTCGGGCCCGTGCCTCACGAGCACGGGCGCGGCCGCGCCCGCGTCGGCAGCAGCCTCCTCCTCCACCCGCGCCGGCGGCGCGCCCGGGCCGACGTGCGCGAAATGACGGCGCAAGACGGGCGTGATGGCGTCGGAGACGGCGGCCGCCAAGGCCGCGTTGCGGCGCCGGCCCGCCCAGACGTTGGCGAGGAAGAGGGCGACGGCGGCCAGGCCAAACTTTTCCAGGCGGCCGTCGTTGGGTGGTTTGTGGGTCGTGGAAGAAGCGGCGGCGGGCGTGCGTGCCGCGGCCGCCGCGGCCGCGACCGGCTCCGGTGCGGCGGGCGGGGTGTCGACGACGGCCGGCTGCGTGGGCGTGGGCGCGTCTTGCGGCGTGCCCCAGGCGGCTGGATGGATGGTTTGGAGGCCGGAGTGGGGGTTGAGAGCGGCGGCGGGGTGCGAACAGGGGTGGGAGAGAGCGGCAGCGCGCGCGCGCCAACACTCCGTGTATCGGCCTCCGAACCTCCCACCATCCACGCACCTTGCGTGCCAGGGGCCAGAAGGATCAGGGTACCCACCAGGACAAGGAGGAGTGTGGGACGCGCCATGGCTGCTGGCTGTGGGATCGAGTTTTTCGGCGCGGGAAAACACCACGCGCGGGGCCCGCCCCTTGCGTTGAGCCGTCTGCGCACAGTCTGCCTTTTCTCAACACCAAATAAACCCACGCCCCGTCACCCATCCAATGCGCTCGCCCGGCGGCGACGACCCGCCCGTCGGGTCGCCCATGTCCCTGGGCACACGGCCATCCACGGCCGAACCGATCGACGTGGATGAAGTCGTGCCCATTCCCGGCTTGCTGGGCCGCCTGCTCTCCGCCGTCGGCCTCGGCGGTGCGGCTACGCGCCGCACCGACGCGGGCGACCAGCCGCCGGCACACGCACCCACCACGTCTTCCTCCGATTCTGAGCCGGCGCCGGGGCCGAGACCATCCCTCCCTGTTGGACAGCTGTCCAGCTCGCCGCCGCGGTCCACCCGGTCGTCCCGGCGGGCGCTGGCGAAAGGTGAGGGGCGCAAAGCGCGCCATGGGTGTGGGGAAACGGCCGTGCACGCGGCCGCGGGCTTTTTGGGATCGTGCCGCCCGACTGCGCGGTGACTCCAGGTGCCGGAGCAGCCGGTGGTGTGGGTGCGACGCACAATCAAGGCTCCACACCCTCCCACCCACGCCCCTCCCCAAAACCAATGCAGGCGCCGACGCCGACGCGGCCACCACGACCAGCACCTCGACGGCCACCGAAGCAGCGGAGGAGGAGCGCGTCCTCGACCGGGCCATGACCGGCCTGCACATCGACCCGGCAGCCAAGCCTGGCGCCGCCTTTGCTCCGCCGTCCACGGCCACGCCGCCTTTGCCGCCCAAACCTTTGCCGACGGCCGTGCCACCGCCCGCGACCGCGCCGCCCGCACTCGCCGCGGCCGTGCCACGCCGGGTCACGCGGGCGGCCGCCGCGTCGGGCGCCAGCAGCGCGTCTGGTGGCGGTGGCAGTGGTGGGTCGTCCGCCGGGTCGGAAGCCGAGGAAGTGAGGCGGCGGGAGCCGGCCCAGCCGGCGGCGGCGGTCAAGGTCGAAGCGGCCGCACCGCCGCCGCCGCCAACAGCTGAGGCCGCCGCACCGCCGCCGGCCCACCCCGCCGCCGCCGCCGCCGCCGCCGCGGCCGTCAAGCCGGCCGGCAAGACGCGGGCCGCCGCGGCTGCCGCCGCGTCGACGCCGACGCTCGCAGCCTCCGCCGCCCTCATCCCGCGCCCGCGCGCCGCGCCGGCCACCCACCTCGTCGCGGCCGGGCCGGCCTCGCCCTCCCCGTCCGACCTGCTCATCGGCCTGGTGACCGACCCGGCCATGGAGGCCCACATCCCGCCGACGTCGCACGTGGAACGCCCCGCCCGCCTGTCCGTCCTGGCGGGCCTCCTCGCCAGGAACGGGCTCAAGGACCGGTGCGCGGCGTTGGTGCCGCGCGCCGCGACGGACGAGGAGCTGCTCCGCATGCACTCGCGCGACCACATCGAGTCCGTCGACTGCGGGTACGAAGCGGCCCTGGCCGACGGCGCGTTGGAGCAGGGGGACATGTACTACTCGCCCGGCACGGCGACGGCCGCCCGCCTCGCGGCGGGGTGCGTGACGCAAGCCGTGCTGGCCGTCCTGTCGGGCGAGGTGAGGCGAGCGTTTGCCGCCGTCCGCCCGCCGGGCCACCACGCGACGTGCGCCCGGGCCATGGGCTTTTGCTTCTTCAACAACGTCACCGTCGCCGCCGCCGCCGCCCTCCAGGCGGGCGCGCGCCGCGTCCTGATCGTCGACTGGGACGTGCACCACGGCAATGGGTGCCAGGACCTGGTCCACGACGCCAACGCCAAAGCCGCGGCCGCGGGCAAGCCGCCGTCGCTTGCGTACGTGTCGCTACACAGGCGAGTCTGTCTCACAACCCGCGCGGCGGCGGGGGGCTAGTTTTTTTTTGTCCGTCCGTCGCGGCCTTTCTCACACACCCGTCCCCGCCCGCCCGCCCCCCCTTTTTCCTCATCGACAGGTCTGCGGGCTTCTACCCAGGCACGGGCCACGCCGTCGAAACAGGCCCCCCCGGCGCGAAGGGCACGCTGCTGAACGTGGCCTGGCCGCGCGGCGGCGTCACCGACGCCGACTGCGCCGCGGCCTTCGACCTGGTCGTCATGCCCTGGGCCGCGGCCTTCGACCCGGACCTGGTCATCATCGCGGCCGGCATGGACGCCGCGGCCGGCGACCCCCTGGGCGGCTGCGACGTCTCGCCCGCGGGTTTCGCGCACATGGCCCGGCGCCTGTGCAGCCTGGCGGGCGGCAAGGTCGTCGCCGCCCTGGAAGGCGGCTACAACACGGCCGCGACCGCCGCGTCCGCCGCGGCCGTCGTGGAAGCGATGCTCCGCGCCGGGACGGCGGACGACCCCGAAGCTGACAGGGGCGCGGGTGCCGCCCCGCCCGGCCGGCCGTCCAAGGACGCCGCGTCCGCCATTGAAGCCGCCGTCACGGCGCACGCGCAGTATGTGCCGGCCCTGCGCCCGCTCGCCGGCTCGGCCGCCTTCAACCGGGCGTGGCAGGATTACAGTTTGGCCACGCAGGCGGCGCGCGTCCTGCGTCCGCGCGGTGGCGGAACAGGAGGGAGCGGCACCGCGACGCCGGTGGCGCCCGCGGGGAAAGGGTGAGGGAGGGGAGGGGAGCGTATGGGGGGGGGGGGGGGGGGGGGCGTCGAGAACCGCGCGCGTGTTGTGTTGTTTGCAAGACACAAACCGGCGGCGTGCCGCCGCCAACAACTGTCACCGCCACGGCCAGGCAGCGCGCCGCGCCCGAAGAAGGCAGCGGCCGGCCATCACGGCCCCCCTCCTCCCCGTCCGCGCCCGCTCCGCCCCGCCCGCCCCCCTCCCCCCGGCCCAGCACCACTGCCGCTGCCGCCGTCGCCCAGGTTCAGATTGATGCGCCCGCCCGCCCGCCGCATGAAGGCCGCAAAGTCGTCGTAGGTCAGGGTGGCGGGTCCCGGCGCGTCCCCACCGCCCACCGACGCGGTCAGGATGGCGTCCCGCAGCGCGCGCGCGGTGTACCGATCCAGGTCCGCCTGGCGGCCGCCGTCCCCGCGCCCTTCCGCGGAGTCGGGCCGGGCGCCGCCACCGCCTCCGCCGCTGTCCCGGACGTCCAGCGTCCGCACATGCCGCACGAAGCCGGCCAGGTTTTCGGTGGTGGCGGGCGCGATGGACCCACGGCGGGCGGCTAGCGTGGACGCGGTCCGGTCCGGCGCGGTGTCTCCCACCAGGGCCTCCCACAACGCGCGCACGTGGTCTTCCCGGACGGGTGGGGCGTGGGCCGACGCAATGGCCGCCCTCAGGAACCTGGCCACAACGACGGCCTGTTCCAGCGCCGGCGCGGTGGCCCAGGCCGCCAGGCACCAAAATGCGGCGTAGGGCCCGACGGGCAGGCCGCCGCTGCCGGGGTCGGGCGGGATGGAGGCCGCCAGCGCCGCAAACAGGAAGGCATGCGGGCTGGACAGGAGGATGTAGACGTCCAGGCGGTCTGCCCGGTCGTGGGCGGCTTCGGATGCGGGGGCAGCGGGCACGGCGGCCCGCCGCGCCCGCGCTGACCACCAGCCGAGCGCGGCAGCGGTGGCGGCGGCCGCCACGCGGCCCGCCACCGCATTGGCCAGGATCAGTCCGCCGGCCCGCATGCACGTGGCCTGCAACGCCAGTGCGTGCCGCGCGTCGGGCGACAGCAAACCCGCGCCCGCCGCGCGCGCGCCGCCGGCCAGGGCCCGGCCCAGGCTGGGCGGCGTGGCCAGCTGGGACGCCGCCCCCGCCAGCGCCCAGTGCGCGGGCGCGGCCACCCACCGCCACAGTTTGGAGTGGTGCTTGGCCCAGACGGGTGAGGCCGTGCGCGCGCCGTGTGCGGCCGCGGCTGGCAGCACAAAGCCGCACAGGAAGACGGACGTGAAGGAGGCGAGGGCAGACCCGGCCGCCGCGCGGTCGAGGCCGGGGACGGCGCCCGCGCCGACGACGGCCGCCTGGAGCAGCGGCAGCGCCAGGGCCAGGCCGGCCGTCGCGACGACGGTGGCGTGCAGGCCGCCACCCCACATCAGGGACAGGGCGGGCGCGCGCAGCGAGGGCGGCGTCAGCCAGTAGATGGCTTGGAGGGCCGCAAACGCGGCGGCCGGCGCGTCGGCTGTGGTGGGTGGGCCGCCCGCCCGCCCGCCCGCGTCGCCCATGACCGCCCGCGCCCGGGCCAGGACGGCCAGGCCTATGCCACACCGCACGCCCACCTGGGCGGCCACGGCCACCAGGGGCGGCGTCCTCGCCTTCCGCACCGCCCGCCGCAGGTCGACCTCCAGCAGGGTGTAGAAGGTGGAGACGGCCAGGGCGGCGAGGGCGGCGCCGCGGGCGGGGGCGGCGCCGACCAGCGGCTCACCGCCCCGGCTCACGACGGCGGCGACGCCAGCCGTGAAGACGACGGGCGCCACGTACACGGCCGCCGAGGCGGCCGCGTCGCCGCCGTGCTGCATGGCCTGACGCCAGCCCGACCCGTGCTGCCTGAAAAACGCCGCCAGGTCGGCGGGCGAGAGCGCCGCGCCGTTTGGGATGTGGAGCGGGCGGTAGGCCGAGGGCGGCGCGCCCGCCAGGTACGCGGCCAGGGGCTCGAGCGAGTACTGGTGCGCGACGACGAGGATGTGGCGCCCCGCCGCGACCGCGGGCGCGCACACGCCCTCGTAAAAGCGCGCCACGCGGTCGTAGACGGCGGACACGGCCTCGCCCAGCGGCGGCGCGTCGGACGGCGAGTGCATGAGGTGCTCGTACGTCGCCCGCCCCAGCGCCAGTTTCAGCATGAAGATCGGCTGGCCGGCAAACAGGCCAAACGATCGTTCGGCCAGGCGGGCGTCGGCCGTGAAGGGGGGCGGGTGCCTGCACCCGGCCGCCGCCAGCGCGACGGCCGCGGTCTGGGCCGTCCGGCGCAGGTGGGACGTGTACACGGCGTCCAGGGACGGCACGCCGCCGCCGCCCAGCTTGCGCGCCAGGTCCCGCCCCGCCCGCGCAGCCTGCTCCCGGCCAAAGGGCGTCAGCGGGACGTCGATGATGCCGGCGAGCACGCCGCGCTCGTTGGCGCTCGACTCGCCGTGGCGGACAAACCACACGGAGCCGGGTGGTGGGGGCGCGGGCGACGCGTCCGCCGCCGCCGCAGCTTCAAAGGGCGACGTCGGCAGCTTTGCCGACGTCGCGCGGACGGGCGGCGGCGGCGGCGGCGGTGGATGCGGGGGCGGCGCCGCTGGCGCGCGCGCCCCGCCGCCGCCGCCGCCGTCCGCCATCAACGGCACCAGCTCCGTCGCCGCCGCCGCCCTCCCCTCGTCCCGTTCCTCTTCCTCGTCTGCGAGAGGGCGGTGGCGTCGTGCGGTCGAGGCCGCCGCCGCGACCGCGACCGCTCCGCCGGCGGCGACCGCCCAGCCCAGCGGCGCGGCCAGCAGGACGGCGCCGGGCGCCGCCCACTGCAGGCGGGCCAGGCGGGCGCGCCTGCAGCCCCGCCGCGCCGCCGCCGCCGGCGGCGCCGGCGGCAGCCAGTACGCTTCCGGGCGGGGCGTCGACACAATGAAGGTCAGGCCGCCGCCCTCCCCGCCTTCTTCCACGTCCAGGTCGTGCATTGGGTACCCCCCGCACGGCGTCGGGTAGACGCCGAGCACGCGGCCGCACACGGCCGGGTCCAGCTCGACGACCGCGGCCCGCGCCGGTTCGTCCGCGTCCGTGAGTTGCGCGAACAGGCGGCCGGACCGGGGCGCCCGCACGACGGTGAAGGCCCGGGTCCCGCCCAGGCCGGCCAGGGCGTAGGTGCACACGCCGGCCAGGCGGCCGCCCGCGCCGAGTCCCAGGACGTCGACCGCGGGCCGCTCCCGGTCCGTCACAAACAGGCGCCCCCGCCCCTCATCCACCGCCAGGCTGTGCGGGTTTTGCCAGGGCCAGGCGGGTGGTGTGGGCTCGGGCCAGGCAGCGCGCGCGGCGGGGCCCGCGGGCGAGGGCGTCCACGCGTCGCCGCCAGCGGCCAGGGCCGGGTCGTCCGCCAGCGCCGCGACGGCCGGGTCGGGCGACGCCCTCAGCGCGTCGACCAGGGCGGTGACGGGCACGGAGGTGGCGGCCGGCCCTGCCGCGCGCGCGGCCGACTCCAGCGCGGCCGCCAGGCCGCCCCCCTCGCCGCCGCCGGCGTCCCACGACCGCGCCGCAGCGGCCAGGGCGAGCACGCCGCCCACGGTCAGCCCGGCGGCGGTCGGGCCGCCTGGGCGCCCGCCCTGCACCGCATCCGCCGCGTCGCCCAACGAAAACGCCGGCCCGCGCGTCGTGTGGCCCAGGAGGGCGCCGCTCGAGGCGTTGAAGGCCAGCACCCGGGCCTCCAGGTAGCCAGACGCGACGTAGACGACGCCGGCGGCCGTGCCGAGTGCGGCCGTGGGCTCGGCCAGGGCGGCCCAGCCGGCGGTCCTGACCGCGGCCGCGAACCAGGCGCGGTGCAGGCCGGGCGCCGCCTTGAAGTCGGCGCCCGCGGCCAGCGCGTCGAGCGACCAGGACGCGTTGGCGCCCGCGCCGCCGCCGCCGCCGCCGCCGTAGCGGGCGACGACCTGTCCGCTCGACACGTCGACGGCCAGGACGGCGTCCAACAGGTTGTCGGCGACGTAAAAGATGGCCGGCGAGCCGCCGCCGGGCGGCGGCGGGCCCAGGCCCAGCGAGTGCGGCAGGCGCAGCCCGGCGCCCGCCAAGTATGCGCGCGCGACGACGGCGGCCGGTCCCGCCCCGCCGCGCTGCTGCCGCCGCTCCAGCAGCAGGACGGGCGCTTCGGGGATGGGGTCGGCGCACCGGGCGTACGCGTCCGGGCCGCCGCGCCAGACGCGGCCGTCGTCGCGCGGCGTGTGACCGCCGCCCGCCTCGCACCAGGGGTTGCAGCACCGCCCGACGCCGCGGTGCAGGACCAGGGCCGCGCCCGGGCGCAGGACGCGGACGGAGACGACGTCGCCCAGCCGGGGTTGCCGGCCCGCCTGCAGGCCCGCAATGCCCGCGGCCAGCCAGTGGGTCGGCGTGGTGCGGGCCAAGTCGTGTTGTGGTGGGACGCCGAAGGTGGCGAGCTGGGTGGCGAGCGTGGCGGCGCCGGCCAAGGCGTCGGCGGGCGTCGGGTGGCCTGGTGTGGGATGGATGATGGGGGCAGGTGAGAGCGAGCCAATGCATGTCCTAGTCCGCCGCCCCACGCCGCGCCCGCCCCCCACTCTTCCTCACCTTGCGCGCCTGTCAGGACTGCAACAGCCAGGGCTAGCCAGGCGCAAACATCGACTCGCCAGGGTCGCCTCCTCTGTCGTCCGCTCACGACCGCATGCGCTCGTCGTCGTCGGTGGCCAGCGCCGCCGCGCGCGGTTGGGCCCGCGCCCACGGCGGGTGCAGGCTGCGGCAGCGGCCTAGTCAGCCTGTCACGCCACCGCCACACCATGGGCTACCAATGGAAAGGGTTGAATAGCCTCCAAACCCCCGGCCGAAGCCTGCCACACGACGCGTGCCGTTGCTGTATTTTTTTGTGTGCACTGACAGCCGCCTGGATGCTTGGTCGTCTCCAACAAAACACACCCGCTTCTCTCTTCCCGGCCGTCTCCCAAGCACACGCACGCAAGCCCACGCTTTAGGGCGCGGTAAACGCTTATTTGCAAAAGGTGTGTGAGCGCGTGCGCGGAGGCATGGAGCGAAGGCGGGCGGCCGTCCATCCATCCCATCCCCACCTCACCACCCGCCCTCCGACGCCGTTTTATACACGTACGCCGCCACGCCCTCAATCTCCTCTTTCGACAGCTGCCCACCCCATGCTGGCATCGCGCCCTTGCCGTTGGTGACCTGTCGTTTTAGGGGTTTTGGGGGAAAACAGTCCGTCTGAGGCCTACACTCCACTCACCACTAAGCCACGACCACCTGCCCGCTGCTACGCTGCTGCTGCACTTCCAACCACGGCCGCCACGCTTTTAACTGCCGCCCGGGCTCGGGCAAGACCAGCGTCTTGTGCAGGCGACTTGCCAGGCTTTTCACTCCACGGACCTGCCGAATGATGGCGGCCTCGTTGAACCCGCCGTCGAGGTATTGTTCCAGCGCTTCCTTCTCCAGCGTCTTGTCCGCTTCCACAATGTTTTGCCCGCCGGCGTGGCAGGCCGCGCACGTGTTGGAAAAGACTTTGGCGCCGATGGTGACGTCGCCGGCCGCGAGCGCTGGGCCGGCGGAGGTCAGGATGAGGGCGGCAGCCGCCCAGGCCGCGGCGGGCGGGGCGCGAGGAACGGCGGCCTGGGGAGGAGGGGGGGGGGGCGCCGTGTCCTTAGCAAACAGGGGCAGACGCAGGCGACGGGCGGGTCGGCGCGCGCGAGCTAAAGCTCCTTCCAACTTCCCGATGCGGTGGCGGCAAGAGCGCCGGGCCTTCGCGCCTGGCCACCCTTCAGGACCATTGGGTGCTGTCCATGCCAGCCAAAAGTGGAGCGAGCGGGTGGGCTGGTGGGGCGCGTCGCCCAGGACGCGCGTGGGGGCAGTGTGTGGGCGACCGGCCCCAAACCTTATTACCCAACACTCTTTTTTCGAGTCCCCGCGCGAGCCGGGCGCGGGCGTCGCAAGGCGTCGCGCACGCGCCTGTGGGTGGCCGATGCCAACCGCCACCACCTCGGATTGACGGGCGGCGGGTGGCCGGGCGGCCAGAGCCGCCGGCGGGGCCTGATCCGGGATCGGCCACGCGGCCGGGCCAGGCCTGCCCCAGCCCCACTCTCTCTCTCACCTTGCACGCGACGGCCGACCGCGGGCGGCCGGCCGGCGTCGCGGCTTTGGAGCGAACGGCAGTCTGCATGGGGGAAGGGTGTAGCGCGCGGGCAGAGTGCGGGGCGTGGGCGGGTCGCGGGAATGAAAGGGCAGCCGCGTTTTCTTTTAGGTGTTTTTCCCTTCTCACACACAGCCAACCCCCTCCCCCCTCCACTCTCCACACTTTGCCCCCGCCCAAAATTGTGTTCCCATCACGCCCACGCTTGTTATCACGCATCCTCACACGCCTCAAGCCTTGGCGGCGGCACCCGTGCGCGCGCGCCACGCGGCAATCCAGGCGCGGGCTTCCGCCTTGTTGGCCGCGACGGAGCCGGCGGCGGCGGTCGCGGCGCCACCGGCAGCGGCCGGCGCGGCGGCCGAGCCTTCAGCACCGCCGCCCAGGGCGCCCTGGGAGGAGGCGGCGACGGCGACGGCGCCGACGACAGCGGCCACGCCGACGGCGACGAGCGCAGAGGTGGGCGAGCCGGCGGGCGCGGCGGCGGCGGCGGCAGGCGCCGCAGCGGGCGCGGCCGTGCGGGCCGCGAACGCCGACCCACCGCCCAGCTTGATGGACGCGGCGGGCGGCGCCGGCGCCGCCTTGGGCGCGTCCGCGGCCTTGGCCTTGGGCGCCTCCGCCTTGGGCGGGGCGGGCGCCGACAGGTTGAGCGGCGCGACGGCGGGCGCGGGCGGCACGACGACAGACGCCGGCTTGGCGGGCGCGGGCGCGGGCACGGGCAGGGGCGCCTCCTGCTTGGCGACCGCGGCCTTGCCGCCCAGGGAGACGAGCGCGTCGGGCTGGCGGGCGACGGGCGGCGGGGGGACGAACTTCTCCTCGCCCTTGGCCTCCGCCTTCTGCAGGATGGACTTCTTAGCCTGCGGGTGTGCGGGGATGGGCGGCAGGTGGGGGTGGGGTGAGCGGGGGGTGGAGAAGACAGGGTGAGGGGCTCGGAAACGGCGAGGCAGGAGGGTCGCGCGGGGCGGCGAAGCGTCGCCCGCCCCCCCCTCCCTCCACGCGCACAACGCACCTCGGGCGCGATCTGGATGGTCGCACCACGCGCTTTCAGCAGGGCTTCCACGGCCTCGTTGTCGGAGGCCAGGGCCTTGGCGTGGGCGGGCGGGGCGGCGAGCGCCGGGGAGAGCGCCTGTGTGTTTTGGTGAGGACGAGTGCGGAGTCGTGAGTGTGGGCTCTCACCCGCGCCGGTTTGGGGTGGCGGCGGCGGCGGGCGTGCCTGAATGTGCTGGCGCATGAAAGGACAGGCCCGTCCGCTCTCAAAGGGGCCGCGTGGTGGGGAAGGCGCGGGCTCCCACGCCCCGGCGGAGCGCGGCATGCGAAGGGGCTGCGCCTCCCTCCAACCGCAACGCTCAACTCACCAAAACAGCCGCCGCCACGGCCGCGACCGCGGCTTTCTTGGGCGCGGCCGCGATGGGGGCGACCTTGGCGGCCTGATTGGCCTGGCGGACGGACGAGGCGCGGATGGCGAGCGGCATTTGGGGGCTGGTAGGACGGAGACCGGGCGGGCGTGCGATGGAGAGTGGAGTGTGCTTTGCGCACAGACCCTTTTTTTTTTCTTTTCCGTCCGAACAAAAACTTGCGAAAAATGCCCGCTCCCCGCGTGCTCCTCCTGGTGGGCGATTTCGTGGAGGACTATGAGGCCATGGTGAGGGCTGGGCTCCCGCCTGCGAAAAGCGGTCGCGTCCGCGGCCAGCGCGGCGTCCGCGGGGCGGCCGGCGCCGTTCCCACCACCACCACCACCACCACCTCCGCTCTCCAGCCACGCCTCACGGCCTGTTCCACACACACACACCCAAACACGCACCTCAGGTCCCCTTCCAAGCCCTCCGGGCCGTCGGCTACGCCGTCGACGCCGCCTCGCCCGGCAAGCCCTTCCCCGGCTCCGTCAAGACGGCGGTCCACGACTTTGAGGGCGACGCCACGTACAGCGAGAAGCCCGGGCACGGCTTCGCCCTGACGCGGGGCTGGGGCGACGGCATGGAGGCGCAGTACGACGTCCTCTTCCTGCCGGGCGGGCGCGCGCCCGAGTACCTGCGCCTGGACGCGGGCGTGTGCGCGCTCGTCGCGGCGTTTTTGGCCGACCCGACAAAGACGGTCGTCTCCGTCTGCCACGGCGCCCAACTGCTGACCGCCGCCGCGGGCGCGCACGCTCTCAAAGGCCGTGCACTGACAGCCTACCCGGCGTGTGGGCCCGAGTGCCGGGCCGCGGGCGCGGCGTGGGCCGACGCGCCGCCCGACGCGGCCGTCGTGGATGAGGGCGGCCCGGGCAAGGGTGCCACCCTCATTTCATCGCCCGCCTGGCCGGGCCACCCCGCCGTCCTGGCCGCCCTGTTCAAAGCCCTGGGCACGACCATCACGTTCAAAGAGTGAAGAAGAAGAAGAAGAGAGAGAGAGAGAGAGGGCGTGTGGTAGAAAAGAAAAACACACCGAGCTATATGCCACCCCCTCCCTGTCTGTTTACACGCCCGCCCCGGCCGCTCGGCGCAGCGTGTCCGCCAGGCGGGCCAGCCCTTCGCCCTCCGCGCTGCTCCCGCCGCCGGACCGGCCTTCCCCGTCCAGTGCGCCCACCAGTTCCGCCAAGCGTTCCCTGAAGGCGGCTTCGGCCGCGGCGGCCGCGGCGGCAAAGGCCGGGTCGGCCGCCGCGGCGGCGAGCGCGCGCGCGCGGCGGCCGACCCGCGCCGCGGGCGTGGACGGGACGCCCGCCGCGCCCGCCCCATCCGACGCCGCGACGGCCGCGCCCGCGGCTTCGTCCAGGCCGCGCACCGCGTCCGCAAACGCGTGCGCGGCTTCCACGACGCCCGTCACGCCGCGCAAAGCCGGCACGCCACGGCTCAGGAGGCACCCGCGCGCGGCCGACCGCAGCGCGGCTGCGTGCGCCGCCACAACGCCGTCCAGCGTGGCCGCGCCACGCACGGCGGCGCCTAACCGAGCCCACGCCGGGTCCAGGACGTCGGCCTGGGCGTGGGTTGTCAGGGCGGCCAGCGCGGCGGCCATGGCGGCCCGGGCGGCCAGGGCGCGGGCGAGGGCAGGGGGCGGCAGCGGCGCGCGGCCGCCACTCGGCGGGCGGCGCGCGGCCGCCGCCAGCACCCGCCACGCGCCGTCCAGCCCCGCCGCCGCCGCGGCCAGGCCGTGCACGTGGCGGAACAGGAGGCCGTAGTAGGCCGCCGCCGGCGCGCCCGGCCCGAACAGGGCGTCCGCGGGCCAGGGCGCGGCCAGGGAGAGGGTCAGGGCGTCGCGCGCGGGGCCGCGCAGCGGCGGCGGGTGGTGCGGGTGGTGGTGCGCCCCGCCGCCGCCGCCGCCGCCGGCGTCCGCGTCGCGGGCCGCCTTCGCCGCCGCCAGCATGGACCGGGCGTCCAGGCCCGGGCGCAGGGCGGCCGCGGCCGGGTCGCGGCCGCGGCCGCCGGCGGCCAGCGCCGCGGCCAGCAGGCCGGCCAGCCGCCCGGGCGGCGCGCCGGCCGCGGGCGTGCCCGCCAGCGCCTCCCCCACCTCGCCCGACGCCAAGGCGCGCGCGAAGCCGGGCGCGCCCAGGAGGAGGTAATCCCGGGCGGCGGTCAGGCAGGCTGGCAGGGGCAGGGCGGCGTCCGCGTCGGCGGCGGCGGCGCCGGGCGGCGGACGCGGCCGCAGCGCGAGGGACAGGAGGGCCGCCGACGCGGACGCCGCGGCGCCCGCAATGGCGGACGCAAACCCGCCGGCCGGGTCCCACCGCACGGGCGCACTGGCCGGCAGGGCGGCGCGGCGGCCGCCGCGGCGCAGGGCCGCCACGGCACTCCCGGCCGCCAGGGCGTCCGCCAGGACGGCGGGCGGGATGAAGGCCGGCGCGACGGGCGCGCCGGCGCCGTCCAGGCGCAGGGCGGCGGCCCCGTCCCCGCCCACCACCACCGGCCCTTCGCCGTGCGGGTCGTCCACGTCGCCCGTCCGGACCCAGGCGTCCACCAGGGCGAACCAGGGGCCCGCCGCGCCGGCCAGCAAGGCTGCGACGGCGGCTTCCCGGGCGCCGTCCCCGCGCTCGGCCCGCCAGGAGGCGTGGAGCGAGTCGAGGAGCGCGGCCGACGGCGGTGGGTGGTGGGGCGGGCCGCCCAGCGGCGCGGCCGCCGCTGCCGCCTCCACCGCCGCGCCCGCCGCCAGCAGCGGCGCGGCTTCCGCTGCCGTGGCGGCGGCCAGGGCGGCCAGGGTCAGGCCGCCGCCGCCCGCCGACGCGCGGCGGTCCATGGCGGCGACGTGCGCCCGCCACCGGGCCAGGGCCGCAGCCGCGGCCGCGGCCGCGCCGTGGGCCACGCCGCCCGCGGCCAGGGCCGACCGGGACCGGGCAAACCGCTCCAGGGACGTGGCGGCGCGGGCGAGGGGGGCCAGGCGGGCGGCGGCGCCGCACACGGCCGCGTCGACGGACCCGTCCCCGCCGGGGGACAGGGCCCACTCGACCGCGAGGATGGTGGGCGCCCGGGGCGGCGGACGGCGCGCGTCGCGCCCGTCGTCGTCGTCGCCGCCCGCCTCCGCCCACACGGGCGACGACCGCAGGTACTCGCCGTCGCAGCCCAGCCAGGCGTACAGCAGGTCGTCCACGACCGCGGCTTCCTGGGCCGCCGGGTCCAGGGAGCCCAGCGGCGGGGGCGGGGGCGGGTGGCCCCCTCCCCCGCGGCGCGCGAGGCCTTCCCCGTCCCCGCCGTCCGGCAGCACCGCCGCCTCCCCGCTCAAAAACGGCCGCGCGCCCGCCCAGGGCGGGTCCGCCCAGGCGGGGGCGCCCACCGTCGCCCAGGCCGCGTCTTCGCGCGACAGCAGCGCCGCGTCCGGCCAGGCGAAAAGGTCCGACGAGGCGGGGAGCGGTGGGTCGGGCGGCGCGCCCGGGGGAAGCCGCCGCGGCGACGGCGACGGCGACGGCTGGCGGTCGGCCTGAGCGGGCGGCGGCGCCGGCGGCGGTGCCGCCACCTCCGGCAGCTTGCGCGCCGGCCACAGGCCGGGCCGGGCCGGTTCGACGACGGGGGCGGCAGCCGCGGCGTTGCCGTTGTTGGGCGGTGGGCGGGCGCGCAGGGGCGACCCCGGCGGCGGCGGCGCCTCGTCCTCGACCGCCGCCCGCCCACCGTTCCCGCGGACCAAGGCCGCCCGCACGGCCGGCGCGGCGGCGATGCCTTGCAGGGTGACCAGGAAGGCGTCGACGCAGGGCGTGCTGCGGAAAGGCGGGAGAGGCGTGAGAGAGGTGGGGAGGGGGGGTGGGGTGGGGTGGGGGGAGCGACCGAAATAATGCAAAAAAAACGCACCCCGCCGCCCGCAGGTGCGCAGCCAAATCCCGGAAGCCGGCCGGGTCGGGCGCGGACGACGACGCCAGGGCTTCAATCGCCGCGTCGGCCTCCTGTGGAATGAGAGTGGGAGAGGGAGCGGGCGCGTCAGTTTCGGCGGGCGTTTTTTTTTATTGAACGTGATGCGCCGGCAAAAGGGGAGGAGGGGGGCGGGCGCGCGGCCGCCCCGGACGCCGTCCAACCCCTGCTGCACGCATGGCACACATCCACACAGCCGCACCTGCGCCCATCGGCCGTCGCCGGCCCCGCCGCCGCCCCCCCGCCCGCCCGTCAGCACGGACACCGCGGTCGCACGCAGCTTGGCCGACAGCGGCGGCGGTGCGGATGGAGAGACAGACGTCCGCCCAGCCGCGGCGGCCGCCAGGGCGCACACGGCCGCGTCCACGACGGCCGTCCTGTCAGAGGAGGAGGGGTGGTGGTGGGCTGCCGCGTCCATCGTCGCGCCGTGTCGTCGTGTTTTGCTTTTTCGTTTTGAGCGCATTTCACGCTCGCGCCTCTCTCCCCCCCTCCTCCCCTCACTCGCCCGACCTTCCCCGACGCACAGACTGAGAGAGCACGGCCCACACACAAGGGGGGTCACGGGGCTGGCATTCCCGCTCCACCCGCCCAGCCCGCACGCCCGGTCGTGCTTGGGCCTCTGTGCAGGGCACACACCATGACGTCCCCACCCTTCCCACCCGCTCCCGCCCTGGCCGTCCGCACGGCCACCACCGCGGCCGGTCCGGCAGGTGACGCGCCGACCTCCATTGCCGCCCTCCCCGACGACCTGCTCCGGTCCATCTTTGCCCACGTCTCCCTGTTGGACAGAGCCGTCACACTGCGCTGTGTGTGCACCCGGTGGCGTGGCGCGCTGGAAGGTCCACCGGCAGAGACGCCGCCGGGCGCGGCGCGAGTCCGCGGCGCGCCGCCGCCCGACTCGGCATTCGCCCGCATTTGCCTGCGTGAGGAACCGCGCCTGGCTGGACGAGTGAGTTGGGCGGGATTGCTGAGACAGACTGAGTGACTTGGGGAAGGGTCGGCCGTCCAACGGCGCCGCCCACCATGCCGGAGCACGTGTCGGCGTTTCTGGTCGCATCTACGCTCCCCCCCCCGCTAGCCTCGCGCGCCGTCGCCGCGCGCGTCCGCCCCCCCACCCCCCACCTCACACCCGCCCTCCCATCACAGGTCGACGTCGCCCTCCTCGCCCGCCTGCTCTGGCTGTCCGACGTGGGCGCGCCGCCGCTGGCCGCCAAGGCCCTGGCCCACCCCGCCCCGCCCCACCTGCCGGGCATGCGGCCGCCCATCCCGCCGCCTGGGTGGGACGCGGTCCGCCCGCACCTTCGCTCGCTCGACCTGCGGGGGTGTGCGTGGCGGCCGTCGGCCTGCTTCCGCGCGCCGCCCGTGCGGCGGTTGCTCGGGCTGGCGCCCAACCTGACTGTCTTGCGGGCCGACGGCATGGTCGTGGCCGGCGTCGGCGTCGGCGGCAGCAAAGGAGGGGAGGAGGCGGCCGACGACGCCCGGCGCGCGCCCGTCGCCCTCGACGCGCGCGAGGCCGCCCTGCTGCGCGCCGCGGCCGCGTCCCACCCCTCCCTCACGTCCGCCGTCGTGGACGTGGCCTTTGCCCTGCCGCCCACGGCAGTGGGCGGCGGTGCCGACGGCGACGGCGGCGGCGGCGGCGCCGTCCCCCCACCCCCCCCGGGCGCGGCGGCCGACCTCGCAGACGCGGTCGCGGCGGCCGGCGGCCCTGGCCCGCTCACCCTCAACCGCTTGGCCGTCTCGTCCCGCCCGTCCGCCTGGTGGTACCCAGAACGGCCGGCCCTGGCGGCGGCGGCGGCCGCGGTCGGCGCGGCGGCCGGCGGCCGTGGCGGGCCGCGCGTCCTGGAGCTCGTCCGCCTGTCGGGCGAGGAAGCCGAAGCGCTGGGCGTGGCCGCCCTGTCTGCTGCCGACGCCGACGCCGACGCCGGCGGCGGCGGCGGCGGCGGCGGCTGCCGCATCCGGTCCCTGGTCATCACCGGCTGTGCTGACGGTGCGGCGGCCTGGTCGCCGGCCCTAGCAGCCGCCGTGGGGCGCTGCCCGTCGTTGGAGCGCGTGGCCGTCGCCTGCGCGGCGTGGGATGAGGCCGACGCGGCCGCGCTGGGCCGCGCCGTCTGGGCGGCCGGCCGGGCCGGGCGGTCCCTGCTCGCCACGCTGAATGGTGCGGTGATTCCTGCCATGGAGCCGGCTCCAGTGGCGCCCATCACGCCGGAGCGGCCGGCTGGGAGGGCGGTGCGCGTTGCGTGAAAAGAAAGGGGCGAGTTTGTAGAAGAAAGGATTCCGAGTTTTTTTTTTTTGTGTGTGTGTGTGTGCAGGAAGCACACAAGGCATTAATAAAATTACAGGTCAGACACGGGCCGCGCACACAGCCACGCCCCAGGCGTGGGCGGCTCGGTCGCCGGCACAAACCACGCACCGGACGGCAGGCGTTGCGCGCACACAGAGTAGGGCGGCGGAAAGGACAGGCTCGCGTACCGGCCGGCGCCCCACGACCCGCCGCCGGCGCTGTTGTTGTTGGACGCCGCGCACCCGCTCCCGCCCGTCGGCCCGACCTCGTACTTGACCTGGTGCCGACCCTTCCACCGGGCAAAGAAACGCGGGGACAGGAGTTGGAACACGTGGTCCCGCATCTCGTCGTTGGAGATCAGCAGCCCCCGGCCGCGCGCGGCCAGCGCGGCGTACAGCCAGAACCAGTCGTCGTTGCAGCCGTGCGGCGCGGCGTAGAAGCAGGACGAGGAGGTGAGCGCGGCCAGGAGGCGGCGGGCGAGCGGGGTGGCGGCGCTGGGGCCGCCCGTGCGGGAGCGGTGCAGGATGACGAGGGCGCGGGGCGGGGGCGGGGGCGGACCCGCGCCGCCTCCCCCGCCGCCCGCTGCCTCTGACGGGCGCGGCGGCCCCACCACGGCCACGTCCCGCTCGCGGGCCAGCGCGTCCAGGACCGCGCCCAACTGGCCCCAGTCAAAGCCGCCGTGCTCCCAGTTCTGGCCGTACAGCGCCACGTTGGCGCCGTCCACCACCGCGTCAAAGGGGCCGTGGTCTTTCAACCAGGCTGTGAACGCGTCAAAGTCCGACGGCTTTCGGGCCCGCTCCCGCGCCAGGGCCGCGACGCCGTCCGCGAACGCGTCCCACTCGTCCGGTTCCAGGTCGGAGGGGGCCAGCACGCCGCCGCCCGCGCTCGCGGGCACGGCGCCCGTGGCCGCGTCCGGCGTGACCCAGGACACCGACCAAGCGGTGTGGCGGGCGGGCGGGTCGCGACCGCCCTCGGCCGCGAGCAGCTCGGCCGACGCCGGGGATTTGAACAGGGCTTCCAGGGCGTCCACCGTTTCCGGCTGGAGGGCCGCGTGTTCCCGGCCCAAGCGGGTCAGGACGGAGGCCAGGGCGCCGGGCGGCAAGGCCGGCGCGCCGCGCCCGCCCCCGCCAGCGGCGCTGGCGCTGGCCTTGGCCGCCGCGCCCGCCAGCACCGCCAGCTCCACCTCACCCGCCGTCAGGCCGTGGCCGGCCGCTTCTTCGTCGACGGCCAGAGCCGCGGCCGCGTCGCCTTTCGCCGCGTACGCCATCAGGGCGGGCGCCCACGTGCGCAGGCGGGGCGGGAGGCCGGCGGCCACGGCGCCGCGCGCGGCGGCCAGCGCGCCGTCCGCGTCGCCCGCCCGGGCTGCCATGCGGGCGGCCGAGGTGTACGCCATCTCCCCGTCACGGGCGCGCAGCGGGGGCGGGGGAGGCGCGTCCAGGTCGCTGGAGGAGGGCGGCGGGTGCAGCAGGCGGTCAAACACTTCGCGGCCGCGCGCGGCCAGCGCGCCGGGCGGCAGCGGCGAGGACGGCGGCGGCGGCGGCGGCGGCTCCCCGCCCCCGCCGCTCCCGCTGAACGCGGCGCGCCGCTTCCAGGCGGGCGGCGCGCCCAGCACGTCCAGGCCGCCGTCCCACTCATCCCCGCCCGCGCACAGGTATAGCACGGTGTTGGCCGCGTCGGGCGGGATGGACAGGCCGGCCGCGACCGCGCCGTCGTACGCGGCCAGCGCGGCGACGACGTCCTGGGCTTTGGCCGCCGCGTGCACGGCGAGCCTGAAAGCCACGTCTGCGGACGGGGGTTTCTTCCGGCCGCGGGCGGGCGTGGGTTGGGCGGCTGCCGGCCGCTTGTTGTTGCGCGTGGTCGGCGGCGGGGGAGGTGCAGCGACGGCCGCGGCCGCGGCCGCGGCCGCGGCCGCCGCAACAGGCGGCAGCGCGTCCGTTGTCATGGACCCGCCGCGCCCGGACGGTTGCAGGGCTGGCCCCGGCGACGACCGGCCACCCCCGACGACGGCGTCCGGCAGGGCGTGCGGCAGGAGGGAGGCGACAGGGCGGCGGCTGTTTCGAGAAGGGAGGGCGCGTGAGCGCTGGCCGATGTGGGGGACGTCTTGGGGTGGGCGGATGCGGCGGCCGCCTTCCGTCGCTCTCAAGCAAACTGCCTGAGTGCAGCACGATCCATAGCTCGTGGCCGGCGCACACAGGTGGTGCAAGGCCTCCCCCACACTCTCTCCACACGAACGCACCTCACAAGAGCGGCCAGCAGCGGCGGCCGCGTCGCGCGAGCGGCCGCAGGAAAAGAACGAGAAACAGAGAGCGGAGAGGGGGTGGCGGACGTCAGCAGCAGACGCATCAGGTGGCGGGCCGCCTGCTTGCTGCGCATGCGCGACTAAGCGGTGTGTGTGGCGCGGACGCGGCGGGGAGGAGCGCACGACGGCATGTGTGAACAGTAAGCCAGAAAAATGAGCCGAGTGCAGTTCCAGTGGCAGTGCACGCTCACACACTCCTCATCATTTTGGTGCGCACCACCCCACGCCCATGCGGACCCTCTTTTTTGTCGCGTGCCTGGCCCTCGTCGCGGCCGCGGCCGCCCAACGTGCGTTTCGGCTGGTGAACCAGGAGCCTTAGGCACCCTCCCGGGCGGCGCGGCGGGGGCGGGGTTTGGGCGGGAGCCCTGGGTTTTGGGCCGCCGGCTCTCTGGCCTGGTGTTTTCCACACCTTCGGCTCAGCCGCATGTTGTCGGGCCTGCCTGGCCCCGGCGGTCGTCACACACTGACCCGCCTCCACAGACCTGGCCCGACGGTGGCACAGAGACCCGCCTCCACACAAACCTGCCTCCACCCCACCATGCATGGCGCCGTGGCGCTCACACACACACGCCCTGCCTCCTCCTCCCCTCCTCCCCCCCACACACAGCCGCGGGCGCGTGCGACCGGTCCTTCCGCCCCTGCTGCGGCGCCGACGGCGTCACCTACAAAAACCCGTGCCTCGCGCGCGCGGCGGGCGCGACCGTCATTTACATGGGCCCGTGCGGCCAGCCAGAAAGCGGGAGCGGCGGCGGCGAGGGAGCCCCGGCACCCGACGGCGCGGACGCCGCCGTGCCCGGGGAACCCGCGCCGGACACGGCCGCTGGGGCGCCCGCGCCCGCGGCCGCGCCTGTCGCGACCGCCTGCCCGCTCATCTACAAGCCCGTCTGCGGCGCCGATGGCAAGACGTACTCCAACGGCTGCCTGGCCAAGTCGGCGAAAACCCTGGTGAAAACCCTGGGCGAGTGCGCGGGAGACGCGAAAGGGGCGAGCGAAGCGTTTGCGGCGCCCATGGAGGAGGAGGCGGGCGCGGCGGCCGCGCCGTCAACCACCAAGCCCGGCACGGGCGAGCCGGGGTCGTCCGCGTCCCTGAACACAGTGCCGCCAGCCAAGGCGGATGACGCGGCGCCCGGCGCGTCTGCCGCTGCGTCGCCCGCGTCGAAGGCGGATGACGCGGCGCCCGGCGCGTCTGCCGCTGCGTCGCCCGCGCCGCCGCCGCGCCCGCGCCCCGTGGCGTGCGCCCTCATCTACAAGCCCGTGTGCGGGTCAAACGGCAAAACGTACGGCAACGAATGCATGGCAAGGGCCGCTCAAGCCTCCATCGCGTCGACGGGCGAGTGCGCGACGGGCGGGCCGTCCGACCCGGACGCGCTGGAGCCCGAGCCCGCCGCGCCGGCCGGGATGATGGGCGGCGGCGGGATGATGATGAGCGGCGGCGGCGGCGGCGGGATGATGGGCCCCGGTGGTGGCATGATGGCGGCCAACGCGAGCAGCAACGCGACCGCGGACTCCGCGGTCCCGCCGCGCCGCCTGCCCGCCATTGAGGAGCCGAGCCAGGAGCCGAGCCAGCGGCCTTGAGTTGCGCGCGCGAGACCGGTTGTCAAGCAACCAGCCCGTGCGGCTGTGTGTTTCTTTCTCCCTAAACCTGCTTTCCTTCTCGAGGTCGCGTGCCCGCGCCATGCCCCCCCTTCCACCACCGCCCGTCGCCCCCCCCCCCCCCCGTTACGTGGTCTGCACTAAGAAACGAAACTAGCGGGGGAATTTTTAGGGCGTGGCGGTGTGCGCGTGTGCACTCGTGGCGGTGTGCGCGTGTGCACTCGTGTGTTGTTTTTGTTTTTAGGAGACGCGTCCGTTGATTGTAAAGGCGAGACCCGTTTTTTTGTCTAACCTCCAGCATGCTAACCCCCCCCCCCCCCCCCCCCCCGCCGAAACGCCCGCCTCCGTCACCCGTACTTGATGACTTTGACAAAAGCAGCAACCGCAATCGTGCTCAACACCGCCAGCAGCGCCGTGGCCAACGCCGCCGGCCCCACCCAGTCTTGGTGAAACCCGACCGTGCGCGCGCGGAACGACCGCGACCGCGACACGAAGATCCACAGGCCGTAACCGGCCATGGCGGCAGCCAGCGGGAGCAGGAGGGCCGTGATCAGGGCGGTGGTGTGCGGGGTGAGAGGGCCCGCCTTCTGGCCGGCTGTTGTTGTTGTTGTTGTTGTTGTTTGGATGGGCGTGAGGTGTGAGAGAGATGCTTCAAAGCGGGTGGGGTGGGTGGGATGGAAAAAACGAACACAACACAACACTCACTCTTCGGGTCGACTTCGGCCGTAAACCCGACAAGCGCCGTCGACACGCCGCCCAGGGTCACGGCCATGGACATCCACGCCAGGAAGGTGCGTTCGTTGGCTGTTTTGATGGAGGGTGGAAGGGGATGGTCGGTGAGGGCACCTTTTCGACGGCTAGGTTCTCGTGCGAGGCGTCGTGCTGCCCCCCAATGGGCTCCCCGCCTTGCACGCACGCGCCCACGCTCCTTGCTCTCTCCCAGCACACAGGCCCTCGCCTCCACCCTCCTCCTCCTCCCCATCGTACCAAAGTACGTCTTGGGCTCGATGCGCAGCGGCGTTTTGCGCGGGAGCTGGCGCGCCGCGCCGGCTGTCAGCGTGCGGGTTCCGAACAGCCGGTCGCTCACGCTTGATGCGACCGTGTGGGCGGCCGCGCTGATGTCTCCAATTGTGGAGGGTGGCTGCTGTGGAGGCGGCATGTTTGGTGCGAGGGCCCCACGTCTGTGGGAAGGGAGAAAAATTCGGAAGTCTGGGGACGGACGCACGACTCTGCTCACTTTGCACGTCGTCTCTTTCTTCACGCGGTCACTTCATCATCCAGCCGCATCGCCATGCTCGGCACGCAAGACGCGACTGAGGCCGTCGTCATGAGCCTCAAATCGGAGCTCAGTTGAGCCGAAAGGAGGGGTTTCGGTGGAGGGTTTTGGCCGGGTTTGGGCCGGGACAATGCCGGGCCCTCGCGCGCGCGCGCACTCCCCGCACCACACTCCTCCCACCACGCTCCCCTCATGCCCGCCTCACACTGGCCAGCCCCGCCTCACACTGCCACACACCCTCCCCACACGCAACCAGCTGACGCCACCCTCACGACGGAGCTGGGCACCGGCCTGACCTTCACGACCGTCGGCGCCCCGCACGTCAGCGGCTCCGCCCGCATCGAAGACGGGCGGCCGTCACTGAGCCTGACCATCAAAGGCGCCTGGCGCGCAAGCGTCCAAGGCGACGCGGGCGGCGAGGCGGTCGCGGGCTCGTACACGATCGACCGCGTCGTGGACGACCCGGAATTCGCCGGTGGCATCGGCCCGCTGTCGCCCGTGCTGACAGCGGACGCCGCGGCAGGCAGTGGCGGCGGCGGACGCGGCCACGCCCTGACCCACGCGCGTGCCCGCGCGCCGGCTGCGCTCGCCGAAAAAGTCAAGGCCGCCGTCCACGCCGGCCTGGACGCGGTGGCCAAGGCGGCGTAGAGTGAAGGAGGAGTGTGTGGAGAGCGTGTGAGAGGGCGGCGCTGTGTGTTGATAGCCTTTGTGTGTCCTGTTTCCCCGACAAGGAATGAGAGTCTCTCCCCCCGCCTCCGCCCGCCCGTCGGGTGAAAAAAAAAATTCCATCCCCCTCCCTCCCCGCCTGCGCCACCGCCCCACCCCCTCACCGCCCAAACCAGCCTTTGCCACCCTTGGCCGTCGCGGCTTTGGACGCCTCGCGCAACTGCTCCACCAGCGCCTTTTCCTCGTCCGACACCTTGGTCGGGATGGTCACCCGGACGTGGACTTGGTGGTCGCCGCGCGCGGTCGCGGCCGCGCCCAGGCGGGGGACGCCGCGCTTGGCCATGACGAGCGTCGTCCCCGGCTGCGTGCCCGCGGGGACACGCAGATCGACGGGCCCGTCCACCGTCTCCACCTGGACGGACGTGCCCAGGATGGCGTCCACGTAGGAGACGTCGACGTCCGAGTGGATGGTCGTCCCCTCCCGCCGCAGGCCGGCCGGCGACGGGCGCACGCGCACGAAAACGTACAGGTCGCCCGGCGGTCCGCCCCGCCGGCCGGCCGACCCCTCGCCCCGCACGCGCAGGCGGGAGCCGCCGTCCACGCCCGGCGGCACGCGCAGGGAAATGCGCTTGGACTTGCGGACGCGGCCGTCCCCGCCGCACGCCGTGCAGGGGGCGGCCGTCTCGCCGGCGCCCTCGCACGCGGGGCAGGCCATGACCTGCTGAAACGCGCCGAGCGGCGTGCGCACGGCCTGGACGACCTGGCCCGACCCGCCGCACTGCCCGCACCGGGACGGCGTGGTGCCCGCCTTGACGCCGGACCCGGAGCACGTCCCGCACGACTCCAGGCGGGACACCTCCACCTCCTTGGAACAGCCAAAGACGGCTTCCCCAAAGTCGATGGTCAGGTCGTGGCGCTCGTCCGTGCCGGGGGCCGGGCCCCGCCGCCGGGCGCCGCCGGGCCCGCCGCCCATGCCGCCCATGCCGCCCATGCCGCCGCCCATGCCCCCACCGAAAAACTGTTCGAAAATGTCAAAGGGATTCGTAAAGTCGCCCATGCCCGGGCCGCCGCCCATGCCGCCGCCAAAGCCGCCGGGCCCGCCCTTCAGGCCGGCCTCACCAAACCGGTCGTAGATGGACCGCTTCTGGTCGTCGGACAGGACTTCGTACGCGTTGGAGATTTCCTGGCGCGGATGGAGGAGCAGCGGGGGAGGGAGAGAGCGGGGGGTGAGTGGAGAGGTGTGGGGGGTGGCGGTCCGACCACCCCGCGCGCATGCCCCTGTCCCCCACCCCACCCCCAGGCGCGGACACCGCCACACCACCACACGCGCGGTCCACACGCCCTCACCTTGAACTTGGCTTCCGCGCCCGCCTCCTTGTTGACGTCCGGGTGGTACTTGCGGGCGAGTTGGCTGTTGGAGTGGTGTGCGTGGGCATGGGGGGACGTGGGGTGTGTGTGTGGTGAGAGAGGGGCGGGGATGGAACACGCCGGAGAAAACAAAACAGCGGGGCTCGATTGGCTGTCCCCCCCCTCCCTCCTTGGCCGTCCGCCCCCCTCCCTCCCTCCCCCTAGAACGTACCGGTACGCGGCCTTGATCGCCTTCTTGTCCGCATCACGACTCACACCCAGCACCTGGTAGTAGTCGGACGCGGCGCGGACGGCCAAGCGGGCGCCCCGGCGGGCGCTGCGGTGTGTCGAGCGGCCAGCAGCGCCGACGAGCGGCGTGTGCGCCGCGCCGCGGCCGCCCCAGGGGGACGCGGGCGCCGGGCCAGCTGTTCCGCCCAAGGCGCGGACGGTTAGAGCTTCACCCCGGCGACGGGCGGAGGGCGGGGTGGGCGCGGCGGGTCGGGCGGTGCCGCTGCGGGTGGACGGCGTGGCCGTCGATGCTGCGACACGGCTTGCCATTTTTTTGTTTTCTCCAGCGCCTGAGGGGTTGACAGGACTGAACACGCTCCAGCCGAGCGCGGGTGGGGTGTGTGTGACACAGGTGGCCTTGGCGTGTGAGGATTGGGGAATGTGGGTGTGCGTGAGTGGGGGGCGGCCGGAAAAGGGAAAGCGCGGTGCGAAAACAACCAGGTGCGGGGAGCTAGCCAGCGGCCGTTTTGCTGCCCGCCCCGCGGCGTGCGGCGGCCCACCTGGTCGCGTGTGGTGTGTGGCCCCAAGCATGCAGCTGTGGCAGCCGTGCAATTGGCTGTGGACGCACTCCCGACCTCACCTGTCTCGCGTCTCCGTCGAGGATTCTCAGTGTGAGGCTTGTTTTTGGACTCGCACACGGGAGCCGACACAACGCCTATCGGCCTCAAGAAAAAGCAACTCCAGCCCCGAAAAAACTACCGCCAAAACAACCATGCAATCCACCGCGGTCCCCACCCGGACCGCTACCGGTGTCACGGCTCGCCGTGCGCCCCTGGCGGCCGTGGCGGGCGGCGCCAAGGTGTGTTTTTGGGGGAGGTCGACGGCAATTGGTGCGACGCGGCGGCCACCCAAACGCTCGCACGCCGAGCGCGCTCGTTCTCGGCCGTGCGGGGAGGGGTGTGCGCACCGTTTCGGCCCACGTTGTCAGACGGATGGCATGGTCAGTGTCTGAGCTACACACAGCAAGCGGCATCACGCTGTCGCAGGCCGGAACGCGGGCACACGGCGCTGTCGGCTCGCGGGCCCTTCCCCACGAAGCGCGGCGGCCCAGGCGTTGCTTGCCCGGGGACGCCGCCCGGCCCGCCCGCACCGCCCCACTCCGCCCCGCCACAACCACCACTAACAAGCCCTTCACTTGCCACCTCACACTGTCACAGCCGTGCCGCACCGCCTTACCCGCCCGCCGGGCCGGTGGCCTGGCCCTTCCCACGCCGACGCCTGCGGCCTCGCGCCCCGTCGGCCGCCGGACCGGCTCCGTCGCCGTCGCCGCCGAGGTCGAGAAGCGCCAGTACCCGCTGGAAAAATACCGCAACATCGGTGAGGGCGTGGTGGGATGGGAGGAGGGTGCGAGGCCCGCGGACGGCGGGGGGTGGCCTCGCATGCGCGCGCCCCCGCCGGCCGGCAGTAGCCACACGCTCCCCCCCGCTTGTGCTCCCTCTCGCCCTCCCTCCCTCACCCACCCCACCCCGCCCGCCTCCACCCCACCCACTCCACCCATCCACCCACCACCACCAGGCATTTGCGCCCACATCGACGCGGGCAAGACCACGTGCACGGAGCGCGTCCTCTTCTACACGGGCAAGTCGTACAAGATCGGCGAGGTGCACGAGGGCGCGGCGACGATGGACTGGATGGAGCAGGAACAGGAGCGGGGGATCACCATCACGTCCGCCGCGACCACGTGCGAGTGGGACGGCCACCGCATCAACATCATCGACACGCCCGGCCACGTCGACTTCACGCTGGAGGTGGAGCGCGCGCTGCGGGTGCTGGATGGCGCGGTCGCGCTGTTCGACTCGGTCGCGGGCGTGGAGCCCCAGTCGGAGACGGTGTGGCGCCAGGCCGACAAGTACGGCGTGCCCCGCATCTGCTTCGTCAACAAGATGGACCGCATGGGCGCCGACTTCCTGCGCACCGTCGGCATGATCGAGAAAAACCTGGGCGCCAACCCGGCGGTGTGCACGCTGCCCATCGGCGCGGAGGACGCGTTTGAGGGCGTCATTGACCTGGTCACCATGCAAGCCCTGACCTGGTCGGGCGAGGAGCTGGGCGCCAAGTACGAGACGGGCCCCATCCCGGAGGGCCTGGCGGCCCAGGCGGCCGAGTGGCACGAGAAACTGGTCGAAGCGGCGGTCGAACAGGACGACGACGCGATGGAGGCGTACCTGGAAGGCGTCGAACCGCCGCCGGAAAAGCTGAAGGAGCTCATCCGCAAGGGCACGATCGCGGGGGCCTTTGTGCCCGTGCTGTGCGGGTCGGCCTTCAAGAACAAGGGCGTCCAACCCCTGCTGGACGCGGTCGTGGCGTACCTGCCGTCCCCGCTGGACCTGCCGCCCGTCAAGGGCACGGCCCAGGACGACGCCGAGCAGGCGCTCTCCCGCCCGTGCGCCGACGACGCGCCCTTCTCGGGCCTGGCCTTCAAGATCATGGCCGACCAGTTTGTGGGCTCGCTCACCTTTGTCCGCGTCTACTCGGGCGTGCTGGAGGCGGGGACGTACGTCCTCAACGCCAACAAGGACCGCAAGGAGCGCGTGGGCCGCCTGCTGGAAATGCACGCCAACTCGCGCGAAGACATCAAGTCGGCGCGCGCGGGCGACATCGTCGCCATCGGTGGCCTGAAGGACGTCATCACCGGCGAGACGCTGTGCGACGAAAAGGCGCCCATCATCCTGGAGCGCATGGAATTCCCGGACCCGGTCATCAAGATTGCGATCGAGCCCAAGTCCAAGGGCGACCTGGAAAAGATGGGGGCGGGCCTGAACAAGCTGGCCCAGGAAGACCCGTCCTTCCACTACACGCGCGATGAGGAGACCAACCAGGTGAGGGTGGGGTGGGGTGGGTGGGGGGTGTCTTGGCCCGCGTGCGCACGCGCCCGTTGTGGAGGCACGCCGCCGTGGAACCGCGAAAAAGCGCCTCCCTCACGAAAAACGCCCCCCCCCCAAAAAACCTCTTCACCAGACCGTCATCGAGGGCATGGGCGAACTCCACCTGGACATCATCGTCGACCGGCTGCGCCGCGAGTTCAAGGTCGAGTGCGACGTGGGCGCGCCCCAGGTCAACTACCGCGAGTCCATCTCCCGCCCGGCGGACGTGCGGTACGTCCACAAGAAGCAGTCGGGCGGGTCGGGCCAGTTTGCGGACATCGCCATCAAATTCGAGCCGGGCGAGCCGGGGTCCGGCTTCGTCTTCGCCTCCGACATCAAGGGCGGCGTCGTGCCCAAGGAGTACATCCCGGGCGTGCTCAAGGGCCTGGAAGACATGATGGGCTCCGGCGCCCTGGCGGGCTTCCCGGTCGTCGACTTGAAGGCGACCCTGTACGACGGCGCCTACCACGACGTCGACTCGTCCGTGCTGGCCTTCCAGATCGCGGCGCGCGCCGCGTTCCGGGAGGCCATGAAGAAGGGCGGCGCCCGGCTGCTGGAGCCGATCATGGCCGTCGAGGTGACGACGCCGGAGGACCACATGGGCGACGTCATCGGCGACCTGAACTCCCGCCGCGGCATGGTCGCCGAATTCATCGACAAGCCGGCCAACATCAAGCTGGTCAAGGCGTCCGTCCCCCTGGCGGAAATGTTCCAGTACGTGTCCACGCTGCGCGGCATGACCAAGGGCCGCGCCCAGTACTCCATGCAGCTGGAGAAGTACGAGGTCGTGCCGCCCAACATCCAGGAGAAAATCGTGGCGTCGAGCTCCGGGTCCAAGGTCGCGGCTTGAGCGGTGGAAGGGATGGGAGAGAGATTGTTTTTGGGTGAGGGAAGAGAGAGAGAGCGGTGGTGGTGACTTCTTCTTCTTCTTTTCCCCCTTGGAATGTGTGTGTCTTGTGCTGTGTGTGAATGAGTGTGTGTGTGAGAAAGAGAGAGAGAGAGAGAGGGAGAGGGAGAGGGAGAGGGAGAGAGTGGTGGGATGGACGGGCGTGTTGGATCAAAACGCAAAAGAGAGAAAAAATGATCGACGGGTTGCTCATTCTCTCTTTCGCATCGCTTCTCCCCCCTCCTCCCTCCACGGCGCGCAACCATGGCCAAGCTGGGCGAGGGTGACGCCCGCTGGATCGTGCAGGTGCGTGTTCTGGGCGTACTGATTGTGTGATCAGGGGGTTTAGTGGTCGGGCCTGGGGCGCGGGCCGCGTTTTCCCCCCGTGCCGCGGCCGGGCGCACGCGCGCGCTTCTGGAAACCTTGCTCCAACCACACTCGCCCACTCCTCCCCACCATAAAAAAAACATCCCAAAAGGAACGCGAGGACGGCCGCAACGTGGGCGGCTGGCACTGGACGGAGAAGGACGTGCTCCCCTGGGCGTCTGAGCGTTTAGCAGCCCTGCTCGGCGGCGTGGAACTGCCCGGCGGCTTTGTGACGGACGCCGACGTGACGGTGACGGGCGACGCGACGGTCAACCTGCGCAAGGGCAAGCTGATTCCAGCGTACGAGCTGGCCGTCACGGGGACGTGGAAGGCACCTGGCGGGACGGCGTCAGGCACGTGGTCTTTGCCGTACATCGCGGACGAAAACGGCGACGAGGCGCCCGAAATCACGGCGGCGCTGCCGCCCGACGCGCCAGCGGGCGCGGACGCGGCGCGCGCCGCGTTCCTGGCGGCGGCCAAAGCGGAGCTGGTGAAGAAGGTGGCGCCCTTTGTGAAAGAAATGGCGGCGGGCGGGCCCAGCGCGGGTGAGGGCGAGGTGAAGGGCGGTGGGGGTAGGGCGGGCGCCGCGGCCGGCCCGCCGGCCAAGGCCAAGCCTCCTGCGCCTGCGCCGCCGCCGCCGCCAAAGCCCGCCGCGCCGGCGCCCACCGCCGGCCCGTCGTCCACGACCACCATCACTCGGACGGAGCGCTTCTACGCTAGGCAGGCTGACATTTGGTCGGCTCTCACCGACGAGCGGCGGCTGGCCGCCGCGACGGGCGCGCCCGCGGCCGTGGACCTCCAGCCCGGCGGGCGCTACTCCCTGTACGCCGGCGCTGTCCAGGGGTCCGTCGTCTCCGCGTCCGCGCCGGACCGCCTGGTCCTGGACTGGCGGTTCCAGGACTGGCCGGACGGCGCCGTCTCTCGCGTCACCATGGACTTGTCGGAAAAGGACGCGGGCACGACGGTGGTGCACCTGAAACAGGCGGGCGTGCCGACCGCCGACCGGACGGGCGCGCCCGGCACGGTCGAGCGCATGGAGGCCGGGTGGCGGGACATGGTCTTTGACCGGGTGCGCCGCGTGTGGGGGTATGGTGTGGGCCTGTAAGACACGCGCGCGCGTCGTGTTTGTCCTGCGTCGTTCCCTTTTGCACGTCGCGCCCGCCCTCCTCTACCCTGGCGCGCTGCGCGCTGGGCGCAACCCCTGCACCGCGACCGCCGCCTCCACCGCCTCCGCCGCCCTTGTCTCCCCACCTTTCCTCAACTCCGCCGCCAGGGCTTCAGCAGTGGGCGCGTCCAGTCTGTACGGCGTGTGACCGGGCCCCGGAAACGTCCCCGCCCGCACTTCGTCCGCGTACTCGCCGAGCGCGGCCTGGATCAGTTCGCCCGCCTGCGCGTACTTTTTGCAAAACTTGGGCGTCACCTGGCGGTAGTGCGGGTGGGCCATCATGCCCAGCAGGTCGTGGTAGACCAGGACTTGGCCTGACGTGTGCGGCCCGGCGCCGATGCCGATGGTCGGGATGCGCAGCGCGGCCGTGACCGCGGCGGCGAGCGGCGCGGGCACGCACTCGAGCACGACCGCGAAACAGCCGGCATCTTGTAAAGCCCGCGCTTCTTTCAGGACTTTTAGGGCGGACGCCGCGGACTGGCCTTGAGGGCGGAAGCCGCCCAGGACGGAGATGGCCTGGGGCATGAGCCCGACGTGGCCCATGACGGCGACGCCCGCGCCGACGACGGCCGCGGCCGCGGCGACGCGAGCCGCGCCACCGCCCTCCAACTTGACCGCGTCCATGCCGCCCTCCTTCAGCATGCGCACGGCAGACCGCACAGCGTCGGATGAGGAGGCTTCGTACGACCCAAACGGCAGGTCGCCGACGAGCAGGGGCGTGCGCGCGCCGCGGGCGACGGCCTGGCAGTGGAGCAGCGCGGCGTCGACCGTCAGGGGCAGCGTCGTGTCGTGGCCGTGGACGACCATGGCCGCCGAATCGCCGACCAACAAGACGTCCACGCCCGCCGCGTCCACGTGCGTGGCGGACGGGTAGTCGTACGCGGTGACCATGGTGATGCGCTCGCCTGCCGCGTACTTGGCGCGCAGCGTGCGCAGCGTGACACGCGGGCGGCTGGTGGTGGAGGCTGAAGTTGAGGAGGGAGCGCCTCCCGCGGCATCGCGGGCTTGGGGGCCGCCATACACGACGGCGTCGGGCTTGATGGACATGGAACGGTGGGTGGAGGAAAGGGCCGGTGCGGCTGTTGTTTTGGGTGGGCAAGGGGAGGGGGTGAAGGTTGAGAAAATTGGGCCGCCCCAAAACGGCGCGCCGTCCGCCCTCGCCTGCACCACTACCGATCCCCTGCCCCGCCGAGACAACGGCCACGTGTCCGGAGCATTCCTCGCGGCAATCAGCGCGAGTCCCAACCCCCATTTACCCTCACCTGCGCGCAATGCGGCGCGGGCCGAGCCAGCGGTGCGGCGTGCTGCGCTTGCCGCCGCTGCGGCCAGGGCGGCCGCCAGCATTTTGGGGGTGGAGTGAGGCGCGGCGGGGTCCCTGGCGTCTGTACCGCTTGGCGAAGAGGTAGGAACGCTTTCGGAGACGCGCACGTGTGGGCGCCGGGGCCGTGTTTTTATACGGCTGGCGAATTTCTTCGGCGACTCGCGCGTCTGCCTTGGGGGTTTTTGGCTCCGCCTGGCCTTCGTGCCCTTTTTTACTTGGCGTCCGCCCCGCCTCCACCATCCGTCCGCACACGCAACCCACTCCCCCCGCCCCCACCCCCTCCACCCGCAGTCCAGGGCACCGGCGCTTCCAGCCGCACCAAATCCCCCATGCCAACCCAAAACAGCGCGGCTGCGCGCGGCGGCAAGCCCAGCCCGCCCGCCTCGGGCGCGCCGCTCACCCGGTCGACGACGAGCTGGCGCAAATCTTCGGCGTGGGCCAGTAAGGCGGCCATGTCGGCGACGATGCCCGCGACGGCGGGCGAGCCCGCGCCCGCCGCCGGGTGTTGCGGGTGCGGGTGGTTGTGGGGGGTGGCCGCCGCCGCTCCCGCTGCCGGCGCCGCGTCTCCACCAGCCAGCGCCGCCCGCACAAACTGGGCGACGGCCACCGTCCGGGCCAGGCGTTCGGACAGGCTGGTCCATGACGCGGCGATGGACGCCTGCTGCCCTGCCACGCCCGCCTGGAGTTGGGCCACAGCCGCAGCCGTGTCTGGAGGCAGCGGCTCGCCCAGGGCGCCGAGCTTCGCGCGCAGGCAGGCGAGCGCGTCGCTGGGCCGCGTCCCGCCCATCCAGGCCATGAGCCGCATGCCTGGTGGAAGGAAGGCGCCCATGGCGACGGCGGAGACGGCGCCAGCGGCGAGCGCGGCCCGGCGGCGGGAAGCCAGGGACGCGACGAGCGCGCGGCAGGCTTCGGACCGCGCGGCCAGTTCCTCGGCCGGCGCGCCCGCGTCCAGGGCCGAGCTGAGGGAGTCCGCGGCGGCCGTAAAAGACACGCGGAACGCGTCTGTTGCGGCCGCTTCTTCTGGGAGCTGGAACGGGTCGTGGTGGTGGAGGTGGCGCGGGACGACGCCGCCGCCGCCTGCTCCAAGGCTCGACCCGCCGGACGTGGCCGGTGACAGGGAAGCTAGGGATGGCGGCGGCGTGGGCGGGACAGCGCGGGGCGGGCGGCCGGGCGCGGCGCCGGCCGTGCGCAATGGCGGGGCCCGGGGTGGAGGGCCGGGCGGGCCGCGGGGCGGGCGGGTCGAGCCGGCCAGGCGCTGAGGGGTTTGTGATGTTGATGGATGGATGGGTGGAGGAGGAGAGGGGGCGCGCGGCCCCAACCGTGCTTGTGATGATCCGACAGCCCACGCCGGCTGCGAGCGGGCAAACCCGGGGTGCTGAGACCCCTACAGGCATCCCTGAACACCGCATCACACGCCTGGTTGGGCGTGGCGCCCGGGTTTTGAGCCTGAGGGCGTTTGGCGCGGGCTTTCTCTCCGCCGCATTGTTTTTTTTTTCGCCGTACCGACTTGCCGCCCGTCGCGCCCGCCGCGGGCGGCCACACCGACTTGTCTGCCGTCGATTTTTCGCTCTCTAGGGAAGAACCATGATGTAAGAGGTCTTCTTCGTCCTTGCCCTTGGTCACTGGCGGGTGCGGTGGTTGCGGCGGGGAGTCGGGCATGCTTTACGTGTTGACTGGTCTGTGCGGCTGCGCGTTGGCGACAAACCACCCCTCTCCATGACAAAAAAAAACACCACCTTTGCGCCTTTGGGATTGTTGTTTGATGTTTGTTGTTTGTTGTTTGTTGTTTTGTTGTGACACGATCTCTCTCCCACTCCCTCTCTCTCTCATGGACCCCCCCCCCGCCACCCGCCCAGAAAAAAAAGAAGGATTGGGGATGAAAACACAGCGCGCGCGACGCTCACAGCACTTTGGCTGCGCGCCGGCTGGCCGCACCGGCGGGGCCGGCCGTGCAGACCGTCACGGACCCGTCCACAAACACAGGCGGCGGCGCGTTCTCAGCCGCGGCGGCGGCCTTGCGCTGCGCGGCAGCGGCCACCGCCGCCGCCGCGGACGGCAGGACGCCGCCGCCGCCGACGGCGTTGCCCGCGCCCGGCGCGCGCTCGGCGCGCTTCACCCGGCTCCACGGCCCGATGGACCGGTCGGCCAGGAACGTCCAGATGACCCAGCACCAGGACGCGTGGTGCACCAGGCCCGCACAGTAAAACTCGGGCGCGATCTCCCGCAGGCGGGCCAGGCGCGAGTGCGGGATGGCCGGGAAGTCGTGGTGCTCGTTGTGCAGGCCGACGTTGTAGGTGAGCGCGTTGAGCGGGCCGTAGTACGAGTACGTCTCCTGCGTCCCGCCCGGGATGGCGGCCGGGTCGGGCGCCGGCCCGGACGCCGCCGCGCCGCCGTCGGCCTTGAAGCGGTAGTGCTCGGCGATCAGGTGGCCGGCCATGGGGTGCAGGCCGCCGCCCAGGAGCGCGCCGGCCGTCAGGTAGGCGAGCGCCTTCAGCCCCATGAAGTACGCCACCGCGCCGTCAAAGGCCAGGACGAGCGCGGTGCAGGCGACGTCGCCCGCGTCGGGGGCTTTCGGCCGGATGATGAGGGGCCGCAGCCCGTAGACGGCCAGGTAGGAAAAGACCCAGGCCGTCTTGGTCGCGGGCGTGGAGACGACCTCCTTCTCCAGCGTCGTCGGCAGGTCCACGTCCCAGCCGTCCACGCCCAGGTGCGAATGGTGCTCGGCGTGGTACTTTTTGAAGGCGGTCGCCATGGGGATGACCAGCGGGCAGTTGGACGCCCAGGCGAGCGCGCGGTTGTAGGCCGGCGTCTTGAAGGCGAGGCAGTGCGAGAGCTCGTGCTGCGCCGTGAACAGGTTTTGGGAGGCGGTGCCGCCCAGGGCGTACGCCGCCAGCGCGACTTTCCACCAGGGCGCGTCGCGGACGAGCCAGGCGATGGCGATGGTGGTCAAGGACACGGCGACGACCTGGTGGGTGTGGTGGTGGGCGGGGAGGCGCGCGGGTGAGGGAGGGAGGGGGGGGGGGTCGCGACACGCCGCGCCGTCGCGCGCGCCCGCCCGCCTCCCGCTGCTGCGCATGCCTGCCGCAGGTCCCTCTCCGTTGATTCTCGGGCCGGCGGCGCGAGACCCGCCGGTCCACCCCAGCTTCTGCCAGTCTCGCTATGGCTGTGAGGTCTCCTAGCCCGCGCCTGGGCCGGCGGGAGCGGGAGGGGAGGCACAGAGCGACCAGGCGGGCCCAACACGGAGACAGCCGCCCTGCTGCAGCGCCACGGCAACGCCCGACCGTTGAAAGCCGCGCGAGAGCGGCAGCCTTCCGGCCCGCCCCTCGCACGCGGCGGCTCGCCTTCCGCCTGGGCCCCGCACCCGGCCCAAACTCTGCCCATGCCCCGGCATCAGCCATCGGGCCAGGACAGGACGAAAGCAGAGCCCGTCCACGCCGGCCACGGAAGCCGCGACCCTCCCCGGCTCGACACACCGCCCCACAAAACTCACCTGCACCGCCGTCCACCGGTCCACGCCGTACAGCGCCCGGACTTCCGGCCCGTACTTGGCCAGGATGGCCCGGCGACGGACGGCATGCGGCTCAATCGTCGTCGTCCAGTCAAACGGCGGCGTGGTCGGCGCGGGCGTGGCCGCGGACGGTTTGGTCGCGTCGGCCTTCACGGCGCTGTCAACGGGGACGCCCATGGTCTACTTTTTTCACGCTGCGCTTGCGCGTCCTTGGACGGAGGACAGAGGGGTGTCACGGCTCCGTCGTGTGGGCGAGGGTGTCCTGGGCGTGTGCCGCCCGCCTTGAAAAAAAAATTAACGCAGCAGGATGCACGTCTGCGACACACTCTCTGCGCCCGAACCTTCACCCGCGACCCTCCCCTCCGCCCCCGCCTCCGCCCGCCGCCGCCGCCGCTTGCTGCCTCTGCTTCTTCTGGGCCGGCTCCCTCGGCTCCGGCCCGCCCACTCGCCGGATCCTCACATCCCGCGCAGCATCCAACGCCCGCCTAGGAATGAGGCCGAGCCCCGCCCACACGGCGGCGGGTCCGCCGCCGGGCGGGCGGACGGGCAGCACGTCCACGGAGAGGGACAGCGCCGGCCCGGCCTCCGGCCCGCCGCCCAGGCGGACTGTGGGCGGTCCAGGCGCGCCCGCTGCGACCAGGCCCGCCGCCACACCCCGGGCCGCGGCCGCGATGGCGGCGGCCCTGTCCAGCGGGTGGGACGTGAGGGGTGGTGGCGGGCTGCCCCCACTCCCACCACCGACGCCGCCGCCGCCCGCCTTCGCCTTCCCGCCTGGCGGCGGCGGTCCAGGCGCGGCGTGGCGCCGGTACATGACCGCGTACGTCGTCGGAGAGTCTCCGCCACTCCCCCCGCCCGGCCGGATCCAGCCGTCCTCCCACGCCGCCCGCACCATCTCAGCGGCCGCGGCTTCCAGCCCCGCCTCGTCTCCGCCCGCCACGGCCGTGTCGTAGCCGACGACACGCTCGCAAAAGCGTAGTGTGGGCTGGCTGCCACATGATACAGCGACGGCCAACGCCGCGGCGGTGCGGGAGGCGGCGTGCAGGAGCGGGGACGGAGTCGCGGGCGCGGGCTGTCCATCCCCTCCACCCCCACCCCGGCCGAGCACGGCCGGCGGCGCCCAGCCCAGCAGGCTCAAGCCACGGCACCCCATTTTCAGGACGCCCAGCGTGCTGACGACGTCGCCCTCCTCACCCTCGCTTCGTGCAGCCGCGCCCGCCGCGCCCGCGACCACCGCGGCGGCCCGCAACGCGGCCGCCCCTTCTTTGATCGCCGACCGCGTCCGCCCGGACGCCGGGCAGGACAGCACAAAGCCGTGGGACTGGGGGCCCAGCACAGCCCTGTAATCGTAGCGCAGCCAGGGCATGCCCGGGTCTGTGGGTGGTGGGTGGGTGGGGTGTGCATGGGAGGGAGGCGGGCGCGCTGAAAACGGCAGAGGAGGCGGTGGAGGGCACCGTCGCGGCCAGGTGCGAGCGCCGTCGGCGGGCGGCGGGGCAAAGAATGCAACGCACGAGACACACCTGGCTCTTCTTCCTCTCCATTTCCATCTTCCCGGGACCGCTTGGACGGGTAGCCTCCAGGCACAGGGCGGCGGGCTTGTTGTTCCGCCTCCCGCGTGAGTTTTTCGACGACGGTTGACATTGGATGGTCTGTCCGCTCGACCACGCCCCCGTCCATCCCTCTCCAGCCGTCCACCTCTTTTCATTTTTGTCCGTCAATCAATGTTTTTTGTTTTCACACACGCACACAAACACACACGCTCACACGCACACAGGGAGTCGCCCACAGTGCGGCCCCCACACGCAATCCTCTTTCTCTCCCCCCGTTCCTACCAACACAGCAGACTCTCTCAAAAACTCGTAAAAAAAAACTCCTCGCCCCACCCCCATCACAACAAGAATCACTCCTCCACTCATGCAAACAGGTTGATCTTTTCGTCGCAAATCACCTTGTCCCGCTGCAGCAAGCCAATGCCTTGCAGACACTGGTCGTACGTGCCCGTCGCCTCGTTGAGGCCGGCCGCGGACGTGGTGAAGCCGGCGTTCTGGTCGATGCCGACGCGCGTGTCGTTGGACGTGCGCGCGTCCTCATAGAAGTCCCAGCTGCGCGGCGCCGCGATGAGCGCGCCCTTGAGGACGTGCGGGTTGGCGGCCGGCGTGTACAGGCCATTCACCGCCGTGCAGTTGGTCGCCTTGTTCTTCGGGCAGGAGGCGGCGCGGTCGGCCACGCGCGTGGGCGGGCGCGTGCCCAGCCCCGCCACCAGGGACGGCGAGTGGTCGCCCAGCACGTACCGCATCTGCTTGCGCGTCCAGCACACGTACCGCTGCGAGCGCAGGGCGTCGTGGTACGGCTGCGGCGCCCAGTCGGGCGCGGACGCGTTGCCCTTGATGGAGTTGCCGTAGATGATGGAGAGCGCGGCCGCGTTCATCGTCGTCCCCGCGCGCGGGTCGTAGTGGTTGAACGCGCGGCCCAGGTCGGTGTACGAGATCACGGAACTGGTGCACAGCCACTTGGCCAGGAACGTCTGGATGGCGTCGTGGAAGGCCATGTCGTCCGTCAGCTGGGCCATGAGCACGGTCGCGGGCCAGGCCAGGTGGTCCCAGTCGACGAGCAGGCGCTGGTCCGCCTGGCCCTCCTCGTTGCCGTGCGCGACCCACCACTTGTACGCGTCGTCCAGGTACGCCTTGTCCTTGGTGGCCCGGTACATCCAGGCGGCGGCCCAGGCCAGGTCGTCGCGGTAGGACGAGGAGTTGTACTGGGCGACGGCCGCGCCGCGGAAGACCTGGTCGGCCGGCGGGCACAGGGTGGACGGCGGCGCGCGGACCTGCGAGTTGGGGTCGGGCGGCGCGCACTTGTACACAAAGTTTTTGGTGTACCGCCCCGTGTGCCGGGTGGCCGCGTTGTACAGGCGCATGGCCGCCGTCGCCAGCTTGTCCGCGTACGCCGGGTCGGTCTCCTGGAAGGCGATGGACGACGCCGCGAACGCGCCGACGAGCTGGCCGGCCAGGTCGGACGTGCCGTTGTACGTCGTCACGTAGTACGCGGGCCGCTTGTGCACCTTGCGGTCCATGTCCTCGGGCCGGGTCCAGTGCGCCTTGTCCACGGTCAGGTTGCCGACCTGGTAGACGATCAGGTACTCCGGGTAGCGCGACGACCGCTTGCGGTCCTTGGTGAACGTCTTCAGCAGGTAGTCGTTGGACCAGCGCAGCGTCGCGAGCGCGTGGCCCGTCGCGTTCGCTTTGGCGTAGCCTTTTGGGAATTCGACCAGCCCCCACGCCAGCATGGCGGTCGCGAACGCGGCGGGCGCCGTCATCTTGACGGTGCCGACCTCCCCGCCCGTCATCCACCCGCCCGTCAGGTTGCCAAAGCCCAGCGCTTTCGGGCCCTTCTCCCACATCAGGCTCGTGTTGCGCCACGGCACCGGGAAGGTCGTGTTGGGCGACGCCGGGTCGATGGGCCCGACCCGCTCGGCGTCGTAGAAGGACAGGGACGCGCCGATGACCTTGGCGTAGTCGTACTGGGCGGGGTAGACCAGCCAGATGAGGACGATGGCGACGAGCGAGCAGAGCGACGTCAGCACGTAGCACACGGAGCAGGCCGCGCGCAGCGTCGCGCCCTTGCCGATGTAGTTGTAGTGCAGCAGCAGGTAGGGCGGGATGGCGTTGTACGCGATCCAGATGATGGAGATGGACAGCGTCGTCACGACGGTCGGGCCCGTGAACACTTTGTACAGGCCGAAGATCAGGGCGGAGAACAGGGACACGAAGCAGGTCGTCGGCATCCACAGGTCGCCGACCGACGCGTTGGCCAGCATGTTGGCGCCCTTGAGCGTCGTCTTGAACGTGATGGACCGCCCAAACACGCCGCCGGCCGCGCGCCAGCACGCCTTGACAAACGTCCACCACAGGATGGAGTTGGCGATGTTGGCAAACCAGAGCGCCTTCAGGTCGCGGAAGCGGTGGACGTAGTTCATGACCAGGAACTGGGCGGACATGTAGACGGTCAGGCCCAGGGCCGCCCACCAGGAGACGACGATGGGGAAGACGCCGCCCCAGATGGTGACCAGGGGGATGATGATGAACATGGGCGTGGTGATGGCGCCGACGACGTACGACCAGACGCCCGTGCAGTACATGATCCGCTGGAAGGGGGACAGGCCCTGCTGGAACAGGGGGCAGTGGTCGGACGACAGCATGATCTGTGTGTGTGTGTGTGTGTGTGTGTGGGGGGGGGGGGGGGGGGGGGGAGGGTGTTTTTTTGAGGGGGGGTGGGCGGATGTGTGTGTGAGTGTGTGTGCGTGCGCAGGCGACGGCGGGGCCGCGCGGCCACACTCCCTCGCTCCCGCCCGTCTCGTAGCACCCCAAAAAGAGAAAGCCCTCACCTGGAAGTGGCCCTTGGCCCAGCGGGACCGCTGCTGGAAACAGTTGCGGAGCTGTTCGGGCGCTTCGCCGACGGCCAGGTACTCGTTGACGTACCGGCACTCCCACCGCCGCTTCTTGAGCTCCATGCCCAGGGCGTAGTCCTCCGTCAGCGTGTACTCGGGCGACCAGCCGGCTTCGTAGAACGCGCGCGACCGGGTCAAAAAGTTGGTGCCCGTGCAGGAAATGAAGCCAAACGCGTCGTAGCCCGTCTGCGCGTACTCCCAGAACTGGACGTTGCCGTGGTTGAAGATGTCGGCGGCCGGGTCCAGGTTGTAGAAGCACTGGGGGGGTTTTGGAGTGGTGGGGTGGTGGTGGTGGTGGTGGTGGGGGGGCCTGAGTGAGGTGGCGGCGACACGGGGGTGGACAGGCGGGCGGGGTGGGAAAAAAAAAACGGCCGCGCGCGGCGGGCCCAGCAACCTCACCCCCCCCCCCCCCGCCCCCCTCTCGCAAAAAAAGGCTCACCTGCGGCGACAGGACCATGCCCACGTCATCGCCCGCGTCAAAGAGCGGGACCGTCTTCAGGAAAAAGTCCGGGTTGGCGACTTGGTCGGCGTCGAAGATGCACACCAGCTCGTGCGGCGGGATGGCCAGGTCGGTCGGGTAGATGTGGGACAGGCAGTTGTTCAGGTTGGCGGACTTGCCGTTCATCTCGCCCGGCTTGCGCGTGCGGCCGGAGACGTACACCACCTCGGGGCCCGCCGCCTCGCACCACCGGCGCTTGGCCGGGTCGCGGCCGTCGTCGCACAGGTAGACGGTGCGGCCGCACCCGGCCGGCAGCGCGGCGGCGAGCGCGGCGCTGATGGTCTTCGTCACGATTTCCAGGCTTTCCTTGTACACGGGGACCAGCACGCGCACGTGGTACGGGTGGTCGACCAGCACCAGGCCCGGGTTGTCCGGGTCGGGGCGGGGCGCCTCGTGCACCGGGTCGGAGACGATGTTGATGCCGTACAGCAGCGTCGTCGTCGCGCCCAGGACCTCGACGAACAGCACAAAGACGCCGTACCAGACGTAGGAGCCCAGGTCCAGCGTGTGCGCGATGCGGACGTACAGGTAGAAGAAGAGGGCGAGGACGTACAGCGCCATGACGGTGACGCCCCCCCGGTCCAGGCGCCAGCCGCGCTTGAACTTCTTGGCGGGCCAGGCAGGCTCGCCCTCGGGCGGCGGCACGTACTCGGGCGCGTCGGCCGTGTAGGGCGCCGGCACGTACTCGATGTCGTCGTCCTCGTCCGTCTCCTCATCCTCGCGCACGACCTTGTACTTCTTGCCGGGGCCGGGGGCGGGCAGGGCGCCGGTGGTCACCGTCGCGCCCTTGCCGCCGCCGCCGCCGCCGCCGCCCCAGCCGTCGTCCGACCACCCGCCGTCGTCGTCGCCGTAGAACGAGTCCAGGCCCGCGCCGGACGCGTCGCCGCCGCCGGCACCGCCGCCGCCACCGCCCAGCAGGAAGTCGCCGTCGTCGCCCGCGTCGGAGCCGGGGCCGGCGCCGCCCGCCGTGTCAAACTGGTCGAGGGCTTCGACGAGCCTGTGCGTTGAGGGAGGGGGGGGGGAGGGCGTGGGCGAGGAGGGGTGGTGGGGAGTGGTGGCGCGGGTCCGTCGGGCTTTGCGCGCGTCCCGACACTGCGGGCCATCCAGCCGCGCATCGCCCTCGATTTCCGGCCAATGTAGAGCCTTGAGACTCCAGCACCGCCCTGATGAGGTATGGAACCGTGCCCAGCCCGGCTCGAGCGCGGGCGAGTGCCGGAGTGATGCTTCCCCTCTGTGCGTGCGCGCGAGCGCATGTGCTCGCCTGCCACGGCTGGCCGAGGCAGGCGGCTTGTACCCTTCTTTCCGACCATGGATGTGCGGCCCAGTCACTCGACAAGCAACCGATGGCAAGGAGCGTGGAATTGGGCGCGAATCGAGGCGCGCACGGGCTTTCGACGGGCGGGAGGGAAGAGGAGGCGCGGGCGCGCGGGCACCCCCCCCTCGCCGCAGAAACCAAAAACGTCAACACTCACCGAGCAAAGGAGCCCATCGCCTCGGGCTTGCCCATGCCGTCCTGCGTACGAGAGCGTGTTTGGGGTGGGGAGGGAGCGTGAGTGAAGGGCGAGCGTGTGCGTGGGCGCGGGGCCCGTGAGGCTGATTGGCCAGGCGTTCAGCGCCGCACACGCGTTGACGCCACGCCGGCGGGGGGCGGCCGCAAAATCCTGCGAGGACCGCATGCTGCATCGCACCGCCGCGCTTCCGAGTGGAGACAGCGCACAAAAGGAGTCAGGCCGGGCGAAACGCGCAGCCGACCCCCGTTCACGCGCCCCAAACCGTGTCGGAAGAAGACTAGCGCCGGACGCGTCGGGCACGGAATTTGCCGACCTCAGGAAAAAAAAAACTCACCTCCATCGTGGGTGCGCGCGCCTTTCACGCCTCTGTGCTCGGGCGCGCGCGGGAGGGGCCTGGACGAGAGACTGCTGTAGATGGAGAGGCTCGCGCGGCGCAGTCGAGGCGGCGCGAGTTCGCTTTGATTTGTCGGACCTAGGCCCGCGTTTTTTGTGTGGAGTGCGAGCGAAGCGTGGGCGGCCGTTGCATCCCCTCTCTCCTTCTCTCTCTCACTCCAACCTCTGCCTCTCGGCAGGCGTGCCGATGCACTCGCAACACACACACACTCACTCACCAGGCCCGGGCCCCTCTTCCTCTCGCTCCCCCCCATCACCCATTCACGACCCGCGCCCCCACAGCATCCAGGGCCGCCACTTTTTTCGAGTTCACCGCCAGGCCGCCGTCTGCTTCGAACGCGGCCGCCATCGCGTCACACACCGCCTTGCCCGTCTTCTCGTCCGGGACCACGGCCACGCACGTCGGGCCGGCGCCCGAAATGGTGCACCCGTACGCGCCCGCCTTCACAGCGGCAGCTTTGACAGAGCCAAAGCCGGGAATGAGCGGCCCGCGCACGGGTTCGACCAGGGCGTCGGCGCCGAGGGCCCAGCCCACGAGCGACGGGTCGCCCGCCAGGATGCCGGCCACCAACGCGCCGCCGGCGCCCGCATTGAACACCGCGTCGGCGAACGGGACGGACGGTGGCAGGGCCGCCCGCATGGCGGCCGTGGGCGCTTCAAAGACCGGGTTGACGAGCGCAAACCAGAGCGGGGCGGGGGCGGCGGGCGCGGGCGGCAGGGCGGCGCGCCCGCCCCCGCCCTCCCCACCGCCGCCTGACACACAGCCGGCCGCGCCGCCGTACGTCAACCCCCGCACGTCCAGTGGGTTCTCCGTCGACCGCACCAGGACAAAGCCGCCCATCAGCGCGGGCGCGACGTTGTCGGCGTGGAAGCCGGAGACGGCGGCTTCGGCGGCCAGGCCCGCGTGGACGAGCTGCGCCTTTGTGAGAGGGGAGCCGAAGAGCGCGTTGACGGCGACGGCCGCGGCGGCGGCGGACGCGGCGGACGAGCCTAAGCCGGAGCCGAGGGGGAGGCCCTGCAGAGTGTGTGGTTGTTGGGTGTTTGTTTGGGTGTGTGCGTGCGAGTGAGAGGGAGGGAGGAGAGGGAGCGGGTCTTGACCATCCCCCCCCTCCTCCCTCTCTCGTGAGAGGGGGCGCGCCGTCCGTCTGCCACCCACTCCACTCGCCTCCCCACCCCCTCCACGCCTCACCTTGACAATCTTCAAGCGCACGCCCGCGTCAGGCGTCCCCAACAGGCGCAGCGTGTGCGACGCGGCGACGCCGCAACAATTGGTGGCCCCATCCAGCGGCAGGCGCCCGCCGTCTCCCTCGATGGACTCGATTTCGACCGCACCCGGCTTGCCCGGCAACGGCACGGCTGTCACAGTGTCGCCCGCCCCGTCCACCGCACAGCCCAGCCAGTCAAAGCCCGGGCCCAGGTTGGCGACGGTGGCGGGCGCGAAAGCAGTCGCCGACTGACGCGTGGGTTGGAGGGACGGCCCCGCGTGCAGGACGGGCGTGGATTCTAAGGGACGGGGTGCGGCATGTGGGAGCGTGATGTGGGCCGTCTGGGACACACGCACGCGCGGTGTGAGGCCACGGCGGACGGGGACGGCGGCGGCCAGGCGGTGGCTAGGCCGGCGCGCCGATGCGGGGGCCGTCGTGGTTGCGACCGTCGCCGCGCGCATCCTTTCCGCCGTTCGAACGGTGGCCCTGCTCCAGTCTGTTGGGAGTGGGCGCGTGCCTGGGTGCCGCGCGCAGTGCGTGAGCTCCGCCGGGCTTTTTCAAAAGCCGCGGTCGAGAGAGAGAAAAGAACGAGTGAAACCAACCTCTTGCCAGGCTCACAAGCAAAAACCGACAACGACGAGCCGCGGCCCGCGTGTTTTCCTCCCGCCCAAAGCAGCCGCCAGCACACGCCCCCACACACACATCAAGCAGGCCCGGGACGCGACAGGACACGCCCTTCCTCTCCATGCCCGTGTACGCGCCGATGCGGCCGACCCCGCGCGCCGCGAGCGGGCGCCTGGCCGGCGCCGCGAGTCCACCGGCGCACTCGCGCTCCGCCCTCTTCATTCCGCGCGCCACTGCGGACACGACGGCCGCCGCGCCGTCCACGTCGGCCGAGGGCGACATCCGGGAGCAGGCCCACCGGCGGGGTGAGTCAGGCTGGGAATGGGAGGGCGGGCGAGCGGGCCTTTGGCGTTCGGACAAACGCAAATGCTCGGGCCGCCGCGGAGCGACGGGGACGGGCGTCGGGGGCGAAGAACAGCGCGTGCGGCACGTGTGCCTGGCCGCCCGGGCGTCCTGCGCCCTCTTGCCGTGGCTGAGGCGAGTCCTCGTCCTGAGCTCTGGCGAGGCGGGTGTGTGTGCAAGCTCGCGCAATTGCCGTCCGACAGCGTCGGAGGGACGTGGGTGGGCCGAGGGAAACGATAGGCCGCCGCCGATGCGTGGCGGGAGAGAGACGGCCGCCCCGTGGCCGTGCACCCGGCGACTCGCCTTCCGTTCTTCCTCACAGGGCGTGGTCACGTCCGGGCATGCGTCGTGCGCAGTGGCAGGCGGTGCTACCCGCGTGCAAGATCGCCCGCAGCCGCGGAAAACAGGGAGGGGCGCCCAGCTCTCGCCCCGGCCGCCGCAATCCATCCAACCCTCCCCCCAACCCACCAAAACACACGCAGCCCCGCTCGAGAAGTCGCACCTCTTCAACGCCCGCTTCGTCCCCTTCTCCTCCGTCGCCGCCCGCGACCCCCGCCCGTCCGAGGCGTATTCCTTGGACGAGGTCATCTACCGGTCCGCCAACGGCGGCCTGCTGGACGTCTCGCACGACATGGAAGCCCTGGCGATTTACGGCCCCGAATACTGGAAAGCCCTCTTCGACGCGCGCACGGGGCGGACGGCGTGGCCGTTTGGCAGCGGCGTCTGGTCTAAAAAAGAGTGGGTCCTGCCCCAGGTGCGAGCGTTTTGTGTCGTTGGCGTGGGGGCGGCGCGGCGCGGCGCGTGCAAACGGCGGGAGGGAGAGCGAGAGGGACGCGCGGCGCGCGCGCGCTCCCAGGCCCTCATCCCCACTCCTCCCTCCCCCGAAACACAAACACACACACACACACACGCGCGCGCCCCCAGATTTCCGACGACGACATCGTCTCCATGTTTGAAGGCAACTCCAACCTGTTCTGGGCCGAACGCTTCGGCCGGGAGGCCCTGGGCATGCGCGACCTGTGGGTCAAGCAGTGCGGCAACTCGCACACCGGGTCCTTCAAAGACCTGGGCATGACCGTCCTGGTGTCCCAGGTCAACCGCCTGCGCAAGCTGCGCCCGGACGCCGTCCAGGCGGTGGGCTGCGCGTCCACGGGCGACACGTCCGCCGCCCTGTCCGCCTACTGCGCCGCCGCCGGCATCCCGTCCATCGTCTTCCTCCCCGCCGACAAGATCTCGCTCGCCCAGCTGGTGCAGCCCATCGCCAACGGCGCGCTCGTCCTGTCCATCGACACCGACTTCGACGGCTGCATGAAGCTCATCCAGGAGGTGACGGCCGCGTCGCCCATCTACCTGGCCAACTCCATGAACTCGCTGCGCCTGGAAGGCCAGAAGACGGCGGCCATCGAGATCCTGCAACAGTTTGACTGGTCCGTGCCCGACTGGGTGGTCATCCCCGGCGGCAACCTGGGCAACGTGTACGCCTTCTACAAGGGGTTCAAGCTGTGCCGGGACCTGGGGCTGGTCGACCGCCTGCCGCGCATGGTCGTCGCCCAGGCCCAGAACGCCAACCCGCTGTACCGGGCGTTCAAGGCGGGCTGGGACAAGTTCGAGCCCGTGAAGGCGGCGACGACGTTTGCGTCGGCCATCCAGATCGGCGACCCTGTCTCCATCGACCGCGCGATCCTGGCCCTGAAAGAGACGGACGGCCTGGTGGAGGAAGCCAGCGAGGAAGAGCTCATGGACGCGGCGGCGCGCGCGGACCTCACCGGCATGTTCAACTGCCCGCACACGGGCGTCGCCCTGGCCGCCCTGACCAAGCTGCGCGAGCGGGGCGTGATCGCCCCCGGAGACCGCACGGTCGTGGTGTCGACCGCGCACGGCCTGAAGTTTGCGCAGTCGAAGGTGGCGTACCACGCACGCGAGATCCCGGGCATGGCGTCCACGTACGCCAACCCGCCCGTGCCGGTGAAGGAAGACCTGGGCGCGGTCATGGATGCCATCCGCGGCAAATTTTCGTCGATGCGGTGAAGGAGAGGGAGAGGTGTTTTTTTTTGAGTGGGGTGTGTGTGTGAGAGAGAGAGGGGGGAGGCACACAATCCAAGGAACAAGGGCGCGTTGCGTGGGGGTGGTGGGAGTTTTTTTCTTCGAGGAGGCGGGTGGGAAAGCCAAAACAAAAAATGGAGAGATGGATGGGAGCGGAGGTGGCCGTTGCGAGTGGAGAGAGTAAAAAAAGAGACGCTTTTGGAGTCCCAACCCCTTTTTTTCATCCGTTCTCTCTCTCTCTCTCTCTCCCTCTCTCTCTCTCTCTCTCTTGCTACACGACTGCACACGCTCACGGCACCATGCCCGGCGGGCCTTCCCACCCGGCGGCCGCGGCGGCCGCGTCCGCGTCTAGAGCCGGTCCAGCGGGCGCGCAGCAGGCGTCGGCCAAAGCCGCGCCACGGCCGGCAAAGGCGGCGTGGCCGGCAGCGAGACCCATCAGGACAGTCAGTCCTGCCCCGACATTGAAAGTCATCACCGCCAACATCAATAAATAAGACGTGGCGGCGTGGGCGGCGTATAAAAAAGTGTCAGCCGCGCCCGGGCGCGGGAGCGGCGCGAGCGCGGGCGAGGCGGTTGTCGTCGTCGCTGTCGGCGGTTCCAGCAAAGGCGCGGCCAGGGTCGGCCCGTCATCACTCCTACCCGCTTCCCCGCCGTCGCAGCAGCAGGGCGGTGGGGCTGGGCCGGGCGGCGCGGCGGACGGTGGGGTGTGGGCAGGGGGCTTAGCCGCGCAGGCGGACACCGGGCCACACGCGCACGCGCGGGCGACGGCGGCGCGGTGTGAGGCCAGGGCTTCGTGGGCCATGCAGACGAGGGCGATGAGGGCTAATGAAGCGGCGTAGCTGTGTGTGTATGTGTGTGTGGGTGGGTGGGTGTGGGTGCGGGCCGGATGGTGCGTGAAGGAGGCGTGTGGAGTGCGTGCCACAGGCACGGCGCAGTGGGTTCGGCCAGCGCACAACAGAAGAACGCACGTCGCCGGCGTCGTCGCGTCCCACGCCCACAGCGTCATCTGACAACCCCAGTAGAAGCGCATGTGCATCATGGCCGGAGAGAGGCGGGAGAACCAGGGCCCGGGCCAAGAAATAAAAAACGAGGGCGAATGCCGCCGGTGAGCGGTGTCTGTCTGGCCAGCGCTGGTTTCGGCAGTGCCAAGTTTCCCTCTGCGTCGGTGTTTTGCTCGTTTTTTTTTTCGACGAAATCCGGGCGCTTGGGGACGACTCCCTCGTCCATTCGCCCAGCCAGGCCCAGACCAGACGTTTGAAGCTACGCGGCACGCCATGCTCCGCTTCGTGGCGCCGCCTCCCACGGCCGGCGTGGCGACGACGAGCGGCGCTGCCGCGCGGCTGCGGCGCAACCCTCCCGTCGACCACCACCACCGCTGCCACTCATCCTGCGCCCGGGCCAGTCCGGCGGGGAACGAGGCTTCTGACCCAGCCCAGGCCGGCGACGCTACACAACAAGCTGCGCCCGCCGGTTCGCGCGGCCGCGTGTCCACGACCGCCGGGACGTCGTGGTCGGACGAGACCGACGCGTTGGGCCGCGACCGCTTGGCAGCGCTGGGCAAGGCGCAAGACTACAACATCAACGTGACGCACGGCCAAAACCTGGCGCACCTGGATTCTCTGTTTGTGGGCAACACGCTCGGGTACGGGAGAGAGGGAGAGAGAGAGAGGAGAGGAGGCAGGCGGCGGCGAAAGGCGGTGGGCCCCGTTTTTTTTCCTGTCCATCCCATCCATCCACGCTCGCTCCAGCCCGCGCCTCGCTCGCCTCTCGCTCAGCTCTGCCTGCTTCATTCCTCCTTTTCTCCACGCACAGGCATGAAACTGACATCGCCGACGGCTCCTTGCGCGCCTGGCAGTTCCGCGAGTTTAAAAACTTGGTCGGCGACTATTACGTCGCGCCCGCGTTCATGGAGGCCGTCGCGCTGCACATCACCAAAAACGTGCTCGTCGACCAGGGCGCCTTCGACCCGCAGACGCGCGTCCCCCTCATCCTCGGCATCTGGGGCGGCAAGGGCATGGGCAAATCCTTCCAAACCGAGCTCGTCCTGGGCCCCAAGCTGGGCGCCGAGTGCGTCGTCATGTCGGCTGGTGCGTGCGCGTTGTGGACGGATGGGGGCGGGCCTGGCCGGGATGTCCTTTCGCTCCCACCTTGTCACTCACACTCTTGCCCCCCCCCCCCCCAACACCAGGCGAAATGGAGGACGAGTGGGCGGGCGTCCCCGGCAAGCGCATCCGCGAACGGTACCGCGCCGCCGCCGAGCTGGGCCGCGTCCGCGGCAAGCTGTCCGCGCTCGTCATCAACGACCTGGACGCGGGCGCGGGCGCCTTCAAGGACACGCAGCGCACCGTCAACACGCAGATGGTCATCGCCACGCTCATGGCCATTTGCGACGACCCCAACCACGTCCCCGGCCCGGGCGACTGGCGCACGAACGAGGACGGGTCGGTCACAGTGAAGCGCCACCAGCGCGTGCCCATCATCGTCACGGGGAACGACCTGTCCAAGCTGTTCGCCCCCCTGCTGCGCGACGGCCGCATGGCCAAGTTCTACTGGCACCCGAGCCGCGACGACCTGAGGGGCATCCTCGGCCAGCTGTTCAAGGACGACCTGGCGCGCCCCGACGGGGCGGGCGGCGGGAGCGGCGGCGGCGGGCTGTCGCCGCCCGACCTGGAGGCCCTGCTCGACGCGTTCCCCGGCCAGTCGCTGGATTTCTACGGCGCCTGCAAGTCCGGCCTGTACGACGACGTCATCCGCGCCTACGTCGCGTCGGGCGCGGGCGTGACGCCGGAGACGCTGGCCGACGCGGAGGGCGACGCGCTCGCGGCCTTCATCAGGTCCCTGGCCTCGCACGAAGGCCCGCCGCCGTTCGACCCGCCGTCCATCACGCTCGACGCGCTGATGGAGCAGGGCCGGCGGCTGGTGGCGGAACAGGAAGCGGTGAACGCGCACAGGCTGGCGGACGAGTACATGGCGGGGGCGAGGCGGGGGCAGGGCGGCGGGAGCCTGGTCGGGTTGATGGGGGGCTGAGAGGCCTTGAGGGGGGGGGGGGGGGGGGGGCTGAGAGGCCTTGAGGGGGGGGGGGGGCTGCCTTGAGGCGAGGCGGCGTGGGTGCGGGCCCTAGCGCTCCTGATTTTGTGTGTGTGTGTGTGTGTGTGTGTGTGTGTGTGCGTGTGTGTGTGTGTGTGTGTGTGGTGCGGTGCAGCAGTGGATTCTTTCACACAGTCACCTCACGCGCTCTCAGCAATGGCCGCCAGCTCCGGGCACAGCCCCCCCACCAGCCCCGCATCGCAAAACAGGCGGCGCAGCCGGGGGCAGCCCGCCGCCAGCGAGGACGGCAGGGAGCCCAGGCGCGGGTTGCGGTCGACGTACAGCTCCTGCAGCGCGGCCGCGCGCCCCAGCTCGTCCGGCAGGGCCGTCAGCCGGTTGCCCGTCAGCCACAGCCGCTGCAGGGACTTGCACTCCCCAATCTCGGGCGGCAGGCCCTCCAACTCGTTGTCGGACAGCCACAGTTCGACGAGGCGGGCGCACGCGCCGATCTCGGCCGGCAGGCGCGTCAGCCGGTTCGAGTACAGGCTCAACCGGACGATCGTGGGCGCCAGCGACGCCAGGAGCGGGCCGGGCAGGTCCGTCAAGGCGTTGTTGAAGGCGGACAGGGCTTCGATGCGCGAGCCCAGGCAGGGCGGCAGGGCCGTGAGCGCGTTGAAGTGGAGGGACAGGCGCGAGAGCGGGAGGGCCGCCCAGTCGGCCGGCGGGTCGAGCGACGCCAGCGCGTTGCAGTTCAGCGTGCAAAACTCCAGGGACGTGCAGGCGCCCAGGGACGGCGGCAGGCCCGTCAGCTCGTTGCAGTGCAGGGACAGGCGCTGCAGGGCGGTCAGGGCGCCGAGGCCGGGCGGCAGGGCGCCCAGCGCGTTGTTGTTTGCCAGGAGCACGCGCAGGCGGCTCAGGGCGGCCAGCCCGTCCGGCAGGGCGCCCAGGCGGCAGCCCGCCACGTCCAGCGTGTGCAGCGCCGTGCACGCCTCTATGCCCGGCCCCAACTCCCGCATCGGGTTGAGCCCGGCGGACAGGGAGGCCAGGGCGGTCAGGGCCGAGAGCCCAGGCGGCAGGCGGGGCAGGGCATTCCCGTCCAGCGCCAGCTCAGTCAGGCCCGTGCACGCGCCCAGCCCCGGCAGTGCGTCCGGCCCGGTCAGGCCGCACCGGGAGAAGCGGGCGGAGGTGAGGACGGGGGCCAGGGCGGCCAGGGCGCCGGGCGGGAGGGCGATGGCGACCGCGTCGGTCAGGTCGAGGCACGACACGCCCCCCCCACCCGCCGCCGTCACGCCCCGCCAGGCCAGCGGGTCGCCGCCGTCCTCCTCATCAGCGCTCCAGCCCCACTGCGGCAGTGCGCTGCCGGGCGGGGCGGCGGCCGCGATGGCGCGGAGGGCTGCCGTGGCGGTCGCGCCGGGAGGGACGGGCGCGGGCGGCGGGTGGCACGGGGCAGGCGGGTGTGCGGCCCCCTCCTCTCCGCCGCTGCCTTCCCCGCTCTTGGAGCGGGCCCTCTTCTTGTTGCTGCGTTCAGCAGCGGCCGCCGCCGCGCCGGCGAGGGCCAGCTCGTCCGCTTCGTCGTCCAGGTAGTCCATATGCCGTTGTCGAAGAGGAGAGTGGGGGACGCGTCGGCGCATGCCCCGAGAGACCTCTCTCACTCTTGTTTTTTTGTGTCGCTCGCGCCCTCACCTCAATTCCTAGGCACAAACCCGCGGCTGCCGCGCCCAGCCGTCCTTTCTTGCAGCACCAGTGAACACTTCTCTCATCGCGCAGAGCCATGGGCTGGCTCGCCTTTGGCGCGGCGCAGGTGCGGGGTTTCGTTTTTTTTGCTTGCGACGCGCGGCGCGCGCGACCGTCCGCCACCCCCCGCCCGCCACCCGCTCCGTTCCATCTCATGACCCGCGCGCCGCGCCCGCTCGCCCGCCCATCCCCCACTCACACACGCGCAGGTCGCCCTGACCTCCATCACGCTGGGCTGGCTGCAAGAGTCGGGCGTCATCTCCGTCGATCCCCGGCGCATCACCAACCCTCAAGCCCGCGCGGTCTTTGAGGGCTGCCTGGAGTTTGGCACGTCCGTCTCGTCCCGGGCGGGGCAGGTCTTCCACTCGCTGGTCGGTGGGGTGAGTTTTGTTGTTTGGTCTTCTGATGGGCGGGGGTGCGCGGGCTGCACCCCTCCATCCCCCCGCTCCATCCCACCCACCTCACCACCGACTCGTCCCTCCATCCACGCACGCACGCAGAAATGAGCGCTCTCGCCCCCACACAGGGATAACACGTCATTCTTCTCACTGCATTGTTCTTCCAGCGGAGATGAGGGAGAGAGAGAGAGGAGCGGGGGGAAACTGGAACGGAGGGCGAGCGTTGTGTCACAAAACTCTTTTTAGAAGCAACACAGACAACACGGCTGTCGCCGCACCCCACCCCCTCCTCCTAGAAAAATTTCACTTGGCCGCAATACCCACCCGGCACAGCTTCCCGACTTTAAAGTGCGGCTGCAACACGGATTTGCGCGCGGGCGCCGACGCCAGCGCCGTCGGCACTCCCTCAGGCTGTTCCACCCACACCCGGTGCGGCACGCCCGCAGCGCTCAACCGCCCGGCCAGCTCGGTCAACGCTGCTCCGTCCGCCACCTCCAGCACGACTTTGGTCATGGAATCCAGGGCGCCCGGCGCGTCGCAGTACGCCACAGTGTCGGGGGCTGCCCGGCTCTCCCACAGCGCGGCCGTCGCGGCGTGGGCCGCCTGCGCGGCGACCGCGCCCAGCGGCCAGGGCGCGCCGGCAGGGGCGCCCGGTCCACCCGCCCACATGTCCCGGCGCAAGACGACGTACTGCATGAGCGGGTCCGGTGGAGGCGTGGACGCCGCCGCGGTGGCCATCGTGGCCGTGGATGGGAGCGGGGAACGAGGCGGCGGCGGCAGCGGTGTCGAATGGAGTGCACACGGCCTGAGAGCGGCGGACGGCGGCCGCCCAGACCCGCTCGTCAGCAGTCCAGGCTTGCAGCGGACGGTCCACACACGGGCGGGCGCGACGAACGGCCTCAAAAGCATGTGCGTGTGGCGGGTGCGCGAGAGCGCACGGCCACTAGTGCAGCGGAAACGGGTGTGCAAGGCCGAGAGCGCGTGTCCGTGCGTCACTCCATCTGTTCACGCCGGCCTCCCCCCATCACCGTCCCGGCGCCGGACGCTTTGTCTCACACCCGCCAGACTGTTGCGGTCAGCCCTGGCTTCCCGCTCGACAGGACCAAGCCCCATCCAGCCACCGCCCAAGACGCGTGCGCCCGTGCGTGCACGCCTAGTAGCCACCGCCGACGGCCGCGCGGCTCCGCTCCGCGCCGCCGCCGCGCCGTCGCCTCCTCTTCCCACCCCACCACGCCCACCTGCCATGAAGCTGCTGACGCACAACATGCTGGCGAGTCATGTCAAGGGCGTGACGGAGACCTACCCGCTGAAGATCGAGGTGGAAAAGGTGGGGCTGCAATTTCTTTTCGCTCCCCGCGCGGCTCGCACGCCTCGGCCCCGCCCGCCCGTCCCATCTCACCGCTCCCCCGCCCCATCCAGGTTGAAATCGTGGACGCCGACTTTGACGCGGCCTTCCTGCGCCACATCCTGCCCCGCCTGGACTGGGCGGCCCTAGTGGCGGGTGCGGCGGCCCTGGGCGCTGAACCCGCTTTGCCGGCCGACCCGCCGACGGCGGAACAGATGGAGGATGATGGCTTTTTGCGCACGCTCCACCACGCGCTGCTGGAAGTGTGCTTGGCTGAAGGAGCGCTCATCTGTCCGGGTTCCGGACGGCGCTTCCCTGTCGTCAAGGGTGTGCCCAACATGCTGCTCAACGACGGGCAGTGAGTGTAAAATTGACAAAAAGCAAGAATGAAAAAAAATCTTGACCACCCGCGCGCTCTCCCCCGTCTCCCGCCCCCGTTCCATCCCACGCCCGCCCAATCAAGTACCGTCCTCACTTCTGTCGCTTGGCGTGTGTAGCGACAGTGAGCGCGTGTTGCGTGTAAAATTGGCTCCTTTGTGTTTCTAACAAACCGGACGAAAAGAAAAAATCTCAACCCCGCGCGCGCGCCACACCCCCCCCACCCCCGTGGCCATCCCTCCTTCCCAACGGACCGCCGACGCCCGCCCCAATCCAGTGCACGCCCTCACTTCCAACGCTTGGCGTTCTTGGCGGCCTTTTTCTCGCCGCCGCCCGCCGCAAACGCTTTCGCCTTCGCCTTCTTCTCCAGCAGCTTTTCGGCTTTCGACTGCTTGGACTTTGCTTTGATGCGCGCCTGCGCGTCGGCCTTGTCCTTGGCCGCCTTGGCCGCCATGACTTCCGCCTCGCCCGCGTTGCGTTCCAGGAAGCGGGCGTAGTCGCCCTCGTAGTCGATGAGCGCCCCGCCTTCAATGGCGACGACGCGCGTGGCGACGCGCCGCAGGAAGTAGCGGTCGTGCGAGACCGCGATGACGGCGCCGCCAAACCCGCGCAGCGCGTCCTCCAACATTTCCTTGGACGGAATGTCCAGGTGGTTGGTCGGCTCGTCCAGCACCAGCAGCGTGCCCGCGGACGCCATGAAGGTGGCCAGGGCCAGCCGCGCCTTCTCGCCGCCCGACAGGACGGAGACCCGCTTGTCCATGGCGGTGCCGCCAAACTGCATGCGCCCCAGCAGCGCCTTCACCTCCATGTCCGTCAGCCCGGCGGCGGCCGCGGCGCGTTGCACGGTCTCCAGCACAGTCAGGTGCGGCTGCAAGGCTTCCGCCTGGTTTTGTTCAAAGTAGTTGGGCTTGATGCCGTGCGCGCCCAGGGACACGGTGCCCTGGTTGGGCTGTTCGGTGCCCATGACCAGGCGCAGGAGCGTCGACTTGCCCGCGCCGTTGGGCCCGATGATCGCCAGGCGCTCGCCCTTGGCCACCTCCAAGTTGGCGTGCGACAGCAGGGGCGGCCCCCCGCCATACCCGTGCGTCAGGTCCTTGACGGTCAGGACGGCCTGGCCCATGCGGTCGACGGCCGGGAAGGTGAACGCGCGCTTGCGCGGCGTGAAGGGCTTGGGCACGGCGTCCGGGCCCGTCAACCGGGCCAAGTCTTTGGCGGCGGCCGCCGCGCGGCCCGACTGCGCGCCGCCGGACAGGCGGGTGACCAGGTCCCGCAGCCGCGCGATTTCTTTCTGCTGGCGTTCCCAGGCGACCCAGGCGGCCGCCGTGCGCTCGGCCTTGGCCGCGACGTACGCGCTGTAGTTGCCCTTGTAGCTCGTCGCCACGCCGCGCTCCGTCTCCACGATCTTGGTGCACAGCCGGTCCAGGAACTCGCGGTCGTGCGAGACGATGACCATGGGCACGTCGCCCGCCTCGGTCTTCAGGTAGCGCTCCAGCCACTCGATGGCGGCCAGGTCCAGGTGGTTGGTCGGCTCGTCCAGCAGGAGCAGGTCCGGCTCCTGCAGCAGGATCTTGCCCAGGCACATCCGCATCTGCCAGCCGCCGGAGTAGGACGCGACCAGGCGGTCGTTGTCGTCCGGCCCAAAGCCCAGGGCGGGCATCATGGCGTCCACCCGCTTGTCGAGCGTGCCCATGTCCAGGTCGGCCGCCGCCGCGTTCAAGTCCGCCAGCTCGTCCAGCAGGTCCGACATGGCGCCCATGTCCGAGCCCACGGCCTCCAGCGCCTTCTGCACGGCTTCCGTGCGGTCCAGCACCGCCATCTGGTCGGCGAAGGCGGACATGAACTCTTCGCGGACGGTGCGGGTGGGGACGACGTCGAACTCCTGGGTCAGGTACGCGATCTTCATGGACGCCGACTGGCGCAGGACGACGCCCTCGTCCGGCACCAGCGCGCCCGCGATGATTTGGAGTTGCGTGGTCTTGCCCGCGCCGTTGACGCCGACCAGGCCCACGCGCTCGCCCGCCTTGCACTCCCAGGACACGCCGTTGAGGACTTGCGCGTTTTTGAAGGTGATGGACACGCCGTCCAGGCGGATGCCGGACGGCACGGTCTGGGCGGCGGCTGCAGCCGCTGACGCAGACGCTTTGTTTGACGCGCCCGACTTGCGGGCGGCCAGGGCGGGCGTGGAGACGGAGGAGGACAGGGCGTGGTCGTCCGGTTCGGACGAGGAGGCCGCGGTCGCGTCGTCGTCGGCCGACGCGTCCGCCACAGCCACGGCGGCGGGCTCGGCTTTCACCTCCTTCTTCGCGGCAGGCTCGCCGTCAGCACCAGCAGCAGCAACAGGCTCTGCGGCGACGGCCGCCGCCGCCGCCGCCGCCGCCGCCGCCTTAGCTTCCGCGTCCGCTTTCCGTTTTGCCTCTGCCCGCGCTTCCGCCGCTTCCTCCGCCGCGCGCACCGCGGCTTCCTCGGCTTCTTCCTCGGCCGACAGTGCCTTCTCGGGTTTAGCTTTACCCTTGGCTTTCGGCGGCTTGACTTTTTTCTTCTTGCCACCGCCGCCGCCGTCCGGGAAGGGCGAGTCGTCCAGGTTGGAGGACGAAGATGCTTGGGCGGCCTGCATGGTTGTGGTTGGGAGGTGTGCGGGTTGTGAGAGCGGCGAGTGTTTGACCTCCACGCCGCATCGAGCCCCTCCGCAAGCGTCGCCACGGTCCGTGCACGCCAGCGGAAGTGGGTGGATCCCCCGCCCGCTCGTCACGAAAAAAGAAAAAGAAAAACACGCAGCAACGCACCTCAAACGCGGCCAGGCTCTCCAGCGCGGCCTGCGACACCTTGGACCCCTTGATTTTTTTAGCAGCAGCGACCACGTCGCGTGTCGGTGCGGTGGTGGAAGGAGCAGATGGCCTGTGGGAGAGGGAGGGGCAAACGTTGCCATGAGAGTTTTCGCAAGCCGCGGAAGAAGAGAAAATTGGTGGCGCTTCTTGCGCGTGTGCTCCGCCAGCGGCCAGGAGGTGGCAGGCGACGCGGACTGGCACGTCCACGCGGCGTCTACATGCACGGACGCAAGCTCCTGCTGCGGGCGCGTCAAAGTCAAAGAAGCAACGTACGTGCACGGTCGGCGGGGCGGCGGCAGGGCGCGCGCTGCCGCAGCCGGCGGCGGCGCGGTCGTCGGCCGCATTGTTTTACGGCAGGGTGGGAGAGGGTGGATGAAGCTTTCTGAGAGTTCCACGTCCTGTCCAGGCAAGGGACGGGTTCAGAGCGGGGCTGGATGTGGGGATTGGGAGAGGAGGACGGCTCCCTCGTCCGCACGGCGCGTGTTTTCTGAGGGCTTGCGACGCCCCGACCGAGCAAGTTGGTGTGGCGGCCTTTGCGGGCCGACCCCCGCCACTCTGCCCCAGAAACGCTATCTGCCGGAGAAGACGTTTGTGGTGCGGCTTTGTCCGCACGCCACACGCCCACTCTTCCACCTCCTTGTCCTGCGGCCGACCGCCCAGACCCTCTGCTCACCCGCACACGGAAGCTCAGGCTGCGACAGTGGGCGTTGCACCCTGGAAGAGAGCCGCCGCGCGCAGCAGCTTGATTGGCCGCCGACCACCCTCTCTGTGCCTCGGTCCGACATGCCTCTCACAACACCGCTCCTCCTCACGGCCTTGACCCGGTCCATCGCCCGGCGCACGGCCCGCGGCCTGTACGCCGGCAAGACCGTCCTGGCCGGCAACCGCGTGTCGGAAGACGGCGGCAACCGGTCGCGCCGGGTGTGGAAGCCCAACGCCCAGCCGGCCAGCCTGTGGTCGGCGGCGCTGGGGCGCGCCGTGCGCGTGCGGGCGACCGCGTCCGCGTTGAGGAATGTGGACAAAGCGGGCGGGCTGGACCGGTATTTGTTGAGGTCGTCGCCGGCCGAGCTGGGCGGGTGGGTGGGTGAAGACCTGCGGGCGGCGGTGGTCGCGGCGTTGGCCGCGCGGCAACTGGCAGAGGCGGTGAGCGGTGCAAAGTGAAGGCGGGGGGTAGGGAGGGGTGTAGAATGAGGCGCGTAGATGATGATGGATGGGAGGGCGGGCGGAGCCCCTGCCGTCCGCGCCCGTCTCAGAAAAGAATCAACACACTCACGCAGCGCTCTCTCCATCCCATCCACCCCCGCGGCCCTCTCTCTGCGCCCCGTCTTCGTTTTTCCGCTCTCAACCACGCACGGTGGAACCGTCAGCCTCCCTCCTTCAAGCCGTCGCCTCCTTCTTCTTGCCCGTGACGGCAGCCACCAAGCCCGCGATGGCCGCCGTCACCTTGCGGACGAGCGACGCGACAGCGAAACCAAACGTGCCGGGCTTGGGAACCGGCGCGCCCAGGGCGTGCAGAATCCCGAACACGGCGCCCATGCCGCCCGTGTTGCCGACGCGGCGGTCGGCGACGTAGCCGCCTGTGAACGAGGTGCATTGACCGTCGGCGTTGAAGGTGTAGGAACAGACTTCAGGAGCGCCCAGCACGGTTTTGGGAGGGGACGACGGCTGGATGACCTTTCCGAAAAAATTCAGCGGGCCGGTGGCGGTCCCGCTCGTCCGGATGAAAAAGAAGACGCGGTTGGGCTCGTACGCGTCCACCTGCCAGCCGTACGCGTTAGCGTTCAAGTTGGGGATGGCGGTCCGCAGGTTGAAAGAGCGGACAGCCTTCAGGTAGTCGGCCTTGGCGACTGTTGAGAGGAAGAGAGAACACGAGGCGTGAGAGGATGGATGCATGGAAGGAAAGAGAACGCGGTCCCCCCTTCTCCCCCTCTCTCCGTCCCATCAAAAACGCAACGGCTCACGACAGGGAACTCAAACCGGAAGTCGTCCGCCAGCAGGGCCTCGGCTTCAGGCCCGCCACGCACGCCCGTGTCCGTGGCAAACAGGGCTTTCGCCTTTTCGATGAGTTCAGCCTGGGAAAAGAGGAAGGAGGTCGGCGTGCCCGGTAGGGTGGCAGGCGGGATGGACCGGACGTCGGCGACTCCAGCGTCCAGGGCGCTGTCATCGCCGCCGTCTTTGCGGATGGTCGAAGTGGCGACCGCCCGGGTGGGCACCAGGCGCGGGGCCAGGGAGGAGGGGGTGGACGTCGGCAGGCGCGCCGCGGCGCGCGTCGCGCGCATGGCCGAGGAACTAGGGCACGGCAGCAGCGGAGCACGGAGAGAGGCCATGGTTGGTGGCTGAGTGCGCAAGGTCGACAAGGCTTGGCTTGGCTTGGCGGGTGAGCGAGATCGGGCGTGGGGAAGGCGCGGGTCGGAAAAAAAAGGAACAGTGAATCCCTCCTTTCGCGTCCGACGTGGCCAAAGCAGCAAACGCTCGTTGGAGCAAGCGCGTCAAACAATGAACGCCCTCCGCCCGCAGTGCCTGGCCCGCCCGTCGGGCGTCCCTCGCGTCGGTCAGGCGTCGGCACCTCGTCTGACGCGTGTCGTCGCGCGCACAGCTCCGACGGAAGCGCCCGCCCTGGACGCCGCCGTCGAATCCGCGCCGCCGGGTCTGTTGGCAGAGGGGCCGGCAGCGCCCACGCCGCCACCCGCTGCGCCTGCGCGCTCCCCGCCTCCTCCGCCTGAGGAGGCTGCGGCGGCGGCGCCCCCTCCGCCCTCCTTCACCCTCACCCTGCCCGCACCCGCGGTGCGCCAGGGCCTCCGCATTTCCGAAATCTGGGACGGGTCCGCCCCCCGCATCGTCGTCACGGCCGTCGCGGACGAGCTGGCGGCACTCGGCATTTGCCCAGGCCTGTGCCTGCTCTCGCTCCCGCACCCGACGCGGCGGGGCGAGCGTTGGCAGCTGACACCCGGCAACGCGCCGCTGTCGCGTGTGCGCGACCTGATCCGCGTCGCCCGGTCTGTGACGCTGGACGTCGAGTTCAGTGGCGAACCCATCCCGGACGAGGCCATTGCCGCCTGGGTGGAAGCCCAGGAAACCGCGGCGGCGGCGGCGGCGGCGGCGGCGGACGACGACGGGGAGGGGGAGGCAGAGGGCGCGGCCGGCGCAGACGCGCCGGCCGCGCCGTCCCTCCCCGACGTCTCCACCGCGCCGCCGTCGTACATCCCTCCGCCCGCCGCAGTCGAATACGAACGCGAAGCCCGCGCCTTAGCCAAGCGCCTGTCCGCCCGGGCCGCGCGGAACGCGGCCGAAGACGCGCGCGACGACACGCCGCTGCTGGTAGGCGCGACGGTCGCGTTTTTGGGGCCGGCCGCCGCGATCCTGGCGTGGGCCAAACTTTCCGGGTTCCTGGACTCGCTGGCGTCCCACCAGTATTAGAGAGAGGTTGAGAGTGTGTGATGGGATTGAGAGAGAGAGAGAGAGAGAGGCATTGTTCGGTCGTAGGTTGAGATGCGGGGGCGGGCGCACGTGTCTTTGCAAAAACACTTTCCACCCCACCACCTCGCATCCCATCACCACGAGCCACCACAGGGGCAACCACACAGCAGGCGGCGCCGCCACGCGCAGACAGGCACCCCCCCCACACACACACTCCTCACCGCGCCCCGGCAATGGCCGGCAGCGCCTCCCGGTCCGAGACCGCGATCGCGCGGTCGCGCGGCGTCGGGTGCGTCGACAAAAAGTTGAGGAACGCCTGCTGCTGCTGGGAGATGGCGCCCATGCGCTGGCGCGTCAGGGCGTCAAAGCACTGGAACACGCGCAGGCTGCCGGTGGGGCTCGCAAACCCGCCCCGCTTGCACAGCTCGACGCCGATGGCGTCGGCCTCAAACTCCTGCTCACGCGAGCGCGGGCGGAACAGCCCCATGTCCAGCAGCCCCTCAATGCCCTCGGCCATGCGCCGGTCCAGCGCGCCGGGCACGCCGGACGCGGCCGCGGCGGCCTGGGCGACCGTCGCAATGAGGTTCACGGCCGTCGCGGCGGTCAGCTGTTCCGCCGAGTGGCGGGCGACGACGTGCCCGATCTCGTGCGCCAGCACAAACGCGAGGGCGTCGTCATCCCCCGCAAAGTTGTCGCACAGGCCGGAGTTGACGACGACCTTGCCGCCGGGCAGGGCGCAGGCGTTGATTTCCGGGTCCGCGACGACGACAAAGCGCCAGGCGCAGTCGGCCAGGTGCCCCGTGTAGCCTTTCCCGCCGTCCCCGGCCATCGCGATGCGCGCGAGGCGGGCGCCCAGGCGCGCGACGCGCTGCGACCGCGGGTCCGAGTCGGGGAGTCGGCGTTTGCCCGCCATCATGCGGGCGAACGTGGTCTCGCCCAGCGCGCGTTCGACGGGTTCCGGGATGAGGATGGCATGCCTGGAAACATGGAGGGGTGGGGTGGTGGGTTTGAGGGTGAGGTGGTGCGCGTGGGCCAGGCACAAAAAAAGACGGACAGCGCGTTTTGTTGCGTGTCGTCCGGCACAAATGACCCCCTCCGCCACGCTCTGATTGCTACGCGAACGCCAAGCTCGGACACTTAGACACCCTGGCAACGTGCGTGCGGCGACGGCGGTCCACCCCAACCCGCCGCGTTCCACGTCCGCCGGCCGCATGCCCCTCCTCGTTGGCTCGTGTCACTCACTTGCGGCCCGTGAACGGCACGCGCTGCCGCCGGTCCCGCCTCACCAAGCGGAAGAGCAGGCCAGCGCCGATGGCGATGGCCCAGCGTGGGATCATGGTGTGTGTCTGGGTCCGCTCCTGCACGCGAAAGCCGAAGCTTTTCTCCTTTTCTCTGCTGGCCGGAAAGAAGAAGAGTGAAGACAACGCTGGACAGGCGTCCCAGAGTTCGTTCCGCGCTCCCGAGCGCAAAAAGACGTGCGGTGTGCGCTCGCGCGCGCCTCGCACTCGCTCACACACCTCCGCGCACCCCCACCATGTCGGCCGCGGCCAGTCCTTCACCATCGAAAGGTGTTCGGCCGGCCATCCCCGCGTCCGTCGCGGCCAAATCGCTGGAAGAGCTGCAGGTTTTGTTCGTCGATGCAAGTTTTTTTTTGACTGCGCGCACATGTTTTCGCCGCGCCTGCTGCCTCCAGACGGAAGGCCCAATGCCCAAAAGCTCTGCCAGACAGAGCTCAGATGCTGTGCCTTGTCCTGAAGATGGAAAGACGGCATGCACAAAGGCGTGGTCCCTTGCACGGCGCGCGTCTTTTGCTCCTCCTCTCAACCTGCTCCTCCATCCCATCCATCAACACTCCACAGGCCTTGAAAAAACTCAAAGCCCGGGACGCCCGCCTGGCCGAGTTGACGGCGGCAGCGTCCGCAGGTTCCGCGGCCGCATCCGCCGCCGCCGATGCGGAAGCCCGCCGGTCCGCGGCCGCCGCGGAAGCCGAGACGATGGCGGGCCAGTTGCGCAACGCGCTCGCGTCGCTGGACGCGCAAAAGAAAGAGACGGCCGTTGAGGTGGCGGCCAAGGAGGCGGCGGCGCAAGCGGCCGCTGAAGCCGGGGAACGCGCGGCCGCGGCAGAAGATCAGCTGGCCGTGCTGAAGGGCACCGTCCGCGAGCTGGCCGCGGCCAAAGACGCGGCTGAAGCTGAGGCCACGGCAAAGGCGACCGAAGGCGACGGCGGCAGCGCCGCCGCTGCCGCTGCCGTTGAAGCCGCCAAAGCGGAAGCCGATGCCTTGCGCGCCGAACTCGCCACAGCCAAGGAAGAAGCGTCCGCGGCGCGGGCGGCCGCGGCCGCGGCGGCGGAGCGTGCCGACGCGGCCGAAGCCAAGGTCAAAGAGACGCCACCGCCACCGCCGCCTGTCGACGAGGGGGCTGCTGCCGCTTTGAAGCAATCCCAAGCCGACTTGGCGGCTGCACGCGCCGAGCTGGCGGACGCGCGGAAGGAGGCGGCGGACGCGCGGAAGGAGGCGGCGGACGCGCGGGAGGAAGCAGCCAAGGCGACGGCTGCCTCTGGAGAGAAAAAAGACGACGCCGACGCCACCGCGTCCTCTGCCGCCCTGGCCGATGCCGAGGCCACCGTCGCCAGCTTGCGCAGCGAGCTGGCTGCCGCTCAAAAGGAGGCGGCCATGGCCCGTGAAGCAGCGGCGGCCAAGGCGGACGAAACCGCGACCGCTGCCGACGCTGCGCTGGCCGACGCCCGGGCCACGATCGCGTCTTTACGGGAAGAGCTCGCGGCGGCTGCCAAAGGGAATGGCGACGCGGCTGCCGCGGCCGCCGCGGAGGGCGAGCTCCGTGAGAAAGTGGCGGCGGCCGAAGCGGCAGCGGCGGAAGCGGCCGCGCGCGCCGAGACTGCGTCTGCTGCTTTAGTCGCCGAACGCGAAAAAGCCGTCGCCGCCGAAACCAAAGCATCTGATTCGACGGCCCGCGCTGAAAAGGCGGAAGCCGCTGCGTTTGAGGCGGCACGGGCCCAGGCGGACGCCGAAGCCGCAGCAGCAGCCGCGGCCGAGCGGGCCCAGGCCGCGGAAGCAACCGCCGCGTCTGCGACCGCCGCCAAAGCCGCGGCCGACGCTGAGGGTTCGTCCGCGTCTGCCCTGGCCGCCGACCTAGCCGCCGAAAAGGCCGCACGTGAAGCCGACCGCGAGAAAATTAAGCGGGCGCTGGCCGACCTGAAGCGGCGGGCGGCCACGGCGGCCGCGGCTAAAACGGAAGCGGAAGCCGCGGCCGAAAAGGCGATCGCCGACGCCGCGAGCGCCAAAGCTGAGGCCGAGGCTGCGCGCGCGTCTGCTGCAGCCGCCACGTCGGAGCTGGAGGGGTACAAAGCCCGGGCGGCGGCGTTGCTGCAGGCGAAAGACGCCGACCTGGCGGCCGAGCGTGCGAGGGCAGACGGCGCGGCGGAGGCAGGCGCGGCGGCGGCGCGGGAAGAAGCGGCTGCGGCGCGCGCTGAAGCCGACGCCGCCCGCGCGGAAGCCGCTGCCGCCGCAGAGGCCGGCCGGACGGCGGCGGCAGAGGCGGAAGCCCGGGCCGAGGCGGCAGTCGCCGACGCGGCCGCTGCCCGCACTGCCGCGTCCGCGGCTGAAGCCGCCGCCGACCAGTGGCGGGCCCGGTACGAAGCCCTGGAAGAACGGGCGGCGTCTTTGCGTGCCGAAGCCGCGGCGGCCGCGTCCGCGGCCGCGTCGTCCGCCCTGCCGGGCCCGGCCGTCGCGGCGGCGGAGGCTGCGGCCGCGGCCGCGCGCGCGGAAGCGGAGGCTGAACGTGAGCGGGCGGAGCAGGCGGCTGCGGCGACGGCGGCGGCGCGCGCTGATGCCGCTTCCGCTGCTGCCCGCGCTGCCCAGGCTGAGACAGCCCGGGACGCGGCCGTGGCGGCGGCGGCGGCGGAGCTGGCCGGGCTGCGGTCGGACCTGGAGACAGCGCGGACGGCGGCAAAGGAAGCCGCCGACCGCGCGGCCGCGGCAGAAGCGGCCGCCGCCGCGGCGGCAGACGCGGCGGCCCGCCCACCGCCCGTGCGGACGTCGACGCAGGGCGGCGGCGGCGGCGGCGGCGGCGTGGCGGCGTCGAGCGCCGGCCCGTCCGTCGGCACGCCCGGCTCATCAGGCCGGTCCGACCCGCCGCCGGGGTCGGCATCCTTCGCGTCCAACGCCCGCCGCCTGGCCGCGGGCGTGGCTGGGAGTGGGAGCGCGGCTGCCGCCCTGCGCGCCGTTGGCGGCGGTGGGGAGAACACGCCCGGCACGGGCGGGTCGGGTCGGGCCGTCCCCGCCCCACCGCCCGCGCTCGCGGCCGCGCTCGCGGGCCTGGGCGGCCCGACGGGCGGCCTCCTGACGCCGCCCTCTTCTGCGCTGTTGGGCGACCCAACAGCCGCCCTGCGCCTGGCCGAGGCCACGGCGGCGGCCCAGGCCGAAGCGGCCGCCCTGCGGGCCGAGCTGGAGGACGCGCGGGCCGAGGCGCGGCTGCGGGCCGAACAGGAGGCGGTGCTGAAGGAAGCGTTGCGCGAGGCCGAGCGCGCCGCCGCCCGCGCGGCCGGCCTGGGCAGGGCGCTCGAGGCCGCAGCTTCGACGCCCGCCGCCGACTCCGCCACGACCACCCCAGCCCCGCCGTCGGACGTGGAGTACCTGCGCGCCGTGCTCGTGAAACTGTTTGAGGGCGGCGGGCCGACTGGCGCGCCCGACCCGGCGGCGGCGGTGCTGCCCGTCGTCGCCCGCCTGCTCCACTTTTCACCGGCTGAAATTGCGCGGTGCGAGGCGGCGCTGGCGAAGCACAGCGGCGGTGCGGGTGCGGATGCGGGCGTGTTGGGCTCGCTGTCGTCGTGGGCGAGCTGGGCGGCCGGTGGTGGGTGACGATGGAGAGCGGTTGAGAGAGTGAAAAAAAAGGGACGCGTAACACAGCTACGGAAAACACACACACACACACACACACACACACACACACACACACACACACACACACACACACACACGCCCCCTACCCATCGATCGACTGCGGGTTGGGGCCACCGGCCTCGAACAGTTCAGGCATGTGGACGTTGGTCGTGACGCGCGGCGCCCGGGCCGCGGCGTGTCCACCACCCCGCCCGCGTCGGCGGCCGCCCGTGCCCCACACCGCGCGTGCGGGCAGGCGTCGGGGCGCGGGCACGATGCCAGCCCGTTTCAGCGCGGCGTCAAAGGCCGCCGGGTCAGCGGGCGGCGCCGCGTCGGCGTGCCAGGCCGCCACGACGTCCGGGTCGGGCGAGATGAGCGGCGGGTCCTCGCGCGCAAAGAGCGTCGCGCCGCCGTCCGGGTCGGGCAGCGACCACAGCGCGCCGTCCGCCACCAGCGCGGCCGCGTCCTCCGCCGCGCCGGGGTACGCGTCCGCCAGCTCGGCTTCGGCCAGCCCGTCTGGGTGGGCCGCGACGGCGGATACCAAGCCCGCCTTATCAGTCGCGGCGTGCGTGGCGACGTAGGAAAAGGACGGCGGCGCGGGCGCGCCGGGGGGCGGGACGTGGACCTTGACTTTGGCGCTGCCCTCCAACGCCGCCGCCAGCGCCGACCCGGGCGACACGTCATGCCCGCACGCTTTGGCGAGCAGCGGCGCGGGCATGGGCGCGCGGGAGGCCATCAGGGCGTCCAGGGCGTCCTGCATGCGCGTGGGGGGAGAGGGAGAGAGGCGGAGGGAGAGGGGTTGGAGGGCGACCGACCGCGCACGTCCCGCCCCGCCCCACGTCCCGTGTCTGTTGTTTCGGCCCGCTCCTCCTTACCTTGAGCTGTTTGGCCAGGGGCACGCCCGCCACCCGGCGGGCTGTCCGCAGAGAGTCCCGCGTCGTGGCGCCCGCCCCGCCCGGCCCAGGGCCCGCGCCCCCCCCTCCACCCCCACCCCCTCCAGCCGCGGCCTGCGCCTCGCGCTTGGCCTTGGCGCGCGCCGCCATCGTCGCCGCCCGCGTCGCCGCGGCCTTGGCCGCCGCGGCTTTGCGCCGGGATTTCTCGGCTTCCATGGCCGCATTGGCGTTGGCGGTGGAGGCCTGGCGCTTGCGGAAGTCTTGCAGCCGCTTCGCCAGTTCGTCGTTCATGGTGGGTGGTCGAAGCAGACAGAGTGGGCAGTGGGGCGTGGGCAGAGAGAGAGAGACGAATGCGGGGGAGAGGACGCGCGCCCCCGCCCGGCGTCCGGGGCACACGGCCTGGTTGCCCGCGGGTGGGGCGAGGCCAGACGTGGCCTGATGCGGCCCGGCTGGTGGGTGGGTGGATGCCGCGCGCGGGCGTGCCGGGGCCTGCCCCGCGGCGCACGCAGAAGCTCGCTCGCGCTGCAGCGAGGCACAGGAGAGACTCCACACTGCCAGGCCGGTGCGACGGTCGCTCGGCTTTTTTGCAGAGTCTTCAATTTGCGTTCCAAAAACGCAATGCCCGCCGCCCGCGCCCTGCTGGCCACGTCGCTCCTCTTCACGTGTTCCGCCCGCCTCGCGCACGCACCCGTCTCTTCTGTGAGCAGCCAGGCGCCGACTCCACGCCTGGCGTCCGCACGCGGCGTCCGCCACCAGGCACGCACCCACCCGACCGCCCGCGCGGCGTTCTCGTCCGGCAGCAGCGCCATGCCCCTGTCCTACCCGCGCCCCACGGTCGTGGACGCCAAGTCCGGCACCCCCACGGCCGCCGTCTTCCTGATGCACGGCCTGGGAGACACGGCGGCGGGGTGGGAGGACGTCGCGTACCAGCTGCGGTCGGCCCTGCCGCACGTCAAATTCATCCTGCCGACCGCGCCCGTCCGGCCCATCACGCTCAACGGCGGGTTTCCCATGCCGGGCTGGTGAGTGTCGGGCGCGTTGAGAGGGAGAGACAGAGAGAGAAAAAGGGGGGGGGGGGGGGGGGGGGGGGGGGGTAGGCGGAGGCGCGGGAGGATGGATGGGATGTCCCCATGGATGAGCGGGGGCGGGTTGTGTGTGCCTGGGGATGGATGGGGGGACAGAGGCCCCCCCTCCCCCGTTCCACCACACCCCTCACGCGCCGCACGCCCCCCCCCCCTTTCTCTCTCTCTCTCTCTCTCCAGGTACGACATCGCCTCCCTGGACTCCCTCCAGGGGCGGGCAGACGGCGCCGGCGTGTCCGCGTCGGCCGACTACCTGGCCGGCCTGCTGGAAAGCACGACAGCTGGCGACGGCATCCCGCCCCACCGCGTCGTCATGGCCGGCTTCAGCCAGGGCGGGGCCATGGCCCTGGCCATGCTCGGCCGCGTCCAGTCCAGGCTGGTGAGGGAGGCGAGGGGAGAGGGAAGGGGAGGGCAGAGGAGGGAGGGTGCCGGGGCGCCTCCCTCACCCGTCCCCCCTCTCACCCCCGCTCTCCCCGCCACCCACCCACCCACCCACCCCCTGCAAAAAAAAAAAAAAAAAAAAAAAAAAAAAAACAGGGCGGCGTCATCTCCATGAGCGGGTACCTGCCCCTGGCCACCGCCGCGGCCCCGCCGCCGCTGACCTCCCCCGCCAACGCGGCCACCCCCGTCCTGTTCTGCCACGGCGACGCGGACGAGGTGGTGCGCTTCGAGTTCGGGCACGCGTCCGCCGACGCCCTGAAGGCCGCGGGCGTGCCCGTGACCTTCAAGACCTACCGTGGCATGGGGCATTCAGCCTGCCCGGCGGAGCTGAGTGACGTCGCGGACTTTTTGGCGGAGGTCCTGCCGGCGTGAGGAGGCAGGGGGGGAAAAAAGGGAGAGGGGGGATGGGGGGCGGGACGGGGATGTGTGTGTGTGGGGGGGGGGCATGGGTAAAGAGAAAAAGGGTCGTCGGCTCTACAGGAAGCGCTCTCCCCCCCGCGCGCCCCGCCCCGCCCCGCCGCCCTCCCTCCGTCCTCTCAAGCCTGGTGCGGCCGGGCGGGCGGGCCCTCCTCGCCCGGCCAGCCCGGCAGGAGGGACGCGACCAGCCCGACGATGAGCGCGCGCAGTTCGTCCAGCGGTCCGCGGCGGGGCGGGGCGGGCGGCGCTCGCGGAGGTGGCGGCGCGGGTTGCGCGGGGGGCGCGCCCGCCCCTTCGCCCGCCCCGCCTCCCTCGCCCTCTGGTCCGCCGGCCGGCACAGCGGGCGCCGCAGCCGCCGCCGGCGGCGGTGGCGGCGGCGGCGGCGCAAGGTACCGCCCGGCCGCCGCGCGGATGGCCGGGTGGCGCGCGGCGAGCAGCAGCGCCGCGCCCGCGGCCAGGCCGGCCAGGCGGCGCGCGGGGACGTGCTGCCAGAGCACCAGGGCGACGAGGCCCGCCTGCAGCGCGGCCCGGGCTTCCAGGTTGAGGCGGAAGGCGGGCGGATTGGCGGCGGGCGGGCCGGGCGGGCGCGCGGCGCCGCCCGGTGCGGGCGGGCCGGGCGCCGCGCCCGCGCCGCCACGGCCGAGCGCGCGCACGCGGGCGGCCATGTCGGCCAGAGGCCCGCCCGCGCCGGCCTGGCCGGCCAAGGCCGCGGCGAAGCCGCCCAGCCGGACGCCCGGAGCAGCGGCGGCAGCGGCGGCGGCGGCGCTGCTGCCAACGGCCGCCACGGCGGGCACGCCCGCGGCGGCCAAGGCCGCCGCTGCCGCTGGATCAGCAGCAATGGGGATGAGCATGACGGGCAGGTAGCCCAGGATGCCGCCGGACGCGGCGGCGGCGGCCGCGGCGGACGCGGCGGAGGAGGGCGTGGCAGGGGCGGTGGTGGGAGGTGGTGGGGGTGGGGGGGGCGCCCGCGGTTGAGGCGCGCCTTCAGCCGTCGGCGGCGGCGGCGGCGGTGCCGTCGTCGCCGTCGTCGTCGCCGTCGCCACGCCCTCAGTGCTGGTGGTGCCGGCGGCCGGTGCGGCAGGCGGTGGCGGCGGCGACGGAGGAGGAGGAGAGGGCGGCGCCTGGGCCATGCTCCCGCCAGCACTCGACGGCCCGGCGTCCGCGGCGACGGCGGCCGCGGGCACCGGTGCCGCAACTGGTTTGGGCACGTCCGTGGCCACGGCCGGCGCCTTGACGACCAGGTGCAGGGCGTGCGGGCCCGGGTCGGAGGCCTGGAGAGATGGGTGGAGATGATGGATGGGGCAGTGGAGGAGGGTGAGAGGAACCCGCGACGAGCAAAAAAAAAAAAAAAAAAAAACGCACCGCTCTCCCCCGCGGCCCTCCGCCCGCACCATCGGACCCAGCACGTCGACCATGCGCAGGGTGTCGTCTTTGAGGACGCGGCCGGCGTAGATGAGCTGTTGCGTAGGGTGTGGGGAGAGGGGGGAGGCCGGATGAATGGCCTCGGCGCATTCGAGCGCGCTCGCGTGTTTTGTGTTTCGATCGCCCCCACGCCGCCGTCCCCCACATCAAACCCGTCGCGCGTCCTGGCGCTGACTGGCACAGACTCCACCTTCAACTCACCGTCTGGCTGGCGGGCGGCGGTGCGCCCTCATAGCCCGCCGCCAGGGCGGCTTTCACGTCGGCGACGGTCGCGGACGCGGGCACGCCCACTGCCGCCGCGCCCGGGCGGGCCGGGTTGCGGACTGCGAAGCGCAGGGTGGTGGGAGGAGGGGAGGGCGGCGTGGGGTCTGCCATCGCTCGCGTGGTGGGGTGGGGGTGAGGCGCGTCGCCCACTCGCGGTCGTGGCACTCGTCCCCAAAAAACTCGGGTCTGTGCAGCCGGGCAGGCGGGGGGGGGGGGGGGGGGGGGGGGGACTCCCTCTCCCTCTGCCTCTGCCTGATGGGCCGGCCCATCCATCCCGTCACCGACACCCACCCAACAACAACACCCGCCGACTCAGACTCCCGCGGCTGCTGCACGCAAACACAACACAAGGCAGTTTTACACACGCACACACAAGTCACGCACAAACACACACAAAAAATGCACGCGCTCTCTCTACCAAACCATGGCTCGCCCCCTCCAGCCCAGCAAAACGACACGCACACACTCTCTCTCTCTCACCCCGTCGCCGCCGCCGCGTTCTCAAACTGCCCGCTCGGGACGGGCGTCGACTGCGGCGCCGTCCCCGACGCTTGCGCAAAGAAGACGGCCGGGTCGCGGAAGGGGTAGACGGCCGCGGCCGAGGGCGCGGTCGGCGTCGGCAGCGTCGGCAGCGAGATCGGCCGCGCGTTGCCGCCCCACCACAGGAGGTACTGGCCCAGCGGCCCGCCGTTGGGGTTGGCGACGAAGGCAAACGGGTTGTTCTGCACCAGCTGGGCGGGCGTGCCGGGCGCGAACTGGGGCAAGATGCGGGCGATGAGCGTGTTGAAGGGCAGCGCGCCCGTCGCGGGCGAGGAGTACAGGCCGGGGATGTTGGAGTTGATGGACCCGGGCGGCAGGCGGGAGCCGATGGGGTTGAGGACGTACGTGGCCAGGCCGCCGGTGAAGGCCTGTTTCAGGGTGCGGGCGGCGGCGGCTGGGAGGGGGGCGGGGGGTGGGGGGTGGGCGGGGAGGGGTGGCGGGGGAGGGGTGAGGGGAGGGGCCCGGGGCGGCTAGCCTGGCGCTGGAAACCGCGCATGTGTGTGCGTGTGTGAGGAGACACCCCGAAACTGCCGGCCGTCCGGCGGCTTTGCGCCTGCATTCACACCGCTCGCAAAGTCGTCGTCAGACGCGTCACTACCCACGCACCTGGCTGGACGAGCGCCACGAGCGCCAGCAGCAGCAGCGCCAGGCCCAGCCGCACCGGCCGGCGGCGGGCGGCATGCGGCCGGCGCATGATGGGGCGTTTGGCGGCGCGCAAGCGGCGCGCGCTGCCTCCAAACTAGAGCTCGCAGACGGAGACGATGGCGACGCAGACGATTTGGGAGCGGGACGGTGGGAAGGAGGCGGGTCCGGCCCGTGCGAAAATGGCGAGGGGCGGGGCACCGCACACAGAAGGTGTGCCGCTCGCGCGAGAGAGGGAAAGCGCGACTGGTGCCAACTATGGAGACGGGGGCGGCAACGCCTTCCCTCACCTGCCTCCTCCCTTTTGCTGCGTCATGCGGCGAGCCGTGCGCGACGTTTTCACACTCGGGCGCACACGCCGCACGCCGCACGCATCCTCAGACGCAATCCCCAGAGCCTTCTCTCTCCCCCGCCTTCCCCCGCTCTCCGCGCGCGCACACAAAAAATTATCCCCCTCATCAAAAGGCTTGCTATCGAAACAAATGTTTTTTTTTTCCATCCATCCCATCACACAGTCTAGTCGTCGTCCACAAATTCACGGCGGTCCGTCCAGCGCGGCTGGCGGAAGGCGCGAATCTCGTCCTCGGTCATGTACGCGCCCGTCTCCTCGAAAGTTTTGCGGTTGAGCGCGCGCAGCTCTTCCAGGCGAGCTGTTTTTTTTTTTGATGGGTGGGTTGGGTGAGAAAAGCAGCACGCGCAACATGCCGCGCGATGTTTCGCCTGAAAAGCCTCGCGCGCTCAGCACCCTCTCACACCCGCTCGCACACACCTTCGTCCTTCTCGTCGCGGGAGATGTAGAAGAGCGGCGCGCCGATACCGACGAGGACGCCCAGGACGGCGCCGGCCAGCCCCGTGAGCGTGTCCGGGTCGGACCAGTCGAGGTCCAGCGCGCGCGGGGCGACGGACGCGCGGCGGGGGGCGGGCGCGGGGGAGGCGATGGACGCGGCGCGGCGGGCGGCCGGGCGGGCCTGGATTGGGTGGGCCGGATGGTTGTGCGTGTGAGTGTGTGTGTGTGTGCGTGTGAGTGGGCGGCGCGTGGAGGGAGACACAGCGTTCCGGCCCCGGGCGCGCTCTCGCAAGCTTTCGTTTTTGCCCACGGCGTGAGGCCAATAAGTAGCCCTCGCCGTCGCATTCCGCTGTGTTAGACATGTGCGCATAGTCTGCATTGCTGCACGCGTGCGTGCGGCAGCCTGGCGGGCGTGCATCGCCCGGCACGCGGGTCAGCGCCCGATTCTCGCGGCCAGCGGTCGCGTTTTTTTTTTCGCCCGCTCCCCCGCCCCCACCACTCCCTCTCCTCCTCCCACCCATGGACGCACCAGGGCCGGGCGAGATGACAGGGAAGCCTGCATTGTCGTGTGTGAGGAGCGTCGGGTGTTTTGGGGCGAGGTTTGTTCGCCGCAAAGAACAGAGGTGTGAGAGACGGAGAGCAAGCGACCCACCACTCACTCCCACTCGTTCTCCCTCGTCCATGAAACCGGGGGCTTCATGGGAGAGACACACCACCGCGCGCGGAGCAGGGCTCTGTGCAAACACGCCCGTCCCCCGCCCCATCCGCATACAGAGTAGGCCAAAAACTAGAAGGGAGTGAGGGCGGAGCAAAAGCAAGAGACCTCTGCGCGGGACTTAACAACAACCACCCTCTGAAGCGAAAAGTGGAGCGCACAGGGGGGGGTAGCGGCAGGGCATTGCAATGCTCAGAGCTCCCGCCGCGCTGCGGGCGCGCTGCGCGGACCCACGCGTCACACAAACAACAAACAAAAGAGGGGCGGTGTGGGTGCTTGAAAAGGGCAAATGGATGGCACGGGGGAAAAAAGCTCAAAACGCCCAGAAAAAAAAACAGGAGAAAACACAAATAAAAACGGACAATTCACGGCTGCGGCGCGTTTGAAGGGGGGAAAAAGGCTAGCTGGAGAGGCGCGCGCGTGCCACAGGCGGGTGGGCGGACAACAAAAAGACTCACACAGGGGTGTGGGGTGTGCGGCGGCGTAAGGCCGGCCAAAAAAGAAAAAGAGGGCAAACAAAGGGGCGGGGTGTGATGGGGATGGAGGAGGGAGGGGGAGGGGGAGGGGGGAGGGGGAAGGGGGGAGGGGGAAGCACGGAAAAAAGCACCGCCCCCCTCTCACATGTCCCACGGCAGCAGGACGGCTGCACCGCCCTCGGCCCGCGGCGGGCTGGGCGCCGCGCCGCGCCGCTGCCACCCCGGCGGCGGCCCCGGCCGCGCCCACTCCGAGTCGGACGAGTTGCAGCCCCACGACCCGCCGTCGGACCAGGCCCACGCGTCGGCGGCGGCCGCGTTGGGCAGGCGGGCCAGGCCGCCAGGCGGCGGGTCGGGCGACGCCGGGCCCGCGGCCGGGGAGTGGGCGCCCGCGTCGTGCCGCGGCCGGGGCGGCGACGCGACAAAGGGCGACGCCGCGGCGGCCGCGAAGGGCGAGGCCGGCGGCGGCGGCGGCGGTGGGGCGGCCGCGGCGCCTAGCGCGCCTGGTCCGGCTGGTGTCACGGGAGCCAGGCGGGCCAGGCTGCCCGCGCCCGGGACGGTGCGGGCGCGGGCGCGGAAGGAGGCGCCCGGGCGGGGCGGGTGTGGGCGGTGGTGGTGGGGTGGGCCGCCGCCGCCCTCACCACCCCCGCCCTCTGCTCCCTCCGCCACGACGGACGGCGTGGAGGCCAGCCAGGCGGCGACGCGGTCCGTCGGCGACGCCTCCTGCATGAGGGCGTCGGCGGTCTGCGGTGTGTGGGTGGTGTCGGAAACGGGGCCGTGCCCGACGAGGTAAAAGCGCGGGAAGGCGTGAGGGATGATGGAAGGGTCGGGAGGAGCGGGAAAGGCGGGAGGGGGCGTGCTAGCCGGAAACAAAACGCGAGCATGGGCGCCCACTCCCTGCTTCCGAGCTCACTCCCGCCCACGGGCAGGCTAGAACAGGTCTCAAGGTTGGACCCTGTGACAACAATGCGGGCAGGAGGCGCGACGCGGGGTGGGCGCGGCCGCGCGGGAAAAAGGCACTCGCGCGATGGCTCCATTTCCCGCACCTGGCCCGCGAGCGGGGTGCCCGCGCTGTTGTGAGAAGAGGCGCGCAGCGCTAGGGCGTGCTGCTCAGTCATGGTCTTGTCCATGGTTCTAACGGCGGCGCGGAGGCGCCGGGAGCGGTGCGCACGCGCGCGCAAGCGCCCCGCACTTTTTGCGTTTGTGTGTGAGAGGAAGTCGGCGACTAGGAAAGAGGCGGGGAAAGGGAGGCGCTCTTTATTCCACTTGTTTTATTTTTCGCCCGGCAATAATGGCTGGCGGCACACCAGGGCCGGATGACCCGCCCTGCGATGCTGATGCGGACTGGCGCTGGATGGGCCTGGCTCTCGAGGAGGTGCGCGAGCGTGGAAGGGCCGCGGAAACGACCCGCATGCGCTGCTGCTCGCCCGCCTCAACCTAGCCACCGCCGCCCCCGTCCCTCACTCCCCTCCCCCATCACACACACAGGCTGAGTCCGCCCTCCGCCGCCAGGAAGTCCCCGTCGGCTGCGTGTTCATTGACGATGCGACAAAAGAGGTGTTGGCCGTCGGCTCCAACCGCACCAACGAGACCCGGAATGTGAGGTGGACGGGTGGACGGCGGGACGGGCGGCGGTTTTTTGGCTGGGAGAGTGTGCAAGGGGGGGGCGCGTGCCGACCACTCACCCCCTCCCCTCCACCCCTCGACACCAGGCCACCCGCCACGCCGAACTGGTTGCCTTTGACGCCCTGCGAGACGCCGACGCCGCCGCCGGCCGCCCGCCCCGCGCCCGCTTGACGGGCGTCACCGTCGTCGTCACCTGCGAGCCGTGCCTGATGTGTGCGGCCGCGCTCGGCGCCCTGTCGCCCACGCGCGTCCTGTACGGCTGCGCCAACGACCGGTTTGGCGGGTGCGGGTCGGTGGCGGGGTTGGACAGTGGAGTGGAGGCGGCGACGGCGGCGTGCGGCGGCGGCGGTGGGGAGGAGGGCGGCGGGGGCGGGCCGGCCCGCGCCGTCGTCGGGGCCTTCCCTGCCACGGGCGGCGTGCGCGCGGGGGAAGCGGTCGCCCTGCTGCAGGCTTTTTACGAGTCGGGCAACCCGGGCGCGCCCGTGCCGCGACGGCCGGTGGTGCCCGTGGAGGAGGTGGTGGGTGGAGGAGGAGGGTAGGCTGTGTGGGGGTAGACACTTTGCGGGCCACGCTTCTTTTTTTCACGGGGCCCACGACCTCACACACCCCCGCACAACGCCCGTCCACCTCCCACCCACGCCTGTTCAAAAGCCTGCCCCGGCCCGCGCCCCCAGTTCCGCCAGCTGGGCTGCCAGCTCCCCGCCCGGCAGCAAGTCCGTCGCACCGTACAGCACGCGCTTCCCCGCCTTGGCCGCCCACCGGGCCAGGCCGGCGCGCTCGGCGTAACAGCCGCCACCCACGACAAAGACGACCGCGTCGCGGGCGGGCGGGGCGGGCGGGGGTTGCGTGCCCGGCGGGGCGGCGGGGTCGAAGGTGGCAAAGCCAGCGACGGCGGCCGCGCCCGCGGGCGGTGGCGCCCCGGGCGGCGCGGGTCCCGCGCCCGCGCACAGGGCCTCGACCGCGACGACGACCGCGCCCGCGCGCTCGCCGCTGGAGAGCAGCAGGGAGCGCACGCCGCGCGTGAGCTGGGAGAGGCCCGCGCCCAGGGCGCCCAAGAGGGCGGCTTCGCCCGTGCCGGGTGCGGCGGCGGGCGCGGGAGTGGGAGCGGCGGCGCTGCCGCCACCCGCGTTGAGGCGGCGCAGGCGGCGGGCGTACGCCAGGGCCGCCGCCGCAGCGGCCGGGTCGTGCGGCGCCGCGCCCGCGGGCAGGGCGGGCGGCGGCGCGCCTTCAGACCCGCCAGCGTACGCAGCATCCAGCGCGGCCAGCACGCGGCGGGCGTCCGCGTCGGAGGGCGGGGACGGCGCCGAGAGCGCCCACACCAGCGCCAGCCTTAGCCCGTCGGACGGCGCGCCCTTCCCAGACGCCAGCGCCCGCTCGACGGCCGCCACGCCCGGGTCGGCCCCGCCCGCCGGCGCGCCGGGCGGTCCGCCGCCGCCGGCCTGGCCCCCGCCCCCGCCCCCCAGCCCGGCCAGCAACTCTTCCGACGCCGCGTGGAAGGCGTCCAGGCCGCGCGCCTGGATCGCGCGCAGCAGGTGCGTCGCCAGGTTGGTGTGGCGGTCGAGCACGGCTTTCCGCGCCGCCAGTTCGGGCAGGGTGGCGACGGCGGCGGCGAGGCCTTGCGTGTCGGCGGACGCGGCGGCGGAGGGCGCCGGCGCAGCGGCGGCCGGGGCGCCGCCCCCGCCGCCCGCCGCCCGGCGGTTGACCTCGTCGACGGCCGCCTTGTACTTTTTCAACTCCGCGTCCACGGCCGCCGCGACGTCCGGGAAGGACTGCGAGCCGTGCGCCTCCCAGAACCAGTCGCCGGGCCCGACCTCAAAGGTCTTGGCACCCGGTGGCGGCGGCGCGCCGGGCGGCGGCGCCGGCCCCGCGCCCGCACCGGGCGCGGGCGACTCGGGCAGCGCGACGCGGTTGAGCCTCAACCCCAGCACGTCCGCGACGAGGGGCTGGTACGCCCACGGCTGGGCGAGGGCGGGCCCGAGGTCCGCGGCGCGGTCGAACAGGGCCAGGACGGGGCGGGAGGCGGGCGTGAGGGAGGCGGACTGCGAGGCGGGCGCGCGCGTGGTGCGCGCGTGCTCGCGCAACCGGTCGGCCAGCGCGGCGCCGACGGCCGCGGCCGCTCCGCCCGCCGGCGCGCGAATCACGGGCAGCGGGCCGCCGAGCGTGACGCACACCGCAAACAGACCTTCCACCGTCGCGGCGACGACCGCCTGGGCGGCCGCGCCGCCGTCCGACTCGGACGGCGCGTGCAGGTCGACAAACGCGCGGCGCAGGCCGAGCGAAAACAGGCCCGGCTCCAGCGCCTGGAAGCCCAGGCGGGCGTCCGCCACGGACGCGATGCGGGCCGGGGCGTCGGGCCCGGCCGCGACGAGGGCCGTCGCCAACCGGTCCAACAGGCGCGGCGGCCCGGACCCGCACCAGTTCAGGTGGGCCGTCGCGTACAGGCCGGCCGCCGCGTCGGCCGCGACCGCGTCGGCGGCGGCCTCGCCGGGCGCTATGAAATAGATGGCGGCCGCGTCCGGGACGGCTTCCCGCCGGGAGGTGAGTTGGAGGTGCAGGGTGACGCCGTGGCGGCGCAAGTCCGCGACGCGGAGGAGGGGGGCGATGACGTCCTTGGTCGTGGCGTCGAGGATGAGGACCTGTGTGTGGGGATGGGATGGAGGATGGAGAGGTGGTGCCGCGCTCTGGAGTGGAGAGGAAAAGGAAGAGAGTGTCGAGGACGCCGGCGGTTCAGGCCTGCGCCTTCTCATTCCGCTTCACCCCCCTTTCTCACGCGTCTTCCGGACAGCGGTGCGAGAGCCGTGTGCGTGGGCAGGCCCGGCTGGGAGGATTCCGTGTGTTGTCTGTTTCACCCCGCACCTTGTAATTCCCGGCGTCGCTGTCGCCGGCTGCCGCGCCCGGGCGGCCAGGGAGGCTGCCGCCGTTGGATGCCGAAGGATGCAGCATGCGGACGATGGCATCTGCGGGAGTACAGGAGGGGAGGAGGCGCGGGCCGTGAGTTCAATGCGACTGCAGCGCGCCGATGCGTCGAGCGCGTAAGACCAGAGAGCAACCGCTCACCTGTCTGGCGGGCGCGCAGGTCCCAGGCGGCTGTGGTGGAGGGTTGGGCGGTGGTCATGGCGTGCGAGAGGTCGAGCCGCGTGTTGAGCCTGGGCCTGGGCCGCTGGCCCTCCTCCACTCTCCTCACAGCGGAAAAGCGAGAGTGTGGGGGGAGAGAGTCACTCGAGCGCGCTCGGACTCTGCGCCACCCACCGCACTCCTCAGTTTGGCGAACTTTTCTTTCCGTCCGCCTTTCGAACACTAAGACACCATGGGGTGCGTCTTTTTCTTTTGCGGGGCCGCTTCCGCCATCCTGAAGCTTGACCCTGGTGGCGTGAGGGCTGGGCGCAGCGGGCGTTTTGCGGCGGGCGGGGAGTTTGCGTTGCCGGCGTCGGCCGATTCCTCCGCCCACCCTCGCGGCCGGCCGCACAGCGGGGTGCGGACACTTCCATCGCACCCGATCCGGCCACCAGATCGATTTAAGGACACATCACCTGCAAACCGTGGCGGTCGTAAGGCCGTACGTGCCCTGCTCCGTGCGCGGGTCTGCGCCCCGCTCGTGCCTTCGATCGGCGACGGCGGCGGCCGCGCCCGCGCACGCCTGGCCGTGGGCGCTTCCCACGCGATGGGAGGCACCTTTCGGTCCACTCATCGCCACGGTTTGATCGTTCGAATTGTGATCTTGGCCTGAGGGTCGGCGTGGCCCGACTGCGCGAGCCCTTGCCCCGCTGGGCGGGGCGTCCGAGAACACGTCCGCGCCGCTGCGCGGCCACCGTCCTCCCGCGCCGCCGCCGAGCGCGTGCACCGCTCTTCTCTCCTCCCGCCCGCTCGCGGTGCACCTTTGGGTTGGTTGCGTATGCTTGGCCCGAATCAGCATGGCTGCTACGCGGCAGTTGGCTCGGCGGCTAGGGGGTTTGCTCGCACGCCAGTCGGCCGCGCCCTCTTTTCCAATCGTCGTCATAACCCTCTCACCGCCTCCTCCTCCCCTTCCCGCTTCGTAATTACAGCAAGACGAGAGGTTTGGGAGCTGGGCGCAAGCTGCGCACGGTGCGTTTCTTTGTTTACAATTAGCGGACGCGCGTCGCTCTCACGTTGGCACAGACGCCACGCTCTCACACTCCCAACCCTTTCCCCAACCTCTCCCTTTCACACCAACAGCACCGCCGCAACCAGCTGTGGGCCGACAAAGACTTCAAGAAGGCGAACGTGCGTTTACAAGATGAAGAAATGCGGTGTTGTTGCGATGGCGGCGACGCGGAATGAGAGAAGGAAAGAGCAGGGGTTGAGGGAAATCCATCCATCCTGACGTTCCGCGCCTCCCCTCTCCCCTGCACTTCCACACCACAGTTGGGCTCCGAGTACCGCAAGCCCTTCGCCGGCGCGTCGCACGCCAAGGGCATTGTCCTGGAAAAGATGTGCGTTTGCATTTTTGTTTGAGAGAGCGCATGGACGGCGCCACCTCCTCCCTTATTTCCTCTCGCCCTCACCCCCCGCCCTCCACCCCTCTCTCCCAACCCAACAGTGGCATTGAGGCTAAGCAGCCCAACTCCGCCATTCGTAAGTGCGCCCGTGTCCAGCTGATCAAGAACGGCAAGAAGATCGCGGCCTTCGTCCCCAACGACGGTTGCTTGAACTTCATCGAAGAAAACGTGCGTTTTTTTGGGGGGGGTACCGACATTGACGGGAAAGGGTGTGGGGGGTGGCGACGTCGGTTGTCGCCGCTCCCGCTGTGTGCAGGGCGTGCTTGCGCACGATCGTGCTGATCGCGCCGCGCGCCGTGCGGCTGCGTGCACGCGCGCGGAGGCGTCCCGTTCCGTCTCCATCGCCGGTGGCCAGGCGTCGCCGTGCCCGCGGCCTCGCCCGCTTGCCCGACGCTCTCCCCTTGCCTCTCACCCTCTCGTGCACCCGCTCCAAACAAAACAGGACGAGGTCCTCATCTCCGGTTTCGGTCGCCGCGGCCACGCCGTCGGTGACATTCCCGGCGTGCGCTTCAAGGTCGTCAAGGTGGCGGGCGTGTCGCTGTGGGCCCTGTTCCGCGAGAAGAAGGAGAAGCCGCGCAACTGAGGAAAGTGTGTGTGTCTGCTCCTTTTTTCTTCAGTCGGAGGGGGGAGAGTGTGTGCGTTTGTGCGTGTGGCGGGTGTGTGTTAACCGAGCACCGAAAAGTGTGTTTTCAAAAGACCAAAACGTGGGAGGGGCCGCCCCCAGCGCGCGGCCCGGCTCGCACGCACCGGGTCCACCATCCTACCCCACCCCCCACCCCCCACCCCCACCCCCTGTCTCCCCCTCTCCCCCTCACCACGGAATCGCTTCCCGCTTGTAATCGTGCCACGCGCCCTTCAACTCCAACTCGCCCGCCGCGCCCGCCTCCAGCACGCCCAGCAACCCGCTCGCGCACTGGTCCACGTCAATCAGCCCGGCGCCGCGCGTCATGTCCGTGCGCACGTACCCCGGGTGCAGCAGCGTCGCGGTCACGCCGCGCGGGGCCAGGTCGATGGACAGGGACTTCACCGCGATGTTCAACGCCGCCTTGGACGCGCGGTAGGAGTAGGTGCCGCCCGACCCGTTGTCCGACACGGAACCCATCTTGGAGGTCATAAAGGCGGCCGTGCAAGGCACGTTTTTGTCGCCAATCGCGCCCGCCTTCAGCATGGCCTGCGTCGTCAGCAACGGCCCGACCGTGTTGACGCGGAACACGTCCACCATTTTGGCCGGGTCCAGGTCTTCGATGCCGTCCCAGATGGCGACGCCCGCGTTGTGGATGACGAGCGACAAGCCGGCCGCGCCGTCGGCTTTCAGGTCCTGCGCCAGGCCGTCGGCCCAGGCGGAGATGGAGGCCGGGGAAGAGACGTCGCACGACCGGACGGTGAGCTTGCCTGGCGCCACGGATTTGGAGAGCGCGTCCAAGCCCGGGCAGGGCACGGTGCGGGCGGTGGCGTGGACGCGGTTGCCGCGGGCCAGCAGCTGGCGGACGAGCTGCGGGCGTGTGTGTGGTTTTTTTGGGGGTTCGTGAGACAGAACAGACCGGCGCGGGGTCGGTGTCGACTTCCCGGGCGGGCGGGGTCGAGTGCGCGCAGGCAAGTGCCCGCCGCCCCTCGCGTTCGCGCACGCGTACTCTCTCACCTCCAGCCCAATGCCACGGCTGGCGCCGATGACGCACACGTCCTTGCCCGCGTAAAAGTGGGGAGCCATGGGGAATTTGTAAGCGTTTTTTTTTTTTGGCCACCAATCAGTCAGCAGTCTGGATGTCTACCTGCACGTCAGTTCTTCACGTTCCCACACCATTCTCCCTTGCCAGCGGGCACGCACACACACCTCCCATCAAAAGCCGCCCTTCTTCTTCCGCCTCCCGCTTCGTGGACAAGCCTGCTGACCTGCCTCGAACGTGTGGAAATGCGAAGATCTACAGAAAGAACGCCGAAAGGGCGCGGGCTCCCCACCACCACCTGCGCCCGACCGAACGACCAGGTTTAGGGCTGAGGACCCCCCCCCCTCTCTACCACCACCCGCGCGCCCGCCCCTCCTCTAAAAACCAAGGCGTCAACCTGACGCCCGCATCCCTCTGGACCTCCTTCACCAGCTCACTCATCTCCACCCACCTCAACTCGCTCACTTCCGTCGGGTCCGGCGCCAACTCCCTCACATGACCCGGCCACCCCCTCACATGAAACGTCCGCACGATTTCGCTGTCCAACAGCCCGGCCGCTTCATCCGCCGTCACCTGCCGGCGATCAGGCTCAGGCGCGGACAAGTCCGCCTCGCCGTTGGGCAGGACCAATCCCAGCTCCTCCCGCAAACCCCGCACCGCCGCGGCTCTCAACTCCTCGCCCGGGCGCACGTGCTCGGCCGCGCTGAGGTCCCACGCGCCCGGGTTGACGGACTTGTCAGCGGACCGGCGCTGAAGCAACAGGGCACCCTCTGGGCTCCACACACACACATGGACAACTCTGTGCCAGGCGCCCGTGGCGTGCGCGGTGGCCCGGGGTAAGAGTTTGCCTGTGTCGGCGCCCGTGTCCGGGTCGACGATGGCAAACAGCTCCGCGCCGTCGTCGGCCGGCATGGTTTGTTTGAGGCGTGTGGAGCCTCAGACGTTTCTGGGCGTCCCGCGACGGTTTGTTTGAGGCGTGTGGAGCCTCAGACGTTTATGGGCGTCCCGCGACAAGCGGTTTGAGCGGTGGAAAGGGCCGGCCACGGCCTGCTTTTTCCCGTGGAAAAAAAATCGAGCAATGGCTAGGGGCCCCGAACGCGCGGTCGCACTCCCTCCTCACACCATCTTTCCTCGTGTTCCCCCCATCAACAAGGCTTTCCGCGGGCTTCCCACCCCGCCTCCGCCGGCCACTCCCCCACCAGGTGCGCAGCCTGAACTCAGCTTCTAGGGCAAGGCGAAATAACCGACCCTGCACGCCTCCTCCACCCCGCTCGCCGCTCCAACCACGGCAAGGGGTTTGAGGCGGCGCGCGGCAGCAGCTGGCCGTCGCATTGGCCTCGCGTGCGGACACAGGCGCCGCCGTCCCGCCCTCGCCTGCCCCCGTCCACGTCGCCTCCGCTCCCTGCACACATCCGCGAGGACCTGCAGTCCACGGTGCCGTGAAAATCACGGTTCTCACTCGCCTCCACCCCGCCTCCCAAACCCGACAGGAAAATCCAAGAGCGCGGGCGCTGCGCGCTCGCTCGCCGCACCTTCGCCCGCCTCCTCCCTGCTTCCCCCTCGTCGACCCCACCACCACCCCATGAAGAAGACGGCCCTGGCCGCCGCCGCCCTGGCGGCCCTGCACTCCGCGTCCGCGTCCACCAACACGGACATTGCCTGGACGTTCCCGCACGCGCCCATGCCCACGCAGACGCTGGCCCCGGGCGACACGCTCACGTTCAAGTGGGACCAGCCGCACGGCGTCTACCTGGTCGACGGCCCGGCCGCGCCCGCGCCGACGCAGCAAAGGCGCGGCGGCCGGCGCCGCGCCGAGGACGCGCCGGCTGTCGGCAGCCCCAACGTCCTGACCTGTGAAGACGGCGCAGGGTTCGCCGACCCCTCCCGCACCGTCGCGCCGCCGACGGACGCGGCGGACGTGGACGGCGGGAGCGGGGCGGGCTACGCCGTCTGGACCGCGCCGGCCGTGCCCGGCCGCTACACCTTCGCCGCCCCGCGCGGGGCCGACTGCGGCGCGGGCCTGATCATGGCGGTCGACGTGGTCCAGGGTGGTGAGGCGGCGCCGCCCCAGGCGTTGGCGGAGGCCGCCCCCGCCCCCGCCCCCGGTCCGCGCGTCCTGCTCGCCGACCTGCTCGCCGCCCCCCTCCCGGCCCGCCCGCCGCCGTTTGTGCCGGCCGCCACCCTGACCGCCGCCTCCGCCGCGAGTGGGGAGGAGCGCCCCGCCTTTGGCGCGCCCTTCCTCCAGGCGGCCGCCGACGCGCCGGCCGATGGCACGACCACCGCGGCGTTTGGCGGCTCGTTCCTGTCCCTGGCCGCCGACCCGTCCCCGCAGGCCGCGGCGGACGTCGTCGCCCTGCCCGGCTTTGGCGCGACCACGCTGCTGTCCGACCCCGCCTCGCCGCAAGCATCCGGCACGGAGGAGGAGCTGGCGCCGCCGGCGTTGGGCGCGCCCTTCCTGGACGACTCCGCGCCCGACGGCCCGCCCCTCGAAGCGGCGGCCGACGCGTCCTCCAACGACTTCCACTTTGCGCCGGCCGAGTCGCAGTCCATCGTCGTCCTGGACGACGCCGCCGCCCCGCCCGAGGCCGCCAACAACGCGGCGGCCGTCCCGCCCGGCGTCGCCCTCATCGAAAAGGGCGGGGCGGGTGGCGTGCCCGAACAGGCGGCGGAGGAGACAGACGCCCAGGCGGCCGACGAGGAGGAGGAGGACGACGGCGACGACGGCGATGAAGACGACGACGACGACGACGACGACGGCGCCGCCGAAGACGGGCAGCCGTCGCCGCCGGCCCAGGCGGCCGCTGACAGCGAGGCCAAAGCTGACTCCCTGCCGCCCGTGCCGCCCGTTGACGCGTCTGGCTTCCTGTCGACGTAGAGAGGGCGGCGTGTAAAAAAAAACTGTCCTGTAGGGGGAGGGGTGGGTTGAGAGAGGAGGGTGCGGCCTCTGGAAAAAAAAAATTTGGCCGACGTGTGCTGTAATTGCCTCCGATTTGAAACGCTCCTAAAAACGGAAATGACACACACGCATACACACGTCGGGCGGGAGTGGGCGGGCGAGGGGGGAAGGCCCGCACCGCGCCCAACCCACACCCTGCCCCCTCTCCATTCCATGCCCTTGCCCACCCCCCACCCACGTCCCCATGGTGTCCGCCCCACACCCTCTCAATACACCCGGGGCTTGGGCGGGACGTGCGGCATCTCCCCGTCCGGCAGCGGTTGCATGTGCACGGGGCGGTACCCAATGGTCAACCGCCCCTTGCCGTCGCCCCCGCGCTCAAACCAGCCGAGCGAGTGCTTGATCCAGTTGGCGTCGTCGCGGTCGGGGTAGTCCTCGCGCGCGTGCGCGCCGCGCGACTCGGTCCGGGCGGCGGCCGAGTGCATGGTGACGGCCGCATTGGTCAGCAGGTTTTCCAGTTCCAGGGCCTCCACCAGGTCGGTGTTCCAGACGGACGACTTGTCGGCCAGGCCGATGTTGGCCGGCGCGGCCTCGTTCACGACCGCGTCGATTTTGGCGCACCCTTCCTCCAGCGTGGCCGCCGTCCTGAACACCGCGGCGTCCGCTTGCATGACGCGCTGCATCTGGCCGCGCAGCCCCGCCACGGACTTGGGGCCGTTGGCGGCCTTCAGCGCCGCCAGGCGCTTGATGGAGTCGGCGCCCGCGTCGGACGGCAGGGGGGACGGCGGCCCCGACCCGGGCGGGATGGCGCCCGCGACCGTGTTGGCGCACGCCCGGCCAAAGACGACGATGTCGAGCAGGGAGTTGGCGCCCAGCCGGTTGGCGCCGTGGACGGACGCGCAGGCCGCCTCGCCCGCCGCCAGCAAGCCCGGCACGGGCGCGTCCGGGTCGGACGGCGTGGGGCGCAGGACGCGGCCGGTCAGGTCGGTCGGGATGCCGCCCATGTTGTAGTGGACGGTCGGCAGGACGGGGATGGGCTCTTTCGTGACGTCGACGCCCGCGAAGATGGCGGCGGTCTCGGAGATGCCGGGCAGCCGTTCGGCCAGCAGGGACGGGGGCAGGTGGTTGAGGTGCAGGTGGACGTGGTCGGCGCCCGGCCCGCACCCGCGCCCCTCCCGGATCTCCAGCGTCATGGCCCGGGACACGACGTCCCGGGACGCCAGGTCCTTGGCCGTCGGCGCGTACCGTTCCATGAAGCGCTCGCCCTTGCCGTTGCGCAGGATGCCGCCCTCGCCGCGGCAGCCCTCCGTGATCAGGCAGCCCGCGCCGTAGATGCCCGTCGGGTGGAATTGCACAAACTCCAGGTCTTGGAGGGGCAGCCCCGCCCGGGCGGCCATGGCGCCGCCGTCGCCGGTGCAGGTGTGGGCGGACGTCGCGGAAAAGTAGGCCCGGCCGTACCCGCCCGTCGCCAGCACGGTCTCCTTGGCGCGGAAGCGGTGCAGCGACCCGTCCTCCAGGCACAGGGCGAGCACGCCCAGGCACGCGCCGCCCGCGCCCGGCTCCATCAGCAGGTCCAGCGCAAAGTACTCGACGAAGAACTGGCAGTCGTGCTTCATGGCCTGGCCGTACAGCGTGTGCAGCATGGCGTGGCCCGTGCGGTCGGCCGCCGCGGCGCACCGGTACGCTTGGCCGCCCGTCCCGAATTCCAGCGACTGCCCGCCGAACGCGCGCTGGTAGATGCGGCCGTCCTCGGTGCGGGAGAAGGGCAGGCCATAGTTTTCCAGCTCGATGACGGCGGCGGGCGCCTCCCGGCACATGTAGTGGATCGCGTCCTGGTCGCCCAACCAGTCGGAGCCCTTGACCGTGTCGTACGCGTGCCACCGCCAGTCGTCCGGCGTCATGTTGCCCAGGGCCGCGTTGATGCCGCCCTGGGCGGCGACGGTGTGGGAGCGGGTGGGGAAGAGCTTGGTGATGCAGCTGTGGTGGGTGAGGGGGGTTGAGGGAATGGCCGGATGGGAGGGCGTGAGGGGTGGTGGTGGTGGTTGAGGGAGGGCGCGCGGGTCGAGAGAGAAGGGGCGTCGATCGGTCGCGACCCCTCCCCCCCTCTTTGCGCAGGCATGTCATCGATGCTGCGGGCCGCCACACAGCCTCGCAAACGGCCGAGCCGGGCCTTCTTGCCGCGGGCTTGAGGCTGGCAGGAGGATGAGGGCCGGTCGGGCTCCCCGGCGGCCCGAGCACAAGCGAGCAAACACCATTCGCGGCGACGACCGCGTGTCGTCGCGCCGCAGCACACGCCCCGCGTCGCCAGGCGGCGCGGACCGTCAGGCACGGCTCCGATCCGCCACAGCCGACAACCTGAGTCCTCAGACAGCGCGTCTGCGCGTTCGTGGCCATCCCAGCCTGCGTCGGTCGCGCGCCCGGCGCGGGCGTTTGCAAAATGCGCCCCATTCGTTCGCGCCACGCCTAAAAAAAACAAAACGTACGCCGTCTTGAGCCCAGCTTCACACAGCCCGACCGTGGCGCGTAAGCCAGCACCGCCGGCGCCGACCACAATCGCGTCATAGAAGTGGTCGGTGACGGGCGTGCCCGCGACGACCGACTTGACGGGTGGCGCGGCCGCGGTCGTCGCCGACCGGGTGGACGTGGACGGGTTGAGGGAGGAAGCCGTGGCGGACGCCGCTGAGGCTGCGGCGGGCGCGCCGCGCAGCCAGGCGGACGCCGCCTTGAGCGCCTGGCGGCGGAGGAGCATGTTTTTCTTCTTCTCTCAGCCGAGAAAGGTGAGTGAAGGGCGTGCGGGCGCACTCAGGCGCGCCACACCTCCATCCTCTCTCAACGCCAAAAAAAAAGTCACGACCATCACCATGCTCTCCCTCCGCGCCTCCCTGCCCGCCCGCTTACCGGCCCGCGATGCGCGCCGCGCTGTCCGCGTCCGGGCTGCTGAGCCTGAGACCTCCGCGCCCGTCACGGGCGGCGAGACGGTGTTCTACGCGGGCAAAGCCGTGCCCGCGGCCGAGTGGAGCGAGTCGGCACGCGTGCTAGCCGCCTCTGCCGCCGAAGCCGCCGTCGTCCGCCCGCCTCCTCCGCCGACGTTCGGGGAGCTGATGGCTTTCTCTGGTCCTGCACCCGAAATCATGAACGTGGGTTTTTGGTGTTTGGTTGCTGGAGCTGTCTCGTCTCCCAAATCGGTGTTTCTTGGACGGGGAGCTCCGACGCGCACCGACGTGGCCGCGCACCTGACCCCCCTCCCCCCCCTCCCCCCCCTCTCCCCCGACAACGAACAGGGCCGCGCCTGCATGCTGGCCTTCGCCGCGGCCGTCGCCGCCGAGCTGACCTCGGGCGAGGGCGTCCTCCAGCAACTCAAGGACGAGCCGACGGGCGTCGTCCTCGCCGTCATCCTGCTGGCCGTCGGCACGCTCGCGCCCCTGCTGGCCGACGTCGACGTCGCGCCCGTCTTCCCGGCCTTCACGGCCAAGAACGAAAAGCTGGTCGGCCGCGTCGCCATGCTGGGCTTTGTGGGGCTGGTGGCCGTCGAACAGATCTTCAAGGGCGGGGCCGCGCTGTTTTAGAGAGAGTGTGTGGCGTGTAAAGAGGGAACGAAGGGAAGTCTTGTGTCTTGCAAAACATATGCATGCCGCAGAAAGAGGCGCCAACGAATAAATATACCGCACAAAGGGCGGCAACGCATCAATACCGCAGAACGGGCGGGCGCGACGACTCGTGGGGCGTGTGTGCCACGAGTCGTCGAGCCTGGTCGTTCTCTGCGCAAGCGTAACTCAAAAAAAAGTCCTGCAAACACTGAAAGGTCCAGGGAAAAAAAAAGCTCCAGGCTCCCTCTCTCACGCGCACTTGACCCGCCACGGAGGGCAGGACCAAAAAACACGTGCATGCTTCGAGTGGGCGACACACAGTGCCCGTGCCGCGCCACCCTCACGGCCGCACGGCGGCGGCCCTGTCCGCCCACCCCGGCACGGGCGGGCACGCGAACCAGGCGTCCACCTCTTCCAGGGCCAGCCAGCACCCGACCGCCGCGGCCGCCGCGCCCGCGACGACCGCCAGCCCCGGCACCGCGCACGGCAGGCGCCGGTGGCGGTGCAGGCCGAAGCTCTGCCTGCCGACCCAGGCCGCACGCTCGGCCGCTTCGACGTGCCAGGCCAGCACAAATGCCGCGCACGCGGCCAGGACGTGCAGCTGGGCCGCGACCAGCTCGCACACGCGCGCCGGGCAAAAGGGCGGGGCGCCGGGCGGTGCCGCCGCCGGCCCGGGCAGGAGGGCGTCGACGCACGCGTGCGCGGCGGCGCTGAACGCGGCGCCCACCCGCTCGTAAAACGGGCACGCGCCCAGGTCGGACGCCATCACGCCCGGGCAGTAGACCGGCGCGCCCGCGCCGTACAGGGCGACCTGGCCCGCGAGCGTCGTGGCGAGCGCGGGCAGGGGCAGGCGGGCGAGCGCGCCCAGGACGAGCGTGCTCAGGGCCACGGGCCGGGTGGCCGCCCACCGGGCCCACTGCTGCGCGCCCAGGGCCGCGGGCGCCGGGGCGAGCGGGCACGCGGGCGTCGTGGCGAGGGCGGCGCCGCCCGCGGGGAAAAAGTTGACGGGGCGCGACCGGCCGCCGGCCAGGCCCGGGGCGGCGGCGGCGGCCAGGGCCCACCGGAAGCCGGTCGCGACGAGCGGCCGCGCCCGGGTGTAGGAGTCCACGCCCCACACGCACCAGGCGCCCAGGGCGGCCGTGCCCGCGCCGGTCGCGACGACCCACCCGCGCGCGTTGAGCGACGCGCCGCCGCCCAGCAGCAGCAGCGCGGCCATGAAGCCGTACGCCGCCCGGTCGGACCGCAGGGCGGCGGCTGTGCGCCGCCGGCCAGTGTCGGCTTGGAAAGCGGCTTCAGTGGCCGGGTCGGCAAAGGTGAGCCAGGGCGTGACCGCAAAGGGTGGCGTGAGGGGCGGGGCGCCGGCGGGTGTCGGCCGTGGCGGCGCCGCCGTCGTCGCATGGCCGCCGTCCCCCGCTCCACTCCCGCCGCCGACGGGCTCCTTGCCCGGCCTCCTGATCGGCCCGGGGTTCGCGCTCATCGCCGGGTATAGAACAGGGCGTTACTTGGCGGCCCGCCCAGCCATCTCCATCAACTTTTTTCCCCGCAAAAAAGTTGATTTTCTTGTGGACCGAAAACACCTCCCATCCATTTTTTCACACACACAGAGGCTCCCTCTCCCTCTCTCCGTCCCTGTTCCGCGTGTCCCGCGCGTCTCCCCGCGCGCGCTGTGCCATTTGTCTCTCTCTCTCTCTCCATCCTTTGTCACTTTGTTGCCTCACCACTCCATACCTCTCTCACGCACCGGCCGCGCCGGCCCGGCGCGGCGACACCCGCTGCTCCTGCACGGCCGCAGCCTTTTTCCCAGCCGCACCCGCGCTGGCCGGCCGGCCCTTTTTCGCCGGCGGGCTGGCCGCCACGGTGACGGCGGCGTCGGCAGGCACGTCCGCAGACGGTTTAGGCGCGCGCTTGGTGCCCCGTTTCTTGGGAGCGGCGGCAGCGGCGCCCTTGGGCGGGCGGCCGCGGCGCGGGGCCGGGCCCCGACCGCCGGCTGTGGCCGCGGCCGGCTCGGCCGCGGCCGGCTCGGCCGGCTCGGCCGGCTCGGCCGCCGCCGGCCCGGCAGCCGCCTTCTCCGCCGCCTCACTCAGGCCAAACCGGCTCATGACCTCCACCCGCAGCGGGCCTTCCGCCTCGCCGCGCGCGTCCAAGGCGGCGGCGAGGGCGGGCCCGTCCGTGACGACGCCCCACCGCCCGTCGCCGGCCAGCAGCGACGGCGGGACTTCGCCACCGTCCACGGCGGCCTGGTCGCGGTCGCCCGGCGGCGGCCGGCACACCAGGAGCGCCGGGCCCGCGTCGGCGCCGGCCAGCGCGGCCGTGACGCCGTCCAAGTCGAAGTAGGCGTTGCCGTCCCGGTCCTTGCCCAGGGGCACAGCGCGCACCTCGCGCCCGCCGCGCGCGGCGCGCGCCGCCAGCGCCCGCACCCGGCCCGCCGCTTCCGCGCTGGCGGCGGCCTCCACTTTGGCCTTGGTCTCCGCGACCAGGGCCCGCTGCTCGTCCGCCGTCATGGACGACAGGTCCGCCCGGGCCAGCATCTCCCCGATCGTCAGGTCGCGCTGCTTCGCCCACGCGGCCTTCGCGTCGCGCCGGGCGGCCGCCAGCTCCTCGCGCACCGCCCTGTCCGCCGCGCCCGCGTGCTCGGCGGCGCCCTCAATCTGGGCGCGCGCGACGGCCGTGTCCAGGGCGTCGTGCATGAGCTCGCGCAGCATGCGCAGGCGGGCGGCGGGCGGCAGGCCCCAGTAGCCGGGCGGCGGGTACGCCGCGTCCGGGTCGGCGTCCAGCGGGTTGGCGGGGTCCGCGGCGTCGCCGGACCCGGCTTCGTCGCCCGCGCCTTCGCCGCCGGCGGCAGCGCCGTCGGCGGACAGGGTGGGCGCGTCGGCTTTGGAGGGGGAGGCGTTGGTGGCGCCACCCTCCTCCCCACCCCCGTCCCCCCGCCCCGCCGCGGCTTCCCGCTGCGCGCGCACGTCTTCACGCAGGTACTGCCGCATGACGGCGTGCCAACCGTCGGAGCCGACGGTGCCCGGAATGCCCCAGTCCCGGCGCACGGCGTCGAGCAAGGCGATGTGCAAGGCCGCGACGGCCGACCCGGGCGCGTCGACGGCGGGGGAGGAGCCGGAGGCTGGCGGCGCCACCAGTTCCGCGGCCAAGACGGCAGGGCACAGGACGGGGATGTCCAGGGCTTGTTGCTCGGGCGGGGCCGGCGCCCCGGCTTTGACGGCCGCGACGGTCGCGGCCACGTTTGCTTCGCGCGCGCGCGCGCGGCCGCCCCCAAACGCCGCGGCAAACTCCAGCACCTCCGCCAAGTCGCCTTCCTCCAGCCCGGCCGGGATGGGCAGCGCGTCGGGCGCGCCGCGCGGCCAGGCGGCGGACCGGGTGGAGGCGTTGGCGCCGGACCCGCCGCCGGAGGCGGACCGGCCACCAGACGCGCGGGGCGGGCGGTGGACGGCCAGCGGGCCCGCCGCCGGCAGCGGCGCGGCCCGGGGCGGCAGGTCGGCGTCCGGCACCATCTCCAGCTCGCGGCCGCCGCGCAGCGGGCCGGCGGCGCCGGCGCCGTCCTCCCCACCGCCGCCAGCACCGGCCTTGGAGCGCGAGCGCTGGCGCGGGCGGGGCGCGCCCGCGCCGCCGCCGCCTTCCGCGACCGTGGGCGGGCGCGTCGCGTTCGGGTTTTTGTCCAGCAGGGCCGAGACGGAGCCGAAGCCGGCGGCTTTGGAGACGCCGGCCAGGATGCCGGTGGCGGCCAGGCCCTGGCGCTGTTGTTGGTGCGGGCGTTGGGAGTGGTGGGATGGGAGAAGGGTGAGGGGGCGAGTGGCTGTTTTTTTTCTCGTGGCCGCCGTCCTCCCTCCCTCCCTCTCACCCTCTCTCTTACCTTGCGGCAGTTGGAGCAGTTGCACTTGCCGTCGCACCGCGGGCACGCCCAGACGTCGAGCTTAGAGACCTGGTCGGAGTGAGGAGGGGTGGGGCGGGCGGGGCGGATGGTTGAGCGAGTGGGTGAGAGCTGGAGCGGCGCGAGTCGAAAAAACAACCACCGCCCACCCACAAAACTCACCTCAGCCACCTGCTGGCCGTACCGGTTGGACAGGCAGCGCGGGCACCAGTACATGGGGCACTGCGTGCACTTGGCTTTGACTTCCACCGTCTTCTGGCGGCACTGTTTTTTTTGTGTTGATAGATGGATGGATGATGGATGGGAAGGGGGTGTGGATTTTTGAGTGGAGGAACGGCGTGTGAGGAGCGCCGATGCCGCCGCTGCGCCTCCAACCACGACCGGCACGGACTCAACCAGGCAGAGGCATCGGATGCAGGGTCGCCGGGCGCGCCCGCTCATGCACAGCCTCTGCCGTCTCCATCCAAGTGCGGCAAGATGCGGCGAAAAATCAAACGCGGCGCAAGCACCATGAACGCCGGCCCACGGGCCCCGCCTCCATCCCACCACCACCCGGCACCCCTCTCTCACTCACCTGGTGGCACGTCGTCCCCTTTTCCGAGTCGTAGATGCGGCCGCCCTGGACCCGGATGCCCGGGTTGTTGTCGCGTTTCTTCTTTTGCTTGACGACAGGCGCATCGGCGGCGCCGTCGGCCGGCGCGTTGGGCTCGGCCGCTGGAGCGGCCGCGGCGGCCGCGCCTGTCGCGCCGGCCGCGGGTGCATCAGCCGACGCCGCGACAGGGGCTGGAATGGGAGGGAGTACGGGCGTGGCGCGCGGCCGTGAGATGACGGGGAGAGAGGGACGGCGCGCATGCGTGGAAGCGAAAGACGGGCCGCCGCCCACACAAACACGCCCATTGCAAACTCACCCTCGGCCGCCGCGTCGCCCGCTGGGGCCGTCTCGGCCGTCTTCTGCTTCTTGGGGCGGGGCATGGTTGTGTGTGCGTCGAGTCGCTCACTTCGGAAAGGAGAGACCCTCCTGCTGCGCGAGAAAACTCGTGAGTGGGGGGTGTGTCCGACGTGCGCGACCACCCTCTCTCTCCCTCTTTTTGTTTCGTTTCGTTTCGTTCGTTTGTCATACAAAGCAAATCCACTCAGCCGCACTCTCTCCCGCACTCTGCGTCGCCCCAAGGATGGCAGGTGGTGGTCAGGCAGGCGAGGCAGGGATGGAAAGCCCTGCATTCGCCCAACCCCGGCCATCCCACCCCCCTCCTCGTCTCTCTTGTTTTTTTTATTTGCGTTTTCCCCCACGCACCGTCCCACTCACTCTCACACAGCAGCAGCACGCAGCACACACACTCACACTCTCACACAAACACTCACACACACACTCTCTCGCACCACTCCCCTCACAGCCCAAACAGGCCGGCCGCGTCGACGACGTCCTCCACGGACACGGGCAGGGCCGCGACCGTGGCGGCGCGCGCAAAGTCGCCCGACCCGGCGCCGCCCACCAGCCCACCGCGCGGGGTGGGCAGGGCGTCGCCGTGGGACGCGGTGCGCCGGGGCGGGCGCACGGGCAGGCCCAGCCCGACGACGGCCTGGGGCGCGGGCGCGGCGGCGGGCGCGCCGAGGCCCGGGTGGTGCGCGCGCGACGTGGGCGTCGGGGCAGCCGACGGGCCGGCAGCCGCCCCGGAGCCGGACGGACCCGCCGCTGTCGCGCCCACGGCGGTGGAGGCAGGGCCAGGTCCCGCCGTCGTGCCGCCGCCCGACGCGACGGGCCAGGGGCCGTCCATGCCCGGCGGCGGGGGGACGACGGCCGGCACGGCCTCGAGAGCAGCGACGGCGGCCGGGTCGACCGGCTCGCCCAAGCGGGCCGCCAAGTTGGCGGCGACGGTGGCGGCGCCACGGGCCAGGCCCTGCCAGCGCGCGACTTCAGCGGCGGCGGCCGCGGCGGCCGCGGCGGCGGCTTCGACCGTGGCGGCCAAGCGCGCGCGGTCGTCTTTCAGGGCGCGGTGCTGGTGCTTGGCCGTCGCCCACTCTTCCTGGCGTTTCAGGCGCATGCGGCGGGCGGACTCCCGGTTGGTGATGCGGCTGCGCGGGAGTGTTGGGGGGAGGGCGTCGGGTTTTGAGTGAGGAGGTGGGAAGGTTGTTGTAGGGTGTGGAAAGGATGGATGGATGGAAAAAAAAAACCACCCCCCTCAATCACTCTCTCACCGTTTCATGCGCCGGATTTCCGCCTGCGTGTACGGCCGGCCGTCCGCGTCCCGGGTCTCGACCGTCACCCGGCGCCGGGTGCGCTTGACGCCAGGCGTGCGGCCGCCCTCATTGTCGGACGCGAAGGGGTCGACGTCGAAGCCAGACGCGGCGAGCGAGGGGCCCGCGCCGGCGAGTGGCTGTGCGGCCGCGGCGGCGGCGGCGGCCGCGGCGGCCGCGGCGGCGGCAGGCGGCAGGCCGTAAGTGTAGGAGACGGGCACGCCGCGAGGCACGGCCGCACCGGCCGTCGTGCGGGCGGCGGTGCGGGCGACGGCGGCGGGCGCCGTGCGCGGCGTCGGACCGGCGAGGGCGTGGCCCGCGGCGGGCGAGCCGGGCGCGGACGCGCCCGATCCCGCAGCACCACCACGCCCGCCTTTAGGGCTGGGCGCAAAGGAAATCGTCGGCGCGGCGCCGGCGGCGGGCGTGCCGGCCGTGGCGGTGATGGCGACGCGGGCGGTGGCGGCCGCCTTGCCTTTTCCCTTTGTGGCTGGAGCAGCCGCGGCAGCCGCGGCGGCCGCAGCCGCTTTCGTCGCGGCCCGTTCCCGGGACGCGGCCGCCCGGGCGGCCGTCGTCGTGGCGCGGGGTTTGCGCACGCCTGATCGCACGGTTTTCGAGGCGGGGGAGGGGGCAGGCGCGGCGGCGGCGGCGGCGGCCGTGGGCGGGGACGGGTCGGGCGCGGCCTGTGTGGGAAGAGAGTGGAGAACGTGGGGGGCAGGGGCGTGAGGGAAGGCGGGCGGCGGGTGGAGCCCGCGCGAGGTAGATTGGCAGAATGGGGGGGAGGCCGGCCTCCCGCACGCGTCCTTCCTGGCACTGCACTCTGCTCTTCAAGCCGTCCGCAAGTCGTCTGAATGAGTGTATAGCGATGGCGAGCACGCCCACGCCACGGGCGTGGCGCCGGCGTCGTGCCCTCGGAAGCAGCTAGCCAGCGAGCAGTGCGCGCTCGCGACAGATGCCGCGCGCTCGGCACGCGGCTGGTCACTAAGACCTCTTCCGCTGCACTCAAACGGTGTCCAACAACGTCAATCCTGGGTCTGGCCGCACGAAACTCGAAAAAAACGTGCCTGACCTAGCCGGGAGCGCCGATGAGGCGGGTGCTGCGCCGCCAGTCCGCCGACCGGCGCGCCGAACGGGCCGGAGCCGTCACCCGTCCCCGACCGCGTGCGCGGCGTCATGCCCGCGCGCGCGGAGCCCAGGTCCTGGTTTTAAGAAAGGGATGGGGACGGAATTGAAGGGAGGGCGTGAGCGGGTGGCGGCGGCGCGGGGGCCGAAAGCAGAAAAAAGGTGGTTGTTCGCGTCGCGAATTGGCCTGGCCGAGAAAAGGGCCGCGGGCTTGTCCCGCGTTCGTCGCCCCGCCCTCTTCCACCGTGGGCGGCACATAATCTGGGCTTGTACACTGCCGGGGGAAAAGACGGGCGGAGCGGCCCGCTGCCCCCTCCCTTTCTGAAAAAAAACGCACAAACGGCGTGTCGGCCAGCGACCCCGTCGGCGTCGCGTCTCCTCCGAGCAGCGCGGCCATGTCCAACGACCCGAAGGACAGCAGTTTGCCATGCGCGGCGACGGGGCCGATGGCCACGGGCGGCGGGTGGGTGGGCAGGGCGAGGTCGTCCATGGGGATTTATTCAGTCGAGAGGGGAGGGGGGGGGGGGTTGGGGCCGAAAGGCCGTCTGGAACGACCGCGACGGCGCGAGCGTCGCTCGCGCCGCACACTGCTCTTTCTGTTCTCCAAGCCCCAGAGAGACCAGCGCACCAATGCGAGGTCGCACGCTCCGCACGTCTCTCAGGAGGCAGCACACCGTGCTCGCCTCCTCGGCCGTCCCGCCTCCATCCACGGGCACCCGGCCGCGCGCGCCACCACGCCGCCCGGCCCCGCCGACGCCGCCCAAACTCAAGCCGCGGCCCTGGGCGGGGAGCCCGGCGGAGGAGGCCGCGCTCGCCGACTTGTTGACGAGAACAGCCAGCCTGCCTCCTGCTCAGAGGCCGGATGAGGGGCTGGCCCGCTGGGTGAGTTTGTTTGGGGGGTGTCACTCTTTGCTTTTTTTTTGTTGCCCACGAATTCGGCCGCGACACCTAGCCACGGCTTAGCAGCCCACACGCTGCGCCCTCTGTTCATGCCTCACTCTCCCCGTCTGCTCCCCCTCCCCCTTTCCAGTTCCTCCGCGACCGCGACCTGGACGTCACCGAAGCCTTCCTGAAACTGACGGTGGCCCAAGCCTGGCGGTCAGACATCCGCCCCGCCGCCTTGACAGCCTCGGACGTCGCGGCCGAAGCGGCGACGGGCAAGGCCGCCCTGCACGCCCACCCCGACGCGGCCGGCCGCCCCGTCGTTGTCGTCACCGCGTCCCGCCACAGGACGGGCGCCGCACCCCTGCGCGCGACCGTGGAGTTGGGGGCATACCTGGTCGAACAAGCGGTGCGCCTGGCGGGCGATCCCTTGGTGGCGGGCGGCGGCGGCGGCGAGGGCGGCGCTCCACCCACGCCCACCGCCGCCGGCCCGTTCGCCTCGCCCGACGGCACGCTCCTCGCCATCATCGACCTGCACGCCTTTGGGCCGTCCAACGCGGACTTCGCCTTCATGCGCTTCCTGGTGGACGCGCTGTACCGGTACTACCCCCGCCGCGTGGCGGCCGTCCTGCTCGTCGACGCGCCGCCCGGCTTCGCCGCCGTCTGGGCCGTCGTCCGGCCGTGGCTGGGCAAGTACGGCGCCCTGGCCCGCTTTGTGTCGGCGGGCGACGTGTGCGACGCGTACTTTGCGGAGGGCGCGGCGCCGCCGGGGATTGCAGCCCGGGCGGGGCGGGCGGTGTGGTGACCCCCCCCCTCGAGGAGGGGGGGGGGGGGGCGGGCGGAATGGGGGGCGGGCGCTCCAGTGGGGAAAAGAAAAGAAAAAAAACTTCAGTAGCCATTTTTGCACAGAGGCCCGCACGCCCCTCAGAGTTGTCACGCACTCTCCCCCAACCCCCTCCCCCCTCCCCATCACCGCGCCGGGTCTGCGTTCTCGTCGGGCGACGAGCCACGCCACCCTCCACTGGCAGCCGGCGTCGGCGCGCCGCCGATGACTCTCCCCGCACTGCGCGGCGCGGGGACGGGCGCGCCCGCCGCTTTTTTGGCGGCGGGAGGGGCCGGCTTCGTGGCCACGGCCGCGGCTGCGAGGTTGGCCCGCAGCAGCTCGGCCGCCGACGGCGGCGGTGGCGGGCCGGCGCCACTCGTCCGGGCGGGGGCCCAGGTCGTTGGCGACGGCGTGTACGCCCGCACGCCGCCCGCGCCACCACCCGCAGCCAGGCCGAAGGCTTCCTCCAAGTCGGCGGCGACGGCCAGCACGCCGTCGCGCGCGTCGGCCGCAGACTGCGACGCCGCGCGCGCTTCGGCCGCCAGGCCGGACAGCCAGGCGGAGGCGGAGTCGACGGGTGAGATCGGAGGGGACGAGCCCGCGAACGCAGCGGCAGCGGGCGGGGTCGCCGCGCTGGTCGGCCGGGCGGCCGCTGGCGCCGGGCTGGGCGCGGCAGAGGCCGCGGCCGAGGTGGTCGCCTCCTCCTCCTCCTCCTCCGCTTCCGCCAGCCAGGGGATGAGCGGCGCGGGCGTGACTTCGCCCGCCGCGGCGGTGGACGCGGCGTGGCGGGTGGCGAGCGCCCAGGCGGCAGCGGCGCCGGCGGCGACGGCCGCGGCCAGGGCGGCGGCCAGGGCGACGGGCTGGAGCGGGGTGCGAGTTTTTTTTTTTTGAGCCGTTGGGAGAAATAATGGGCGGGCGTTTTTTTTTTCCGTCGCGTGTTCCCCCTTCCTCCCTCCCATTCAACTCACCAATTGCCCACGCCCAACCACGGACGCAGCCACGGCAACCGCCGCTTCGGGCAGGGCGGCCAGGCGGGAGGCCGAACCCTCCAGGCGGCGCAGCTGCGCGGCAGCGGCGGGCGCGAGCGCGGCGGGACCCGCCCGCGCAGTCCACGCCGGGTGCTGCGCGCTTTCTTCACCCGCGGCGAGCAGCGTAATAAACGTGACGACGCCCGCGGCCAGGCAGGCTGTCAGGAGGGCGGAGGGCGGGGCCGCGGCGGCATCAGTTGCGCGCCGGCGAGCTGCTGCGACGGGCGTGCGCGCGGTCGCTTCCGACGCCAGCGGCGAGTCGGTCGCGTAGCGCCGGTGACGCGTCGTGATGGACGGCATAAGTGCGTGCTCCTGAGCTCTGTGCGGGGATGAAAGGGAGGCCCGCTCAAGCGCGCGCGGTTTTGGTGCCAGCCTTTCTCTTGCCCCAAAAGTGCGAAAGATGGATGGAAGTGTGAAACGCGGAAGTGGAGCGGCCGTCTCTTCACACAGTACCCAAGGCTTCGCTTCCAATAAGAGGAACCCCCCGCGGCCGGTGGGCCCACAAGCCGACCCCACCCACCATGCTGGCCGCCCCGCGACCGGCCACGCCGGACGCACCCCCACTGTCCCCCGACGCCGTCGCAGGCTGGCTGTCGGGTTGCCTTTCCGCCGACGCTGCCATTCGCTCGTGCGCCGAACGCGCCCTGGCCGGCGCCGAAGAGTCTTCCGCGCCAGGCTACATGTCATCTCTCTTGGACATCATCACCGCCGTGGACGCCGTGCCAGAGGTAGGGGAGAGCGGGGGTGGGAGGCGGGTGGACGGCCGCCAAGAAAAAGGCACCCATCATGAATGGCTCACCGCGCCCGCCTCACCCCCACCCGCTCACCCACCCACCCCCCGCCTACCAGCCCATCCGCCTGCTCGCCGCCGTCTGCGCCAAGAATGCGGTCGGCGACTCGCCGCGCAAGCTGATCCACACCCGGGAGTGGGCCCACTTTCCCCAAGACGAGCGCGAGGCCGTCCGCGCGCGGGTGAGCGGCGCCCTGACGTCCGAACCGTCGCGCCGCGTCGCCTCGACGCTTGCGCTCCTCGTCGCCAACATCGCCCGCTTCGACGTGCCGGCGGCCTGGCCGGCCATCTGCGCCGATTTGGCGGCGGCGGGTGCGTCCGCGCCCGCGGGCCTGGGCTGGCCGGGCGGGGAAGCCCCGTGCTGCTCCACGCCGCCGCTCGACCCGGCGGCCGTGCGCGCCGCGTCCGGCGCGCGCGCCGCGCTGCTCGCGCTGAAGCGCACGGCGGCCGCCCTGTCCACCCGCCGCATGGTCGTGGACGCCCCACCGCCCGGCGCGGACGGGCTCATGGACATGGCGGCCGTGGCCCGGCGGGTGGCGGCGGCCCGGACCGCCCAGGCCGAAGCCCTGGGCGCCGCGCTGTGCGTGCTGCGGTCCGCCTGGGAAGGCCACACGCGCGCGCTCCTGGCCGCCGCGTCGGCGGCCGTGTCGTCCGGCGAGTTTGGGCCGGCGCCGCCGCCGCTGCCGGCCGGGTGGTCCGCGTCCGCTGACCCGGCCCTGGTGCGGGCGGGGCTGGCGGCCGCGTCCGCGCACGCGCTGCGTGAGGTCGCGGGCGCGCTGCCCGACTGGAGCGCGGCGGGCGCGGCCGCCCTCGCCGACCTCAACGCTCTGGCGGACGAGCTGTTGGAGGCGGGGACTGCGCTGGGCGCCGCCCTGGCAGCCGCCCGGTCCGCGGCCGGCAGCCCGGCCGCGGCGCTCAACCCCCGGTCCGCGGCCCTGGCCTCGGCGCTCGCCCGGTGCTACGAGCGCGCCGTGCAGGTCGCGACGGCCATGCTCGACCGGTCGCCCTCCGACTTCGCCCCGCACCTGCCGGCTTTCTTGCCGGCGTACGGCTCGGCCCTCCTGAGCCTGGGCCGGGCGGACGTGGAGGCGGCGGCCGCGGCGGGCGGCGGGAATCTGGGCGGCCCGCTGGAGGACGGCGGCGAGGCCTCCGGCCCCGCGCCCCTGGCCCCGCGCCCGAAGACGCGCGTCGCCCTGACCCGCTTCCTGGCCCGGGCCCTCGTCTGCCCGACGTACCGCCGGGACTGGTTGGACGGCGCCGTGCGGGCGGCCCGGTCCGCCCCCGCCCGCGAGCGGGCGGAGCGGGTGCGCGCGGCCGCCGAACCCGCGGCGGCCGCGCTCGACGCGCTCGCGGCCGGCCCGGGCATTGGCGCAACGATGGCCGCCCTCGTCGAAGGCTGCATCGCCCTGACGCCCGCCGAAGCGGCGGCCTGGGCCGCTGACCCGGAGGGGTACGCGGCGGGCGCGGACGCGGAGGCGTCGCCCGACGCGGACGCGCCCCGGCCGTGCGCCATCGCGCTGCTGTCCTGCCTCATCGACCGGGGGGGCGGCCCGGCCGCGGCCGCGCTGCTCGACCTGGCGGCCGCGCTGCAGGCCGCCCCGCCGGGCGATGCCCGGGCCACGCTCCTGCGCGAGGCCACCTACCGGTCCCTGGGCGAGTGCCTGGGCCAGCCGGACCTGGCTGAACGCCTCGACTTTGGGGCGTGGTGGGCCACCGAGCTGCGCGGGCTGTTGGCCGGCGGCGGCGGCGGCGACGAGGCCGGTGCCGCTGGCGCCGACCCGGCCCTGGCCTTTGCCCGCCGGGCCCTCGTCGCCCGCGCCGCCTGGCTGGCCGGCGTCGGCGCGGTGCGCCTGTCACCCACGGCCGGCGGGTGCGAGCCGGCCGCCCCCGGCGGCGCGTGGGCGGACGCGGTCCGCGCGCTCGTCGCCCTCCTGCCCTCGCCTGACTTGGTCGTCTCCCTGGCCGCGGCGTCGGCCCTGCACGCCGCCCTGTCGGACGCCATCGAAGACGCGGCGGCCGTCGAGGGCGCCCTCGGCGGCGCCCTGGCGCCGGACGACCAGGCCGAGGACGGCAGCCCGGAAGCGGAGGTGGCGGCCCGGTGTGCCGCGGCGTCGGCGTCGGCCGTCCCGGCCGTCACCGGCCTCCTCACGGCCACGCTGCCGCGCGTCCACGACGACGAGCTGGCCGCCCGCCTGCTGGGCGCGACGGCCGCCCTGTTTGAGTTGTGTGGGCGGGGCGCGGCTCCCGCCCTCGCCCCCCTGGCCGCCGCCCTGCCGGGCGTGTGGGAGCGCGCGGCCGCCGCGGCGGGCGCGGCGGGCGCCGTCGGCGGCGCCGCCCGCCTCCACGCCTGCCTGCTCTCCGTCCTCACGCACGTCCTGCGCCGCCTGGGCCCCGCCGCCGCCGCCGACCCCGCCCTGTGCGGCGTGCTGTGGCCGGCTCTGGCCGCGGCCCTGGACCCGGCCCACCCCGAGGCGGACGCGCTGCTGGAAGACGGCCTGCGACTGTTTGGCGCGGCGCTCGGCGCGGCGGGCCGCGCGCACGTCGCGGCAGCCGCGGCGGCGGCGCCGGGCGGCGCGGCCGCCGCCGCCGCCGCCGCCCCACCGGAAGACGCCATCCCGCCCCAGCTCCGGTCCCTCCTCCCTCGCCTTGTTGCCCTGGTCTCGCCGTCCCGCGCGGGGACGGGCGGCCCCGAACGGCGCGCGGCGTTTTCGTTGTTGGAAGCAGCGGTGCTTCTGGGCGGGTGCGGCGCGCTGGGCCCGGCCACGGCCGGCGCCGCGGCGGACGCCGTGGCTGGAGCGCTCGCCCACGCCCTGTCCGCCGCCGCCGCGTTGCTGGAAGCCGACCGTGCGGCCGCGCGTGAAGAAGCGGGCGAAGCGGGCGGCGGCGGCGAGCCGCCACAGCCACAGCCACCCGGCGCGCCCCCGCCCCCCCCTCCACCCCCGCCCCCCCGCCGCGGCGCGGCCGCGGCGTCCGCCCGCACCAGCGCGTCCGCCCGGGCCGCCGCCCGCGCCAGGCGCGCCGCCGACGGCGTGGACGCCGCCCGCGACGCGCTGAGCGCGCTGGGCCTGGCGCAGGCGATGCTGCAGACGGACGGCGGGGCTGGCGCGGCCGCCGCCCTCCGCCCCGCCGCCGAAGCGTGCGTGTCGGCCCTGGCGCCGCCGCCCGGCGCGCCGCGCCCGCCTGCCGCACTGGCCGACGCGGCGGCGTCGACGCTGGCGCGGGCGGTGTTGGCCGGGCCGCCCGGCTTTGGCGCGGCGCTGCTGGCCACCGACGGCGGCGGCGGCGGCGGCGGCGGCCCGGACGCCGCCGCCGCCCCACCGGGCGCGCGCGCCCTGGACGGCTGGCTCCGCGCCGCCGGCGGGCGGTCCCTGGAAGAAGTCGTCGGCTTGCCCGCGGCCCGCGCCCTGGGCCGGGCCCGCCGCGGCGCTGCGGCGGCCGCCCTGACGTGGCTGGCCGCGACCACGCCCGGCGGCCCGCCGCCCGCCCTCACCGCCGACCCACGCCGGGCCGCCCGCCTGCTTGCCCTGGCCGCGTCCGCGGTGGACGAAGCCCCGGCCATGGCGGACGATGTGCGCGACCTCGAAAACGCGGCCGCCGCGGCCGCCGCCGCGTCGGCCGCCTGGGCGGCAGGCGTGCCGCCGCCGCCCGGCTCCGCCGGGCCCGACGGCCTGGGCGGCGACGGCGACGACGCCGTCTTCGCCGCCCGCGTAGGCCGCGCTGCCGCCGACCCGCTGCGCCGGGCGGACGCGCCCGCCGGCTTTGTAGCCGCGGCGCGGGCGCTGGCGGCGGGGGTCGGGGCGGACGCCTTGGTGGCCGCGGCGGCCGACGTGGGCGGGGAGCGGCTGGCGGGCCGGGTGCGGGAGGTCGTGGGTGGCGGGGGTGGAGGCGGTGAGCAGCAGATGCAGTGATTGCTTGTTTGTTTTTGATAGAAGGCGTGTGTCCACGAGTTGACGGGGGCGGGGGCGGGGGCGTGTGTGTGGGTGTGCAGGCCGCCGACGGGTCGCACAACGGCACACACTGTCGTGGCGCAGGGAGTGTTGCCGGCCCAAAACAAAACACCCCGAACGGAACATCCCTTCCACGACAAATGCGCGTGCACGGATTACTTCTCCTGCTCATCGCCCTCACGGCGAGCCTGGAGCTGGCGGCGGCGGAGTGGTGCGTGGGGGTGGTCCACACCAGTTTTATGGGTGGGCTCCATTTCGACACGTCGCACCCGCGTGCCGTGAATTCCTCACTCGCTGCCACCTCCCTCCCTCCCCTCCACAGCCCTCTCTCTTCCGTGACCCAGGTGAGACAACCAGAGGAGCCTGTCGCATGCACTTGTGAAGGCAGCGCGGTCGAAATACGGCGCCCACTGTCCTTCCGACACCCCAGCTTCCCCGCGCTCGCGCAGTGCGAGCCAACCACGCAAGCTCACGCACACCCTCCATCAAAAAAAAAACCTCAGCACCGCCGCCTGCTGGACGACGACGACGATGGCGACGACGACGGCGACAACGGCGACGACGAAAAGGGCAACAAGCAAAAACATGGCCGCCTGGACCACAAAGCCGCCCCCCTCCGCTCCGTCTCCACGACCAGCTGCCTGTCTGCCGGGTCCGCGGCCCCTTTCTCCGCCTGCGCCGACCTGGGCGGCGGCGTCCGCCTCCTGTGGAACTACACGACCGTCGGGGCAGCCGGCTCCACGCCCGCCCGCCGCCTCCTCGCGGCGGGCGCGGACCCGTCGGCGCCCGCCATTGCGGGCACGCTCGAGGCGGCCGACCCGGCCGGGTACGCGTCCTGGGGCTTCCCTTCCACCCCCGGCAAGATGAAGGGCGGCCGCGTCCTGGTGCTGCGGGCCTGCGACGCCTGCCCGACCGGGGCGGCCCTGGAGCCGTACGCGCTCAACGGGTACTCCGGCTCGTCCGTCGTCCCCGACCCGGCGGCGCTGGCGCTCGACGGCGCGGCCACGTCCGCTCGCCGCCTGCCCAGCGGCCTCGGCTTGACGGGCGACTTTGTCGTCACCCCGCCGGCCGGCACGCCGGTCAGCGGCGCGCCGTACATCGCGGCGTCGGGCCCGCTCAAACCCGATGGCAGCCTGGCCATCCACGGCTGGGATGGGGCGGGCGTCCTCGACCTCAGCGCGGGCGGTGGTGGTGGTGGGGGCGGCGCGCAAGCCGCGCGCGCGGCCGGCGCGGCCGCGCTCTCACCTGCCGCGCAAACCGCCCGGCGCGCCCGGGCCAGGCGCCTGAAAATCGCGCACGGCGTGTGCATGGCCCTGGCCTGGTGCGTCTTTGTGCCCGCGGCGGTCGGCATTGCGGCCGCCACGCGCGACGCCCGCGGCGCCTGGTTCAAAAGCCACTGGGGGTTGAACGGACTGGCGACCGCGCTGACCGTCGCTGGTGTAGGCTTGGGCCGCGCCCACCCCGCCGCCCACGTCGACAAGGTTTTACCGCACTCCATCATCGGGTACGTGGTGACGGCGGGCGCGCTGCTGATGGCGCTGACGGGCGTGGCCCGCCCGGCCCGCGGGTCGGCCCGCCGCCCGGGGTGGGGCGTCTTCCACCGGTGGGGTGGGGCGGTGCTCGCGGGCCTGGCGTTTGCCAATGCCATGGCCGGCTTCTGGCTGGGTGGCGCGCCGGTGGTGTGGCCCATCCTGGCGGGCCTGGCCTGGGGCGGCCTCGTCGCGGGCTTCGCCGCCAAGGCGTGGGACAACCATGTCAAGGGCAAACCGCACGGCGGCGGCCCGCCGGGCTCGTCCGCCCTGCCGTCCGTCTTCCCGGCCGCCGGGCACAAGGGCGGGCGGGGCGGCGGCCTGGCTGCCGGGGCTGTGAAAGGCGCCAACGGCAGTGCGGCCGCGGAGGTCGAGATGGGCGGCAAGGCGGGTGGCGGCGGCGGCGCGGCCTGAATTCTTTTTCGGGGTGAAAGCAAAAAGGGAAGAGAGGACTTTTTTTTTCTGTATTTTTTTACACACACAAGCAACGACCAAAACGCACACTCACACACCGTCGTCATCGTCCGCAGAAAACGCGGCCGCCGCGGCCGCGTCCCCTGTCTCGGCCGCCGCCGCCACTGCTGCGCACCGGTCGGCCAACGCCATGCCAGCAAAGCCGGGCCCGTAGGTCGCGTCGTACCAATAGTTCACCGCCACGCACGCGCCCTGGCCGGGTGGCGGAGCCTGGCAGACCGCGTGCCACCAGTGCGCGGGCAGGAAGAGGGCGGAGCCGGCGGGCACGGTGACGAAGTAGGGCGCCCCGGGGGCGTCGCCGCGCCCGTCGTACAGGCCCTCCCACCCGTCGGGCGGCGGGTCGAAGCCGGCGGCGGCCGCGCCCGGCGTCGCCCACCCGGGCGGCGGCGGCGCGGGCGACCAGGGCACGGTGGAGGGCGGCGAGTCAGGGACGGCGCGGAAGCCGCCGCCCCGCTCGTCCTCCACCCACCGCGCCGCCGGAAAGGGCGACACGCGCAGCCGGCGCCCCCCTTCGCCCGGCGGCAGCAGCGCAAAGCGTTTACAGCCCGCCAGCACGACGTACACATTGTCGTACGGGTCCCTGTGCCACGCGCTCACAGAGGCGGACCCGCCGACCCACGCGTTGGCCGCGTCGGGGCGCCCCGTCTGGAAGAGCGCGCTCGCCCAGGGCAGGTGCGCCGGAATGCCCGCGCCGTCCACCAGCCGCCCAAAGCGGGGCAGGGAGCCGGACTGGGCCTGGGCGTACCGCACGACGGGCGGGGCGGCGCCGTCGGCCACGGCCGCGGCTTCGGCGCGGAGGGCGGCGACGAGGTCGGCCACGGCCATCTCGCCCTCTGCCGGCTGGACGAACAGCAGGCGGGTGGCGGCGGCCGGAGGCGGGGACGCGGCGCGCGCCCAGCGCGCCAGGCGGCCTGACCGCGCGTCCACGGCCCGCACCGCGTCGGCCCGGCCGTCCGGCGTGGAGGCGACCAGCACGCGCGCCCCCGCTCCAGCCGCCCGCACAAAATCGTCGTCCCTCGTCCAGGGCAGCGGCGCCGTGCCGGGCTTCAACACCCAGCCGTCCGTGACGGCGGCGATGAGCGCGGGCGCCGACCCGGACACGTGCGCCCTGTAAAAGGCGAGTGCCGCTTCCCCGCCGACCGGCGGGCCCGGCAGCGTGGCCGGGCAGGCCGGACCCAGCAGCGCCCGCACTTCTCGGGCGTGCGCGGCCAGCAAGCGCCGGGCGACGGCCGCGACGGCGTCGGCGGGCGGCGTGGTCGGGGAGTCGTCGTCCCCCCCGTCACTCATCACTCTCCGAGCGCGGCGAGCGCGCCTTCGTCCACACCCCTCTTGGTGGCCGCGATCTCCTCCGCCGCGGCCAGCAGCGCCCGCGCCCGCGCGAATTTGCGGGCGTCCTTGCGGAACAGGAAGAGGACGTCCTCAGGGTGCAAGCGCGTGGGCGGGCCGCCCGTTGTGGCGGCCGCGCCGGGCGCGCCGGGCTGTGGCGCGGCGGCTGTGCCGCCTCCAGCCGCGGTCGCGGCCGCAGCTGCAATCCCGGCGACGGGGGCCGCGTTGATGGCAGCCGCCCGGGCCGCGCCGTCGATGCCAGCCTGGGTGACGGCGTTAATGTAGTCGCAGACGATGTCCTTTTTTTGGGGTGGGGTGGGGTGGGGGGACGTGGAGTGGGGCGTGAGCGGGTGTGAGAGAGCGGATTGTTTTTTTTTTTTGTCTCCATCCATCCAACCAACCCTCTCCCGTCGTCCGTCGTCCTCTCATCCCTCTCACCTCGACGACGTCCACGGTCTCAGCCAGCGGTGCTTCCACGTCACCGCACCCGTACATCAACTGGGCCAAGTCCCGGGCGAAGAGGCCGCGGTGGCCGTCCTCGTCTCCGTTGCCTTCGCCGCCGCCAGCGCCGGGCGAGCGCCGTGCACCGGGCGCGGCGGCGGCCGCTGCCACTCGCCAGGGAGCGGGCGGGATGAGCGGGCCCGCACGCTTGGAAGCTGCCTCACCAGCCTCCGCGTCTTCGGCGTCCCGGGCGCGCTTGCGCCCGCGGCCGCGCCCGCGTCCCCGGCCGCGCCCGCGGCCGGTTGGGGAAACAGTGGTGGTGGTCGCGTCGTCCGCTGCAGCAGCAGACGGCGACCGCCCACGGCCACGCCCGCGGCCCCGGCCCCGTCCCCGGCCCCGTCCCCGGCCTGTTGACGAGGGTGGGGTTGGGTCGCCCGGTCCGCCTGCGGCGTCGGCGTCGGCGGGCGGCGGAGTTGCCGACGCGCCGGCCCGGCCGCGGCCCCTGCCCCGTCCTCGGCCACGCCCTCTCCCACGGCCGCGGCCTGTTGTCGCGGCGGCGGCGGGTGGGCTGACGTCGATCGAGTAGGCCGACGCGTCCATGTGCCGAGCGGAGAGGAAGGGCGTTCCTCTCCGCTGCGCGCGTGTGTCTCTCTCTCCCGTGAAAAAAAGGTGTGACCGCGCCGCCCAATGCTCTCGCACCGGCCACTTGCCTTTTTTCCTCACCCTCTCAACGCTCGTTTCGTTTCCCCGCCGCTCCTGCTCCGAAGCAACACACCACCCCCTCCAACTCAACCATGCAGCTGGCCGCGTGCACCACCCGCCCGGCTGCGGCCACCAACCCGCGCCGGTCGGTCCGCGCGGCGGCTGTGAACAAGCAAAACGCGGCCGCTGCGGCAGCGGGCCTGGCCGCGGGCGCGGCGCTGCTGGCCGTCGCCGCTCCGGCCATCGCCGGCGAGATCATGACGTTTGACGCTCCCTCGGCCGCGTCCGGTGTCCCGTCTGTGCAGGGTATCGACGTCGCCGCCCTGAAAGCCGCGGCCGCGGCCGCTGCGGCCGCGCCGAAAGCGGCCGCGGCTGTTGCGGCCAAGTCGTCCGGCGTCCTGGACGGCCTGTCAACGGACAACCCGGGCGTCCTGGCCGGCCTGGCCGCCGCGGGCCTGGGCCTGCCTGCCGGCCTGGTCGCCCTGCTCAAGGGCGGCAAAGCCGCGCCCGGCGCGAAAGCCACGCCCGCTTCTGCGGCAATTGAAGCCCTGGAGAACGATGCGCGCACGACGCTCGTGGACATCCGCTCGCGGGAGGCGGTCAAACAGTACGGCTCGCCCGCCCTGCCGAAAGGGCGGCGCGCGGTGGCCCTGCCCTTCACCAAGGTGAGTGTTTTTGCTCGGAGCGGATAAGATGGTTTGCGCGACGACGACGGGGCCGCGCGTGCAGCGCTGCCCTGCCCAGCCTCCTGCCCCGCACATTGTGCGTGATCTGCCGCTCAGACGATAGATCAGGATGCGCAGCACAGGACTACGGTGTTAATTTGTGGAGGGTGTGCCGGCACCAGGCGCGGCGCGCGGCAAAACTAGAAAGCGCGACGGCCCAGGCGCGACGGGCGCTCCGCGCGACCCCCCCTCTCACCCCCTCCCCTCGACTCTGCTCACACACACACCCACACACCCACACCCACACCAGACCGTCAAGGGCGAGTACGTCGTCGACGAGGACTTTGCCGACCGCTTCGAGTCCGCCCGCCTGGGCGAGGACGCGCCCGTCATCCTGCTCGACTCCTTCGGCAAGGAAGCGCCCGCGGCCGCTAAGGCGCTCGCGTCCGCCGGCGTCGTCGGCGGCCGCAAGCTCTTTTACGTGGCCGACGGCGCGGAGGGTCCCCGCGGCTGGAAGGCGTCCGGCGAGGGGTGGCGCGAACCGTCCAAGGGTCTCAACTTTGGCGGCCTGAAGAACGTGGGCGCGTCGCTCGAGGCGTTGGCGTCCGACCTCCAGGCCGCGCCCACGACCGCGAAAGCGGGGCTGGCCGCCGGCGCGCTGGTCGCGGCGGGCGTCCTGCTCTTCAACGAGGTGGAAGCCGTCCTGGAGCTGGCCGGTGCGCTGGCGGCCGGCCAGTTCATCGCCAAACGCCTCGTCTTCGCGGCCGACCGCAAGAAAACGGCGGAGGAGCTCGACGCGCTCGTGCGCGAGGTCGCGCCGTCCGACCTGGGGTCCGACCTCGCGAAGGTGGGCTCCAAGCTGCTGGAGGACCCGGGCCCGCGGTCGGCGGCGTCCGCGTCCGCATCTTCGTCCGCCCCGGGCGGCTCGGGCTCCCTGGGCAGCCGGGCGCCGCCGGCGTCGACGCCCGCGCCGGCTGCTGCGGCCGCCTCCACGCCGGCCGCGTCCACTGAAAAGACGGCCGCCGCTGCTGCCGGCGGCGCGTCCGAAGCCCGTGAGTGGATCGCGGCGTGGCGCGAGTCCAACAAGTGAGGTGGGATGGGAGCGTGTTTTGCTTTTTCGGCGTGTGAGGCGTGAGACACAAAAAAACGGACGGGGGAGAGGAGGTTTGGGTGTGCGGGCGCGTGAAAAAGAACCACTCCCTCCATTAAACTTTTGCGCTGCTTCAATTCAGCACACCCACATGCCTCGCGGCCGAGGCGCACGGCGCAGCAGCCGTGGCTGCGACGACCCGTCTGACGGCGGTGGCGGCCTGCGCACGGCGTGGGCGGGCGGCGATTATCGCGGCACGGCCGGGCCATCGGCGGTGCATGCCGCCGCCGCCGGTGGTGGTGGAGACGGCGGCGGCGCCTCCAGCAGTCCTTCTTCTTCCGGCAGCGGGACGTCCGCCTCATCTGATGACGAGCGTCCGAGCAGGAGCGGGCGGTTTGAAGCGGGAGACGAGGTGAGGCGCTCCCGGGAGGCGCTGTACTATGGCGCGCGAGCGGCGGCTTGTTTTCCCCACACCCTCACCACCCCACCCCTCCACACACCGACGCCACGCCCGCCAGGCCGTCCCGCTGGCCATGTGGGACCTGGGCCAGTGCGACCGCAAACGCTGCACAGGCGCCCGCCTGGTGCGGCAGGGCGCCGTCCGCGAACTGCGCCTGGGCGCGCCCTGGCCCGGCGTCGTGTTGACGCCCGCCGCGAGCCACGCCGTCTCGTCGGCCGACAACGCCCTGGTCGCGTCCCGGGGCTTGGCCGTCGTCGACTGTTCCTGGGCGCGCTTGGCCGACGTCCCCTTTTCCAAGACGCGCGGCGCGGCGCCGCGGCTGCTGCCCTGGCTGTTGGCCGCGAACCCGGTGAACTATGGCAAGCCGTGCCGCCTGTCCTGTGCCGAGGCGCTGGCCGCCGCCCTGCACATCGCCGGCCGGCCGCGCGCCGCGACCGCTGTCCTGTCCCGTTTCAAGTGGGGCCACGCCTTCTTCACGCTCAACGCCGAGCTGCTGGACGCGTACGCGGCGGCGGACGGGCCGGCGGGCGTGCTGGCGGTCCAGGCGGCCTGGCTGGACAACCTGGCGGCCGCGAAGCAGGCGGTGGACGCCGGCAAAAAGGCGGCGCAGGCGGCGGGCGGGTACCTGGACGCCGCGGACTTGCCGCCTTCAGAGAGTGAAGGGAGTGAGAGTGAGAGTGAACGAGACGAGGAGGTGGAGGCCGCGGTCGCCGCGCTCGCGGCCGCAGAGGTGTGAAAGCAAAGAGAAGAACCAAAGAGCAAAACACGCACGCCCACGCCATGCAGACCACCGTCGCCCGCCTGCCGTCGCCGGCCCAGGTGATAGCACACGCGGCTCAAGCTGCCAAAGGGGCAGGGAGTGCGTGGTTCAATCGTGCGCGCTTGTCGCCCCTCTCGTCTTTCCAGATCGACCGCACTTTTTTTTTTCTCCCGACAACAAACTCCAGGCCGCCCGCCCCGCCCGCCGGTCCACCATCCGCGTGTCCGCTGTCGCCGGGTCCGAGCCGGTCCCGGTCCCGTCTCGTCGGTCTGCCCTGCTGGGCGCCGCCACGCTGGGCGCGGCCGTCCTGGCGCCGAGCCGTCCCGCGCTGGCCAAGGGTGCGTTCTGTGCGGCGTTTTTTTGCATTCGCGGCTCCGCACAGGGTGAAGGAGGCTTCACACCCTCCAATGCGCGTCGCCGGAGCAGGCAACACGTGCACGCGCTTCCGTTGGGCGGTTGCGCGTGGGATGCAAGCCGTCGCCGCCCTCCCGCTGGCCGTCCGCGAGCATTGGCGGCGCCACACGCGCGGCGCGCGGCCGCGCTCTCACCACCCACCACCACCACCACTCTTTTCCATCCTCCATCCTCCAGGCAAATATACGACCGTCAAGGACACCCAGGACGGCTACGAGTTTGCGTACCCGTTCGGCTGGCAGGAAGTGACGTGAGTTGGCGTCGGGTGCTGTGGTTGTGCGCGCGTGTTTCCTTCCATCCAATCCACCCATCCACCCATCCATCCATCCGTCTGGCCTCTCATGTTCCATCCCCCCCGCCCTTTCTTTGCCAAACATCCCCAGCGTCGACGGCCAGGACGTCGTCTTCAAGGACATCATCGAACCCCTGGAATCCGTCTCTGTCTCCGTCACCACCACGGACAAGGCCTCCATCGACGACTTTGGCCCGCCCGAGGAAATCGCGTCCACGCTCGCGACGAAAGTCCTGACGCCCGCCTCGCAGCAGGTCAAGCTGCTGGGCGTGACCCGCCGCGTCGTCGACGGCCGGCCGTACGTCGACTTTGAGTTCGCGTCCAAAGCGCCCAACTACATTCGCCACGCCCTGGCCTCCGTCGCCGTGGCCAACGGCAAGTTCTACACGCTGACGACGGGCGCGAACGAGCTGCGGCGGTGGGACAAAGTCAAGGGCACGCTCCAGGGCGTGATTTCGTCCTTCAAGGTGGTCGACCGGTACTGAGCGTGTGTTTTTTGATGGGGGGGGGGCGAGATTTCAGTGATGGGTGAGCTGTGTGGGCGTGGGTGTGCGGGACTTGATTTGTGTGGCGGGTGTTCTTGTCGTCGGGCGGGAGAGAAGAGGGAGGAGGGGTGTGTGAGCGAGAGGAGCGCGTGAGAGACCCGCGTTTTTTTTTTCTCTGGGAGAGCGCAACAGCAACCATGCCCGCCAGCCCTCCGCCCGCCGCCGCCCCTCCGGCCCAGCCACCGGCTCGCTGTACTGACAGCCGCTCCGCCACCACGGCCCTGACGGCCGAGTGCCGGAGTGCTGACCCGCCGCCAGCGTGCGACGAAGAGGCCGCCGCGCCGTCGCCGCCCCGCACCACTGCTCCACCACCACAACACCCGTCCGGCTCCGGCTCCGCGCCCGTACCGCGCCCATGTGTTCTCCCTGGCCGCAAAGCCTGGATGGCGTGGCGCACCCTGTTTGTGCTGGACGAGCGCTACGTCCCCATCAAAGTGCGGGCTGTGGCGCGCGCGTGTTTGGTCGGCCGCATGCGTGGCGTTTTTTTTTCGCGGCGTCCAATGGAGCCGCCGCCCGCTCACCTGCCCACCCCACCACTCCCAGGCCATCGGCAAGGGCGCGTACGGCGTCGTCGTCGCCGCCACCGACACGCACACCGGCACGCGCGTCGCCGTGAAAAAAGTGGCGGGCGCGTTCGACTCGCCGGCCGACGCGCGGCGCGCGCTGCGCGAAGTCCGCCTCCTGCGGGCGCTCGCCCACCCGAACGTCATCGCCGTGCGCGACGTCCTCGCTCCCGCGCCCGGCGACTTGGACGGCTTTGAGTCTGTGTACATTGTCTACGAATTAATGGACGCGGACTTGCACGCCATCATCGCGTCGTCCCAGCCGCTCGCGCCCGACCACTGGTCCTTTTTCGTCCACCAACTCCTCACGGCGCTGGCCGCGTGCCACGCCGCGGGCGTCCTGCACCGGGACATCAAGCCCGGCAACTTGCTGGTCAACGCGGCGTGTGACCTGAAACTGGCGGACTTTGGCCTGGCGCGCGTCGGCGTGGGCATGGGGCTGGGCGACGGCGAGGAGGAGGGTGGACCCGCCGGCGGAGCGGGCCCCTCTCCGTCGCCGTCCGGCTCCGCCGCCGCCTTCATGACCGAGTACGTGGTCACGCGCTGGTACCGCGCCCCCGAACTGCTGCTGGGCTGTGAGTCCTACGGCCCGGCCGTGGACGTGTGGGCGGCCGGGTGCGTGCTGGGCGAGCTGATCCTCCGCAAACCGCTCTTCCCCGGGCGGGATTACCTGGACCAGCTCGCCCGCATCGTGTCGGCCATCGGCGCGCCGCCTGCATCAGACGGCGACGGAGAGGGCGGTGGTGGGCATGACGACGCCGCGCTGGCCTGGGTGCCGTCCGCCCGGGCGCGCGCGTACATCAGGGGGCTGCCGGGCGGGCGCGGGCCTCCAGGCACGCCGCCGCCGGCGGGCCTCGCCTCCCTGCTGCCGCCGGACACCCCGCCTCCAGCCCTTGACTTGCTCACCCGCATGCTGGCGTTTGATCCCAAGGAGCGGGCGACCGTCGCGGAGTGCCTGGCCCACCCTTTCCTGGCGGGGTGCGGCGAAGAAGAGGGTGGAGAGGAGGAGGAGGGCGGCGGCGGGGGCGGTGGTGGGGGCGGCGCGGGCGGTGGGGGCGGCGGCGGCCCTCCACCCCCGCCGCCACACCTCCCACCCCCGCGCCGCCTGACGGCCGCTGACGTCGCCTTTGAAGACGACGACTCCCTGGCCGAGGACGGCCTGCGCGGCCTCGTCCTGGAAGAGATGGCGCACTACCCTTCGGCCGCGGCCGCGGCCGCGCGGGGCGAGCCCGGCTGGGCGGCCGTATTTGCGCGGGCGGGCCTGCCGGTGCCGGGCGGGCCTGAGGCGGCTGTTGCTGCTGCTGTGGGCGCTGTCCGCTTGAGCAGCGAGTGAGGCTGGGGTGGGAGGCGGGAGGCGAGGGGTGAGGCCGCGTGCGTGCTTTTTTGCTGTGTTGAAAAAAAAAATACCTGCCTGCTAACAGATGAAGAAAAAACAGACGGCCCCCGCGCCCCCCCCACCCCCACCCTCCCTTCACCGCCGCACAAACAGGACCAGCGCCGCGTCCGCCCGGGCCGCGTCCTCCCCACCCACCGCCGCCACCCGCTTGTCCGACGCGCGGACCCAGGCCGTGGACGCAAACTCGGGCGTGTCAGGGCGGCGTCCGGCGCCCTCCTCCCCGCCGCCCGCCGCCGCCGCCACCCGGCGCCACGCGGTGTAGTGGCCGCGCGCCGCGCGTGACCCGCCGTGTTCCACGATGGCGGCCAGGTCGTAGATGACAGGGCGGCGGGCGGGCGGGGTGGGCGGCCGCGGCGGACGGCCGTCTTCGTCGACCGCGCCGGGAGGCGGCGCCGCCGCGGCGCCGCCGCCGACCGGGAGGGGGCGCGCCCCCGCCAGCGTCAGGCCGCCCACGTCCAGGGACAGCGGGATGGCGACCCGGCCGACGGCCTTGGCGGGGGTGCCGCCCGCGCCCGCGCCAGGCACCACCGCCCGGCTCAGCTGCAGCGCCAGCACGCGCGGCGGGCGGGCGAGGACGCAGCGCCGCAGCGCGGACGGGCGGACACTGACCCAGGCCGCGCCCGCGTCGGCGGCGGCGGCGCGGGCCGCTTCTTCCGGCACAGGGCCCGGGCAGGACGCCAAGGCACGCAACCTGTCCAACGTGGCCGCTGGCGGTGGCTGTTGCGTGGGCGCGGCTTTCTTGCGGCCGAGCCGGGGCGGCGGCCGCGGCCGGGCCGGCCCACCGCCGCCACTCGCCGCCGCCGCCGCCGCCGCCGTCGCCGCGCTCCGTTCCGCTTCCCGCAGCGTGGCGGCCAGCGAACAGCTGGCGCACTCCAGGCCGGCCACACGCTCCACGCCCGCCATGCACCGCAGGCAGTCGGCGAGCGTGGTGCCAGGCCGGACGGCGGGCGGGCCGCCCCCGCCGCCCGGCGACGGGACCAGCGGGACGGGGAGGGGAACGACGGTGGTGGGGGTGATGGCGACCTCGCGCGGCGTGCCGCACACCGTGCACGCGGCTTCATAGGCCAGCGCGCCCGCCAGCGGCGACCGTGGCGGGGGTGGCGGGGTGGGGGGCAGGGACTCGCCGGCGGCGGGCGCGCTGCCTTCGCCTGCGCCCGCGCCTGCGCCCGCCGCGGGCGGCGCAACGCGCGCGTCGCCCAGCAAGATTTCGGACAGGCCGGTCGCGCTGCCGGCAGACGAAGGGCGCCGCGCCCGGCGGGCGCGCAGGGCGGCGGACAGGGTGCGCACGGGCGTGGCCGGGCGGGAGGTGGGGGCTTGCGGCGGCGGTGGTGGAGAGCCGGGTCGTCCGTCCCCCCTCACCGCCACGTCCACGGCCCGCACCGCGTCGCCGACCGCGTCGGCCAGGAGATCCAACGCTTCTGCCGCGTCGTGCTGGGTGTCCGGCGCCAGGGCGGCGGCAAAGGGCGGGGCGGCCGCACGCGCCGCGGCCAGGAGGCGCCCGGCCGAGAGTGGGCCGGGCGCGGGCGCCGCGCCCGGCGCGCGGGGGGCCAGGGCGCCCAAGATCGCGGCCAGTTCCTGGAGGAGCGCCAGCTGCGTGGCCAGCCCGGCCGGCAGCTGCGTCGCGGCGGCCGTCAGGTCTGGGCCGCCGCCGCCGCCGCCGCCGTCGCCCTCGGCCGGCGTCGTCGGCGTCGGCGGCGCCTGGTCGAGCGCGGCGGTCGCCCAGGCTGCCGTGGCGGCGGCGTGCGCGGCCACGGGCGTGTTGGCCAGGGCTTGCAACAGCGCATTAAAAAAGCAGGTGGCGCCCGCGTTGGCGATGCCGGGTGGTAAGGGTGGCGACGGCGGCGGGAGCGGCGGTGGGGTCGATGGTGGCGGCGGCGGCGGTGGGGGCGGCGGCGGTGGAGGCGGCGCGACGACGGCAGGAACGGTCGCGTCTCCCTCCTCGCCGGCGCGGCCGCCTTCCCCGTCCCCCAGCACCGCCGCCCCACCCTTGGGCTGGCTGACGTGCTTGCGGATGAGCCAGCCTACCGCATGGCCGCCCAGGCCCACGGCCAGCGGGACGAGCATTTATGTGCGCACAGGGGCGCGCCGATGCTCTCTCTCTCCGCACAAAACGCGCTGTGATGGTGTGCCGGCCCACCCTCGGGCGCCCACTCTCCCTCGTAAGAAAAAAAAAACACGCACGGCAACACGAAAGGCACAAACAACAACGACAACAAAAGGTTCACATTTACAGGAGGGAAGGCACAGAGTGCATCCCGCAGGTTCACGACCGGGACCCACGGCCACGCCCGCCGCCGCCGCCGCCGCGGCCGCGGCCCCGACCCCCACCACCCCGCCCCCGCCCGCCGCCGCCACCGCTCGCTGGCCGGGCCGCCGCCCGCGCCGCCGCCGCCGCGCCAAATGCCGGGAACAGGGCGGCAATGCATTTCTTCGTGGAAAAGTCTTCCACAGCGCCGCACGCACGCACCAGGTGGAAGCAGGGCGACCCTTCCACCGCGTGCGGGCGGACGGTGATGGCCGCGACGCCGCTCCCCAACTTGCGGCCCGCCTCCGGGTGGCCGGCCTTCAGCAGCGCCAGCACGTTGACGTGCTCGTACTCGTTGAGCGGCTGCCCCACCGTCAGGCCGTTGATCAGGCCGTAAAAGTAGCGGGCCGCGTCAGCGCCGGACGCGAAGGTCTTGAAGCCGAGCGTGACGGGCGGGTCGGCCGGCTCGGCGGGCGTGGGCGGCGCGTCGGCCGCGGTCGGAGGCGCGGCGTCGGCCGCGTCGGGCGCGGTCGTCGTCGCGGGCGCTTCAGCCGGCGCGTCGTCGTCGACCTTGGCTTTTTTAGCGGGCGGGGCGTCGGCGACTGTTGTTGGGTGCGCGTGAGAAAAAAAAAGTGTGGGTGGGGGTGGGTGGGGAGCCGGTGGGGGGTGCGGCGGCCGCCGCCGCGTTTGCCCGCCGCCGCCCTGGCACCCCGTCCCCCACCCCACCCCTGCGTCGCCGCCTTAGTCGAGGCTTCCACGCACCTGGGGGCTCAGCCAGCGTCGCGGCTTCGGCGGTCGTCATGGCGTGAGTGGTGGATGCGACGGCGGTTGCGACACAAAAAAAGCCGCCGATTCTTCAGCGTTCTGACCCGCGCGGGGCGCTAGGAAAAAAAAAAAACTGGTCGCTCATTTTTCTAACACGGCCCCCCCCCCCCCCCCCCCGCCTCACTCACTTCTTCTTCCTCCCGCCACCCTTTTTCTTCTTCACGCCCCCGTCCTTGACGCCACCAGGCGTCTTCGTCTTCGCCTTGGCGGCAGCAGGCGTCCGATCAGGCGGCGGCGGCTCCTCCGACTTCTTCTTTGCGGCCGGCGGCGCCCACCTGCTCGGCGGCGCCGGCACCCGCCCGTCCACCCCCGTCCACGCCGGCTCAAAGCTGCCCACGATGGTGGCAAAGCCGCCGCCGTCCGCCCGCACGCGCACGCACTCGTACAGGACGGGCGTGCCGACGGCGAGCGTGTGGGCGGGGTCGGCCCTGTGAATCCAGGCGGACGTGCGGGCGGCAGAGGTGGCGGGGCCGTCCCCGTTTGCGGCTGTGCTGCCGCGCGGGGCGGGCGGCGAAAACGCGGCCCGCACCCGGTCCGCGCCCACCGCCGCGTTGATGGCGCCCAGGGTGAGGATGCCGACGTGGTCGGCGCCGACCTTGTTGACGACGCCGCCTGTTGTGTTTTTTGAGGGTGGGAGACGGGTTGGGACTTTTCCACCCATCCATCCGCGTTCCCGGCAAGCATCCAACCCGCCCCTCCGCTCTCACGCAACCCAGAAAAGCCAAACTCACTCAGCACCATGCCCGGCCGGGGCTTGAAAACGGTGACCTGGGCGGTCACACGCACGCGGACGAGCGGGAAGACCTCGCCGATGGGCGCCTGTTTTGGTGTGTGTTTTGGGCGTTGGGCAGGTTCGAGCGCTCCCCGAAGCGACCGATGCCTAGCCGTCGGCGCGCCTTTTCGCCCCCGCCCGCCCTGCCTCCAGGGCCCTCGTCAACTTACCACTCCGCCCACCAGGCTCTCGTCAGTCACGCCTAGCAGGACACCACCCAAATCCGGGTTCCACCGCAGTAACCGGCGGGCCAAAGCGGACTTTGCGCCTTCAAGCGCGGCGGCCGCGCCGCCGCCGGCGGCCGCCGGTGGCAGGTCCAGGCTGAATGTGGCCCGGCCGGAGGCCAGGGCGGACGGATCCATGCGGGTGTGGGATCTTCTACGGGTCCAGCGCTACTAGGGGGACGGGTGTGGTCTGCGCAGGAAAGGCGCCGGCACTGCCTGTGTGGCGGGGCGGCCTTTTTTTTTTTTTCTTGCATGCGCGTTCGCGCGAGTGAGAAAAATGCAAACCTCGTCCGTGCGAAACATGTTCCTCTTTCTCTCATTTCTAATCGTGCTCGAACAACAACACCACGCTCTCTCACCCCCCTCTCCCATGCGCACGCCCCACCTGCACACTTTCCGGCAAAAAACAGGGGAGGGCGCCCCCCCCCCCCCCATGTCAAGTCTCGATGCGGTCCAGCTCACCCAGGCGTTCCAGGATCACCTTCTTGCTCGTCTCCTGGATCTCGCCGCCCAGCACAAACTCGTCCAGGATGAGGTACGCCTGTTGAAGGGGTGGGGAGGGGCGGTGCGGGAGTGAGTGTCTAGAGACAGGACGTGGTGTTTGGGTTTTCCGTTCTCCATCCCATCCATGCATCCCCAAACCTTGCCTTGTGAAAGTTGAAGACCAGGTCCAGCTCGCACACGGCGCCGAAGTAGTGGTCCAGCACTTCGACGAAGAGGTGGATGGCCTCCAGCGCCGCGAGCTCCGGATCGGCCGCGTCGATGCAGGCCGCGAACGCCAGGCCCGCGTACCGCCGGACGACCAGCTTGTGCGGCCCCCAGTCCATCACATTGGCCTGGGGCGTGCGCGCGTCCCGCTGGGCGGACGTCGCCCGGAACACGTCAGCTTCGGCGGCCCGCTGCTCGGCGTCGGACAGTGGGACGTAGAATTTTGCGAGGCGGGTCTGTGTTTTTGAGGGGTGGGACGGGTCGTGAAAATGGGAGAGGGGGACGGCAGGTTTGACTGGGGGGCAGGCGGGGGGTCTGGTGATGTCCCTTCCGTTCGCAAGGCCACCCTGGACGCGGAAGGCATCCGGTGGAGGCCACACGCAGCACAGGGCTGGTGACGATGCAGGCACACCCTCCGACTCAAGCGTGGGTGCGTGGGACTGCTGCCCGTCGGCGCGGCGTTGAAAGAGAGAGAGGGAGAAAGGCGCCGCCCCGCGCAACGTGCCCCGCTCTCCCTCCATCCCTCCACCACCTCACCTTGCCCGCCCGGTTTTGGAGCAGGATGAACCGGATCATGGCGTGCAGTGGGGGCGGCGCCCGCCTCAGCGCGCAGCGGAGGCAGGGAGGCGACCGTTCCGTCGCCCCGTCTCTCCCCCTGCGCGAAAAAAAACAACGGCGCAATGGCTGTGCTCGCTCGTCTCGCGCTCCACGCGGCCCTCTGCTCCCTCTTCACTGCGAGTATCGGCCGAGCCAGCCACCCCCCCCTCTCGCGCGACACAGAACCCTTTCCCCCCACCCTACCCTTCCTTCCGGAGTCCCCGGCTGTCCACTCCACCAGTCAACCGGCGACCATGGTCAAGGTGCGTTGCTTGTTTGGGTGCGATGCCGAAGCGAGCCGAGCGCGCGTGTGCCGAGTCGATCGGCGGCTTCAGTCCGGCCGCCGTGCCCGCGTTTCCTGGCCTCCTTTCCGGCGGCGATTTGCCGCCGCGATGAGGGCAGGTGTTGCACAACGCTCTGGGCAGGATGACGAGGCCGCGCGCCGCCTGCACACCCCCACGCCACGGCCGGGAACCTCAAGCCGTCGTGCCTCACCCTCTCTGCGCGGCCGCGTCTGCACCCGGCCCCACGGCGGGCCGCCGCCACAGGAAACTCACACCCACCCGCCTCCCCACCCACCTGAACCTGCAGTTCACGATCGACCAGATTCGTGCGCTCATGGACAAACAGTGCAACATCCGGGTGCGTTTTGGCGTGGAGCGACGAGCGCGTCAAAGTTGCCCGCCAAAAAAACTGTGCCTTGCGCGTCGGCTGTGTCTCGCCCGTCGCTCGCGCGGCCGCCTGGCGCTCGCCTTCCCGTCCAAGCCCGGTCCAGCGGCCGCCCATGACACCCGACGTCCTTGTGGGCAAAGGGAGGGGAGGTGCTGCGGCGCCGCGTCGCACGCCAGGGGGGGCGACGGCGCGCGCGGCGGCTCGCGATGGGCGCGGCCGGGCGCGCGCTCCCGGGCCCGGGCGCCCCCGCCGCGTCCTCTGTCTCTCCCCCACCCGCCCGCCCGTGAGACCTCACGCCCCCTCGCCTCCCCACCCCACACCACCCCACCCCTCACACCCCCAGAACATGTCCGTCATCGCCCACGTCGACCACGGCAAGTCCACGCTGACCGACTCCCTGGTCGCGGCGGCGGGCATCATTGCCATGGAGGCCGCGGGCGACCAGCGCCTGACGGACACGCGCCAGGACGAGCAGGACCGGTGCATCACCATCAAGTCGACGGGCATCTCGCTCTACTACCAGATGGCGGACGAGGACCTGGCCCGCTTCACGGGCAAGCGGGACGGCAACGACTTCCTGGTCAACCTCATCGACTCGCCCGGCCACGTCGACTTTTCGTCGGAGGTGACGGCCGCGCTGCGCATCACCGACGGCGCGCTCGTCGTCGTCGACTGCGTCGAGGGCGTGTGCGTGCAGACGGAGACCGTGCTGCGCCAGGCCCTGGGCGAGCGCATCCGGCCCGTCATGACCGTCAACAAGCTGGACCGGTGCTTCCTGGAACTGATGCTGGACGGCGAGGAGGCGTACATGGGCTTCCGCCGCGTCATCGAGACGGCCAACGTCATCATGGCCACGTACGCGGACGAGAAGCTGGGCGACACGCAGGTGTACCCGGAGAAGGGGACGGTCTCCTTCTCGGCCGGCCTGCACGGCTGGGCGTTCACGCTGACCGTCTTCTCCGCCATCTACGCGAAACGCTTTGGCGTGGAGGAGGCGAAAATGATGGAGAAGCTGTGGGGCGACAACTTCTTCGACCCGGCGACGAAGAAGTGGACGAAGAAGTCGACGGGCGCGGCCACGTGCAAGCGCGGCTTCGTCCAGTTCGTGTACGACCCCATCAAGACGATCATTGAGGGTGAGTGTTTTTTTTTTTGTGTGTTTGGGGGTGCGGGCCGCGTCGCGCGCGCCGCGCGTGTTTTGCTTCCCATCCCCCGTCCTGTCTCACGCCCCCCACCCCACCCCCACCCACCCCCACCCCACCCCACCACCCCACTCACGCCCAACAGCCGCCATCAACGACAACAAGACCAAGCTGTTCGAGCTGTGCGACAAGCTGGGCATCTCCTCCAAGATCAAGGCGGAGGACCGCGAGCTGTCGGGCAAGCCGCTGATGAAGCGCATCATGCAGGCCTGGCTGCCCGCGCACGAGGCGCTGCTGGAGATGATGATCTACCACCTGCCCTCGCCCGCCACCGCCCAGGTGTACCGCGTGGAGAACCTGTACGAGGGCCCCCTCGACGACGCGTACGCGCAGGCCATCCGCACGTGCGACCCCAACGGCCCGCTCATGCTGTACGTCTCCAAGATGATCCCCGCCTCCGACAAGGGCCGCTTCTTCGCCTTCGGCCGCGTGTTCGCGGGCAAGGTGTGCACGGGCCAGAAGGTGCGCATCATGGGCCCCAACTACGTCCCCGGCCAGAAGAAGGACCTGTACGTCAAGACGGTGCAGCGCACCGTGCTGTGCATGGGCCGCCGCCAGGAGGCGGTGGAGGACGTGCCGTGCGGCAACACGGTCGCCATGGTGGGCCTGGACCAGTTCATCACCAAGAACGCGACGCTGACCGGCGAAAAGTGCGAGGACGCGCACCCGATCAAGGCCATGAAGTTCTCGGTCTCGCCCGTCGTGCGCGTCGCGGTCGAGCCCAAGGTCGCGTCCGACCTGCCCAAGCTGGTGGAGGGCCTGAAGCGCCTGGCCAAGTCCGACCCCATGGTCCAGTGCACGATCGAAGAGACGGGCGAGCACATCATCGCGGGCGCGGGCGAGCTGCACCTGGAGATTTGCCTGAAGGACCTGCAGGAAGACTTCATGGGCGGCGCCGAGATCCGCATCTCCGACCCGGTCGTCTCCTTCCGCGAGACCGTCACCGCCACGTCCGACCACGTCGTCATGTCCAAGTCCCCCAACAAGCACAACCGCCTGTACCTGACGGCCCGGCCCATGGAGGACGGCCTGGCCGAGGCCATCGACGAGGGCAAGGTCGGCCCGCGCGACGACCCCAAGGTCCGCTCCAAGATCCTGTCTGAAGAGTTTGGGTGGGACAAGGACCTGGCCAAGAAGATCTGGTGCTTCGGCCCGGACACGACGGGCCCCAACATGCTGGTGGACGTGACCAAGGGCGTCCAGGTGCGTGGGTGGTGGTGGTGGTGGTGGATGGATGGGGGCGGCACGGGGGAGTGACGACGGGGGAGTGGACGGCTCGCCCCCGGACCCGCGCCGCGCGCCGCCACCCCCTCTCCCCCCGCCCCTCCTTCCTTTTTTTTTTGCTCACCCCGCCCGCTTTCCCACACCGGTCCCCCCCACCCCCTCCGCCCAACAGTACATGAACGAAATCAAGGACTCTGCCGTCGCCGCCTTCCAGTGGGCCACCAAGGAAGGCGTCCTGTCGGAGGAAAACATGCGCGGGTGCGTGTTTGAGATCCACGACGTCGTCATGCACGCCGACGCGATCCACCGCGGCGGCGGCCAGATCATCCCGACCGCCCGCCGCGCGCTGTACGCGGCGGAGCTGACGGCCCAGCCCCGCCTGTGCGAGCCCGTCTACCTGGTCGAAATCCAGGCGCCCGAACAGGCGCTGGGCGGCATCTACTCGGTGCTCAACCAGAAGCGCGGCCACGTGTTCGAGGAGGCCCAGCGCCCGGGCACGCCCATCTTCAACCTGAAGGCGTACCTGCCCGTCATCGAGTCCTTTGGCTTCACGTCCACGCTGCGCGCCGCGACGTCCGGCCAGGCCTTCCCCCAGTGCGTCTTCGACCACTGGGAGACGATGTCCGCCGACCCGCTGTCGTCCGGGTCGCAGGCCCACACCATCGTGCTGGACATCCGCAAGCGCAAGGGCCTGAAGCCGGAGCCGCAGCCGCTGTCCGAGTACGAGGACAAGCTGTGAGGCGGTGGTGGTGGTGGGACTGGCGTGCGGAGACGGAGAGAAAGAGAGGGTGGGAGTGTGCGCGTGGGAAAACCCAACAACAAAAGACGGAGGGAGTGTTTTTCTTTTTTGCCTGCTGCGGGTGTGGAGAGAGAGGTGGATGGGTGACGGGTTTACTTTCCGGCCCTTCCGCGTCTCTGGGGGTGGGAGTAAACAAATCAAGAAAAAAAAGGGGACGCCAACGCGTCCCCGTCTCATAAAAAAACGGAGAGACGGGAGCGGGTGGAGAGGGGGTGGATGGAGGCGCGAGCTCCCCGCCCGCCTCTCACACTCCTCAACTCTCCGTCCGTCCTCTCTAGCTCCCTCGGTTTTTGTAGGCAGTTCCCCTCCAGCCTCCTTCCCACACCATGGTCGACGTCGCCTCCCTGAAAGCCCAGGCGGAAGCCGGTGCGTTTTGGCCCAGCGCGGGCGGGCGCTGTGTTTTTTCGCCCGATGCATGGGCGGCGCGCCTCGCGTGCCGTGCGCGCTTTTGCACGGCCCGCACGGACGGCGCCGCCTCCCCCTTTCCTCGATCCACGGTGTCGACGTGAAGGCAGGAGTGTGTGACACCGCGCCCAGAGTTGAGCGAGGATGCGGCGTGGCGAGCATCCGTGCGAACTTGCGGTCGTTTTTTTCTTCGCGCGACCTCCACCCTGTCACTCCATGCTCTTCCATCCACCCCCTCCCCTCCCCCTCTCTCTCTCTCTTTTCTACTTTCCGCACCCCGCGCGCAACTCATGCTTCCCCAAAACAAACAACACACAAAAAATGCAGTCCTGGCCCCGCTCTTAGAGAAAGCCTCCCCAGCCCTCGACGCCGTCCGCCCGCACATCAACGCGGCCGTGTCTGAGGCTTCTCGCGCGTGGGCGGCGGTCGAACCCCACGCCCGAGTCGCCACCCAGGCCGTCGACGCCAAAGTCGGCCACCTGGCGCCCTGGCAGGTGGCGGCCGGGTCTGCTGCCTTAGTCGCCCTGTTCATGGGCGCGGCCGGCCACGCGGCGCGCCGGCTGACGGTCCTGGGCGTGCTGGCCGTCGCGGCCGCCAACTGGTTTGGCGTCAAGCTGGACTGAATGGTGATGTGGCGGCTCTTTAGTGTGTGTGTGTGGGGAGGGGGGAGAGGGCGGTGCGTGTGGACGTGTGCGTGTGTGTGTGTGTGTGTGTGTGTGTGTGGTGGGCGTGTGGGCGGAGTGCAAAACCCGGACGCCCTTTAATGAAAACGATCTCTTTACTCTGCTGCGGGTTGACCATTCACAGTCCCGAAGAGGCAGAGGCATTGGGCGCTCTCGCCGAGCGCAAAACGGGCCCGCCCACGGGCCGCACACCCGCCCTCCCTCGCCCTCTCCGCCCACGGAGCTCATCTGCACAGATCGAGGATACCATTTCGCGTGCGCAAACCCATCGACTCCACCGCATTTCCAATGCCGTTTGCGGCGAAAAGACAGCGCGCCGCGCGCTGGGCCCCAAGGACGGCCACCACCGCGCCCGCCCGCGCCTGGTGGGCGCCGCCGCCGCCGCCCGCCCGCGCCGTGCCCTCCCTGTCCACGCTGCTGACGGGGTGGAAACAGGTGCTCCCTGTTCCGCTCGTCGCCACCGCCTTGTCCTGGGCCGACGCCGCGGACGCGTCCCTCTCCCCGCTCCGCCCGTACCAGGCCTGTGCCGCGGGCGCGGCCGCGGCGGCCCTCCTTTGTGCCATCCTCTGGTTTGCCGCCGGCCTGGCCGCCGCCATCCGCCGGGCCGGCGGCGCGTCCAAACTGATCCTCGCGCTAGCCACCCGCTTCGTCCCGGCCGTCGCGGCCGAGATGGAGGGCGTCCGCGCGCGCGTGCGCTCGTCCGTGCCGCCGCGCCCGGCGGCCTTGGGCCCGCCGCGCACGGCCCTGCCGGCGACGGGCGAAGCTGCCGGGTCAGTGTTGAAGACGTTGCGGGCGGCCGCGGCGGGCGATGGCGTCCGCATCAGCGACGCGGCCACCGTCAAAGCGTCCGGCACTCTGTACCTCCCCCCCGGCGGCGACCACGCCCGCCTCCTGGCCGACGCGTTTGCCGCGCACGCCCACGCCAACCCGATGCACGCGTCCGCCTTTCCCGCGGCGGTCGCGCTGGAGCGGGACGTCCTGGCCATGGCGGCGTCGTTGGTGGGCGGTGGTGGGGACCCTGATATCGGCGGCCTGGTCACGAGCGGCGGCACGGAAAGCATTCTCACGGCCGTGCTGTCTGCGCGCAACGCGGCCGCGGCGTCCGCCCGGTGCGTGGTCGCGTCCGCCCTCGCGGGGCCGGGCGCCCGCTTGCAGCTCGTCCTGGCGTCGTCCGCCCACCCAGCCTTCCACAAAGCCGCGGCCATGTTTGGCCTGGAAGCCGTCGTCGTCCCCACCCGGTCCGACGGCCGCTTCCACGCCGCCGACGCGGCGGCTGCCTTCACAGCCCGCACCGCCTTGGTCGTCGCGTCTGCCGTCTCTTACCCGCACGGCGCGCTCGACGACGTCGCCGGCATCGCGGCCGCGGCCGCCAAAGCCGGCATCCCCGTCCACGTCGACGCCTGCTTGGGCGGGTTCGTCCTGCCCTTCTCGCCGACGCCGCTGCCGCGCTGGGGCTTTGACGCGGGGCGGTCAGTCGTCTCCCTCTCCATCGACCCGCACAAGTTTGGCCTGACGCTTAAGGGCGTGTCGTGCTGCCTCTTCCGTGGGGAGGCCCGGCGCCGCGCCGCCATGACGGCCGTCACGGACTGGCCCGGCGGCCTGTACGTCTCCCCCGGCCTGCCCGGGTCGCGGTCTGGCGCGCTCGTCGCGTCTGCCTGGGCCTCGCTCGTCCACCAGGGCCGGTCCGGTCTGGCCGGCCACGCCGCGGCCGCCTACGCCGCCGTCCGCACGGTGGTCGAGGGCTTAAGCGCTGCGCCCCTGGTCGGAGACCTGGTGGTGGTCGGCAAGCCGGCCGGGCCCGTCGTCGCCTTTGCCGCCCGCGACCCGGCCCGCCTGGACGTCTGGAGAGTGAACGACGCCCTCTCGTCCAAGGGCTGGCGGCTGTCGGCCCTCGCACACCCGCCCGCCCTGCACATGTGCTTCACGCCCGCGTCCGTGGGCACGGCGGCCGACCTGGTCAAAGACCTGGCGGCCGCGGTCGCGGCCGTCAAGAAAGAACAGGAAGCGGGCGGTGGACAGGAAGGCGACGACGGCAGCGCCATGGCGCCCGTCTACGGCCAGGCCGCGTCCGCCGGTGGGTCTGCCTTGGGCCGGGCGGGCGTGGCGGCTTTCTTGGAGCTGTACCAGGACGCGCTGGTGACGGGCGGCCGTGGTGGTTGAAGGATGCATGGGTGGATGGAGGCACAGAGCATTGTTTTTTTTTCCATTGTTTGCGCGGGCGTGTAGAGAGCGCTTTGTTTGCGTTGATTCTTTAATGTGTGGAACGCATGCGTGGATTAACAAGGCAGGGCGGGGAGAAAGGACGAAAAGAAAGGCAGGTTTGGTTTTGTGTTCGGCACTCATCACCCCACACTCTCATTTCAGTGCCGCCACGCGCCCGGCGTGCCCGCCAGCGCTTCGTAAATGTCGGCCAGACGCGCCGCTTCAACCGCGCCGCCGCCACCACCGCCGCCGGGTGTGGCGCCCGTCCCAACCCCGCCGCCAGCCGCGGCCAAGTCGGCCGTCCACCAGGGCGTGACGGACGGCGGCGACGCCTGCTGCAGGTGCGCGGCCGGCGCGGGCGTCCAGCCAGTGCCGCCCGCCTTCCCCGGCCGACCAGCCGCGGCCGACGGCGGCAGCAAGGACGGCAGGCGGGAGCCGCCCATCCCCGCGGGCGGGGCCGGCGTCGTGGCGGCCAAGTCGAAAGACGCCGGCGCGGCCGGCGGTGCGGGCTCGCCCACGCCCGGGCGGACCTTGCCGCCAAACGCGCCGCCGGGCGCGGCCAGGGCGGCGGCGGGCGTGGGCGCCGTCGTCGCCGTCGTGCGCAGCAGTGGCGCGGCCCGCGAGCCGCCACCGCCGGGCCCGGCCGCGGCCGTCGCCGCCACCGACGCGGCTTTGGCAGCCTCCAGCGCGGCCGTTTCCGCCGCGGCCGCCGCGCGCGTGGTCTTGCGGCGCGGCGGCGACGGCGGCGTGGCCCGGGCGGCGGCGGACTGAATCTTCTTTTTCGACGCCGGCCGGAATTTGGAGACGCCGCCGCCGCCGGCGGCGTCGCCGGCCGAGCCGCCGCCGCCGGCGGCGTCGCCGGCCGAGCCGCCGCCCTTTTTCTTGCTGGCGGCGCGGCCCGGGTGAATGACCGCGTCGCGGCCGATGGGCTGCGGCGGCGGGTTGCCGGCCGACGCGCGGGCCGAGACGCGGAGCATGGCCAGGACGTCGTCTTCAGACATGATGGCTAGGAAGGGCAGGAACTCCGTGTAGGTTTCCAGGGGGAAGTTGAGCTGTCGGACGGGGGTGGGGGGGTGGGGGGGTTGGGTTGGGTGGGAGAGCGAACAGGAGGGATGGGATGGGGTGGAGAGGGAGCTTTCAGTTTTGTGTCGTTGTTGTTCGCTGCCGTCCGCAGACGGAAAAGACACACCACGCACCTCCGCGCCGAAGCCACGCGATTTCAGGGTCATGATGTCGTGGGCTGAAGAGGCGGTGGGTGGGCGTGGGGATGAGGGAGGGAATAATGTGGGTGGGGGGCGCGATGGGGCCGGTCGCCAAAAGAAAAAAAACCCGTCTGTCACCTTTGGCCGCGTGCTCCTCCCAGTCAAAGCCGCCCAGGTACACCTGTTTTTTAGCGTGCCAGACATGGGCTTCCCACTTGCACGTCCGCTTGTGCAGGGTCACGCCTTTCCAGCCGGAGGTCGAGCCCGGGCGTGGGGGCGGGCGGGTCGTGGTGGAGGGAGGGAGGGTGATGTCGGCCGAGCCGACGGACGCGGACAGTGGGGGAGGGCGAGAAGGGGACGGTGGGTGGTCGTCGTCGGTCCGCAAGCCGGCCAGCGTGGCGGCGGCGGCGTCGGGCGAGGACATGGCGCCGAGGGCGGTGGAAGGTTGAGAGAGCCTCCTGGCGTTTTGTTTTTTGAAAAAAACGTTTGCGTTTTGGTGAGGAAAGCTCCGCGCCGCCGCTCGCGGCTGCATTCCATGGGAAACACGGGCGTTCGCGGCACCGTACTGAGGGGGTGGTGGGCGGTGTTGCGGGCGTCGACGGGCTGCGCGGTCGGGCGCGCACGCATGCGACGCGCGCGACGTGGGCCCCGCTTGTTTCGCCTCTCCCCCTCCACCCCGCCGAAACACAGTGCGCCGGCCTCCCGACACGCCGCGCGCGAGGGCGTGATGCACCACAACTACGAGTCCGGGGTGTGGGTGAGTGTCGAACGCACCTCGGTGGCGGCCGGGGGTGGGAAGGCGCTGATGATGCCAAGAACTGGAGAGTGGGGGCAACACCCACTCTTTTCAACCTCACACACACTACACACACACCCTCTCTACAACACAAAAGGCCGGCCGTCCTTGCGCGCGATCGCCGTCAGTCCTTCCCTATAACTCCCAAACACCAGGCCACCGCCTGGCGCCAGCAACTCCGCAAACGCGTCCTCACGCACGCGTTTTCCCACGCAAGCAGGCCCCCCAGGCGCCGCCTCGTCGGCTTCCTCCACGCGTCGCCCGTCCAGCAGCGCGTGCGCGGCCGCCAGCACGACACTCCTCGGAGCCGGGTCGCCGTCCACGGCGTTGATCACACTCCACGCGGATGACGGCGGCCTCGCCGCACTGGCCAGCAGTCCACGGCACAGGTCTAAGACGTGGACGCGGGACGTCGGCGCGTCGGGCTGTGCAGCGCGCCGGCCGGTGCCTGTTTTTTTCGCGGCCGCGTCCAGGGCCGACCGGGCGGGGCCGTAAATGCCGCCCGCCCGGAAGCACACTACTGGCAAGACAGGATCACAGGTTGCAGCCCAGGCCTCCCACTCTCGTTCGGCCGCGGCCCGGGCCAGGCCTGGCGGGCTGTCGGGCGAGCGCGGGTCGCGTTCGTCCACCCAGGCGCCGCCGCGTTCAGAGCCGTAGACGGACGTGGAGGAGACGTAGCCCAGCCAGCGGGCGTGCGGAGCAACAGAGCGCAGGTGTGGGAAGAGTGCGAGGACGGGGTCTCGCCCGCCGCCGTCCGGTGGCGCGGTGACGACGAGGTGCGTCGCGGCCGTGAGCGCGGGCGGGGGCGGCGCGGACGGCTCCAGCACGCAGGACAGCAGGCCTTTGGACGAGAGGTCAGCAGCTTTTTCCGGGCTGCGCACGGACCCAGCCACAGTCCAGCCCTGTGCCAGGGCGAGGCGGGCCAGGCCCTGGCCGGTGTAGCCCAGGCCGAAGATGAAGAGCGAGCCGTCGGGGGGGCGGCCGTCGTCGAGTGGTGCGGCCAAAGCTCGCGCTGGCCAATGCCGCGCCCGCCGGCCTGGCACAGCGTGCGGCGGCCGCCACGCCTGGCGCGCCGTGGCTGGCAGGGCCATGGACGCGTGCACGCCCGCGCCTGAGAGCGCGCGCGGCCCCAGAATCGCGGAGAGGCTAACAACGGGTAAAACTAGTGAGTGCGCAACAACAACCTCTCCTCGCCATCCCATCCATCCAATCCCACCCTCCCCACTCTTCAATCACTCCACTCCGCCATCAGGCTCGCCTCGTACGCACTCGCCGGCACGGCCATGGGCACGGGCGCGGCAGCAGGCGCTGCAACGGGAACAGCCGCAACCACGGCCGCCGCTTTCTTGGCGGGCGGCGGCGGCACCGCACTCCTGGGCGCGCCGCCGCCGCCGCCGCCACCACCACTCTTCCGCTTCTCCCCGCCGGCCGGCACCCTCCGCCCGGCCGTCGCCCACCCACTGAACCGGAAGTTGCGGTCGTTGAGCCCCCTCAAAAACTCGGCCATCGTCCCATCCGCCGCCTCCCGTGCCGCGATGTGCGGGTAGACGTGCTCGGCCTTGAAGGCCGCGGCCGCGGCCGCAAAGCGACCGAGGTCGAGCCGGTGCCCGTCCCCCCTCGCGTCGCCCCACCGCCGGTTGTACGTATGGAAGATGGACTCGTCCAGGAACAGGCCGGTGTCGGGGGCGAGGGGCGTCGTCACGTCGGCACCCGGTCGCATGGCGGCTTCGATGGACCCCGGCGGCGCGGCCCCGCGCGCGACGGCGAGCGCCGTCCCCACCATTTTGCGGATCTGGTGGAGGATGAAGGATTGGCCGAGCACGACCAGGCGCACCCAGGGCTGGCCGCCGATGTCGACGGTGCCTTCACACGTGAAGGACAGAATGTACCGGTTGGCGGTCGGGTCGGAGCCGTCCATGCGGACGGTGAAGTTGTGGAAACTGTTTTTTTTTTGGTTTTTCGGGGGGGGGGGTGCCGTGAGTTTTTTTTTTCTTTGCCTTGTGTCAAGAGGCGGCCGTGCGTTCTTTCTTGGTCTCTGCCTCCGCCCACCCGCCCACCCACCGTCAACAACCAACTCACTTGTGCGTGCCTTCATACGCTTTGAGAATGGCCGTCACCCGGTCCCGGGCCGCGTCGTCAAAGACAAAGGCGCGCTGGGTGGCGGCCCCGTCGTCCCCTGTCGCAGAGGACGGCGGCACGTCCTGCGTCGCGGGCTGCGCACCGGCCGCACCACCACCACCACCATCCGCCGATGCCCTGGCCAGCTTGGCGTCCGTCCTGGCCACGCCCGACGCCGGGTCGAACGCCCAGGCGGGGAGGACGTACTCGTACCGCCGCCGGTCGCACGCCTTGCGCGCGTCAAAGGAGGAGGTGACGCGCGCGGCGCCCAGGATGCGGATGGTCGGCGGCAGGACGGCGTTGATGGCGGGTGCGGGGTCGTACGAGTCTTCGTCCACGCCGGCGGGCGTGAGCAGGCGCAGGGAGACGACTTGGCCCAGGGCGGAGACGCCCCGGTCGGTGCGCGCGGCGCGCGACCACCCAAACTTTGAAAAGTCGTCGCCCACGTTTGCGGGCGCGATGCCTCCCGCCGCGGCGATGGCGTCCCGCAAAGCCCGCTCAATCGTTGGCAGCTCCTTGTTGTACTGCATGCCGTAGTACCCCGCGCCGACGTACGCGACGAAGAGGGCCATCTTGCGTTTTTTGAGGTGCGGGGGTGGGGCCGCGGGTTGCAGAGCCGTCGCCGGCGTCGGTTGGTCGCCGTCGCCCGCCTCGCCTGGCGGCTGCACCGCTTCTCCACCTTCCTCAGCCTTATCCCCTGTCGGTTGTGTTGCCGGCAGGGCATCGGACGCAGCAGGATCAGCCTGGGTGGCGGGCGGCGCGGCGTCCGCAGCCGGCGCGGCGGCCGGCGCATCGGCGCCCGTTGCCGGCTCGGCCGGGCTGGCAGTCGTCATCCTTTAGGATGGTCGCGGCGCGCGTGAGAAGGGCCGAACTCACTGTCGTGCAGCGTGTGTGTTGACGGGCGCTGGCGCCGCGCCGTGGAGAGGATTCCGAAATGAGGGAGACCTAGCCGCGCGGTGCGAAGACAGACCAGAAAAAAAAAAAAAACTCTCAACCCGGCGCTACACTCAAAAACTCTCTACGCCCCGGAAAGAAACGACAAGAAAGGCAAACAAGCTGGCGGAGTGAAAAATCAATACGCGGGCGGCCCCGCACCGGGCGGTGGAGGCGGCGGCGGTGGCCCGGCCAGCAGAGTGAGCGCCGGGTCGCCCCCAGGCGGTCCACCAGCAAACAGCGCGGCGAAGCCGGGCGGTGAGAAGCCGGCGATGGGGGACAGCGTGACCTCGGCTGGCGGCGGCGGTGGTGGCGCGGCCACGGGGGGTGGAGCCCTCGCCCCTCCGCCAGAGCTGGGCCGGCCGCCCCCGCCCGCCAGGCCCGCCCACGCGCGGGACGCGGCGGCCGCGCTCCCGCGCCGCGACCGGCCAGACGGCGTCATGTCGCCGTCGCTGGGAACAGGCGCCGCCGCCGCACCCACGGCCGAGCCCGGGCGGGCGAAAGGGTCGACGTACGGATTGCCGCCGTCTCCCGCCGGGCGGGGGGCGGCCTGGCGGGCGCGAGCCGCGGCGGGCTTGCGCTTGCCGGAGGCTGGTGAGGTGGTGGGAGAGACACAGGGGGGGGGGTGAGCGCTTTTTGTGTGTGTGTGTGCTCAGGTTTTTTTGACCTTTCGGTGGGGAGGGGCCGGGGGGTGGGGCGGGACCGGTGCGCCGCCCACCCCCACGACCAGTGGGACCCTGCCCCACCTCACACTTTGGCGGCCCGCCACTTCGGACTGTGCGCGAGTTGGAAGAGCTCGCGCCTCCGTACACTAGGGCCGCGGGGGGGGTGGAGACAGGTTTTGCTGGGGAAAAATGGGGCAACGCACCTCGCTTTTTAGGCGGCGGCGGCACGGCCGCGGGCGGGGACGCGTACGCGGCCGCGGCGCCGTTGGACGCCCCGACCCCACCACTAACAAAGGGCGCCACAACCGCCGCCTTGGGCGCGCGCGGCGGGCCACGCGGGCCGCGCGGTGGGGGCGCGGCCAGGGCGGGGCCGCCGCCGGGCAGAGGGGCGCCGCCAGCGAAGCCGCCGCCACCACCGCCCGGCTTGGCCAGGACGCCCATGGCGGCAACGCCGGCGGCTAGAGCGGAGACGCCGCCGGACGGCTGCTGGAAGAGCGGCGGTGGTGGCGGTGGCTGCGGGCGCGCCTGCAGCGGCGGCGGCGGCGGCGGCCCTGGCGGCGGCGGCCCGCACACCGGCACCCCAGCCCCGACGCGCGCGCGCAGCGCCTTGAACGCGCCCGCGTCCGCGTACGGCGCGCCCGTCAGCGGGTCCCGGTACTTGGCGGGACGGCCAGTGATGACGCAGACGGGAGGGGGGGTCGGCGGCGGGGCGGACCGGGGCGCAAAGTCTGGCGGCAGGTCCGCGTCGACGGCTTGGATGGTCGTCTGTGTGTTTTGTGTTTTTTTGTTGTTGGTGGGGGGAAGAAGAAAATTGAGGGCAGGCGGAACGAGTGAGCGACAAGGCGTGAGGGAGGCCTTCCCGCTGCTGAAAGAAAAAGCGCCGGGAGCCCGGACCCGTCCCTCGACCCTGCCCGCCCCCTCAAAGCGCCGGCTCCGCCCGCCCGCCCCCTCCCTGCCCGCCCGAACAAGGCAGCAGCAGGGTTGGGGGTGGACGGACGAGCAGCCGACTAAAGGGCGGGTGTGAGAGGAGGGAACAGGCCCAGGCCACCCGACTGAGCCGGCAACTGCCGCGGTTGGCTCTGCGCACGCTCGCTTGCCGCGCGGCCGTGGTCATCGAAAGAGGCCGGCGCGGTGGTTGGAGGGCGGTGGGACGGACGCGGCAAAAAAAAAGAGGCGGCTTCAATCCAAAACGAAAAAAGCGATCGGCACTGGTCACGGGCGCCGATGAACAACGACCCGCGCCCCTCAGGATCTACTATCTAAATGTGTTGATTGGTGCGTCGTGCGTGCGTGGGCACGTACAACTCCATCATCAGCCAAGGACGGGGGGGGGGGAATCCAAAAAAAACCACCTCCTCCTCACTCACCTGTTCGACGCCGCCAACGACCCGGGACCGCGTGCGCAAGCGCGGTCCCGTTGCCGCCCGCCGGGAGGCGACGGCCTTGGCTTTGACGGCTTCTTCCCGGGCGAGGAGGCGGTCCAGGTCCTGCAAGTTTTCAACCTCCGTGCGGGCGGCGTCCGCCAGCACCTCTGCCTGCGTGAGCCGTTTCAGTGGCGCGGCGCCCGGCAGCGTGCCCGCCGCCGCCGCCCGGGCCCGGGCAGCAGCGGCAGCGGCTGCAGCCGCTTCACGCGCCGCCGCCGCGTCGGCGGCCCGGTCCCGGGTGGACGCGCGCAGGGTGGGCGCTTCCGTGCGGACGGCCGCGGCCGCGGCCGCGCGCGCGGCGGCAGCCGCAGCCTTCTCTTCCGCCGTCATCGGCGGGCGCGGCGGCGGCCGTGGGCGTGGAGCGGAGCCGGGGCGTGGGCCAGTCGCCGTGCCCGTCCGTGCGCCGGGAGGGCGCAGCGGCTTGCGCCGCCCCGCGCCGCCGCCATCCTCATCGACGTCCACCTCAGCCTCGTCTTCCTCCTCCTCCGTCGCGTCGAAGTCGGAGTCCACGACGTCCGCGGCTTCGGACGACGCAGAATACTCGGCGTCGGCGACTTCGTCGTCCGCGAAAAAGTCCTGGTTCCAAAACTCTTCGTCGCCGCTGTCGGCTTCGATGGCCGCGCCCTGTGTTTGATGGAGGAGGGAGGGGGGGGGAGGCAGGTTGAGAGAGCGAGCGAGCTGATGCGGCGAAATGAAAAGGAAGGAGCCCCCGCCCCGCACACGCCCGCGACGCGGGCGCACGTCCCTCTCGTTCACGCACGCACACCCCATGACTCACCATGCGCCGGCCGCGCGTGGTGCGGGACGGCAGCACCCGCGGCGGCGGCGTCGCTTCTTCTTCTTCGGACGTTTCCCCTTCTTCGCCTTCGCTCGACTCGTCGCTTCCATCGCCGCCGCCGCTGGTCGACACCTCTTCCTCCTCCTCTCCGGACTCCTCCATAGGGTCCGATGGCGACGGTTCGTCTGGGTCAGTCGCCATTGGGGCGTGTGGGACAACACACACCCAGGCGCGGCCGCCGCGGTTGTGTGTTGGGTGCGGCCGCCGCGAAAAAGTCGTGAAATGAAGAGCAGCTTGTCTTTCACAGTCGCAAAACGGGAGAACACGCCGTCGGTGGGGACGCGGCGGGGCGAGGGGTCCCTCCCTCAGCCGCGGTGCGCCCGATCGTTCAGGCGTCCTAACTATTCGCTGACGGGGCACAGGAAGCGACTGCCCGGCTCGGACAGCCGCGGTCTCACCCCCCCCATCCACCCCAATGCCTCCCCACCCCGCCCCGGCCGACCCGCTCTGCGTCCTGCGCGGCCACGGCGGCGACGTCCAGGCCCTGGCCTTTTGCTCCGGGCGGCCTGGACTGCTGTACTCAGGGTGAGAGAGCGTGTTTGGGTGCGCGCGCGTGTGGTCCGCCTCGCGTCCCGCGGTGGGCGGCCCCCCGTTTCCTCGCAGCCCACACGGCCCCACCCACCGCCCGTTGCCCCCTTTGGAGGGACCTCGCCCGTCGGGCGAAACACCATTCAACCCGCCGCCGCCGCCCCACAAAACACACAGGGACTCGGACGGCGAGCTGCGCGTGTGGGACCTGGAAGACCGGCGGGCGACGTGCGCATGTCGGTGAGTGGGGTGTGGGCCGCGCCGCTGGGAGCTCCCCCGCACCTCCCCCCCCGTCCACACTCCCACCATCCCACACACGCCACGCGCCACCCCCCACACACCCCTCAAAAAAAAAACCACGACCAGCCTCCACCGCCCGGAAGGCGGCATCCTGGGCCTGGCCCTCCCCAACCCGTCCACCCTCGTCACCCAGGGCCGGGACGGGCTCGTCAAAGTGTGGGAGCTGGGCAGCGACGGTGGCGTGGCGGGGGCGCCGCCGCCGCCGCCGCCCGGGGCGCCCGCGTCCGCGGCCGCCGCCGGTCCGCCCCTCACGCCCGCCCGCACGCTCCCCGTCGACTCCCACTCCTTTTGTGGCCTGGATGTGAGGGTGCCGGCCGGGTGGGCAGGGCTGAGACCCGAGGCGCCCCCCGCCCCTCCCCCCGAGTCCTCCCCCTCCTCCGAGCAGCGCCTGCTGGCCGCCCGCCCGCTGGCGCTGGTCGCCGGCGCCGACGGCGCGTCTGCAGAGGTCTGGTGCCTCGACGCCGCCGCGCCCCTCCTGCGCCTGGTGCCGCCGCCCCGCCCCGGGCAGGCCAACACCGGTGGGCGCGGCGGCCGTGGCCTGGTCATGGCGGCGCGGTTCCTGGGCGGCGGCGGACCGGGCGGACGCGGCCCCCTGGGCGCGCTGACCGCGCACGAAGACGGGTCGCTCTGCCTGTGGGCCCTGCCGTCGGGAGGCCTCGGTCCTCCCGGCGCCGCGCCGCCGTCCCTCACGGAGCCGGTGTCCGCCCTGACCGCGCACGGCGACGCGCCCATGGCCGTGGCTGTGGCCCCCACCGACGCCGGCGGCGCCGTGGGCGTGTCCGGCGCTGCGGACGACTTGCTGTGCGTGTTCGGCGTCGAGGGTGGTGGACGCACACTCACCAGGCGCGGCGCCGTGCGCCTGCCGGCCCCGGGAGTGGGCGCGGTCGCGGTGCGGGCGGCTGCCGACCGCGTCCTGGCCGCGGCCGTCGGCTGGGACGGCCGCACCCGCCTGGTGGGTGTGGGCGGAGGCGGGGGGGCCGGCCCCACGTCCGCGCTGGCGGACCTCGCGTACCACGCGGCGCCCGGGTCGGCGGCGGCCTTTGAGCCGGGCGGGTCCCTGCTGGCGACGGGCGGACGAGATGGCGCGATCGCGCTGTGGGATGTGGCGGCGGTGCTGGAGGCGGCCGGCGGGTGAGACACGTGTAGCAGCAAACGCAGAAAAAAAAGGGTGACCTCGGCACACACACCACCATTCTCTCTCTCTCCCGGCAAAACACAAGAGATGACACTCTTTGGTCCACCCGCCTCCTTCAAAGGCCCGTCCGTGGCGGCCTCCTTCGCAGCCGCCAGCCGGGCCGCCACGGCCGCCTTCAACGCGACCGTCCTGGGCGGCGAGGGCACCGCGCCCTCCGAGGCTCGCCCGCCGCTGCCGGCTGCGTGCCCGCCCCTGCCTCCGCTGCTGCCGCTCCCGTCCCCGCCGTCCATCCTACCCACCCCTCCCGCCCTGCCACCGTCCGCCTGCACAGACATCGCGCCCGTCCTGCACGGCGCGGACGAGGCATGGGCGGCCGGCGTGCGCGCCCGCCTGGTGGCGCTGGTTGTGGCGGACGACGGCCGCGCCGACGCGGCCGACCCGCCCACCCTCCCGGAAGACGCGTCGCCGCCGCCCGGCCGGCGCCCCCCACCCCCACCCGCCGCCTCGGCCGTGGGCGTGGACGCCCTGGCCGAGGTGGAATTGCCGTCCGAGGGCGGCCTGCCGCCGGCTTTGGCGGCCGCGGCGGCGTCGGCGCTCCCACCCCGCCCCACGGCGCCCCGCCGGCCCGCCACCCCGTCCCTCGTCACCGCCCTGCTGGTCGGGGAGGGCGACGAGGCCGCGCCGTCCTGGGCGCCGGACGAGGTGGCAGTGCCGCCCGCGGCGTGGGGTGGAAAGCAGCAGCGCCGAGGCGGCGCCGCGCCCGCGCTCATCTCGTCCCTCGGCCTCGTGCACGCGCGGCCCGAAGCGGCGACGCCACCGGACGCGGCCGCGGGCGCGGCGGCTGTGGCGGCCCTGACGGCCATCGCCCCTCTTGGAGGCGGCGCTGGGGTCGGCCCACCTGTCCCAGCCGCGCCGGCGTGGGAGGAGGAGGCGGGGGAGGGGTCGGCGGACGAGGCGGCCGCCCTCCCGCCTGCCCTCTCGCCGCCCGCCTCCCCGCCGCGCCGCGCGGCCGCCCCCGCCCTGTCGGCCTGGCGGGCCGGCCTCGTGGCGGCCTTGCCCCCAGCCCCACTGCCCCCACCCACCCGGTCGTCCGAGGCGGCTCTCCTGGCGGGTGCGCCGTCCCTCGACGCCCTGGCGGCGCTGGAACTGTCCGTCGGCGCGACCGCGCGCCCTCTGCCCGGCCCGCCCGGCGGCCGCGTCGCCCCACCCCCCCGAAGCACGGCCCCCACCCTGGGCGCGGCTGGCGCCCTGCGCGCCCTGCGCCCGGCCCTCGCGCCCTTGACCGGGGTGGAGGTCCGGCTGGGCTGGCGCCTGGCGGGGGGTGGGGCGGGGCGGGGGTGCACCGCCTTCCTGCCTGTGCAGCCCATCCCGACAGACGGCGCGGCGTCCGCGCGTGCGGCGGCCGCCCGCCGGGCGGCCGTCTTTGCTGGCATCGTGGCTGATGCCGGCGACGTCGAGGCGGCCTGTCCGCCCGCGGCCAGCCCGTCGGGCGCGGGCGCGCCGCCGCCCCTGCCTCCACCGCCGCTCGCGACGGGCGTGTTTGCGGCCGACGCGCCCGCTGCTGTGGGGGCCGACGCCGACGACGACGCTGCCTGGCTGGCGGCCCTGCGCACGGGGACGGGCGCGGGCCGGGCGACGGGTGCGGCGGCTGCGGCCGCGGCGGCGGCGGCGGCGGCGGCCGTTGGGGAGCCGCGGTCGTCGCCGCCGCCGCCGCCGCCGCCGCGCGCGGACGCACTCGTGCTCGCCCTGCCGCCCCCACTCCGCCGGGTCGTCCGCCTGCTGGCGTCCGCAGCCCGGGCGGCGGCCGCGGCGGCCGGTGGCGTGCCCGCCGCTGTGGCGGCGGGCGGGCGCCTGGACTTGGCGGCCCTGGCCGCGGAAGCCGCGGCCGCCGCGGCCGCCCGCGCGCCTGGCGCGGCCCTCGTCGCCGCCGCGCTGCTCGCCGGCCGGGCCGCGGCCGACACGGCCTCCCACGGCCCGCGCGTCGCGGTCGCCCGCTTGGAAGCGGCCCTGAAATCCGGTCCCGCGGCCGTGCGGGCGTGCCTGGCCAGCAGCGGTGCCACGGCGGCGCTGGCCGCCGCCGCGGCCGCGGGCGACGGGGGCGGCCCGCACCCGGCGGCGCACGCGCTCCGCGCCGCGCTCGCCGGCCACGCCGCGCTGTCGCCCGCGCCCGCCTGCATCGCCGCCGACGCCCACGCCCTGTACTCCCTCATCCCCGCCGTGGCTGGCGCTGGGATGGCGCCCGCCCAGGTCAGCGTGCGCGAGGGCGGCGGCCAAGGCGTCGCGGCCGCGGTCGGTCGCGCGACGGCCGCCGGCGCGGCCGGGCTGCTCCTCCCCCGCGCCCTGCTCGCCGCCACCGGCGCGGGCCCGGCCTTCCCCTGGTGCGCCTTTGGCCTGGTCGTCGACTGTGCGCCCGCCGGTGCGGATGGGGAGGGCGGGTCGGCCGAAGAAGAGGGCGTGCGCCGGGCGCTGGTCGCGGCCGCGGCCGCGGGCGTGCGCGCGGCCGTGGTGCGCCTGCCGCCCGGGTGCTTGGCCGGCGAGGAGGAGGACGGGCCGGCGGCGGCGGCGGACGCTGTCGCGGCTCCGCCACCAGCCGGGCCTGCCAGCCCACCACCCGCGCTGCGCCGGGAGGAGGAGGAGGAGGGGGAGGAGGGAGGCGGGGAGGCGGCGCTGCCGTCGCCGTCCATCTCACTGAGCTGGTCGGGCGGCGGGCGCGGCGGCGGCGGCGGCGCTCGCCCTCCTTCACCCGCCGCCGCCTGGTGGGACGGCGTCGCCGGCGGCCCTCCACCTGACCTGGCCGCCCGGCAGACGGGTGGGACGCCGTCGCCCTACCTGGACTTCGACGGCCTCATGCGAGAGGCCGGTGCGGGCGGCGGGGGTGGTGGTGGCGTCTGCTGGGGCGGGCCGGCCGCGCCGCCGCTCCTGCCCCATCGCCGCCAGCACCGGCACCACGCCCGCCCGCCGTCCGCCCAGCACGCCTTTGGCTTCACCGTCGGCTCCGACGATTATGACGACCCGCTCGTCGCGGCTGTGCGCGGCCACAGGGCGGGGCGGGCGGAGGAAGAGGGCGGCGCGGGCAGGTGCCTTGCCTCCAGCGCGTGGGCCCTGCCCTCGCCCCCCGCGTCGGGCGCCGCCGCCGCGCCCGTGGCTCAGGCGCCGGCCTCCCTGCCCGCGTACGCCCTGCCGACGACCAGCTCGGCCCGGCGGGCGGAGGCGGAGGCGGCGCTGGCGCGGTGGGGTGGGCGCGGGGGCGGCGGGCCGGCGGCGGCCGCCACCCGCGCGCGTGGCGGCGTGGCCAAGCCCGCCCACCGCGGGCGGCCGCGCCAGCAGCAGCCTCCGCCGCCGACGGGGCCGCGCCCCCGCCGCGGGCGGGATGAGACGACTCCGCCGCCGACAGGTACTAACGCTTTTTGGGCGTGGCGGCGGCGCCGGGCCGAGAGGGAGCGGGACGCGGCCGAGGGCGGGCGGCGTGGGTGGAGGTGAGGGGAGGAGGGGGGGTGGTGCGTGCGGTGATCCCACAGCACTGGTTTTTTTTTCGCGCACGCATTCGTTTTCGCCCCGCCCCACGCACTGCCAGCATGTCGCCGCCAACCGCCCTGGTCACGGGCGCGACGGGCTTTGTGGCCTCTGAAGTCGTCCTGCAATTGCTGCGCAAGGGGTGGAGCGTGCGCGGCACGGCGCGCGACACGGGCGACGCGCGGGCGGCCAACCTCGCGGCGCTCGCGGCGGCCCTCCCGGGCGACCTCACCCTCCACGCCGCCGACCTGCTCCAGGACGGCGCGTTCGCCGGTCCGGTCGCCGGCGCCGACGTCGTCTTCCACGTGGCCTCCCCCTTTTTCATCGAGGCCACCGACCCGCACGCCGAACTGATCGCGCCCGCCCTGTCCGGCACGCTGAACGTGCTGGCAGCCGTGCGGTCCGAGCGGGAGCGGACGGGCGGGCGGGCGCCGCGCCGCGTCGTCCTGACCTCCTCCGTCGCGGCCTGCCACGGCGAGTACGCGGCCCCGCCGGCCGCCGGCGAGCTGTACAGCGAAGCCGACTGGAACGCGACTAGCTCGACCGAAAATGGGCAAGGTTATCACCTCAGTAAAGTCCGGGCGGAGGAGGAGGCGTGGAAGGTGGCGAGGGCGTGCGGCATCGACTTGGTGACCATCTGCCCCAACTTCATTCTGGGCCCGCCCCTGCTCAAGGGCTCGTCCGGCACGTCGCTGGGCTTCATGCGGCGCCTGATCGAGGGGAAAGCCGCGCCGGCCGGCACGCCCATCATTTGCGACGTGCGCGACGTGGCGCGCGCGCACGTCCTGGCGGCGGAGAACGCGGGCGCGAGCGGGCGGTACATTGTGTCGCACGCGTCGCCGCTGCCACCGTCGTTGGTGGAGGCGGTGCTGAGGGAGGCGGGCTGCGCGGCGGCCCAGCCGGCGGAAAAGTTGGAGGACGAGGAGCGAGCGCTCCGCCCGCGGATCGACAACTCGCGCGCCTCGCACGACCTGGGACTGAGCCTGCGCCCCATGCGGGAGACGGTGGCGGACATGGTGACGGCGATGGTGGCGCTCAAGCTGGCAACAGTCGAGTGAAAGAAAAACAAGACACACGAACACACGCTAGGTTTTGCACAAGCCCCCCCCCCCCCTCTATTTTTTTGATTCATCCATCTGGCGCGAGCGGCACGTACAGGTCCTCCTCCCTCAGTTTCACGCCGTCCACTCGAATGCCGCCCCTCTTGCCCGGCACCAAAGCGTCGTCACCGTACAGTTCGCGATACACGGGCGGCAGCGGCGGGTCGGCCGGGCTGGACAGCCACAGGCGCAGCAGGTGGCGCGTCGCGCCGGGGCCGTCGGTGAAAGCCTCGCGCGTGTGCAGCGAGGTGTGATTGTTCAAGATTTGCATGTCGCCCGGGGCCAGGTGGCAGCGCAAGGCGAAGCGGTCAGAACCCGCCATGGCCTCGACCTTGGCGACGGCCGCGGTCTGTTGCGGCGTGAGCGGCGGGACGGACCCCGGAAAACGGGCCGCGGCCGCCACATAGTAGTTGGAGCTCAGGTTGACAAACAGGCGCCCGCCGTGGTAGTTGAAGACGGGCATTTCGAAGAAGCCGTCCTTGCCCGCCGGCACCTCGCCCTTGCGGTCGTAAAACCAAATGCCACGCGCGGCGAGGACGGCGGCGGCGGCCGGGTCGTCGGCGACCAGGGCGTCGTGGATGGCGGCGGACGACGCCCAGGCAGACCCACCCCCCTCCGCCGACTGTTCCAGGCACAGCAAGGACACCAGGTCGGCCGAGTCGTTGTGCCAGGGCTGGGCCGCGCACGTCGCGTACAGGCGCGTGTTGGGGTCCGCCGGGTCGAGCTTGAGGTCCGCGATGTGGCCGACCAAGTGCCCACTTTGCGTGTTGGGTCGCGCGCTGCCAAAAAAAGCGCCGACCAGCCAGTAGCGGAGTGTCACGTCCCAGGCGGACATGCCGGGCCGCGTTTTTGGGACGGGCAGGCCGCGGAGGAGGGCGAACCCGCGGCCTTGCCGGACCGTGTCCGCCGTGGCGTCCAGCAGCGCGCCAAGGCTGGGCGCGCGCGCGCGCAGCTCGGGCGTCAGCGCCACAGTCTCGATGGGCGTGCCGGGCGGGATGGCGGCCGCCATGGCGTCCAGCTCTGCCACCTGGGACGGTGAGAGCGTGGTCGCGTAGGACGACGGCGACGGGAAGTCGGCCGCTTCCCAGGCGCCGAGCGAGCTGGCCAGAGGGAGCGTGGATGGAGGGAGGGGTGGTGGGGTGGTGGGGTGTCGCGCGCAGGGAGCGCGCGCTGGGAAGCGAGACGGATTGAACAACACGGCCGCCAGGGCCCGCACATCCTTCCAAAGCCCTACACTTGACGCTCTCATCTAGCTCTCACCTATCGCCTCTTCCCATGCGTGCGTGTCGCGACCGAGTTTGATGGGACTCAAGGCGCAGGCGACGGCGTGGAGGACAGGGAACGCAGCAATGGCCTCACGCGAGTCGTCTCGCGAGCCGAACCTCTCTCACCGCTCTCCATCCAAAAAAAAAGTGACACACTTTTTACACCCTCCCCGCCGCCCGCTCCCTGCTCTCGTACGCGCCGCAGATGCGATCACTGACAGCAAAGACAATGGCCTGGCCAGGCGGGATGCGCAACAGGCGCGGCAGCAGGCCCTTCCACAGCGCCCGCAACCCTTCCTCGCGCGGGATGGTGACGAGCGCGTGCGCAAACCCACGGTAATGGGTGTTGGCCCGCCCCGGGCCGCCGCCGTCTTTGCCCTGGGCTTGGAGCCGGGTTTTGATGACGTCCATGGGCCCCGTCGCGATTGGGCCGATGCACGCGGCGGAAAACCCAGAAATCATCGACTGGACGGGCGTGAGCATTTTGCCGTCGCCCTCCCTTTTGCCCCAGTAAATCGCGTCGGCCTTGTTCTTGGCCGTGAACAGGCACATCTGGTTTGTGCCGTTGCGCATCATGGTGGGGGCCGCGCCGGACCAGAGGCCACGCACGCCCTCCTCCCGCAGGATCGTCGCGGCCGCGTGGACGGGGCCCTTGTACTTCAAGGCCGCCCGGTCCATCCCGCGCTGTTGCTGCAGGCGAATCTTCGTCGTCTCAAAGGGCGTGACGATCACCAGGGCCTCCGTGACGCCCGCGCACAGGCCGGCCAGCATGCGGCGCCCGTCGGTCAGGTGGCCGTCCTTGTCGCGCAACGCGCTGGAATACACGGCGTTTGTCCCCATGCGCAGCGCGTACTTCAGCGTCAGGTGCGTCGCAAAGGGCGTCAAGCCCTTCCACAGGGCGCGCACGCCTTCCTGGGACGCGATCTTGCGGCCGCAGTCCGCAATGCCCGTGTACTGGCGCGTATGGTCCAGTTGGAGGCGTGTCTTGATCGTGTCTGTTGTTTGATTGGATGGGTGTTGGATGGGCGGATGGATGGGCGGACGGATGGGCGGATGGATGGATGGTTGCTCTTTTTCCTCCCGCCCGCGCACAGCAACACGCAAGCACGACTCACCAATGGGCTGCAGGCACACCGCTTCCATGAGGCCGCCCATGGAGCCTTTGTAGAGGATGGGACCAAGAGGGACGGGTGTGAGAGAGCATGCATGCCGGCCAGGAGAGGAGGAGGGGGGGGGGGCAAGGTTGGCCCGGCTGTGCCTGTGCGGCTAGGGCACCACTCCGCCCCTCAATTCCGCCGCCATTACCTGCGAAACTCTTCACGCCCGGCGGCACGTGGTAGATGCCGGCATTGGCCGCTCCATCCCGCGCGCCGGCGGGCGCCATGAGATTCAGAGATCAGTGCTAGGGCGGTCTCAACAAAAAGTTTGCCGTCGCCGATGCGCTCGCCCACGCTGTGCACGGCGCCAGTTTTTTCGGAGCCTCCAGCAGCCGCACGGACAGAGGGAGGCGATGTCGTTGGGGTCACGCCTCCTCACAGGAGTGTGGGGAGTGGGAAAAATGGGGGACGCACGCCCCCCGCTGTTTCCCGTCCAACAACAACCTCCTCCACCGACACAGAAAAAAAAAAGGGGCGAGTGCCCCCACGACTCGGGACCCCGGCCGCTCTCCTCATCGCTCCCTCTCTACACATGTCCTACACCACCGCCACACCCTCCTCGTCAACCAGGTGCCTCCTCACCACCCGCTGAACAAACCAGTCCACGCTAAACTGCATGTGCGCGCCCGGCGCTTCCTCGAAAAAGAGCCCGCCCCTGGCGTCCAACTTTTTCAGGCCGAGCCAGTCGTCCCGATACAGGTCGCTCTCCCGCAGCGGCACCGCCTCCCAGCCTCCGCCGTCGGCGCTGGGGCGCACGTCGGAAAACCAGGCCGAGTCGCGCGGGACGACGGTGACGTCGTCGGTGAAGCGCACCATGACGAAGCGGTCCAGGGCCGCCAGGGCGGCCGCGTACGTAGCGTTGGGGCAGCGGGCGGGCAGGTCGCCGTCGCGTCCGCCGGCCGCGTTGGGGACGCGGGCGGGCGGGTCGCCGCGTCCGCCGCCGCCGCCGCCACGCCCGGGCGCGTCGCACGCGTGCTCGTTGTTGATGTCCGCCAGGAACGCGTTCACCCGCCGGTAGGTCGCCAGGCGCGACGGCGGCTTGTAGTACTGCGCCTGGACCAGGTGGGAGCGGACCCACGGCAGGTCGACGCCCACGCCCGCTGCGGCGGCCGCGGCCGCGCACAGCGACCAGGCGTGGGCGGACGCGTTGGACGGCAGGGGACACAGCGGCAGCGACGCGACGCCCTGGTGCTGGGCGCCCAGCGTGATCAGGCGGCGCAGGCGGGGCTGGCGGCCGCCGGGCCCGCCCACGTTCCCGCCGCACCGCTGCGCCACGGCCCGCAAAAACTGCCCGCCCTGCGAGAATCCCACCGCGTGGTAGGCGCCCGCGCGCGCGATGCGCGGGTCGGCCGCAATGGCTTCGCACGCCGACGCGACCTGGTCGTTGACGGAGCCGAAGAAGCCGGACGCGACGTCCGCCGCTTCCGACGCCCCGCCGCCCGGGGACAGGGACAGGACGTACGCGCCCGTCCCGTCGACGATGGCGGAGGCCAGCGCGCCCAGGGATGCCGGGTTGCAGCAGGAGTCGCCCATGCCGTGCCAGAAGACGACGGGGAGGGGGGCGCGCGGTGGGGTGGGGGTCGGGGCGGGCGCGGCGGGCGCGTCGGCGGCGGGCGCCTGGGCCGGTGGGTGGCGGGCGCGGCGGGGCGTGGGCGGCGATGCCCCGCGCGCCGCCGTGCTCGACAGCACGAGCAGGGCGGTCGCCACCGCCACGACGCCGCCTGCTGCGAGTGTGCGACTCCGTGAGCGCGTCATCTGGAGCAGTGCGTGCCTCGGCACGGCCGTCCTCCTCCTCCCCGAAAACAGAAACCGTGGGGACTGCGTGAAAAGGGACAGTGTGATGACGGCGCAACACACACACTCGCGTGTTGCGAGCGGCGGTGGCGGCGCGCACAAAAAGAAAAAAAAAAAAAAACAAAAAAAAAAACAAAAAAAACAGCCATGCCCTCCCTCTTCCAGCTGGCGGCCTTGGCCACAGCCATCGCCGCCCCAGCCGTGGCCGGCTGGGCCTTTTTTGGCGCGGCCCTGGGCGACGGCGACGACGCCGGCGACGGCACGGCGCAGGTGCGTTTGAGACGATGACGCAGAAAAAAAAAGGCGACGGCGAAGCAGTTGAAGCGCCGCCCGTGAGCGGAGGGAGGGGCGCTCCGACGGGTTCCGCTCCCCGTTTGAGTGCTCCAGCCATCGCCCTTGTTTGCTGTCGGTGGAGATATGGAAATCGAAAGCGTCCTGCCCCTCACCGACGACGCATGCTGTTGCACTTGCGCTCCCCAACCTTTGCTCCATCCCACCCAGGCCCTCTTCACCGCCGTCTTCGCCCTGTCCGCGGGCTTGTTGGAAATGCTGGTGTTTCAAGTCGCGGGCTTCCTGGACGACGGGTAAGAGTTGCAGAGAGAGGAACAACGCACGCGCGCACTGTCTCTCCCCCCCTGTCGTCGCCTCTCCCCGCACTCCATCCACCTCCCATCCCCTCACCTCCACAGCCTGCGCGCCGCGGCCTGGAAAGCCGACGTCGCCGGCCTCCTCCTCATGTTGGGCGTTGCCGTCCCCTTTGTCGCGCTGTACCGAACCCTGGCAGCCCGTGGCAGCAGCGGGGAAGGGGGCGCGGCATCCGCGCCGGAGGGCGGGCCGCCGCCCTCGCTGACCGCCGCGCTCGCGCTCGGCGTGGGCGGCGCCGCCCTGTGGCGCCTGGGCGCCGCGTGGCCGGGCGTGCCTCAGCTCGCCGCCGCTGCCAAAGCCGCAGGCGCCGGCCCGCCGTCCACCATGGCGGGCGCCGTGGCGCGCGCCGGCGCGGCGGGCGCGGCCGTCGTCGGCGTGCTGAGCGGGTACGGCGCCGTCGCGCTGCCCCGCGCCCACCTCGCCGCGTTCGTCGTGCCCGTCAGCGCGCGCGACGTCGCGGCGGCGGACGCCCAACTCGTCCGCACAGTGGAGCTGGCGGCGCGGAAACGCAAAGCGGCGGCGCTGGCGGCCAGGAGGCACGCGGCCGGCAGGGCCGGGGGCGGCGGCGTGCGCGGCGGCGGCGCGCCCCGGTCGGGCCTCTCCCGCTTCCTGCCCTTTGGCGGCGGCGGCGGCGGCGGCGGGTCCGACGCCGCCGCCGCCGTCGCCCTCACCACTGAAGCGTCAGCCCTGGACGCCCTGGCACGCGAGCTGGCAGCAGACGCGCTGGACAGGCGGCGCGAGGCCGACCGCGCGCGCGGGGCGCGCACGCTCGGCGGGCGCGCGCGCAACGCGCTCGGCTACGCCCTGTCCGCATACTGCGCCCTCCGCGTGTGCGCGTCCCTGCGCGACCTGGTCCGCGGGCCGCCCCCTCCAGGCGCGGCGGCCGACCCTGCCGCTCGGCTGCTGGGCGGCGCCCTGGCGCGGGCGCTGAGCGCGCTGCTGCCGGCGGGCGTGCCGCCGCCCTCGGCCGCGGACGCGTCGCACTACGTGGCCGTCGCCCTCGTCGGCGCGGTCGGCGTCGGCTCGCTCAACGGCTTCTTGCGCGCCTGCCGCCGCGCGCTCGCCGCGGCGTCGGGGTCGCGCTCGACGGCCGCGCCGTCCGCCGCGGCCCTGGCCCTGTGCGAGGTCCTGGGGCTGTACGCCCTGTCCACGCTCCTGCTGACCGCGCGGCGGCTGCCCGACGCGCACCGGGCGGCCGTCGCGGCCGCGCTGGGCGGGGATTTGGACGCCGCGCCCTACCTGACCTGGTTCAACGGCATGCTGCTGGTGGGCGTGGGCTGCACGGCCCTGGGTCTGGCAGCCGCGCGGGCGTTGAAAGACTTGGACGGGGTGGGTGCGGCGTGACAACAGCGGCGGGGTGTTAGGCAAGCAGTGCGTTTTTTGGTGTTCCCATCCCGACCCGCCTCACCCCTCCATCCCCACCTCCTGCCTCGATAAAAACACCCCCCCCTCCGCTCTCTGCGCGCGCGCGCGCGCAGAGATTTGGCCACGTCTAAGAACCTCAAAACCAGGCCATCCACCAAATATACATGTCCGCCAGGTTGCCCCGGTCCGTGGCTTCATCGATCAGGCGGGCCACCTGGCCCGGCACGGCCAGGGGCAGGCAGGGCGTCGACCGCACGCCCAGCAGCGTGCCCGTCAGCCGCCCGCGCATCGTCGCCATCGCGTCCTGGGCCTGCGGGTTGTCGGCCTCGGCCGCGGCCAGCGCGGGCGGCCCGCCGCCGCCGGACCCGCCGCCGCCCGCCGCCGCCGCCGCCGCCCGGGACGCCAGCGCCGCCGCGCCGCGCGACCATTCGACCAGGGGGTCGTGCACAAACGTCTCCAGGACGGACAGGAGCGTCTCGCGGTGCGCGCGCAGCGCGGCCAGCGTCGCTTCGGCCGCGGGCCGGTACGCGCCCTCCACGCCCGCCACGCCAAAGGCGTCGACGATGTTTTGGGTCAGGCGGAAGGGCACGACCTCCGGCTTCTCCAGGGTCAGGCCCTTGTCGAACAGGCAGGAGAAGTCGACGTGGACGACCTCGCCGGTCGCCCCGCACAGCAGCACGTTCTCGCCGTGGCGATCGCCCAGCCCCACGACGTGGCCCACCACGGACCAGGCCGCGGCCCCGCGGGCCAGGGCCAGGCGCGCCGCGTGCCAGGCGGCCGGGTCGCGGAAGGAGGCCGCGTACCACCGGTGCAGGCGGGGCGGCAGGGCGGCCAGGACGCGCTCCAGCCACTCCACCTTGGCGCGCGACGCGGCCGCGGCCCCCGGGGGCGCGGCCGGGCCCGTCGCCTCGTCGTACCAGGCCTTGATGGTCGGGTTGGTGGTCCGCGGGTTGTACAGGCCCTCCGCCTCGTACACCTCCTGGCAGCAGTGGCGCAGGACGCGGGTGTGGGCCACCCACTCCACCAGGCCGCAGTCCTCGGTCAGGGGCTGGACGGCAAACCGGCGCAGGCGCAGGCCGCGCCGCGAGGCCGCGTGCTCCCGCGCAAACAGCGCGTTCGCGACGCCCGCCACCTCCATCATGCGCGCGTCCTTGCGCAGGTCGTCCTTGGGCTTGGCCAGGAAGGCGTACGGCCGGCCGTCCGAGCCCAGGAGCGTCAGGCGCTTGGGCCGCTGCAGGGAGTGGAGGACGGTGACCTCGTCCGCAAACCCGGCGATGGAGAGCAGGGGCGGGCCGCCGCCGCCGTGCCCGCCGCCGCCGCCGTCGCCGCCGCCGCCGCCGCCGCCGGGCAGCCCGCCCTCCGACGCCCCCGGTGCGGCCGCGAGCGCCGCGGACACCGGGACGACGATGCCCAGGGGCGCCAGGCGGGCGAGCGCGCCAAAGTCGCGGCGGACGGAGAACGAGCGCGCGCGGCCCGCGGGCGCGTGGTGGCACAGCCGGATCAGCTGGTCGCACAGGGCCGCGAAGGCCGCGTGCAGGGCGCGGGCGGCGTCGGACCCGCCGTCCGGCGCGTGCCGCTTCGCGGACGCCAGGATGGCCGCCGCCGCTTCGGCGCGGGCGGGGACCGCGGACTTGGAGACGGAGGCCAGGGCCCACAGGCACTGCTGCGGGTACGCGGCCGCGACGCGCGTGAGCAGGTGGCGGCCGACGCCCTGCGTCTCCGGGTGCGGGTGGCAGACGCGGGAGGTGAGCTGGGGCAGGGCGGGCAGCCAGGACCGCAGGGGCAACGCCTTGACGAGCGCCTGCATGGCGCCCAGGACGTCGGCCCGGGCGGCCTTCTCGCGGTGGGTCGGCGGGCGGGGCAGCGCCACGCAGCGCGACCCGACCTCGAAGAACGCGGTCAGCAGGCGGGGCAGGGCCTGGGCCGCGTGGTCGGACCCGGCCGCCAGGGCCGCGCCGTAGTGGCGCAGGACGCGGGGCACGATCTCGACAAAGGGCACGTCCTCGCCCAGCGGGATGCGCGACCGGCCGGACAGGCGGTCGGTGCCGGCGGCGCGCGGGCCAGACGCGCCGCCGCCCCCGCCGCCGCCGCCGCCGCCGCCCCCGCCCCCACTGCCCGCCTGCCGGGCCTTGGCGTCGGACGCCAGGGCGTCCAGGTACGCGCCAAAGTGGAAGTGGGCTTCCGCGCCCACGCCGGAGGACTTGGGCGCCAACGCCACCGCGCGTTCAAACAGGTCGGCCACGTCCGTCGACGCGCCTTGGCCCGCCTCCGCCGACCAGCGGGCGAGCTGGAGCACCGCGTCGGCTTCCCGCCGCCGCGCGTCGGCGGGCGTGCCCGCGGCCGGCGGGCCCCCGCCCCGCGCCGCGTCCGCGGCCGCCACTTCTTCGCGGAGGAGGGCCAGGGCGCGCGTCGGCGCGTCCCGGTCCCACAGCAGGCGCGCGCGTTCCAGGGCGGCGCCGGGCGCGCCCAGGGCCGCGGCCTCGAGCGCCGCGCCCGCGGCCGCTTCCATGTGCCCGCCCGCCCGGGACAGCGACGCCAGCGCCAACGCCGCCCCGCCCGCGTCCGCGGTCGCGCCGGCCAGGCGCGCCAGCTGAATGCGGAGCGTGAGGATGGGGCCTTGCGCGGCCAGGGCGGGCCGGGCGGCGGCCAGGCGCTCGCCCCAACGCAGGCGGCGCGCGCGCTCGTGGGGGCCGACAGCCGCGGAGGACGGCGCCGCCTCTCCGCCGCCGCCAAACGGCCCGCGCGACGCGACGAGCAGGCCGCCCGCGTCTTCGACTTCCTGCAGCATGTGCAGGCGGACGACCGCGCTGTGCGCGCGTTCGTAAGAGCCTTCCAGTGACGCAGCGCGCAGCGCGGGCACGCACGCCGCGCGCGCGGCCGCGAGTTCGCGGCGCAGGCGCGGCCCGTCGCGCGCGTGCAGGGCCGCCAGCGCGCCGCCGACCCGGAGCTCCCACCCGTCATCGTCGTCGGCTTCGACGGCGGTCGTGCCGGCGGCGGCGGCTGCAGCGGCGGCCCAGGCGGGTTGCGCGGAGGTCGCCGCCAGGGCGGCCAGGGCGGCAGACGTGGGGGGCGGCACGCCGTGCGCCCGCGCGGCGGCCAGGCGGTCGTCGAGCTCCTCCCACCGCCCCAGGCGCCACGCGGCCGCCACGCCGACGGACGCCAACGCCGCCGCGGCGGCTTCTTGGCCGGGGCCCACGCCGGCCAGCCAGCCGTCAGCTTCGGCCAGGGCGCCCGCGGCGTGGCCCATGCCCAGGAGGGCGCGCAGGTGGCCGCGCCGGGCGGAGGACAAGGCGCCGCCGCTGTCGGGCGGGCGGGCAGGCGTCGCGGTCGTCGGCTGCGACGGCGCGACGAGCGGCCGCGCGGCCGCGGGCACTGGCGCCGTCCCGTTGCGGCGGCGGCGGCGCGACCCACCGCCACGACCACCAGCAGGCTGGGGTGGAGGCGGCGCAGGCGGCGGCACGCCAGCGCCGGCCGTGGTGTCGCCGCCCCCGGCTTCGGCGGCCAGCTGGCGCTCGCGCAGCGCGAGCGCTTCGCCCCACGCGCCCGCGGCTTCCGCGACAGCCAACTCGTCGTCCGCGGCCGCGGCCCGGGCGGCCACAGGCCCGCGCAAGCGGGCCAGGCCCGCCAGGCCGTCGCCGTCCGGTTCGCCCAACCGGGCGTACACGCCCATGAGGAAAGACACGGACCCGTCGTCGTACGTGGCGGTCGTCAGCGCAGACGGGTTGCCGCCGCCGCCGCCGTGCGCCGCGCGCGCGGCTTCTTCGCCCGCCCGCAGCGCGCGCGCGTGCGCGGCCGCCGCCGCCGCCGCGTCCGCGATGGCGGAAAGCGGGATGCGGTCCAGGCAGGACCGCAGGGCGGACGCGTCGACGCCGCCCTCGGCCGGGCCCGGGAAGGCGGGCGGGGCGGAGGGTTGGGCCTGGCCGCTTTGCGAGGCGCCGCCGCCGCGGCGGCCGCTCCCGCCCCCTGCCGCGGCCGCGCGCGCGGCCGCCGCCGCCCGCTCCGCCGCGGCCGTCGCGGCGGCTTCCTCCGCTTCCGTCGCGTCGGCCCAGGCGTGCATGGTGTCCAGCAACCCAAACACTGCCTGGACGGCCAGGCCGCCTTCACGCGAGGACCGGCCGTGCGCCAACACCGCGCACACCTCGGCCGCGACCTCCTGCGCCGCGGCCTCCCCACCAAACGCCAGCGCGTCCGCGACCGCGTGCGGCAGCAGGAACAGGGCCGTCCCCACATCCCGGCGCAGGACGGGCGTGCAGGCCGCGTGCAGGCGGGCCCACGGCCCCGCCTGGACGTGGCGCTCCACCAGGTGGCGCAGCCAGGTGGCGAGCCAGCGCCAGGCCGGCGCGCCCGGGGCCATGGCCGTGAAGATGACGCTGGGCCCGGGCCGGGAGGCGTGCCGGACGAGGAGGTGGTAGTGGGACGACAGGAAGGGCGCGACCAGGTCCCGGTCGCCCGGCGGTAGGGCGGCCAGGAGCGGGCAGTCGGGTTGCTCTGCCGCCTGCGCGCCGGGCACGCCGGGCGGGACGGCCCACCCGTAGTGGCGCAGCACTTCCTGGATGGCGAACGTCGCGGCGTCGAGCGTGGGCATGGAGTTGGCGACGCGCAGCAGGCGGACCAAGTGGCCGGCGAGGAGGGCAGCGGGCAAGCCCAGGCGGCGGCCGGGCGCGGCGGGCGCGGCGGGCGAGGCCGCCTGCGCGTCGGGCGGCGGGGCGGCCGCCGCCGCAGCGCCGGGCGTGGCCGGCAGCGCGCCCAGGCCCAGGCCCAGGCCCCCGCCCAGCCCGCCGCCGCCGCCGCCGCCGGCGCCACCGTCGGACCGGATGAGGGACGGGTCGACCGCGCCGACCAAGCCCAGGCATTCAGCCGCGGCCAGGGCGGCCGCCCCGCCCGCCGGGCCGTCGACGCCGGGCGCGCAGCAGGCCAGCAGCCCGGTGACGAGCGAGGAGAGCAGCGCGCGCGCGGCGGCCGTCGCGGCAGCCTCATCGTCGCTCGCGGACGCCGTCGCCGCCGCCGGCGAGCCCGCGTCGCCGCCCGTCCGCGCGCCCGCCGCAGCGGTGAGCAGGGACCCCAACCAGGACCGGTGGGCGGCCAGGTGGTCGCGCAGCTCGGCGGCGGCCGTGGCGCGGACGGCGGGCGCGGGCGACGCGAGCGGGGCGAGGAGCGCGCGCGCGCGCGCTTCCGCGCTGCCCGCCGCGCCCGCGCCCGCCGCCGCGCGGGCGGCGTTCAGGGCAGAACGGACGGCGGCTAGTTCGGCTGGGCCGGCGGGCAGCGGCGGCAGGGCGGCCAGGGCCGGGGAGGGGAGCCCCCCGCGCAGGACTAGCTCTTCCAGGGCCGCGGCCGCGCCGGCGGCGGGCGGCCCGCCCGCGAGCGCCGGCTCCAGCAGCGCGACGACGACCTGGCCCGCGACGGCGGCCAGCTGGCCGGGCGCGTGCGTGGCCAGGGCAGCCACCAAAGCACGCCAGCCTTCCAGGGCTTGGAGCCGGGCGACGAGCGGCAGGCCGGCGGGCGCCGCGTCGCCGGCGCCACTCCCACTCCCACCCCCACCCCCGCGCACGCCCATCCCCAGCAGCACCGTCAGCTGGGGCAGGAAACGGGCGACGTGGCGGCCCACCAGGCCAATGAGCAGGAGCACGCACCGCAACACGTTGAGCGGGGACTGGATGCCGCCGACGGCGGACGTGGAGCCGGCCAGGCCGGTGGAGGCGGACGTGGCAGCGCCGACGCCACCACCCACGCCCGCGGCCGCGCCCAGGGCGTCGCCGTACGCTTTCAAGATGCGGACCACGGCATCGCTGGATGCCAGGTAGTCGGCCACGGCTTCAGCTGTGGGCACAGACCCAGGCACCGTCGACGCGGCCGAGGGATCGCCCGCCATCGCGGCCAGCTCGCCCAGCATGGACCGGACGCGGGCGTCGACGTCCGCGGGCGGTCCGCCGCGCGCGCGCCCGCCCCAGCCCGGCGCGGCGCCGGCGCGGGCCACCAGCTCCATGATGGTGCGCTGCACGACCGCCGGGTCCGCGACAAAGGTGAAGAAGGAGGTGGCGGGCGGGGGAGGGTCGGCGGCGGGAGGAGGCCGCACGTCGGCCGCGCGCGCCCGCCGGCCGGTGGTCGGCGGCGGCGCGGCCGCCGCGTCCCCGTCCGCGCCCAGCCGCCCCGCCAGCCCAGCCTCGAAATACGTCATGAACCCGTCAAAGTCCGGGTTGGCTTCCCACAGCGCGCGCGCGACGGCCAGGTGGCCGTGCTCGCGCAGCAGGCGGGTGATGGCTTCGCCCGGCGGGCGGCCCGCGCGCGCGTAGCCTGCCCGGCCCGCCAGGGCAGCCAGCCCCGCGCCGTCGCGGGCGTCGACCAACGCAGGCACGCACGCGGGTGCGACGTAGTGGGACGCCAGCGTGGTTTCATCCGGCCCGTCCAGGACGTCCACCAGCTCGCCCAGCAGGTCCGGATGCTTGGTGAGCGACCGGCCGACGAATTCCAACAGTTTCGGGCGGGCGAAGACGAAGCGGCGGACGGACGCGGCGACGGCCTCCGCCGGGAGGAGGGGCAGGGGGCGTGGACGCGACGGCGACGGCGGCGCGCCGTAGGCCGCGACCGCCATCGCGCCCAGCAAGTCTCCGGCAGCCGCGCGCACGCCCGCGTCCGCGTCGTCCAGCGGCGTCAGGACGCTGACCCGGGCCAAGATGTCGGCGCCCGGGCTGCGGCAGCCCGCCGCCGCGGCGGCCAGGGCGACGAGGGCCGTGGGGCGGGCGCCGCGCGGGGCGGACGCGGCGGCGGCGGACAGGGCCTGCAACAGGCGCACCTCGCAGCGCGCGGCTGCTGCAGCGGCCGTCGCCGCGTCCACGGCCCGGCCCGCCGCCGCAACAGCGGCAGCGCCGTCAGCGAAGGCAGCGAGTAGCGCGGGAGGCACGGTGGGAGTGGACGCAAACGCCGCCGCGACCGCGGACCGGACGGCGGGCGACGGCGACGCGGCGGCAGCGAGCAGGCGTGGCGCGAGGCAGCGCGCTGACGGTTCGTCCGCCGGCGCGGCCGCCAGCCAGGCGAAGAGGGCGCGCACGCCGGCGGCTTGCACACGCGCGGGCGGGAGGGGGGGTTGGCCGGGCGTGCCCAGCAAGGCGTCGGCCAGGCCGGCGGCGTGGTCGCCGGGGAAGGGCGCGGGCGGGGTGGTCGCGCCAGTCGTGGTGGAGGTGGGTGGAGCCACGGCTGCAGCAGCACCCGCCCACGCCCGGCCTGACGCGGCACCGCCCGCCCACTGCCGCACGAGCGGGGACGGAGTTGGCCCACCGCTCTCCTCGATCGCCGCACACGCGCTCGCGACCACGCCCATCAGGACGGCCGGCGCCGGCGCGCCGTGGCCGGTCGGCCGGCGCGTGAGCGCGGCCGCGCCCGCGCCGGCCGCAGCGGCAACTTCGGGTTCCGGCCCAGCCGCCAGGCGGGCCAGGATGGCGGCGGCAGCGCCGGCGGCTTTGGCGGCCGCACGCGGCGCGGCCGCGCCCAGGGCAGCCGCCGCCGCCGCCGCGCCCGCCCGCACGGCCGGGTGCGCGTCCTCGGCCGCACGCGCGAGGGGCGTGCCCCGCCCAAAGAGCGAGCCGGTCGCGGGCGCGCCGCCGTCGCCGGCAGCGGCCACGTCCAGGACGCCCGCGACGACGGAGACGCGCAGGGCGACCAGTTTGGCGGGCGTGGACCAGGCGTCACCATCCTCGCCGCCGGCCGCCCAGGCGGCGCCCGCGAGCGCGCGCAGCTCGTCGCGGCCCAGGCCCAGGCCGCGGCACTCGTCGCGCGCGGCGGCCGCGGCGGACGGCGGGCCGGCCGTCCCCGCCGCCACGGCCGCCGCAGCGGACCGGCAGGCGGCGGCGTGGAAAGCGTCCACGCAGGCCAGGGCCAGGGCGACGCCGGGTGGAGGCGCGCCCGGCCGCGCCGCGGCTTCGGCCCAGCCGACGACGGCCGGGCGGGCGGCGTCGCGCAGGCGGGCCGACAGGCCGCCCGCTCCCGCCAGCAAGGCCGCTAGGGCTCGGGCACGGTCCGTGGACGTCCAGTCCACGCCGGGAGCGGACGGGTGAGACCGGGCGAGGGCGGCCGCGATGGCAGCCGGGAGGGGCGGACCGGTGGAGGCGGAGGTCGACGCGCCGCCGTCGCCGGGCCCGCCGCCGCCGTCGACCATGCGCCGGCGTTTCGACGCGGGCGTCGCGCCATTGACGGTGGTGGCACCCCCACCAAAAGCCGCGTCCAGGGCCGCGGACCCCGCGTCGGCGGCGGCGGCGGCCAGGGCGGTCACCGTGCCGTCGCCGCCGGCCCGGCCGTCGGCGCTCGCCACCAGCGCGGGCAGGGCGGTTGCCAGCGCCGGCGCCGCGTCTTCCGGCGCGGCCTGGGCAAGGGCAGCCAGCGCGTCTAAAAGCGCGGTCAGGGGGGCGGTCTCTGGCGCAGGGCGACGGGTCCAGGCCACAGCGGCGTGCGCGAGCGCGGCCGCGGCACGCGCGTCGAGCGCGGGCGCGCGCGGCCGGCCGGCCGTGGCCAGGCGGGCCACCAGCCCCGCCGCCGCCGCCACGGCGTCCGGGTCGGGGACGGCCAGGGCAGTCAAAGCAGAGCCTTCCAAAGCGGGTGCCAGCGAGAGCCCGCCCTCCCCACCCGCGTCCACCCAGGCGGCGGCGGCGGCCAGGGCCGCGCTGAGCAGCTCGCCCGCTGCGGCGGTCGCGGGGCCGCGCGGCGCGGGCGCCGCCGCGGCCGCGCGGGCCGACAGGCTCAGCAGGCGGCCCAGGACGGGTACGGCGGACAGGGGTGACACGGCCTCCACCACCGCCGCCGGGCGGAGGGCGAGCGCGCGGGCCAGGGCCGTGCAGGCGGCCGCGGCCAGGAGCGCGGCGCGCGCGGGTGTCGCGAGGCGGGCGGCGACGGGCGGGGGAGCCGACGCGCCGCACAGGGCGGCCGCCGCGCCGTCCAGGAGCGGGACGAAGACGGGCTCGTGCTCATGCGCGTCTGATGCCGACGCGACCAGGCAGGCGAGGGCGTCGTCCGCCGCCGCCGCCAGGCCGGCCAGCCCAGCAGCGAGTGCGCCCACCGCCGAGCCTTGCTCGGCTTCGTCTTCTCCTTCTTGGCCCTCCTCCTCCGCCCGGGTCGCTGCGTCCGCGCCTTCCACGGCCGCGACGAGGGCTAGGGCGTCGAGCGCGTTTTTCATGATGGCCGGGCGCAGGCGGCCGGGCGAGGCAGCATTGCCGCTGCCGCCACCACCACCGCCCGCCGCGGCCAGGGCCAACAGCCGGCCCACGCACGCGGCCGCCGCGGCGTGCGCGGGCGGTGACCCGGCCAGGGCGGAAGGGTAGGTGCGCAGGGCCATGTCGACGAGCTGGACGACGGTTTGGAGGTCGTCCTCGGACCGGGCTGGGCGTGTGTGGCGTGGATGGAGGGGGTGTGGATGGGATGGGTGAGGGGGGGGGGGCGGCGCGCGCGCGCGCGTTTGTCTTTCAACGCTGTCGCGCGTTCCGCCACGGCCCAGCGCGCCACCCGCACGCCACCCTCCGGCCAGTCGTGCGCACACCCCTGCCCACACTCACCTGCCGCCGTGCCGTCTGCTTCCACGCACGTGCCCAGCAATTGGGGCAGGAGCACGCGCATGCGGCTCGCGACGGGCGCGGCGCCACCGCCGCCTCCCGCGGCCTCGTCCCGCATGCAGGCCGCGATGTCGTTGAGCAGGGCGGTCATGTCGCGGTTGGTAGGGGACGGGCGTGGGGCGGGCCGCATTGTGGGCGCCGCGGCCGCGGCAACTTGGCCGAGCATTGACGAGCGCGCCGCAGCGTGCGAAGCGTGGCGCGGTGTTTTTCTCTGGGATGATGCACGCGCGTCCGTGTGTGCGGGGGGATTCTCTTCACGCGGGCGTGAGCGTGGCGAGCATGGCTGTGTGTGCCTGTGTTCTGAAAGTTGTGGCTGCCGGAAAAGGCGGCACAGGCGCCCCACCGGGGCGAGCGAGCAAAAAACAAACAGTGAGGCGTGCCTGGAGAAAACAAGCCGCGTGAAAGTCGCCTTTTTTTTTGTTTGGCCAAAGAAAAAAGGAAAGGCACGCCTTTGGAATCAGCCGCCTTCATCCACACGCACGCACGCTCGCACGCCCGCACGCGAGCCGCACCCACGAGCCCACCCGCTCACGCCGCCAGCCGCATCGAAAAAGCCAGCATCAGAAAATGGCGGACGCAGCAGCCGTCGCCGACGCGCCGCCGGCGGAAGCCGCCGCCGCCGCTCCCCCTGGCGCCGACGAGCCCTCCTCCTCCCAACCGCTGGAGGACGTGACGACCGCGATGCGGGCGCTGATGGCCGAGACGAGGGAGTGAGTGGATCTGTGGTGTTTTGGAGGCGAACGAATTCGGGCTCACGCGCGCGCTCCAGGCCCGCCCCTCCATCCATCCATCCATCCCTCTCGTTCTCACAGCGCGCACTCTCCCCCCACTCCCACCACCACCACACCGCACAGACTCACCCTGGACGAGCGCTTTGCCCTGGCCCGGTCCGTCGGCGAGGAATGCATCCAAAACGCCGAGCTGCGCAACCTGCTCGAGAAAAAGCCAAACCCGGTCGCGTACGACGGCTTCGAGCCGTCGGGGCGGATGCACATCGCCCAAGGCGTCATGAAGGCGTTGAACGTCAACAAGCTGACCCGGTCCGGCGTCACCTTCAAATTCTGGGTGGCGGACTGGTTTGCGCAGCTGAACAACAAGATGGGCGGCGACCTGAAAAAGATTCAGGCGGTGGGAGACTACATGGTCGAGATTTGGAAGGCCGTCGGCATGGAAGGCATCGGCGACAAAGTCTTGTTCCTGAACGCGTCGGAAGAGATCAATGCGCGGGCGGGCGAGTACTGGACGCTGGTCATGGACGTGGCCCGGCGCAACAACCTGAAGCGCATCATCCGGTGTTCGCAGGCACGTGGAGAGGGGGGTGGAGAGGGGGGTGGAGGGTGAGAGCCCTTAGCCCCAACCCCCCCCCTTCGCCCGCCCGCCCGCCTGGCTTCGCTCCATTACATGTCCTCACGCCCGCCCCATCCCCGCCCCATCCCGCCAACCACCCAGATCATGGGCCGGGCCGAGTCGGACGACCTGTCCGCCGCCCAGATCTTCTACCCCTGCATGCAGTGCGCGGACATCTTCTTCCTCAAGGCGGACATCTGCCAGCTGGGCATGGACCAGCGCAAGGTCAACGTGCTCGCGCGCGAATACTGCGACGCGACCAAGCGCAAGCTCAAGCCCGTCATCCTGTCGCACGCCATGCTGCCGGGCCTGCTGCAAGGCCAGGAGAAGATGTCCAAGTCCGACCCCAACTCCGCCATCTTCATGGAGGACTCCGCCGCCGACGTGGCCTCCAAAATCAAAAAGGCGTACTGCCCGCCGGGCGTGGTGGACGGCAACCCGTGCCTGGAGTACGTCCGCCTCATCGTCCTGCCCTGGTTTGGCAGGTTCGACGTGCCGCGGTCCGAGAAGGGCGGGGGCGGCGTGGCGTCGTACACCGAGTTCAAGGACCTGGCGGCCGAGTACGCGGCCGGGGCGTGCCACCCCGGCGACCTGAAGCCCGCGCTCGCGGCCGCGCTCAACGCGATCCTGGAACCGGTGCGGGCGCACTTTGCGTCCGACGCCCGCGCGGCGGAGCTGCTGAAGAAAGTGAAGAGTTACAAGGTCACCAAGTGAAACGCCTGCGTGTTGTGTGGCGCGCGCGCGCGCGCGTAGGGGAGAGTCGGGCGGATGGCGGGGACCGGGGGGGGGGGGGGGGGGGGGGGGGGAGAGACAGGGAGAGTGGCGGAGGTCTGTCGAGTCGGGATGCGCCACACCATCCAAGACGCGCGGCCGGCCGTCGCCGTGCAAAGGGGAAAACGCGCCCTAGCACACACACACACGAGCGGCTCCCACCCTCGCATGCACGCCCACGCCCGCCTGGCTCGTCCACGCTTACCCGTGCGTTTAGTGGGGAAAGGGACGAGGGGCGGAAGCGACGCCGGCGCGCACACAGAGCGCCGCCCGCCCGTCGTCCGATGCGTGTTCGCCCGACGCGCACTCACCCCCCTCGCTCTCCCCACCACCACCTCCTCCTCTCTCAGGTCGCCTGCCGCGCCGTCATGACGACCTCCGCCAAGCCCGGTGCGGGCGGCGGCGCCCCACCACCGCGCGCCGTCGTCTGGCTGCGCACGGACCTGCGCATCCGCGACAACCCGGCCCTCGCAGCCGCGGCCCGCCTCGTCGCCGACGGCACCGTCTCCGGCGTCGTCCCATTCTACACGTTCGACTGCTCGCGCTGGTTCCAGCCCACCTGGGTCGGCGGCTTTCCCAAGACAGGCGCTCGCCGCGCCAAATTTTTGATGGAGTGCGTCGACGACCTGCGGGCCAGCCTGTCGGGGCTGGGGTCGGCCCTGGCCGTCGACACGGCTCCGCCGGAGGCGGCCATCCCGGCGCTGCTCGGCCCGTCGCCCGCGGGCTCCGTCGTCCTGGCCGCGCCCGACTCCTGCCCTGAAGAGCGGGCGGCCGAGGACGCTGTGCGGTCGGCTTTGGCTGCCGTCGGCGCAGAGTTGAGGCTGGTGGGCGGGCCGGGCACGTCCGGCACGCTGCTGGACCCGGCGGCGATGGCGAAAGCCTACGGCGGGCCGGGCTTCCCCCGCCTCCCCGGCCTCTTCACGGAATGGCGCAAGCAGGTTGAAGCGCCGGACGCGTGGCACGTCCCGCCTCCGCTGCCCGCGCCGGTCCAGGGCTCGCTCCCCCTGCCGCCGGCGGATGAGGCGCTGGCGGCCGCGCTGGCCGCGCCGCACCCGCGCGCGCTCGCCGACCTCGCGCCCGCGATCGCTGCCGCGGGCGGGCCACCCCTCGTCGAGCCGTGTACCAGCCCGCCGCGCTCCGCGGAAACGCTGACTTTCAAGGGCGGCGAGGGACCCGCGCTCGCCCGCCTGCGCCACTACCTGTGGGGCACGAGGGCGGCGTCGACATACTTCGACACGCGCAACGGCGCGGGCCCGCTCGACTCGACCAAGTTTTCGCCCTGGCTGGCGGCCGGCTGCCTGTCGCCCCGCACCATCCACCTCGCGCTCCACGACTACGAAGCGGAGCACGGCGCCAACAAAAGCACGTACTGGATCATCTTTGAGCTGTTGTGGCGCGACTACTTCAGGTTCTGGGCGGCCAAGCACGGGCGCCGCGTGTTTTTCAGGGGCGGCCCGGCCCCGCGACCGGGCGCGACCTGGGCGCCCGTCACGCCGGGCGCCACCCCGTCTTTTGACCGGTGGGTCGCGGGCCAGACCGGCATCCCTTTCCTGGACGCACACATGCGGGAGCTGGCTGCGACCGGTTTCCAGTCCAACCGGGGCCGGCAAAACGCGGCGTCCTGGCTGATCAACGACGCCGGGCTGGACTGGCGGGTGGGCGCGGCGTACTACGAGTCGACCCTGCTCGACCACGACCCGGCGTCCAACTACGGCAACTGGTGCGCGCTGACGGGCCAGGCGGCGCGCGGGGCCCGGCTCAACGTCTTCAACCTGGGCAAGCAGGCGAGGGACTACGACGCCGACGGGGCGTACACGCGGGCCTGGGTGCCCGAACTGGCCGGGCTGGTGGGAGGGGCGGTGCACGACCCGGCGGCCGTGAGCAAGGAGGACCTGGCGGCAGCGGGCGTTGTGCTGGGCGACACCTACCCGACCCGCTTGCCGTCCGTCGTGAAACGTGGGCCCCGGGTGGAAGGCACGGCCGGCCGGGCTGGTGGAGTTCGCGGTGGCCGCGGCGGCGGCCGCGGTGGCGGCGGGCGTGGACGGGGCGGCGGCCGTGGTGGCGGCAGGTGATGGGACAGGTGTCTGCTTCCCCGCCTCATTTGTGGTGGAAGTGGGCCGGCGACTGAAAAAAAAAAAAACTCTCCTGTCCATCTCACATTGTTTTTTGCACCCGTTCTCCGTAAAAAAACCCTCTCCGCTCTCTCTCTCACACACGCCGTCCGGGGCGCCTCCCTCTTAAATCAGCGACGGCTCCATATGGGCCGGCGTCGCGTACCCCAGCAAGTTCAGGTACGTCGCAGTAATGTTGGCCAGGCCAGCCTGGGGCAAGTCCTCCCGGAATGCCGTCCCCTCCGGCAGCCCCGGCCCGCCGATGGCGACGGGCACGGGCGCCAGCGTGTGCGACGTCAGGGCGAGCAGCTCGCCCTCCGCCCCCTTCAACGGCTCGCCCGTCTTCTTGGCCCGCTGCACCATGTCGTCCGCGTTGCCGTGGTCGGCCGTCAACAGCCACCGCCCGCCCAGCCGCTCGACTTCCGCCAGCAGCTGGCCCACGCACGCGTCGACGGTGGAGCACGCCCGGATGGTGGCGGCCAGGTCGCCCGTGTGCCCGACCATGTCCGGGTTGGCGTAATTGATGCGGACCATCTTGTACTTGCCCGAGCGCAGGGCCTCCAGGCCCGCGGCCGTGATTTCCGCGGCCTTCATGTCGGGCGCCTGGTTGAACGGCACCGTGTCGGACGGGATTTCGACGTACGTCTCCAGCTTTTCGTTGAAGTACCCGGACCGGTTGCCATTCCAGAAAAAGGTGACGTGGCCAAACTTCTGGGTTTCGGAGCAGGCAAACGTCGTGACGCCGGCCGCGGCCATGAGCTCGCCCGACGTGCGGGTGATGGCGGGCGGCGGCACCAGGTACCGCGCCGGCAGTTTGAGGTCGCCGTCGTACTGCATCATGCCCACGAACCGCACCGCCGGCCAGCGCACCCGGTCGAACGCCGTGAAGTCCGCGTACTCAAAGGCTTTCGAGATTTCAATCACCCGGTCCGCGCGGAAGTTGAAGATGACGACCGCGTCGCCGTCGTTGATGGTGCCGACGGGCGCGCCGCCGTCGTCGACGATGACAAAGGGCGGCAGCCACTGGTCCGAGACGAGGTCGTCCCCCGACCCGCGCAGCGTCTTCACGGCCGTCGCCGCGTCGGTGAACTTGTGCGGCGCGTCGCCCAGCACGTGCGCCTTCCACCCGCGCTCGACGATCGACCAGTCGGCTTCGTACCGGTCCATCGTCACGCCCATGCGCCCGCCGCCGGACGCGATCTTGGCGTCCGTGCCCGGCGGCAAGTCCGCCAGCACGGCTTCCAGCTCCTCGACAAAGCGCGCGGACGAGCCGTCGGGCACGTCGCGCCCGTCGGTCAGGATGTGGACGCGGATGCGTTTGGCGCCACGCGCCGCCGCGCCGCGGATGAAGCCGAACAGCTGGTCGGTGCGGGAGTGGACGCCGCCGTCGGAGAGGAGGCCGATGAAGTGGAGGGTGTGGTCGGCAAAGGCTTCGGAGATGTAGCTGTGTGTGCGAGTGGGGCGGACACAGGCGTGAGGCGTGAGTGGTCGAGGCTTGAGAACGTCGGGGCGCGCGCGCTGCTGGCCGCGGCCGCGCAAAAAAAAAACGAAGACGCACTTCCACCCGTCGCCCTCAAAGGCCGACCCTTTCTCCAGGGCGATGTCCACCAGGCGGGCACCCTGGTCGATGACCTGGCCGGAGCCTGTTGAATGAAAGGAGAGGGATGGGGGTGCGTGAGCCCTCACAGAAGAAGACGAGCGGCCGGCGCGCAGCCGCAAACACGAACATTGGACGGCGACAAGGCTGCCCGGAACGGGCGCGCCACGCCCACGCCACACCCTCCCACCCACCCAAACTCACCCAGCGCGTTGTGGCCAACCTCGGAGTTGCCCATGTCATCGTCGGAGGGCAGGCCGACGGCCTTGCCGTGCGCCTGTTGAGGGTTTGCGTTGAGCGTGAGGAGGGACGGAACGGCTAGAAAAAAGTTCGGCGCGCCGCAAAAGAAACGCGCCACCCGCCCATGCAAGCCCCTCTCCCCGGCCGCGGCCATAGGTCACACGGCATGCGCAAACACTGTTCCATACCTGGACCGTGCGGAAACGCCCCGCCACGCCCTTTAACCCATCGTAAATCGGCGTGTCGGCAGAGAAGACCGCGTTGTACTGGTCTTCTTTGTTGACGCCCCACCCGTCGTTGATGACGACGAGGACGGGCTTGCCGTCTTCCAGTGGGGGGATGGTCGCGTGCGGGGTGAGGGCGGCCATGGTTTTGGTTGGAGGGAGTTTGGTGGGGAGGGCGCGGACGGAAAAGGAAAAAAAGGGAAGCCGCCGAGAGTTTGGTCGAGTGGCGGAGGGCGTATTCTTTTCCCCCCCCCCCCCCCCGTCTCACAGTAAGTAACACCGGTCGTCCGTCCGTCCGCACCACCACCCTCACCGCACGTAGTTGTTCAGGTGGATTTCCAGCAGTTCCGCCCGGCCGGACGGCAGCCCGCCATCGGCGGGGTCCCCACCCGCCAGCGCGGCCTTCTCCAACTCTTCAAAGGTGGCCTTGCCCGCCCGGATGCGCGCGCCCAGGCCGTGGCCGTACGACGCGTACCGGTCGGCTTTGAAGCGGTCCAGGACGCCGTCCTCCGCCATCTTGACGGCGTTGCGCAGGCCGCGGGCAAAGGCGTCCATGCCGGAAATGTGGCCGTAGAACAGGTCGACGACGTCCGTGGACTCGCGGCGCAGCTTGGCGTCAAAGTTGATGCCCCCGGGGGCGAGGCCGCCGTTTTTGAGGATGACGGCCGCCAGGAGCGTGGCCTCCTTGGGGTCGGTCAAGAACTGGTCGGTGTCCCAGCCCGTCTGCGGGTCGCCCGTGTTGGCGTCGATGTTGCCCAGCGCGCCGTACGCGGACGCGAGCGTCAGCTCGTGCTCGCACGAGTGGCCCGCCAGCGTCGCGTGGTTGCACTCGATGTTGAGGCCAAACTCTTTGTCCAGGCCGTACGTGCGCAGGAAGCCGAGCGTCGTCGCCGCATCCCAGTCGTACTGGTGCTTCGTGGGTTCCTGGGGCTTGGGCTCCAGCAGCAGGGCGCCCTTGAAGCCGAGCCGCTTCTTGTACGCCGCCGCCATCTTCAAAAAGGACGCCAGGTTGTCCAGCTCCAGCTTCAGGTCGGTGTTCAACAGCGTGTGGTAGCCCTCGCGCCCGCCCCAGAACACGTAGTTGGACCCGCCCAGGCGGTGCGTGACTTCCATGGCTTTCTTCACCTGGGCGGCCGCGTACGCGAAGACGGTCGCGTTGGGCGAGGTCGCGGCGCCATGCGCCCAGCGCCGGTGCTTGAAGAGCTGGGCGGTGCCCCACAGCACTTTCTTGCCGGTCTTCTTTTGGAGGTCGGCCGCCACGTCGGCGACTTCGTCCAGCCAGGCGTTGGACTGGGCCAGGGTCGCGCCCTCGGGCGCGATGTCCCGGTCGTGGAAGCACCAGTAGTCGACGCCGATCTTGTCCAGGAATTCAAACATGGCGGCCATGCGGACTTTGGCCTGTTCGAGCTCCGACAAGCTGTCGTCCTCCCACGGCCACTTTTTGGTGGCGTCGCCGAAGGGGTCGGACCCGTCGCCGCGCAGCGTGTGCCAGAACGCGACGGAGAAGCGCAACCACTCCTTCATGGGCTTGCCGGCGATGAGTTCGTCCGCATTGTACCATTTGAAAGCGAGCGGGTTGGTCGAGTCGGGGCCTTCGTACCGAATTTTGGGGATGCCCGGGAAGAATTCGCCAGAGGACGAGCAAGTTTTCCCACCGGCGGAGCAGGTGCCTTGAGCGGGGGCGGTCGCGCCGGACGCGGTGGCGGCGGCGGCCAGGGCGGCGGCCTGTGTTTGAGGGGGATGGGAGGGTGGGGTGGGGGTGGAGGGGTGGAGGAGCAGGTTGAGGTGCGCCCATGCGGGCGCGCGCCACGTTGTGGCCAGTGCGACGCCAGTGCGGGCGTCCCGGTTCCAAGGCTATTGGCATGCCCACCGCTTGCTCAGCGCCTCCGGAACATCCTTCCGCACTCGCGAGCGGGTGCATGCAGGCGTGGGAGTGGCCTGCTGGCCGTGGGACGTCGGGCCAAACCCTGGGAGGCATGGCCGCAAAAAAACAGCCAAATTTGCTTGCACAGAGGCCGGGTGTGCGCACGCGCCGCGCGTCCTCTGCTTCTTCCGTCCATCGCGGCGAGGTCCTGGGACCGTGTCCAACACGTACCAGGATGGCGGCGAAGCGCATGGCGGAGTGCGTGTTTTTGCTTTCCGGTCGGCGAGACAAAGCGCGCGCCGCGTTGGTAGAGTGAGGGAGGGCCGCCTTTTTCTTCTCACAAATCCTTTCTCGTCCTCCGCACCGCGCCCCGGGCAGTCCGTCCCGCCATCTCGTCATCGCGCCAGGCTCCGGAGCATGCTGAGCACACGCAGCGCTGGACTAAGGCCATCATCCAGGCCTCAGCCTGTGCGGCGGCGCGCCCTCCGGCCTGCTGCCACGGCCGTTGCTCCCCCGCCGCCCGACCTGCTCTTCCTGGACTTGGACGGCGTGCTCGTCGACTCGGCCGGCGAGCTGTCCGCGTCGGCCTATGACGCGGCCGTGGAACGGTGGCCGGCCGCCATGGCCGCCACCCCGCGTGAAGCCGTCCTGGCGGGGATGGCGCGGGGGCGGCCGCGCGTCATCGCCGGCTTTGAAGCCCTCGTCATGGCACGGCTGATGGCCCAGGCTGGAGGCGGCGAGGCGGGCGCTGCTGCCGTCCTGGCCGGCGACTGGCCGGGACAGACGGTGCCGGGCCTGCTGGCGTCCTGGAATGAAAGCGCGGACGACCTGGCGTCGTTTTTCGAGGCGCACAGGACGGCGGCGGCCAAGGATGAGGCGGCCTGGCTGGCGCGGAACGCGCCGTACCCGGGCGTCGCGGCCGCGCTGGCGGGCACGGCCATGCCCTGGTACGTGGTGTCGTCCAAGTCCGGTGCCCGCGTCGCCCTGCTCATGCGGGGCTGCCTGGGCCAGGGCGCCGGCTTTGAGGTGGGCGGCCCGCGCGTCCGGGCCGGCCTCCAACCCCCCGACGTCGCCAAGCCGGCCGCGATCGCCGAGCTCGCGGCCCGGGCGTGGGGGGGTGGGCCGGGCCCAGGGCGGCCGACGCTCCATTTCGTGGACGACCGGTACGAGACACTCCGCGCGGTCGCGGCCGACGCCCGGCTGAAGGACGCCGTCGCACGGCGGGCGCTGCGCCTGTACCACGCGAGTTGGGGGTACGCGACGGACGAGGAACGCGCCGCCGCGGCCGCCGACGCGGCCGTCACGCCGCTGACCCTGGACGGGTTCTGCGAGTTTTTGCGGTGGGGCCTGGTCATGGGCGTGGACGATGGGTGCGAGCCGACGGCGGCTGAGGTAGAAGAGGGCGTCAAGTGAGGGCGTGAAAGAGAAACGACAAAAACACGCAGGCAACACAACACTCTCTCCATCCCCACTAAAAGCCACCGAGCGCGGCTTCGACAGCCGCCGCGGCCGCGAGCGGGCACGCCGCCTCCACCGCCGCCGCCGCCCGGGCGGCCGACCCGGCCACCGCCCCGCTGGGCACGCGCGCGCCCGCCAACAGCCCGGCCCGGTGCGGCTCCGGGATGGAGAGCAGGGCCGCGAGCGTGTCGCCGTCCAGGATGGGCAGGCGGGGCGGCGCCGGCTGGACTGGCGCGCCGGGCGGCGGGGCGAAGAGGGCGGGTCCGACCGCCTGCTGCGCCGCCGCCGCGGGTGGGCCGACCGGCCAGGCGGGCGGCGGGGACATGCCGGGCAAGTAGGCGGCGCCGGCGGGCGGCGAGGCGGGCGGCGGGGGTGTGGACGCGCCCGTAGCCGTGCCGCCGCGGCGGGCGCGCGCGCGCGCGGCCGCCGCCCGGCCCGCCGCCGTCGCCGTCGCGGACCCCAGTGGCGCCAGCCCAGGTACGCCCGCCTCCAGCGCCGCCTGCACACCCGCCAGGACCGCGTAGTGCGGCGGCGACAGCGGGCGCAGCGACACGACGGCGCCGCTCGCGGTGGTCGCGGTCCAGGCAGGGGGGTGGTCGCCGGCCCCGCCCCGCCCGACCGCCACCAGGGCCGTGACCGCGCCCGCGCCCAGGCTGGCTTCGGCGGCGACGGCCATGTTGAGTTCGGGCGTCGTGCAGGCCGAGGGCGGCGGAGCGAACCGGCCTGGCCGGGCAGCAGCGGGCGCGGCGGCGCCGCCGGCGGGGGGCGGGCGCGCGGGGGCCAGCACAGTCAGCCTGCCGTCCTCGTCGCCCACCACCGCGCCCAGGCACCACCGGCCGGGCTCGTCGGGCGACGCAGCGTCGGGCACAGCCGGCGGCCGCATCCCAGTCAACGGCCACGCGGCGGGCACCGCCGCCGTCACAGGCCGGGCGTCCCGGTTGATGCCTGCCAGGCGGACAGGCGGGCGGGCCGGCAGTCCGCCGCCGCCCCGCACCACCCGCGCGTGCAGCTGGCGGTCGGCCAAGAGGCGAGCACCGCCAGGGAAGTGGCCAGGCACGCGCAGGCCACCCCCGAAAGCGGCAGCGGCAGCGCCGGCTGCAGCGGCGCCGGGGTCGGGCGGGCGCGGCGGCGCCGGCGGCAGCGTGAAGAGCGCCGCGCCGGTGACGGCGTCGAACACCGCGACCGCCGCGTCTCCTTCTTCTTCGCCCTCGCCACCGCTGCCGCCGCGCTTGACCAGGAAGGGGGCAGCCTCTAAGCCGGCAGGCCGGCGGAGGAGCGCCCTCCAATCTAGGCGGGCCCAGCGCGGCGCGCCATCGCCCGTGAGAGCGACGGTGGCCAGGCGCGCGCCCGCCGCGACCGCGACTGCCGTGGGCGACAGCGGCGCGGCCGCGGCCACGCCGCTCGGCACGCCGCCCGCCACGGCGAGCGTGAGCTTGGGCCGGGACGTGTCCCCACCAGATAGCCACAGGACCAGGAGGCGTCCACCAGACGGCGGCGGCGCGTCGTCGCCGTCGTCCGTCGTCCCGGCCGCGTCGCCCGCCTCGGGCGGGTAGATGGACGTGCCGACCAGCACGGCCGCACTGCCCGCGGGCGGCCCGTGCGGAGGGCGTGGCTGCGCGTGCGCGGACGCCAGCCCACCGCCGTACGCGCCCGCCACGGCGCCCAGGCCGCAGCCCGCACCAGGCGCGGCTTCCACCTCCATGGCCGCGCCATCGTCCGTCTCCGGACCGCGCGCTCCACCGCCCACCTCCTCCTCTTCGCCCTCCCCCTCTTCTTCGCCCGCTTCCCGCGCCGCCGCGGCCCGCGCCCGCGCCGCCGCGGCAGCTAAGCGCACGCCCAGGCCCGGGTCGAGGTCCGACCAAGGCCGCAAAGCCGTCACGCGCTCGCCCGCGTGGAGGTGGAAGGACGCACAGAGCGGGGGCGCGGCCTCTGCGCCGCCACTTGGCACGACCTCGACGCGCGCGGGCCGCCCGCCGTCCGCCGCAAGGGCGACGACGACGGCGCCAGTGCCTGCAGGCAGCGGAGCCACGTGCGTGGGCGCGCTGGCGAGCGGCGACACCAGGCGGGACCGCGGGTGGTGGTTGGCCGCGGGGCGGCCGGGCGGCTCCAGGCCGAACACCCGCAGGCACGCGCCACCCCGGTCGGCCGTCAGCAGTGCGGCGCCGCTGCCGGGCACGGCCACCGCGGCCGCGTGCGCGGTGCCCGCCGGTAGGGCCAAGCGATCAAGCACCATGCCGGCCGGCACACCGGCAGGAGGCAGGGCGACCAGGGCGGCGCGGTCGCCCGCGACGACTGCGCGCGCGGCCAGGGCGGCGGTGGCAGGCGCGCCGGTTTTGCCGCCGCCGCCGCCCACTTCCCGTATCGTCAGGGGCAGGCCGCCCAGGCGGGCGGACGTGACGGGGGCCAGGCCCCACATGCCGCCGTCGGGACTGTGGGTGACGGCGGCGTGGGCGAGCGAGCCGGACCGCCAGCCGACGAGGGCGTGGGCGGCAGTCGTAGATTGTCCGTCCCCACCATCCTCGACCACCACCAGCAGCACGGACTCGGGCACGTCCGGCGGAGGCGGCGGCGGCCCGCTGGCGAGCCCAGCCGCACCGCTCCCGCCCGCGTACCCCCCACCGGCCGCCGCCGCCGCCGCCGCAACCACGGCGCACGGCCCTTCCCACGCCCAGGGCACCGCGCGCGGCGGCGGGGGTGTAAGCGTGGCCAGGCGCTCCAGGGCGGGCGGGGCGGAGGCCTCACCGCCGCCGCCGCCCACCGCCCACGGCCGGGCGGCCAAGAGAACGACGGACGACGCGTACGTGCCGGCAAGGGCCAGGAAGGTGGGCCCGCGGTGGTGGTGGTGGCGGCCGTCTTCAGGGAAGTGGGGCGCGGCCGCGGCCGCCGCGTGGAGGCACGACACCTCCGCCTCCAGGCCCAGGCGTGCGGCCGGCGCGGGCGGCTCGCCCGGCCCGCCGACCAGCAGCAAAGCCACGCCGCGCGCGTCGGATGTAGAGACTAGGACGCCGCCGGTGAAGACAGCCGCCGCGCCGATGGTCACGCCGGGCGGCGGGGTCCAGTCGGCGGGGTGGCGGGGCGGCGGCCGGGACAGGGCCCTCACGCGGACGGGCGTGACCTGCACGCCCACCCAGCCGCCGGCGCCGCCGGTAGTGCCAAACGCGAGAGTGGATTCGCCGTCCTCCAGGCCCAAAGTTGCCGTCGCGTCCATGAGCGCGGCGTCTGGGCCCACGACCAGCGCGCGGGACGCGGCGGCAAACGAGACGACAGCTGCAGAGCGCGGCGCCGGGTCGCCCTGTTCACCCGCCACCTCCACCGACCACAGGCCCGTGACGCCCGGCGCGGTGCCGGGCGCGGTCGCGGCCAGGGCGTCGACGGGCCGGGCCGAGCACACGGCGATGACAGACCCCGGGCAGGCGGCCAGCAGGGCGGCGCCGGAGGAGGCGGGCGCTCGCTCCACGGCGGCCGCCGCGGAGAGGATGGGCTGCCCGCCCGCCGGCCCAGGCGCCGCCGCCCACCGCCCGTCTTTCTGCACCAGGACAGACGCGCCGCCCACGTGCGGCAGGTGCAGTAACCGGCCGTCTGGCAAGCGGGCCAAGACGGCCGCGGGCGGGAGAGGTGGTGGTGGTGGTGGCGCTGGCCCACCGCCAACGCCGGCAGCGGTGGCGGCGGGCGCGAGCGCGCAGGGCGCGAGGGCGAGGCGAAGAGCGCCGCTGTCGTTTTCGACCGCCAGGCCCACGAGCCGGCCGGACAGGAGGGACAGAACGACGCTCCGCCCGTCGTCGCCGCACCAGTCCCCAGCCACGGGCACGTCCCGCCGGCCCGTCACGCGCGTGGGCGCGCGCGCGAGCGGCAGGTCAGCGGCCGCGAGCAGCTCGCCTGTGTCCAAGCCGACGACCGCCGCCCGGCCCGCGTGCCACAGCAGGGCGGCGGGCGCGGGGCGACGCGGGCCAGCGACACCGCACGGCAGCAGCGTCATGCCGTACGGGACGGGGTCTGGAGCGGGCGCGGCGCCCGGCGCGGGCAGGATGACGCGCGAAGCCAGGGACGGCGGGTGGCCGGCCGGGCGGCCCCAGACGAGGTGAATCGCCGCTGTCCCACTGCCGTCCGCACTCATGGACAAGATGACGGCTGTGGGCGGCGTGCCCGACGACGCCGGGCCCGTGGCCGGGACGAACGCCAACGCCAAGGCGGCCCCGAGCGGGCCGTCCGGGCCGCCCGAGTAACGGGTTGGGGCGGACAGGCCGGGGATGGAGGTGTGGGAGGGGGGCAGGGACGACGGGGCGGCGGAGGGGGGCAGGGACCCGCCACCGCCGTCCTCGGTCCGGAACAGGAGCCAGGCCGCGCCGGACCGGGCGGCGACGGCGACGGCCCGCCCCGCCCCGTCGACGGCGACCAGGGCGGGCGCGCGCGCCGCGGCAGACAGCGCGCTGTGCGCGCGCGCGGCCGGCGGGTCGGCCACGCCCGGGCTGCCGCTCGGCAGGAAGGCCGGCGGCGCGGGCGAGCGAGGCGACGCGTCGTCTTCTCCCTCGTCTTCGTCCTCGCCCGCTAGGTCCACGGCGCCCGTCTCGACAAACCGCCCGCCCGCGGGCGAGCCCAGCGCAGCCGCGCCCGACACGCGCCAGGCGGCCGAGACGAGGCGGCCATCGCCCGTCAGCAGCAGGAGCGAGTCGCGTGCGCCACGCCCGCCCGGCAAGGTGGCCAGGGCAACCAGGCCGCCGCGCACGCGCTGGCGGGCCGCCGTGGCGGGCGGCGCGGCCGGGTCGGCGGGGACGGCGGGCCGGGGGGTGGGCTGGCCAGCGGGACAGCGTGCCGCGGCGTCGGAGGTGGTGGTGCTGCCCGCGCACTGGCCCGGCCAGTTGCTGCCCTCGCCGCGCCCGCCACCCAGGCTGGCGGGCGTGAGCAGTTCAATGGCGCCCTCGTAGCCGACGACGGTGTCGTATGGTGGCGGCGCGAGTTCGGCGGGCGGCGGCGGGGCGGCGGTGTGCGCCTGCGCGGCAGCGCACACGCTCTCGTCGCCGCTGCCGCAAAAGGCGCCCGTCGCCACGCCGACGGGCCCTCCGCCCGACAACAGAGTGGCAGTGATCAGGTGTGCCATGACCTGGCTCACGTGGGAAGTCGCGGCCAAGGAGTTGGGAGCGTGAGCGCGGCCGCGCAGCGGCCCGTGGCTTTCCAACTCAATGCGTCTTTGGACACCCCGCGCTCGCGCTCCCGTCCACCCCCCCCCCCCCCCCCCCCCCCCCCCCTTCTCTCTCTCTATCCCAGAGGCAGGGGGGCCCTACGCGCGAGAGTCTCCGCAACTTTACACACACCCGCCGTCCCCTCCTCCTCCTGTCCCTACCCAGGCAGGCGCACCGAGCCCGCGCCCGGCGGCGACCCAGACCCCGCGCCCGCGCCGGCCGCGCCGGCGCCCGACTCCACGGCGTCGATGATGGCCAGCACGTCCAGGCCGTAGGGGTACGACCGCACGACCGCCTGGGCGACCTGGAGCGGGGACAGGACGCGTTTCAGGGCGAGGACTTTTGCCGTCGCGAACGTGCCGGACAGGGCGGCGGCGTGCGCGCCCAGGGCGGCCGCGATGGACGCCGTGGACGCGAGCAGGCCGGCACCGTCGGCGCGCGGGGTGGCGCCGGCCCGGCCCACGCTCCCCGCCGACGCGGCCGGCTCGGCGGCCGACGCGCGCGAGTGGGAGCCGCCCCGCACTTCGCGCCCCTCCAGCTCCGCCGCCAGGCGGGCCACGCGCGCGAGCAGGCCGGCCTCCACGCGCACGTACACGTCCCGCACGGCCAGCAGGTCCGCCCGCTGCTGCTCCGTCAGGCCCAGGGACGCTACGATGCGCGCCCACTCCGCCCGGCCCAGCGCGCCGACCGCAAACTCGGAGACGACTAGGCCTGCCCCCGGGAGCGGTGGTGGGGTGGCCGACCCCGACCGCGCGGGCGCACCGGCCGCCGCGGCCGCGTCCTCGCTCTGGCCGCCGCCGCCGCCGCTGGCGTCGGCCAACAGGGCCGCATTCACGCCGTGCGCGGCCGTCGCGTGCCGCATGCGCGGGTTGCGCGCCGACACGACCGCGCCCAGCCCCGTCATCTCCTCCAGCAGCAGGGCCAGGCGGGCGTCGTCGGCCGCCGGCCCGGCCCGCAGCCGCTCCGCCAGCTGGTACACGTACGACCGGAAGTAAGCCGCCAGGTCGGCGGGCGCCATGGTGTCCAGGTCGGCCGTCGTCAGGCGGGCGGGCGACCCGTCGGGCGCCGCGGCCATGAGAATGACGGCGTCAAAGCGCGGGAGGGGCAGCGTCCAGCCGAGGGCCGGCACAAAGTCGGACGCGTCGCCGCCGCCGGGCCCGGCCACCAGCGTCGACGTGTCGGCCAGGCGGTCGGGCGGCGACACCAGGGCGTCCACGCACGCGGCGCGGAGCGCGGCTTCCGCGCCTGCCGCGTCGTCGGCCGCGGCGGCGGCCGTGACCGCCGCGGCCGCGGCGGCCGCGGCGCCACCCCCACCCGGCGGCGCGCGCGACGCGGCCGCCGGCGGTGGCGGGGGCGGGGCGCGCAGGCCGCCGCCCGCGCCCGGCACCGTGACCCCGTCCACGGCCACGACCGTGTGGACCGGCGGCGTCGTCAGCAGCGCCTCCAGGTCCGCCGCCTCCTCGGCCAGGCGCGCGCGCTCGAGCGAGAGCGCGCCCAGGAGGGCCTCCAGGACCGCCACCGCCGCCTCCTTCTCGGCCAGGCGGTCCTTGTGGCGGTCGCGATACCTTTTCTGGGCTTCGTACTTGCGCGGACCGCCCGGGTGCGCCGCCGACGGCGGGCGGCCGGGGCCGGGCCTGTGGGCGGTGGTCGCGGCGGCGGTGGTGGGTGGGGCTGGTGAAGGTGATGGTGCACCACCGGCGGCGGCGGGGGTCGTCGGGACGCCCGGGTGCGCGCCGGCCTGCCCGCGCCTGCCGGCGCCTGCCGCAAGCACGCTCGCAGCCTCGGCCATTGCCGCGTCCCAGCCGCCCGGCGGGGGGGTGGGAGCTTGCATGGAGCGGGTGCAGCGGCCCGGACGGCCGGTGGCTTGTTTTGTGTGCGCCGCCCCGATGCGAGGCCGAAGCCCGTGTGGTGTTTGGGGTGGTGTGGGATGCGGCTTGCGGGCGGGTGCCGGCCTTCCGCGACGCCCTAGTTGAGAGAAGAGAGACGCGGCCGTGCGCTTGCGGCCGGGAGATGAGGCGGCCTGCGTACGTGCAGGCCCGGCGCCGCGCGTCGCAAGCCCAGGCGTATGCGACACACTGTGTCTGAGCTCTCACGCGTCGCCCGTTGTCAAATGTCAAATGACTCCATTTTTTTTTCTGTTCCAGGCAAGTACTTTTTTTTTTGTTTACTTTCCGGCAAAAACTCTAAAGGCAAATGGATGAAAAAAAAACACGGACACCCAACATGAAACCATAATAATGAAAACACACGGGGGAGGCGGCGCACAGACTCACACTCACTCTCCCGCTAGTCCGCGGCGTGGGTCAGGGACGCCCACGCCCGGCCGCCGCCTGGGGGCCGGCCGCGTCCGCCGCGCTCGTCGCCGTCCCACACGGTCGTCCCGCCGTCGCTGCCCTCCACCTCCTCCTCACCCGGCGTCAGGCCGGCGGGCGTGGCGGCGGCGCCCCCGTCCTCGCGCCCGGCGTCGATGGCCAGGGCGCGGGCCAGGGCTAGGGCGCACGGCCGGCGCGGCGCGGTCACAAGGATAAGGCGCCCGGCCTGGGCCGGGGTCAGCACGTCTCGCCACGCCGCCGCCGTGAAGGTGGCGGCCGCGCCGCGGGCGCGTGCCACGTGGCGGCCCAGTGTCTCCACCGCGCCGGCGATGTGCAGGAAGGCGCGGGACGCGGGCGCGGCGGACCAGGGCGTCGGCTCGGGCAGGCCGTGCAGCGCGGCCGCGGCGGCCGCCCGCCCGGCCACCAGGCCGTCCACCTCCGCCAGATACGCCGCCCGCGCGTCCACCAGCGCCGCGCGCTGGGCGGGCGCCATCCCCAACGCATCTGCCAGGGCCAGCTGGGCCGCAACGTCGGGAGGGTGCGTGTTGAGCCGGAGCGGCGACCGGGTCGGCCGGCGCGACGAGCCATGCGGCCGGCGCGGCGGCTGCGGCGCGTCGTGCTCGTCCGGGGGCGGGCACGCGCCGCACGCGCCCGCCTCTGCCAGAGCGACGGACGCCAGCAGCGTGGACGCTTCCTGGACGAGCGCCGCGACTTCCGCGTCGGAGGCGGCGGGCCTGGGCGGCGGCGGCGGCGCGGTGCCGGCCTCTGCTTTGATGGCCGCGGCTGGCGCCGCGGGCAGGGCCGCCCTCAGCCTGGCGGTGATGCTCTCCCACAGCGGTGCGAGGGCCGCCCAGTCCAGTGGGGCGTCGGCCGGGCCAGGCGACGCGGGCGTGGCCGGGGCTGCGGCGTGTGCCCTCACTGTGGGCGTCGAGCCCGGCAGCGACCCGGCGCGCACGGGCGCAAAGCCGCGCGGCGCCGCCGGCGCGGGCGCGGGCGCGGGCGCCGACGCCTCGTCCGCCGTGTCGCCCGCCGCTTCCCCGGCCCCGCCGCCGCCGCCGCCGCACGGCGGGGTGCGCGGCGGCGACGACGCCCGGAGCGTGGCAAACGCCTCCAGCACGCGCGCGCGCGCGCGCAGGGCCGCGCCCTCCGCCTCCATCGCCACGATGCGGGACGCCAGGTCGGCCAGGCGGGCGTCGGCGGCCGCGTCGCGGGCGCGCTGCCGCTCTCGGAAGTTGCGTTGGGCGCTGCGTGTGGTGGAGTGGAGGTGTGTGTGTGAGCAGCGGGGGAGGGAGGCAGGTGGGGTGGGGTGGGGTGGGGAGGGCTCGAGGCCCGCGCATGTGGCCGTTCGCTTTGCTCGCTTGGCCACCGTTTGCTCGCAGGATCGGCCCACGGCCGACGCCAGGCGGGAAAACTGGGCGCAAACAGCGGCCTCGGCGCCGCCACACCAGCCGCCAGCGTCCGCGCGAGGGGGCGGCACCGTTACCGAGACGGCCGCTGCACCCCCGCACAAGCAAAAGCGGCTGGGTTTTTCTTTGCCGGGCCGCGGTTGGTACCGAACTGGGAAACCGCACGCCTCGTCCACGTCCGGGCGCGGCCGCGATGCCGCCACGCCGCGTCCCAGGTCCGCGCACGGCCGTTGCCACGCCCCGCACACCACCCGCACAGAAATAAAGGTGCCGCCGAAACACGGGCCGACCGATGCCGACCGATGCAAGAAAAGCTCGTTCGGCTTATGCTAAGCATCTTTTTTCTTTTTCGTGGCATTTGCCAAACGCCTGCAGCGACGCTTCGCCCCGTCCGCGCCGCGGCCGCCGCGCGTCGGCCGGGCGCAGAACCGCGCTCGCCGTACGCGCACGAGCGGGCGCCGGCCGCGCGAGGCACAAGGAGGCCACACGCGCCCCGTTTTTGAAACGCGGCCGTTTACTAACTCGAGCCGGCTTGACGCGGCAATCGGCCCGCTCGCTTTTTTTTGTTGTTAGGGCGCGGGCCGCCGGCGCGCCCCTTCCGCCCGCGCCCGCCCTCCCAACTCACCGTCGGTTCTTGGCCCGGATGCGCTCCAACTTGGCGGCGGCCTTGGCGGCGTCCATTCCATCTTCGGTCGGCTGGCCCGTGCGGGGTGCAGCGCCGCCGTCGTTGGGTGCGGGGCCGCCGCCGCCGCCGCCGCCATTCCCCGCGCCTCCCCTGCCCAGGGCCACACCGCCAAAGATCAGGCCTCCCGTTGGTCGGGCAGCGGGCGCGAGGCCGGGCACGCCGACGGCGGCGCAGGAGGGTGGAGTGATAGGGTGTCCGTGCGCCCGCGCCGCGGCAGCCAGACTCGCGGACAAGCCCAACTCGCTCAACAACGCGGCCGCTCCTGCGTGGGCGTCCGACGTCATGGCGAGCAGCGGGAAAGGCGGGCGGCCGGCGCCTGTCGATCGGCCGCCGGGCGCGAGCCTTTCTTGTGTCGCTTTTTGCGGGAGTGTGCCAGAGTGAGGCCGCCCCCCCACGGCGCATGGGCGTGGGGTCATCACACATCCTGTATCGTCGGGCCGCGCCCCCGGCCCGCCCCACACCGGCGCGCCAATGCCGCCCACGCCCAGCCACAGCGGAGCGGCGCACGCCTCCACAGGGCGCAGCTCCACCCCGCAGCGCATCCGCGTCTTGTTCACGGCGGAAGCCATCGCGGCTCGCGTGGCCGCGCTCGGTGCGGCGCTCACCCGCACGCACGCGTCCCGCGCCCCGCTCGTCCTGGGCACGCTCTCCGGCGCCGCCATCTTCACCGCCGACCTGGTGCGCACGCTCGACGTCCCCGGCATGCACCTGGACTTTGTGCGGGCGACCAGCTACGCCGGCCAGGCGTCGACGGGCTTGGTGAGCATAGGCGGCAGCAGGCCAGGCGGGCCGCCCACGCCGGCAAACCCCCTCGGCACCAAGGTGCCTGTGCCCGGCCGGCACGTGATCCTCGTGGAGGACATCGTCGACACCGGGCGCACGTTGGTCGCCCTGAAACGGGCGCTGGCAGACGCGGGAGCGGCGTCCACCACGACCGTCGCGCTGCTGGACAAACCGGCGGGCCGGGCGCGCAGCGGCGGCGGGTTGGAGGAGGGCGGCGACGTCGACGCCGCCCGCCCCGACTTGGTCGGCTTCACGGTCGGGGACGAGTTTGTGGTGGGGTACGGCCTGGACTGGGATGAAGAGTTTCGGTGCCTGCCGTACATCGGCGTCGTGGAGGAGGGCGGGTAGTAGGTGCTGCTGGGATGTCGTTTTTTTCATTGCAGTCTCAGTCTCACACATGTCTTTTTTGGCGGCGCCCCGTGCAGCAGGCCCAGCCTCCGCCCAAACTATGCACGCCCTGAGAGGCCAGACGTGCCGGCCGCGCGTCGAGCCGGGCGCCAGCCCTGGGCGGGCGCTGCCCGTCCGTCAGGCGGCCGAAAGCAGGCCGGCATTGCACGCCCGCCTCGTCGCCGGCCTGGCCGCCGCGCTCGTCAGCCTGTCCTCCAGCCCGGCGTGGAGCGCGGCCGAGGCACCGGGCGGGTCGGCTACCGTGGAAGCGGCGGCAGCGGCGCCCCCGCCCAAGGCCGCGAGGCCGTGGTCGCCCACCGATGCGCCGCCGACCACGCTGCCCCCCCTCCGCGCCTTTGCCCCGCCAAAGGTCGAAGCGGCGGTCCTGCCCAACGGCCTGCGCGTCTTCTTCGTGCCGGACCACGGCACGCCCACGCTGCGGGGCGCGTTGGTGATGCGCGGCGGCGCCCGCGCCGCGCCCGCCGCCAGGCCGGCCCTGGCCAGCCTCGCGTCGTCGGTCCAACGGTCGGGCGGGTCGACGGCACACCCGGCCGGCGCGCTCGACGCGGCGTTGGACGATATCGCCGCGTCCATCGAAGCCGGCGCCTCCCAGGACGGCACAACCCTCGGCTTCGAGTGTTTGGTCCCGGACAGCAAGGCCGTCCTGGGTCTGGTGGGCGAACTGGTCACCTCACCGGCCCTGCCGCCGGACAAGCTCGCGCTGGCCAAGAGCCTGGCCGTCGACGCGCTGAAACACAAGGATGATTCGCCGGGCGCCATTCCCGGGCGGGAGGCGGCCAAGCTGATCTACGGCGCGGACAGCGTGCACGCCCGGTCCCTGTTCACGGAAGACGTGATGGACGCGTCCACGGCGGACGTGGTGGCGTACCTGGCGTCCGCCCAGCGCCCGGACGCGGCCGTGCTGGCCGTGGTCGGCGACACGGACATGGCGTCGCTGGTCGGTGCCGTGCGGGCGTCGCCGCTGGGGTCGGCCTGGCGCCCGCCGCCGGGCGGGCCGCGGGTGCCGCCGCCGCTGCCCGACTCGCCGCTCGCGCCCCCGTCGTCCTGGCGGGGCAAGACCTTCCTGATCGACCGCCCGGGCCTGGCCCAGGCCACCGTCGTCCTGTCGGAGCCGGGCGTGGTGCTGACCGACCCGGCCACGCCGGCCCTGGACGTCCTGTCCGGCGCCCTCAACTCGTTCGGCGGCCGCCTGTTCGACGGCCTGCGGTCCCGCGCGGGCCTGGCGTACACCGTGTCGGCGGGCTGGGACACCGGCCGGGCGGACCACGTCGGCCTGTTTGTCGCGGGCGGGGCGACCGCCGCGCCCGCTGAATTTTTGGCCAAGCTGAGCGACGCGCTGGAGGGCGTGGTGGGCGGGGGCGGCCTCGCCCCGGCGGAAGTCGCCGCCGCCAAAGCCCAGGCGGTGAACGGGTTCGTCTTCAATTTCGCGTCCCCGGACGCCGTCGTGTCGCGGGCGGCGTCGCTCGCGCTCTTCGGCCTGCCGCCCGACTACCTGTCCAGCTACAGGGCCGCGCTGTCGTCCGTGTCGCCCGCGTCCGTGGCGGCCGCCGCGTCCGCACACCTCCACCCGCGGGACGCGGTCGCGGTCGTGGTTGGGGACGCGCGCGCGATCCGGCCGTCGCTGGAAGCGTTGGGCAGGGGGCCGGTCCTGGACTTGGTGCCCGACCCGGCGAGCCGGGCCAAGCCAAAACCGGCGGCGGGCGTGGGGGGCGGTGGTGGCGTGAGTGGTGGCGCCCCGCCCGCCGCCGTGGAGGCCGGGGAGTAGGGAAAGAAACTTATTCACCATTCGTGCTTCATTCGTTCACACACGCACAAAAGACCGTCTAATGCCAGGCAGACAGAAAAAAACAGGGCCCGCGTTCCCGTCAAAAAGCGCACACCACACGCGCAGGCGCGGCTGGATGGACGCCAACCCTCCCCGCCTCTCTCTCTCTCTCTCTCTCTCTCTCTCTCTCTCTCTCTCTCTCTCATTCCACCACGCCCGTCGCGTCACGCACGCACAGCGGCGCGCACGCCTACACGCGCTTCTCTCAGGTCACGACCTCCATCTCCGGCATGCCGTCGCAGTCCTTCTCGCCGTGCGTCCAGGCCTTCATCTGGTTGTTGACGCCGCCGCCGCCGTCGCGCAGCTCGCACGAGCCCTTGATGTACGGCAGCGGGGCCGTCGGCGTCGGGCAGCCGCCGTCCTCATTGCAGAAGTTCCAGCCGCCGCAGTCGCCGCGCATCTGGCACAGCTGGCAGCAGAAGGCCGCGTCGGTGGTCAGCTGCTGCTGCAGGACGCGGCCCATGACCATGCCGCCCGTGCGGACCTCGGAGTTGCAGCCGCCGCCGCAGGTGGGGCCGGCCGGAACGTCGCCGGTGCCGCCCGCACCGGAGCGGGCGCCGAAGCGGCGGGCAGCCCGCGCCGCGCGGCGGTCGGCGGCCGCCTGCTCGCGCGGGTCGTCGTCCTCCGCGGCATTGGCTTTCGGAGACTCGTTGCCTTCCTCCGGCTCTTTGCCCGCGTCACCAAAGGGCGTGGCCATGCGGCGGGAGTCGGCGGCCTGGACGGGCGGGCGGTTGGTGTCGTCGTTGACGGCGGCTTGGAGCGGGGGCGAGGCGTCGTCGGCCGGCGCGGCGACGGCCGTCTCGTCCTCTTTATTGCGCGGGTGGCGCTTGGCGTCGGCCGGGCCGGCCACTAAAGCCAGAGCTAGGAAGACAAGGGCGACCAGGGCGGCCAGGCGGCGCAGGGAAGCCGTGCGCGCCATGGTGTTGGCGTGATGTGATGAGGCGGGCGGGGCTGTCCGGCGAGTGTGTGAAGGTTGGAGGTGAGGGAGGGGATGGAGTTGGCCTCACGGACTTTGCGGCGCTTTTACGTGTTTGGGGGCGTGCACACCACACGGCTGTGCGTCGATGTGCTGGCATTTTCCCCCGCTTTATGCAGCTCAGTCTCACGCATGCGGAGTCGTGAATGCGTGGGCGCTGTGTCGGAGGGAGTGCAGGCGCCATCGTGGCGGTCCCCCGCCTCGGCTAGGCCGCATGCGTTTGCACCGCGCGCGTTTCGTTTTCGGCCCAACCAAGGCACGACGCGCGCCTGCTAAACCCGCCGTGCGTGCAACATGGAGTGCGCAACGCCCTCAAGGCAGTGCCTGGGTGAGGTGGGTGGGAGGATGGGCGGGCGGGCGGCAGCCACCACGCACGCACCTGTGTCTGTCGCTCTTTGTCTGGGCACGCGCGCGCGTCTTCTTCGTTGTGGCCGCGGTCCGTCGAGACGGCGGCGCTCACTCCTTTGTTTTCCCGTCTCAGCCTGTGTGTCGACGCCGAAGCACACGGCCCCATGCCCTGGCGGCCCACCGCCGCCAGCGCCCTGGCATGGCTGGCCCTGTCAGCGTCTGCGTCCCCGGCGCCGGCGCCGGACTGCCGGCCGCGCCAGGTGAGAGTTTGGGCAGCGAGAGCACAATTTTTCGACCGCGGCATTCTGCGTTTTGGTCCGCGGCTGCGCCCATCGCCGCGGTACCTGCCACTGGTGCTCACCGCACACTGATGAGGACATACCAAGCCGTGGCCTGGCGTGGACAAAGCGTGGAACCGATGGCCACACAGCGCTCAAACCGCGTGCCGGACAAGCCCTGGCGGCGTCGCGCGCTCGACGCGTGGCAGAACCTCTCCCCTCAACCCCCATCCCATCCACCCCCCATACACACACAGGTCCACCTCTCCCTGACGGGCGACCCGTCGGAGATGCGCGTCCAGTGGGCGGCGTCCGACGCGGGCTGCAGCCTGGCCATCGCGTACGGCCCGGCGGGCGGCGCGGCCAATGCGAGCCTGCCCGGCCTGGCCCACGCCCAGCCGGCCGGGTCGTACGCCGCGGCCGACATGTGCGCGTCCCCCGCCACGGACGCGGCCGGGCCCGTCGCCCCCCATTTTTATGAGGCCACGCTGACGGGGCTGGCGCCCGGCCGGCAGCACGCCTACCGCTTTGTGGCCGGCGCACGCGGGTGGGCGGCGCCATCCCGCCGCGCCTCCGACCGTTCCAGCCGCAGCACGCCCTTCCGCGCGGCCCCACCCCGCGGCCCGGACCAGGGCGCGTCGCTGCTGGCGTTTGGCGACATGGGCGCGCCCACCCACCCGAAAGGCAAGTGCCCCGGCGCGGCGGCGACGGCGGCGTCCCTCGCGGCCGCCGTCAACCGCAAGGGCACCGCGACGGCCGTCCTCCACCTGGGCGACGTCGCGTATGCCGACGGCCGCCCGGGCGCGTGGGACGATTTCATGGACCTGGTGGAACCCGCGGCGGCGTCCGTGCCCTGGCTGGTCGTGCCGGGCAACCACGACGCGGGCTGGGCCCGGCCCAAGGGCGGCGGCGGCGGCGGCGGCGGCACGGCGGCGGCGGCGGACCCGACGGGCGCGACGGCGCCGTACGACCCGCCCTGGGGCAACTACGGCAACGACTCCGGCGGCGAGTGCGGCGTGCCCCTGGCCGCCCGCTTCCGTGGCGCGGGGCCCTCGCCGGGCGGCGGCGGCCAACCCCCGTTTTGGTACGCGGCCACGCACGGCCCCCTCCACCTCGTCGTCATCTCCACCGAACACGACCTCAGCCCCGGCTCCCCCCAGGCCGCCTGGCTGGCGCGGGCGCTGGCCGCCGTCGACCGGTGCCAGACGCCCTGGCTGGTCGTGGCCGGCCACCGCCCGCTCTACGTCCCCTTCCCGCACAAGTCCAACCGCGAGGTCGGCGACCACTTGCGGGCGACGCTGGAGCCGGCCCTTGCGTCCGCGGGCGTGGACGTCTACCTGGCCGGCCACGTCCACGCGTACGCCCGGTCGTGCAACGTCGCGGACGGCGCCTGCATCGCGCGTGGCGCGGGCGGGACCGTGCACGTCACGGCCGGCACGGGCGGGCGGGTCCTCTCCGAAATCTCGGGCGACCAGGAGCCGTGGCTGGACGCGGCGGCCGAGCTGTGGGGGTTTGTCCGCCTGGACGTGAGCGGGCGGGACGCGCTGCGCCTCCAATTCGTGCGGAGCGAGGATGGCGGGGTGGTGGATGAAGTGGAGTTGCGGGGCGTCGACCGTGGGGTGCGGCTGTGTGCGGAGCAGCGGGCGCGGCGGGGGGTGGGGGTCGCGGTGTCGTAGGCGCGCGCTGTTAGCAAAAATAGAATCCTCGTTCACGTGTTTTTCGACACCCCCTGCCCTCGGGGGTCGCCTGGAGACCCCCTCACACACACACACACACACACAGCCAGACTGGCACGCGGCGTCTCAGGCCCCCGTGCCCTCAGGCCGCGCGTTCTCACACACCCGTCTCCCCCTCCCTCCCTCACCTCACTGCTCGCACGCCCGCTTGAACAGCTCCACCACCTCCGCCTTGGTCGGCGACCGCGGGTTGGTCGCGCCGCACGCGTCTTTCAGGGCGTTGTCGGCCAGCGAGCCGTAGTGTTCGGGCTTCACGCCCAGCTCCGCCAGGTTGCGCGGGATGCCGACGTCCGCCGACAGCGCCTTGATGGCGGCCAAGACAGCCGACACGGCGGCCCGCCCGCCCATGCCAGGCGCCCCCACGCCCAACGCGTCGGCGATGTCGATGAACAGCTCGGCCGTGGCCGGGTCGCCGCCGTTGTAGTCTTGGACGACGGGCAGGAGGATGGCGTTGCACACGCCGTGGGCGAGGTTGAGCAGGCCGCCGCACTGGTGGGCCTGGAGAGTGTGTTTGTGTTTTGAGGTGGTGAGCACGTGGAAAAAAAGAATGAAAGCCGCGCACGCCCGCGCCGCCCCACCCCCTCCCTCCCCCAAACACACGCACCATCGCGTGCACGTAGCCCAAGCCGGCCGAATTGAAGGCCATGCCCGCCAAGTACTCGGCGTACGCCATGCCGTCCCGGGCTTCCATGTCGTCCGGCGTGGCCACCGCCCGGCGCAGGTAGCGGGCGATCAGGCGCATGGCCTGCAGCGCGGCCGCGTCGGTGATGGGCGTGGACGCCGTGGACACGTACGCCTCGATGGCGTGCGTCAGGGCGTCCATGCCCGTGGCGGCGGTCAGGCCGGGCGGCTGGGCGCGTTGGAGGATGGGGTCGTTGACGGCGAGCGTGGGCGTGCACCGGGCGTCGATGATGGCCTGGGCCGTGGGGTGGGGATGGAAAAAAAAGGGAGAGGAGGGGGGGGGGGGGGGGCGAGAGGGCGTGAGCGCACAGGGCGGCAGGGGGAAGCCACAACACAAGGGGGACGAGCGCGCCTGGCCCACCCACGCACCATTTTCACGTGGCGGTCCGTGTCCGTGATGATCGCAAACCGCGTCATCTCGGACGCCGTCCCGGCCGTCGTGTTGACGGCGACGAGCGGCAGCATGGGCGCCGCCATCTTGTCCACGCCCTCGAAGGCGCGGATGTCGTCCGGGTTGCCGGGCGACGCGACGATGGCGATGCCCTTGGCGCAGTCGTGGGGCGAGCCACCGCCGAACGACACCACGAAATCGCAGCCTTCGGCCTGCAGCTGGCGCGCGCCCGCGTGGACCTGGGCCACCGTCGGGTTGGGCTCGCACCCGCCATAGATGGAGTAGGCGACGCCCACCCCGTCCAGGACGTCGGTCACCGCCTTGACGGCGCCGGCTTTGAGCAGGCCCGCATCCGTGACGATGAGCGCTTTTTTGAGGCCCAGGGCCGCGATGCGGCCGGCCGCGGACGTCAGCGAGCCCGCGCCCATCAGGGAGACGGCCGGCATGTAGAAGGCGTACCCGCCCTCGGCCGACGGGTGGTGGAAGCCGACGCCGTGGCCGGCCTGCGTGGTGTGGGCCGCGATGTCTGCGGCCGACTCGCGGACGGAGGAGAGGACGCTGTCCGGGAGCGGGCCGGACTGTGGTGAGTCGAGGTGTGGTGTGTGAGGGAGAGAGAGATGGGAAGAGAGAGTGGGTGAGCAAGGGGGTGCGACGACGCGCGCTCGCCCTTCCGCGCCGCGCGCACTCGTTCCGCCTGAAACGCACGCTGTAGGCGACGGCCGTCCCAATCTTCCGGGACGACAAGTGCGGGACACGGCTGGTCATCCGCACCGCGGCCGGGGCCGGGCGGACGAGCGGGCGGGAGGCGGGGAGGCGGAGCATTTTCGGGTGGGGCGAGCGCGTAAACGAATGTCTGGCGCATAAGAGAGAGCACCTGCGGCCGGGCCACCCTAACTCGGACAGTACCGCCTCACGCCCCCTGCCTCTTCCCCGCCGACGAGCATCAACAAAACTTCTCAATTTCTTCCTTCACACAGACACGCACCGCCCTCACATCCCCACAATCTAAAAAATCTCCGTGTCGGGCGCCACCAACAGGTCAAACGGCGTGACCGCCCTGCCCCCCGCCTTTTTCGCTTGCCGCGCCGCCCGCCTGTCCAGCGCCCGCCTCAACTGCCGGGCCCGCGCCCCCGCTTCCGCCCGCCGCTCCGCCCACTGGCGCGGGTGGCGTAGCCGGGCCAGGGCAGACGTGTCAAACATGGGGACAGCACCGCGGAAGGCGCCGGGGCGGCGGCAGCCGGGGCAGGGGGTGTCCGGGTCCAGCGCGGCCAGGCGGGCCGCCAGCGTGCCGACCGCCCGCCCCTGGCCCACCGCCGCCAGGGCGCAGTCGGCGCAAAAGGCGTGGCCGCACGTCAGGCCGAGCGGGCGGAAGAGGACGTCCAGGCAGATGGCGCAGCGCAGGTGCGGGGAGACGGCGGCGGACGGCGGGGCGGGGCCGTCGGTCGAGGCCGTGGAGAGCGCGCACGCTGAGGGGACGGGGTCCACGTCCAGCATGTCGTCCAGGGCCGCCGCGTCGGCGGAGCGCGGCCCGCCACCGCCGCGGCCGCCGGCCGGCCCCACGGACGACGACCGCCACGACGGCGGGCCTCCCGCGCCCAGCGCGCCGGGAGGGGAGGAGCCTGCCGCGCCACCAGGCGGAGACCGCCCGCGCGTGCCGGGCCGGGACAGGGCGGGCAGGCGGCTGGAGCGCACGCCGCCGGCGCCGCCTCCTGCGTACCAGGCGCCACCCCCGCCGTTGTGTCCTCCATCCCCTCCGCCGTCGTCGTCGTCGTCGTCCTCGTCGTCGTCGTCGTCGTCGTCGTCATCGTCTTCAAACCTAGCCTCAGCGGGGCAGAACGGCACCACGCCGACCCCTCTCTCAATGGCTGCCGCGGCGGCGGCGGAGGTCGTCCCGCCCGCGGGCTCGGCCCACGCGGCCGCCAGCGGTGGCGGGATGGGCGTGGTCGGGCGGTCGGGCTGGGCAGGCGCCTGCAGCGGTGAGGCCGCGGGCACGGGCGGCGCGGACCACCGCCGCGACAGTGTGACGATGCCGCCGCCGTCGTCATCATCCGAGTCGGACGGCGGCGGTGGGCGGAGCGCGGGTTGAGGGACGAGGGCGGGCGCCTTGCCTTTCGCCGCGCGGCGGGCGGCCGCGGCCGCGGCTTCGGCCTCCGCCTCCGCAGACAGGAGCTGCGGTGGAGGCGGTGGTGGAGTTGAGAAAGACTCTGCAGGCTGCGCATCAGCAGCAGCAGCAGCAGCAGCAGCAGCAGCCGGCACAGGCGCGGGCGGCGCGGGCGACAGCCCGTTGGTCGTCACGCCCGGCTCCGAGTCGGCCGTCACCTCACCGCATCCCTTGCCGCCGTCGTCGCCACAGTTGACGCACCGGTCGTGGGACAGCAGGACCTCCACCGCCCGCAGTTCAGCCACGAGTGGGGAGGTCAGGAACGAGGCGGCCTTGCGCGGGTCGTCCCCACTCCAAAAGGCCTGGAGAAGGCGGCCCGCGTCCGGGTCGCCGCACATCTTGCCGTACTTTTTGACGATCTTGCGCAGGCCGACGGTGTTGGCGCGCGCGTACCGGCGCGCCCAGCCCGCCCTGGCGGATATGGCGCGGGATGAGGCCAGGGACCGGGCGGCGGAGGCGGACCGGTGGTGAGCGAGCCAGGTCCGGGCAGCCCTGGCCAACGGCTTGTCGGGTGGGCGGGGCGGGGCCGGGCCGCCGCCGCCGCCGCCGCCGCGCTCGCCTCGCCGCCGTTCGCGCCACGCGCTCAGGCGGCGAGACGCCCGCCCGACCGCCCGTTCCACCGCTTTCCGGGCCACCACCCACCAGGGCGGGAGGCGCTTGCCGCCGCGGACCGCCGGGCGGCCCAGCGTCGCGTAGCTGGCCACAAAGTCGGCCCCGCCCCCGCCGCCCGCTGTGCGGGACGCCGGCGGCCCGGCGCCGGCGTCGCCGCCGTACCGCCCTCCACCAGTCGCATCCGTGTTCGACCGGTCGCGCAGCAGGGCGCCCACCAGGCGAAACGGCAGGAAGGACGGCGGCCGGCCGCCCGCGAGGCTCCCGCCACCGTCGCTGCTCGACGTCCCGTCGTCGTCGACCGTCTCCCACGGGTCCAGCGCGGGCGGCAGGGCTTTGGCGGCCGCGTCCGTCGCGGACGCAGCCTGGCGAGCCAGGCGCTTGGCTGCCGACGACCGGCGGAACTGGGCGAGGGTCGAGGCGGCGACCCGCTCGAAAGTGCTGGGAGGAGGTGGAGGTGGTGGGGAGAGTGGAACGGTCAGGCCCGGGTTGATGGGAAGGCAGCAGCAGCAGGGCGGCACTTGACGCGCGTGCGCCCGCCAACCCCCAGTCCCCTCACCTGTTGACCATGGCGACCTCCTCTTCCAGTTGCCGCACAAAGCCGGCGGCCATGTCGTGTGGCACATGCCCCGGCGGCGGCGGTTTGCCGGCCGCGGCTGCTGCGGGTGGCGACCCTGCCGCCGCGTGCGCGGCTTCATTGCACCGCTTCAACGTCTTTTTCAGGGCCTTGTAATTGAGGAAGCGCCCCTGCAGTTCTGGCGGGGCCTCGAGCTCGACGGCTTTCAGGTACTGCGCAAACTTCATGGCTGTTGGACGGGAAAAGAAAAACCAATGCGTTGGCAGCGCCGGCGTTTGGCGGCGGGCTCAGCCGGCGCCGACGGATGCTGGTTCAGTGCGTGCTAGGTGACCCAGGCGCGCGCCGACCTCAGACCGTGGCGGCGGACGGCGGGATTGCGTGGTCCATGGCGTGCGTGGCCGGCCCTTTCCCCGGCCGCAAAGAGAGCTGGGTTCTGTCGTGGCCAGCCGACGTTCACATTTTTGTTCGGACAATTTTCGCCCGGGCACCCCGCCCGGCCCATGGCCCGTCGGCCTGAGCGTACTAACAGGGACAGCGCAAGACCAGCTTCCCGGCCAGCCATCGCGGATCACTGAATAAAATGCAGGCCCGCGGCGGCCCGGTCGCGAGCACGCCGGCGCCGCCGGCGCTCCGCCGCTCTCATTCAGCCCGCAGCTGCGCTCCGCCCCCACCCTCCGGCACGCAGACGACCCGCCCGCTAGGACGGGATGCCTGCCCAGCCATTGCGGCGGGGGCGGGTCCAGGCCGGGACGTCCGCGCGGCTGCTGCGGCAGAGGGGGGGGTGGACCACCGCCGCCGCCCACCCCCGCCCCACCCCGCAACTTCGTCGCCATCGAGCAAGGCGGGTCACGGGGCGTGCGGGACGCGCTTCAGCTGTCTGACTACGACAGCAGCGATGACGGCGAGCTGTATGGCAGGTAAGGGATGAACGGGGGACGGCCGGCGGCAGGACCTTTTTTTTTTCGGCACTCGGCCACAGCCCCCGCCGCCCTCACCGACGCCCAAAATAAAAAAAACACCGTCCACAGCAGCAGCGCCCTCCCCACCTCCATGAAACGCCTCGACGTCCCGTACGCCGTCATCCAGCTGGCCGACGAGGTGTACGCCCGCCTGGTGGAGACGGACGTGTCCACGGCGGACGGGCCGGCCAAGCTGGCGGCGTCGCTGTTCGGAATTCTGCCGCCGCCCGGGTACGGGTCGGGGCCCGTCGACCTGGAGACCGGCGCCGGTCACGTGGCCTCGTCCGACGGCCGGCCGCCGGCCGGCCCGCCGCCGCCGCCCCGCACGTCGTCCGCCAACGGCCCGGAATCCTGGTACGACCTGGAAGCCCTGGGCGAGCGGGACGTCGTCGCCATGCTGCGGCGCCTGGGGCGCCAGGCGGGGACGGGCGTCGCACTCGCGTTCCACGACCTGCTCGACTGCGCGGGCGCGGGCTACCCCACGCGCACGCGGGCCGTGTATGGCGTGCTCGCCCACGTCGCCATGCTGAACGGGGATGGCCCCGCCATGGACACCGTGTGGGAAAAGTGCGTCTTTGTGCTTTTGGGGGGCCGGGCGGGGTGGGCGTGCTTTCAACCCCCGCCCTTTTTTTTTTCCCCCAGGCGGCTCAACCCCCTCCACCCCAACAATCCCCACCAACAACAACCCATTCCCAGCATGGTCGCCGCCGGCTTCCCGCCCGATGACGAAGCCTACAACCAGGCCATCTGCGCTTATGCCAAAGCCCGGGACTTGGACAGGGCGGCCGCGCTGTACGCGTCCGCGTCCGCGTCGGGCGTGCGCCTGACCGACGTCACCTACTCGACGCTGCTGTCCGGCCTGGAAAAGTGCGTCCCCTACTACGACGGCTTCGACCCCATGCCGTCCCCGCCGCCGCCGGGGGGGCGCCCGCCCTGGATGACGGACGAGGGCGCCGCCGTGGTGGAGCGCGTGCGGGCCCTGTGGGCGGACATGCGCGACGCGGGCGTCCGGCCGCTGACGTTCACGCACCGACCCATCGTGGCGTCCCTCGCGCGGTCGGGCGACCTGGCCGGCGCCCGGGCCGCCGCCCGCGAGCATGCGGCGGCCCAGCCGTCCGGGTCCGGCCTCCCCCCGTACGTCATCGGCACGCACCTGACGCTGGGGTGCCTGTGGCTGGGCGACTGGGCCGGCGCCCGGGCGGGGCTGGCCGACCTCGCGGCCGGCGACCCGGCGACGTCGGCCGGCGGCGCCGACCCGGGCCGCCTCGTCTCCGACGCGCTGCGGGCGGGCGGCCCGGACGGCTTTGCCTTTGCCCTGGACGCGGCGCGGGTGTTGCGCCCCCTGTTCTGGGCGCCGGGCGCGCCGGTGACGCACGGCCCGGCCCGCCGCGGCGACGGCGGCCCGGCCACTGATGGCGCGCTGATGGCAAAGCAGGCCGGCGCCGCCGGCGACAAACAGGCCGCCGCCCCGCCGCCGGCCTCCCGCCCCAACCTGCGCCGCCTCCTGGGAGCGGCGCACGAGCTGGGGCGGGTGGAGGACGCCCGCGCCATCGCGGCCTGGGCGGCCGAGGACGGGTGGCGGGACGCGCTCTCCGTCGGGCTGGTCGCGCGCACGCTCGCGGCCGGCGGGGACGTGGACGGCGCGGTGTCCTACCTGCGCCCCTTTGTGGATGAGGGCCGGGACGCGCGGTTTGAGCCCGCCCTGTCCGCCCTGATCGCGGTGGGCGACGCGGCGGACGAGGCCGGGCGGGCGGAGGCGCTGGCGGCCGCGCTGGCCGGCCCGCTCGCGCCGTTTGCCCCGCCGCCGGGCTGGCACCGCGGCCCGGCCGCCGCGCCTGCCCAGGGCGCGCCCGGCCCGCCGCCGCCCGCGTCCAAGGCCAGTAATGCTGGCCCGCCACCCACAAGCCGGGCGACGCCGTTTAGGGGGGCGGCCGGCCGCCGCCTGTCGGGCGGGCGCGGGCGGGGCGGGGGCGGCGGCAGTGAGAGCGGGTCGGACCGCGATCTGCCCGGGCGGGGCGGCGCCGGCGGCAGTCGCCGCGCGCCCGGGCCGTGGGGCCCCCAGTGAATTGTGAATATCCACATTGTGCATTGTTGGCTTCATTCCACGCCCCCGCCCGCCCAGCCGTCCCCTATCCTCGCCCGCCCGCCAGCGTTCCCGGCCAGGTCGCACCCGACGGCCACGGCCGCGCCGCCGCAGCCTTCGCCACCCGCCGCGAGGTCCAGGCCCGGCCCCCCGTTTTTGGTCACTGCACAGCCGGACACGGACAGGCAGGCCACGCCGCGCGCCAGGACGCCGCCACGCCCGTTGCCGGTGACGGCGCAGCGGGTAAGCACCAGGCTCTCGCCAAACGCTGCGGCGCCGAAGCCGTGCTTGCAGCCGCTGAGGTCGCAGCCGTCCGCGGCGGCGGCGCCCTCCACGGCCAGGCCATTGCCAGTGGACGAGGTCAGCCCACACGCTTGCAGCGTGAGTGACCCGCCCTCCCGCACGAGCACGGCCGCGTTGTTGGCGATGGACGGGGAGGCGTGGTCCACCCGCACGCCGGCGAGGGCGCAGCGCGGCGCGGCCACGTCGACGACGCTCTCGTACGGCCTGGTCGTGGCCCAGGCCAGGGTCACCGTCGGCGGGGACGCCAGGCCGAGCGCCCCGCCCTTGCCCATGGACGCCAGGGACGCGAGGGCCGGGCCGGCGCCTTCATCCGCCGCCGAGGTCAGTGCCAGCAGCTTGATGGGCGGGGAGGTGGCCGGGATGACGACGCGCTCCCTGTAGACGCCGGGCTCGATGAGGATGGTGATGGGGTCTGGAGACGTTGACGCCGTGGCCTGGTCCAGGGCGGCGGCCAGGGAAGGCAGGTGCGCCGGGCCGACGCGGAGCGTGGTGGGTGGTGGCGCGGCGCGGGGTGGGGGCGGCGCGGCGCTCGCCGCGCGTGCAGCCAAGGAGGAAGAAGAAATGGTGGCGGCGCCACCCATCAACAGGAGCGTGCGTCGCTTCGAGCCACTGGCTGAGCCGTCTGGGCTCCCAGGAGAATGATGTGCCGAAGCACAGGCCAGCCGGCCGGGCGCGCGCGGCCGGCAGACGCGCATTGCTCCCCCTCTCAGTTTGGTGGTGTGTCGCCTCCCCCAACCTGGCCGCAAAAACAATGACGAGAAAAAACAACACTGCCGGAAAAAGCACTCTCTTCACCGCACCCACTTCCCTGGGCTGCGCCGCGGCACACTCGCCCACGCCGCCGCCTCCGTCACCAAGCGATGTGGGCGCGGCGCGCCCAACGCTTCGGCCAAAGACGGCCCAGCTTGGTTTTCACGCGCTGGAGGACCGGCCGCGTGGCCACGACGAGCGCCGGCGCCGCCTGCAGCTTCCATCGCGCGCGCCTTGTCCCGGGCAACACGGCACAGGTGAGGCGGGCCCAGCGCGGCACCCAGTTCAGCAGCGGCAGCGCGGGACAGCGCGCGGGAGACGAGGCGCTTGGCCGCGGCCGCCGCTTCGTCCTCAGGCGCGCTGTGCGCGGCGCGGGCCGTGTGTTCCGCCTCCGTTGCCAGGGCTTTGTCGAACGCTCGTTCAACCAAGGCTTTGATGGGGTCGGGCGTGGGCCGGCGGACGGCGGCCACCGTGGCGACGCGGGGCAGGGGGGGCGGCTGGGCCGGCGCGCGCGGCAAGCGCGTGGGTTGAGGGGCGAGGGCGACCGGGTGCGAGGCCAGGGCAGCAGCTGTTTCCTGGACTTGAGACAATACGCCGGGAGCGGCCGGCGTGATGGGGTGGGAGCGCAAGGCCGGGGCCGGCCCGCCTCCACGGCGGGCGGACTCGGGCGAGGCCGTGGTGGAGGAAGCGGGGGTGGAGGAGGCGGGCGTGGGGGCAGGGGTGCGTGGGGAGGGCGGGGCGCGGTTGTTGGGCTTGGCGCGGCGGAAGACGCGGTCCAGCAAGGACGGCTTGGGCGGAGGCTGGGTGGGTGTGCACGGAGAAAAAGGGAGGGGAGACGGGGGCGGTTAAGAAAAAAAGGGGGGGGGGGGGGGGGGGGCTCGACCAGGGCTCGCACGCGCAAGAGACTTTGCCAGAGGAGCGACCTGTCGCCCACGTTTGTCTTTTGCTTGCGCGTGACACCGTGCTGGCGTACCTCGTCGTCGCGGGGCATGGTGCCGAGATTGGGCGGCGCCGGTGCTGAGGAGGGGGCGTGTCGTCGACCGGCGCGGGAGGAAAGGGAAAGGTGAAAGTGGGGGTCGGCGCGCCACGGCGTTGGCTCGAGCCACTCCGATTCCTCTCTCACCGCTGGCCGGCCGCGCTCCGGCCCTTCCATGCTCGCCGCGCCACGCGTGGCCGCCATCCGCTCAGTCAGCCAAGCGATAGCTCTGTCCTGCCGCTCGCCAGCTCGGGCAAAACTAGGTGGCGGCGTCCCTCTCCCGCTGCGCAGCGCGGGCCTGCGCCGGCGCAGCTGCAGCCGGACCGCCCGCGCCGTGTCAACCATGGCCGCCCCCAGCAGCGACCGGGCGATGGTGTGGTTCCGGAAAGGCCTCCGCCTGCACGACAACCCCGCGCTCCTGGACGCCGCGTCCTCATCGCGTGACCTCTTCCCCGTCTTCTGCCTGGACCCGCACTTCCTCAAACCCGAGGCCGTGGGCGTCAACCGGCTGGCCTTCCTGTTTGAAGCGCTGGCCGACCTGGACGCGTCCCTCCGGTCCCGCGGCTCCCGCCTCATCGTCCTGCGCGGCGACCCGGCCGTTGAGCTGCCCAAAGCCTGGAGTGCGTGGGGCGTTGGCCGCCTGGCCTTTGAGGCCGACACGGAGCCGTACGCGCTCGTCCGTGACGCGGCGGTCGCTGCTGCGGCAAAGGCCGCGGGCGTGTCCGTCTCCAGTCACTCCTCGCACACGCTCTGGAACCCGGAGGCCGTGGCGGCCGCGGTGAAGCGGGGGGGCGGCGCGTGGCCGCCAACCTACCAGAGCTTCATCAAAGCGGCGAGGGGGGTGGGACCGCCCGGCACACCCGCGCCGGACGCGCCGGCGAGCCTGCCGCCCGTGGACGAGGGCGTCGTCGGCGCAAAGGCGGCGCTGCCGGCCATCGCCGACCTGCCCGCGTACGCGGGCCACGCCAAGACGACCTCCTTTGTGGGCGGGGAGAGCGCCGGCCTGGCGCGCTTGGACGCCGCCCTGTCCCGCCCCGCCTGGCTGGCGGCGTTCGAGAAACCAAAGACGTCGCCGACCGAGCTGCTGGCCGCTCCGGGTCGGGGCGGCCCTTCCACCACCGCCCTGTCTCCGTACCTGAAGTTCGGGTGCGTGTCCGCCCGCACCATGCACGCCAGGTTGGAGGCTGCCTTGGCCGCTCACAAGGGCGCAAAGTCCGCCCCGCCCGTGTCGTTGGAGGGCCAACTCCTGTGGCGCGAGTTTTACTACGCCGTCGCGGCCGGCACGCCGCACTACCACCGCCAGGCCGGCAACTCCATCTGCCGCCAGATCCCCTGGGACGCAGACCCAGCCCTGGTGTCGGCCTGGGCCGACGGCCGCACCGGCTTCCCCTGGATTGACGCGGCCATGACGCAGCTGCGGCAGGAGGGCTGGATGCACCACCTGGCCCGCCACGCCGTCGCCTGCTTCCTGACGCGGGGCGACCTGTTCCAGTCCTGGGAGGCGGGCGCGGCCGTCTTCGACCGCCTCCTCGTCGACGCCGACCCGGCCCTGAACGCGGGCAACTGGATGTGGCTGTCCGCGTCCGCGTTCTTCCACCAGTACTTTCGCGTGTACTCACCGATTTCGTTCGCGCAAAAGTACGACAAGTCGGGGTCGTACATCCGCCACTACTTGCCCGTCCTGAAGCGCATGCCGGACAAGTACATTTACGCGCCGTGGGAAGCGCCGCTGAGCGTGCAGAAGGAGGCCGGGTGTGTGGTGGGCGTCGACTACCCCGCGCCGGTGGTTGACCACGCCGTCGCGTCCAAGGCGTGCATGGCGCGGATGAAGGCGGCGTACGACGCTGGGAAGAGCGGCGGTGATGGTGAGAGTGCGGGTGGGAGTGGTGCAGGGGAGGGTGGCGGCGGCGGCGGAGGGAGCAAGAAAAAGCAGCGGACAGGGTAGGGAAGGAGGGGCGGGAAGGGGGGGGGGGGGCGTGTGAGAGGTGGATGGGAGAGTCAGGTCGGGCAGGCCGCCCGCATTCTTGCGTTGGAGAGACGACAACTCTACGACACCCTCGCATAAGGGCACGGCATGGCGCTCAGACGCAGCGCGCCCGCGCTCACGGCGTTTTCGCGTGTCCTCGGCGGCGGTTTGGCAGGCGGCCCAGCCGTAGGAGGCTGTGCCGGCGGCGCGGCGACCACCCTCGTCGGCGGCGGTGCGCGCTCGCGTCTTCCCGACGCGCCGACGCGTCCTTCTCGCTCCTTTGCCTCGTCTGCGACTCAACCTCCGCGCTTCCTCGTCACGGGAGCGGGAGGCCAGATCGGCGTGGAGCTGTGTCGCGAGCTAGTGGCGGAGCACGGACCCGACGCGGTCGTCGCGACGGACGCGCGGCCGCGCGCGGGGCTCACGGCGCTCGACGTGACCGACGCCCAAGCCGTCGACGACGGTGAGTTGGCGAGGATGTGCTGTTTGGGTTTCGGAGACGCGTCGACTGTGTTGTGGGGTGTTTGGAGTACACGCTACGGCGGCGGGAGCATTGAGAACGTGGGGTTTTGGGCCCCGGCGGCCCGATTTTCGCGGTGGCGCGTGAGGGGAGCTGTCCGCGCCGCGGCGGCGTCAGCACCTCTCCGCCCGACCTGACGCCACCCACCCCACCCACTCACACACAGCCGCGGCCGCCGTCCGCCCGACCCACATCATCCACCTGGCCGCCATTCTCTCCGCCGCGGGCGAGAAAAACCCGGCCGCGGCCTTGGCCGTCAACTGCGACGGCGCCGCCGCCGTCCTGGCAGCCGCCGCGAAACACGGCGCAGCCGTCTTTTCTCCATCCACCATCGCTGTCTACGGCCGGGGCGCCCACCCGACGCACGACACGCCCGACGACGCCCCCCAACGCCCCGCCACCATGTACGGCGTGACCAAAGTCTTTCAAGAGTGCCTGGGCGAGTACTACGCCGACCGGTGGGGCGTCGACTACCGGTCGCTCCGCCTGCCCGGCGTCGTGTCGGCCGACGCGCCGCCCGGCGGGGGGACGACCGACTGGGCGTGCGCCATCTATGAAGCCGCGCTGGACGGCGTGCCGTACACCTGCGCCCTGGCGCCCGACACCCCGCTGCCGTACGCCTACATGCCGGACGTCCTGGACGGCATCAGGGCGCTGCTGGCCGCGCCGACCTCGGCCCTGACCCGGCGCACGTACTCGGTCTCCTCCTTCTCCACGACGCCGGCCGAGGTGGCGGAGACGCTGAAGGCCGTCATGCCGGGCTTTGAGATCAAGTACGCGCCCGACTTCCGGGACGGCATCGCCCGCCAGTGGCCGGCGTCGCTGGACGACGCGCCCGCGCGGCGGGATTGGGGGTGGGCGCCGTCCGTCGCGCCGGACGTGCCGTCGATGACGGCCGCCATGCTGGAACGGATCGCGTCCCGCCGGGCGCGGGAGGCGTGCGCCAAGAAAGCGGCGACGGACGCGGCGCTGGGCAAAGCGGGTGGTGCTGCTGGCGCTGGTGGCGGGGCGGGGCCGCGGGTGGCGGTCGCGGCCGCAGCCGCGCCTGTCGCGTGACAGACGAGGTGGAGGTGGGGGGGGGGAGCGCGCGCGTGATTTCTTTTTTTCGAGGGACAGCGAAGATGGAGTGAACTGATGGGTGATGCGAGGCAGCCCCCCACCCCCTGCGGGAGGGAGGGAGAGAGCAGCGGGAGGAGGTGTTGAGCCACAGCCGGACCGGAAAAACGCAAACCAAAAAAACGAGTTGCACTGCATCAGCCCACGGAGCAGATCAAACGCCCTCCCCGCCACCCACTTCATTCTCTGGCTGCTGCACTGTTACCGGCGGCGGCGACGGTGCGGGCGACGGTGCGGCTGCCTCGATGGGCGGCGCCGGCGGCGGCGGCGGCGGCGTCCGCGCAGCAGACGATGGCACGACGCGGCGCACAGGCCCGCCGCCCGCGCCGCCCGCGCCCACCGCCGCGGCAATCGCCGCCGCGGCCGCCGGCCCGCCCGGCCCCCTGCCCACGGCCGTCGCCGCGGCAACGGCGGCGGCGGCAGCTGCCGCGCCGTCCAGGGACGCGCCACGTGGCCGCAGGCGCACGACGATCGCCGACACGTTGTCGGCCGACCCGCGCGCGAGCGCCTCCGTCGTCAGCGCGCGCGCCGCGGCCTTGGGGTCGTCGTCCGCCGCCGCCAGCGCCGCCGCTTCCCCGTTGCTCATCACATCCCACAGCCCGTCGCTCGCCAGCACCAGCGCCGCATCGGCGGGCGTCAGCTCCTCGTCCCGGACGTCCGGGTCGGCCGACACGTACGGCTTCAGCGCGCGGTCGCCAAACGCGCGCGACACGGCCAGCACGCCGCCGACGCGCCAGGCGCCCGCCCAGACGACGGCGCCGCCGGCCCTCTCGATGCGGGCGCGCTCGTCCCGGCGGTCGGGCTTGTGGTCTTCGGACAGTGGGATGGCTGTGTGCATTGGGCGGGAGAGGGGGGTGAGGGAGTTTGTGAGCCAGCCGGGAGGAAACGGCGCGCGCGCGCGCGCGCGCGCCGTTTCTCCATCCACGCCATCCCCCATCGAAACTCGCACCATCCGTGCCACGAACAAGCACGGCCCGGGAATCGCCCACGTGCGCGACCAGGAGCCGGCTCCCCACCAGGACAGCAACAACAGCTGTGCACCCGTCATCCCGGGGTGGTGTGTGGCCGGGCCGGCCGATGATGAGGCGGGGCGGCGTGCGGGTGGGGGAGGAGGCGAGGCCGGACGAGGCCGGGCCGGGGCCCGGCTCGCCGCCGTTGCTGGCGGCGCCGCCGCCACGCTGGGGCGACGGCGACCGCCACCGGCCGCCTGGCCCGACTCCTCCACCGTTGCCGTTGGAGGCCGCGGGGTGGCCGCCCGCCGTCTCCAGGTAGGCCGCGTCCGTCGCGGCAAAGGCTTCCTCTGTGTTTTGTGTGTCGTGGTTGTGGTGGGATGGGGTGAGCCCGCCTGGAGAGACGGATGGAAACAACGGCGCCGCCCCAACCCGTGCAAAAGAAAACACTCACCTAACGCCGTGACAGGGTCCGTCCCAAACTTGGGGTGGGACAGCAGGTTGGACGCCAGGTGTTTCTTCACGAAATCGGCGGCGTGCGGGCCGCCATGGCCTGGGGGTGTGGAGGGTGCACAAGGTTGAGGAAGGCGCGCGGGCAGAGGGGAGAGCGCGAGAGCCGACGAGCAGGGGCCCCACATAGCCACACACACCCTTCCCTCGACACTCACCGTCAAACACCGCAAACAGGCCGACCGGCTCGTCAAAGTCCGGGTGGTTGTGGAACTGTGGCGTGAGGGCGGGCGTGAGTCAATTGGTGCGGGCGGACGAGGACACGAAACAAAAAAAAAACTCGACGGCGCGGTCCAAACTCACCGCCGCGTGGTGGAAGTCTTCCATGGTCGCCCGCCGCCCGCGCATGAGGGAGAAGCCGTACGCCATCTGGCCGTCCGACCTGGTGAACATGGGAGGGGAGTGGTGGGTGTCAGAGGGGTGTGCGGCGCCTGTTTGTCTCGCGACAGCAAGCGCGCCCATGCGCTCGCTCCCTCGTACCTTGCCTCTCCACCGACGGCAACGGGCGGGACTTTGAGCGTGGCCTCCTTGGAGGGCAGCACATGCTGCAACAGGGTGTGCAGGTCGACACCGGACCCTATCCGGGCGTGGCCTGCCGCGGCAGCGGGCGGCGGGAGGGACGGCTCGGCGCCGCTCGCGCTCGGCGAGGGCGGGCACTCCATTGCGGACGGCGTCGGCGTGCGCCCGGGGCGTCCTGACGGACCAGACGGCTCCGGGCTGGGGGAAGGCGACTCGGATGCTCGCCGCCACCTGAACAGGCCGGCCAGGCAGCCGGGCTGGGTATGTGTGCCCATGTTGGTGTCTCGTCTCTTTTTTGTTGCGCGCACGCCGCAGCAACAAAGGGGGGAGTGGGTGGGTGCGGGGGGGGGGACCCGCCCCGACCCGCCACTGCGGCTTTAACTGCCCGCCCCCCCGTCCCGCGCGGAGCATCGCACGCCACGGCCCGCGCGCCAGCCATGCGTTCCATGCCCGTGTTCCTCACCCTGGCGGTGCACATCACAGCCGCCTCCTCAACCCCGTCCTCAGCACCACCCCTCGTCTCCTGCGCCACGACGGACGGGTCCATCGCTTTCCTGCCCGTCCGCCCGCCGCCCTCGCCGTCCCACCCGCCCACCCGCCTCGGCCCCGTCTCGGCCGGCCAAGCCGTGGCATGCCGGGTGACCGGGTCCAACGGCAGTCGCCTGGTGTGGGAGGGGAAGGCCGGGAGCGGCGGCGTCCTGTCCCTGGGCACCCGGCCGCGGCCCGGGCGGGCGGTGCTGTCGCCGCCGCCCGCGCCACCACGCCCGCCGCCGCCCGCGGGCGGCGTGCTCTCCGCCCTCTCCATTTCGCCCGCGCCCGCGCCCGCGCCCGCCGCGGACCAGCGCCTGGCGTCCGCGCCCGCGCCAGCGCCAGCGCCGGACCCGGCCTCCTCCGTCGACGACCTCGTCCTCATCTTCCGCCCCTCCACGGCGGGCGGCGGCAACGGCACCGGCGCCGCGCCGCCCGTCGCGACGTCCGCCGCAGCAAACACGACCACGCCGACGCCGCCGCCCTGCGACCCGCTGACCCTGCTCACCGGGACCACGGGCGCGCTGGGCGTGCCGCGCTACGCCCCCAGGACGGCGTGCGGCTGGGTGGTCGACCCGGGGTACGCGCCCATCCGCCTGACGGTCACCCGCTTCGAGACGGAGCCGGGCTACGACACCGTGTTCGTCGCGGCCCTGTCGTCGGCGGGCCTGCGCACGCCGGTCGCGGAGCTGTCCGGCCGCCTGGCCGTCGGGCGGACGGTCATCGTGCCGGCCTCCCGCGCGTTTGTCGGCTTCCTGTCCGACTCCAGCGTCGAGGGCGGCGGCTGGGAGTTTACGTGGGACAGGGGCCCCGCCTGCCTGCCCGTGGCGGAGGTGACGGCGGAGCTGGGCACGCTGAGCGATGGCAGCCTGCCGGGCAGCGGCGGCGCCGCGGCCGGCACACGGTGCGAGTGGCAGGTGCGGCCGCCGCCGGGGCCCCTGGCCGTGACGCTGACGCGGCTGGCCCTGCCCGTCGGCACGTCCCTGGCCGTCCAGGGCTCCACGCGCGCGCCGCTGCGCCTGTTGACGGGGGAGCGGGAGGGGCGGCTGCCCGTCATCCAGGTCCCCGAGTCGGCGCGTGGGCCGGCCGGCGACGACGCCGTCTTCATCGTCTTTGACGCAGGCCCGACCCCCGGCGGCGGGTTCGCGCTGCGGTGGGAGCTGATGGTGGACGAGGGGCGCGGCGGCGAGGGCGGCGGCGGCGCGCCTCCCGCCGCCATCAGCGGCGCCGTCCTGGGCCAGGCCCGCCCACCCCCGCCCCTGTCCATCTCGTCCCTGGACGGCCCCGCCCCACCGCCGCCGCCCGCGCCCTTCAAAAACGGCGCGCAGCTGGCGCGCGACGAGGTGCTGGCGTCCGCCGCGTCGCCCGACCTGGGGTGGGACGGCTTTTTTGTGCCGCCGGGCGCGGCGCGGGCCATCATTGCGTTCGGCGCGCTGGCGGGTGGGGCGGCCGCGGGCGTGGGAATCGGGTACGTGGCCGCGAAGATTCACGGCCTGGTCGTGCACCGCCGCTATGGCGGGCGGTGGTCGACGGCCCCCGGCCTGCGGTGGTTGGGCGCGGCCGGGTGGGGCAGCCTGCGCCCACGGCGGCGGGGGCGGCCTGGGGGCGGCACCCCAGTCGAGGACGCGGTGCCGCGCCCCACCAGTGCGCCCCCCACGCCCCAGCCGTCCCCGCCCGAATCGCCGCGCAGGAGGCGGGCCGTGGAGATGCGGGTGGAACAACGCGTGTGAGACACAGCAAAAAAAAAATGAAACGCGCGGGCTGTGTGTTGCACACCCTGCCTCACCCACCCCACAGCGCCGTCCGCTCGCTCAGCAGGGCGTCCATGGCTTCCAACTGGCCCGCAGCCGAGGGCGTGCCGTAGTGAGGCGGGCTCACCCCACCATAACCACCGCCACCACCGCCGCCACCACCGCCGTCACCACCGCCGCCACCGCCGCCGCCACCATCCGCGCTGGTGGACGTGCGCGGGGCCGGGCCCGCCTGGACGCTCGGGCCGGCGCCACCGCCGCCGCCCACGCGGCTGGGCGGGCGGGAGGGCGGGAACAGCAGGGCGGTGCGCGTGCGCAGGCGGGTTGGTGCGCCCTCCCCACTCAGAGCAGTCGCCGCCGCCGCCGCGGCGGCAGACGCCGCGGCCGCGGCCGCTTGCTCCGCGGCCGCCCGCGCCGCGGCCGCGTCGGCGGCCGCGGCCTCGCCCTCCGCGCTCAGCGCTGCCAGTTTGGCCTGGGAGTCTTCCACCGCGGCGCGCAGCTGGGAGGCGTGCGCGGCCAAGGCCGCGACGGCGGAGGCGTCGACGGCGTGGGGGACGGGCGGCGGCCAGGCCCAGGGCAGGGGCGGCGGGTATGCGGGCGGCGGCGGCGGCAGCGGCGGCGGCGGGTGGAGGGCCGGGCAGTGCCCGCACGCGGCGCAGCGGTGCAAGTGGGGTGGCACGGGCGGCACCGCCAGGTAAGCGGGCGCGTCAACGGCGGGCGAGGGCGGTTCAGACTCCGTCTCCGGCTCGGGTGGTGGTGGCGGCGGCGGGGGCCGCCGCTCGGCGCCCCCCGCCGGCCGCAGGTGCTGCGGCGGCGACGCAGGCGAACCAGGCAGGGGCGGCCACCCGCCGCCGCCACTGCCACGCTCCACCCCCTGCCAACCACCACGCGCCGCGTCCGCTTCCGCCGCCGCCGCGGCTCTGGCCTCCCACGCCGCCTCGGCCGCGTCGTCCGCCGCCTTGGCCGCGGCTCGCCGCCGGGCGTTGTCTTCGATCTGGGCGGCGAGCGCTGCCTGGTGCGCGAGCGCGGCCGCACGCCGGGCGGCGGCGCGCTCGGCTTCCAGCGGCGGTGGCGGGTGAATGGGGCGCAGCGCCGCTTCCTTGACGACCAGGGAGGGCGGGGACGGCGAGCCCGGCCGGGAGAGGCCGGCCCCGCCGGGGCCGCCAATAGTCCACGCGAGGCTCGCGGCGGACGCAGAGGAGGTCGGGGCTGGTGGGGGGCGGCTGCCAGGCGGCGAGGCCGGCGGGGGTGGAAGGGAGGGGTCGTGGTGGCTGGACGCGCTGCTGTGCGGGTGACGGGCCGGCGACGCGGGCGCCGCATCCTGTGCGGTTGGGGCGGGGCGGGGACGGGGAGACGGGTCAAACCGTGGGTGGGGGTGCGGGTGGGGGTGGGTGGGTGGGGGAAGGGAGGGGGAGGGACTCGACCGCCCTCCCCCCCTCCCTCCCTCACCTCCCACACCGCCGGCAGGACTGCGGGCCGACGCGGCGGTTCCTGGCCTGTGAGCAGGGCGCGCGCGGCCGCGCCGGACGTGTCGTTGCCGGACCGGGAGGGCCGGCGGGCGCGCGGCATGGGATGGGAGGAGGGAGGAGGGAGGAGGCGGGCAGGTTGGTGAGGGACTGAGCACGCGGCGGCCCTGCTGCGCGCGCTTCAAACAAAAAAGAATTCGTCGGCTCGCCTGTTCCCTGGCCGTCGCGGAGGCCCGCAGCACCGCCGCACCCTCCGCCCCACACCCAAACAGCTGGACGCTGCACTCATCCCGCCTCCCATCGGCCGCACCCAACTGAGCACGTGACACCGCTCCTGTTTCGAAATGCCGACCGACAACGGCGCGACGGCCGCCGCGCCGCCGCCGCCGCCGGCCGCGTCCCGCCACGCCGTCGTCCTCGTCCTGGACTACGGCTCCCAGTACACCCAGCTCATCGCGCGCCGGGTGCGCGAGAAGGGCGTCTACTCAATGCTGCTGCCGGGGGATGCGACGCTGGTGAGTTGGACGGCCAAAGGGGAAAACGGGCGGGCCTCGTCGGCGCGCGCGTCTGTGCGCCGATGGCCGCGCTTTGCCCTCGCGCTTGCGGCATCGCGGCGGATGAAGCAGGCATCTCCTGATCCGCACACCCGTGCCGGCGATGCAAGCCGGGTGTGGGCTTGCCTCCGCGATGTTGCAATCGCGCGCGCGCGGCGTGCCCACCGCCCTGCGCCACCCGAAACCGAAAGCTGTTGCGCCGCTCAACCGACACACTCCCCATCAACCATGCCGCAAAAACTTACAGGACCGCATCCAGGCCGCCCGCCCGCGGGCCATCATCCTGTCGGGCGGCCCCAACTCCGTCCACGCCGACGGCGCGCCCGCCGTCCCGCCCGGCTTCTTCGAGTGGGTCGGCGCGCAGGGCATCCCGGTCCTGGGCATCTGTTACGGCATGCAGCTGCTCGTCCACGCGCTGGGCGGCAGGGTGGAGGCGGCGTCGCGCGGCGGCGAGTACGGCCGCATGGGCATCCGCACCACGCAAGCGTCCGACCTGTACAAGGACGAGACCGACCACACCCAGCAGGTGTGGATGTCGCACGGCGACGAGGCGGTCGCCCTGCCGGACGGCTTTGCCGCCGTCGCGACCTCGGAAGCGGGCGCGGTCGTCGCCGTCGAGCACCCGGGCCGCAAGCTGTACGGCCTGCAGTACCACCCGGAAGTCGCGCACTCGGAGCGGGGTGGCGCGACCATCGACCGCTTCCTGTTCGGCATTGCGGGCGTGCCCGCCGACTGGCGCATCGAGAGCGTGCTCGACGAGGAGATGGCCAAAATCAAGGCGGCGGTCGGGCCGGACGACCACGTCATCTGCGCCCTGTCCGGCGGCGTGGACTCGACCGTCGCCGCCACGCTCGTCCACAAGGTCGTGGGCGACCGCCTGCACTGCGTCTTCGTCGACAACGGCCTCCTGCGCCTGGACGAGGCGGACCGCGTGATGGCCACATTCTCACGCCACCTGCACCTGCCCGTCACCAAGGTCGATGCGACCGACTCCATGATGGCCCGCCTGAAGGGCGTCACCGACCCGGAGGCCAAGCGCAAGGCCATCGGCGCGGAGTTCATCGCCTGCTTCGACGCCTTTGCTAAGGGGCTCAAGGAACGGACGGGCGCGACCGCCCGGTTCCTGGTCCAGGGCACGCTCTACCCGGACGTCATCGAGTCGTGCCCGCCGCCCGGGTCGGGCCAGAAGCATTCCCACACCATCAAGTCGCACCACAACGTGGGCGGCCTGCCCGCGGACCTGCAGTTCAAGCTGATCGAGCCGTTGCGCGAGCTGTTCAAGGTCAGAGGGGGAGGGCGGGTGGGTGGAGGGGGCGGGGCCGCGAACGCGCCACTCACACCCATCCATCCGTCCATGCATCCCCCGCCCCCGCCCACCCACTCCACCCCTCACCGAACCCACGCACCCCATGCAAAAAAAACAGGACGAAGTCCGCGCCCTGGGCCGCCTCCCCGCCCTCAACGTCCCCGAAGCCTTCATCGCCCGCCACCCCTTCCCCGGGCCGGGCCTGGCCGTGCGCGTCATCGGCGACGTCACGGCGGGCGACGCGCTGGCCACGCTGCGCGCCGTCGACGAGATTTTCATCGAAGAAATCAAAGCGGCCGGGCTGTACGACAAGATCTGGCAGGCCTTTGCGGTCTTCCTGCCCGTCCGGTCCGTGGGCGTCCAGGGCGACCAGCGCACGCACTCGCACGTCGTCGCCCTGCGCGCCGTCACGTCGGGCGACGGCATGACGGCCGACTGGTACCCGTTCGACCCGGCGTTCCTGCGCGCGGTGTCGACCAAGATCTGCAACGAGGTCCGGGCGGTGAACCGGGTGGTGTACGACATCTCGTCCAAGCCGCCCGCCACGATCGAGTGGGAGTGAGGGAGGGGAGGGGAGGGGAGGGAGGCGGGAGGGCCGCGCCTGGCGTGGCCGACCCCCTTGTGTGTGTGAAAAATAAGGGGAAAAACGCGTTTCTGCCACACTCCTCAACACCTGGACTCTCTGACGCCGGGCCCTGTGCGCACGCGCCGCCCCCTGCCCTCATCACATGAAGTCGTAGTCGTCGTCCGGCGCCGCCTCGTACACAAAGTCGTCCAGGCCCGCCGCGCCGCCGCTGCGCCCCATGTTGAGCGTCTTCTTCTTGCCGCCCGCGCCGCCGGCACGCGCGGCCGCGCTCTTGGCCGCGGCCTCCGCTTTCAGCTTCTCGGACCGCACGCCCGCCGCGCCCGCCTCCACTTCCTTGGCGCCCGCCGCGTCCAGCGGCTCCAGCGCGCTCTTCAGCAGCGCTTTCAGCATGGCCACGTAGCCCGCGTTGCCGGCGTGCGGGACCAGGTACTTGGCCGCCACCGTCCTGCCCCAGGCCTCGCACGCCGGCCCGCCCTTGGGCGGCTTGGCGCCGTCCAGGTCCAGCGCCGTGCCGAACAGCTCGCGCGCGGCCGCGAGGTCGGCCTCCTCCACCAGGCGCTGGCGCCGCGCCTTCTCGGCGGCGGGGTCGTCCAGCGGGGCGTCGACGGCCGCCGCCTTGGCGGACCCGCCCTTGCCTGCGTACTTGGCGGCGGCGGCGGCGGCCGCGGCCGCCTTCTTGTTGGGCTGCGGCGCCGGGACGGGCGGGCCGCCGCCGTCCTCCTCCTCCTCCTCGTCCTCGCCCTCAAACGCGTTGGCCGCCTTGGCGGGCGCCGCGACGGACGCGACGGTCGGCAGGGCGGGCGTCAGGCCCTCGTCCTCCCAGTCCTCCCAGTCGTCGGCCATGGCTGGCTGGCTGCGTGTGCGCGCGCGTGCGTGTGGGGTGTGCTTTTTTTGTCGTGGGCCTGGAGAGACAGGGAGGGTCGGGGGTTGGACGGTCACAGTGTGAGAGCGAAATCAATCGGGGGGCGCGTGCGCGAGCTGTTCACCGTCGACCGAGTGTCCCGAGCATCGGACCACACGCTCAGAGCGGCGGCGAAGGGTGGAGAGGCCAAAGAGCGGGCGTGTGGCCGTCGGTGTCTGTGCCGCACCGACGACGGCGCGCGCACCAATCGCAAAAACGCGAGAACGCGGCGGATGGGAGGCCTTCCCAACCGCGTCCCGCGCTCTGTGCGTGTGGTGGAAGGCGTTGGTCCTCCACCGCTCGCGGTGGGAGGACGGCCCGCTGCCCGCACCAAGATGCAAGGCACGCACCACTCTCTGTCGCACGCCGCGCCGTGGAAGAAGTGAGCAAAGGAGGGTGCCTGGGCACTCACACTGCAAACAAAAAAAGCCCCGCCCTGTGTGTGGGGGGGCGCCGATTTCCCCGCGTTCGGACGGCCACGCCCAGGGGCTGCATCACACGCCACCCTCGCGCTGAGAGGGTGCGCACCCCCCCCCTGGTCGCGCCTCCGACGAGGAAACAAGAGGCACGACAAAAAAGAGACGAGGTGCGTTGGCCAGCGCAAGCGGACCACTGCGGCCGACTGGCCTGCCCTTGACCCTGCTGCCGCTCGATTCCCGGCCTGCCAGTCCTCCTGCTGCCGGGCAAGACGGGTCGTGGCGTGCGCGCCCAGCGGGCAAGCCCCTTTTTTTTCGCGAGGCGCAGGAACGATCTCTGCCAATGCCGCGGCGCCGCACCGAGGAGAAGGCGCCGCGCCGCGCCGTCTTCAAGCCCTCGGCTGGGCACCACACTTGTCACAGGGCACGGTGTGGTGCCTTGTGCCCGCGGACCGCACGGCCGTGTGAAGGCAGGCCTTCCCCCCGCCCGCACCGCGGCCCCCCAACTCGCGGCGCCCCCCTGCGGACGAATGCCTGCCAGCAACGCCCTCCCTCGCTCACGCGTCCTCTGCCGCCCCGCCCACACCCGCAGACCAACAGAACCAACCACGCCACCTGAAACCCACGACCTTGGTTGGTAGCCCATGCTGAACAACTCGGGCGACGGCGGCGGTCGTTTCCCCGGCCAGCAGGGCCAGTTCCCACCGGGCGGTGGCGGCGGTGCAGGCGGCGGTGGCGTGCCCTTTGGCGGGTTGGGAGGTGCGTGGCGGGTTGCTTGTGCGGCCTGATGGTTTGGACCGGCCTGCAGCACGGTCGCAGCTGGCATGCGGGAAGGGTAGGAGCCGCGCGGACGCCCGGACGACGGGATGGACAAAAGCCGCGGGGGGCGACACAGACACGCACGCACGCACGCACGCACCCACCCCACCCTCCCGACACACACAAAAAAACACAGGCGCCAACGCCGGCTTGCACGCGGGCATGCCGGGCGCCGCGTACGCGGCCCTGGCCGCCCAGGGCGGGCGTGGGCCGCCGGGCGCGGGCGGCGCGCCCGGCGGCGGGCCGCCCGGCCAAGCGCCACCGCCGCCCGGCGCGGGTCGGTTTGGTGCAGCGCCCGGGCCCGGCGCGCCAGGCGCTGCGCCCGGCGCGCCCGGCGCCGCGCCTGGCTACGGCGCGGGCGCGCGCGTTGTCGGCGGCCCCCCACCGGGCCTCAACGGCCGACCGGGCGGCGGGGCGGCGGCCCTGGCTGGGCCGGGCTCGCTGACCGCGGCCGCGGCCGCTGCTGCGGCTGCCGCGGCCGCAGGGCGGGGCGGCGGGGGCGCGCCTGCCCCTCCCACCCCGGGCCCTGACGGCCGGGTTGGCGCCATGCTAGCGGGCGTCGGCGGCGTCGGCGGCGGTGGAGCGTCGGCGTCGGCGGCCGCGGCCGCGGCTGCGGCCGCCGCGCGCGGCGCGGCCGCGGGCGGCCCCCCGCCCGGCCTGGGCGGCCTGGGCGGCCGCCTGGGCGCCGGGCCGGGCGGCGGCGGCCTGGGCGGGCTGGGCGCCGCCGGCCGCCCGGGCGGCGGCTACGGCGGCGGCGGCCCGCCGCCGTCGTCCGACTTGCTGGCGCTCATGGCCCAGCAGCAGGCGGCGGCCGCGCAGCACGCGCAGCAGGCGGCCGCGGCCGCGGCCGCGGCGGCGGCCCAGCAGCAGCAGCAGCAGCACCCGGGCGCGCTGGCCGCCCACCACCAGGCCGCCCAGGCCGCCCAGGCGCACAAGGCCCAGCAGGCCGCGGCGGCGGCCGCCGCGGCGGCGGCGGCCGCGGCGGCCGGCCTGGGCGGGGCGGGCGGCGTCGGCGGGCCCATCCGCGGCCACGGCGACCGGTCGGGCGGCGTCGCTTTTGACGCGGCCGACTTCCCGGCGCTGGGCGGGGCGGGCGGCGCCGGCGGCGGGCCCGGCCGGCCGGGCATGCTGGGCCGGCCCGGCGGCGGCGGCGGCGGCCACGGCGGCGGCGGCGAGCTGCTGATTGCGTCGGAGCGCGAGTTCCCGGCCCTGGGCGGCGGCGGCGGCGGCGGCGGCCCGCGGTCCTCGGCCGACGGCGGCGACGCGTACGCCCGGTCCGCGGCGGCCGCCGCCGCCGCCGCCGGAGGCGCGGGCGGCGATGCGCACGCCCAGGCCCTGCGCCTGGCGCACGCGCAGTATGCGCTGCGCGCCGCGGCGGCCGCCCAGCCGGGCGGCGCTGGCGCCGGCGCCGGCCCCGGCGGCCTCGGCGCGCCGGGCGCGGCCGGTCCCGCGCCGCCTGGCGGCCCGTCCCCGCCCCTGCCCACGCCGTCCGCCTCGCCCGACCGGTACGGCTTGCTCGGCCTGCTGGGCGTCATCCGCATGCAGGACGCCGACCTGACGACGCTCGCGCTCGGGACGGACCTGACGACGCTGGGCCTGGCCCTCAACGCGCCCGGCCCCGTCTGGCCGTCGTTCGCCAGCCCGTGGGCGGACGGGCCCCTGCGCCCGGAGCCGGCTTTTAACTCGCCGGCCTCCTACCTGCACGCGCCGCCCCGCCTCCAGCCCGGCTACTTTTCCCGCTTCCAGCTGGAGACCCTGTTCTACATCTTTTACGCGATGCCGGGCGACGAGGCCCAGGTCTTCGCCGCGGACGAGCTGGCGGCGCGGGGGTGGACCTTCCACCGGGAGTACCGCACCTGGATCGCCCGGCCGCCGGGCGGCGAGCCGGCCGCCAAGACCGCGACGTCCGAGCGGGGGTCGTACCTCGTCTTTGACACGGCCGCGTGGGAGACGGTGCGCAAGGACAACTTCGTCCTGGTGTACGACGCCCTGGAGCGGCCGCCCGGCCTGGCCCGGTCGGGGGGGCCGCCCCCGGCCGGCGGCGGTGGTGGGGGCGGGGGGCCGGGCGGCGGGCCGCCGCCGCAGGGTGGGGCGGCGCCCGGGCCGCAGTGAGGGGGCGGGAGCGGGGAGGGAAAACGGAGGGTGAGCACACAGTGCCCCCCCCCTCCCCCTCTCTCCTCCAGCCCCCACTCCCTCCCACTGCCGCCTGTGCACGCCCACGAGTAGCGCTCGCGCTTTTGCACCTGCCAGCCGGGATTTGCGCGCGAGGGCGGTTTTTGTTGCGTGCTGGGATGGGACGGCGAGGGGCGGCGGGAGGGGAGGCGTGGATGGAGAGACGGCAAAAAAGCAGTTGTGTTTTTCGCTCCACCCCACTTTGCATTAGTGTGTCGCACTCTCCAACGACGCGGGCGCGCGCGCCGCAGGAGGCGGCCTCACACCGCTTCCCACTGGGCGACAGTGTACCAGCATCCGTCTGCAACCCGAAGCCGGCTGAAGGGAGAGCAGCTGTCCCTGCGCGCACCGGCAAACGTCGCCGGCGCAATGTCCGCTGCGGAGCAACGGCGCGCGGCCGCGGCCGACGCCGCCGCCGCGGCGGCTGCCCAGCCCGACGCCGCCCAGGCAGCACGCGTTACACACGAGGCCAACACCCTGCTCGTCCTGTACCTGGAGTAAGTTGTGGCATTGTGGGAGGAGGGCGGCGCGGGACAAAACACACGGCCGCGCATGCCGCCGCCGCGCGGGCGCTCGCGCGCGCGCCTCACGACCTGCACGCTCCGCCTCAACACACACACCACACGCGCGCGCATCCATCACACAGGCAACTCCTTGACCGGGAGTGCGGCGCGGCCGCGCCCTCCACCTCCTACTCCCACGGCGTGGGGCCGCTGGCTCCAGGCGGGCACTGGGCCCGCGCCCTGCGCCGGGCGGCGGCCGGCGCGCGCTCCGCCCCGCGCCGCCTCCACGACCCGGCCGGGCTGGGCGCCCTGCCCGGCGCCGGCGCCGCCATCGTCCGCGTCGTCGCGACGGGCCTGTGGGCGCGGTACCCCCCGGCGCCCGCGTCGGCAGAGGAACTTGAAGCGGACCGGGCGGCGGCCGCGGCGGCCGCGGCGGCGGCGGGCGCGGCGCTGGCGCAGGGCCGGCGCCTGGCTGCGGCCGCGGCGGCCGGGGCGGCGCCGGCCGCGGACGCGGCGCAGCCCGACGGCGGCGGCACCGCTCCCGCGCCCGCGCCCGGCCCCACGCCCGGCCCCACCCCACCCCCAAAACGCGGCCGGACGCGCGCCGCGTCCCGCCCCTACGCGCCGTCCGTCGGGTCCGCGGCGTACGCGTTCATGGTGACCCTGCTCCAGGCACACCTGGAGGGCGCGCCGTCCCTGACCAAGGCCGACTTGCTGGCCCGGGCGGAGGCGTCCGGCCTGGCGCACCGGCCGCTGGCGGGGGTGGGCCTGGCTGCGCCCGCCGACCGGGCCCGGCCGTTTGTGCCCGGCGGCCGCGGGCGCGGCGGCGGCGGCGGGCGGGGCGGCGGCGCGCACTTTGGCGGGGCGTGGGCGTCGTTTCGGGCCCTCCTGGCCCGGGACCCGCCGTACGCGGCGGCCTGGTCGTCCCCGCTGCAGTGCGCGCTGACGCCGGCCGGCGCGGCCGTGGCGGCGGGCCTGCGCGCCGACGCGGCCGCCCGCGGCACGTTGCCGGCCGGGTGGGAGGAGGCGGTCGGAGGTGGTGGGGGGGGCGGGGAGCGGGGCGGGGAGGCTGGCGCTGCCGCAGCTGCTGGCGCCGCCGCCGCCGCTCCTCCACCTCCGGCGCCGGCGGCGTCGCCGCCCCGGCCGTCGTCGCAGACGCAGGCGCCGCCGGGCTCGCCGGACAGCGTGGTCGTCTTGGTCAGCGACGACGAGGACGACGAGGACGACGACGAGGAGGAAGGAGACGGAGGGGAGGGATGCTTCCGCACCGGAGACGGAGGGGAGGGAGGCAGCGGCGGCGGCGACCGCGCGCCCGACGAGAACGAGGCGCCCGCCGAGGCGGCCGCGGCCGACGACGACGTCGACCGCCCGCTCGCCGAACGCCTGGGCTTGTGCGGCCCTGTCGGCGGCGGAGGCGGGCGCGCCCTGGACGGCGCGCCGCCCCGCCCGCCGATCGAGCGGGTGGTCCTCCCCTGGCCGCGGCCGCCGGGGCGGGCGCGCGCGGCGGAGGCGGCGCGTCCGCGTCCGCCGCCGTCGCCGCCTCCCGAACCCTTGTCCCAGCCCATGCCGGCGCCGCCGCCCTCGCCCGCCATGCCGCCCCGGCCGGCGGGCGGCGGGAGCGGGCGCGACCCTTGGACGCTCGCCGCGTCTCCCTTGCGTCCCCCACACCGCCAGCCAGGCGCGCTGCGCCCCCTCCCGCCCGCCTTCACCCCGACCCGCCTGCCACCGCTCTCCACGCCGCACACGCCCTTTGCGGCCGAGTATGACATCGTCCTCATCCTCGACTCCCGTGAACAGTATGGCGGCGGCGTGGAGCGGGCCGACGCCGCGCTCGCAGCCCTGGCCGCGCGCGGCACGCGCGTTGAGAAACGCGCGCTGGGCGCGGGCGACGCGCTGTGGATCGCCCGCCGCAAACCCGGGGCGCCTCCCCTGCCCGACACCGTCACCGGCGGTGCCGCCGTCGAATTCGCGCTGGACCTGGTCGTCGAGCGGAAGCGGGCCGACGACCTCGTCCACTCCATCCGGTCAGGGCGCCTGGCCCGCCAGCGGTGGGCGCTCAGCCGGTGTGGGCTGCGGACGCGCGCCCTGCTCGTCGAGGGTGACGCCCGCGTCCTCATGGCCGGGGAAGGGCCCGGCGGCGGGGGCGGGACGGGCGCCGCGCCCTCCGCCGCCCGCGCGCACAAGGCCGTCTGCACCGCGGCCGCGGGCGCGGAGGTCGGCGACGGCATGGTCGTCCTCCGGTCGGCCTCCGCCGCCGAGACGTTCCGCCTGTACGCCGACCTGACGGACGAGCTGGTGGGGCTGTACGCCGGGGCGTGCGAAGGCCGCCTGGTGGAGTGGGGCGGCGGCGGTGGAGGGGCGGCCCGCCCGGGCGTGCCCGACGAAGGCCGGGGCCCGGGCGCCGCCCTCTTGGCCGCGCCGCACCCGCCCTCCATGGCCGCCCTGGCGTCTGCACTGTCCGCCTCCCGTGCCCCCGCCCTGCGCGATGCGTGGGGAGTTGCCCTGACGGCGCTGGATGGCGTGGGGCCGGACGTGGCGGCCGCCGTGACGGGCGCCGCGCCGACGCCGGCCGCGCTGGTCGCGCTCGTGGAAGCCGCCGGCGGCGCCGGCGGCGAAGGCGCGGTCTCCGCGCTGGCGGCCCTGCAGCTGAGGTCGGGCGCGCGGCGGGTGGGCGTGGCGGCCGCGCGCGCGATCGTGGCCGGGCTGTTTGGCCCCGGCGGCGTGTGAGCGAGGGGTGTGTGACGAGTAGTGCCTGGGCCCCAGGCGTGGGAGGGTGTGTGTGGCGTGGTGTGTAGAGACACCCCCGCGCTCGCGCACACACACACGCACCACACACCGAACCTCGCCCAGGGGGGGCGGCGCGCCCGCGTTTCCACTCTTTGTTCTCCACCCGTGTGCGCGCACACAGGGCCACGCTCAGCACCCTGCCTGCATGGCCGGCCCCGCCCGCGTCGCGCCCGCGGACGGCGGCAGCGGCGCGAGCGGCAGCGGGCGCAGCGTTTTTTCCAGCGCCGCCGCGCCGCCGGCGTCGCCGCCCGCCTGGGCGTCTTCCCCAGCTGAGCCGGCCCCGCTGCTGGCGCCCGCGGCGTTCCTGAGCTCGACGGAGGCCGGGACGGCAGCGGCGGCGGCTGTGGCGCCGCCGCCTCCTGCGCCGGCGAAAAAGGTGAGAGGGGGGACCGCGCGCGCGAAGGGGCACACGGCGGCACCGCCGGGGGCGGGGGCGGGGGAAGGCCGGGAGTCTCAACCAGCCTGGTGTGTGTGCCTCCTCGCCCGCCCGTCCATCCATCCGGGGCTCTCTCTTTCACACCCACCCGCCTACCCACCCACACAACACAACACACAGCGCGCCTCCGTCCGCATCTCCCTGGATCCGGTCCCGCCCTCCCCACGCCCGCCACCCCGGCCGCCGGGTGCGCCGCCCCCGCCCGTCCGCAAGTCCTCCCTCCGCCCGCGGGCCACGCCGCTTTTGCTGCCGGACGGCCCGCCGCCGCCGCCGCAGGCTCCGCACCCGGAGCCGGGTGGCGCGTGCCGGTGGGTGTGCGGCAAGCGTCGCCTGACGCCGCCGCCGCCGCAGGGCCTGGCGTCCACCACCACCCCCGCCTCGCGCCAGGCCGCGCCACGCCGCCCGTCCTGGACGCGCATCATCGGCCTGGACGCGGGCGGCGGGGCCCTGCCCGCCGCCGCGCGCCGGCCCGTGCGCGATGCCATCGCGCGGGCGCTTGACTCGCCCGCCGTGGCCGCGCTCCAGGCGCTGGCGCTGGCGGCGTCCCTCACCCTGCCCGACGCGGCCACGCTCTGGGGCGCGGGCCCGGCCGCCGACGCCCGCCTGGACGCCGGGCTCTGGTCCGCCCTCGCCCTCCTGTCCGCCTGCTGTGTGGCGGGCGTGGCCGCCCGGCGCCGCGGCTCGCACGGCGGCACGTGGCTAGAGGCCGGCCTGGAGGCGGCGGCCGCCGCGTGCGTCGCCGCCGACCTGTCGTTCCTGCGCGCACGCGTCGCGCGCGCGGCCGTCACCGGCGACGGCGGCTGGCACCTGCCGCGCGCCGCCGTCGTCGCGCCCCGGGCCGCCCGGCTGGCCGCCTTGCTGCGCCACCTGGGCGCGGGCGCGGCGGTGGGTGGGGTGGTGGCGTGGGTGGGGCGGGGGCTGCGGGCACGGCCCCCGCCCCCGCCCGCGCGCGCGCCGACGCCGACGCCCCCACACCCGCCGCCGACGCATGCGCCTCCGTCGCCTCCCCCGCCGCCGGGCAAGCCCGCCCGCCAGGGCGTCATCGGCGCCCGCCTCACCGACTTCAACCTGCACATAGTCGCCCTCATCGTCGTCCTGGCCGTCGTCGCCGGCCCGTTCATGCAGTACCGCGACGCGGCATCCTACTCCGTCCCGGCGGGGATGCTGTCCCTGCTGGCGCCGCTGGCCGGCCCCGCCTCCTCCAACGACACCGCCGCGCTGGACGCGGCCGCGGCCGCCTTTTTCTCCTTCTTCCTGGACGTCCAGGAACCGCGCCTGATCACGCCCAAAATCTTGACCCTGGGCGGCGGCGGCGGCGGCGGCGGCGGCGGGACGTGGGACCTGACGCCGTCCCTGGGCCCCGTCCCGCCGCGCCCCGCGGACGTCGTCACCCTGACCGAGTACGGCCTGGGTGGCGGCGGCGGCGGCGGCGGCGGCGCGACCGCCGTCCTGGACGTGACGGGCGCCAACCGCCGGGCGGCCGCGCTGTCGCTCGGCCTGTCTGCGGCGGTCGTGGCCGGCGTCTCCCTCGCCGCTGCTGGCCTGGGCTCCGCCGCCGCCCGCCTCGTCGTCGGGCCCGTGGAACGGGTCATGGCCGCGCTGCGCCGGGATGCACGCGCGGTCGTGGACGCGGTGGGCGACGGCCACGGCGGCGGCGGGAGCAGCGGCGGAGGCGGCGGGACCGGCGGCGGCCCACCAGGCCTGGGCCGGCTCCTGACGCGCGCCGTCACACGACAGGGCGGGTCCGCCGCCGACGAGCTGGCCCTGATGGAGGCCGCCGTCGCCAAGATGGCGGCCATCGTGTCGGCGGTGGGCGGGCCGGGCGGCCTGCTGGGCCCGGGCGGCTCGGCCGGCGGCGGCGTCGCCGTCATGCGCCGCCTGGCGATCGACGGCGTGGACGAAGCGACGCGCGCGTGGCTGGCGACCATGGCGCCCGACGCGCGCCGCGGCGCCGTCGGCGCGCGCGCGGGGGCCGCGGCCGCGGGCGGCATGTCAGTCTCGGCCGCGTCACCAGGCGTGCCCCCGGGGTCGTCCGGGTCCGGCGTCCCGCCCTCGCCCGCCTCGTCGCGCGGCGGCAGCTTTGCAGTCGCGGCCAGCAGCGGAGACGGGAGCGGGCGGGTGGCGGGCGTGCCACCGCCGCCTCCACCCCCACCGCTGCTCGCGACCGCCACGTCCGTCACGCCGCTCCTCCTGGCGGACGCGTCCTTTCCATCGTCGCCAGTCGCTGAGAGCGTCCCCACCCTCCCGGCCGGGCCCGCCGCGCTCGCCGCACCGTACGCACCCGACGCGTTTGGGGACGACGGGTCGGCGCTCGCGGCCGCGCTGCGCGCGCTGGGCGCCGAGGCGCTCGCCGCCCTGGACGACTGGGCCTTTGACATGTCGGCCCTGGAGGCTGCGGGAGGCAGCGACGCCCAGTGCGCGGCCATTGTCGCCCTGTTCATCCGGGCGGGCGTGGTCCCGCCGCCGCCCGGGTGCGGGCTGGCCGCGGCGCCGGCGTACGCGCCGGCCGACCCGCCCGACGGCCCGCCGCCGCCGCCCTCGCTGCCGCCGCCGCCGGCCTACCCCCTGCCCGACGCCCGGCCGCTGTGGCGGTACGCCCGCGCCGTGGCGGCGGCGTACCGGGCCAACCCGTACCACGCCTTCACACACGCGGCGGACGTCCTGCACGCGGCCGCGCGCCTGGCCGACGCCCTGCGCCCCGTCGCGCCGCTCGCCCCGCTCGAGCGCGCGGCCCTGCTGCTGGCCGCGCTCGTCCACGACGTCGACCACCCGGGCCTGAACAACGCGTACCTGGTGGCCACCCGCGCCCCGGCCGCCCTCACGTACAATGACACGTCCGTCCTGGAAAACCACCACGCCGCGTGCGCGTACGCGCTGGCGGCCTCGAACCCGGCTGTCGACGTGTTTGCGGGCCTCGACCCGGCGGCCTGGCGCGAGGTGCGCCTCCTCCTCATCCACGCCGTCCTGCACACGGACATGACCTACCACTTCCCCATGGTGTCGCGGGTGGAGGTGTTTTACGAGCTGCACGCGGCGGCGCTGGCCAAGGCGGGCGGGGCTGGAGAGGGCGGCGGCGGGCGGGACGCTAAACCCCCGCCGCCGCCGCCGCCGCCCGGCCCCGACGGCGCGGGCCCGCCGCCGCCGACGCCGCCCGGCCCGGGCATCCCAGCCGTGCGCCGGCCGTCGCTGTCGTCATCGCCGGCCAGTCTTGTGCCGGCCCTGGCCGCGGAGGCGCCGCCGCCGGCCGCCGCCGCCGCCGCAGCCGCCGCGGCGCCGCTCGGCCCCCCTCCACCCCCGCCCCCCCCGCCGCCGCCGCCGCCGCTCTTCACCACACCCGACGAGCGCGCATTCCTGCTGGGCCTCATCCTCCACTGCGCCGACATCTCCAACGCCGTCCGCCCCTTCCCCGCCGCCGAAGCCTGGGCCCGTCGCGTCCTGGCCGAGTTTTTCGGGCAGGGCGACCGCGAACGGCGGGAGGGCCTGCCCGTCTCGCCCTTGATGGACGCGGCGACGACCTCGCTCCCCGGCTCCCAGGCCTCGTTCATCGACTTTGTCGTCGCGCCCCTCTTCCACCAGGTCGCCCGTTGCGTGCCCGGGACTTTTGCCCCGCTCATGGCCAACCTGTGGGCGAACCGGGTGACCTGGCACGGGCGGTTGGTGGCGGAAATCGAGGGCGGGACCGGGCCCGGCGGCGGGGTCGCGCCGTCTGCGCGCGCGGCTGAAATCGAAAAAGCGGCGGGCCGGCTGGCGGCGTTCCAAAAGGTGTACGCGCAGTGGGGGCCGGAAGCCGCGGCTGACAAGGCCGAGAAAGCCGCGGCGGCGGCGGCGGCGGCACTGGAAGCGTCGGCTGCTGCCGTCGCCTCTCTGCCACCCAGCCCAGGCGGGCCGCGCCGGCGGTCGAGCGGGTCTGCCGCGGCGGCGGCGCCTTCCCCAGCCCGCGCCCGCCAGCGGTCCGGGTCGGAGTACGCGACCGCCACCAGCCCGTCTTCCTCGCTGTTTGGGCGGGCGGGCGGGCGCGGCGGGAGCGTGGTGCCTGGGCCGGCGGGCGGCGGCGGCGGCGGCCCCGTCCGGTCCGGGTCGGGCGGCGCCAGCCTGGGCGCGTCAATCCTGGCGCGCGTCGCCGGGCGGGGCGGGTCGGTCGCGCCATCGCCAGGCCCGGACGTCGAGCGGGGTGGGCAGTGATTGGTGAGGCCTGTGGCTGGGGGCGGTAGGGCGTGGCTGTGTGGTTTCGGAAGGCTCTCCTCACATTTCGTTGGACTAACAAAAACCATAACGCGCAAACCGCCACCACTGCCGCTCTCTCTCCCTCCATTCACATGCCATGCTTCTTCAGTCCGCCCCTGCCATGGGCGTGTCGCCGCCCGCGTGGAACTTGACGCGCACGCGCTGAGGGGCGGGCAAGGACCGGTCGTTGACCACCAGGATGGTGCCGTTGGACACGCCCAGTTCCGTGAGGGTCTGTGTGTGCGTGTGTTTTTTTGGTGGTGCGAGAGCGTGGGGTTAGGGCTAGTTTTTTTTTTGTGCGCGCGCGCGCGCCCCCTTGCCTCTCCTCCCGTCGGCCCACGCTCACCTTGTCCAGATTCGCCGCCGTGTCAGCTTCAAACGCACCGCGCGCGTACAGGGGCACGCCATCCAGCGACACCGACGGCCCCGCCAGGGACCCGCCTTTCGCCCGCTCCGTCAGCGCCGGCGTGCCCGCGACGCCCTCCAAAAACGCTTGCAGGCTGTCGCCCGGGCCCGCCCCGACCTCCACGCCCGCCGAGCACAGCGGGCAGCCCGGGTCCGCCTCGTACTTGGACGTCAGGGAGTACGTCCCCTCCCCGCCCATGTACAGCAGGTAGTTGTCCAGCCCCGGCGCGGCGAGCGTCGCGATCTTGAAGGCTTCCAGCGCGCAGGCCGCGGCGATGATTGCGTTGGTCGACGCGATGGCCGGCACGATGTTTTTGACCACGCCCGCCGTGAAGGCGGGCGTCACGCCCTCGATGCCGTGCTGGGCAGCACGGCGCAACGCCTGGTCGTGCACCCAGGCCATGTGCTCTTCGTTGTCGGCGTCGAATTCTTCGCCCGGGCGCGCGCGGCCCCACTCCAGCAAGTGCGCCCACTCCACGCAGTGGGCGGGCGACCGCGGCGTTTCGGCCAGCGTGCACAGCGGGAAGGTGACCTGCGGCGGGAACAGCCAGAGCGTGCACTCAAAGCAGGGCGTGACGCCCGGCAGGATGACGCGGGCGTGGCCCTTGAAGCCTTCCGTCCCGCCGTCGATGATGGGCTTGACCGTCGCCAAGTCCGGCGTGCCGTCGGGCGTGTACGACAGGAACGAACACGCGACGGCGTTCATGAAGCGGCGGGCTTCCAGGGAGTCCAAGCCCAGGACGATGATGTGGAAGTCGGAGTACCTTTCATGTGAAGAGGGTGGGTGGGTGGGCCGGGGTGCGGGCGGTGCGCTTGAATGACTCGGAATGGAGGGGTAGGGAGGCGGGTCGACCGGCGCGTCGCTCGAAAACAAAAAACAAACACCACCCGCGCCACCTCACCATTCCAGCGGCTTGTCCTCGATGCGGCCAACGTGCGGGGTGACGGTGACGCCGGCCACACGCTCCGCCACACGGGCGGCCGCCACGACGGACTTGGGGCGGCCGACGTCTTCCATGCTGTGGTGGGGGAGAGGAGGGGGAGGCGAGGGGTGGGGAGGGTCCGTTTTTTTTTCCGTCGTCGGCGATGGGCATGGGTTTTCGTCTCACGCCTCCTCCCTCCTCCGCCTCACCGGAACAGAAACTGGCGGTTCAGATTGGACACGTCAATCGTGTCCATGTCGATGACGTCCAGGTTGCCGAAGCCCGTCAGCGCCAAGTCCTTGAGCAGCTCGCAGCCGAGGCCGCCCGCGCCGACGACGAGCACGCGCGCGCTCGTGCGCAGGAACGGCAGGAACTCGGCCGCCGGTTCAAAGCCGGGGCCGGTGGCGACGCCGGGGCGTTCGAGCAAGCAGCGCAGCGGCCAGAAGCGGTCCGGGTGGGCCGGGTCGGGTGGGGGTGGCGTGGACGCGGTGTCGCCCGTGGTTTGGCTTGTGGGGTAGGCCGGGAAGCCCGCGCCGCCCGCGGCAACGCCACCCGGCGGGGCGGACAGGGTGTCGCCACCCGATGGGGCGGGTTCAGCCGCGTGGTCGCCGGCCTGCATGGCTGTGCGGGTGCGTGGGCGGCGCCGGCGTCCGACGTTGTCCCGAGTGTGTGTATGTTCGGTGCGAGTGCAATGGGGTTCACTCCCAGGCCTCTCTCTGCTCTCCAGGCGAACGCAACACAACACTGCTCCTTCACTCCGCCCGCCTTGCCGCCCCGCTCCGCCCCGGCGCCTGCGGCGGCGGCGCCGCCACCGCATTCAGAATGTTAACAACCAGCATGACCAGCGGCAGAATGAAGATCCAGTTGGACCGCTTGGGCGGTTCCGGCCGGCCTTTCTCGTCTCCACCCTCCCCGCCACCCTCGCCCTCCAGCGCCGCGCTCCCGGCCGCGCCCGCGCCCGCCCTCCCCGGCGTCAGCGTCTCCGGCGCCGGCAGGACAGGCGGCGCGGCAGCGGGCAACCACAGCGGGACGGGCGACGTCGACGGCGGCGCCCAGGCGGCGCGCCCCTCGCCGTCCCCGCGTCCGCCGCCGCCGCCGCCGCCACACCGCAGGGAGTGGAAGTCGAACGTCAGGCCCGTCACTTCCAGGCCCGGCTCACTCGCCCAGTCTCCTGGCGTGGACAGGGTGAGCGCGCCGTCCAGTTTTAGGGGTGCGTCCCCGCCGCGGGCCGCCACGCACGCGGCAGGCGCGGACGCAAGGAGCGGCACAGACGTGCGGGCGACAGACGTGGTCGCGCCCGGGTCAGCCTTCTCAGCCGTCGCGCGGACGGTGTACATGCCCCCGCGCGCGACGAGGCGAGAGAGCGACTCCTGCTCCGCCGCGCTGAGGCTGGTGGACGACCGGGTGAGGGTGAGGGCGGGGACGACGCCCCGCCCGGCCTTGGCGGCCGTGAGTGCGCCCCCCAAGTCGCCGGCCAGCTGGCCCGCCCGGGTCCAGCCGCCGCCTGGGCCCAGGTTGTGTTCGAGTGTGAAGGCCAGGTCGGCTGTGGAGGCAGGGGTGAGGAGGCCGGCCAGGGCGACGGCCAGGGCGGCGGAAGCCGGGCGCATGATGGGAGGTTGGTCCGGGCGCGACGGGGGAAGCCGATCTGTGGGGAAAAAAGCGGACGGTCGCTTGGCTTGCGGCGCCGCGGTCGGTGGTCGCGCGGGGGCTGTGTGGCAGGGCCTGCGCTTGCCCGCCAGGAGTGTGTGGTGCGGGCAGGGCGCCGTGCGAGACGCAGTCAGTGCGAAAAAAGAAGAGTGAAAACGACTGCGCTTGCCCTCACAAAACGACGAAAAAGACCATCGCCTTCAAAAAAACATGGCGTCGTCGCCACCACGCCTCGTCGCCGCCTCCCTGGTCGACTACCTGGGCGCGGAGGTCGTGGCCTATTATGCGTCGCAGGACGTGGTGCCACCGGGCGCGGCGCTGGACGCCATAGGTGCGAACGGGAGCGGCGTGGCGTGTTTTTTTTTCGATGCCCCTTCGACCAACCTTCTCTCACGCCTGCATCCGTGCAACAAAAACACGTCTAGGCTTCCGCGTCGGTTACCAGCTGGCCGAACGCCACGCTGCGGGCCGCCCACGCCTGGGCGACCCGCTGGACGTGGTAAAGTACGTGTGCAAGGATCTGTGGTCGGCCGTGTTTGGCAAGCAGGTAAGAGGGAGGGTGGATGGTATGGGGGGATGGATGGAGGGAAGGAGCGATGTCCCGTCGCCTCACGGCCTCCACCCAAAAAACACAACAGATCGACAACTTGCGCACCAACCACCGGGGCACCTTCGTCCTGAGGGACGCGGCCTTCACACGCTTGACACGGTTTGCGGTCGTGGACGGGCCGTCGACCTCGCCCGCCCAGCCGCCCTCGCCCTCAGGTCCACCAGGCACCTCCGCTGCAGGAGCTGCGCCCGCGCCCGCACCTTCGTCCGCGCCCGCCGCCGCCCGGGACCACTTGCGCCTGCCGGCCGCCATGGTGCGCGGAGCCCTCGCGGCCCTGGGGTTGGAAGCGGGCGTGTCTGCGGAGGCGGCGGCGGCGCCGGCGGTGGAGTTCACAGTCACGCTCCGACCGCCCGCGGCGGCGCCTGTCGCTGCGGTTGCGCCGCCTGCGACGCCGGGCGTGAGTGCCGCGGACGCGGGCAGCCCACCCACGGCAGCAGCGTAGAATGGCGAGGCTGGTGGTGAATGAAAAGAAAAGAACACGCGAGAAACGCCACACAGCACACACACACGTCCCGCCCCCCCCTCTCCCTCCATTCCATCCACCCGCCACCCTCTCGACTTTTTTTTTTGTCTTTTCCATCCCTGACGGGCCCGTCTCCCTCGTCAGAACATGCCGCCCATGCCGCCCATGCCGCCCATGCCGCCCATGCCACCAGCGCCCGGACCCCCGCCCGCGTTGGGCTCGGGCGGCGCGTCCACGACGATGGCCTCCATCGTCGTCACGAGCGACGCGACGCCCGCCGCGTCGAGGAGCGCGGTGCGCACGACCTTGACGGGGTCGATGACGCCCGCGGCCACCAGGTCCTCAAACACGCCGGTGGCGGCGTTGTAGCCCAGTTTGCCACCCATCGTCTCGCCCTCCGGCTTTTCCAGGAGCTTGCCCGCGATGACGGAGCCGTCGACGCCCGCGTTGTCGGCGATCGTTTTCAGCGGCTTGGCCAGCGCGCGCTGCACGATCTGGACGCCGACCTGCTGGTCAAAGTTGGCCAGGCCCGCCCGCACGGCGTCCAGGCCGCGGGACGCGTACAGCAGCGCCGTGCCACCGCCGGGGACGATGCCTTCCTCCACCGCGGCCTTGGTCGCGTTGAGCGCGTCCGTGACGCGGTCCTTCTTCTCGCCGACCTCGACCTCGGACGCGCCGCCGATCTTGAGCACGGCGACGCCGCCCGACAGCTTGGCCAGGCGTTCCTGCAGCTTCTCGCGGTCGTAGTCGGACGACGACGCGTCGATGGCCTCCCGGATCTGGTCGCACCGCTCCGCGATGGCGGCCTTGTCGCCCGCGCCGTCCAGGAGGATGGTGTCGTCCTTGGAGATGGTCGCCTGCTTCACGCGGCCGAGCATGGACAGGTCCGCCTTCTCGAGCGTCAGGCCCAGCTCCTCCGAGATGACTTCCCCGCCCGTGACGACCGCCATGTCGCGCAGGTACGCCTTCCGCATCTCGCCAAAGCCGGGCGCCTTGACGGCCGCGACCTTGACGCCGCCGCGCAGCTTGTTGACGAGGAGGGTGGCCAGCGCCTCGGACTCGACGTCCTCCGCCACGATCAGCAGCGGCCGGTTGGTCTGGACGGTCTGCTCCAGCAGCGGCAGGATGGACGCCAGCGACGACACCTTCTTGTCCGCGATCAGGACGTACGCGTCCTCCAGCACGCACTTCATGGTCTTGGGGTCCGTGACAAAGTAGGGCGAGATGTAGCCCCGGTCGAATTTCAGGCCCTCCACGACTTCCAGCTCGTTTTCCACGGTCTTGCCGTCCGCGACGGTGATGACGCCTTCCTTGCCGACCCGTTCCATGGCCCGGGCGATGAGGTCGCCGATTTCGGCTTCGCCGTTGGCGGAAATGGTGCCGACCTGCGCGATTTCGGCCGTCGTCGAGATCGGGGACGACGCCTTTTTCAGGGCGTCGACCACGTGGTCGACGGCCAGCATGATGCCGCGGCGCAGGTCCATGGGGTTCATGCCCGCGGCCACGGACTTGCAGCCCTCGACGAGGATGGCGCGCGTCAGCACGGTCGCGGTCGTCGTGCCGTCCCCCGCCACGTCGTTCGTCGCCGACGCGACCTGCTTCACGAGCGACGCGCCGACGTTTTGGAACTTGTCCTTGAACTCGATGGCTTTGGCGACGGACACGCCGTCCTTCGTGATCTTGGGCCCGCCGTACGGCTGCTCGATCAGCACGTTGCGGCCCTTGGGGCCGAGCGTGACCTGGACGGCGTCGGCCAGGCGGTCGACGCCCGCCAGCACGCCGGCCCGGCAGTCGACGCCAAACCGGACTTCTTTGGCGGCGTAGCCGCGGGCTTGGGAGGTCAGGGCGCCGCCGGCCGAGGAGGACGTCAGGGCGGCGGACGTGGAGAGCTGTTGGGGGTGGGGGATGGTGTGGAGGGCGTGTGAGAGGGATGGGAGGGGGGGGGGGTGGTTGGGATGGGAGAGTGTTTGGGCCGCCGATGGCAAGCTCCCGACTGCCCTGCCTCGGCTCGCCGCCGCCTGGCCTCCTCTTGACTTGCTCCCAACACTAAAAGGCAGCTGCGCATCGGCAGTACCCAGCATCAAGGCCTGGGAGGGTGTGGGCATCACCCCAGGGCTCCAGCGCGCCTGCGACGGGCGAGCGCGCTGTCGGAACGTTCTTTCGCTCGCAGACTTGCACACCCCTCGCCGCGCACGATCCACCCTCTTTCCTTCCTCTCTGTTGAAACTCACCGCCGAGGCCAGCTTGCCCACAGCCCGGCGCATCGTGAAATGTCAGGTGGAAGAAAAAGCAGGGCACGAGTTTTTTTTTTCTCTCTTTCCTTTTGCGGTGTGTGTTCCGACCGACGCGCAGAGACGCGCTGCCATTGCTGCGAAGAAGGCAGGAAAGACAAGCGACGACAAAACATGCCGCCGCCGCCGGCTGCTGGACCGCCCAACACGCCGCATGAGGATGGCACGACCGGCACGACCGTCCCTCCCGACTTCAAACACCCCATGGGCCCTGAAGAGGTGAGCCGACGGCAAGGATGCGCGGACTCTTTGATTGGAGGCCTGGCCTGCGTTTTTTTGTTCGCGTCGCCCAACCACCCCACACGACACCCCCTCCCCCCGTTCCCATCCATCCCATCCCAAAAGTTCCGCTCCCACGCCCACGCCCTGGTCGACTGGATCATAGACTACCACACCCGCGTTGTGGCGACTGCGCCCGTCCGCGCGGCGGTGGAACCGGGGTATTTGAGGCCGCGCCTGCCGGCGGCCCTCCCTGAACAAGGCGAGCCGTTTGCCGACGTGATGGCCGACGTGGACGCCCACCTCGTCCCCGGCATCACGCACTGGCAGGCGCCGTCCTTCATGGCCTGGTACCCCGCGCACTCGAGTTACCCGGGCTTGCTGGGCGAAATGATTTCGGGCGCCATCAATGCGATTGGCTTTTCCTGGGCGTCCTGCCCCGCCGGGACGGAGCTCGAGTCCGTCGTCCTGGACTGGCTGGCCGACGCCCTCGCCCTCCCTCCCCGGTTCCGCACCCACCACGGCGGCGGCGACGGCGACGGCGACGCCGCCGCCGCCCGTGGCCCCGGCGGCGGCGTCATCCAGTGCACCGCGTCGGACGCGGTGCTGGTCGCCCTGCTGGCCGCGCGCGCGCGCTGCCTGGGCGGGTGGGTCGCCTCCGGCCCCGGCCAGCCGTCTCCACCCGACCCGGCCACGCTGGCCGCCTCCACCCGCCTCGTCGCCTACACGTCCGACCAGGCGCACTCCTGTGTCCGCAAAGCCTGCATGGTCGCGGGCGTGCCGCATTTGCGGGAGCTGAAGACGCATGAGCGGGATGGGTGGGCGGTGCAGGCGGCGGACGTGACCGCGGCGATTAAAAGCGATCTAGCGGCGGGGTTTATTCCGTGCTTTGTCGTCGCGACCATCGGGACGACGGCGACGTGCGCCGTGGACGACGTGGATGGAATAGGCCGCGTGCTGGAAGACCTGTTCCCCGCTGCTGAGGGCGGCGGAGATGCTGCGGTGGCGGGCGGACACACGCCGCCCACCGCCCGTCCGTGGCTGCACGTCGACGCCGCGTACGCCGGCACGGCCGCCATCTGCCCCGAACACCGGCCGCAACCGGCGTGGAGCGGGCTCGTGCGGGCGGATTCGTTTTCGACCAACATGCACAAAGCGCTGCTCACAAACTTTGATTGTGCGCCGCTGTGGGTGCAAGACGCGACGCACCTCCGGTCCGCTCTGTCCCTCACCCCGTCTTTCCTGCGCGGCACGGCCAATGAGCTGGATTTCCGGGACTGGCAGATCCCGCTGGGCCGGCGCTTGCGCAGCGTGAAACTGTGGTTTGTGCTGCGCAGCTACGGCCGCGCCGGGTTGCAGGCCTTTGTCCGGCACGCCGCGGCGCTGGCGGAGAGGTTTGAGGGCCACGTGCGCGGGGACGCGAGGTTCGTCGTGACGTCTCCCCGCCGCCTGGGCTTGGTCTGCTTTGCGCTGACGGAGGCCGAGGGCGGCAGCGCGGCGACGGCCGCCCTGGTGGAAGCCGTCAACAGCCAGGGCGACGCCATGCTGGTGTGCGCGGAGGTGGGGGGGCGGACGGTCGCGCGGGCGGCGATCGGTGGCGTGCACACGCAGGCGGCGCACGTGGACGCGGCATGGAAGGCGATTGTGGCGGCGACCGGGGAGCTCCCCGACCGCCGCACATGAAGAATCCTTCCTACGGGACAGACAGGAAGGGTTTGAGAGTGGAAGGGCGTGAGCCGAGCGAGCGCGCTCTCTCTAGTGCTCGCCTTGAGAGAGATAGGCGGCCGCGGCCGTTCGCGCCGCGATCGGAGTGGAGTTTTGTTCTGCGGCGGGTAGTGTGAATGCTCTGCGTGTGATTAGGAAGGAAAGGTGGGCCGACGGCGAGCGCCGTGGATGGGTGGCCGGGCGCCGCGCGAGTCGAGGTCGCCCCCTGCGACTCGCCCGCAGGTCGCGTGCCTCGCTGCTCTCCGCTCCCGCCGCTCGCCTTTCACAGTCTCTATTCTCGCGCGCACAGCAAGCCTTCGGCGCCTCCTCGCCCCCCGCCTCCTCCGCCCCCGAGCATCCCCGCCACCCTCCCCAGGTGCGTGACACATTGGGGTTGCTGACCGTTGCCACGGGCTGAACAGGGCACAGGGCGCCGGCGTTGGAGTGGGCGCGGCCCGTCCCCAATTTCTTTTCTTCCGCGCACCCGGCGCAACCGCCCGGTGCTTTGCAGCCCGCCGACAGGCCGCCCTCCGCTTCCTGCTCTCGGGCTGCCTGGATCGGAGACAGGCTCTAGGACCGGAGTGCGGCGGCGGCCGGCCCGCGCGACGGGCGGAGTGCCACGTGCGGCGCGCGCGCGCGCAGCTCGTTTCGGGCGCGCCCCCGACGACACGACCGTCGCGGCGCGACGGGCCTTCGCTCGCGCGCGCTCGCTCTCGCTGCGCGAGAGCCGCTCGACGCGTAGGGGGGCGCCGCGGGTCGCCACCGCCCCCTCCCACGCCCCGTCCCGCGCTTTGCCAACGTGCCAGACGGCTCTGCGACCTGTCTGGGCTGAGCAACCGATCTCAAGCCCCCTCCCCGCCCCCGCCATTGCGCGGCGCGCCAGACGCCTTTCTGTTCTGCCCCCGGGCCGCCGCGACCCTCGCCGCGCCGGTGCTTCCGTCTCTCTCACGCCCCTCCCCCCACACCTCACGCCCAGCAGGCGCGCCTGCTCCCACACCTGAACACACACTCGCTCGCCTCCAGCCTGCGTGTGTGTGCCTTTGCGTCTCTGTCCCCCCTGACGGCGTCTCAACAACAAATGGCTCCCTTAATGGCTCCCCGGGCGCTCGCCCAGCGCTCTCCGGCCGCCCGCGGCTCGGCGCCCGCGCCCAAGCGCACCGTCGCCCGCGCCGTCGTCGCGCCCGAATCGGCCAAGCCCAAGGACGGGCCCATCATCATCAACGGCCAGGTGAGTGGTGAGGAGCGGGGAAGGAAAAGAACGCGCGGCTCCGCCGCGGGCGTGTGGGTGGCGTGGCAGCGTTTGGGCGGCGTGCTGGTCGCCGCCGCCCCCATGGGTGTGAGACTTTTTCGGCCCAGATCGGAGCGTGAGGCATCCAGGCACAGTCTGGGTGCGGTGGACGGGCCAGCAGGGCCGTTTCAGGGCCTCCACGCCCGTCCTAAAGAGCCCCCACCGAAAGAAAACCTCGCGGCACCCGCTCGCGCGCGCCCTCTCCACCTCTCACTTTCCCTCCACGCTTCCCATCCACCATCCCCACCCACGCACCATCAGGTCGCGCACTCCATCACGGCCGAACGCCTGGAGTGCGTCCGCTCCATCACCGACCACGTCGAGAAGAACGTCTACCCCATCCTGCGCTCCACGGAGTCGCTGTGGCAGCCCACCGACTTTCTGCCCGACTCGTCGTCGCCCGACTTCCTGGACCAGGTGCACGACCTGCGCCAGCGCACGGCCGGCCTGCCGGACGACTACCTGGTCGTCCTGGTCGGCGACATGATCACGGAGGAAGCGCTGCCGACGTACATGGCCATGCTCAACACGCTGGACGGCGTGCGTGACGAGACGGGCGCGGCCGACACGCCGTGGGCCAAGTGGACGCGCGAGTGGACGGCCGAGGAGAACCGGCACGGCGACCTGATGAACAAGTACTGCTACCTGTCGGGCCGCGTCAACATGAAGGCGATCGAGTGGACCATCCAAAACCTGATCGGGTCGGGCATGGACCCGGGCACGGAGAACAACCCGTACTACGGCTTCATCTACACGTCGTTCCAGGAGCGGGCGACGAAGGTGTCGCACGGCAACACCGCCCTGCACGCGGCCGAGTACGGCGACAAGACGCTGTCCAAGCTGTGCGCCGCCATCGCGGGCGACGAAGCCCGCCACGAGCGCGCGTACCAGAAGATCGTGGACGAGCTGTTCGAGCGCGACCCGAGCGGCGCGATGCTCGCGCTGGAGGCGATGTTCCGCCGGTCCATCACGATGCCCGCCCACCTGATGAACGACGGCACGCACGCGTCCCTGAACGGCAAGGCCAAGAACACGCTGTTCGAGGACTTTGCCGCCATCGCGCAGAGCACGGGGACGTACACGGCCAAGGACTACACCGACATCATGCAGTTCCTGATCGGCCACTTCCGCGTGGCGGAGCGCACGGGCCTGACGCCCGACGCGGCGCGCGCGCAGGAGGAGATCTTCGGCCTGCACAAGAAGATGGAGCGCCTGTGCGAAATCCAGGACCGGCGCCTCAAGTCCCGCAAGCCGCAGCCGGTCAAGTTCTCGTGGCTGTTCAACCGCGAGGTCCAGCTCGTCAAGTGAGGGGGCCGCGCACCCCCCCGTCCGTCCGCGCGCGGCGACGTTGCGCCCGGGCGTCCGCGCGGTCCGCGCCGCTCCTTTTCTTTCCATTCATTTTTTGAGCTTGCGTGGGGAGAGAGTGTGTTTTTCTTCGAGCGGCATAGGGATACACAGGTCGAGAGAGTGTGAGAGCGTGGGCGTTTCCTTTTTCTTGGGCGTGGAGGGATGCATGGAACGAGAGAAGCAGCGGGTTGTGGGGGGAGTGTGGTGCGTGTGTGTGTGTGTGTGTGCAAAAGAGAGAGCCAAAACAAAAAAGGAAAAACAAACGGTGCGCGTGTGTGTCCATACACATCCCTTCCCCACGTGAGGCGTGCGGCGCGCAGGGGCGGCGCGGAGGCCTAACTTCTGTGCGCGGCGGCCGGCTTCCCCCCGTGTTCTCTTCACCCCCACCCCCTCCCACCCCTCCCACCCCTCCCTCCCCTCCCTTCCCCTCCCCCCTCTTCTCACAGTCTCAAGTCCACGACCGCCACCGTTTTGTCGGCACAGCACGCCGCCACGGTCGGCGCGCCGGCCGGGTCCCAAGCCACCTCAAAGATGCCGCCTTTGCCTTTAAATGTGCGGACGAGCGCGCCGTCGGCCACCCGCCACACGTGCACACACCGGTCGAATGACCCGGACGCGACGTACGCACCGTCCGGCGAAAACGCGACCGAGTAGACAGGCTGGGCGTGTCCCGCCAGGGTGGCGGTGCACGCACCCGTGCTCGCGTCCCACAGGCGGACGGTGGCATCGAACGAGGCCGTCGCGATGTGGGAGGACGAGGGCGACCAGCGGAGCGTGTAAACCTCTTTCGCGTGGCCCGCCAGCGTCGCGGCGCACGCGCCCGCCGCGCCGGGCTCCGGGTTCCACACGCGGGCCGTGCCGTCGTCGGAACAGGACGCCAGGCGGGCGCCGTCCGGCGACCAGCGCACGGCATTGACTTCGTCCGCGTGGCCTGCCAGCGTGGCCAGGGGGGTGGGCGTGCCGACGGCGCAGACCTGGACGCGGCGGTCGGTGGAACAGGTCGCAAACACGGGCGGGGCGGGCGAGGCGGCGTCGGCCCCGACGCCCGGCACGCCGTCCACCGGCCGCCAGTCCACGTCCAGGACGGGCGCGGCGTGGCAGGCGTACGTGTGCAGGGCCCGGCCGGACGAAGCATCCCACACAATGGCGGTTTTGTCGACGGAGCCCGTCAGGAGCAGGTCGCCGCCGCGGTGCCATTTCAGTGAGAAGACGGGCCCGCCGTGGCCGGCCAGCGTGTGGAGTGGGGCGGACGCTTCTTCCGCGCTGGCCAAGTCGGACGGCACCGCCCAGACACGGGCCAGGCCGTCGTACGAGCCCGTGGCGAGGCGGGAGGCGTCTGGCGCCCAGTCCAGCGTGGTGACGTCCCGAGCTTTGTCGCCGCCGCCGGGCGGCGCGCCGCCCGCAACGGCGGGCGCGTGGCGCAAGATGAGGGCGGGCGAGGCCCCGTCCGCGCTGGCCTGCGCCGCTGCGACATCCCACACCCGGGCTGTGGCGTCGCCCGAACCCGTGGCCAGGCGCGCGCCACCCGCCCCGCCGCCGGGCGCCCAGGCGCAGATGAAGACTTCCGACGCGTGGCCGCGGAGCGTGGTCACGGCGTCGGCAGGGACGGCCGCGGCCGCGGCGGCGGCCGCTGCGGCGGCGGCGGCCGACCCGCCACCATTCGCGCCCGCCCGCCCTGGACCAGTCCCACCCGCCAGACCTCGCTCTCGTCGGTCGGCCACAGCGCGCTTCAATTCCTCGACGTCTTTCGTGAGCAAGTCGTGCGCGGTGAGGCCGGCGAAATCGCCGCTCACGGCGCCGTCCTCGCCCACGTTCGCTTCCAGCTCCAAATATTGGAGACCCTTTTGGACGAACGAGACTAGAGCTCCCGGTGGGACATCGGCGGCGGCGGCGCCCGTTCGGTGGACGAACGATTCGTAGCCAAAAGTAAAGGCGGCGTGGGAAAAGCCTGTGGATGGGGGGGAGAGGTTGGTGGCGAAAGGAGAGAGTGAGGAGTTGGCTTTGCGGCGGGCTGGGGGTCGCAAAAAACGCTGGCACAAGTTGGCGTCCGGCTCATTCGAAACACAACACGTCCGAAGTGCCATCACGGGGGTAGGAACGCTCCCATCGCGGTGGCAAGGCGCCTGACGGGCGGGCCATTCGGCGGCGGGAGAGATGCGACACTGGAGGAATGCAGCCCAGAAAAAAAAAAAACGCGGAGTGCGGGCAGCCACCCTTCCCTGGCGCTGCGCGTCCATCCCAGCGACGTACCCGACTCCTGCAGGTACCGGTAGACGAGCAGGTTGAGCTCGTCGGAGGTGAGGGCCATGGCTGCGGCGCGAATGCGGAGCAGGCGGGCGCCGGCAGAAGGGAGAGAAAGAGAAAAGAAAACGGTGGCAGGCCGCCCAGCGGCCGGCTAGAGGTGGGTGAGGGGTGTGTGGGTCCTCTGGGAAGGGAGTGGGTGTGCGGGCGTGTGTCAGAGAGCGCCCGGCCGTCGCGCGCCCTGCTGGGCCCTGTTGCCGCACTCGCAGAGCGGAGAGTGAGGAGCACAAAGGAAACAAGTTTTCACAACCTCGATCGGTAGAGACGTCTCTTTTTCCAAGTTCCACCCGAGAAAAAGAGGAGCAAGGTGCGTTGCGGGGCTAGCCTCAGCCTTTCTGTGTCCTTTGATCCGATTACAGACGCCGAGCGGAGGGCGTGCGGCCTTTGCCGTGGGCCGCGGCGGCGGGGAGGAACGTCGCGCCTTTGCCGAGACCGGCAGGCCGCCGTCCTGGCCGCGACACGGCCAGCCTGCCTCTGCTTTCCACTCTCCGCCCGGCCAAGACTGTGATCTAGATCCATGGTCTTGTCGTGGGCCCAGCTGTGACCGCTTGCCGCCGTGCCGCCGTGCACAGCGGCACCGTTCCTGCCCCGGTCTCGAGCGCGCTCGAGTTGGGCCGCCGCTGCGCAGCTTGGTCTGGGGGATGGGCCCACCCACTCCCATACCTCACGCGCTGGGTCAGTGCAGACTTAAGGATGTGTGATGTGCACTCATGCCCGGTTACGGCCGTCCGAAGCCGCGCTGCGTGGCCTGCGGCGCTCCGGTTGCCGTCGATTGCTATACGGCGGCCGAAGCTCACAGGCCTGCGTCGCCCGCACCCCTTGTGGCGCCGTCGGACGATGCCTCGTCCTGCCGTTGCTTCCGTACCCGGTCGTGACGCCCTGGCGACCCGCCCGACGTAGTCTGGCGGGCATGTGTTTGGCGCCAGCTCGGTGGCGCCATCGCTCGCCCCAGTGCTCGCTTGTTGCTTGTGTCCGCCTTCTTTCTCGCCCTCGCCTTTCACGCGCCGCTCACGTTGCCCGCCCACAAAACACCGCCAAACTCCCCAGATGCCGCCTAAGTTCGACCCGAGCGAACTCATTGAAGTCTTCGTCCGCGCTACGGGCGGCGAAGTCGGCGCTGCGTCGTCGTTGGCGCCGAAGATTGGCCCGCTCGGTTTGTCGCCCAAGAAGATTGGTGAAGACATCGCCAAGGAGACGGCCAAGGAGTGGAAGGGCCTGCGCGTCACGGTGAAGCTGTCCGTCCAAAACCGTGTCGCGAAAGTGTCTGTCATTCCGTCGGCGGCGGCGCTCGTGATCAAAGCCTTGAAAGAGCCCGTCCGTGACCGCAAAAAGGTTTGTTCGAGGCGGCGCGTGTGGGGGGCGTGGGCGCGGCAACTCCCGCTCCTCTTGCGCCCAGGGCCGCTTCGAGTCCTTGCGGATCGCTGCGGCAGGAAAGCGGATGGCTTTGCGCTTCATCGGCGGTTCCGTCGACACAAATGCTAAAAAACGGCCGCGCGTTTTCTTCACCCCACCTCGACCGCCTCCTCGCGAAAAAACAAAACACACTCCACCCCACGCACCCCCACAGGAAAAGGACATCAAGCACAACGGCAACCTGAACCTGGACGAGGTCGTCGAAATTGCGCGCGTCATGCGCGACCGGTCGTGCGCGAAGAAGCTGGCGGGCACGGTACGAGTTGGGTGGGGGAGGCGTGGAGAGCGCACGCGCGCGGCCCTCCCTAGCCACTTGACCCCATCCTCCTCTTGCTCACGCCCCCTCCTTCCGTCCCAACACTTTTCACCAAAACAGGTCAAGGAAATCCTGGGCACGTGCGTGTCCGTCGGCTGCACCGTGGACGGTGAAGACCCGCGGGACATCCAGGCCAAGATCGATGAGGGCGAGGTGGACGTGCCCGAAGAGTGAGCGCAAGTGTGGCGGAGTGGCGCGTGGGCGTGGTGGTTGGGCGTGTCGTGTGCGTGCACGCGCACTCCCTATCCACCACCCCTGCGCCTCTCCGCACATGTGCCTTGCCCTGGGCGTGCGCCATCGGGGAGAGAGAGAGAGAACGGGGTTGTGTGAGGCGGTCCTTCCGTGGGGGGGAGGGGGTTGTGCAAAAGGCGTCAGTGCTGTTTTTTTCTTCATCCGTGGCCGTGCCGTCACCTTTCCATCGGCCGGGCCCATGCCAATTTGTTGGCACGCATCCATTCATTGAGAGGCCGGCATCGTTCATTCCCGTTGGGTCTACACACACGCACTCACCGCACACACACCTCACTCTTTTTGTTCAGCGCAAGTCTCTCTCCAGTTCCATCCACGCCCAAGAAAAAAAAAACAGCGTGCAAAAATGAAAGAACACACAGCACTCCCACACCCACAGCGGGCAAAGCAAAAAAGGAATCGTGCGCGGGCACGGGCAGGGGCACGAAGGGAGAGGGAGGGATGGGTGTTGGCGGGACGTGGGCGGCCCAGGCGCGAAAAAAAAACCCATCCATCCCTCGCGCCCACACACACGCTCTTGTTTTGAGGTTTTTTGTTTTCTTCGTTTCGTTTGGTTTCGTTGAAGCTACGGAAAAAAAGCACGAGATCGAAAAGAAAGGAGGAAGAATCGAAGCAAAAAGGGACGCGGCACCGCCGCCGCTTCACACCACCAGGCCGGCCGGCAGGGCCGCGCCCCTCAGCACGACAATGAGGCCGTCCTGGATGACGAAGCCTTCCCCGCTGCGGTCCGACTCCACGACGCGCGCCGCGTTGGTCAGCGTGCAGTCGGGCCCGATGACCGCGTTGCGGTCGACGATGACGCGCGACAGGACGGACCCCGCGCCGACGGTCGGCGCGTCGTCCCGGCCGCCAAAGAGGTCGTTGCCCAGCAGGATGGACGCTTCGAGGCGGGAGCCCGGGCCGAACGAGACGTTGTTGCCCACGACGGAGTCGACGACGGTCGCGCCGTCCAGGGTGCAGCCTTCGGAGATGAGCGAGCGGGCGATGGTGGAGGGGCCGACGGCCCGGCAGGGCGGCAGGACGCGGCCGGTGCGGGCGCCCAAGACGGCGGCCGCGGCGGTGAGCGACGCGACGCCGCCCGACCCGGGCCGGGCGAGCGACGTGACGGCGTCGTAAAAGTCGGGCAGGGAGGAGACGTCGCGCCAGGGGCCGGAGCCGTGCACGGCCGAGACGGGCAGGCCCGCCACCAGGGCGTGCGGGATGACGTCCGCGCCAAAGTGCATGTCAAAGCCCGAGCGCGGCGCGACAAACTCGCCGTCGACGGACGCGGCGGCGGCGGGGGTGGCGAGGAGGGATTTCAGGGCGGTCGCGTCGAAGACTGTTGTTTTGGGGGTTGATGGGGGGTGGGGAGGGGTGTGAGGAAGTGGGCGAGACGGAGGGTGGGCGTGAGTGAAAAATGGGGCGGGGGTGGGGGTCGGTGGGGTGGGTGGGGACGGGGTGTGGGGAACGCAGCGGGGCGGGGAAAGGAAACGCGGCCGGCCCGCCCCCTCCGTCCACACCAACGCACCATACACGCCCGTGCTGGCTTCGTACGGCGCGTCCGGCGTGGCGTGCGCGGACGCGTGGGCCAGGCGCTCCATGGCCGCGCCCGTCGGCTTTTCAGCAAAGTCGGTGACCGCGCCCGTCCCCGGGTCGACGCGGACGAGGCCCAGGCGGGAGGCGCGGTCGGCCGGGACGGAGCGCGTGGCCAGGGTGACGGCCGAGCCGGCCGCCCGGTGCGCCCGGACCAGGCCGGCAAAGTCGACGTCCGCCAGGGCGTGCCCCGACAGGACGACCACCTCGCGCGGCGGGCGGCCGCCGTTGACCGGCTCCAGCAGCGCGTCCAGGTTGCGGCGGACGGCGTCGGCGGAGCCCGCGTACCAGGACGCGTCGTCGGCGGTCTGGTGGCAGGCCAGGACGTCCACAAAGCCCTGCGTGCCGGGCGGGCCGCCAAACAGGGCGGGCGGGTACGTGCGCGTCAGGTGCGCGTTGAGCGCGTGGCTGTTGAACTGGGTCAGCACAAACATTTTGGTGATGCCGCACTTGATCAGGTTGGCGATGGGCAGGTCGATGAGGGCGAGGTTGGCTGTGGCGGGGGTGGGGTGGTGGGGTGGGGGTGGGGTGACATGAGACGACGCACACAGCATAGCGGAGAGGGGCAAGGCGTGAGGTGGGGGGTGCGGCGCCAGCCTGACGCGGAGCCATCGGCTGTGCGGCATACGGGCGCCCGCGCCCGCCCGCGCCCTCCCCGCGGCCAGGCCGCGGCGTCCGCGACCGTTCTGCCTAGCCCAATGCGTCGGCCTGGCCGTCCGCCGCCAGCCCAGTGCGGCGTGAGGGCGGGGGAACGGGCGCGGTCGGCCGGGCTGGCGTGCGCCCTCGGCCGGCCGCGCGCGTTCCGTGTCCCCCCCGCCGCACGCGCCAACCAACCACCGGGCGCACCAATTTCGACGGCCGGCATGGCGCGGAAAGCCGCCAGCGGGTTGTTGTGACCGCCCCCAGCGAGAATAACCGCAATGGTGTCCGACAGAGAGGGGCTGTTGGGTGGGAGGGGGGTGGAGGGTCAGGGCGCGCGCGCGTCGCGGGGCGTTGGCAGCGTGGCCAAGGCGGGCGCCTCTTCCGCTGGCGCGAGGGAGCGCGCGGCAGCGACCCTTCTTTTGCCCGCCGCCGCACGCGCGGCCTCGCGCCCACCTCGGCGGACGCGGCAACCCCAGCCAGGCATACATAGAGTCCCTGGCCCCTGCCTGGGCCAGACAAAGCGGCCGGTTCCGTCGCCGGCGCGGCCGCCTGGGCGCGAGACACTTTTTTTCGGCGCTTGGTATTTCCCCGCTTGCGACGGGCTCCTCCATTCGCAAACCAAAACTCCAAACGCACTCCACGGACGAGGGCGAGGCCTTGGCCCGGGCCCGGGCCGACGCGACAGAGGCCACCGCGTCGCTAGCCATGCGCGGGCCGGGCGTGCCGCCGACCGTCTTGGGCGGGCCCTGCTGCGGGCGGGTAGGAGAGGGCGCGCGGCGGTCGCCGCCGCCGCCGGGAGCGGCCGCGGCGGTCGCGACGCGCCGGGCCGGGGCGCGGCCGCGGGCGGGCGCTCCGGTCGGCCGGGCGGCCGTGGATCGCATCGTGGTGTGTGTTTTGATGTGGCGGGGTGGGTGAGGGCGGCGCGTGTGAGAGGGATGCTCACGAACAAGAGTGTGAGAGGAAGTAGCCTTTTGCACCAACCTGCGCACTTTCCCCGCCGAACTCTCCGTCTCTCCGTGTTTCATCATCCGTCGACGACGACGGTACAACACGCACACACGCCCACTCACTTCCCACCGCCCCGCACCCGGTCCACCACCGCCCGCACCCCAGCCGGCAGCTGCGACCCATCGCCCACGACCCTCAAAAAATCCGCCCACAGCAAACGGTGGTCGCCGGCCAGCGCGCCCACCCTGTCCGCCTCTCCCTGCACCAGCGACAGGGCAATCGCCCAGTCGGCCTCTCCAGCCGCGGCTGTCGCGTCGGCCAGCATGCCACAATCCTCTCCCGCGTGCGCGGTGGCCGCTTTCAGCACCTCCACCAGGGTTTGGCCGCTCATGCGCCGAGGGGCCGGCTCTGTCCCACCCCCGCCGCCGACGGCCGGCCGGGGCACGCAGCACAGGGCGTCGGCCAGGCTCGCGCCATCGTCGGCCAGGGCACGGCCCAGGGCAGCCAGACCGACGACGTCCGTCGCCGCCACCTGCTTCCAGGCGTGGGCGGCGATGAGGCACCAAGCCGGCGCGGCCGCCTCGTTCGCTTCTTCCTCCGGCTCGTCGGTGCGGGGCGGCGGGGCGACGGTGCGCCACAGGGATGGCAACCAGCCGGCGGTGGAGGACGGTGGCGGGGCTGGCGGCGGTCCGGCCGCCTGTTGCCACGGCAAAACGGGCGCCCGGCCGAGCACGCGCGGCGGGCGCAGGCCAGACCCGGCGGGCGGGGGCGGGCACGCAAAGCGGAGCAGCTCCGCCGCCAGGCCGTACCGCCCCGCCTCCAACGCGGCTTTGAGCAGGGCCAGCGCCGGCCCCGCCGCGGCGGCGGGGCCTTCCACCCGGTCGACCACCAGCAGGCAGCAGGCCGCGCCTTCCAGGGCGCCCGCGGCGGCCGCGTCGCACAACAGGTCGGAGGGCGGGCCCGCCGCGGCAAAGAGCGTGGGCCAGTGCGACGCGTCGGTCTTGCGCGCGACGGCCACGATGGTGTCGGCGTACGTGGCGGGGAAGCGGCGGGCCAGGGCCGTCGCCGCGGTGAGCAGCGGCGACGGCGGCGCCCCGCTCACAGGCGGGTGGTCGAGCAGCGCGGCCGCGACCAGCCACTCCATGGAGCTGGCGAAATGCGGGGCGGCCGCGGCGGCGGACGCGACGGCCGCGGCGTCAGACGCCCTCCCGCTCGCGAGCAGCCGGCGCAGCAGGACGGAGAGCGTGGGTTGGGTGGCGGGCGAGGGCAGGAAGAACGGCAGGTCGCCGCCGCCGCCCGCCCGCACCGCCCGCTGCCGCACGCCGACAACGGCGCCGCCGGGCCCAGGCGTGACGAGGAGTGGGGCGACCTCTCCGTCGAATGCGAGCTCGGGGTCAGGGGGCAGCCCGGCGGTGGGCGCGTCGGCCGCCGGGGCCACCACGCGGCCGACCTCCCCGCCGTCTGGCAGCAGCATCCGCCCGCCCGCCGGTCCGTGCACCCACCAGGGCGGGGAGGCGGCGGCGGCCGCGGCCGCGGCGCCACCTCCTCCGTCGTCCACGGGCGGCAGCCAGGCCGACTCAACGCCAGACGCCACGGGCGCTTCGGACCCCGTCGCCAGGTCCAGCAAGCCCAGGGAGCCGCCGTAGCGCAGGACCGCGGCGTGCGCGGGCGCGGCGTCGCCCGCATGCCCACCACCACCACCACCACCACTGCCGCCGCCTCCCATCCAGGCGAGGGCCACCCCACGCACGGGCGGCCCGGAGCTGAGGATCGACAGCTCCCGCACAGCCACCAGGTCTCCGCCCGCTGGGCGGGTGGTGGAACCGTCGGGCGCCGTCATAGGCGGCCGGGCGTCAAAGCGCAGGACCAGGACGTCCATCGGGGCGAACGCCGCCAGGACGTGGCCGCCGCCCGCGTCGAGGGCCAGCGGCGGCCGGGCCAGCCTCCTGGAAGCCAGCAGTCCATCCCGGTCCAGGCGGGACCGGGAGTAGACGCGCAAGTCCGGGCGGGTGGTGGTGGTGGTGGAGGCGGCGGAGGTGGCAGGCTGGTGCGGGCTGGCGGGCGGGGCACCTGGCGCGGAGGGCGCACCCTTGTCCGGCCCAGCCGCCACGACCACCACGCACCCCGGCAACCACGCCAACCCAGCCACGGCCAGGTCCCGCTCCTGGGCGACGTCGCCAAAGAGCCGCCACCGGCCACCCACCTCACCGCCGCCGCCGCCACCACCTCCACCCAGCCCCGTCAACTCCAGCAGGGCCAGCCCCCGCCGCCCCGCCACGGCGACGTGGCGTCCGTCGGGAGAGCAGGACGCCGTCCGCAGCGGCCAGTTGGCGTCGATGTACGATGGCGGCGGCCGCGTCTCCCGCAGGGTGGGCGGGCTGGCGGCGGCGGCCAGGACGAAGAAGAGCCGGTCGTCGGCCAGGAGGGCGGCCGCGGGCCCCGCCCGCAAGGCCGGCACGCTCCGGGCAAGGGACAGCTCCAGGAGGCGGGCGCGGGACGTGGGACGGGGGCCTGGCTGTGCGATCAACAGCCTGCACCCGCAGGCTGACCAGGCCAGCGACGCCGCGGGCGCTTCCAGGCCGCCATGGCTGCCTCCAGCGGTGGCGGCTGCCGCCGCGGCCTCGGGCGGCGCGGACGCAAACAAGCGGCAGCCGGACGCACTCCACGCGCACAGGCCGCCGCCGGCCCAACCCACGGCGAGGGAGGAACCACAGGGCGACCAGGCCAGGGACGCGACGGGCCCGGCCCCACGCCGCGGGCGGCGGGCGTGTGAAGCAGCAGCAGGCGCGCCACTCTCTTCATCCGCCCAGGGTGAAAGCACGCGCAGCGGCGGGGCTTGAGCCGCGACGGCCGCGTCGGCGGCGGCCGCGGCTGCCGCCGCCGCGACGGCCGCTGAGACGGCTGCAGGGGATGCTCCCGCCCGGGCAGCGGCAGCTGCTGCGGCGGCGGACGCGGACGCGGCGCGTGTCGCGGCCGCTAAAGCAGCCGAGCGCGCGGGCGCGGCCAGCGGGTGGATTTCTGTCCGCCCGTCGGCCAGGCCAACGGCGAGCAAGCCCGCTTCACCCGAGACGGCTAGAGCAGTGACGGATGGGTTGGGGGCGACGTCGTCCTCGTGGACGGAGCCCAGGGATGACCGGCGGCGGCGGAGCGCCGAGGCGCTCTCCCCGCCGCGCACCCAGCGAGGGATGCACAGTGAGTCGGCAGGTCCGGCAGACCCGCCGCCGCCTTGAGACGCCGCCACGCAGACGCGCCCATCCGCAAAGGCGGCTGCCAGCACGCGTGCCCGCGGACAAAAATGCAGGGCGACGAGCTGGGAGGGCGGCGCGGCGGAGGACGCCAGGCCGGACGAGGGCCGGCGGGGCAGGGGCGGCAGGGAGGACACAGTCGCCACGCCCGCCGCCGCCGCCGCCGCCGCGTCGTCGGCTTGCTCTTCCACCAGGCGGGCGGCGAGGTGGTGGGCAAAGGCGGTGGCGCCGTCCCACGCGCCAGAGGATTGGGGCGTGGCGACCATGCCGTCGCCGCCCCCGCCGCCGCCGCCGCCAGCGTCGGAAAGGGATGACGCAGTGCGGAGCAGCGGCAGGGGCGGCGGCGCCGGTCGCACGCCCGGAAACGCGCCCGGCGTGTCGAACGGCCGGGACCGGGATCTGGCGGACCCGGCCCAAGTCAGACTGACCAGTTCTCCGTCCGCGAAGCCGACTAAGAGCCGGCACCCGCCGTCTGACGCGAGCGCGGCGGGCGAGCGCGCGCGCGGCCAGGACAGGGCCCGTGCGAGGTGGGTCGGCTCCGCTGGCGGCGCGCGGTCTGGCGAGGGCGGGCCCACGCCCTCATTCTCAGGGCTGGCGCTGTGCCGGTCCGGGTCTAACCGTGTCGGCACCGCGCCGCCCAAGTCCAGTTCGTCGGCCAGCCAGAGCGTGCAGGACTTGAGGCCGGCCGCCGCGGCCGGGCCCGACCCGGGCGGCGGCGCGCCCGCGGCCGCAGCGGCTGCGGCAGCTGCCGCGGACGCCGGGTCGTCGACCAGCAAAGCCGCTTCCTCTGGGATAGACGAGGCGGGGAGAGCGGCCTCCTCATTGACGTGGACGGCGTAGATGCGGAGCAAGCCGGCGGACGTCTGTCGGTGTTTTGTTTTTGTTTGGGATGGGATGGATGGTCGGGTCGTCGCCGGGCGCGCGACCAAAAAAAAAGGACCGCGCCATCTCTCCCCTCCCTTGCCTCCCGCCACTCACCAGGACAGCCAGACGGCGCCGACTGCCGCTCCAGGCTGCCGCGATGTGGGTTCCATTTTCCGCTTCATCGCCGCAGTCGAGCGCTGCAAGGCGCACGCGGTTGCGCCCGGCCGACCAGAGTTCCAGCGAGTGTGTGGTGACCAGGGCGACGAAGCCGCCGCTGACGGCCAGGGCGATGGGCGAGCCCCGTGCCTGGGTATCCAGCGACCGCGGCCAGCCGTGGGCGAGGTGCATGGTTGGGGAGGGCTGGTCGCGTCGCGTGTTTTTTCACTCCATCGCGTTTATTTTTTTTTGTTCCTCTGCGTGCAGAGCGCACACCTGCTTTCCTTCCATTTCCGTCTGCACACACCCCAGGGGCAGGCCGCCCGCCAGCCTGCTGCTCTCTTCTGGGGGCGCACCACATCGGCACCCTTACCCCTCAAGCGCCCGCGGACGCCAGGCATCCCTCTCTCCTCTTCCTTCCGTGATGGCGTCCGCGCTCGCGGCGCCTTCGGCCGCTGCGCCGCTCATCGACTGGGCCCACCTGGGTTTGCTCTTCCGCCACATCTCGCCCTACTACTGGAGCAGTCTGGGGATTGGGTTATGCGTGGGGCTGTCCATTCTGGGCGCGGCATGGTACGAAAAAAACGCGAAAGAGACAAACAAAACTGCCCGCTCTCGAGCGTGTGTGCGTCGGCCGCCCATCTCTCTCCCTCACGCCCGCTCCGCACCCCCTCAAACACAGGGGCATCTTCATCACGGGGTCCTCCCTGCTGGGCGCGGCCGTGCGCACGCCGCGCATCACATCCAAGAACCTCATCAGGTGCGCGCGTGGAGTGGGGGGCCGGAACGAAGGAAAAAGAGCACGCACGACCGATGGGCCCTCGTCCGTGCGCGACCACCTCCCACCACCCCACTGTCCTCCACAAACAGCGTCATCTTTTGTGAAGCTGCCGCCATTTACGGCGTCATCGTCGCCATCATCCTGCAGACCAAAGTGGAAGCTGTCGCGCCCCTGGCTGACGGGAGTGGGTGGCCGACGCCCGCGTACACAGCGGGTTACGCCATTTTCGCGTCCGGCCTGACGACCGGGTGGGCCAACCTCGCGTGCGGGTGAGTTTCTTTTTTTTTGTGTGTGCGTTTGGAGACGGGCGCGGGGAGGTGTGTCGCGCCTCCGCACACACGCCAGACTCATGCACGCACACCTCCCCCCCTCTCCACAGCCTGTGCGTCGGCATCGTCGGCTCGTCTGCCGCCCTGTCCGACGCCGCCAACCCGGCGCTGTTTGTGAAGATCTTGGTGGTGGAGATTTTCGGGAGTGCGCTGGGCCTGTTTGGCGTGATCATTGGCATCATCCTCGCGGGCGCGGCCAACTTCACGGGGACAGGGTGAGGTGGGTGGCGAGTGTGTTCACGCAGTGTTTTTTCTTTTTCCCTCGTGTCTCTGCCGTCCCCCCCCCCCCCCCCCCCCCCCCCCCCCCCCCCCCCCCCCCCCCTTCCCAACAGCCACAGGCAGAGTTTGTTTCCTCCCGCTCGACGGCGGGCGCGAGTGGGGCGAACAAAACACTGAAATGACGACCGGCTCCCGGTCCCGCCCGCTCGGCCGACTTGCGGGTGGTGAGCCCGGGTCTGTGCCCAGTGGGCGAGGGGCACCGGCCTCCGGCCGGCTGGGCAGCTTGGGCGACGGTGTGCAGCCGAGCGATGCGAGCGCCGGGCCGTCGGCGCAGCAGCAACCGCCAGCCCGGCGCCTGACGCCCGCGGAACGGTTCAAGCCCAAGCCTCAGCCACGTTCGACGCGCAGGGCATCCACGGAGGTGAGTGCGCGTTGGCGGGAAGGAGGCAGCACCGCCCGGGCGCACCGCCCTTTCTGTCGTCCCCTCGCATTCACAACCTAGCCGCTCACCTCCCCCACTCCCACCCCCACCCCACCCCACCCGCAGCCCAAGGCCGACCCGGAGCCGCCGGCAACGCGGGCCACCCGGTCTGGTCGGGGCGGTGGCGACGACGCGCCCGCGCCCTCCGGCCGCCGTGGCAACGGCACTGCCACCGCCGTCAAGGCCGACCCGGAGCCGATGGCGGTGGACGCTCCAGCAGCAGCGGCCGCGGCCCGCCGCACCCCTGCCCAACCACGGCGGCCGCCGCCGCCGTCCGACTCGTCTTCAAACGAAGACGGCGAGCGCGGCCCAGTCATCCTGTCCCAGTCCGCCCGCTTGCGGGCCGACGTCTCGGCCGACTTCCCGTACGCGGCCCGCCTGGCGCGCAGGGCGCCGCCGCCGCTCGACCTGGTGCCGCCGCCGTCGGCGGACGGGGCGCCGCCCTCGCCCCGCCACTTCCCGCTGTCCGCCTTTGGCACGGGCGCGGACGGCGGCCTGACCCTGCTCCAGCTCCCCGCCCGCCTGCCCGCGTCCGCGACGGACCGCACGCCCCCCCCGGCGGGCGGCGAGCCGGGCGGCGTGCAAGGCTGCGCGTCGCTGGCGGACCTGGCGCCCGGCGTCATCGGGCGCGTGCTGGTCATGGCGTCGGGCGACGTCAAAGTCCACATCGGCGACGTGGAGTACGCCCTGGTGCCGGGCATGCCGGTCGACTCGCTGGCGGCGGGCGTGCGCCTGGACTTGAGTGGTGGAGGGCGGAGCGCTGGCGGCGGCGGGCAGTCCGCCCGGCGCACGCCCTCTGCCACCTCCGCCTCCGTCGGCCGGGTCGTCAACCGTGCCACGCTCGTACCCGACGTCGTCCGCCTCCTGGCGGGAGGCGCGGCTCCCGAGTACCGCCGGGCGGCCGGGTTTAAAGGCCCCCGCGCGCTGGACGCCGAGTGGGCGGCGGCCGGCGCGGCTCTCGCGTCGCCCGGTGGCCCGCGCCGGGCGGTTGTTGCCAGTGATGATGAGGGCGGGGGCGCACCGGCTAGGCAAACCGGCCGGGAGGCCCGGGTGGTCATGGACGACGACAGTGAGTAGACGGAGGGTGAAGGGGCCTGGGAAGAGGTGGGGGAGAGAGTTTTTTTTTTTTGTCGTTGCGAGAGACCTGCCACACACTGCTTTCGTTTTCGTCCCGCGCACAACACACGCGAGCCACATCCATGTTCCGCCTCGTGTGTACTTTCTGCGTGGTCGTGCTTGCGTTCATCGCGCCTGCAGCGGCCACGGTGAGGGAGGGGCGTGGTGCGACAGGGACGCGGGGCGGCGCGCGCGCGTCCAAGAAAACAATGGCGCCCCGCATGCCGCTCGCGCTCAACCTGGCCCACCCCCCTCCTCTGACGCGCAACAGGCCCCGCCCACGACGAGGCGCCTCCTCTCCTTCCCGTTCAACGTCACGGCCCCGCCTGCCAATTACACGGGCGACAAGCTCGCTGACCTGGCCCAGTTCAAAGCCGAAATCAGCGCCGTCTTGCACGAGGCCGTCACCCAAAACAAAGCGGACCTGGAAAACTTCCTCAACCGCACTAAAATTGAGCTGGCGGAAGAGCGCGAGGAGTGGGGCACCGAACACAACACCAAGCCGGGCGACTTGCCGCTGAACAAGCTGGTCAGGCAAGGGTGATGACGGGAGGGAGGGCGTGTGTAGACTGTCGTGGGCGTTTTTTTTTTTCCTCTTTGCTGGAAGCGCTTTTTTACACAAACCCGTTCAGCTGCGGTCCCGGCGGGACCACGTCTCTACCTTGTCGGCCAGCTCTTTGAAAGTGTACTTGGTCTTCCGGGCCAGGGTCTGGCAGCCCGCTTTCGCCTTTTTGTACACGTTGATGAGGCTGGGCGAGGGTGTGTGGGGGAGGGCGGTGGGGGGTGTGGTGAGGAAAAAAACACGACGTGAGTGGGTGGTGGTGGCACCAACGCGGCGTGCGCATACAGCCGGCCGTGTCGCCTGCTCTTACACCGGACATCGAGGCAATGTACGGTGTCTGGGATGCCCACTCCAGGAGTCGGACATCCATGCGCGCGCTGGCCAGGGCGCTGCGGCGGCCCGTCACAAACAAAACGCGCCGCGCGCCGCGAATGGCCCCGTCAAGCCCGCCGTCAGCTTACAACGCCGGCTCCTTCCCGCCCAAACACCACTCACCGGAAGGGCTCGTAGTTCTTGGACTTGTTGCCCCGGTTGGCCGGGTAGCCGTAGTCGTTCATGGGGCGATGTGTATGTGTGTGTGCCGGGAGGAAAGCGCGCGCCGCTGTCTTTTTTGCTCGAGTGGAGGGGCGCATCAGTCCTGCTCCATTGCATCCCATCACCCCCCCTCCCCCAAAAAAATTGTCTCTACCTCGCGACTCTCTCGCCGTACAACCCGTGGCCTTTGGACAGCCCAGCCCACACCTCCCACGCCCTGCCCTCTCACCCCCTACGCGCTCGCCTTCAGCTTCACCGTGACCGTCTCCTCGCCGCTGCCCCGCAGGACCTTCACTGGCACCTCATCGCCGGGACTGAGCTTGTCCAGCTGGCGGTACAGGTCGGACGGCGACTCGACGGCCGCGCCGTTGAAGCCGCGGATGATGTCGCCGAACACGGGGCGGCCGAACTCGTCGCGGGACGTCGGCCGCAGGCCGGCGGACGCGGCGGCGCCCTCGGGCGACACGCCAAGAATGAGGACGCCCTTCACGCCGAGCGACTCCGCCGCCGGCTCGGGCGCGAGGGAGATGCCGAGGAGCGGGCGCACGACCTTGCCGGTGCGGATCAGGGCGTTGGCGGAGGACGCCACGGTGTCGACGGGGACGGCGAAGCCGACGCCCGCGGACGAGCCGGACGCCGAGTAGATCGCGGTCGGCATGCCGATCAGCTGCCCGGCCGAGTTCAGGGCCGCGCCGCCCGAGTTGCCGGGGTTGATGGGCGCCTCGATCTGGAGCATGCCGTTGATGGGCCGGGCCGTCACCCCCGACGGCACCTCCCGCCCCACCCCGGACAGGATGCCCGTGTTGAACGACCGTTCCAGGCCGAACGGGTTGCCGATCGCGTACACGCGCTGGCCGACCTGGAGCCCGGCCGACGTGCCCAGGGGCAGGGGCTTGAACAGGGCGTCCGCGGCCGCCGGGTCCACGCCCAGGACGGCCAGGACGGCCACGTCCCGGTCCGGGTCCGTGCCGATGACGCGGGCGTCGTACTCCGCCCCGCCCAGGAAGCGGACGCGGACGGCGGCCGCGCCGCGCACGACGTGCGCGTTGGTCACGATGTGGCCGGCCCGGTCCCACACGATGCCCGACCCCGCGCCCGCCGGCACGTTTTCCAGGGCGGACGTCAGCGCGTCCGGGCGGGGGGTCAGGCTGCTCACCCAGACGACGCCCGCCTCCGCGCGCCGGTACAAGGCGACGGCCCGCTGCTCCTCGGGCGTCAGGGGCGCGGGCCGGGACGCGACGACCGGCAGCTCCAGCGTCGTCGGCGCCGGCGGCGTCGTGCTGGTGTCGGGCGGGGTGAGGATGGTGATCGACATCCCGTCCGGCACGGCCAACGTGGGCGGCGGTGGCTTGCTGGACGCGTCAGCGTCCAGTGGGGACAGGGCGACGGCCAGGGCGGCTAAGGAAGCGGCGAGGGTGCGGGCGATGGACGCGCCCGGCCCTTCGGCGGCCCGCGGGCGGGGCGGCGCGGCAGGGTTGTTGCCCACACGGTGGCACGGACCAGCCTGCAGTGGTGGCAGGAGGTTGGAGCGTCTGGTCGAGGGTTTTTCGCGTGGTGGGGTGGCCATGCGTTTGCCAGCGCCGGGCGCCCGCAGCGTCGGACGGGCCTGGACGCCCGACATGAGCATGGCTTGGGTTAAGCCTATGCGAGCGTTAGGGAAGCGTGAACGGCGGGGTCGGGCCCTGAGCGTCCGCGGCCGGCGGAGACGGACGACGCGAGCGCGCGTGGAGAGACGACGAGAGCAGAAAGTCGAGAGTGACACAGCGGCGTTCCTTGTGTCCTCGCCCCGTGGTGTCAGGGTCTCGCTTACGTCGACCGCTCCCATGCCGCGGTCCTCTCTGACCGCCGGCGTGCCTGCATCCCGATGCACGACCCCTCTCCACCGCACGCGCTCTGCGCGACCCGTGCCAGCCCGCCGGGCACCCCCCGCTGCGTCTGGCCGCACGCCGCCACCGCCGAATTCGCCGTCGCCGCCGGCCCGGCCGCGGCCACCACCCCTGTCACGCACGGTGTCAGTGCCTGAACAGGTGCGTATGTGGAGCAGAGCAACACAGAGTGACGCACACCCCGTCCTTCCCCCATTCCGACACGCTTTTGTTTGAGCGCCGCCTCACCCGCTCCACCCCGACCCTCACACACGGACCCCCAGGGTGGCGACGCCGACGCCACGACCGCGCCATCCACCGCCCATGAACCCCACTGGCTGGATTCCCTAGTTGACTCGTTTGACGACGCTGTCGGCACGCGGCTGGAGTCGGCCCTGCTGGCGGCGGCGGCCGCGGCGGACGCGGTGGCGGCCGCGCGGGCTGGGGCGGGTGGACAGCAGCCGGCGGCGGCGACGACCGCCCGCGAGGCCGGCGCCCGCAATGGTGACGCGGAGCCTGCATCTGACGGGCCACCGCACATCACGGCGGCCGGCAGAGTGGGTGGCCCGTCGGCGGCAGGCGGCGCCGAGGAGGATGGCGGGCCGTCCCAACCTCCGCCGCCACCTGCTCCCGCCACGCCCAGTACTACTAAACGCGCCCGCCGCAAGGCCGTGCAAGCCCCGGCGTGAGAGAGCGAGTGTGTATGTGTCTGTGTAAGGTTGTTGACCCGTAGAAGTGTTGGTTTCGAGCGCGTGCGACCGACTAGCGGGGCACAGGCTGCTGCGTCATCACTCAGCTCATCGAAGAGAAGCAACGACCGCGGCGGCTCTAGCCGGGACGCCTCCACCAGCCCGACGCACGCATTTCCACGTTTGCCCACCTATTCGCAGGCCGGCTGCACACCGTTGGTCACCCTCCCAAGAGAAGAAAAACATGACCGTCTCCTCCCCTTCAGGAGACGGGTCGCCCGGCCCGTCTGGCACGGGCGCGGCCGCGGCAGCAGCAGCGTCTCTGCCCGGCCCGTCCGACCGGGCCCGCCCCAACATTCTCGTGACCGGCACGCCCGCGACGGGTAAAACGACGACTGCTTCGCTCATCGCTGAGGAAGCGGGGATGACGCACGTTGATGTGTCCGCGCTCGTCAAGAAGGAAGTGCGTTTTTGGTTTTTCGTGTCCGGCTTTTTTGTCGATGCGGCGGCGGCCCAGCGTTGCATGAAAGGCGCCGTCCTGGTGATCAGCGGCCTCCCTTCCCTGCCACCCACGCCTCACACTGACGACACGTTGGTGTTCTGTGTCCAAGCGTGGCGAAGACGTGGTGACGCCCGGGCGGCCTGTCGCGGCTTTGCATTCTTCTCCGTGCGCACAGACACTGCAAACCATGCCTCGCTTTTGCTCACGCTCCCCGCCGGCCCACCCCACCCCTTCGCTCACCAGTCACTACACTGCGGCCGGGACGATGTCATGGACTCGCTCATCATCGACGAAGACAAGGTAGGTTGGCCGGTCGGGTGCGGACGGCCGTGGGGCGCCTGTTTTCCTCAGGCCCCTAGCTCTCAACCTGGCTCCTCCCTCCACTAAACAACGCACGCACACAGGTCGTCGACGCCCTGGAAGACCAGCTCGCCGCGGGAGGCGTCGTCCTGGACTACCACTCCTGCGATTTCTTCCCTGAACGCTGGTTTGACTTGGTCGTCGTCCTCACCACGGACAATTCCGTCTTGTACGACCGCCTCGCCGCGCGCGGGTACACGCCCGCCAAGATCTCCGCCAACGTGGAATGCGAGATCATGCGCGTCTGCGCTGACGAGGCCGCGGACGCGTACGCGGAGGACATCGTCAAAGTCCTGGCGTCCAACACTGTGGAAGACATGGAGTCGAACGTGGAGTGGGTCGCGGGGTGGGCCAAGGCTGTGTCAGCGAAAGCAGCGGCGGCAGCAGCGGCAGCGGGTGCGGCGTCGGGGTAGCTTTCTTTTTTTTCGTTTCTTTCCTGCATCTCACTGTTTCCGTCCATGTCGGAGTGACAAATTTGCGCGACGTGTGTTCTGTGTGTTGAGAGTGCGGCGTGCGCGCGCTCTGCTTCTTGTAAAAAAATGGGAAAACAAACATCCTTCATCTTTTTTTTGGTATGTTCGGCCACAACGCAGCAACGCAGGCCCGCCCCCCTCTTCACCGCTTTTCGCCGCCAATGCTGCCCTTGTTGGACGCGATCTTGCCTACGGTCGACCCGCGGGCTTCCGACGGCATTTCGCCTGCGTGTGTGCGGGTGTGCGAGGTGAGTGTGTTGCATGGACATGGTGGAAGCCAAGAAAAAAAGAAATGGCCGCCGTTAGTCAACCCACCGATGCGCGGCAGCCGCGGCGACCCTTCATCCGACGGGACTGGCTTGAAGGCGTAGTACAGGGAGATGACGGCGGCGGCTCCCACCAAGACTGTTGTGGTGGCGGGTGGGTGGTGGTGGCGGGGTAGCAGAGGAGATCAGAGCCGGGTGGGTTGAGGACCCCTAAAAACTCCCCGCCCTCTACCCATCTGCCAATCCTGCTGACCTGGTACCAGGCGCACGGCCGGGCCGCCGGCTTGCGGGGAGCGCGATTCGACCATGGCAAGGTGGTGGGGGTGGAGGGAGACGCGCGAAGCCACGCACGAAAGAATGAGAGGGAGGTTGGGTGGTCTGCCATCTCTCCCTCTGCCCGCTCACACACCCCACTCCCTCTTTTTTTTTTTGAGAGAGGCTCCGCGTTTCCGCTCCCTCCCCCGCACAGCACACATGGCGGCCACCGCCGTCCACCCCGCCGGCAGTGGCGGCGGCGGCCTACCTCCCCGCCCAACAGGGCCTGTCGCCACGTCGGCGGCCGGCCTGCTCGCCCTGCTCGCCGAACCGGACCCGGCCCTGTCCGCGGCCGCGCTGCGCGGCCTGGACGCGTGCGTGCCGTCCTTCTGGTTTGAGGTCGCCCAGTCCGTCAACCTGGTGGAAGCGAAAGCGGACGACCCGGGATTTGAGCACAGGGAGCTGGCGGCGCTGGTGGCGAGCAAGGTAAGGGCGGAGCGCGCGCCTTCTTTTTTCGTTGCGCGCCATCGAAAAAAATGTTTTCCATTGCTCGACCGCGCGTTGCTCCTTTTCCCTTCCGCATCCAACAGGTCTTCTACCACCTGGGCGAGCTGGACGACGCCCTGACGTACGCCTTAGCCGCGGGCGACCTGTTCGACGTGGACGACGGCGGCGACTACACGCAGGCGGTGCTAGGTGCGTGTGTTTTTTGTGTGGGAGGGCGGACAGCGAGGAAAACGGTCGATCGGTGTGCCCCTGCGCGCCGACGGCAGGCGGGCGCCGCGCGTGCAACGAACCAGTGTCGCGTGCCAGGCCACTGACAGCGTCTGCAGCAGAGCTGGTGGGAGTTTAAGGGGCAGGCCCTGTCACTCCCGCCCGCCCACGCGCCCGGCATTGAAACCGCCCCGCACGCTCCCACCCCCATCAACTCCCTCACCCCTCCATCCCATGCCTCGGCCCACACCCGCCCCCGTCAACAGCCAAGTGCATCGACTCGTACATCGCCCAGCGCACCGCGCCCGACCCGCCGCCCGCCGACCCGCGCCTGACGGCCCTCGTCGAGCGCCTGTTCGACGGCTGCTGCGCGTCCGGCAAGTACGAGGCGGCCGTCGGCGTCGCGATGGAAGCCCGCCGCCTGGACAAGCTGCAGCAGGCGGTCGTGTCCGCGGGCCCGGCCGGCGGGCCGGCCGTCGCGGCGTACGCGCTCCGCGCCGCCCGCACCCTGGTCTCCGACCGCGCCTTCCGCGAACAGGTCATGCGCCTGCTGGTGGGCCTGGCGGAGGACGGGGCGGCGGCGGCGGGCGGCGTCGCGGCCGCCGCGGCCGCGGGCACCGACTGGCCCGCCGTCGCGCAGTGCCTCGCCGCGCTGGGCGACGCGCCCGCCCTCGCCTCCCTCTTGGACCGCATGCTGAAAGCGGCCGTCGCCGGCGGCCCGGGCGGCGAGGAGGCGGGCCTGCTCGCCCTGCAGGTCGGCTACGACATCGCGGCGAATGAGGACGCGCCGTTTGCGGGGCGCGTCCTCGTCGCCCTGGAAGCGGCGTCGCCCAAGGCGCCCGCGCCCGCGGCCGCGCCCGAGCCTGCGCCCGCGGTCGATGGTGCAAAGCCTGACGCGCCCGCCCCGCCCCCGCCCGCCGCCGCCGCCGCGCCGCCGCTCTCCCCGGCCGAGGCCGCCTACCGGGCCAAGCTCGACGCGCTCGGCCGCGCGCTGGACGGCTCGTCGTCCACCTCCCTCTCCCTGTCCTTCCTGCACGCCCGCTGCGCGTCCGACCCGGGCGTCCTGGCCGCCGCCCGGGCCGCCGTCGAACCGCGCAACTCCCTGTGCCACGGCGCCGTCGTCTTCGCGAATGCGGCCATGCATGCGGGCACGACCGTCGACGCCTTCCTGCGCTCCAACCTCGACTGGCTGGGCCGGGCGACCAACTGGGCCAAGTTCAGTGCGACGGCGGGCCTGGGGTGCATCCACCGGGGCCACACGGACAAGGCGCGCGCGCTCATGGCGCCGTACCTGCCCCGCCCGGGCGCGGGCGGCGGCGGCACGTCGCCCTACTCCGAGGGCGGCGCCCTGCTCGCGGTCGGCCTCATCCACGCGGGGCTGGGCACCGCGGCCCGGTCCCGGTCGTCGGCGGGGGCGGCCCCGACCGACCCGACGGACGGTGCGTTCCTGCTGGACGCGCTGCGGTCCGCCACCGCCGAACCCGTCCAGCACGGCGCGGCGCTCGGCCTGGGCGCGGCGCTGCTGGGGACCGCCGACCCGGGCGCGTACGAGGCGCTGAAAGACGTCCTGTACGCGGACTCGGCCGTCGCGGGCGAGGGCGCCGGCCTGGGCATCGGCCTGCTGTGCGCGGGCGCCGGCCCGGCCCACGCGGCCGAGCTGGTCGCGTACGCCCGGGACACGCAGCACGAAAAGATCATTCGCGGGTGCGCAGTCGGCGCCGCGCTCACCGCCCTGGGCGCGGAGCAGGGGGCCGACGCCCTCATCGAAGACCTGTGCGCGGACGCCGACCCCATCCTGCGGTACGGCGGCATGTACGCGGCCGGCCTGGCGTACGCGGGCACGGGCCACCCGTCCGCCGTCGCCCGCCTGCTGCACGCGGCCGTGTCCGACGTGTCGGACGACGTGCGGCGCGGCGCCGTCACGTCGCTCGGCTTCGCGCTCTGCCACGCGCCCGAGTCCGTCCCCCGCCTGGTCGCCCTGCTGGCCGAGTCGTTCAACCCGCACGTCCGGTACGGCGCCGCCATGGCGCTTGGCGTGGCCTGCGCCGCCACCGGGTCCCGGGCGGCCATGGACGTGCTGGACCCCCTGCTCGGCGACGCGACCGACTTTGTGCGCCAGGGCGCCGTGCTCGCGTCCGCCCTCGTCAACCAGCAGCAGCCGTCCGCCGTCACGGCCCCGCTCCGGGCGGCGCTCGCCAAGGCGGGCGCGGACAAGCACGAAGAGGTCATGGGCCGGGTCGGCGCCATCATGGCCGCCGGCATCCTGGACGCGGGCGGGCGCAACGCGGCCGTCGGCGCGCTGCGGTCGCCGGGCAGCGGCGCGCTGCGCGTCCCGGCCGTCGCCGGCCTCGCCCTCTTCTGCCAGTACTGGCACTGGCACCCGCTGGCGTACTTCCTGCCGCTGGCGCTGGCGCCCTGCGCCCTGATCGGCGTGGAGCCCGACTCCCTGCGCCCGCCGTCCGGCGTCGGCCTGGTGTGCGAGTGCCGGCCGTCGCTGTTTGCCCACCCCCCGCCGGTGAGCGACGGCGGGCCGGGCGGCGACGCGGGCGGTGGCAAGGTCGTGCCCACGGCCGTGCTGTCGACGACGGCGCGCGCGGCTGCCCTGGCCAAGAAAAAGGCGGCGGAGGACAAGGCGGCCGCGGCGGCGGCGACGGCCATGGAGGCGGACGACGCGAAAAAGGGCACTGAGGCGGAGGCGCAGGGCGGCGCCGGCGGCGGCGGCGAGGGCGCGGCCCCCCCGCCGTCCGAGCCCACGTCGTACAAGCTGGACAACCCGTGCCGCGTCGCGCCCGGCCAAGCCCGCTTCATCCGGTACGACAAGGCCTCGCGCTGGGTCCCGGCCGTCGGGTCGGGCGTGCCCGGGCGCAAGGAGCGGGTGACTGGCGTGGTCGTGCTGCGCGACCGGTCGCCGGGCGAGGCGATCGAGTGGGCCCTGCCCGGAGACGCGCCCGCCGGCGACGCGCCGCCGGGCGCGTCGGGCGGTGAGCTGGCGGAGGAGCCGGCGCCGCCGCCGGCCATCGACATGGCGACGGAGTGAGGACCGACGGGCAAAAAGAGAGAGAGAGAGAGAGTGGGTGGCTGGAGTGAAAGAGAGATGGGAGGGAGGCATGTGGCATGGCGAGCAGGGAGGGATCCAGAGGAGACGGAGTGCGGGTGTGTGCAAGTGAGAGGAAACACAACAACAGGGGCTTCGAGTCGCGCGCACGCACACCAGGCTTCACACGGGGGACGCCACACAACCGGCTGCAACCGGGAGGAAAGAGAGGCAGACGGCCCGGCCAGCCGTGGGTGTGCTGAGCACAAGAAAAAGGATGGGGAAAAAGCGTCGACATGAAAAGACTTCAAAAGCGAGAGGGGGGAAGGGGGGAGGAAGGGGCCTAGGGCACCTCACGGCCGCACGCACGCGTGCGCGCCATGGACCACCCCAGCGGGCTTCTATTCTTCGGGAGGGGAGGTTAGCGGTCTAAAAAAAAGGGGGGGAGGGGCAGAGGGGTGTCACGCGTGGCCCGAGGCGGCACGGCGTGGCCGCTTGGCGGGCAGCACGCCCTCCTCCCGCGTCCCCGTGTCTGGGGACGCGTCGCCGGTCTCAGGTGCGGCTGGAGAGGGAGCCTTGGTCGACGCGGCCTTTGGTGGAGGCAGCGGCGGCGGCGGCGCGGCGGCTGCTCCCAGCAGCACGGGCGGCGGCGCTGGCGAGGGCGGGCGCACCGCGAGCGGCACAGACACGCCCGCGGCAGCGGCGGCGGGCGCAGCGGGTGCACCGGGTGGGGGCGGTGGCGCCGGCGCCGCCACCGCCGCCTGCAGATGCTGCTGCGCCTGCGCCGCCGCCGCCGCCTGCATGATCGCAAGGGCGGCGGCCTGCAGCGCGTCTGCGGAGATGGCCGGCAGCGCGGCGGGTGGCGTGGGCGGTGGCGGCCCGCCACTGCTCGCCGCCGCGCCCGCCGCCGCCACCAGTGCCGACAGGCCGGACGCCACGGTCGGCCGTGGTTGTGCCTGCACCGTCCCGGCGGTCGACGGCGTGGCGCCCGCGCCGATGAGCGTGCCCGTCAACGGTGGCAGGGCTGGCGGCGGCGGCAGCGAGGGCGGCACGCCCGCCGCTTCTTCCAGCGCCCGCACGCGGGCGCGCAGGGCCAGGATGTGGTCCGCGCACCTCTCCAGGAATGCGGCCGTGTTAGGGCGTTCGCCCGGCGGGCCCGGGACCAGGGCGCGCAGGCGGTCCAGGCTGTGGGTAGAGTGGTGGTGGCGTGATGGAGGGAGGAGGGGGGGTGTGAGGGTCTGACCGTGTTTTTTTGTTCGCCGCCGGCAAAAAAATAAACGCATCGGCGAACAGGCTTGTGGGCACCGCGACAACCCACACCCAATCTGGGCAGGAGGCCAGATATCACCGCCTGCCACTGAGATTGCTGGATGCGGGGGCCGCGCACCGGGCCGTCGTCCAAACTCAGGGCTGCCGTCGTCCCGCTGCCGACGCGCAGAGTCCGCGCGGTCCTGCACCGCAGCTCTTCCCTTCCCTTCTCACCGTTCGTTGATCCGGTTGCGCCGCCGCTGCTCGGCCGCCTGGTGGCGGGAGGCGTACGCCGAGGACGTCGTCCGATTGCCGCCGGACTCGCCAGAGATGGCGGGCGCGGCGGGCGGGCGGGCGGTGGGCAGCGGCTGCATGCGTGACGCCGGCGGCGGAGCCGTCGCACCGGTTGTTGGAGGCGGTGCGGGCGCCAGCCCGGGCGCGGCCACGCCTCCCGCCACCTGTTGCAGCAAGCCTGAGTATGCGGCCAGCTGGGCAAACAGGTTGAGCGGCGGCGCAGTCGGTCCGGCCGCCGGCGCGGCCGTCGTCAGCGACGGCGGGCCTGCGGCGACAGCAGCGGTGCCTGCCACAGGGCCGCCGTCGCCGCCGCCGCCGCCGGCGCCGGCCGCCGCCAGGGCGGACAGCGCTGCGGCCAGGTCTTGCGTGGCCATGGCTGGAGGGGTGCCGAGGGCGGGCGTGTGGCGGCCCTTTTTCCGCGCCCTAAAAAAAACGAAAAAGTGGCCGGTGACTCGCACAAGCCCTGTTTTACCGCACACAAGCCCGGGCCCGCACTGCACCATCACGCCCCCTGACCCCATCCCTACCACCCACTCCTCCACCACACACGCGTCCCGTCCCCGGCTACACAATGAAAAAAAAAAGCCAGGCTAGCCCACAAACAGAAACGCAAACACACACACACACACACACACACACACACACACACACACACACACACACACACACACACACACACACACACACACACTCTCTCCCTCCACCACGCCAATGTGTTCACACTCTAAAGACCGCCGCCACGGCCACGTGGTCGCTGGGGTAGCCGGCGCACGGCAGGCCGTCCGTCGCCGCGCCCTCGTCCAGCGGCGGCCACCGCGCCGCCAGCACGGCGCCCCGGTAGAAGACGTGGTCGACGAGGCCGCGCGAGGCTTTGGGAGGGGTGGCGGCGTCCGCGCCGTCGTGCTCGCCGGCGGAGGCGGCGGCCGTGCCACCCACGCCGGCGGTGCGCCACTTATATGTCGACCATTCCCACTTCGTGGGGGCCAGCGTGCCACCCCCCTCCCCCACCTCCCACACGGACGCCAGCCCGGCAGACAGTGGCGCGGCCGCGGCAGGCGAGGCCGGCCCGGCATTGAAATCGCCGGCCAGAAGCATGACGGGCGGGGGCGGGGGGCGCGGCGCGTCCGCCGCGGCCGGCACCGCCACGGCAGACACGGCGGCCGCCGCCTCGCGCAGGCGCGCCACGGCCTCGGCCGCCTGGCGCCCGCGAACCGCCTCCTCTTCCTCCCCGCTCTTGGCTTTGAGGTGCGTGCAAGCGACCACGACGGCGCGGCCGGACAGGGCGTCGTCGAGCGTGACGACCAGGCAGCCCTGCACGCCGCGGGGCGGGGTGGGCGCCGGCAGCGCGTCGCCGCTGGCCGTGGCGGACGACGAGGGCGCCGCCCGGCCACCACCGTTCGCTTCTTCGTCCGTCGCGCCCGTGTCGGAGGGCGGACCGCCATCCTCCCGCGTCTTGGTGCCAGGCGCGGCACACCGCGCGTTGAAGGGTTCGCCGCAGATGGCGGTCGCGGTGAACCGGCCGGCCCGCCAAAAGATGGCGCACCCGTCCGGCGGCGCGCCCGCCCGGGCGGCGGGCGAGCCAGGCTTGGCCCAAAACGCGCCGTCGTAGCCGCGGTCCTTCATTTCGCCACACCAAAAGTCGGCGAAATGGTTGCACTCTTGCAGGCACACCACGTCGGCGGCCGCGGCGTCGACTTCGGCCAGCAGCGCCGGCGCGCGCGCGGCCCACCCCAGCAGGTGCGGCGGACAGTGCGCCCACCGGCCGGTTTGGGCGAGGCCGTCGGCCAGCACGTTCCACGACAGGAGGGTCAGGGTGTGTTGTTGTGCGGAGGAGTCGGACGGTGCGGGAACGGGCTCGTAGGCGGACCGGCGCAGGGCCGCGGGGGCCATGGTCGCAGGTCGGTCAGTGCCGGCACTGAAAAGCGTGGGTCGGCGGATGGACGACAAGGGCCGATTGGCTGGCGGCTTTGCCACCAGGAAGCCCGTTCGCCTGGCCACTGTCTGCAAGGAAAGTGGGGTGCCGAGCGTGCGTGGACCGGCCGCGCGGGCGGTGCGGACAAGCATGAAAGGGAGAGCGAAAAAAACGAATGCCTCCGCAGCAAACGCTGACACCACCGGTGCCGTGCGCGCCCGGCAGCCCCACGACTGCCTCCTGCCCAGCGTACAAGCTGGACACAAGCGGGCACAGCAAGACAAAGGTCACGGGCGGCTGGGAGCTTGCATCATCTTCGTTTTTGGTTTGCACTCTGTGTGCGTGCGCGTGTCTCTTCGCTACCACCCTCGCTCTCACCGCGCACCATCTCATCTCATCCCCGCCGGCCGCCCTGCTGCATGGTAGCGTTCATGGCCGCCGCGACGGCCGCATCCAGCGCTCCAGCCGCGGCTGCGAACGCGGCAGCGTCCGGACCCGCTGAAGCTGCCGCCGCCGCCGCACGGAGCGCGTCTCCGACCCGCCTTCCCGCCGTCGGCGCGCTCGCCCGCAGCGCCGCCCGCCGCTCGCTCTCCGGCGCCGCGTCGGACGAGTCGTCCAAGGCCGCCCACTCGGCCGCGGCGCCATCGCCGCCCGCAACTAGAGCTGAGGCGAGGGCGTCGAACAAAAACCGGTCCGTCGACGCTCCGCCGGGGGCGAGGGTCGCACCGCCCGCTGTGCCCTCCTCCTCCGCCGCCGCGGCCGTCACACTCGCAGCCAGGCCGGGCAGTTGGGCCGCGACGCCGGGCGCGCCGGAGCTCAGCAGGGCACACAGCGCGTGCGCGACTAGCCGGCGCGACCCGGACGCGGGCAGGGAGTCGTACCTGTCGGCCAAGGCGGCCGCCAGGCCGGCGACGGGGTGCGACCCGGGCGGGAGGGCCGCAACACCGGCGGCCGCTTCGGGTGAGGAGGCTGCCGCGTCCGCTGCCACCTCGGCCGCGCCAGAGGGCGAGCGCACGGCAAGGCGGGCGAGGAGCGCGGCCATGGACCCGCCGACCGTGGCGTCAACGTCGCACGGACGGGCGATCAGGGCGGCGGCCGCGTGCACAGCCAAGCCGCGGAGGATGGGCCACCCGGCGGCGGGCGGGCACGCGGCCGCAACCGCGTCGGCGGCTGCGTAGAGGATAGCGCAGCCGCGCGCGTTGAGCCCCGACGCCAGCGACGTGAAAAGGGAGGCGAGCGCGCCGGCGATGGGAGGGGACGCGACGGCCGTGGGCGCGAGGAGGGCGGCCGACGCAACGGCCGCCAGCGCGGCGGGCGCGGCGTCGGTGGACGCTGAGCCGAGGGCGAGGGCCGCCGACAAGAGGGAGACGAGGCCCGGGCAGGCGGCGCCGGTTGGCACGTTGCGCAGGGCCGACACCAGGAGAGCGAGCGCGTCGGGCGCCAGCGCGGCCGCCTCCGGGTCGGCCGGGTCCAGCGCCGCCGCCAACATGGGCAGGAGGACGCCTCCGCCCGCGCGCCCCCCGCCCGCCACGGGCCAGGCGCCCGCCGCGCCCGGGTCGGCGCGCGTGAAGTAGTCGGCGCCCAGCGCGTTGACCAGGCGGGCCGCGGTGCCGAGGGCTTGCAGGCGGAGGAGCGGGGTGGCGCCCGCGCCCGCCGGCCGGCCGCCCCGGCCGTCTGGCCCCGCCCAGAGGAGCGGCAGCACGGCCAGGACGGGCGGGACGCACGCGGCCAGGGCGGCGGCCGCGTCGCCGCAACCATCGCAGGCCGCACCCCCGGCCAGGCGGTCAATGACCAAGTGCAGCGCCGCCGCGGCCTGTCCTTGCGAGTCCAGGTCCGCGAGGGTGGCGGGGGCGGGGGACGCGGGTGCCACGCCGCCGGACGCGCCCAACAGGCCGCCCAGCCCGGCGATGACGGACGGGGCGTGCGGCGCGAAATCGGCTTCCTCAAACCCCCAATCGTCGACGAGCGTGCGCAGGGCGTAGACGGCCGCGAGTGAGACGGCCGCGTCGGGGCCCGACAGCGCCTGGGCCAAGGCACCGTACGCCAGCGCCCGGTCCTCCCGGGACAGGGAGGAGACAAAGGCGGCCAGCGCCAGGGCGGCGCGGCGGGCGAGCGGGGCCGCCGGGTCGGGCAGGCCGCTCGAGCAGCGCGGCGGCGGAGCACCGGCCACGTACTCGGCCAGGTCGGGCAGCAGCTCGGACCACACCCAGGCCGAGACGGCGGCGGGCGGGAAGGCGTCGTGCAAGTCGTAGGCTGCGACGCACGCGGCGGCCGCAGCGGCTTCCCGGGCGAGGACGGGCGGGGGCAGGGCGCGGGCATGCGGTCCGCCGCCGCCGCCGCCGCCGCCACGAGCGGCGACCGCACGCGCTTGGCCGGCAGGGCAGGCCACACATGCTGCCCGCAGGCGGTGCACAAGGGCGGGGCCCAACGCGTCGGGCGCGGCCTTGACGGCTGCGGTGATCAGAACTTCGGCCGCGCCGCGCGGGGTGTCCCGCCATGCGGCCGACGCGGCGGCCGCGCCGACTGCCCACTCCTCCGGATCGGCCGCCCAATCTTCGCAGTCCGCCGCGGTCAGCGGTAGGTGCCGGTCGATGAGAACATCGACCAGGGAGCGGAGACCGCCGCCGTCAGGGCCCAGGAGCGTGGACGCCAGGGCGGACGCTTGTGGGGCGACGGCGGACCGCAGGCCGGCCAGGCGGGGGGTCCCGCCCCGGCCAGGGGGGGGGGCGCGGGCGCCCACGCCGCCGGTGCCGCCGCCGCTGCCAGCCAGCGCGCCGGGAGCTGCTTCATCCAGGGCATCCAGTGCCGTCTTCACAGCCACCATGGCTTGTGTGGCCAGCGCGGTCGACGTCCGCGCCGCGGCCGCGGCGGCGGCGGGCCAGGAGGGGGAGGGCGGTTGCGGGGTGCCGCCGCGCGAGCTGCCACCATCCGCGCTGGGCGACCGCGCCGGCGGCACCACGCCGGCGAAGGCGGTCCCGCCCGCAAGCAGACTCCCACACACGCGCATGGCGTCCGGCATCTCACCCGACGCCAGGCACGCCCACGGGTGCGCCTCGGCCAGCTTGCGCACAGACTTCAGCAAGTTGAGGGCGGCGGTGCAGGCCGCGGCGCGGCCGGGCGACGGCGGCGGCGGCGCGCCCGTCGACGCCTGCGCGGCCGCCAGCGCCGCCGACACGGCTTGCAGGGCCTGGACGAGCGTGGACAGGGCGTCGCGCACGGGCACGGGCAGGGCGTCCGGGCCGTCGCAGCCAAACCCGGCGATCAGCAGGCGCCGGCAAATCTTGAGGCCGAGCAGCCAGGCGTCGGGCGGCGGCGGCGGTGGGTGGGCGCTGCTGCCGCTCGACGGCGGCTGCCCGGCGTCGGCCGCCGCCAACGCGGCCGGCAGCGCGTCCACCAGGCGCGCCGTCTCCGCGCACCAGGCCGGCCACAGGGACGGCAGCAGCTGCGCCGCCAGCCCCGCGAAGGCCGCCCGGTCCGGGGCCAAGCGCTTGGCCGCGAGCTCGCGCAGGGCGTGGTGCAGCCCCAGGCGGGCGCGGCGGGACGCCAGGTCGGCCCCGCCAGTGCACGCGCGCGCCAGGTCAGTCACCAGGGAGGGCCAGGCCCGCGGCCAGTCGACGCGCGCGGCGCGGGCCAGGGCCAGGGCGGCCTGGAGCGCGACCGCCTGGTCGGGCTCTTCGAGCAGCAGCACGACCAGGCAGTGGCGCAGCCCGCCCTTTTCGTCGTCGCCGATGCCGGAGCCCCGCCACGCACGGGTGACCGTGTTTTTCAGCTGGACGGAGGCGAGGTGGCGGACCGAGTGCGGGACGCCGGCGGCCGGGTCGCGGGCGGCGGCGATGCGCTGTGGGGAGAAGGGGTGGGGGAGGGGGAGGGGGGGTGAGGCGGTCGGGAGCGCAGGGGGGCGCGGGCGCGCACGCGCGCTCGTTGCCGTCGCTGCCAGCATTCCCTCCACCACGCACCACCAATGCTGAACAGAAGCCCGGACGGGTCGCCAGGTCAGCCAACGCATGTTCAGCTGCCCGTTGGGCGGGGCCGTGGGACAGGGACGCCTGGAGCGCGCCGAAAAGCGCGGCCGCGTCCATTTGGGTACTGCTGCTGTGACTGTGTGTCTATCTATTCTGCGGAGTTGCGAAGGCGGCGGCGGGGCAGGGTGGCATGAGGGGACTGAGCAGAGCGGCTGACGGGGTGGGTGTGTGGGTGGGGAGGGTTCTTGGCCGGGCGGGCACGCCCCCTGCGTCCCTTGCCGCTGCGGCTGGAGACAAAAAAAAATAAGAGTGGGTAGCTAACACAGGTCAGTTGTGAGGCCAGACTGACAAAGACGCGAAGAGGAGAGAGGAGCCGCCACTCGACCCGTGCGCCGCTCCCTCTCACACACAGCCCACCGCGCCGCCGTCATGCGGCCCTACCTGTTGAAAGGCCACTCCCGGCCGCTTACCCAGCTCAAGTGCGTTTTGCTGTTTGCTCCTCCGCCCAGCGTCGCTGCTACTGTGCCGCTGCAGCCGATTTGGCAAACGACGCCGCCGCCTTGGACACTCGCCACCTCAGCGCCGGGCATTGGAGATGCGGCCGACGCATGTATCACTACTCGCATTGTCCCGAGGCCGAGGCGATGGGAAGTGTCGCCCAGCCCTCCCCGAACGGCCGAACACAAAAAGTGTGCGTCGCCGCCCACACACAAACAGGAAACTCACGCGCCCCCTCTCGCCCTCTCCCACATCCCACTAGGTTCAACCGGGAGGGCGACCTCCTGTTCTCGTGCGGCAAGGTGCGCGGTTGCGTGGACGGGGAGGACAAGGAGCGATGACGCGTCGCACGCCCCCCGTCCTTCCGACGACCCGATCGGCCTCTCCCAACCTTCGACCTGCACTCACTCTCCCTTCCTCTGGCCGCCCGGCCGCCACCACCAACCCCGCCGACAGGACCACAACCCCAACGCCTGGTTCACGGCCGACGGCAAACGCCTGGGCAGCTACATCGGCCACAACGGCGCGGTGGCCACCTGTGATGTCTCCCTGGACTCGTCCTTGCTCCTGACGGGGTCGGCCGACTCGTCCGCCAAACTGTGGGACGTCCGCACCGGCGCCTGCCACTTCACCTGGTCCTTTGACGCGCCCTGCAAAGCCGTGGCGTTCGCGCTGGGCGATGCCTTGGCTGCCATTTCGACCGACCCCTTCCTCTCCAAGGAGCCGGCCATCCACATCGTGCGCGTCGCGGGCGCCGACCAGGCGTCTGAAGACATCGTCACCTCCCTGACGGGCTTCAAAGGCCGCATCAACCGCGTGGCGTTCACTGATGGGAACGTCCACCTGTTAACGGCCGGCGAAGACGGCATCGTCCGCCGGTGGGACGTGGAGGCGGGCAAGTGCGTGGCCGAGTCGCCGCTGCACAAGGGCTCCATCACCGACTTGCAGCTTTCCTCCGACGGCACGCACTTTGTCACGTCCTCCCTGGACACGACCGCCAAGCTGGTGGACGCCCAAACGCTGAAGGAGCTGAAGGAGTACAAGACGGGGACCAATGCCAACGGCGCGGCCATCCACCCGACCTTCCCGCACGTCCTGGTGGGCGGCGGCCAGGAAGCGTCGCAGGTGACGACCACGTCCTCCCGCGCCGGCAAGTTCGAGTCCCGCTTCTTCCACAAGGTCCTGACCGACGAGGTCGGCACCGTCCGCGGCCACTTCGGCCCCATCAACGCCGTCGCCTGGTCGCCGGACGGCACGCAGTTTGCGACGGGCGGCGAGGACGGCTACATCCGCCTGCACCACATGGACGCGGACTACCTGCGCATCGGGGCCGCGCACGCCAAGGACCTGGGGCTGTAGATTTGTGTGTTTTGAGTGTGTGTGTGATAGAGGAGGTGGGGGCGGGCCAGCGCGCGCGGGCGACGCGGGGAAGGGGTGTGGGTCGGTGCGTGTGTGCTTCCCCACACCACATGTGTCGAGAGAGACAAAAACCCCTGCGCCTTGCATTGTCATGTGTGTCATCCGCCTCCCACCACGACGCCGACCGCCACCGTGCGCCCGCCATCCCGCAGCGCGATCCTCCCCAGGCCTGTGCACTCCGCGTCCAGCGCCACGGGCCGGGCGGGCGTGATGGTGACCAGCGCGGAGGCGCCGCGCGGGACGAGGCGTGGCTTTTGCCGCACCACGTCGCCCGTCCCCGCGTCCAACAGCGCGACCAGCCCACTCACGACGGCGGCTTCTCTCAGCGCATGCGCGTGCAGGGTGACGGACGCGCCCCTGAGTAAAGGCGGCGCGCCCGGCGTGTCCATGACGACGACGCGGGCGGTGAAGGAGGCGTAGGTTGGCGCGGGCGCGGACGCCGGGCAGAGCACGCACCCGGCCGCCACAGCTTCGGGGCCGGGCAGGCCGGCCAGGCACACTTCCACGCCTTGGCCCGCGACGGCGAGCTGGGCTGGACGGAAGGCCAAAGGCGCTCCGCCGCCGTCTCCGTCCTCCGGCTGGACGGTGGACAGGCTCTCGACCGTGGCGGGCACACCCCCCGGCACGACGACCAGCCGCATCCCGCCGCACACCGCGCCCGCGGCAATGCGCCCGGCCACCGTCACAGTCCCGCGTGGGCCTTTCCCCACGTCCGCGACGGGCAGGCGCAGGGGCGCGGACGCATCGCGCGGGACGGGGGACAGGGCGTCGACCGCGGAGGCGAGGGTCGGGTACGGGTCGTCCGGCGTGCCGCCCGGCTCCACGCCGCCGCCACGCCCGCCGGTACCCCACCAGGACGCCAGGTGCGGGTGCGTGGGCGGCGCGCTCACGTTTTGGCCGTCAGGCGCGGAGACGGGCAGCCACTGCGTGCGGGAGGGCGCAAAGCCGAGGGAGGCCAGGAACGGGCCGAGCGCCGCCCGCACGGCGTCAAACCGGTCGGCCGGCCAGCCCAGGCCGTCCAGCTTGGTGACGGCGACGATGACCTGGTCGACGCCCAGGGCGCGGGCCAGGGCGGCGTGCTCCCGCGTCTGGCCGGAGCCGCCGCCGCCGCCGCCGGAAAAGCCGGCCTCAAACCCGCCGGGCGTGCCATCCACGACCAGCACCGCCGCGTCCGCGCACGCCGCGCCCGTCATTGCGGCGGGCACAAAGTCCCGGTGCCCGGGCGCGTCCGCCACCGCCACACAGCCCCAGTGCCGGGTGGGGCCGAACCGGGCGGCGGCGACGTCGACGGTGACGCCGCGCGACCGCTCGTCCTCGCTCGCGTCCAGGAGCCACGCCCACCCGAACGACCCCTTGCCCGCCGCGGACGCGGCGCGAGCCAGGGCGGCGGCGGCCCGCCCGGGCACGGCGCCGACGTCGGCCAGCAGCCTGCCCGTGAGCGTGGACTTGCCCGCGTCCACGTGACCCAGGATCACGAGGTGCAGCTCGCCCGGGTGGCGGCCGCGCGGGGGGTGGGGCGGGCCGGCCGCCAGCGCGGCCGCCAGGCGGGGCTCAGGGGTGTATGGCTGGGAGGCCGTGTGCGTGGTGGGTGTTGTTGTGCCCAGGGTCAGGCGCGCGACGGCGGCCGCGACGTCCGGGCCGGTGGAGGTGGATGGTGCGGGTGGTGGTTGTGGTGGTGCGGGTGCGGCCGCCTTGGCCGCCGGCCCTTTGGCTCCTGGAGCTTTTGTGGCTGGAGCTTTTGCCTTTCCACGGCCTGCAGGCGGAAGGACCGGTGCCTTCTTGGCCGGCGCGGCCTTGGCCTTGGCCTGTTGAGTGGGGACGGAGGGATGGTTAAGGTTGAGCGGCCGCATGCACATTTTTTGTTTCGTTGCGGCACGGCCGACCAGGCAGCGTTCAGGCGCAGCATTGACGACGGCGGGAATACGCAGCATCGGCATGACGCAGCCGGGAGTGTTGCAGTGCGTGCGACGCCCGCTCTCCCGCCGCACACCGCGGGGACTACGACGCACGCGGCGGCCCCGCGCACCCCGCCCCCTCCCCCCAGCAGCACGCGCGCACCTGGACGGTCGCGCCGCCGCCGCCGCGGTCGTACGCGTCGTAGCCGTCGTCATCGTACTCATCGTCGAAGTCGTCCGAGTAGTCGCCGTAGTCGTCGGCGTCCCAGCCGCCGCGTCCTTTGCGGGACGCCATGCCTGGCTGGCATCAATAGGCGGAATGAGGAGGGGCAGCGGAAGGCGGTCATACACTCCCTCCTCACTCTTTCGTTTCGCTCGCCCGCCCCCTTCGCTCGCGACCCGCGCCTGCACACCCACCCATGCCCACCCCGGCGGCGGCCGCTCGACGCCGCCGGGTGGCTCTGGCCACGGCAGCCGCCGCGGCGGGCGGGTACGTGGCCTGGCGGTACTACAGGTGCGAAGACACACTGCGCCGCCAATGCGGCGCACCGCCGCGGTTGCAAAAACTGGGGCGCCGCGCCCGCGTGCCGGCCGCCGCGCCCATCGGCGCTCGGCTGGGAGCCTGGAGGAAGAGCCAGGCCAGCCATCGCGCCGGGCGGAAGCTGGGTGAGAGCTGGCCGCACTCCGGCGCACTCCGCGCGCCGCACGCCCCGCCTTCGCCAGCCGTGCATGTCCCTTCCCCTCTCGCGTCTCCTCACGCCGTTCCCTCCTTCCACGCCCGCCACCTCCCAGGTCCCGCCGCGAAGCCGAGGAGCGGGCGGCCGCAGGCTTACCCCCACCCCCACCGTCCACGCTAGCCCGGTGGACCGCCGCCGCGTCTTCGTCTTTGGAAGCGGCCGCACGCGCCCGTGATGCGGTCGCCGCGCTGGCTGGCCTGGGCGCGGCGGTCGCGCGCGACGCGGCCGACTTTGTGGAAGGGCGGACGCCCGATGGCGAGGTGCCGGACTCGCTGGCGCAGCTGGCGCGGCTGGCTGCCTCACCGGTGAGTTGGGCTTGGACTGCAGGGCGCCGCGGTGGCGCCGTGGGGGCGGAGCTCTCTCCTTCCTTATTCCTTGGACAGCCACGCATGGCGAACGCGCGGCCTTCACAACCCTCCGCCCTGCCTCCTCGACGCAAAAACACAGGACGTCGCCCGCGCCACGGCTTCCCTGGCCGCCGCCGCCACGGCGGGAGCTCTGTCGGCCCTCTTCGACGCGGACAGGAGGAGCTCACCCGCCGCCACCAGCAGCGGCGACGGCGGCGGCGACGCCCGGCTGACGCCCGGGTCCTCCACCTCCTCCCTCGCCGCCCTTGCCGGCGGGCGCGGCGGCGGCCGGGCCGAGGCCCTGGTCATCCTGGCCGTCTCCGCCGCGTGCAAGGCCTCGACGCGCGAGTACCTGGACGCGATGGGCTACGTCCGGACGCCGCACCCGCCGCACGGCGGCCGTGCGCCGCCGCCGGTCCCTGCGCCCACCCCGCCCATCCCGCGCCCGCTCAACGGCGGGACGCTCGCCGCCTCGCCGGACGACGCGGCCGCCACGCTGACCCTGGTCAAGGCGACCAGCCCGGGCGCGGCTGCTGCGTCCCGCCCCACCCCGGCCCGCGACCCGCTGCTGGCCGCCCTGGCGACAGTCTTGGAGTGGGCCGCCTCGCCCGCGGGTGGCGCGGCCGTCGCCGGCGCCGCCTCCGCCGCGTCCGCCGCCGCGGTGGGCGCCTGGCTCGACCGGGGTGCGGCCGGCGGGGGGTGGGGCGCCCTCGTGTCGGCGGTGTGCGCGCCGGACAACGTCCCCGGCGCGGAGCGGCTGACGCGCGCGGGCGCGGCCGCGTGCGTGTCCGCCCTCCTCGACGCCGCCGGCGCAACGATGCCCGCCGCGCCCGCCCGCGCCCAGGCCGCCCGCCTGCGCCGGGCCGCGGGCGTGGACACGCCACCTGCCATGGCGAACCTGGGCGGTGAGGGCGGGGATGCCGCGGCGGAGGAGGGCGGGTGGGTGGGCGGCCTGGCGCGCCTGGCGAGGGCACCCGACGCGCGCGCGCTCGCGCTCTCTCTGGCCGCGGCGTCCGCGTCCGCGGGCGTGAAGACCGCCATGGGAGTGGCCGGGTCGACGATCGCGGCGGCGCCGTCCGCGGTCCGTGCTCGGGTGACGGCGTGGGCGGCGGAGCGGGCGAAAGCTGCGCGGATGGCGGTGCCCGAGGCGGCGGGGCCGCCGCCGCCCCGGCCGGCCGCCCGCCCGGGCTCTGCGCGCTCGGCCGCGCCGCCGCCCGAGCCGCTCCCGCTGGTCCCGGCCCTGGCAGTCGCGCTGTTGGGCGCCCTCCTCGCCGCGGCCGTGGCGGTCGCCATCCTGCGCCGGGCCGCCGTCCTCAGCGGGCTGTGCGCGGGTGGGGGGCCTGACGACCCGCTGCCCTGGCTGGCTGGGCGGGTCTGCCCACCGGCCGCGTGAGAGGGGCGGGGGGCAACAGACGGGGGAGGGGGAGTGTTAGCTTTGTTTGCCTTCAGGCGCGCTGCGCACAGCTCATTAGCCGAGCTGCTGCACCGCCGCTTTCTCACACACAGACACACACACACGCACACCGCCCCCCCCCCCCGCCCGCCCCCTCACGGCGGCGCGGGGATGCGGCACCCGCGCGCCATCCACCACACGAGCGGCCACTGCGCCGCCCACACCGCCAGCAGGACGTAGTTGGATGACGGCGACGACGCACGCCCGCCGCCGGCCCGCCCGCCCCCGTCCTGGAACAGGACGCGCTTGAGGGAGCGGACCAGGAAGACGCCGGACGCGCAGGCGCCGTAGGCCGTGACGGCGGCGGGCAGCCAGCCGCCCGACGCAGCGACGGCGGCCGAGGCAGACGAGCCGGCTGGCGGGCCTCCAGCCGCCGCACCTGCGCCGCCCGCCAGGGACGCCGCGCCCCCACCGGCCGCCAGCCGGCCCTGCACGACCCGCCAGTCCGACGCGGCGCGGACGGCGCAGGCGGCGGACCCGTGGACGGCGGGGTAGCCGGCGTACGCGACGACTTCCGCCAGCGGCGCGGCCGCGCTCGCGCCCAGCGCCCACAGCGCGCCCTTCAACACCCCCGCGTGCAGGGCCCACGCGGTGAAGACGGCGGACACGGCGGCGGCCAGCGTGTCGGGAGCGAACCGCCCCGCCGCCACGGCCGCCACGCCGCGCAGCAGGGCCAGGGTCAGGGCCGCCATCAGCGGCAGGTACAGGTCGGGCGCGGACACGTCGCGGGCCGGCGGCGCGTACGGCCCTCCGGCCCCGCCGCCGCCGCCGCCGCCGCCCGCGCCCGCCTCTCGAGTCCGGGTGTACGACCACCGCCGAGCCCAGGGCGTCGCCAGCAGGGCGAGCTTGGACGTGGCGTAGCGCGTGGAGACGTGCAGGGCCTGGCCCGCGCCAAACCAGCCACCGGCGCCCCGCCCACCGCTGGTGGACGACGAGTACGCCTCGCCCGGCGAGCCCACCCGCCCGCCGCTGCCGCCGTCGGCCGACCCGCCGGCGGAGCCTCCGCCTCCGCCCTTGGCAAGCGCGCCCCACCCGCCCTTGAACAGGGCGCCCGCCTTTTCCAGCATGCCGCCTGGCGCGGCGCCCGCGCGCAGGGCGTCGGCGGCCAAGCCGGCCGCGAATTGGTAAGGGTCGGAAGGGTTGGTGGCCGATCCACCACCACCTAAAGCAGCTCCGAGAGCGGCGGCGGCCGCGGCGGCGGCGGCAGCGGACGCGGCAGAGGCCGGCTGCTGCTGGTAGGATGGCGGGGGGGCCTGGTTTTATTTGTTTGGGTAGAAGAAGGTTGAGAGGAACGTGGCACAGCGCGCGGCTCTCCCTGTTGCTCCGCCCTGTTCTTGGCACGAGCGTGTGGGGCGGCAATGGCAGCAAGCCGCGGGCTCGAGGCCGAGCCTGCCGCGTGCGCGCGTGCCCGAGTCCCCGCGCACCCGCGCGCACTCGGCCCGCGCGAACGACGACAACAGAAAAACAATGCCGTCTCCCTCACCTGTTGCTGCCCGCCCCAGCCGCCTTGCGCCGCCGGTGGCGGCCCACCGTACGCCTGCTGGCCGTACGCCGGTGGGGGAGGCGGGCCACCGTAACCGTACGGGGACGAGGGTGGCTGCTGTTGCTGCGGCGGCGGCGCGGCGGGCGCGCCCGCGCCCCACTGCGCCTGCGCCTGCCCGCCGTTGGCCTGTTGTCGCCTCTGCTGCGGGGCGGCGCCGTTGCCCGGTGGGGGCGGGCCCCAACCGCCCTGGTTTTGGGGCGGCGGCTGCCAGGACATGGTGTGGCAGGGAAAAAGACTAAGTGGAACGGCCAATGCCACGAGCGCGCTCACTCGTCACACTCCCCACTCCCTCCATCTGCACCTGCCCCACCACCACCCCGGCGCACGCGCGCGCGCTCCCCCCCCCCCAAAAAAAGACAACTCTCACCATGGCCGCGACGACGGCGCCCTCCTTCGCGCCCGTCCAGGACAAGATGAAGGCGGCCGGCCTGAGCGACGCAGCCATCGCCGCCTTCCGCCTCAACTTTGACGCGCTGGCGTCGGGCGCGACGGGCATGGTGCGTGCTTGGGGCGGAGGGAGGGAGTGGGCGGACTGGGCGCAGGGGTGCCCGTTCACGCCGCACCCTTTTTCGCCGTCGCCGTCCCCCGACCACCCTCTCTTTCCCACGCCCGACCGGCCCTCTCCTGGAGCCCGAGCGCCCGTGCTCCACGCTCAGGCCGAGTGGGGATGGAGGCGCGGCCATACCGGCACATATTTTCGGGGGCGAAAGAAAAACGAACACGCTCCTTTGCGCGACCGGACAGCGGCCGCGCGCCGTTCTCACGCCTCCCTCTCCCCACTGTCACACCCACGCCAGATCCCGGAGGACGACATCACGCCCGTCACGGGCCTGCCCACGCTGGAAGACCTGCACGCGGCGGCGCCGGGCGCGGACGAGCTCAAGGTGCGGAGAGCACGCGACGACGGAGAGAGGAAGCAGCATCGGCCGGAAACAACGAGCGCGCACGCGTGCGCACGCTTCCGCCTCATCCATCCTCTCCACTCCACTCCGCTCCACGCCCACCCCCACCCCACTCCAGGCCCTCCTGTCCAAGACTGCCGTCCTCAAGCTCAACGGCGGCCTGGGCACGTCCATGGGCCTGGCCAAAGCCAAGGCCCTGCTGGAAGTCAAGCCGGGCGCGTCCTTCCTGGACCTCATCGCCCGCCAGGTGAAGCACTTGCGGGCCAGCACCGGGTCGCACGTCCGCTTCATCCTCATGAACTCCTTCTCCACGGCGGCCGACACGCGGGCATTCCTGGAGGGCCGCGGCCACGGCGACCTGGTGTCCGAACCGGACGCCGAACTCCTGCAGAACAAGTCACCCAAGCTGGACGCCAAAACGCTGCAGCCCGTGTCCTGGCCGGCCGACCCGGACCTGGAGTGGTGCCCGCCCGGCCACGGCGACGTCTACCCCTCCCTGGCCGGCTCCGGCCTGTTGGACCGCCTGCTGGCCGCCGGCGTGGAGACGCTCTTCGTCTCCAACGCCGACAACCTGGGCGCCACGCTGGACCTGGCGCTGCTGGCCCACTTTGCCAGCAGCGGCGCGCCCTTCCTGATGGAGGTCGCCCCCCGGACGGACGCCGACAAAAAGGGCGGCCACCTGGCCCGCCGGTCGTCCGACGGCCGCCTGCTCCTGCGCGAGTCCGCCCAGTGCCGGCCCGAAGACAAGGCCGCGTTCGAGGACGTGTCCAAGCACGCCTTCTTCAACACCAACAACCTGTGGGTCAGCCTGCCCGCCCTGAAGGCGGCGCTCGACGACTCGGGCGTCGGCGCGCTCCGCCTGCCGCTCATCAAAAACGCCAAGACGGTCGACCCGCGCGACGGCTCCTCCCCCGCCGTCTACCAGTTGGAGACCGCCATGGGATCGGCCATCGAACTGTTCGACGGCGCGGCCGCCGTCGTCGTGCCGCGCACCCGCTTCGCGCCCGTCAAGACGACGTCCGACCTGTTCGTCCTGCGCTCGGACGCGTACCGCGTCACGGACGCGTCGACGGTCGAGCCGACGGTGTCCCCCCTGCCCAAGGTGGACTTGGATGGCAAGGCGTACAAGCTGGTGGACGACTACGAGGCCCTCGTCCCCGAGCCGCCGTCGCTGCGGGGCGCCAAGAGCGTGACGGTGAAGGGCGCGGTGCGGTTTGCGCCCGGCACCGTGTTCAAGGGCGACGTCCTGGTCGTGAATGAGGGGGGTGGCGTGGCCGACCTGCCGGTGGGGGAGTACAGCGATGCTGTCGTGCCTCTGGGGGAGAAGGTGGCGGCGGTGGCGTGAGATGTGGCGCTGGGACGCGGGGGCGGGGGCGGAGGTAAAGAAACGACGGAAGGGTGTGTGTGCCTTCACTCTCCATTTTGCGCGCTCGCGACAGACCGCGCACTGGCACACGGGCCGCCCCCCCTCCCCTCAAAACCATGGACCCGCCGCCGCCGGCGAACCCGGCCCTGGCGCGGTCGCTGGCCATTCTACCGCCCGTCGAAGGGTGAGGAGGTGGAGAGAGACGGGGGATGAGCTGTGCGGGCGGCGGGGCGCGCGTCTTGATGGGAGGGCGAGCGCGCGGAGACGATGCGCGACGAAAAAGCGAAAAAGTTGGGCGCGCGCGCTCTCACAACCCGCGTCCTTCACACGCCTACCCTCCCTTCACAGCAAAATGGGTGGGCCCAGCCGTCGGTCTGGGAAAGGCGGCTGGACGGCGGAAGAGGTAAGAGCAAGTGCTTTTTGTAGTCTTTTCTTGGCGCGCACTTTCCTCGTCGCGGGGCCCGACCACAACCCATCCCATCCCATCGTCTCTCGCCAACACACCAAACAGGACGAGATCCTGCGCCGGGCCGTCTCCCTGCACGGCGGCCGGTGTTGGAAGAAGATCGGTGAGTGCAGACGCGAGGGGCGGGGTCGGAGGGTGCGGCGCGGACCTGTCACCCGTGCCGCGTGCCTCCCATGAGAAGCAGGCACAGGAGAGGTTAGACGGGCAAGATGGCGCGTTTCGCTCGCCGAATTTGCGCGGGACCAGCCGCGACCTCCGGGTTTTCTTGGGCCCACACTGCTCGCCAATAGAAGGCGCGCTCAACGATCATCCCATCGCGTGGCGGAACGGGCGGCGGGAAAGGCTCTCCACTCAACCGCGGGCGTGTCTTTTGCGCGCAACCAAAACACGCCGGCGCGCTATTCGACCACACTTCTCTCCATCCGCTCCCACTCACCACACGCCTTGTGCCGCCCGCCACTCCTGCCCCGCCCGCTCCCAACAGCGTCCTACCTCGGCGGCCGCACCGACGTCCAGTGCCTGCACCGCTGGCAAAAAGTGCTCAACCCCGACTTGGTCAAAGGAGGGTGGACGGCCGAGGAAGACGCGAGAATCCTCGACATGGTCACCCGCTTGGGGCCGCGCAAGTGGAGCGCGATCGCGGAAGGCATGCCCGGCCGCATCGGCAAACAGTGCCGGGAACGCTGGCACAACCACCTGAACCCGGCCATCAAGCGGAGCGAGTGGACGGCGGAGGAGGACGCCATCCTCATTGCCAAGCACGCGGAGCACGGTAACGCGTGGGCGCTCATCGCCGCGCACCTGCCCGGCCGCACAGACAACTCCATCAAAAACCACTGGAATTCGACGCTGCGGCGCAAGGTGGAGGGCGGGGTGGGTGCGGGGAGCGGCGGCGCACACGGTCGGGCGAGCCGGCCGTCGTCCGCGGCCAGCGCGGCGCCTGGAGGCGCCGGGGCCGGGGGCGGCCTGGCCCAGGTCGCGTCCCTCTCCCTGACGGGCAAGCTCGCGCCCGCGGGTGGCGCCGCCCCCGCCCGGCCACCCTCCGCCGCCCTGGCCCCCTTTGGCTTTGGTGGGCCGGCGTCGCACGGCGTCCTGGGCTGCGTCCCGCCAGGAGGGCGCGCGGCTGGCGCGGCTGCGCACCACGCGGTCGGCGACGCCGGGCCCGCCGCCCCAGCCTCCCGCGGCCGGCGCCCGTCGTCCGCGGGCAACGTTGACGAGTGGGCGGCCGCGGCAGCGGCTGCCCGCGGTGCCCGCCCGGCGTCGGCGAGTGCCGCGGGTGGTGGGCGGGCCTCCACCGGCCGGGCCGCCGGCGGGCGCCCGGCGTCCGCCAGCGCGGCCGTCCGGCCGTTTGGCCCCGGGCGCACGACGGTCGGGCCTGCCGTCTTGGCAGGTCCACCTGTCGTTGAACCCCCGCCCAAACGCCGCCGGTCCGGCAGCCGGCCGTCGTCCGCGGCGGCCCGTGCCCAGCAGCAGCAGCAAGCTGCGGCAGTTGGCCAGCCAGCGCCTCAGCCGCCGCCTGTCGAGGCGGCGGCGGCGCACCCGCACCCGCCGCCCGCGCCGGCCTTTGACCCGGCGACGCTGGCTGCGCTCCTAGAACTGGAGCGGTCGGGCGGTGCTGGCCGTGGCGGTGGCGCGGCCGCCACGCCCGGCCCGCCGGCGGCCGGTGGCGCGGCCCGCCTGCCCGGCGCTTCGCCTCCTGCCGCGGCAGCGGCGGCGGCCGGCCTGCCCATCGCCACGCCGCCCGCGGGTGCGGCCACCCTGCCGTCCGCCACTCCACTGTTTGGCGCACGTGCCCTGGGCTCGGCCCGCGCAGGCGTCGGCACGGCCACGGCCGGCCCGCCCAGCGGCGCGCCGCCCAGCACGGGAGGCGGCGGGGGCGGCGGCGACGCCACCCTGCTCACGGGCAGCCGTGGCAACGCGGCGTCGCTCCTGCCCCGGCCCACGCCGGCTTTGCTCGGCCGCTCGGGACGTCCCGCCTCCGCGCCCACGCCCCGGGATGGCGTGGCGGCCCTGCTGCTGGCGTCCGCGCCGCCGCAGCAGCCGCGTCCCGCGTCTGAGGGTCGCCCGCCTCACCGGGCGTCCGCCCCGCTCCCGCCTTTGCCCACCAACCCGGCGGTCGCCCACCTGCGTGCGTCTGCCGCCGCGGGCGTGGGCGAGTCCCGGGCGGGCACGGCGGAGCCGACGGATAAACATGTGGCGGGTGCGCCGCCTCTGGCCGCCACCCCCGGCACCGTCGGCCGCGCGCTGCGGTCTGCTGGCCCCGTCCCGCCCGCCCACGCCGCCGACGTCCTGGCCCTGGCCGACGACGTCCTGGACGCGGCTGACTTGGCCAGGCCCCTGTTCGACTCGCCAGCCGGCGGTGGTGGTGGCGCGGCCGGCGGCCGCGGTGGTGGCGCGGGCGCCCACCCTCCCCTGCCAGACACGCTCGCCCCGCTGCCGCACCGCGCCGTCGCTCCGGACGACGACGGGGGCGTGCCTGAACACGAGATGATGGACCTGTTGAGAGCGCTGGCCACGGCGCGCAAACCGGCCCGGCCGGGCGGTGGGGAGCCGCCGTCGTGGGCCAGCCCGGCGAGCCTGCTGTTCAAAGAGTGACATGTGGGGGGCCATGTGGGAGTTGGCATGGGATGGAGGAGGACCAGTCTTGGGTGTGGGCCTTTTTTTTGTTGTCCGTGGGGTCTCGGAGAGCGGTTGAAAGGGGAGGGAGGGAGGGGGAGGGAGGGAGGAAACTGTACCTGTGCGGCGCGCCGCGCCTCCTCGTGTGTAAGGTGTGTTGTGTGTGTGTGTGTGTGTGGTGCGGGAATGGGAACACGCGCAACATTCCACCACTACCCTCCACTCCCAACCAGCGGCGGCAGGCCGACTTTCCCATGCAACGCCCTCCCATTCACCGCCACGGCCAGCGCATAGTGCTCCAGGATCATGTGCCACTCCTCCAACTCGTCCAGGCGTTCTATGGCGTCCGCCCTGGACCGGGCGGCGGGGGGCGTGCGGGAGCTCCACACTTCGCGCAGGTCGGCCGCGGCCGCGCTCTCCCACGCCCCGCCCGCCCTGAAACGTGCCACCTGCGCTTCTGGGCTGGGCGCGCCGGGCACGCCCACGAGCGGGCAGCCCCGAGCTTCCAGGTTGGCCGCCATCTGCCGGCCAAACGCGTCGTCCGGGCGGATGGGGTCGTACAGGGCGCACGCCGCGTCCGGGCGCAGCCAGTGCCCGAGCTCGGACAGGAGGGCGGCGCCGGCGGCGGGCGGCAGGTACGCCAGCACGCACTCCGCCAGGACGAGGGTGGGGAGACGCGGATTCACGCCTGCGCACTGGAGAATCGAAATGACGCCGGGCGCGTCCCGCAAGTCCGCGGGCGACAGGGTGTAGACGGGCCCGGCCGCCCGGCCGTCGCCCGGGTGGATGGAGACGGCGGGCGGGGAGGACTCGCCCCCCCCTCCCCTCCCGACCGCGTCCCGCAGCGCCGGCACGGCGTCGAGGGCCGCCGCTTTCCTCCGCGTCACCGCCGCGAAATCCAGTTCCACGTACTTGGCCGGCAGGCGGCGGCCGGACGCGGCCAACCGGAAAAAACCGGTCTCAAACCCAGCACCCAGCGCGACGATGGAACAGGGCAGCAGCGTGCCTCCGCCGACGCCGGGGCTGCTCTCCGCTTCCACCGCATCCAAAAAGCTGTCCACCACTCCTTGGAATGCCAGGTGTCGACAGAAATACCCGCGGTTGATGAGCGGTGGCCGGCGGGGCGGGGTGAGGAGTGTGGAGCGGCGGGGTTGTGGCGTGCCGGGCGGGCGCGGGGCAGGGCCGCCACCGCGCAGCAGTTCGGGCAGCCAGGGGTCTGCCCAATAGCCTAATCGAATGGCTGACAGCTTGCTGATGGACGCGTCGTCATTGGTGGCTTGGACGGCCGCGTCAAACCGCGTGTCCAGCGCCGGCGGGGCGGCCATCCCGGACTCTGTTTTGTGGAGTGAGCCCGGCGACGCATGCCTAGCCAACACCACCGTTTTTTGCGTTCGCGACGACACAGCGGCCATGGCGTCTCCACCGCCGGCCTCCGACGCGGGCGATGAGGCCACGCCATCCACACCTACCCCAGCCGCCTCGCCCAGTCCGGAACTCCCGTCCGTCCGCTCCAGAGTCGCGGCGCTGGAGCAATGCGCGGCGGCAAACACAATGCCCCGCGTCGGCTCATTTGGCGGCCGCTTGCGCCACCGCGACCTGTTTGCGTCGGAACCGGACGTACGGGTGCCGCAGCCAAGGTAGGTTGGTGGTGGCGGGTGTCGGAGGGCGAGGCGCTGCGCGCACGGCCGGCCGTCGTGTTTCACCCGAGGAAACTCGGAAACTCGCCCCGCCAGCTCGGGACGGCCAACCTCCCCCATCACGCCCTGCCACCCGCCCCAACACACACAGTTCCGCCCGGGCCGCCGCCGACGCGCCCATGCGGTTCGGCCGCCCCCCGTCTCGTGGGCGGTCCCCCACGCCGGGCGAGAACGGTGGATCGCCTCGCGCCGCGTCGGCGCCATCCGCGCGCAGCCCTTCGCAAGCAGTGGACGTGGGGGAGGGCGACGGTGGAACGGGCGACGCCGCACCGGGCCCTGCCAAGCCTGCCGGCAGCCCGGCGAAAGTCGTGGGCGACCTGTCACCCCGGGAGCCGGAGCCGGCGCCGTCCATCTCCCCCGCGGCCGCCCCGGCCACGCCCGCGGCAGCGCCGCGGGACCGGGCTGGGCCACCACCACACCGCCCCTCACCCGCCGCCGTCGCCACGCCGCCGGCCGAGACCGCGATCCGCCGGCGACCGGCGGCCGCCTCGTCTGCCACCACGCCGACTGACAGCGGCGGCCTGCCCGCGTCGCAGGCGGCGTGGGCGCCGCCCGCCACGCCTCGTGAGCAGGCAGCGCAGCAGCACGCGGCTGCAGGCGAGTCGGCACCATCCAGCGTCGCGCTGCTCGCCGCCCTGCTCCTGTTGTTGCCGCTGGCCGTGCTCCTAGCCGCCGCGGGCGGTGCGTCGACTCGATCGACCTCCCAGGTGGCATGGTGGCGGCGCCGGGCGGCTGCCGCCCCACCTTCCCAACCACAACAGCGGTGGCCGTGGCCGCTCGGCCCCGCCGCCCGCCCTGCCGCCCTGCTGCCGCGCATGGCGGAGGCCCGAGCCCTGCCGGTGCTTGACGCCCGTCCGGTGCGTGCGGCTGGTGGGCTGCAGGCGGCGTTGGCGCGGTGGCGGGCAGGGAGGAGCAGCCCACAACAAGCCGAGCCGGCCCTGCCGCCGCCCGCGCCAGCGCCGGCGGACGGGGAGGAGGAGGTGGAGGAGGCGCCGACGCCGCAGCCGCCGGCCGAAATCGTGGACGAAGAAGACGACGAGGACGCCGATGACGCGTTCGACGAGCCTGAGGTCGTCGACCACGCCGTGGAAGAGGGGGCGGCGGCAGCGGCCGAGCCGCGCCCCGTCGAGGCGCCGCCCCTCGTCCATGACAGGCGGGACCGACGTGCGTCCGTGGACGAGGAGGCTGACCACCCGCCCCCACCGCCGGCCATCGCCCTCCTGGAGCCCGGGACCTCTGTGCTAGCCGCCGCCCGCACGCCCGCCTTTGCGGCCGGCGCTGCTGCCTTGGCTGCGGGCGTGGTGGGCGCAGCGCTCGCGGTTGCGGCCCCCGCCCTCGACCGTGCCGCCCGCCGGCGGCGCCGCCGCAGCGCGCGCGCCCGCCCGGCCGCGTCGGGGACACGGGGCGGCGGTGGAGGAAGCCCGCACACACACCACCACCACCACGGCCCGCCCGTCGACGCCCCGCTGCTGGGCGGGTCCCGCCTGTCGTCCGGCTGGGCGCACTCGGCGGGCGGCCACCACGCCCACGCCCACGGCCACGACTCCCGCTACAACTCCGACGATTCAGCCGCGTCTTCGCCCGGGCCCGTGAGGCCGGTTGGCTGGCCTGGTGGTGGCGGGGACTGTGTGCTGCCGGACGCCGGCCCCCGCCACCACCAGGCCACCAGGCCGGACGCCGGCCTGGCGGGCGTGGCGGAAGAGGTCGAGAGCGACGAGTTCCTTTGACAGGCGCGCCGCCTTTTTTTTGGTGTGTGTTAGACAGAAAGAAAGGAACGGTGCTGAGGTTTTCCCAGTCTTTACACACACAACAACACCAACAACGACAGAGAATGCAGGTGCAGAACAGCCCAACTCTACGCCCCCGCCGCCCGCGCCCGCGGCGGCGGGTTGCCCCCCGCCACGAGGTTGAAGCCCAGGAACCCGGCCATCGCGGCGGACAGGCCCGCCGCCAACGACGCGCCCGCTCCGGGGGCGGCCGCCCGCCAGTACCAGTACGCGGTCGCGGCCGTGATACCCGCAGAAGCAAGCGTCCAGGGCGTGGACGCGCGGCCCGCACGCCAGGCTGAGAGAGAACCTGCGGCGGCGGCCAGGCAGGCCGACCCCGCTGCGACCGCTGCCAACGCAGGCGCGCCCGCGCCCAGCAGCAGCGTCACTAGCCCACCCGCGCACAGGGCGCAACCGTACGGGATGAGCATGCAAAAGTCGTGGAGCGGGGCGTGGCGGGTGGAGGAGGCCGGCGTGATGGGCGACGGCTGGGCGGACTGGCAGAGGGAAGGTTGGGGAAGGTAACCGATGGGTGCGCAAATGATGAGAGGGGCGAGGAAACAGACCGACCGGGGATGCGCCTCCGGTCGCCACGCCGCGCAAGGCATGCTCCGCACACGCCCACATCGTCCAAGCACCGTGCGACGCCACGAAGCTGCCTGCAACCTCCCCATCTCAGCGACACACGCACCTCGCTTTGCGCTGCGCGCACCGGGCCACTTGCCGCCCGGCCACGGGCAGGCAGGCCACCCAGGCCATGAGCGGTTGAGACGACGGTCGTGCGCGCAGTCTCGTGCTTCCGCGCGGGTAGAATTGGGAGGGAGCGACCCGCTCCAGCGCTCCGGCGAGCGCTGCGGGGCGCGACAGCGGCGCGCAGCGGCGCGAGCGCGCTGCTAGCCATCGAAAACGGCGAAAAGGGGCCTTGGTGCAGGCCGCGAGGGGGCGTGAATCAATACGGGGAGTGTTGAGCAGGCGTGTGGGCCCGCCAGGGAAGCGGGGGAAGGGGGAGGCACGTGCCCTGGGGTGCGGTCGTGGGAACGCGAGACGGACGACAGAGTGAGAAGAGCGACCGACGACGCGCTGCGCAGGCGCGAAGCGCAGCGTTTTGGGTTCACAGCCGCGACCGTTCCCCTTTTCTTTTCTTTCGTTGACCGTCCCGCGCGCGACCTGTGCAGGGTATCACGGCGCGCCCTGACGGCAACGAGGCTGCTGACCTGCCCCACCCATGGACCCGCCGCCGGCGGCGACCGGCGCGGGTAAGCCGCCGCTGGGTCCGTTGCCCAACGGCCGCGCCGCATCGCCCGCGCCGCTCAACGGCAGGACGCCCAACGGAGGCCACGCCACCCCGCACAAGGCCGCGCACGCAAACCACCACCACCACCACCACCATGAGGAAGTGGGCGGCACAGGCACGCTGACGCCACCATTCGGCACGGCGCTGACGACGATGGCAAGGTGAGACGGCGGGTGAGAGGGGAAGAGCGAGAGTCGAGCGCCCGCGCCCGTCGCTCCTCGGCCAACCACTCCCAACCTGTCTCTCCAAAACACGCAGCTGGGGCTTCTTCTTCCTGTTTGGCCACATCCGGGACGCCGCCCGCGCCCTCGCCGGCCGCCCAAATTCCTCGTCCGAAGCCTCCAAAAAGGCGAGGGCCGACGGCCTCGCCCCCATCCGCCAAGACTACGAAGACTTTTACACGCGCCGCATGTTTTACCGCATCCACGACTGCTGGAACCGGCCGATCGGGTCCGCGCCCGACGCGTACTTTGACGTGCTGGAACGGACGCCCGTCCACGGCCAGGCCGCCCTGGACCTCACCGGCAAGCGCATCAGGGCGCTCAACCTGGGCTCGTACAACTACCTGGGCTTTGCCGCGGCCGACCCGTACTGCACGCCGCGCGTCCAGGCCGTCCTGGCGTCCCAGGGCTGGGCCGTGCCCGGCACCCGGGCCGACGCGGGCAACGCGCCCATCCACGCGTCGCTAGAGACCGCCGTCGCCGAGTTTGTGCGCAAGCCCGCCGCCGTCGTGTTTGGCATGGGCTTCGCGACCAACTCGGCCGTCATCCCGGCCCTCGTCGGCCGGGGCTGCCTGGTCATTTCCGACGCCCTCAACCACGCGTCCATCGTCGCGGGCGTGCGCGGGTCGGGCGCCAAGGTCGCGGTGTTCGCGCACAACGACGTGGACGACCTGGAGGCCGTGCTGCGGCGGGCCATCGCCCACGGCCAGCCCCGGACACGCCGACCCTGGAAAAAAGTCCTGATTGTCGTCGAGGGCGTGTATTCCATGGAGGGCGAGATGCCGCCCCTGCCCGAAATCGTGGCCTTGAAGAACAAGTACAAGGCGTACTTGTACGTGGATGAGGCGCACTCCATCGGCGCGCTGGGCGCGACGGGCCGCGGCGTGTGCGAGCACCTGGGCGTGGACCCGGCCGAGGTCGACATCCTCATGGGCACCTTCACCAAAGCGTTCGGCGCGGCGGGCGGTTACATCGCGGGCTCGACCGAACTGATCGCCCACATCAAGGCCGTCGCGCCCGGGCACTTGCAGGCGACGGCCATGGCGCCGCCGGTCGCGGAACAGGTGCTGGCCGCCCTCGCGCTCCTCACCGGCGCCGACGGCTCCGACCGTGGCGCGCGCAAGCTGGCGGCGCTGCGCGACAACGCCAACTACCTGCGCCGACGCCTGCTGTCCATGGGCGCCAACGTCCTGGGCGACTGGGACTCGCCCGTCGCGCCCGTCATGCTGTTCCAGCCGGGGAAAATCGCGGCGTTTTCGCGCGCGTGCCTGGAGCGGGGCCTGGCCGTCGTCGTCGTCGGCTTCCCCGCCACGCCCTTGCTCACGGCCCGCGCCCGCCTGTGCGCGTCCGCCGCACACACCCGCGCTGACCTGGATTACGCGCTGTCTGTGCTTGGTGAGGCGGTCGGGCTGTGCAGGCTGGCGTACAGGCCCAAACGGCCGGCTGATGCTGGGGAGCACCCGACCCACCCGTCGTACGCGACCTCGGTCGTGGGTTAGGCAGTGTGGTGGAGAGGCAGCGCGCGCTCCCCGTGTTTTATTTTTTTGTTCCTTCCTTCCTGTTGTTGGTGTGAGAGGGCTCGCTTTCTCTCTCTCACACACGCACGCAATTTTGTTTTTCTTGGGAGTGGGGGAAAGGAGTGACGGCGTGAAAAAAGAACAGAGATCAAACGTCACGAATGTTTTTCATGGTTTCACACGGCCTGCGCGTCCAACGCGCGCGCCAGCTCCGCTTCAAGTGCCGCGATGCGCCGCTCCAGGGCCGCCTCCCGCCCCGCACCCGCCGCGTCCACCGCTTTAGCCAGCGCCATTTCCACACGTGGCGGTGGGCGCGGGAGTCCAGCCGCGTCCGCCGCCACGGCAAACGCGGCTTCCAAGTCGTTGAGTAAGTCTGCTGGGTCTTCGATGCCGGTCGCAACGCGGACCAGGTCGTCAGGCAATCCACGCGCCGCGCGCAACGCCGCCGGGATGGACGCGTGCGACAGGTAGCAGGGCAGCGAGATCTGGGAGGCGAGCGACCCGAAGGAGGCGGCGATGACGAAGAGGCGCGTGGATTCGACGAGGACGCGCGAGAGGGTGAGACTGATGTGGGTTTAGGATGGAAAAAAAAGAGAGCGCGGGGTTAGGGCTGGATGGAAAAAAGGAAGGGGGGGGGGCCGCCACGCCCTCTCTCCCCACCCCCACCTCATCCATACACTTACTTGCCCGTCGTGAAGGACAGCATGGACCCCGCGCTCGTCGCCTGTGAGGCATGGAGGGCGGCACCCGGGTGCGACGCCAGGCCCGGGTACAGGACCTTGTCCACGAGCGGGTGGCCGTCCAAAAACGCGGCGAGCGCGGCCGCGTTGGCGGACGCGGCCCGCATGCGCAGGTCCATGGTTTTCAGCCCGCGCAGAGTCAGCCAGCAGTCAAAGGGCGCCAAGCCCGCCCCCTCCGCGTTTTGCAGGAAGGCGATGCGGGCGCCCAGGTCGCGCCCCCGCACGGCGACCGTGCCGACCATCACGTCGGAGTGGCCGTTGAGGAATTTGGTGCCCGACGTGACCGACAGGTCCGCGCCCAGGGCGAGGGGGCGTTGGAACGTGGGCGCCATGGTCGAGTTGTCGACCACCACCAAGGCGCCGGCGGAGTGAGCGGCGGCGGCGCACGCCCGGATGTCACAGATTTGCATGCGCGGGTTGGTCGGGGATTCCAGCATCAGCAGGGCCGTCTTGCCCGGCTTCAACGCTGCCTTGACGGCGCCAACGTCGCACGTGTCGACGTTGGAGACTTCGATGCCCAGGCCGGGTGCCACGCGCTCGAGCAAGCGGGACGTGCCGCCGTACAGGTCGTCGCCCGCGACGACGTGCGAGCCCGCAGGCGCGAGGCGCAGGACCGTGCTCAGCGCGGCCATCCCACTCGTGAACGCGTACGCTCCGCCGTCCGCGCCCTCTAGGTCCGCAACTTGGGCTTCCAGCTGGGCGCGCGTGGGGTTACCCGACCGGGTGTAATCGTACTCGGCGCCACCCTCCGTGGCCGAGGGCTGGCCAAACGTCGCGGTCTGGAGAGAGGGAGGGAGGATGGAGGCATGGTGAGCCGTGGTTTGAAGGCTAGCCGATGCGACGGCGGAAAAAAATGATAACGCGCGTGGACCGCTTTCGATGCTTTCCCCTCCGATTCAATCCCACACCCCAACCGCACCTGGTACAGCGGCGGCGAGATGGCGGCGTACGGGTCGGTGAAGGCTTTGCGCGGGTGGAGGAGGCGGGTGGAGAAGGCCCACGCATGGCGGCTTGCGTCGTCGGATGAAGAGGATGTGGCGGCCGCGGCGGCGACTGGCCGGGCGGCGCTCATGTTGCGCTGGTGGTGTGAGACACGCACGTGGATACGGCGCGCCGGCAGCGTGGCGCCCATGGCCCCTGACGGGTGTTTTGGGACCGTGACGTAAAAACAAGGAGAAACGAGTGTTTTTCGGCCTCGGCCGATGGGCACACGCACAGAAAAAAAAAATCGCCGAAGCTTCTGTCTTCGCCCCAAAAGAAAAAACGATGGCCACGCCCGCGTCCATCGAAGCCCGCCTCCTCGACCTCCTGGACGGTGCAGCTGCTCTGACGCGAGCATCGCGCATCCCCGCTGAAGAAGTCACCGCCGCCGCGTCCGCAGGGGAAGGCGCGGCCGCAGCTGCCGCTCTTGCGGGCCCGGCCGCCCAGCTCCCCGTCGCGGCCGAACGCATCGCCGCGGCCGCCGCTGGTTTAGCGTCCGCGGCTTCGGAACTCAAGCGCCGGGCGGGGTTGGCTGACCCTGTGAAGCGAGCTGCCGCGGTCGCAGCTGCAAGGCAAGCCTCCTTGGACCGGGCGACCGCGACGAGCGCGGAGCTCGCCTCCATTGCCGACGCCGCGGCCGACCTGGGCCGCGCGCTGTCCGAGCACGTGTCTGCGTCGGCCAGGCCTGTCCAGACGCCGCCGCCTCAACCAGAGGTCAGCGATGCTTCGCTGACCCGCTTGTTGAGAGCGGTGGGCCCGGGTGGTGGCAGTGGCCTGCCGGGCGGGAGCGTCGTGGTGGGTTGACAGGTTTGATGCCATCCATCCCATCCTATCCATCCACCCTGGTGGACCCATATGAACATTTCGCCTTTCCGTCCCACGGACGGCTCAGTTGTAGACCAATAGCCCCCATAGAGTGACCCATTCACACACGCACACACACGCACACACACACACACGCACACACACACGCACACGCTCAGCCCACTCTCACACCCACCCACCTCCCCACCCGACCCGCCCTCGCCCCCACTCTCACAACGCAAACGCCTCCACGGCCGGCGTCACGCCGTCCTTTGCAAACAGCTGGGCCGTGTCCACGACGGACAGGACTTTGTTGTCGGCCGACCCGCGCAGCGCCGCCTTGACAATGAGGGCGGCCGCGTCCTCGCGCTGGACGGCGCCGCACACGCCCGTGTCGGCCGTCAGGACGGCCGACCCCGTCGCGGGGCCGTTGGCCAGGCCGCCCGGGCGGATGATGGTGTACGCCATCCCCGACGCCTTCAGCGCCGCTTCCGCCTTGTCCTTCTCCACCAGCACGGGTTGGAGGACGTCGTACACAGGGCGCGGCGGCGCGGACCGCGAGTCCCCGCACCCGATGGACGTGACGAGCACAAACTTGCGCACGCCCTTGGCGGCCGCCGCCTCGATCAGGTTGATGTTGCCGGTCGAGTCGGCGGTCGGGTCGGCGGGCGTGCCGCCGATGGTCGACACGACCAGGTCCACGTCCTCGATCTGGGCGAACGCCGCGTCGACGTCGGCTCTGGAGGTGGCGTCGCCGCGGATGACGACGGCCATCATCTTTTCGATTTCCGCGCTGGGGGGGGGGGGGGGGGGGGGGGGGGGGGGGAGAAGGGTGGTTTTTTGTGCACGTGTGAGAACAATGGGACAGGAAGGTCGCTGCGCGGGGGGGACACACGAAACCCATCCAAACACACCGGCGGATGTCGGAGCGCTGCAGCATCCACACCCACGCGCCCGCGTCTTTCAGGCGGCGCGCGACCTCCAAGGCAACGCCGCCACCGCCGCAGACCAGCACACTTGCGTTGTCTGGGTCGATGTCGCCGGCGACGGCGCGAGGAGCGGTGAAAGCCACGCGGCGGGACAGGGGAGAGCTCACAGAGACGCGGCGGGCAGCGGTGCGAGGGGCAGGCGTCGTGGGACGGGCAGCCGACGCCGGGCGGGGCGCGGCCAGGGCCGCGCGGGCTGGGGAGGGTCGGGTGAGAAGAGAGAAGAGGGTGAGGTCGGGCCGTCGATTGGTGGTGGGGGCGGCGGCCGGCACGCATAGCGACGGAATTCGCAAGTACCGCGCATGGGGTTGACAACCACAGCCTTCGAGCCTCCCGACCAGCTTGAAAGCACCGGACCGGCAAACGTGAACTCGCCAAACGCGGGACTAGCAGCGAGCACGGCGACGAGAGCGACGGCGTGGCGCGCGTCGGCCGTGCGTTGGCGGCGTCCCAGCCGCTCGCTGGTGCATGCGTCCATCACGGGGGCTGTACACGGACTCACCAGCACCAGAGCGTGCCGAAACAGGGGCAGCAGACGCCATTTTCTCACAGCAAGCACGGACGAAAGCTAGTGCTAGGAAAAAGGGAGTCTAGGTGCCGGCCTCTTCCCACAAGCGCGAACACAAACGCAACGCTCCAAAAAAAAAAAAAAAAATGCGGCCCGCCCGCCGCACGCCAACCTCCGCCCAGCGAGGCCGCCTTGTCCTGGTGCTGGGTGCCTTGGTGGTCGGCTTCTTCTTTGGCCGGGTCTCATCCCCCAAAGCGCCACGGCCTGTGGTGCGTTTGGTTTGGCCGCGGCGCGATGCCCTTCCCGCTCCCCCTGTCGCGCGCTCCATCCTTGCTCACACGCCCTCCGCCCATCAAAAAGCAGTCGCCCAACCCCGTCCTGCCCGGCCGCAAAGCCGCCCTGGCGTCGTCGACGACCCGCGCTGTGTCCAGCACGACGGCCCTGACCTCCACCGACCCGGCCCTCCCGTCCATCGCCGCCGCGTCCATCCAGACCCTCTCCTGGTCGCCGCGCGCGTTTTTGTGGAAGGCCGCCCTGACGCCCGCAGACGCGGACGCGCTCGTGGCAGCCGCCGCGCCTCGCCTCACACCGTCCACGCTCGCCCTCCGCCCAGGAGAGAAAGCGGAGGAAAAGGCGGGCATCCGCACGTCCGACGGCGTGTTTTTAACTTCAGCCGACGACACTACTGGCGTCCTTGCCAAAGCCCGGGCCGTCGCCGCGGCTTGGACCGGCCTCCCGCCATCCCACGGCGAAGCCTTCAACATCCTTCGCTACCGCCAGCACGCCCTGTATGAGGCCCACTACGACGCGTTCTCGCCCAACGACGGATATGGCCCCCAGTCTTCTTCCCGCCTCGCGACCGTCCTTTTCTATCTGTCCGACGTGGAAGAGGGTGGGGAGACTGTTTTCCCGCTGGCGGGCGAGCAAGGCGCGGCTCGTTTGGCTGCCAAAGAACCCATTGACTACAAATCGTGTGCGGAAGGCCTGAAGGTCCGCCCGGCCAAGGGAGACGCGCTCCTGTTTTGGAGTGCGCACCCGAATGGCACGGCCGACTTGCAGTCTTTGCATGGCGGCTGCCCAGTCGTGAAAGGAGAGAAGTGGGTAGCGACCCTGTGGTTGCGCGATCAGGCGGACGCGGCGTGACAGGCAGGGAGAGAGAGCGTGTGTTGTAGGTCCACGTAGAACTAGAAGAAAGGAGACGGGCGGGCGAGGTTGGAAGTGGTCCAGATGCACACATTTCTGCTGGGGAGACCTAGCCAAACGACATCGAAACAAAAATGCGGCCATGACGGGCCCGCACAAGGCCTACCTCCACATAGACGCCGGCGTCGCAGGCCCCGACTCGCCCGCACACACGGTGATAGTCCGGTCGGGTGGCGGAAGCGACGGCCGGCCGAGTGTCGGAGCCGCGCTCGCGCAATTGGCCGCAAGTTTCTCATCCCGCCACGGCGCCGCCCTGGACGCGGATGGTTTAGAAGCCAAGCTTGACGGGGTTGCACTAGATCCAACCGCCACGATAGCAGACGTGGTCCCACCCGGAGGCGACGTGTGGGCTGTGGTCAAGGCGGCGTGCGAGCCAACACGACGACCGCCGCCACCATCCCTCTCCACCCCACCCGCTGCTGCGTCGGCCGCCGTCGTCGACGCCATCCTGGCCCGGGCGGACGCCGCCGCCGCTGCGGGACGACTAGCCGCAGCCGCCAGCCTGTATGACAAGCTGGTGGCCGCGGCGCCCGGGCACCGCGGCGTGGCGCTCGGGCGGGCGCGGGTGTGGGCGCGCGCAGGGCGGACAGCCGACGCGCTGCACGCGGCCAAAGCTGCAGCAGCCGCCCACCCGGCCGACGCGCCCGCGGCCGCCCTGCTAGCGGACTGTTTGCTGGAGGCGGGAGACCTGGACGGCGCGCTGCACGCCTTTGACGCCGCCCTGGCTGGACCCACGACGAGCGGCGGCGGCGGCGGCGGCGGTCCGTGCGGCCCGCCCGTCCACCTCTCTCCCGCCGGGCGGGCGGCCGCGCTGGCCGGCGTCGCCCAGGTGCTCGTCGCCCGGTTCGCCCGCCTGCCGCCGGACGCGCCTCCAGCTGCCATCGCTGCCTTGCACGACGCGGCAAAAGGCGCGGTCGAAGCCGCGCTCGGCGCGGACGGGCGGTCGGCGCGCGCCCTGGTCGCGTACGCACGCCTCGCCCGCGCCCGGCCCGGGTCGGCCGCGCCTTGGCCCTCCACCACCTCCGGCGCGCCCGCGGCGGCCCGCGCCCTGCTGCGCGCCCTCGCCGCCCATCCACAGGACCAGAACGCCCAGCGCGCCCTGGCTGACCTCGTCCTGCGAGACCCGGGCGGTGAGGCGGCGCTGTGGTGCGAGTTGGGCGCGCTGGGCGTGCACACGGGGCGGGGCGGGCCGGGCGGGGCGCCCCTGCCCCCGCCGTCCGCCGAAGCCGACGCGGCCGCGCTGGCCTTCCTGGCCTCCTGCCTCAAAGCACACGGTGCAGCAAAAGCTTCAGGCAAGCTGTCGTGCGCGGCCGCGGCCGCGGCGCCCGGGCCCGCCGTCTACGCGCTGGCGGCCGCCCAGACAGCGGAGCTGTGGGGCGACCCGGCCGCGCCCGCGGCCCTCATCGCCGCCTGGTGCGGGCGGCGCGGGAACGGGGCCGGACCTCCTGTCTTGGAACGGGCTTTAAAGGCTGTGGGGCGTGCGTGTGACGGCCTGCCGCCGCGCCCGCCCGGCCCCGGCGCCCTGGGCTGGCTGTTTTTGGACGAGGACGAAAGCACCGCTGCCCCGCTTCCGCCCTCCTCATCCATCTCCGAAGTCGCCGACAGCGACGGCATTCCCTACACCGAACCCCAGCTGGATGCCCTGGCCTTGGCATGTACTGCACTGCGCGTGCTGTACGCGGGCGGCGCGTTGAAGAGAGCTGCCACAGCGGCCGCCGCCTTGGCGCCCGCACGCGCGGCCGCCCGCCCGCCCCTCCACGCCGGCCGCGCGCGCAATGAGGCCGCGTACGCCGCGTGCGTGAGCGCGTTGCTGGCGCCGACCGCGGTGCCCAGGGTGCTGGAGAAAGCTGCTGCGTACGAGCCTGTGTACGTGCTGGGCGACTCGCACACGCTGCCGCTCGCCTGGCGCGTCCTGGGGGGCGGGCGGGCCGCCCACCCGGCGCGGCCGCGCCTGCTCATCCCCCTCCTCGTGACCGGCCTGAAAGTCTGGCACCTGCGCCGGGGCGGCGCCTTCTTCCCACGGGCCGCCTGGGATGCGGCGGTGGCATCCCTGCCGCACGGTGCCCGGCTCATCACGCTGGTCGGCGAAATCGACGCCCGGGAGGGGCTGCTCCTCGCCGTGCAAAAACTCAAGTACGACAGCTTGGAGGCCGCGGTGTCCGCTGCCGCCGGTGCGTACGGCACCGCGCTGGAAGCCTTGCGCACCGACGCGCGGTCCCTGACCATCGCGGTCCACCCAGTGCCGCCCGTCCTGGACGAGACCCGGCCCGTGGTCCGCGCACTCAACGCGGCCGTGCGCGCCGAGGTTGAAAAGTTGGCGGGGAGGGAGGCCGGCCCCGGGTCCATCGGGTGGGTGGAGCTGGAGGACCGGCTGCTGACGGGCAATGGGCAGGGCTTGCGCCCGGACCTGGCTTTTGACGGGACGCACCTGTCGCCCGGGTACACGGTGGATTTGGAGGCGGCGTTGTGCGAGCTGGGGTGGTGAAGGTGTGTGGGGAGGTGTGTGAAACACACGGCCCCTCACACTCGCACAGCCGGAAAAACGAAACGCCTGCCCCATGCCCCAACTCCTGCGCGCGGCCGCGGCCACGCGCCGAGCCATGAGCAGCCTGGCCGCCGGCGCTCGCAGGGCGGGGCCACGCGCGGGCGGAGCCGGCCGGGCGTCGCCGAAAATGCCGGCGCGCGGCCCGCCGCCGGCCCGCGCCCGCGGCGGCAGCGCGGCCATGCGCGAGCTCATGCAAAGTCGCGACGACCGGCGGGCGGACAAGCTGGAAGCTAAAGCGCCGACGAGTGCGTAAGGGGCTGGCGGTGGGAGCGGTAGGGGACGGCGGGCGCGGGCCCGATGCGTGGCCCCGACGCCGCAACCCCACCAACGCTGGCCAAAGGCCCCGCGCCCGCGCTCGCTGCTCTCACGCGCGCCCCCCCTCCCCACCCCCGCCACCCCTCTCCTCCCCCGCCGCCCACACCCCAGTCACCTCCCTCGAGTGGCCCCGCCCGCTGACCGTCATCCGGTATCCAGACCCACGCCTGCGTGCCGTCAACGCGAGCATCGGCGCCTTTGACGACAAGCTGAAGGCCCTGGCGGAAGAGATGCTGGCCGTCATGTACGACGACGAGGGCGGGGACCGGGACTCCGGCGTCGGGCTGGCCGCGCCCCAGGTCGGCGTCAACGTGCGGCTGATGGTCTTCAACCCCACGGGCGACCCGGCCAAAAAGGAGGAGGAGATTGTCCTGGTCAACCCCCGGCTCGTGTCCACGGGCGGCGGCCTGGTCGTCGGCGAGGAGGGCTGCCTCTCCTTCCCGGGCATTTACGGCGACGTGGCCCGGCCGTCCCGCGCCAAGGTGCGCGCCCAACGCCTGGACGGGTCCACCTTCCAGGTCTCGCTGTCCGGCTTCCCCGCCCGCGTCTTCCTCCACGAATTCGACCACCTGCAGGGCGTGCTCTTCCACGAGCGCATGGAACCGGGCGCGGCGGCGGAGGCGGGGCCGCGGCTGCGCGCGCTGGAGGAGGCGTGGGAGGCACAACAACAGGGACAGCAGTAGACGGGGAGGGAGGGCGGGTGGGCGGGTGGGCGTGTGGGGCGGGTGGGCGGCCGACGCGCGGTGTGTGTGTGTGTTGCAACCCAACTCCATCCACCCCGGTTTTTTTTTGCAATGTGGCGCGTGCTGGGGAGGGGGACGCGCCCACGCACGCACGCGCCCGACCGCAGCCGAGCTCACTCCCCCGCCACGCCCAGCCGGTCCGCCATGCCGCCCTCCATCCTCTCCGCCGCCGCGCCCGTCTCGCCCGTGCGCACCCGGATGACGTCGGCGACGGGCGTGATGAAGAGCTTGCCGTCGCCCTGCTCGCCCGTGCGGGCCGCGCCCACGATGATGGACGACACGGCCGACACCTGGTCCCGCCCGACGACCGCCCACATCAGGGACTTCTCGACCAGGGACGTCAGGCCGTGCGCGGTGCCGCCGTAGCGTTCGGACCGCCCGCCCTGCGCGCCCACGCCGGAGACGCCGCTGGCCTGGACGGTGACGCCCAGGATGCCGGAGCGCGAGAGCGCTGCCACGACCGCTTCCACACGCCAGGGGCGGACGATAGCCTCGATTTTAAAGAAGGCGGTGGTCGGGTAGGCGGCCAGGTCGACGGCGATGGTCGGGACGGACGCCGGCGCGGCGGTGGCGGGCGCTCCCGCGGCGGCGGCGGGGGGGGCGGCGGTTAGCCTGCGGCTGGTGAGCAGGCGGGCGCGAGGCGGCGCGGGCGTCGGGGTGGCGCGCGTGGAGGGCGCCGGGCGGCTGTTGTGTGTTGACGGGAGGAGGGTGGGGGGTGGGGAAGGGTCGGGGTCGGCCACAGCTAGGGCGAGCGCCGTCGCCCGCATTCGCTTCCGCCGCGCGGCCGCCGCTGGGACCGGCCCTCCTCCCCTCGCCGCCGTCGAGACACGAACCTGGACACGCTGGCACGTCCGGTGAGCTGGGTCGCGTGAGCCATGGTGTCCGGAGCGGGGGATGGCGACCGCAAGGGCGAGCAACGACAGCGAAAGCGCGAGTGCGCCCTCGACCTTTCGGCCCCTCCAAAAAAAAAAAAATCCATCCATCCCACATCATGTCCTATTAAACCGCGGAAATTTCGTTTACCGTACCCACCCCACCCCCACACGACACCGGCTCCTGAACCGTCCTCCTAACACAAGAAAAAAGGCCGGCAGAGGCGGACAGGGCTCCGGAACGACATGAAATGAAATGAAAAAAAAACAGAGCGTAACTCCACCTCCGTCAACCGCCCCGCCCGCCCGCCCGCCCGCCCGCGCCCGCCCCCCGCCCCCCCCCCTCCTCCTCGTCTCTCTCAGTTTTCCGTCTCGCCGGTCGCGACCATGCCGCCCGCGCTCGGCTTGCGCAGCCCACTCACCCAGCCCCAGTAGTGGTCGGTCGGCGCAGTGCCCGCCCGCATCGCCGCCACGTCGCCCGCCGCCAGGTTTGTCTTCAGGGTGCACATGCCCGCGGGCCACCGGTCGGACAGGCAGCCCAGGCCAAAGGGGCCCTGGCCCGTGATGGGCAGGGGCAGGGACGCCGGGTCGCCGAGCTTGTACGGGAAGGAGGGGGCGAGGCGGCCGTGGACATCGGTGTAGCGGGTGCACCCCCACCCACACCCTTCCGGCTTGGTGCAGAAGACCCAGCCTTCGCAGCCCTCGAACTTGGAGCTGGGAGGGGGGGGGGGGGGGGGGGGGGGGGGGGGGGGGGGGGGGGGGGGGGGGAGGGAAGGTGTTGGGCGTGCGGGGTGAGAACGGCGGGAGCGGGCGTGGGGGGCGTGTCCCTCTGCGCTCCCCAGGGCCGGCGAGAGAGAGGGTCCACCCCGCCTCAACTCACCAGGCGTCGCAGCACTGGGCCGGGTTGGCGATGTTGGCGATGTTGGCGGCGGCCGGGGACAGGGAGCCGACGTCGAGGACGAGGACCTCGCCCTGGGTGTCGGTGCGCGTGTGTGTGTGTGTGTGTGTGTTGTGTAGGGAAGGAGAGGGTTGGAGCGCACATTTTTTCGGCGACGGTTTTTTTTTCCCTCTGCGCGACTTTTTGAGCGCGCCCGGCCCGCCAGGGCCAGCGGCCCGCCAGCCTCAACGTCACAGCCCACAGTACAACCAGACATCTACCTATCCGCCTGCATGGGAGCGGCCACGAGCCGTGCCGCTCCTCCCCCGGAAATGCGGCCGTCCTCGGAAGGCTCAACCCTGCGCTTTATGGCGCGTGCAGGCATGCGGCACCCAAACACGCGGCAACCGGGGCCGCCTCCCCTCTCCCCACGACCCCACACCCCCCAAGTACCTTCAAGTCGCCGGCGTGCGCCGCACAGCCACCGTCAGCGCACTGCGTGGCCACGCCGTCGCACGCGCCCGGGCGGGACCCAAACGCGCACGCGCCCGTCGCGGGGCCGCACCCGGCTTTTCCTCCCTTGACAGCGTCGGCTTCAGTGGCCAGCGGGGCGGGGGAGGCGGCTGCGACGGCTAGGGTCGCCAAAAGGAGGAGGAGCCTCATGGTCGAGTTGGTGGTGGTGTCGTGAGCGTGAAAAAAAAACGAGGAGTGGGGGCAGCGGGGTCCCCTGGCGAGCGTCTCTCGCCTCATTTTCGCTACCGTGCGGCCCCGCATGCAGTCCGGAACCGCGTGCGCACGGGGGGCGGTCCTGATCGCCACACGCACACCACGACATGACCGCGTGATGGCGACCGTCTCATTCGAGCGTGCTGCACGGCCAACAAGCGCCAGGAGAGCGCGCGCGGGCCTGCCCGCATCGGAGCGACGGCGGCCGACCTGGCTGCCCGGCGCCTCTCCAGCCGCCGCCGCCGCTGGCAGCCGCGACGACGCGTACCCAGCCCCCAGCCCGCCGACCATTTACCTGTACACGAAGGCCGGCTGCCCGCTGTGCGATGGCCTGGAGGTGAGGGAGCGGTGAAGGTGGGGGTGGACGGCTGCACTCACAAGCCCCTTCCCCCACCCGTGGGGGGGCAACCCCAACCCCCTGCCCTCTCTCGCCGCTGTCGCTCACGCAGCCGCACGCACGCACACGCGTCGAACACACCACCCAGCAAAAAGTCCGCGCCGCCCTGGACCGGGCCACCTTCCTGCCGTCGCCCATCTCCGGGGCGCGCCTCGTCGTGCGCCGCATTGAGGAGGACGAGGCGTGGGCCGCGGCGTGGGCAATGAGCGTGCCGGTGCTTACGCTGGTGCCTGGGCGCAGCGCCAGAGGTGGGGCCAACGCGCCGCCGACAGAATTCCCGGTCTCCCGCCCGGCGCCGCGCGCGCCAGCCGAGCGCGTGGCCCGCGCACTTGAGGAGGCGCTGGAAGCAGCGGGCGGACAGTGAAAAACGCGCGTGTGAGGGGGGTGGGGGTGGGGTGGGGTGGGGTGGGGGGCACGGTGTTTCTCTGTGTGGATTTTTTTTTTGCTAGCCCGCACCCCCAACCCCTCAAACAGTCTTCCCACGCCCGCGGGGCATGCCACGCCCGCCGGCCGACACCCCGCCCTGGCTGCTGGCACCCTCTCCGTCGCGCCCGCCGTCCTCGGCCGCGTACCCGCCGTACACGCCGGACGCGACCGCGTCGGCCGCGGCAATCGCGGCGGCGTTGCGCCCCGCGGCCGCGTGCGCCGCTTCGGCAGCGAGCTCGGCGTCCCGCCCGGCCCCATCCCGCGGCAGCCGCGCCATGACGACCAGCCGCCGGCAGTACCAGGATGTCAGGGGTTGGGCCGGGGCGGCGACCAGGCGCAGCGCCGGGTGGGAGGGGAGGAGGGACGGGTCGGGCGGCGGGCCCGCGCGCGCGGGCAGGAAATACACCAGGCGCCCGCCATCGACCAGCGCGCCCGCCGCAAACTTCAGCAGGTCCCAGACCATGTCTCCCAGCGGGTACGGGCAGGTGGAGACGGCGGACCCACCGGCGCGGAAGCGGGCGGCGGCGCGGGCGGGGCCGCGCGGCGCGGAGCCGGCCGGGCCGGGCGTGGGAGGCGGCGCGGCCGGCGCGGCGGCGGCGCCGCCCTCACCCTCGCTCCCGCCGCCGCCGCGCCTTCCTCCCAGCTTCCGCCCGCCCGCCCGCACGCCGTACGGCGGGTCCGCCAGGATGGTGTCCAGCCAGCCGCCCGGGACGGGCCTGAACGGCGGGTCCGACGCGTCGGCCAGCAGCAGGCCGGCCGGGCGGGGCAGGGCGTAGTGCGCGAAATTTTCGGCCGCGCCCCAAGCCGCCGCCCGCGCGTCCTCCGCCGCCGCGGCCGACCCGGCGTGGCCCTGCTGGTAAGACGCGGCCCGGTGTGGGGCGCCCGCTGCCCGCCGCCGGGCGTTGCGCGATGACGCCCCCCCAGTCGGCGGAGTGGGCGGCGGCGGCGGCGGCGGCACGGCCCCGCCGCTCTCCAGCGCCCGCAGTTTTGCCGCGCGGCGCGCCCGCGCGGCCGCCGCCGCCGCCCGCGCTGCCGGCCGCCCGGCCAGGGCAAACGCGTCCAGCTCGCCGCCCAGGACGTGGGCGCCCGCAGCCGCGGCGCTCACGAGGATCGAGCCGGACCCGGCAAACGGGTCGTACGCGAGCGCGCCCGCCCTCACCAGGCCCAGGCAAGCCATGACGGCCGCGACTTCCGGGTCCATGGCCGTCGGCCCCGCAAACGGCCGGCTGGCGAGCGTGAGGGCTGACAACGCCGACCGGCGGGCGTCCACGGCGGCGTGGCCCAGGGCCAGCCCAAAGTACAGGCGCGGGCGGGTGGCGGGGAGGGCGGCCGGCGCCGGCGCGTCGGCCGCGGCGGCGGGGTGCGCGCCCCGCCCCGCGACGTCCGCCACGCCGCCGGGGAGCCGCCCGCCCGGCGCCACGATGACCAGGCGCAGTTCGACGTCCGCTTTTGAGAGGCGGACCCTGCCCTGCAGCGAGCCGAGGCAAGGCAGGCGGGCCAGGAGGGCCGGGATGGCGGTCCCCCCGCCGGGCAGGGCCGTCCCCCACGCGTCGACGGCGACGCGCCAGCTGACCGGGCCGAGGGCCGCCGCCCTGTGCGCGGCGCCGCGGGCCTCCAGGTCGGCGGCGAGGGCGTCCAGGGAGTCGCCCTGGCCCCACAGGTCCAGGATGCACTGGCGGGTTTTCGTGCGTGTGTGTGCAAGTGGGGCGGCGGGGCGTGGGCGGACGGGCAGGCACCCCCACCCCCCTCCCCACTCTCCACCCCGTCCGCTGTCTCTCGCACCTTGACCAGCGTCGCCCGCCCCGCCGTCGCCGCCGCCGCTTCGGGCGACGGGAAGTCCGCCCACCAAAACGGCGTGGCCACCGGGTCGGCGGGGTCGGCTTGCGTGAGCGTCAGCGGCGCGTCCGGGCCGGGCGGCAGCGGCAGCAGGTCGGGCTCGGCGTCGGGCGCGTCGGCGTCGGGCGAGGGGTGAGCCGCCGCCGCCGCCGCCGCGCCGGCCGCGCCGCCGCTGCTGCCGGCCGGCGCCACGCACCCAGCCGCCATCGCCGCGCTCTGTAAATCCGCATGGCGAAAGCCCAGGTATCGGTGCTTGTAGTGGACGAGGAAGGGACCCCGTCCAGGCGGTGGGGACGCCATTGGGCCCGCGCCGCTGCTGCGCCGGTTTTGCGCGTCTCGCCTGCACGCCGCGCAGTTGTGTGGGACGGGGGAGACGCTCCCCTGTCCCACTCTCTCAAAACACACGCACAGCCAGAGCGGCGCGCATTCGTCTGCAGCCCGCACACCGGCCCCGGCCACGCCCCCTGCCTCACCTCCCTCTCTCCCAACCGCGCGTGGCGAGGCATTGCACACGCACTCTACACACCCTCAACACAAGCCACGCCCTCAATGGCCGCTTCCGCTGCGCCCGCCCTTCCCGCGTCTGACGAGCGGGCCGACCGCGCGTTTGCGGCCTGGTTCTCCGCCCTGCCGCCCGACCCTGCCCTGATTCGGTTCTTCGAGCGGAGCAAGGTAGGCATTGGAAGTGCCCGTGTGGGAGTGAGAGGGCGGGAGGACGCGTTGTCGCCACCGGCGGGAGCGTCTTGATGCGAGGGAGAGCGCATGCGTTTTTTCGAGCGCGTGTTTTTTTTCGAGCCAGTCTCACACCCTCCCGCCCATCAAAAAACACCGCCCAGGACTGCATCACCGCCCACGGCCCCGACGCCGTCTTCATCGCCCGCGAGTTCTATGGCACGGCCTCTGTCCTGAAACAAGCGGGCGGGCTGCCCGCCGTCGCCCTGACCCGCGCCACGTACGCAGCCGCGCTGCGGACCCTGCTCCTCGACCGGGGCTCGCACCGGGTGCAGCTGTTTGAGCCCGTGGCCGGCGGCGGGGGCGCGGGCTCCGCGCCCGCCTGGCGCAAGGCCAAAGAAGGCTCACCTGGCCGCCCGGGCGGCTTTGAGGCGGAGCTGTACCGCAACGCGGACGCCCCCGACGCGCCGCCGCTGCTGGCGGTGGTGGTGAGCGCGCCGGGCGCAGGGTGCGCGACGACGGGCGGCCGGCGCGTGGGTTTCGCCCTGGTCGACGCCGCCCGCCGCGAGCTGGCCGCCACGGAGTTTGGGGATGACGACGAAGCGTTCGGGGCGCTGGAAGCGGCCGCGGCGGCGGCGGGCGTGCGCGAGGCCGTGCTGCAGGCCGCGCCCGGGCGGGAGGCGAGCCCAGGCCCGGGCGGCGCCGACGGCACGACGCCCGGGCCGCCCGCCGCCGCGGCCGCGCACGCCCGCGCCCGCGCGGCCCTGGAGCGCGCGGGCGCGCTCGTCTCCGACGGCCCCCGGTCCGCGTTCGCCACCAAGGAACTGGAGGCGGACCTGGGGCGCCTCCTCCGCTCCCGGTCGGTCGAACAGCACCGCGACGTCCTGGACCGCCCACTGGCGTGCGCGGCCCTAGCGGGGGCCCTATCCTTTGCCGAGGTCGGGTCCGACGCGGGCGGGCTGGGGCGGTGGGGCCTGCGCCTGCACGACACGGGCGCGGCGCTGCGCCTGGACGCCGCCGCGCTGGCGGCCCTGGGCGTCGTGCCGGACCGGCCGGGCGTGGGCGGCGCCGCGGCCGCGCTGGGCGGCGGCGCGACCGCGGCCGCAACCGCCGGCGCGGCCACCTCCCTGACCGCCCTCCTCGCCGTCGGCCGCACGCCCATGGGCCGCCGCACCGCCGCCGCCTGGCTGCGCGCCCCGCTCGTCGACCTGGGTGCCATCACCGCCCGCCACGACGTCGTGGAGGCGCTCACCGCCGACGCGGGCCTGCGGGCCGCCCTGCGCGACTCGCTCCTTCGTGGCCTGCCCGACATCGACCGCCTGGCCCGCAAGCTGGAACGCCGGGCCGCGTCGCTGGCCGACCTGTGCGCCCTGTACCGCGCCGCCGCCCGGCTGGGCCCCCTCGTGTCGGCGCTGCGCGGGTACGACCCGGCCGGCGCGCCGGCCGGCGGGCGCGACCACGCCCCGCTCCTCGCCTCCTGGTTTGCGGACCCCCTGGCCCGCGCGTGCGACGCCGACCACCTGGGCAAGTACGAGGACCTGATCGAGGCCGCCCTGGACCTAGATCGCGTGCCGGACGAGTACCTGGTCTCGGCCGCGTACGATGAGGGCCTGCGCGTGTTGCGGGGCGAAAAGGACGCGGCCGAGGCCGGCGTCGCGTCCGCCGCGTCCGCCGCCGCGTCCGACCTGGGCCTGACCATGGACAAGGGCGTCAAGCTGGAATGGTTCAAGCCGGGCGGGGGTGGGGGCGGCGGCGGCGGTGGCGGCGCCCGCGTGCGATGCCTGCGCGTGACGGCGGCTGAGGAACGCCGCGTCCGGTCCAAGCTCTCCAAGCCGGGCTTCACGCTGCTGGAAACGCGGAAGGACGGCACCAAGTTCACGTGCCGGGCCCTGCGGTCCGCCGCCGACGCGCTGGCGGCCGCGGACGCCGCGTACGCCAAGCGCCAGGCCTGCCTCGCGGACCAGGTCGTCGGCGTCGCGTCCACGTTTTGCGACGTGTGGGCCAACGTGGCGCGCCTGCTCGGCGAGCTGGACGCGCTGGCCGGCTTTGCGGCGGCGGGCGCGGCGGCGCCCCTGCCGTACGTGCGCCCGGCCATGACGCCGGCGGATGGCGGGCTGCTCGCGCTGCGCGGTCTGCGCCACCCGGTGGTGGAAGCGCTGGCGGGCGTGGACTTTGTGCCCAACGACGCGGTGCTGGTGAAGCGCGGGTCCGCGGGCGCGCCCGCCGAGGCCGCCGACCCGCACGCCGCCTGGTTTGCGGTCGTCACCGGCCCCAACATGGGCGGCAAGTCCACGTTCATCCGGTCGGTCGGCCTGGCCGTCGTCATGGCCCAGGCCGGCTGCTTCGTCCCCGCGTCCTCCGCCACGCTCCCCGTCCGCGACGCCGTCTTTGCGCGCGTGGGCGCGGGCGACTGCCAGGCGCGCGGCGTGTCCACGTTCATGGCCGAAATGCTGGAGACGGCGTCCATCCTGCGCGGCGCGTCGCCCGCGTCCCTCGTCATCGTCGACGAGTTGGGCCGCGGGACGTCCACGTACGACGGCTTCGGCCTGGCGTGGGCCATCTCCGAGCACCTCATGGCCGCGGTCGGCTGCCCCACGCTCTTCGCCACGCACTTCCACGAGCTGACGGCGCTGGACGGCCCCGGCGGCGTCGCCAACTGGCACGTGGAAACGGCGGTGGAGGGCGGGGGTGGTGGGGGTGGGGGTGGTGCGCCGCGCGGGTCGTCTGATGGCGGTCCGCCGTCGTCCGCCGCCGCCGCCGCCGCGAAGAAGAAGCTGACGATGCTGTACCGCGTCGCGCCCGGCCCGTGCGACCAGTCGTTCGGCATCCACGTCGCCGAGGTGGCGGGCTTCCCTCCCTGCGTCATCGAGGCGGCGCGCGCGCGCGCGGCCGCGCTGGAAGATTTCGCGGGGCGGCCCGGTGGTGGTGGCGACCAGCAGCCGCCGGCCAAGAAAGCCCGCCCGGCCACCGAAGACGAGGGTGAAGCGGGCGCCCGTGCGCGCGCCTTCCTGACCGCGCTGGCGGGGTTGGAGGGCGAGGGCGGCGCCGCGGTTGCGGCCGCGGCCGCGCTGGTGGATGGCCTGGCGGCCGACGCGGCGGGCAACCCGGCGCTGAAAGCGCTCGTCGCTTGAAGTGTGTGTGTGTGTGTGTGTGTGTGGGGGGGGGGGTTCTCTGCATTCTTTCTTTTTCTGTATGCAAGTTTACACACACGAACAGCCCCGGGCGGGGATGGGAAAAAAAACCAGTCGTCACCGCTTGCTCAGCAGGTCGCCCGCCGCCGCCGCCATCCGCCGAAGCGTCGCCCGCTGGTCCTCGTTCAGGGCTTCAATCTCCTCCGGCTTCAGATCGCCGCTGACTGGTCCGCCGGCGCGCCCACCGCCGCCGCCGCCGGGCGTCGCCGTGAGCGCGTCCGCGTACCTGGCCCACTCGCGCGCAAAGGCCGCCCACGCGGCCGCGTCGGGCCGCGCGGCCGGCTCTTCCCGCCGCGAGGCCGCCACCATGGACCGCCACTCGCTGCGCACCGTTGTGTCGCCCAGGCCGCGCAATGGAGGCGGCAGGGCGGCCGCGTGCGTGCGCAGGAGGTGGCGGTACAGGGACAGGAGGCTGGGCGTGTGTGATGGACGGTGGGGTCGAGGCGTGAGAGCATGTCGCGCTGTGTTTTTTTTTTGGGGGCGCCGCGCACAGACGGGCGCAGAGAAAAAACCGCCCCCCCCCTCAAAACCCGCACCCAGCAACAACTCACCCAGCTCTCTCCGCAGGTGTAGCCATGGTCCGTGTCTCCAGATCGAGAGAAAGGGCGGTGCGAGAGTGTAGGGAAGGGAAGCGTCGTGCGTGCCGCCGCCGTCCCACGCGCAGGAAAAAAAAACAATTGATCTCTCTCTGCTCTACTTTTGCGCGGCGGGAGGCCCGCCTCCGCCTTGCCCGCCGGTAAGGGCGCCCAACTGCTGGGCTTCGAACTCAACCAGCTGCTGCTCCCGGTCCAGCTCGATGATGAGCGGGACGACGAGGACAAGGAAAGAAGAAACGGCGATCCAAGCGGCCTTGCCCGTGGAGCGTGTGAGGCGCCACGCGTTCCAGGACGCGTCCGCGAGGGCTGGGCGGATCTTGTCTAAAGACAGGGAGGAGGAGGACGGCGCGGCAGCCGCCATGTGGAGGCAGGCGGCGGTATTTTTTTTTTTTGGAGGCGAGGCCGGAAAAAAACGGTGTGAGGGGGGGGGGGTGCGCGGGTTTCGCCGACGCTCTCATTCGGCCTTTCCTTCGGCACTTCCGGAACTGCGGCGACCCGTGCAGTCCGCCATGAGCACCGCACCGCGGGCGCGCGGTGACGGCCGCTCGCCTCCAGACGGTTCGCGCCTTGTGGCGGCCGCCCTGCTGGCTGGCGCGGCCCCGCGAGCGCTCGCGCTGTCGACGGCGGCCACGGCGCTGCGCTCGCTGGGCTGGGCGGCCGCGCCCGCGCCGAGCTTGCGCTGGCTGGGCCGGGCGTCGCCCGTCACCCTGCGTCGGTGGCACGTCTTGGCAGGTGGGTGAGATAAAGGGCGAGGCGGGGTGTGGTGGAGCCGTGCCGGAAAAAAAACGCAGGAAGCCATGGAGAAAGCGAAACGGTCCGCCGCCCTCTCCGCGCTTCATCCTCGTCACCCCCCCCCCCCCCCCCTCCGCCCCTCTCCTCCCATCACACGCCACACGCTCAGTCCTCGCCTACCTGGCCTACCGGTCGCGGACCTCCATTTCCTCGGCGCTGGCCCGCCGCGCCCGCCACGCCGCCAAACGAGCGGCGCTGCGGGCCGACATGGCGGCCGCGACGACCTACGAAGCCTGGTCGCTCGCCGCGACGCGCCTGGACGCGCTCGACGGCCTGGACCCGCGCGACGCGGCCGCCCGCTGGGCGCGGGAGACGTCCCTGTACGACCGTCGACTGTTGACGGCCCGCACCGCGCACCTACGGGCCGTCAGGGCCGGCGGCGACGTGTCCGAAATGGCGTTCGCCCTGCGCACGGACCTGCTGCGCAACCTGGGCAACATGGCCGCGCCCGCGCTGCACGAACACTTCCACGTCGTGCCCGAGCCCATCCGGGAGTACATCGACGAGGTGAAGCTGCACCTGGCCGCCATCACGGCGGCCGCCCTGGCGGACGACGGCGGCGGCGGCGGCGGCGGCGGCGGGAGCGGGGGCGGGCCGCCCTCGTCCTCCATGCCGCTGGACGAAGCCCTGAACTTTTTGCGCGAGACCCGCCACGCGTTTGGGCGGACGGCCCTGGTGCTGTCGGGCGGCGGCGCGCTGGGCGCCTTCCACGTCGGCGTCATCAAAGCGCTGCTCGCCCAGGGGCTGCTGCCGCGCGTGCTGGCGGGCTCGTCCGCGGGCGCGATCGTCGCGGCGGCCATCGCAACGCGCAACGATGCAGAGCTGGCGGAAATGTTCGCCCACGCCGAAGGCTTCGACCTGACCTTTTTCGCCAATTCGACGGCGGGCCAGTTTGCGCGCCACCTGCTGCTGAAGGGCACGCTCCAGGACGTGGAAGTCCTGCAGAAACGGCTGCGCCGCCTCCTGGGCGACGCGACGTTCCTGCAAGCCTTCCAGCACTCGGGCCGCGTCCTCAACGTCGCGGTCACCGCGGCCGACACGAATGAGCCGGCCCGCGTGCTCAACTACCTGACGGCCCCGCACGTCGTCGTCTGGTCGGCCGTGTCATGCTCGTCCGCCTTCCCCCTCCTGTTCCTGCCGCAGGACTTGCTGGCCCGCAACGCGCGCGGCGAGCTGGTGCCGTTTGCCGACGGCGGGGGGGCGGCCGCGCGCGGGTCGACCCCGGCGCCGGAGCTTCCCTCTCCCTCGTCCGCCCGCCCTCCGCCCTCCTCCCCGCTCGCCGCCAACGGCGGACCCCCAGGCGGCCTGCTGGCCGCCGAGCGCCGCTGGCGGGACGGCAGCCTGGAGGAGGACCTGCCGATGCGGTGCCTCGCGGAAATGTTCAACGTGAATTACTTCCTTGTCTCGCAGACCAACCCGCACATCGTCCCGTTCCTGGCCGCCAAGAAGCTGGTCGGCGCCCGGCTGGGCGGCGTCCTGGAAGCGGAGTGGAAGCACCGATGCCGGCAGGCCGTCGCCCTGTGGCCGGGCGTGCGCTGGCTGCGCTGGCTCAAAGTCCTGTCGCAGCCGTGGGAGGGCGACGTGACGATGGTCCTCCCGCTCAACCTGGCCAAAGTGGTGACGGCGATCACCAACCCGACCGCGGCGGACCTGGCGTCCAGCGCGCGGGAGGGCGAGCGGGCGACGTGGGCCAAGCTGTCGGCCATCGCGGCCAACTGCGGCATCGAGCAGACGCTGGACGCGTGCATGCTGCGGCTGAGCGGGGCGGCGGCCGCGAGAAAGGCGGCCGCGGCGCGGGCCGGCGCGCGCGCGCGCTCCCTCCGCTCCCGCATCCCGTCGTGGGTGTCTTTCCCCGCCATGGGCATGCCGCACGTGCCGTCGGACGACGCGCTGGCCGGGCACGGCGGGCACGGCGAGGACGGCGGCCCGCCGGGCGGGTTGGAGGCCGTGGCCGAAGGCGCGGACGAGGGCGCGCGCACGCCCCGCTCGGGCGGCTCGTCCGGCGCGGGCACGGCTGGCGCGGGCGCCTCCTCCGACGGGTCCTCTTCCTCGGGAGGGCGGCACCGGGCCCGCCACCACCACCACCACCGTGGCGGTGGCATGTCGCCGGCCTCGCCCCTGTCGCCCGGCGCGCCGGGAGGTGGCCGCGCGCGCGTCGGCGGCGGCCTCGCGTCCGTCGCGACGGGCCGTCCCGCCGGTCCGGCCTCCACCACGCCGTCCCCACCCCACTCCCGCCCCGACTCGCTGGACCTGGGGGCATTCTCCAAGTTCCGCCCGCCCGCGCCGCCGGCCCCGGCCGAAGCGGCGTTCGCGGCGGCCTGCCTGCCCTTCGACTGCTGCGACCGCAGCGTCACGTCCGACATCTGGGGGGCGGTCATGCCCCCGGGCGCCGGCGGCGGCGGCGGCGCGGGCGACGGCCTGGACGTTGTCGCGCCCTGATTGTTTGTTTTCTCAAGAACTTGTGCGTGTGTGCGTGTGTGTGTGTGTGTGTGTGTTCCGCGCGCTGCTCCCCTTTTTTTATTTGCTGCTAGTCGGGCCTAGGACCTGTGCGCGCTGCGGTCTTGTTTTTTTTTCGTTCGTGTTTTAGGTTTTTTTCAGGACGGGGCGACGCCCACGCACATCTAGGCGTGCGTGTGCTGTGTTTTTTTCGTTGCTCCAGGCGCAACTGACTCCCTCCCCGTTTTTTGTTGCAAAAGAGATGGACGGGACCATTTTCTCCCGTCGTTTTTTTTTGTCCATCCCACCCGTCACCAGCCAGCCCGCCCCCATCCCATCCTGTTCCAAGCAAAAAAAAAAAAAACAATCGTGTGTCCTCTCCCTTTCTTTCTTACACATCCACCCACCACCAGGCTCCCAAAGCCACTCCACACACAAGCAATGAATGCGTGCGGACGTTTTGGGCGGCCGGAAGGGGGGAGAAAGCGCCGCAACCTAAGTGAAAACGCAAGGAAAAACCTCCCAGTCCCCCTTAGACCCCACCATTCCCCGCCGCGGCCCCGCTCCGCCCGCCGCCCGCACCCTCATCCTCCGGCAGCTGGATGTACTGCGCCATGATGGCCCGAATCTCGGCCTCCATGATGCGCTTGCCCCGGAACACGTAGGCGACGTACCCGCCCCCCGCGACGGCGGCGAGGGCGGCGAGCACCGCAAAGGCGACCGTCGACGCGGACCGCGGCCCGCCGCCCCCGGCCCCGCCGCCCGCGGCCGAGCACACGCCGGTCGGCTCGTCGCAGTAGTCCAGGTCGCACTTGGGCACGCACTCGACCTTGCCGCCCGACCCCTTCACCGACCGGAAGCAGGGCGGGCACCGGCACTCCGACAGCGGGAAGCCGTCGGTCAGCCGGCCGTGCGCGGCCGCGTCCTTGTACTCGGCGATGCGGTCGTAGCAGGCCGACACCTCGCGCCGCTTGCCCCGCACGGTGAACTCGCCGTGCCAGCAGCCGCCGTGGTTGGCCGCGCACTCATCGGGCACGGCGGGCAGGCACTCGTACCCGCCGGGCGTGTCCTTGCACGCGCACCGGTCGCACGTGCACGCCGGGTCCAGCTGGGCGGCCGCCGTCGACACGCACTCGTTGATGTTGAGGCACGTCTCCCGCCCGTTGGCGTCGGTGTGCGTGATGAAGCCCGACCCGCACTCGCACTCGTACCCCGCGAGCGACTCCCGGCACTTTGTCTTGCCGTCGGTGCGCGCCGCGCAGGCGGCGTAGCCGGCCGACCCGGGGCGGCACGCATTGTTGCCCGCCGCGTGCGTGCACACTTTCGGCGGGGACGGCGCGGACAGGGCGGCGCAGATGGCGCGCAGCACGTCCGCGTACGCCAGCTTGCCGCGGTACTGCCGCTTGTTGATGCGCAGTGTGGGCAGGATGTAGACTTCACCGGTGTCCCCGCCGCCGCGCTGGCGGGCCATCTCGGCTTCCATGAGCGCGTTGTCCGCGTCGGCGCGGACGTCGCCGACGCACGCGTGCAGGTCCGCCAGCGACCCCCAGTCCGACCCGCCGCCGACGGCCGCAAACACTTTTTCGGCGCACTCGGGCCCGTACTTGCCGGCGGCCATGGTGCACTCCTCGCCAAAGCGGGTGACGTAGTCCCACCACACCCACGGCCGGCCGGCCGCGTTGGCGAGCTTGAACACGCACAGCTGGCGCAGGTTTTCGGCGACGATGTCGGCGCCGCTGTACCCCTTTTCGATGGACCCGTCCGGGTCGGGCGTGCAGTACCGGCCGTGGTGCGTGCACTGGGACCGGCACTCGTCCGAGTCGCGGTACGACGGCGGGCACACCCAGACGATGTAGTGCGGCGTGAACGCGGTCCAGTTGCCGTCGTCCAGCTCGCGCGCGGCCGGCACAAACTCCTTGATGAACTCCTTCTGGACGTCGCAGACCGCGCCACACATGTCGTTGGAGTTGGACCAAAACTCCCACTCCACGCGGCTGGCCTTGGGCAGGACGTCGGACCAGTCCATGACGATGTACGTGTCGCCGCGCCGCACGAGGTCCTTCAGGGCCTGGCCGTCGGACTTGGTGATGAAGGCGGCCGGGATGGTGATGTTGCGCAGGTACTTGTACGAGATCTGGGGGTGGGTGTGGGCGGGAGGGGGAGGGGAGGTGGGAGCGGCGGCGTGAGCGGGTGGTGGGTGTGAGGGGAGGGAGAGAGAGGGGGCGGGCGGGCGGGCGGCGGGGGGGCGGGGGGCCGTTGCTTTTGTTCTCTTGTCCACCCACCCCCCCAAACACGCCAAACCATGCTCACCTCATCCTGGTCGTCCGGCGCTTCCATGGTCGTGTGCTTGTCCTCAAAGTTGACGACCAGCACGCCGGCCGCGCCCGCCTGCTGGGCGTTCCACACCTTCTCCGCGAACTTGCAGGGCGCGGCGTCCGAGTCCATGGGGCCCCGGTCGACGAGCATGATCGCGTTGTTGGGGCCGGGCGCCGCCCCGCCGCCGGCATCCACGCGGAAGGGCGGGTCGGCGTCAGAGTAGGGTTGGCAGGCGTACCGACAGTCGGGGTTGCACCGGTTGGAGTGGCCGTGGTCGCGGTCGACGTAGACGAGGCGCCCCCTGGTGCGTGTGTGTTGGATGGATGGATGGAGAGGAGGTGAGGGGCCGTTGGTGGCGTGAGGTTTTTTTTTTCCGTTCGCAATGCGGTGGGCGGAGGGCGACACGGCGGGCGTGGATGGGGTTGTCCGGCGTCGCCGACCCTACTGTTGGCTAGCGTCGTGTCTTCAGACGTCGCCCATGCGCGGCAGGAGGCGGGCTGGTGTCCACAGCGCCCCGGCGTCCTCCTCGCAAGGGCAGCAGTTGGCTGGCCAGCGCTGCGGCGCGGCAAAAGAGGACAAAGCGCCGCCGCGGCCGCCCAGCCTTCCCCCTCCGAAGCACGCACATCAGGGACCCGCCGTACAGGGGAGCGCCGAAATTGGCCAGGGACATGGCGATGGGTCGTGGGTGCGCGCCCGCAGGCAGCTTGACGCGAATGGCCGACTTTTCCACGACAAAGCGGGCGTGCGCGGGCAATGCCGCCGCGAGCGCGAGCAGCAGGACCGCCGCGCACCGCGCCAACGGCGCCATGGTGACGAGTAGAGATGCGGCCGACGTAGGACGTGGGGTTGGAAGGGCCGGTTGGACCGCAGGCAGTCGGCTGGGCCGGGCACCCAAGCAATAGCCTAGTGTGCTTCTCTTAGTGAGCCGTGTGAGCGCGGGTAGAAGGTGCCTCACTCGTCTTTTTTTTTTGGAGAAAAAAATGAAAAATGGGCGGCCGCCCGGCCTTTGCGGGCTTGGAGGAGGTGGATGCAGCACTCTGTGTGTATGGCCTCCCCGCTGATCTGTGGCCGGACGACGGCGGCCCGCCGCCGCCGCTCGTCGCCTGGGCGGCCGACGCGACCACGTCCGCCGACCACCCACCCGCACTCGTGGACCGCTTTGACGCCCGTTTACTCTTGGATCGCCCGCCGCCCGGCGTGGGCGGGTACACAGGCAGGCGACGCAGCCTGCCTCCTGCGGATGAAGAGCTGGCGGCCGACGCCGCGCTGGCGGCGGAAGTGGAGGGCGTCGCCTGGGCCGACCTCCAACAGACATCGCAGGAGCAGCGCCCGCCGCCGTCTGCTGCGTCGCCGTCCTCGCCGCTGCCGTCACAGGCTCCGGGCGCGGAGATCGCGCCGCCAGCAGGGCTAGCGGCGCCTGGTGACGGCGGCCAGGTAGCCCCAGAACCATTCATCCCACCGCCCAACCTGCCGCCAGGCCTGGCCGCCCCGTCCACGGCCAAGGCCGCCGCCATCATCGCCCGCACGGCGGACTTTGTCCGGGCCGTCACGCGCAACCGGCGGGCAGCCACGGAGATCGCGCTGCGCACAGCGCAAGCAGGCAACCCACGCTTTGAGTTTCTGGAGGCGGGCAGCGCGCTGCACGCGTACTACCGGTGGTGCGTGGAGGGCGGCGGCGGCGGCAGTCGCGGTGGGGAGGAGGAGGAAAAGGCGGCGGGACAGGCGGCGCCTTCTCCAGTGGGCGGCTTGCCCGGCTTGGGTGCGTACGGGTCCAGCAGCAGCAGCAGCAGTGAGGACGGCGGCGACGACGGCGACACCGACGGCCGTGGTGAGGGTGGGGGAGGCGGCGAGGCCGGGCCAGCCTCACTGCCCCCGCCGCCAAAGCGAGCAAAAGGCAGGCAGAGTGGCGGCGAGGACGGGTTGGATGAGCGGACGTGCCCGTAGAGCATTCAGAGGGCTTGTGTAGGTTCTATTCGGTTCAAATGAAAGACAGATCGCAGCTGACGGACACGGATGGACGGGCAGAGAGAGACAGAGGGGCAAGGTCGGATGGAAGTGCGCGCCCAGACGCATGTCTGCCTTTTTCCTTCAAAAAACGCACGATGGCCGCCCCACCGGAACCGCCTCCGGGCGCCTTTACACTTGAGGACGATGCGGACGTCGTCGATGTCAGTCTGGGTGACGCCGAACCCCCGCCACCGCCGCCGCCGCCGCCGCCGCCGGCCATGGCCGAGGCCGCGGCCGGCACCGATGCATCAGTCGTCCTCCCGCCCTCGCCTCCACCGGCCGCGTCACAGTCCCCTCCACCACCTCCGGCGCCTGAGCACAAGCCAGGCGCTCCTCCAGAGCCGCTGGCGGTCAAGGACGAAGGCGCGGTGATACCCGGCGGCGCTGCTCCACCTGCACCACCAGCGCGCGCGACCTCGCCTCCCTCCGCCGCGCACTTGGTTGCCCCCGCCGCCTCGTCCGCCGGCGTCCGCCTGCAGTCGTCCACGGAGGGCCTGCCGCGCCCGGGCGATGCTACATCGTACGCACCGGCCGGTGGCGGCGCCTTGACCAGCTCCGGTTTCGCGGCCGCTGCCCGCGCGCGGGCGGCCAAAGCGCGCGCGGCCGCGAAAGACGCAGCAGACCGCCTGCGCGCCAAGGACTGGGCCGGTGACTCGCGGCACGCGCTGGCGGCGACGGTGGCAGCCTCGAAAGAAGCTGCTGGGGCGGTGGCGTCCATGTCCAAAGCCGCGGCCGCGGCGGCGGAGGACAAGCTGCGCCGCCTGCGCCTGGCGGACGGGCCCGGCGGTGGCGGCGGCGGCGGCGGTTTGGCCGCCCTCGCAGCCGCGTCGTCCGTGCCCGGCGCCGCTTTGGCCAGCCTGTGCGCGTCAGAAGCGTCGGCAGTCCCTGTCCCACGGGCGTTGCTCGTGTGCTGCGCCGGCCTGGCCGCCGCGGCGGAAGCGGGCGGTGACGTCGCGGGCGCGTTCACGGTCGACGCGCCGCCCGAACTGGCCGGCTTCGTCCTGGACGCGGCTGCCGGCGCGGGCGGCGCGGCCCTCCCGCCACCCGGCGCGACGCCCGCCACGCTGGCGACGGCGGCCAAGCTGTATTGCGCGGGCCTGCCGGAACCCATCTTGACGCCGCCATCCCGCCTCCAAGAGTTTATCGCGGCGGGCGCCGCGTCGGCCGCGGCCGCGGCCGGACAGGCGGACGAAGCCACCGGCGAAGGCGCGGTCGCCACTGCCACAGCCGCCGAAGTCGCGGACGCGCTCCCACCCGCTCACGCGGCCGCGTTTGCGCTGGTCGTCGATGTGGCTGGGCGCCTGGTCGGCAGCGGCGCCGACCCGTGGGCCCTGGGCGCGGCCCTCACGCCCGCCCTGGCCTGGCATGCGTCGGGGAACGGGGGGAGGTCCGACCTCAGCCCGGACGAAGCGGCGGCGGTCGGGCGGGCGTTGGGCTGCCTGATTCTGCGGGCGGCGGACGGCGGGGGTGGGACGAGCTCGCCGCACGCGCTGCCGTGAGATGGATGGACGGATGGATGGATGGATGCATGGAGGTTTTTTGAGAGGGAAACCAAGTGCAAAAAAAAACAATCTAAGCCCACACATCAAACGCCTGCAACGGCAGCAGCACCTCCTCCTTCCGGAAGCGCGGCAGGGTGGCGGGCGAGTTGTAGCGGGCGGTGGTGAAGGATGTGCCTGGTTCAACCACCGCGCCGCCGGGCCCAAAGTCGGCGGCCAGGCGGGCCCGCAGCTCTGCTGCCGCGGCTGCCGGTTCCCGACCGTCCAAAGGCAGAGCGGCAACGGTCGCCGGGGGAAGGGTGATGACGGAGACTTGGATGCCGGGCGGGAGTGACACCGAACCGGCCTCCAACGCGGCCCGCACCCGCCCCGCGTCGGCGGGCGAGAGCGCGAAACGCATCGTTCCGGCACTGCTGCCCTCCAGGGCCAGCGCCGACGTCGAACGAGACGTGTCCGTCAGGACGGGCGTGGTCATGGCCGCGCCCGTGGACTGCAGGACGCCCGCCAGCGCGCGGAAGAGCGCCACGCGGGCCGCCATGTCGCCTCCTCCAGTCTTGCAGCCACCATCCCCGACCCACCGAGCTTCCATCACGTCAAACCCTTCGTACGCCCGCACTTCCAGCCCGCCCTTTTGCTTGCGCAGGAGCCCGTAGGGCGGCGTCCACAGCCCGCCCGGCGCCCGGCGCAGGTCGGCCAGCTGGGCCGCCACGTGGGCGGCGCCCTCCACGCTGAAGTACGCCTGGTCTTCGATCGCGTCCCACGTGTCGGCGTGCGAACAGAACCGGCCGGACGCGTCGACGGCCATGATGGACGTGCCCGTGAAGGCCAGGGAGGGCGCGCGACCTCCCAGGAGAGGGACCAGCGGCGCGGCCACCATGGTCATGGCCCACCGGGTGGTCACAGTCCGCGGCGCGGTCTGCCGAGCGCCCAGGAGGACAAACGTCGGGGAGAACACGCGCCGCAGGGCCGCAATGTTGAACAGGTAGCCGCTCAAGGACGAGTACCGGGTAATCGGGTCGAGGAACCGGACGTTGTCAGCGTACGCCGCCTTGTCGATGCCGGTGTCGTCGAAGAGGTGGGGCAGGTCCGCCGTCAAGAAGGCGATGCGGTCCTGTTAATTGTGGGGGGGCCGGGAGAGAAATGTCATGGGCGGCATCCTGATGGGCGGGTCCGGGCGCGCCGGCGGCGGCCCCGGCGGCGGCGGCGTGGGCCCGGACGAGATGGAAGCCATCCTCGAAGAAATGCTGACCGCCCGCCCGGGCGGCGGCGCCGACGGCCGCGCGTAGGAGCGCGCGGCCACGACGCGTGCGCGTGCATGCGAGGCTAGTAAAGGGGACAGCGAAACCGCCCGCCGGGCCGTCTTTTACGGCTTCGCACCTGCATCAACGCCGTAGGTGGGTCGCCCGGCTTCCACGCATCTTCGACAGCTAGGTCGACGGGCACGGACGGCAATGCCGACGGCGCCGCGGCGGCGGGCGCAGAGGGCGGGGCAGCGTGCGAGCGCAGCGCACGGGCCTGTTTTGGCGGCTGTGCGGCGGCGGGAAGGGGCGCCAGCTGAGATACACGCGCCGCAGAGCTGGGCAACGACCTGATGCGTCTGCATGATGGTGCACAGACCCGGCTGGGCGCCAGGCCTGAACGCACGTGAGCGGCCATCATTGACAGTCCGGCGCGACAGAAAAATGAGAACAAAACCATCGTGCGGTCCAGACCTCCAAACAAAAAACTCGTCCGCACCACTCCCATCCATGTCGCCCACTGACACCGTCACCGTCCTGGTCACGGGCGGTACCGGCCTCGTCGGCTCCGCCGTCCGCGAAGTCGTCACGGCCGACCCGATTCCCGGCTGGTCCTTTGTCTTTGCCTCATCAAAGGACGCCGACCTGACCGACGCGGCCGCCGTGGCCGCGCTTTTCGACCGGGTCAAGCCCACGCACGTCCTGCACTTGGCGGCCTATGTGGGCGGCCTGTTTGCCAACATGGTGAGGGGTTTGGGGATGGTTTGGGCGGGGGCGCGCCTTGCCGAAAGAAAAAGCGAGCGCGCCAAGCAATTGCGATGCGCCGGTCAGGGGTGAGGAGCTGCCCCGCCACGCGCTCCACTCACTCTCCTCTCCTTTACCGCCGTTCCGCGCCGCATTACAGACGTACAAGGTCGAGTTCTGGAGGAAGAACGTGGTCATGCAGGTGAGTTGAGTGGGGGATGGGGCGGACGAAAACCACACAGGCGCGCTCTGCTCGTTTGTTTTTCAAAGGCCCGCCCTCAACCTGCCCTCTCTCTCTCTCTCTCTCTCTCTCTCCGTCCATCCCATCCATCACTCAACAGGACAACATCATGCAGGAATGCCACAAGCGGGGCGTCACCAAGCTCGTCTCCTGCCTGTCCACCTGCATCTTCCCGGACAAGGTGCGCGGGCGGACGGGCTGTGGGCGGGCGCGCCGTCCTTTCGTTTCGCCCACCCATCCCTCACCCCCTCTCTCAACGCCGACACGCCCGCCGACACGCCCAGACCACCTACCCCATCGACGAGACCATGATCCACAACGGCCCGCCCCACCACTCCAATGAAGGGTACGCGTACGCCAAGCGCATGGTGGACGTGCAGGTAAGGAGAGGAGAGGAGAAGGGAAGAGCTGCTGGTGTTTTGTTTTTTTTTGCCATCCCCATTCCATCTCCATCCCTCCTCCCACGCACCACCGCCGTCCCACCCCCACCCAAACAATAGAACCGCCTGTACGCCGCCCAGTACGGCTGCAAGTTCACGGCCGTCATCCCGACCAACATCTTCGGCCGCCACGACAACTTCCACTTGAAGGACTCGCACGTGATCCCCGGCCTCATCCACAAGTGCCACCTGGCCAAGCAGGCGGGCGCGCCCTTCACGGTCCTGGGCACGGGCAAGCCCCGCCGCCAGTTCATCTACGCGCCCGACCTGGCGCGCCTGATGGTGTGGGTCCTGCGCTCGTACGACGAGGCCGACCCGATCATTCTGTCGGTGGGTGAGGACGAAGAGGTCGCGATCGCGGACGTGGCGGGCGGCATCGCCCGCGCCTTCGGCTACGAGTCCGCCCTGACGTTCGACACGACGGCGTCCGACGGCCAGTTTAAGAAAACCGCGTCGAATGCGAAGTTGCGCACGTACCTCCCCGACTTTAAGTTCACGCCGCTGGAGGACGCGCTCAAGGAAACCGTCGACTGGTTTGTGAAAAACTACGAGACGGCGCGTAAGTGAGGTGAAGAATGGCGACTGGGAGTAGAGAGGCGTGTCCTGTGTGTGCGCGCGAGGGAGAGGGCGGCGTGCGTGGGAGTGCCGCCACGCGCACTGTAAATGAATGGAAAGAAAGGCGAGAATGAGCATGGAAAACCACGGGCTTGGTTCTTTTTATCACGCGCTCCCTCCCGCCCCCATCTCAGGACCACGACACACGCGCCCCTCGCGCACGCGCACGCCCGGCATGGTGCGCTCAGGCAGGGCGCCATACAGGATGGGCGCGCGCGCGCGCGCGGGCCCTTTCTCGCAGGAAAAGCACGCACAAGCAGGCACCACCCCTCCCTCCCATTTTTTTTTTGTTTCGTGTCGTTGTTTGTTCGCGTCCGTTTTTTATCACGCACGCACACACACACCACTCCACTTCAGAAGCGCAGGTACGCCTTCGGGTCGCGCGCCATCTCGATGTCCGCGTCCACCATCTCCTCCACCAGCTGGGCGAGGGACGTGCGCTGCGGGTCCCACCCCAGGACAGACCGCGCCTTGGCCGGGTTGCCCAGCAGCAGGTCCACCTCGGCCGGGCGGAAGTACTTGGGGTCGACGCGGACGACGACTTCGCCGGCGCGCGGGCCGGACGCGACGACGCCGACCTCGTCCACGGACCCGGCCTCGCCCTCCCAGCGCAGCGGCAGGCCCGCACGGGCAAAGGCCATCTCGGCGAACGTGCGCACGGTCGTCGTCTCGCCCGTCGCCACCACAAAGTCGTCGGCCTTCTCCTGCTGCAGCATGCGCCACATGCACTCGACGTAGTCGCGCGCGTGGCCCCAGTCACGCTTCGCGTCCAGGTTGCCCAGGCGCAGCACGGACTGGGAGCCGACGGAAATCTTGGCGGCGGCCATCGTGATCTTGCGCGTCACGAAAATCTCGCCGCGGCGCGGCGACTCGTGGTTGAACAGAATTCCGTTGCACGCGTACATGTCGTACGCTTCCCGGTAGTTGACGACGGCCCAGTAGCCGTACAGCTTGGCGACGCCGTAGGGCGAGCGCGGGTGGAAGGGCGTGGTTTCGTCCTGCGGGACGGCGTGGACCTTGCCGTAGAGCTCGGACGTGGACGCCTGGTAAATGCGCGTTTTCACGGCCAGGCCGCACGCACGCACGGCTTCGAGCAGGTTGATGACGCCGACGCCGGACGCGTGCGCGGTGTACTGGGGCAGCTGGAAGGAGACGGCGACGTGGGACTGGGCGCCCAAGTTGTAGACTTCGTCGGGCTTGATGGTGCTGTGTGGTTGTGGTTTTTTGAGTGGGGTGGAGGGGGGGGGGGGGGGGGGGGTGAGCGGGGGTGAGCGGAGGGAGAGGCGAAAAAACGCCGTGCGCAGCGCCCACACCCTCCAACGTGACCCGTGCTTTACCTCAGCAGGGAGCACAGCGACCCAAAGTCGATGAGGTCGCCGTAGTGCAGGTGGAAGCGTTCGGCGCCCGGGTAGCCTGTTGTGTGGAGTTGGTGGGACAGTGGGGGAAGCGCGAGAGAGGTTGAGAGTTTGAACGAGCGCGAGTTTTTTTTTTCCGCCGCTCGCGTAAAAAAAAAAGGTCCGCCCCCACTTCCCCGCAACTCACTCGCGTCCATGATGTGCTCCAGGCGCGGGTGGTTGTACGAGGACGCCCGCCGCTTCAGGCCGTGGACGATGTAGCCCTTGTCCAGCAGGAGTTCGGTGAGGTAGGAGCTGTGGGGGAGGCGGGGGAAGAGCGGAGCAATAGGGTGAGCGCGTCGAGAAAAAACACGGTTTTCGGGCCACCGCGCCCAGTAGAGACGCCGCATGCCCGCCGGGCCACCGCCCAGGCACGGGCAACAGTCGGGCTCAGGCACACAGGTGGACGGGGCGGCGATCGGGCGGCCGCAAGAAGGCGAGAACCGGGCCCGGAGGCGAGCGGTCGCAAGCAGCCAAATTGTTTTTTTGCGCATGCGCAGGCCCCATCCCACCAACGCACCCGTCCTGGCCCGTCACGCCCGTGATGAGGGCGACCTTGGGGGATTCGGCGGCCATGTTGGGGGAGTTGGTTTGGTTTTTGTCCGTGTTTGGTGGCGACGAACTCGCTCGTCTTTTTTCTATAGCTCTTCGTTTGAGTGGGGAGTGAAGGGCGGGCGTGGCGCGGAGCACACTTGTATTTCTCCCTCTGCTGCCGAGGGAGGTGAGCCCGCGCACCCGTCCGGCATCGCCCGCTCCGACACGCAGCCGGCCGGCCGGATAGCGCAGTCCATCTGCAACACCTAGGAACACAAAAACATGCGCGTCCCGGCGGCTCGGCCGAACACGCGTGGGCGGTGCGCCGACGTCGCTTCCGTGCCCGCCGTCCCCCGGCCATCGCGCCCCGCCACCGCTGCGCCAGGGCGTTTCACGCCCTCACTAGCCACCTCTTCAGGTGGCCAACGTCACGTGCTACACGTCACTCATCGGCGACCGGCCCGCGCCCTGCCTACCCTCACGCGGGTGGCCCCTCTCAACACCGCGCCACTGCCGCCCGCGCTGGCCGATGCGCTCGCTGCACTGCACGACTTCCTGGCGATCCCTGCCCAGCGGGACGGCGCCGCCGCCGTGCTGGCGGCCGTCCTTGCCTTACTCCTGGTCAAGGCGTGCGACCTGGCCGCGACCCGGGACTGGCTGGACAGGGTGAGGGATTTCTGCGCCGCGGTTCATTTTGTTTTTGCGGCAACCAGGCCTCGTCGCCGGACCCTCGCCCTCATCCCCTCACCCCCACCCCACCACCACCCCAACAGAAACTGACGCGCAAGCTGGTCCACACCCTGGCTGGGCCCGGCTTCGTGCTGTGCTGGCCCCTGTTCAGGTGAGGTTGTGGTGGGTGCGCACGTTGTGGGTCCGTGGACTTCGCGCCCCTCTCTCTTTCTCATCCATCCCCCATCTACACACAAAAAACAGTTCCTCTCCCAACGCCCGCCTGTACGCGGCCGCCGTGCCCGCGGCCAACCTGCTGCGCCTGGTGGCCGTCGGCGCGGGCGCACTGCGGGATGAGGGCACCGTCAAAAGCATGAGCAGGGAGGGCGACCGGTGAGTGTTGTTGGGATGGAATGGAGTGGATGGATGGAGAGGAAGGCCCCTCGACCTTTTTATCTCACGGCCGCCTCCCTTGCCGCCCATAAATACAGCAAGGAGCTCCTGCGCGGGCCCACATTTTACGTCCTGGCTCTGATTGCGACGACCCTCCTCGCCTGGCGGTCCTCCCCCGTCTCCGCGCTCGTCGTCGCGCTCATGTGCGGTGGGGACGGCCTGGCGGACATCGCTGGCCGGCGGTGGGGTGGCGCCAAGGGCGGCAAAGGCCGCCTGCCCTGGAATGGGGCCAAATCCTGGGCCGGCTCGTGGGCCATGTTCCTGGGCGGGTCGGCCATGGCGGCGGGCATCATCGCCCTGTTTGTGCGGTGCGGGTTTTTTGTCGTCGACCCAGCGCCCGCGGCTGCTGCGATCGCAGCCACCGCCGGCCTGGCGACATTAGCCGAATCCTTGCCCCTCAACAGCTTCATCGACGACAACATTTCGGTGCCCGCTCTAGCGGCGCTGGCCGGGTGGTGGCTGCTGCGGCCGGTGGGGTAGAGAGAGGCGAAGTGCGTGGCGGGTGAGTTACAAAAAACAAGCCTTCCAACCTTTTTCTACACGGCCCGCCCCTCCTCCGTCGACGCGTGCAGCAAGCAGCTATCCCTGTGGGTCACGAAGCGTCTGTTTCAAACCAAAAATCAAAGCGGAGAAACGTTGGCCAGCTACACGTCACCCGGACCGCCCCCCCCCTTCCAGCCACGCGCACAACCTCGGGACATGGAACAAACACACAAAAGAATTGGAATTGTGAAGCCGGCGCACGCGCACCCAGGCTCCACGCACCCACACTCACTCGCCCCCTTCCAGGCTGACCAGGCGCTGGCCCAAGCCGCTGACCCGGCCCATGCGGCCCGGCTGCTGTGGAGGCGGCGTGGCCGGCGGTTCAGGCTCGCCGCCGCCCGTGCCATCGCCCGCGGACGGCGCGAGCGGTTCGCCGCCGTGGTCCCAGTAACAGAAGGAGCCGTCCAGGGCGGGCTCTTCATCCGCGGAGGCCAAGGGCGACAAGGACGGGATGGCGGAGCCGGAGGGCGACGACGCGTCGGAGGCCGCCGGGCCCCCACCACCCCCCCCGCCCCCGCCCCCGCCCTCCGCCGCGGCCAGGAGGTGCGACATCCGCCCGGCCTTGGCCAACAGGTAGCCGACGGAGTGCTCCTGCGCCTGGACGAGGCAGGGGATGCGGCCGACGACGGCCACGCCCAGCCCCCTCAACAGCTCCACCTTGCGCGGGTTGTTGGTCATGAGGCGGACGGAGGCGATGCCCAGGTCGGCGAGGATGGACGCGACGGACGAGTACTCGCGCGCGTCGTCGGGGAGGCCGAGCGCCCGGTTGGCGTCCACGGTGTCCAGGCCGCCTTCCTGCAGGGCGTACGCCGCGATCTTGTTGGCCAGGCCGATGCCCCGGCCTTCCTGTTGCAGGTAGATGACGAGGCCGGGGCCCTCCGGGCCGGAAATGTAGTCGAGCGCCAGCCGCAGTTGGTCCGCGCAATCGCATTTCAACGAGCCCAGGACTTCAGACGTGAAACAAGCGTCGTGGACGCGGAGGGGGACGGCCGTGCGCCCTTCCGGACGGCCGGTCAGGATGGCGCAAGGTTCGGTGTGGGTCAGGCCGCCGTCCGCCTGGTTGAGGGAGGATGGATGGAGCAGTGGTGGTGGTGGTCGTCGTGGTGAGAGCGTGGAGGGCGGGGGGCGAGGGGGGGAAAGGACGGCACAAGTGCGACGGCATCCGCGCTTTCGACGAGACTGTTCCCCACGCATACGCTGAGCCTGAGTCATCGGGCAACAGGCTGGACGAGGGTCGCAACCGCCTGGCTCAGCCCGACTTCCGGACGCGACGACACGACGCGTCGCAGGGCCGACGGATTGCTTTGCGTGCCTGACGACCGCAAGTTTTATCGGACGCCCGCGTTTGGCCACTCGCACTCCTCCTCCCTCCCTATCGTACCGTGTGCCGGTAGCCGCGCAGCCGGAATTTTCCCTGGCGGGTGGGCAGCAGCGTTTCCGCGACAAACTCGGTCGCACAGCCTTCAACTGAGTGCGCGGGGCGCGGCGTGCGGCCAGCAGCGCTTGGCTGCTGGTGCGGCGAGCCGGCGTCACCTGCGGCCGCGCCTGGTGGGGCCGGGCCGCGGGAGGACGTCGACCGACGCACGCCCTCCCGTGCCGCAGCCACACGGTCAGCCACGCTGCCCCCACCCGGCGGCAGCGGCGACTGCTGCTTAGGCGCCGACTCGGGCGAGCGGCTGGGCGACGGGGCAGCAGCCGACACGGGAGGGCTGGGTGAGGCCGGCCCTGTTCCGCCACCGCCGGGCGTGCGGCGTGGGTGGCGTCGCCCTCGTGGCGGCGGGCTGGGCCCGCTGGTGGACGCCACGCAGGCCGTGCGGGCGTGCATTTTTTTTTGTCTGGCGTCGCCACACGCGCCCTGCGAGCGTGTCTGTAGTGAAGCGCGAGCAGCGCCACACCTCCCTTCCAAAACGCACGCCTGCGAAACGGTCAAAGCTCCGATCTTTGCGCGTTTACCCCGACGCTGCACACACGCACGGCTGCGACATGGTCTCGGCCACCTGCTAAGCGCACAACAGCTCAGGGACAGGTCCTGTCCTCCCTCAAGGACGGTCCAAGAAAAATGAGGCCGGCCGGCGCGCCGACATTGCGTTCCACGCCGCGCCGCCTCTCGCCCCATCCGTCCCGCGGCGACCCGCTCATATGCGCTGCCAAGAAGCGTGGGACGAGGGTGCGTCTGAGTGGGGTCGTGGCGCGTGGGTCGAAACCGCCACGCCGCCACAGTAGGATGCCTCCCCCACAACGGCCGTCTCTGCTCACACGGGGCACTACTCGCCCTCCTTCCATCCTCCCCCAACACACACACAGAAAGCGGCGCCGCCGTCGCCACCAGACCCGGGCCCGTCCACCCCCTCCCCCTCACCGCCGCCTGAGGACCCTCCGCGCCGCATCATCGACACGTCCCGCATGGCCCTCAAAACCCAGCTGCGCCTGGTCAAAGCCTTGCGCTCTGCCCAGGCAGCCAACGTCTCCGGCGGCAACGGCGCGGCCTCACCCATCCCGACCCAGCCGCTGACGCAGCCGCCGCCGCAAAAAGTGGTGCCGACCGCGTTCCGGCGGCGACGACTGACGCCGGAGGAGCGGGTGGAAGCAGCGGAGGAAGCGGCCAGGGCGGAGGCGGCAGCCAAAGCGGCGACCGCGGCCGCGGCGCGGTCGTCTGTCCGCTCCCTGTACGGCACGCTGGCCGACCCCAACCCGCCCGCCCTCCTGGTGGACGGCTACAACATCCTGTTTGCGTGGCTGAACGAAGACGATGAAGCCGGGCGGGTGCCAGCGCCCGAGAGGGAGCGCAAGCGCGCCGCGCGGACGAGCCTGGACGCGGGCCGCCAAGAGCTGCTGGCGCGCCTGACGGCGTACATGCACGTGGCCGGCGTGAAGACCTACCTGGCCTGGGACGCCATGGGCCGGGCCGGGGCCGGCAAGTCCGCCCTGGGCGGCCGCCTGCCGGGCCTCCCACCCCTGGCCGGCCCGGTCGCGCGCTACCTGTCCCCCACGCCGGGCGCCTCCGGGTCGAAGCCCTCGGCCTGGGCCGCGTCCATTCCGGGCGTGGAAGCCGAGCTGGACAAGGGCGGCGTGGAAGTCGTCTTCTGCACCGGCAGCGACGCCGACGCCTTCCTGATGCGGGCCGCGGCGGCCCTGACCGCGCGCGGGTGCCCCCGCGTGCTCGTCGCGTCCAGCGACGGCGAGGTCCAGGACTCGGCCTTTTGCCCGCGCCGCAACATTTCGTACACGCCCGCGCTGACCTTTGTGCGCGAGGTACGGTGGGCGCTGGAGCATTCGGACGCGGCGGTGGGTCGGGCGACGGCGGCGGCGCAGTCCCGGGCGGCGGGGCTGCGCGCGTCGGTGCGGCCGGCCCAGGCAGGGGCGCTCAGCGCGTTGAGGAAACAGTTGGTAGACCAAGCGAGGGCGGAAGCAGCGGCGAGGGCAGGGGTGGCGCAGCCGCGGGGAGGCAGGCCTTCTTCGAAGAAGGAAGCGCGGCAGGAGCAGGCGCGGCCGTGAATAGACAGTGTAGCTGGGAGTGGGGGTCAGGGGTCGCAGACTTAATTTCTTCCCTCACTCGCACATGGCAGGCCCGCCAGCGGCCTTGCCGCCGCCCTGGGCGCTGCCGCACATCGCGTCACCGCCACAGGCGCCCTGGCCACCCGGCGACGTGTGGAACGGCGGCAGTTTCCCCCCTCCGCCGTGGGCGGGATCGCCCGCGCCCGCGCCCGCGCCGGCATCGGCACGACCCACCGCCGTTCCATCCACGTCCTCTCCACCCGCACCCGACGCCCTCGACCTGGCCGTCTCCTACCTGAAACAGCGTGACGGCATCGACAAGCTCCTCAAGCTCGTGCGGTACGCCTGCCGGCTCGCTCTCGTCAGTGGCGCGGTCCCCGCCCCGTCCCTCGCCTCGACACGCCTGGACGCGCTGCAGGCTTCCATCGGCGACTCGCGCAAGGCGTACCGCCTGGGCAAGTGGTTGCAAGGCATTCAGGCAGGGCGCAAAGCAGGCGGCCTGGCCGCGCTGACGGGCGCGCTGGGGACGGGCGCTTTTTTGGCTGCCCTGGCGGGCGCGGGCGACGCGCTCTACTATTTTTTCGAGCAGGGCACCTGGCTGGTCCGAGCGAAAGCGGCGCCGCGGGCGTGGGGCCCGCCTCTGGCCCGCCTGTCCGCTGCCGCCGAGCTCGTCTCGTACATCGGCAGTTCGGGCCTGGTCCTCGCAGCCCTGGACGAGCTGGCGCTGCGGGAGGTGGGGCTGTTGACGTCCGCGCGCGCCGCCGCCCGGGACGGCAGCCACCCTGAGGACGGCCCCGCGCTCCAGGCCCAGCTCTCCGCCCTCCGCGCCCGGCGGTCCGTGCTGCGGGCTGCCCTGGCCCAAGACGCGTGCGATGCGCTGCTCGCCCTGGCGGACTTGCGGGACGGCAGCGGCGGGCTGCTGGGGTCCAAGCCCGTCCTGGCGGGTGCTGGCCTGGCATCAGCAGTGCTGGGCGCGCGCAAAGTGTGGCTGGCGACGACGGGCGCGAAGGGCGGTGGTGGCGTGAAAAAGGGCGTGTAGAAAACTGTGCTGACATCTTACAACTTCGTGTGCTAAACCAAGTCGCCATCCTAGGCCCGGGTGGCGGCGGCGGCTCCTGCCAACCCGCTCATCTGCACCTCGGCCGGCGGTGGTGGGTGTGGCGCGGCCCCGTCGCCGCCCTCCACCGCGGCCAGCGGGTCCAGGCCTTCCAACTCCTCCGCCAGCGCCGCCGCGCCCGGCGCCGCGCCGCGCAGCGACTCCTCGACCGTGCGCTTGGAGATGGCGGCCACATACCAGACGGCGGCGACGACGAGCGCGCCGCCCGCCGCGACCATCGCGGCGGCCGCGGGCCCGCCGGGCCCCGCGCTCCCGTCCAGGACGTCTGCCAGCGACCGCGCGAGCGAGCCCAGGTAGGCAAAGAGCGCGCACCAGGGCGCGACAGCAGCGGCGGAGGCGAGGGCGTACGGCAGCGTGGCCAGTGACGTGGCGGAGAGGCCGTAGTTTAGTAAATTCCACGGGACGGCGGGGGACAGGCGCAGCAGCGCCGCGAGCCGCCAGCCCCCCTTGCCGACGGCGGCGTCGATGGCCGCCCAGCGCGGGGGCGCGGCAGCGAGCCAGGCCCGCACCCTGTCGCGAAACAGCGTTCGTCCGACGGCGAACGCTGCCGTCTGCCCCGCGGCGAGGCCGGCCCAGGACAGGGCGCCGCCAGCGACGGGGCCAAACAGCGCGCCGGCCGCCATGGCGAACAAGGACGCCGGCGCCAGCGCCACGACGGCGACAGCTTCTACCAGCGCAAAGAGGGCGGCGCCGCGCTTGGGGTGGTCGCCCATCCAGGCGAGCGCGGCTTCCAGGCGCTGGCGGGTCTGTTTTTGTGATGGGCGGGATGAGAGAGGGAGAGGAAGGTTGGTTGTCTGAGGCGCGAAGCCGGCCGAAAAAAGTTGATGCGAGCACGCGCACAAGACACACACACGCGCCCGCACAAACACCCGTCTCCACGCGCTCACCACCAGGCTGGCCACGACGTGGAAGCCGCCCCCTCGCCACACCGCATGCCCGAGCACAATGAGCGCCGCACAGCCCAGCACCGTCAGCCCGAGCTTCTTCGCAGTCGCGCGCGAGAGGTGGAGCGAGCCTAGGGCGCCCGGGATGGGGGACAGCAGAGACTGGAGGCGTGTGAGGGGCGCTGCGGGGGGCAGGACGCCCCCGTCCAATGACGGGGCTGAGGACAGGCGGGGCGACGCCAAGCCCGCCATTCTGTTGTTTTTGTTTTTTTTATGTAAATGCTCGGCAGTCGAGTTAGAACAAAGTATTCCTTTTTCCGGGACGCGCGCGCGGCCCGCATCCGGCGCCCGTTTAGTGTGACGCAATGGCCAACACGTCGCTTAGTGCTCGTAGAGGACGGCCAACCAGGCACATTTGTCATCGCACGCCCTGCCACGCGTCCAGCGCCTGCACGCCTGCACCGGCCGCCATCCTCCCAACCACGACTGTCGTCCTCGTCGGGCCGAAGTCGCCCGAGAACGTCGGAGCTGCGGCACGAGCCGCCGCCAACTACGGAGCGAGCGTTCTTGCGGTCGCAGGCCCGCGCTTTGAGTGGGAAGCGCACACCGGCGCTGCTGGCCTGCCGTCCCCAATGTACCGGCCTGCAGCACGGCGCGTCGCGCGCGGGTCCGCCGACAGCGCGGGCGGCGGGTTGCTGGCGCGGGCGGTCGTCGCGCCCGATTTCGAGACTTTGTTGCCGCAGCTGGGCCCGGCGTGGGCCGTGGCGGTGACGCGGCGGGCCGGGACCGCACGCGCGGGGCCGCGCTCTTTCTCCAGGCCGGCCGAGCTCGCCGCTGCCCTGCGCGCCGCGTCCACGCCGCCACCGCCGCTGACGCTCGTGTTTGGCCGGGAGGAAAGCGGCCTCACCGACGCGGAAGTCGCACTGTGCGGCGGCGGGTGCGTGGCCCTGCCGGCCCCGGGCACGCACGGCTCGCTCAACCTGGGCGCGGCGGTCGCGGTGTGCCTGGCCCTGCTGCACGAGGCGGGGGGTGGGGGTGACAGTGGGAGGGCCGGTGGCGCGCCGCTCCCGCCCTTGGTGCCCGGTGTCGACCTCGCCACGCCCGCCGACATCTCCGCCCTGGTGGAGCGTGCGTCCCGGCTGGCGCAGCGCGTGGGCTTGGCGCCTGGAGAGAACAGCGGGCCCGCGCACGGGCGCAAAAAAAGGTCGGCCGGCGTGGCGCGGTCGCTGCTGACGCGGGCGGGGGCGACGCGCAGCGAGACAGCAGCGGTGCACCTGCTTTTCAGGGCTGTGGAAGCGGCGTTGGATGGGTAAGGTGGTGTGTGGTGTGTGTGTGTGTGTGTGTGTGTGTGTGTGTTGTAGACCGGAAGAGGGCAGGCCAGGATGCCATCGACTCACTCACTGCGCCTTCCTCTCGGTCCGGCGAGCGTCGGGCCCCGCTCGTGTTTCTTTCCGCAGGGTTGGCAGGCGTCGACGCACCTCTCCCCTCACCCGAACCTGCCACTGACTGCGCGGGTGTCCGACATAGCCCGCCATGTGGGCGGCCAGGTGAGGAACAGGCGTGCACGTCGCCGCCTCGTCGACGGAACAGCGGGCGGACACAGCGCATGGCAGCGCCCAACGCGCGTGCCCTTTTCGAGCCCGGCCGGGGGGCTTCCCACGCCCGCACACCCCTCGCTTCCAGCCAGGCTGAATCTTGAGGACGTGGCCTTGCGCCAGCGCACGCCGGGAAACTCACCAACGCCCCCCGCTTCCCCACACTTGACAACACCCAAACAGCCGCGCGGCCGCGCCGGCACCTCTCGCGCTCGGCCGCGCGCACACGCACCGCCGCGCCCGACGGCCGGCCGTGACGACCGCTGCCGCCCAGCCGCCGCCGCCCGACAGGCCGCCATCACCATCAAGAGCACCAGCTCGCCGCCTGCCGGACAGGCCGGCCGCGGCACGCCCGCCCTCCCCGCCCGCGCCCTCGAATGAAGAGGTGGTCGAAGCAGCGGGTGGTGGGTCGGCCGGCTTGGACAGCCTCCGGGCCCGGGCAGCCCGCCTGCTGCGCCTGCCAGGCGCGGATGAAGGCGACGACCGGGCGACCAGTGGTGGCGCGGCATCCACCAGCAGCAGCACCGCCATCCCGGGCCTCCACGACCAGCCGCCTCCCCCACCATCGTCCGAGCCTGGCCCGCTCACCGCCATCCTGGAAGCCGCCGCGGCCGGGTCCTTGGCCGACCTGCCGCCCAGGTACAAGCTGGCTGGGGCGACGAGCCTGGCGTTTGTCATTTGCAACATGGTGAGCTGTGTGGGGGTGGGCGTGGGAGGGGGATGCGCGCGTCCCTTGGGCTCTTCCTCCCCACCCGTGCTCCACCTCAACCCACCCCATCCCATTCCACCCACCCACATACACACACACACACACCTCCCTACGTGTTTTTTCTCTCCAGGACAAAGTCAACATGTCCGTCGCCATCATCCCCATGGCCGCCGATTTTGGGTGGTCCGCCTCCACGTCCGGCCTCGTTCAAAGCGCGTTTTTCGCCGGGTATGCCCTGACCCAGGTTCCCGCAGGCTATGCAGCCGCGCGGGTCGGTGGCGCGGCCATGCTGCCGGGCGGCGTCGCGCTGTGGTCCGCCGCCACCGCCGCCGTCCCGCTCGTCGCGCCCGTCTTCCCAGCCCTCCTCTTAGCCCGCGTCGCCGTCGGGCTGGGAGAGGGCCTGGCCCCCTCCGCCGCCACCGACATCGTCGCCCGGTCCGCCCCGCCCGCGGAGCGCGCGCGCGTCACGACGTTTGTCTTTGGCGGCCTGCACGCGGGCTCGCTCATCGGGCTGTTGGCCGCCCCACCGCTCATTGAAGCCTTTGGCTGGGCCGCGGTTTTTTACGGCTTCGGCGCGGTCGGCGGGCTGTGGTCGCTCTGGTTCACGCGGTCCGTCCTGCCGTCCGTGGGTGCGGCCGACCCTGGGCTGGCCGCCCGCCTGGGCCACCTCCCGCCGGGGACGACGACGGACCCGCCGCCTCCGACCGCGACCGCGACCGCGTCCATCGACGACGACGACGCGTCCCCCACGAACGCCCGCGTGCCCTGGCGGGCGTTCCTGCGGTCGCCCGCGTACAGGGCGCTCGCCGCCACCCACTTTGCCAACAACTGGCTGCACTACGTCCTGATGGCCTGGCTGCCGTCCTTTTTCACGGACGCCATGGCCCTGTCCCTGGACCAGGCCGCCGGCGCGGCCCTCCTCCCGCCCGCGGCCGCCCTGGCCGTCGCGACGGCGGCGGGCCCGGCTTCGGACGCCGCGCTGGCGAGGGGCGTGCCCGTCGAAACGGCGCGGAAGGCCGCGCAAGCCGCCGCGTTCTTGGCGCCCGCCGTGTGTCTGGGCCTGGTCGGCGCGTGGTCCTTGCCGACAGGCGACGGCGCGGCAACGCTGGCGTTGGTGACGGCTGCCCTGGGCCTGTCGTCGCTGTCCCTCGTCGGCCTGTACTGCAACCACGCGGACCTGTGCCCGCGCTACGCGCCGCTGCTGCTGGGCGGGACGACGGCGGTGGGCGCGATCCCGGGCGTGCTGGGCGTGGCCGCAACGGGCGCGGCGCTGGATGCGACGGGCGGCGACTGGACGGCGGCCATGTTTGCGCCGACGGCGGCCATTCTGGTGGCCGGCGCGGCCATCTTCACGACGTGGGGGTCGGCAGACCGCCAGGACTGGGCGGCGGACGACGGGCCGTTGTGGGTGGAGGAGGCGTGGGCGCGGTGGAAGGCGGGCAAGGAGGATTGAGGGGCGCACAGGAGAGGTGGGACTTGTTTCGTTAGACAGTTGGGCGTGATTGTTGGTGCATTTGCATGTCGAATTTTTTTCTTTTTTTTTTTTGGAGGGTGGGGGTGGGAGCGGGGTATGGGTGTCCAAAGTCCCAAGCCGCTCTTTCGCTCTTTCTATCATCAATAACACGCGCACAGCCCACGCCCGCCCGGCCCGGCCCGCCGCCCCTCACCCATCCATCCCCCCACCCGCGACGCCCGCCAGCCTTTTCTCCAGCGTGCCTAAGAACCGCGCCTCCCGCGCAGGCCGCGGACCCAACAAATTCACAGGCAGCGCCTCGCCTTCCGCGGGGCGGATCGGGACCAGGTCGGTCGTCTCCCACTTCCTCATCGCCCAGCAGAAGGCGAACAGGGGGAGCAGGAAGGCGGCTTGGATGAGGTTGATGGCCGTGAAGTTGCCGCCCAAGCCATGCAAAGCCCAGGTCGTCAGCGGAAGCTGTGAATTGGGGTGGGGCGTGAGTCGGGGAGGGGATGGATGGAAAAAAAACACGCGGCCCACCCTCTCTCTTCCTCCCGTCAAACAAAAAACGACGACGCACCTGCAGCAAGCCCACCACGCCATTCACAGTGTTGTCGATCGCGACCATGCGCCCGAAATTCCGGAACCCAAACAGCGCCCCGAAAATGGCAAAGTAGGACGTGTAGAGCAGGAAGCGCCCCGTCGCCCACAGCGCGAGCGTCACCGCCTGGATCCTCAGGCCTGGGATGGCTTGGAACAGGGACGCCAGCACGCCCAGCGCGTTGATGGCGCCCAGCGTCGCACCGTACCCGCGCTTGTCCAGCAGCCAGGCCGCCGCGGGTATGGCGACGAAGCCAAAGGCGGGCAGGATGGTGGCGGCCTTGGTGAAGGCGTACCCCGTCGCCGCGTCGCCCTTCCACCCCAGCTGCAGGCGGGCGGTGCCGAGGTAGAATTGGATGGCCAGGACGTTCAGCGTGTAGAACGCGCCCATGCCCGTGGATTCGGGCGACGTGAACTGCGCCCAGAAGCCCTTCTCGCGCAAGTCCACGAAGCGGCGGGCTTCAAAGGTGAGCGGGCCGTACGTGACGTCGGCCGACGGGCCCGGCGGCGGCGCGGCGGCGGACCGCCCGCCCCCCAGCCCACTGGGCGAGTCGAGGTCCGCCCACCGCGGGTCGGCCGAGTCCGCGCCCGGGTAGAGGGAGGCGGACGCGGTGGAGGCGAAGGTGGGGGAGGCGCCGGGCGCGGGCGCGCCGTCGGGGCCGAGCAGGGACGCGCCAGACGCGAGGGAGCCGGACCGGTCGGCGGCGGTGGAGGCGGGGCCGGCGGCGCGCCCGCCTGCACCCATGTAGGCCAGAGCGGCTTCGCCCGACAGGGGGCCGGGCGAGGGGCCGGGGGAGGGGGACACGGCCTTGAGGTCCAGCGGGCCGGCGCCACCGCCTCCGTCTGCGCGCGCCGTCGAAACAGGCGGCAGGCCGGCCGGCGGGCCCGCGACGGCAGGCGCAGCAGCCGCTCCGACGGCGGTCATGGCCACGCCCGCCGCCGCGTCCGCCGCCGCCTCCGCCGCCGCCCGAGCCTCCACCGCCCGGCGTTCCACGACGCCAAAGCGCGCGCCGCCTTTCCGCACAAACGCTTGGCCAACTCGCAGGGCGTGCCAGGGCGCCAACCAAAAAGCCAGCGGCACCCACACCGCGCACACGCCCGCGTAGCCGAGCAGGACGGCCCTGAACACGGAGGCCGGTGGAGGCGCCGTCTCCTTCCTCAACACCGCGTTGTAAATCAGGTCCAGGAAGTAAAAGACGATGCCACACCCGGTGAAGCCCGCGACCATGAGGCTGGAAATGAGGCCCCGCCGCGTCGGGAACAGGTTGGACACGTGGAACTGGGCCAGGTGGAAGGTGATGCCGCCCAAGCCCATGAGGACGGCGCCGGCGGGCAGTGCGCCGCGCGCGGTCGGCGCGCAGCCGACGAGGGCCAGGCCCGCCATGTTCAGCGCGACGCCTAGTAACAGCGTCAGTTTGGGGCCTAGCCAGTCCAGGACGGGGCCGACGAGGACGGGGCCGGAGTTCAGGGCAAAGACGCCGACCGTCCAGACGACGGCCAAGCGGTTTTCCTGGGTGGTGCACAGGCCTGAGGTTTTGGTGGACAGACGGGAGACGGGAGGGGGGGGGGGGGGGGGGGGGGGGGGTGAGAGTCGGAAGGTTTGGCGAGCGCACAGCGACGGCGAAGACAAATCGCCCCGTCCGGTCCATCCCCGCCCATTACCATTCGACACGTCGGCCGGGCAGCCGTCCACGTACGCGCCCTGGTCCCGCAGCATGAGCGCCAGGGCGTTCCACCCGAAGATGAGGCCGCCTGGTTGTGTGTGGAGAGGAGGGGAGCGCGTGAGAAAAAAAAAAAAGCCATGGGCTTTCGTCGGTCCATCCGCCCTCCACGCCCTCGGCATCCCGTACCTTGGACAAACTCGCCGAGGAAGGCCTGCAGCAGTAGGATGTACTTGGCATCCTGCCAGCCACGCGGGAGGGCCAGGCCAGGCGCCATGGCTTTCCTCAATTTTTTTTGGGCAGAGTGGTTTCGACGCGCACGTCGCTCACAGTCTCTCAATGCTTCGCCCACTTTGCGCAAGGGCCGCCACGGCCGCAGGCGCGGGCTGGGCTTCCGCCTCGCTGACCTCCGTGACCCGGCGTGTGTTCGCCTCAGTCTCGGCTGGGCTGGAGCGGGCGCCGCAAGCAGCAGGCGCCGCCGACACGCCAAGCGCCGACGCGGCAACGGCGCGCACGACCTCCACCCCCACCTCCACCTCCACCTCCTTCTCCGCCCTCCCCGTCATCGACGTCCGCCCGCTGCTGGACGACGCAGCATCGCCGGCTTCCGTCGCGGCCACAGCTGCTCGCCTCCACGTCGCGGCCCGGGATGTCGGCTTTTTCTACGCGAGCGGGCTGGACGGCGTGATTGGTGGAGTCCCTGCCCTCCTCTCTGCGGCCGCTGAATGGTTCGCGCGGCCCGAACCCGAAAAGCGGCGCGTCGCGCTGTCGCCGGCCACCCACTTCCGTGGCTGGCAACCCCTGGGCGCGAATGTGACGCGGTACGGAGGCGGCTTTGTGCGCGACGCGCATGAAGGCTTGGACCTGTATTTCGAGCCGCGCGGGTCGCCCGTCCGGCCGTCGCCGCTGCACGGCACCAACCCCTGGCCGGACGGCGCGCCCGACTTCGTCACCGGCTTGCAAAACCACATTTCGTCCTGCCTCCACCTGGGCCAGGCCATCACACGTGGCATGGCAGCAGGCCTGGGCCTGCCACCGTCGTTTTTTGAGGGTCCCGGCGGCGGGTTCACACACGCGGCGTCATCCGCCTGGGTCACGCGCGTCATTTCCTACCCTCCCCTCCCGCCGGCAGCGCTGGCCTCCATCGCAGCGGCCAAGCGCGGCCGCGGCGAGCTGCCCCGGGACGTCGGCCTGTCGTGCGGCGAGCACTGCGATTACGGGCTGCTGACGTTTGTGGCGGCAGACGCGCCGGGGCTGGAAGTGCGCAACGCGGCGGGCGACTGGATCGCCGCGCCGCCCGTCGATGGCGCGGTCGTCTGCAACACGGGTGACATGTGGCGGCTGTGGAGTGCGGGCGCGTACACGCCGACCCGGCACCGCGTGGTGTACGCGGGCGTGGGCCGCCCGCGCACGAGCGTCGCGTTTTTTTACGAGCCGGCGTTTGAGGCGCGGGTGCGAGCGCCGCCGCAGCTGCCCGGCGCGGCCGCGCTGGCGGGCGAAGAGGTGGAGTACGGCGCGCATCTAGAGAGCAAAGTGCTGAGCAATTTCGAGCTGTAGACAAATGAGACGAGGGTGGGTTGTTTTTTCGACCGTGCGTTTTTTCCCTTACACCTCGGCCCGCCGCGCACGCGCGCGGGCGCAAGCCCACGCGACGCACAGTCAGCCTAAACACACACAAACTCACATACATCTCCGACGCACACACATAAGGAAGGAAAGAAAAATCTGCGCGCTCCCGTGAAAAACACTCTCTCTCACCACCCAGGCGGGGCGCGGCGCACCCGCCGCGCAAGTGCGCGTGCACACCCCCACCCCCTCACTCGGCTTTTCCCGTTCAGTCGACCTCCTCCATGCGCGAGCCCTCGCCCGCCTCCTCTTCCAGGGGCGGCAAGTCCTCGTCCGCGCCCGCGCCCTCGGCCGCCTCGTCTTCCTCGATGGCCAGGCCCAGCTTGACCATGCGGTGGATGCGCGCGCCAAAGGTCGCGGGCTCGTCCAGCGAGAAGCCGGACGTCAGCAGCGCCGTCTCGAACAGCAGCAGCGCCAGGTCGCGCACCGTCTTGTCGCCCTTGTCCGCCGCCGCCCGCTTCTTCAGCTCCTGGACGATGGCGTTGTCCGGGTTCAGCTCCAGCGTCTTCTTGGACGCCATGTACGCGGCCATCGAGTTGTCGCGCAGGGCCTGCGCCTTCATGATGCGCTCCATGTTGGCGGACCAGCCGTACTCGCCCGTGACGAGGACGCAGGGGGAGTCGACGATGCGGTCGGAGACGACGACCTTTTCGACGCGGTCGCCCAGGATGTCCTTGATCAGGCCGCACAGCGGCTCCAGTTCCGCGGCCGCCTTCTCCTTGGCCGCCTTTTCTTCTTCCGTCTCGCCCAGGTCCAGGCCTTCCTTCGTGCAGGAGACCAGCTTGTGGCCGTCGTACTCCTTCAGCTGCTGGACGCAGTACCTGTGGGGTGGGGTGGTGGTGGGTGGAAGGTGGGGGAGGGTGAGTGAGAATGAACACGGAAAAGCAAAAGCCCCCGCGGACGCGCGCGCGCGCGGCCGCGCCCCCGACCCGCCCGCCCCCTCTCCCCCCATCCAAACACAAAACGCACTCGTCGATGGGGTCGACCATGAACAGGACCTCCAGGCCCTTTTTGCGCAGCTTCTCCAGGAAGGGCGAGCCTTCCACGGCCTTGCGCGACTCGCCGGTGATGTAGTAGATGGCTTTCTGGCCCTCCTTCATGCGGGTGACGTAGTCCTTCAGCGACGTCGCCTCCTCGCCCGACTTGGTCGAGTGGTAGCGCAGCAGGTCGGCCAGCTTGGCCCGGTTGGCCGCGTCCTCGTGGATGCCCAGCTTCAGGTTCTTGGAGAAGGCTTCGTAGAACTTGGCGTAGTCCTCCTTGTTCTCCGCCACTTCCGCAAACAGCTCCAGGCACTTCTTGACCAGGTTCTTGCGGATGACCTTGAGGATCTTGTTCTGCTGGAGCGTCTCGCGCGAAATGTTGAGCGGCAAGTCCTCGGAGTCGACGACGCCCTTGACAAAGCCCAGCCACTCCGGGATCAGCTCCTCGCAGTTGTCCATGATGAAGACGCGGCGGACGTACAGCTTGATGTTGTTGGCCTTCTTGCGCGTGTCGAACAGGTCGAACGGCGCGCGCTTGGGCAGGAAGAGGATGGCCTTGAACTCCAGCTGGCCTTCCACCGCAAAGTGCTTGACGGCCAGCGGCTCCTCCCAGTCGTTGGTCAGGGCCTTGTAGAACGCGTCGTACTCCTCCTTGGACACTTCCTCGGGCGGCCGCATCCAGATCGGCTTCTGCTTGTTCAGCAGCGCCCACTCGTGCGAGACTTCGGTCACCTTCTTGGTCTTCTTCGGCTTGTCGGCCGCCGCCTCGTCCTCGACCTTGCCCTCCTCGTCGCCCTCCTTCTTGTCCGCGTCGATTTCTTCCACGTCCTCCTCGTCGTCCGACACCTCCTTCTCCGTCGTCGTCTCCTTCCACAGCGAGATCGGGTAGGAAATGAACTCGGAGTGCTTCTTGACGATGTCGCGCAGGCGGCGCTCCTCCAGGTATTCCAGCTGGTCTTCCTTCAGGTGCAGCGTGACCTTGGTGCCCCGGCCCAGGGGCTCGCCCTCCGTGTCGCGGGCGATGGTGAAGGACCCGCCCGCCTGCGACTCCCACACGTACTGCTCGTCGTCGTTGTGCTTGGTCGTCACCGTCACGCGGTCGGCGATCAGGTAGGCCGCGTAAAAGCCGACGCCGAACTGGCCGATCATGGACACGTCCGCGCCGGCGGACAGGGCCTCCATGAACGCCTTGGTGCCGGACCGGGCGATCGTGCCCAGGTTGTTGACCAGGTCGGCCTTGGTCATGCCGATGCCCGAGTCCTGGATGGTGAGCGTGCCCGACGCCTTGTCCGGGATGAGGTGGATGAACAGCTCGGGCTGGGATTCCAGGGCCTGGAGAGAGGGGGGAGGGGGGGTTGTGTGCGGGCGGGTGTGTGCGTGTGAGTGCGTGTGTGCGTGCGTGGTGCGTGGCGGTGGCGGTGGCGGCGGCGGTGGCGGTGGCCGTGCTCCTGTCCCGACCCTTCTGGAGAGAGGGGAGGGGGGGAAGGGGGGGAGCTCGCTCGTTCGCGCCGCGCCGCGCCGCGCGCCTCCCCATCAAAACGCACCGCCTTGTCCGTCAGAGACTGGTGGCGAATCTTGTCCAGGGCGTCCGACGCATTGGAAATGAGCTCGCGGATGGCGACCTATGGCGAGGGTGTGTGTGGTGGGCGTGTGCGGGGCGGGGCGTGAGAGGCGGGAGAGATCGGTGCGCGCCAAGCCGCGGAGCGCGCCCACGCTAGTGCCGTCGGCCGCGCCACGCACGCCCAACGCGTCCTCCCACCGCAGCCACTTACCTCCTTGTTGGAGTAGAAGGTGTTGATGATCAGGGACAGCAGCTGGTTGATCTCCGCCTGTTTGGTTTTGGGGGCGTTTTTTGGTGGGGGAGGAGGAGCGTGAGGAAAAAAAGGCATGGAAGCGCGAAGAAGCGAGGACACGCGGGCCGCCGCCAGGGCCTACCCACGCATCCTCCGGTCAACGCACCTGGAAGGCGAAGGTCTCCTTAGTGTCCGTCATTGTCGTGCGTGTCTTGTGTGAGGTCGGGTGGTCTGTGGTGCGTGGGGTGGGGCGTGTGTGTGTGAGAGAGAGAGGAAGCGCGTGGAAGGAGAACAAGCTTCCGCCGCTGGCCGCGGATGCGCGCGCACGCCGCCACCGCTTGCACCCCTCGCCCGCGCCCACCCACCCCCACACCGGCTAGCTGGTTGATGCGGACACTGCCCGCACCACCGGCCGCGGCGTGAGGGTCTGGCAGGGCGTGGGTGATGCGAGATCGGCGAGTACTCACCTCGTCGCTATGAAAATGTGAGAATGAGGAGGGGGGCTCGACCCGGCCGGGCTGTCTTCTGTCTTTTTTCCATCCATCCAATCCGCGCCTTACACTTCACGCCCCCGCCAGCGCCTGCCCATACACCGCCAGCGCCAGGAAGGACACAAGAGCCATGCTGCCCGGCCAGGCCTTGGGCCCGGGCCACGCCAAGCGATCTCCGGGGACATCCACGGCACGTTTCACGTACTGCGCGAGCAGGGCCAAGGACGCCGCCGCGCCCAGGGCCAGGCCCGCACCAGCGCCCGCACCACCGCCGGACACCAAGGCCGCCGACGCAACAGCCGCAGCCGCGCCGCCGAACGTCGCGGCCGACGACGGCCGCCCCGGCGTGCCTTCCGCCAGGTTGCCGCGCGTGAGCAGCCCTTCGCCCAGGATGAAGACGCCGAACGCAAAGGCTTGCTGGGAGACGGCCAGGGCGGCGGACTGGTCGAGGGCGGACTGGCGGGGAGGCGCGGAGGGGAGGGGTGGGGTGGACGGCGGGTGAGGCGGGCGCGGGCCGGGGGGGCGTGGCAGGTCGGAGAGGGTCGGGTGTGCGAGACGGCAGACGTGCGGCGCGACAAAACACACTCGCCCCCTCTCTCTCCACAACGAAAACTCACCACAGCCACCGCGCCGCGCCGGGCACGCGGGCGGACGGGGACCGGGCGCGTCGCCGCGGGCGTGCGCCGCAGGCAGGGAGGCGCAGACGTCCGCATGATTCAGCTTTTTTTTTTCTCTCGCTCGAGCAGCAGTCGGTGTCGGTTCTGAGGGAGGGGAGTGTCGGCAGTACTTTTGAGGCACTACACACAGCAGAAAAACTAAGGCGCGCGTCAACACCAGTCGCCGCCTCTCCCTTCCCCACACCCCTCCTTTCTCCATGGCCCTGACCGCCATGCGCTGCCGGCCGAGTGCGGTCGCCGCGTCCAGGCGCACGGGTGAGTTGGAGGACGGCGCGTGTGTTTTCCACGCGCCGCCCCATCGGCGCAACGCTCACGCACCCGCGCACGACGACAAAACTACAGCCACGTCCCTGGCCCGCCGCGCCTTTGGCCCTGGCCTGCCTGGCCGGGCCGGGTCTCCAGCCCTGACGGGGCGAGTTGCGAGCACTGGACTTGCCCCAGTCCCTCGCCGCACCCTCCACACCACCTCCAACCGACCACCCGCGGCCGAACCTTCCGCCGCCTCCTCTTCCTCGCCGTACGATTACGACCTCTTCGCCATCGGCGCGGGCTCGGGCGGCGTCCGCGCCTCCCGCTGGGCGGCCGCCACCTACGGCATCAAAGCCGCCGTCGCGGAAATGCCGTACGCCCGCGTCCCGGGCGACGGCGACTTGGGCGGTGCGGGTGGCACGTGCGTCCTGCGCGGGTGCGTCCCTAAAAAGCTGCTGGTCTTCGGGTCGGACTTTTCGGACGCCTTCACGGACGCGGCGGGCTTTGGCTGGAAGATGGGCGGGACCGCGCCCGCGCCCGACTGGCCGGCCCTGCAGTCCAAAATCGCGTCCGAACTGGCCAGGCTCAACGGCATTTACTCCAACCTGCTGGGCGGGGCGGGCGTTGACCTGGTCGAAGGCCGCGGCCGCCTCGTGGACGCGCACACGGTGTCCGTCGGCGACAAGACGTACACCGCCCGCCACATCCTGATTGCCACCGGCGGCCGGCCGCACGTGCCGTCCTTCCCCGGCGCGGACCTGTGCATCACGTCCGACGACGCGCTCGCGCTGCCGTCCCTGCCCTCCAAAATCGCCATCATCGGCGGGGGGTACATCGCCGTCGAGTTCGCGTCTATCTTCCACGGCTTTGGCGTGGACACGCACCTGGTGTTTCGCCAGTCCCTGCCGCTCGGCGGCTTTGACGGCGAGGTCCGGCAGTTCGCGCTGGAACAGTACACAGACCGCGGCCTGGCCATCCATGCGAGCCAGTCCCCCACGTCCGTCGAGCGTGCGCCCGACGGCACGCTCACCCTGACCCTGACGTCTGCCGACGGCAAAGTCACGAAGCTGGAGGGCCTGTCCCACGTCATGGCCGCCACGGGCCGCCGGCCCAACACGCACGGCTTGGGCCTGGAAAAAGTGGGCGTCCAGACCGACGCGCGGTCGGGCGCGATTGTGGTCGACGCATTCTCGCGCACGTCCGTGCCCAGCGTGTGGGCGGTCGGCGACGTCACGGACCGCGTCAACCTGACGCCCGTCGCGCTGATGGAGGGCATGGCCTTTGCGCGGGCCGCGTTCGGGCCTCAAGGCCTGGACACGCCGGGAGCCAAGCCCGACCACGCCAACATCGCGTCGGCCGTGTTCTCCAACCCGCCCATCGCGTCCGTGGGCATGACGGAGGAGGCGGCCGTGGCCAAGCATGGGAGGGTGGACGTCTACACGTCCGCGTTCCGCCCCATGAAAAACACGGTCAGCGGCGCGACGGGGCGGGCGTTCATGAAGATCCTCGTCGACCCCGCCTCGGACGCGGTGCTCGGCATCCACATGGTCGGCCCGGACGCGGGCGAAATCATGCAGGGCTTTGCGGTGGGCATGAAGCTGGGAATGACCAAGGCCCAGCTGGACAGCGTGGTGGGCATCCACCCGACGGCGGCGGAGGAGCTGGTGACGATGCGCAGCCGGAGCCGGGTGGCCGAGAAGAAGTGAAGGGGAGGGAGAGGGGTGGGGGTGGGGGTGCGTGCGGTGGGGGTGTGGTTGGACCGTGTGTCACGAGGACGGCTGGCTGCCTGCTGTTGTTGTTCCGCCCCTGCACCCTTACAATCTGTACCGCGCCACAAACCGCCGGTCAATGCTGTCCTTGACCCTCCACACCCACCGCCCGCTGATGACGAGCGGCGGGAGGGAGGCGCTGCCGAACAGCGGCACGACTCCCACCGCTGTTTTGCGGCCCGTGGACAGCAAGGCCGTCGCGGCGGCCTGAGGCGTGAAAGGCGCCGGCCGCCCTTCCCCACTCACCGCCGCTCGCAGCGCCGCATCCAGCGGCGGGCCCTGCCTGACAGCGTACACGCCCGCTTTGGGCCGCGGGTGCGGCAGGACGGCCGCACAGTCGCCGACCGCGAAAACACGCGACAGCGCAGACGCCGGGTCGTCCGAGCACGCCAGGCTGGCGTTTACGGCGATGAAGCCGTCCTTGTCTAGCGGCGGTGGCGCGGGACCGGCCCCCATCCAGGCGGGCGCGACTGCGCCCGTGCACCAGAGGCAGGCGTCGAAGCGGAGGGTGGCATCGGGTCCGGAGAGCGCCAGGCGGCCGTCGTCGACCGCGACCACGCGCCCGCCTTCCACCAGGCGCACGCCCAGGCCGGCCAGGCGCGTCCGGACGGCTGCCGCGGCTGCACCAGGCAGGCTTGGGAGCAGGCGCCCGCCGCACACGAGCGTGATGGGGCCACCCCTTCCCGGCCGGGCGGCCAGCGCGGCGGCCAGCTCGGCCCCGCCTGGCCCGCCGCCCACGACGACGAGGGATGCGCCCGGGCGCTGGAGCTCCAGCGCCCCCACCCTGTCCAGCAGCGCGTCGACGGGCTTCACAGGGATGGTCCACTCGGCCGCGCCCGGCACGCCTGCAAAGCCGGGTGCCGCGCCCACATCCAAAGACACAAAGTCGTACGGCACGGGCGGACCGCACTCCATCACCACCTCGCGCTTGCGCGTGTCGACGCCCGCGGCCCGGCCCAGGACGACGTCGCCTCGTGGCACGGCCTTCGCCAATGCTGCGACGTCGATCTCGGCGTCTTGCCGCCTGTACAGCCCCTCAACCACGCCCGGCAGCATGCCGGAATAGGGCGACGTCGGCCGTGGAGTGATGAGGGTGAGGGAGGCGGATGGCAGGGGCGTGCGGGCGAGTGAAAGCAACACCTCGACGTGGGCGTGGCCGCCGCCGACCAGGACTAGGCGGGGCATGGGGTCGCAGCAGGTCAGCACGCGTGGGCCTGGGGTGTCGGAAGCGTGGGTGGTGGGGGGTGCGGGTCCCCACCCCGCCCACACACGCACGGGCAAAACACAAGAGTGGACAAGAGTGGACAATGCGGCCGGGCGCGTTTCACTTGCAGTTTCGCAACACCCTCAACATGCGTCCGGGCCTCCTCGCCCTGGCCTGCACGGCCTGCATGGCCGGCGCGGCGGCCGGCGCGGCGGCACCCCTCCACGCTCCTGCCCTGTCGTGCGGCCCGGCGCCCGCGCCGGCCAAGGACACGACGGTCTGCCGTGCGAGCGGCAGCGTCGCCGTCAATGACAAGCGACGCTACACCCTGGACGTCCCCTCCAAGACGGGCGGCGTCACCGTCCGCCTCACCCCGTCGGGCACGGGTGGAGGGGATGCCGACCTTGAAGTCCAGCCGCCGGCGGGCGTGGGACTGGACGCGAAATCGAGCCGTGAGGTAAAAAGAAAGGCGGCCGGCGCGTTTCAAACTCACGCGAAAGACAACCAGGCCGACGGTCGGCCTGGTTTTCAAAACCAAAACCTCCCGCCCGCCCTCGTCGGCGGCCCAGTCGAAGCCGACGGCGTCCAGGCGGGCCGCGTCGACAAAGGTACCCGGGCGCCCTCCTCACTCACTCCATCCATCCCACTCCCTCCCACCCTCCCCTCCAAGGCCTCCGGCCCCGACGTCGTCTCCTTCCACTCCCCGCCGCCCGGTGAATGGACGGCCCTCGTCCTGGGTTTCGGCGACGAAACAGACTACGAGCTCGAAGTCGTCTTGACGCCGCCCTCCCCGCCACTCCACGCCGACGACGGGGCGGTGCTGAAAGCCGTCGCCGACGCCTGCTGTCCGTCCGACGACAAGGGCGCCTGCCCGACCCTGAAAGCCGCGCTCGCCGCGCTCGGCGCCAAGCCGGGGACGGACGCGGCCGCGGGCGACCTGTGCGGCCGCCCGCCCAACGCGTGTGACAGCGACGGCCGCTTGACGAGCCTCAGCCTGGCGGGCGAGGGGCTGACGTGCCGCTTCCCGCCGGACTTGGGGCGGCTGTCGCACCTGGTCTCCCTGGACCTGACGGCCAACAACTTGCACGGGTCTTTCGACGCCGACGCCGCGCCCGCCCTGGCGGCCATGGCCCCCCGCCTGACCGCCGCCCGCCTGTCCCTCAACAAGATGACGGGCAAACTGACCTGCGACCTGGTGGGCGGGGAGCGCCGCAGCACGGCAGGCGGTGCGATGACTGTCTTTGCGGTCACGGGCAACCGCGCGAGCGGCGCGATCCCGCCCTGCTTCTTCTCGTCCGTGTCCGAGTTTTACGCGGCGCGGAATGAGCTGTCCGGCGAACTGCCGCCCATTCCGTCCGGCTCCCCGCTCACCCGCGTCGCGGTCAGCGACCAGGACGGCGGCGGGTTCACGGGCGCGTTGCCCGACCTGGCGGCCGCGCCCTCCCTCACCTCCTTCCACGCGGACGGCGCGCGGCTGGACGGCCGCCTGCCGGCCGCCCTGCCGGCCAACCTGACGGACTTGAGCGTGGCCCGCAACCGGCTGACCGGCCCCATCCCGGACGGGTGGGGTGGCGCCGGCTCGGCCCTGACCGTCTTTGACGCGGAGGACAACGAGTTGGGTGGCGCCATCCCGCCCCGCCTGGCCTCGAGCCCGGCCCTCATCCGCCTGTCCCTCGGCCGCAACAAGCTGGACGGCCGCCTGCCCGACCTGTGGGGCCCGGCCCTGGAACACGCGTCCGCGCCGTTCAACTCCATCACCGGCCCGCTCCCCGCCGGCCTGGCCCGCCCGCCCGGCCTCGCCTTCATCGACTTCCAGTCCAACGCCCTCGACGGCTCGCTCGGCGGCTTTGCCGACGCCCTGGAGGCCGCCCAGGGCGCGCGCGCGTCCATCGCCCGCTACCTCAACCTGGGTGGCAACGCGTTTTCGGGGCGCGTCCCCCAAGGCCTGGCGTCCGCGGGCGCGTTGGCGCCCGGCGCCTGGTCCACGACCTCGCCCGACCACGCCTCGGCCGACCAGCCCGGCGGCCTGGTCGGCAAGACCTTCAACCTGTCACACAACGCCTTTGAAGGCGACGCGCCGTCCTGGGCTGTGTCGGCGCTGGCGACCACGAAGGACGTCGCCGTCGGGCTGGCCGGCAACGACTGGGACTGCCCAGACGTGCACGCGCTCGGCTCTGGCACGGCCGCCCAGGAGTGGGAGCGCGCGGCGCGGGCGGCGCTGCCCTCTGGCGCGCTGGCGGGCGTGGACTGCGTGCCGCCCGGGGCCAAGGCCGACGACCGGGCGGAGGCGCGCGTGCCCCTGGCGTCCGTGCTCCAGGTGGTGGCCGGCGGAGAGAGTGGCGGGCCGCCTGCGCCGTCCTCCAGCAGCAGCGGGACGGGCGACGACGCGCCGCCACCTCCCCCCTCCAGCAGCGGCGGCGGCGGCGGTGGTGACGCCGACGACGTGGACGCCCCGCCGCCCGGCGTCGCGCCATCCGCCGCCCGAGACCGGGCGTCCGGCGGGAAGATCGTGCGGCCCAGCGCGGACGACGACGGCGATGGAGGAGGAGGGGATGGCGGTGGCGCGTCGTCTGACGTGGACCGGCCGTCGACGAGCCACGGCGCGGCCGACGCGCCCGCGCCCGCGCCTGCTCCGGCCCCTGCCACGCCGGCCGCGAAGCCGCCGCCCGCCCACCACTCGTCCTCCTTCCTCACCAAAGTCGCCGCGGTTCTCACCGCGCTCGTCGCGGCTGCCGCCACCCTGGCGGCTGGCCGGGCCGCGCTGCCGTCCATCCTCACCCGCCTCGCACGCTGGCGTGCACCGGGGACCGTGCCTCTAGCCGGCCTCGGCGAGTTTGACGACTTCGACGTGACGGCCATGGAAATGGGCAAGACGGGCAGTGGCGTGATCGAGCTGAAAGCCCGGGCCGGTGGGGTGGCCGGCGGAGTCGTCATTGACGCGACGGGCGGGATTGGGGCGTACCGGCCACCTCCGGCGGCGCTGGATGAACAGCCTGGGCCGTCATCGTCGGGCGACGGCGGGGCGCCTCTCATTTGAGGTGACCGCCCCCCCCCTTTTTTTTCCCTTTGCAGTGCGACCCCGTGTAACATCACCAGTGATCCCATGCATGTCCATTCCACGCCAGGTCTCTACAAAAACAAAAACAAAAACCTCACGCCCCCACCCCCTCCCCCCTCTCTTCCTCCTCTCATCACCACCCCTCCCACCCCATCACCCGCCCGACCGCCCCAGACGCCAGCCCGCGCGCGTACGGAATGTAGGACAGGGCGTACCAGGCGAGCGCGCAGACTTGGAGGCACAGGAACGCGGCGGTGAGGATGAGCGACCGCCACACGAGGGCGGACGCCAGGGTGAGGCCGAGCGACGCGAGGTACGCGGCCGCCGCGGGCGCGCGGCTCGGCGCGCACATGGACCTGACCTGCTTGACAGGCCCGACCAGGAAGCACGTGGAGCCCAGGGACATGATGTTGGACAGCGAGTACAGCGCCGCGAACTTGCGCGGCGAGGCGAGGACGAAGAGGGAGCCGAGCGCGCCAAACAGGATGCCGACGGACAGGCAGGTCGCAAAGCCGATGAGGCGCTGGCGGCGTTGGTGTGTGTTTGGGTGTGTGGGTGGGCGTGAGGAGGGGTTGACCGGTCGCCCTGGGCTGCTGTGGCGCAGGTTCGCGCGGCCTTTTTTTCGTCGCGCGGAAAGAATGTGGGCGGTGGACGGACGGTCGCCGGTGGGGCAGGGGAAGGCAGGCCGGTCGGGGGAGCGCGCCGCGCGCGAAAACAAACAGCGAACACAGAAAAAAAGCCCCGCCACCCACCGTGGACCGGTCCAGCGTCGTCGCTTCATCCACGGTGGCAAGAAGGCGGCTCATTGGGCCCTGGTCGGCTTCCTCGATGTCGCCGAGGCCCACCGCCTCCTTGGCGCGCGCCCAAAGGGAGGCCATGAGAGAGAGGCGTCGTATTTTTTGTTTCACTGCTGTGGCCGGGCCAGCCCCCTGCCCAGACGCGCAAAAGGAAAAGAAGCAACGCACCGCACAGCCACCCCAACCATGGACTCCTCTGGCTGGGCCTTGGACGATGCCGCCCGCGCGGACACTGTCACCCGCCTCGCCCAAAACATGATCGCCCTGGCCTTTGCCCGCGGCGCCGATTTATCGGAGGACGCCGCGGCGTCCGCGGCCGCGACGGCCGAGAAAAAAGCCTACACCACTGCCCGCGTGGAAGCCCGCACCACGACGGGCGTCCGTCCAGCTGCCGAGACGGCTGCGGCTTACACGCGTAAGCTGGCGGAGCTGGCGATTGAGGTTGTCAAGGCCGCGCCCGTTGGCGAAGGCAACGGCGGCGTGTCGTCTGCCGATGCAACGAGCGCGCCTGCTCCTCCCTCCACCTCCGACCACGACCTGGACTTGCACGGCGACCGCGAGTTTCTGGTGGCGGAGACGGCCGAGGAGCATCTGGCTGACATGCTGGCTGAGGGAGCGGCGCACCGCAAGGTATGAGCGGGCGGCGGTTTTCATCGATCGACCGCGTGCGGCGTCGGCCCAACCCCCGGCCGGCCAGCCTTGCCATCCACCTCCATGCACGGGAAAGCGACTCGCGTCCAGACGAGCCCGCGTGACTGGCCCTCGTCCCATTGCTCCTGCCATGAGCGAGGGTTGCTCACGCACGCGCCCGCTTGTTTTTCGTCTCACGCACCTCCCCCACCCCACCCACACACAAAGATCCGCTTGTCCACAAAGTCGTTCGGCGCCGAAGCCGCGGCCGTCGCGGCCCGCGCCCTGTCCAACGTCGCATCCACCCTCGAACACGTCAACCTGGCCGACATCATTGCGGGCCGCCCGGAAGACGAAGCCCTGGCCGCGCTGCGCACGCTCGCCGACGCGCTGTCCTCGTCCGCGCTCCACACGCTCGACCTGTCGGACAACGCCCTCGGGGAGAAGGGCGTGCGTGCGTTCGGGTCCGCCCTGACGTCCCAGACGGGGCTGCGGTCTTTGGCGCTGCTCAACGTGGGCGCGTCCCTGCACGCCTGCGCCGCCCTGGCCGAACTGCTGCGCCACGCGGGTGAGTTGAGGTCCCTGGCCTTCCACAACAACATGTCCGGCTGTGAGGGCGCGGCCGAGATCGCGTCCCTGGTCAAGCGCGCGCCCAAGCTGGAGTCATTTCGCATGGCGTCCTCGCGCGTCGGCCCGGACGGGGGCGCTGCCCTGGCGGAAGCGCTGGCCTCGGCCGGCACGTCGCTCGTCGACCTCGACCTCTCTGACAACCCGCTCGGCCCCGGCGTGGGCGCGCCCATCGCGCACCTGCTTTCCCGCCACGCGGGACTGACCCGCCTCAACCTCAACGACACGGGCCTGACGGATGAGGGCGTGGGCGCCATTGCGGACGCGCTGGGCGCGGGAGGCGCGCCGGCACTGGCCGACCTTGAGTTGGCGCTGAACGAGATCACGCCCGCCGGCGCCAAGAGGCTGGGCGCCGCGCTCGCATCTCGCCCGGGCCTCGTCCGCCTGAACCTGCGCGAGAACGAGCTGGAGTCGGCCGGCGCGTCGGCGGTCGCGGCGGGCCTGGCGGCCGCGGGCAAGGCGGCGGGCGCGGCGCACGCGGCCTGGGCGCTCCAGGAAGTCGACGCGTGCGCCAACCAGATCCGGCGCAAGGGGGCCGTGGCGCTGGCGGCGGCGGTGGCTGGCGCGCCTGCCCTGACCCTGCTGGCGCTGGACGAGAACGAAATCTCGGAGGACGGCGTGGCCGAGGTGGAGGAACTGTTGCGCGGGGCCGGGAAACGCGACGCGCTGGGGCCGCTGGACGACAACGACGGCGACGGCGACGACGACGAGGACGAGGAAGGCATGGATGAGGATGAGGGAGATGGTGAACAGGGTGGCAATGAAGACGACGGTGGCCTGGCGGCGGCGATGGCGGGCGCCAAGATTGTGTAGAAACCCCAGGAGTCGGCGCGTACAGACAGAAAGAAAGCACAGGCAGGCTGGAGAGTCTCCTCACCACGAGAGCGGGGCGCCTCCACTCTGCCGTTGCCTCGACGACCACCAGCCATGCTTTCCCCCGTCGCCGCGCCCCGCCGGGCGACCGGCCTGGCAAGCACCCGCCAGGTGAGAGGGACTAGGGATCGTGCTGCGCCCGAGGAGAGCGACGGAATGCCCTGGCGTGCGCGTGGCCGCGGCGCGGAGGGGCCGAATCGCGGGGGAGGGCAGGCTAGTGGCCACAACACGCCCGGCCCGACGGCGGCGTGTGAGAGAAGGCGCCCGGGCGCCCGTGTGGTGGTCTTCCTCCACGCACCACGCTGTGAGAGAATAGCTGACGCGCTCGCGCGCCCATCAAGCTTGCGTGTTGCTGTGCCTAGCGCGGCTGGGGAGCGTGCGACGCGTTTCGCCGCAGACCGATTGTGCGGGCCGCCGGCGGCGCCCCGCGCCCCGACTTTTCGGCCGCCGTGCCAGGGGTTCCCGCGCCTTGTTGGGCCCTACCGCGCTCGATTACCGTACATGGTGTACACGCTCACACGCTGCGTGTGCGTGCTGGGCAGCCCGACCTGCCCAAAACCGCTGAACGCAGCCGTTTTTTTTTTCCGCCAAAACACGCACCCCGACGCTCCCAACACCTAGCCAGCCACCACCCCCCTCTGCCTCACTGATCACATCCGCCCTCCCCACACGACGATAGCCATCCACCACCCGCCCGGCCTCCGCCGTCGTCGTCTCCGCCAAGAAAGGCATCCACCCGGAGGTCTTTGACGCCAAAGTCATCTGCAACGGCGAAGAGGTGTTGGTCGTGTCTGGCACGAAGCCCGAGTACGTCGTCGACGTGTGGTCGGGCAACCACCCTTTCTACACGGGCGCCCTGACGCAGGAGGTTGCGGAGGAGTCGCGCATCGCCCAGTTCCAGAAAAAGTACAACGGCATGTACGGCAAGGTCGCGCCCGTGTCGGCGGGCGGCAACACCAAGCTGGAATACAAAAAGCCGGACAAGGGCGGGAAGAAAGGGAAGAAGTGACGGGCGGGCGGCCCGCTGCTTTTCGTGTGGGGTGTGACCAGGGAGGGGTGGAGGGCGTGTGTCAACATTGCATCATCGCATTTTTTATGACGACGAGGCGGGCGGCTCCCAGCCTGTGCAGCGAAACACGTGCCCCGCAGAACTTTTTTTTGTCGCAACGCGAAACTCCGCGCAGCGAAACAAACGCGTGCGTGGTCGCACCCACACGCCCGCGGGCAGCCCCACACACCCGCCTGCTGAGGCGCACGCGCTCCACCTCTGGGCACCTGCCCGATGCGGGGCGTCGAGCTCACGTCCGGCCGGACCGGCGACGCGAATGCAGGCGGCGGTGCGGCGACGACGAACAAACAACACGCGTCGTCCGCCCCCCCGCCCGGCCTGCCGCCACACCCGCCCTCCACCTCTGGCAGTGGGCGGACGCCCACCAGCCCCAAGCCCAAGAAGCCGACCCTGTTCCAGCGCTTTGCCCAGCAGCAGCTGGCCGGCTGGTCGCCGATCCTCACGCCCGGCGCGCTCGTGCTGTATTTCACGCTCGCGGGCGCGGCCTGCGCGGCCATCGGCGCGCCGCTGCTCGCCGCCTCGCTCTCCGTCGTCCAGGTGCGGGCGCGGTACGATGACGCTGGACCGCTCTCGGGGTTGGACGCCGCCGGACGGGCCGCGGCGCTGGCCGACGCGGGCGACGACGGCGTCCCACTGACCCTCACCATCCCGGTCGGCGCCCGCACGCTCCGCCCGCCCGTCTACGTGTACTACGAGCTGGGCGCTTTCTACCAAAACCACAAGCGGTACGTCCGGTCACGGGACGACCAGCAGATGGGCGGCGTGCCGGGCCCGCCGGCCGAGCGGTGTGCGCCGGAGCGGGAGACGGCGGGCGGCGCGCCCATCGTCCCGTGCGGCCTGGCGGCCTGGTCGCTCTTCAACGACACCTTTTCCGGGTGGGCGCTGTCCGGCGGCGGCGGCGGGGCGCCCACCCCGCTGACCGTCGACGACTCGTCCATCGCCTGGCCGTCCGACGCCAAGCACCTCTACGGGCCCGTCCTCCCGCAAAACTTCAACGACGACCCGGCCACGCGCGGGGGCGGCACCGCGACCAAGCCCCTCAACGCCGACCAGCATCTCATGGTGTGGCTCCGCCCCGCCGCGGCGCCCACCGTCCGCAAGCTGTGGGGCGTCATCGACACGCCCCTGCCCGCCGGCTCGACCGTGACGCTGACCGTGGGCAACCGGTACAATACGTACGGGTGGGGCGGGTCCAAGGCGCTGATTCTGACGACCGCGTCGTGGGCGGGCGGGCGCAACCACTTCCTGGGCGCGTCGTACCTGGCGGTGTCGGGCGGGTGCCTGCTTACGGCGTGCGCCTTCGCGCTGGGCGCGGGCACGGGCTGCTGCGGGCTCGTCCGCCGGCGGCGCTTCGGCGATCCGGCCGAGCTGTCGTGGAACCGGGTCAAAAAAAAGTAGATGCGGGGGGGAGCGGGAGGGGATGGCGTTGTTGTTTTTTCCTCCGGGTGGGGAGGGGGAAATGAACGCCGCGTCTTTTTTTCTTAGAGGGGGCGGCGGGGGGCCGTGACGGCGTGTGGTGCCCCCCGCCCCTCCCTGTGTAGCGTTTCTTTTGTACCTGAGTCTTTTCAGTGCGAGAGAGAGACGCCCCCCCCCCCCCGCAGCCGCCTGCTCCACACGCCTTTCACGCTTTTGCGCCGACCACCCCGCCGCCACCCCACTCGCCCTTTGCATACGCGCGCGCCCGGTCCGCCTGCCGCCCGGTCTGCCGGGCCATGGCCGCCAGCTCATCCACGATGGATGCCAGGGCCTCGCCCCAGGGCTTGCCCACGGCAGCCACGCGCGCCCGCATCGCTTCAAACTGCATGGAGAAGCCTTTGCGCCCCGGGTCGGCTGGTGCCAGCCACCGCGCGAGGATGCGCGCGGCCTGCACGGGGTCCCGCTCAAACGCGCCCAGGCCACGCCCCGTCACGAAGGGCACGTTCCCCGCTTCTTGGCAGGGGATGAAGCCGGTCAGAAGCATGGGCAGCCCTGAGACAGCCGCTTCCGCAATCGTGCCCGGGCCCGCTTTTGTGACGACGACGTCCGCGGCCGCCATCCACGCGTCCATGTTGCGCACAAAGCCCTGCGGCAAGACGGAGATGCCCGCCGGGTACGGTTTGGCCAGCAGCCGTCCGGCCAGCGCCGCGTTCCGGCCACAGATGGCGACGATTTGCGTGTGGCGGGTGCAGGGCGGCGGGTCGGCCGCGATCGCGTCGACCGTCGCTTCGATGCTGCCCATGCCCTCGCCACCGCCCACCAGCAGGATCGTGGGCGCTTTGGGGTCGAGCCCCAGCTCCTTGCGCACCTTGGCCTTGGGGGGGCGCTTGCCGGAGAAGGCTGGGCGGATGGGCAGGCCCCGGATCCGGATCTGGTCTTCGGACAGGCCCATGCGACGCGCGCGCTGGGCGCACTCCTCCGTCGGCACAAAGCACGCGTCGACGGCCGGGTCGAACCAGGTGTTGTGGCAGGTCGTCAGGTCCGTCACGACCGTGGCAAAGGGGGCCGGCACCTCGCCGCGCGCCGCGGCGCGGGCGCGCAGGACGCGGAGGGGGACCAGCTGCATCAGCGGGTGGACCGAGACGACGAGGTCCGGGTCCCAGCCGTCGAACGCGGCCGCCACCCGGGACGCCACCCACGCGCCCACCGCCCGCTGTGTCGACCGGTGCACGCACCGCGGCTGCTGGGTGTAGTACGAAAACCGCCACAGCAGGGCGTGCTTGACGAGGAAGGAGTAGGAGCGGGGCAGCTGGGAAAAGGGCCACGGCGTGTGCTCGGCCCACATGTCGACGGACCGCACGTCGAACTCGGCGCCGTGGCGCTGCTTGAAGCCGGCGGCGATGGCCTCAGCGGACGCGCGGTGGCCGCCGCCCGTGTCGGACATGAGGATGAGGACGCGGCGCGGGCCTTTTTTGCGGCCGATGATGGGGACTGGGGGTGCGGCGGGTGGGGGGGGATGGGGGTGGGGGTAGGTGGGGGGGTGGGGGTGCAGGTGGTGGTGGTGAGAGCGTGCCTGTCGGCGCACGCGCGGGCTGTTCCACCCCGCCTCGCACTCCAGCACGTACGTGAAGGAGCGTGCCCGCCCGGCCAGATGCTGAAGGCCTGGGCGCCGCCCGCGGTGGAGAGCTGTTGTTTTTTTGGATGGGGGGATGGGATGGGATGGAGAGGCGGGGGTGAGGTGGCGGCCCGGGCGAGTGTGTGCGGCGGCGTCTCGCTGGTTGGTTGTGGGCCGCCGCACGCCATGTTGCACGCCTGCATTCCTCCCGTCCCACCGCTCATCAATGTTGTTGTCCTCCCTCTTCCAGCTGACATTGCCGCATTGGGGAATGCGCGGCTCCGTATCAACTCACCCAGAGCCCGGCGCCGACAGAGCCGGCCCCGGCCGCACGCCACCATGCTGCCGTCGACCCGCCAGGGATGGCTGGCCCACGATTGACGGACGGCTTGCTCGACCTGCTGTGCGAGGGCGACTGCCCGCGTCCAAACAGGGCTAGCGTGGGAGGGGCAGCCCCCCGTGCCTGGCAGGCGGGCGGACTGGCGCGAGACGCATCGGCAGTCGCCCGTCTGTCAAGGCCGCTGGCCAATGGCTGGCGGCTCTGCGCCGCATCCAGCATTGGTGGATGGGAGGACGAGTGTGTGGAGGAGCCTGTGGTCCGGAGGGCGGGTGGCCGTGCGCGCGTCCCTCGCTCTCTGGCCCGTCACGAAAAGTTTTCCTTTTGGTTGAGTGAGGGGAGAGTGAAAAGCGAGCGCGAGAGGGTTGGGCGCAGACGCTTTTTTTTTCCAGGGCACAGCGCCCTCGCACAGCGGCCTGGCGGGCGCCGCGACCACTCGCTCGTGGCCTGCGCACCGCGCACAACACGTCCACCGAGAGCCATGCGGCCGGCGGCGGCTTGCACCGCGTCGGCCGGCGGGCCTTCGTCTGCGGCGCGGGGCGTACCCCGCGGCTGCATGCGAGGCCCGCCCGCGCCCTGCGGCCGGCCTCTGACCCTTCTGCGCGCCATCAGGCCTCCTGCCGAGGACGTTGACCACCCACTGAACGAAGAACCAGGCCCGCGCACCCTGCCACACCCCGCGCGCGCCTCGGATAGCGCGCCCCGTCGGGGTCGAGCCGTCGTCGCGTCGGCCGCGCTTCCCCCACCGGAGGAGGGCGCCGACCAGCCCTCGACCTCCTCGTCCGAGGAACCCACCGAGCTGGTCTTGTGCTTCGAGCGCCAGGGCGAGGGCTGGGCCGAAGAAATCTTCCCGCGCGTCAGCCTCAAGCGGCGGGCCATCCCGAAACGCGCCGCGGCGCTCGCCCGCCCGACCGACCCGGGCCTGGCGCCCGGCTCAGCGCGCGGCGCGGCGGCGGCGACCAGCTCCACGTCGTCGGTGGATGAGGACGAGGCTGGCGCCGCCGCGGCCGAAGACGGCGCGTCGCCGTCGGCGGCCTCGCCCTCGCCGGCCGCGGTGCAGCGGCCAAACCGGGCGGCGGGCCGCCTGCGCGCGCCGCGCTGGGAGCCCGGCTCGCTGGAGGCGTTCCTGGCCTCCCCGCCCGTCGGCCTGACGAGGGAGGAAGCGGACGCCGTCGTCCAGGCGGCCACGGCGTGGCGCGTCACGCCGGGCGGCCGGCCGCTCGTCGACCGGTCCCGGCGCGGGCGCGCCGAGCGCGGCGCGCCGGGCGTCGTGTCCTACCTGCTGAGCGAGGACGTGCGCGCGGCGCCCGGCCGGGCGGGCGTCGGGGCCGCCCTCCTGGCCGCGCCGCACGCCCTGCTGACCCGGCCGGCCCGCCACGACCGGTGGGACCGGCGGTTTGTCCAGCTGGCCGGCTTCATCGCGGCGCACGGCCACGCGCACGTGCCCGAGTCCGCGCCCGGCGGCCTGGGCGCGTGGGCGGCCCGCCAGCGCATCGCCTGGCAGGCGGGCGCCCTGGACGCCGAACGGTCCGAAGCCCTGGCCGCGGCCGGCTTCGACTTTGGCGAGGTCGCCCTGCTCACGGACGCGTGGGAGGCCCGGTTCGACCAGCTGGTCGAGCTGCGGCTGGGCGCGCTGGCCGCCGCGGCCGGGCCGTCCGCCTCTGGCGGCGGCGCGCCGCCGCCGTCGTCGTCGTCGTCGCCGTCGTCGTCGTCGTCGTCCGCGTCCGCGCCCGGCACGGCGGGCGGCGACTGGCTGGGCATCGCCTGGGCCCGGGCGGCGGGCGGCCGGGGCCGGGCGCTGGCCGTGTGGTGCGCGCTGCAGCGCGCGCTGCGCCGCCGCGCGCTGCTGCCAGACTGCGTCGCGGCCCGCCTGGACGCCGTCGGCTTCGACTGGGCCGCCGACGAGGGCGGGCCCCCCGGCTCGGACGCGGAGTTCATGGCGGGGCTGGGCGACCTGGTGCGCCAGGTGGAGCGCGCGCGCGGCGCGGCGGCCCGGGAAGCGGCGGTCGCGGGGCGGGCGGCCGGCGGCGAGCGCGGCGGGCCGCCGCCCGGCCCGCCCGCCGCCCAGCCGGCCGCGCCGCCGCCCCCGCCCGCCGGCCGGCCGCTGTTCGCGCTCTGGTCCCGCCCGCCCGCCATGGTGGCCCCGCCCGTGACGCCGCCGCCCACGCTGACGCCGGGGGAGGTCGCCCTCCAGGCCGAGCCCTGGCAGCGCCGGGCCGCCTTCATCGCCGCCCTAGGCGCGGACGGCGGGGGCGGGCCGGCCGGCGGTGCGCCCAGCACGGCGAGTGCGGGCGCGGGTCCGGGGCGCCCCCTGCCCACCGTCGGCACGGCGCCGGGCCCGCCCGCCCCGCTGGCCGCGCCGCCCCTGGACGCGGCCGCGCGCCGCCTGGCCCTGCGCGCGACGGCCGCCTGGCTGGCGGGCCGCCTGCCGCGCGAGCGGGCGGCCCTGCTGCGCGTCGCCGGCTGGGACCCGGAAGCGGTGGCCCTGCCCCCCCACGCCCGCGGCGGCGGCCTGGAACCGGCGCCGGGCGATGGGTGGACGGCCGTCGCCGACGCGGCGGCCGACGCGGCGGCCGCGGCCGCGGAGGACGCCCTCCGCCTGGGCGCCGCGTCCGCGTCGCCCGCCGCCGCGTCGGCCGCGTCCCCGGCGCTCTCTCCCCGCCTGATCGGCCGGTGGGCCCGGGCCCAGCGCGCGCTGGCGGCGGAGGGCGTGCTGGCCCCCGGCCGGGCGGCCGCGCTCGCCGAGCGGGAGCTGGAGTGGGTGCTGGCCCGGTGCGACGACGGGGTCGGCCGCGCGCGCGCGCGTGCGCGCGCGCCGGCCCGCGGCGGCGCGCCGTCGAGTCCCGGGCCGGCGCCCAAACACCGGGTGCCGGCGCCGGCCCGGGCGCACTCGCGCACGCGGGCGGCGTCGGCGGCGGCGCTGGGGCTGAACCCCCGCCGGCTGGGCAGTGGGAGTGGTGGCGTCGTCGACGCGGGGGCGGGCGCGGCGGCGCCGGCGGCCGCGGCGACGGCCAGCACGGGTTGACAGGGGCGCTAGGAGACAATTGAGTGTGTTTGTGACAAAGCAGCATGGAAAAACAAAGCAGCAGCATGGAAGCAACGACCCGGGCCCCACCGCGGCGGTGGGGGGACTGCGCGCGCGCGCGACGGGGCAGCGCAGGGGGTGACGACCCGCCGGCCCCCACTCGCGAGACACCGCGCGCGGCTTCCTTGTTGTCCCCCGCCGCGTCCCGGGCACAAACCCACATAAGAGAGCCTACGCACTCACCAACAGACGCATCAGTTTTGTACCGACCCAAATCTGCATGAGCCCAAACCTCTCAATGGATCCGACGTCGGATGAGGCGAGTTTTTTTTGTTGTTTTTGGTGTCGAGCGGTAATGCGGGGAAAAAGCGTCGCCAGTGGACTGGTCTCCCCTGATAATGGAGGGGGCGCCGGCCTTGGGCGGGCTGGACACCCACACAGTGACCGCTGCGGACAACGCGTTGCCACATTTCAGTGCGAAAAAAAGGGCGGGTTCGCCGGGGCCGCGAGCGGAACGGGGGTCCCGTTGCCGCAGCGGCGCACCCTTTGTCAAAACACCCACGCCGCCCGCCCGCCCGCCTGCTTAACGTCCCCACCCCTCCTCTCCCTCCCTGCCCTCTCCAGGCCGCCCCGCCGGCCCAACAACACGGCCACGTCCTCTACGCGCCCGGCCAGGCCCTCCCACCCGGCTACCAGTGGGCGTACCTCATGCCGCAAGCTGACTGTTCAGGCGGCGGCGGCGCGGCGGCGGCGCGCCAACCAGCGCCGGCCGCGCCGTCCTCGCCGCCCGCGGGCGCCGGCGCGCGGCCGCCCCCACACCAGCCCGCCCTCCACCCGGTCGCCCTGCAAGCACCCGGAGGCGGGCCGCTCCAAGTCGTCTACGTGCCGGCGGGCGCCAACACGCCCGGCTCCCCGTCCGTCGTCGAGTCGCCGCCGCCGTTTGTGCCGGCGCCACCCGCGCCGCCGCAGCCGTATCAGTGGGCGTCGGCGCACCACGCCATGGCGGCGGCCGCGTACGGGCAACACCAGCACATGGCGGCGGTCGCGGCGGCGGCCATGCAACAGCACAGTGCTGCGGCGGCGGCGGCAGCGGCGGCGGCGGCGGCGGCGGCCGCCCACCACTCGCACCACCACGCCCACCACCACGCCCACCACCGCCCGGGCTCTTTGCCCCGCCTGGGCAGCGGCGGCGGCGGTGGCGGCTCCAACGCCCGGCTGCGCTCCATGTCCCTGTCGCACGGCGCCGGTGGCGCGAGCGCCGGGTCGTGGCGGTCGGCCGAGGGCGTGTTGAGCCCGGACGAGGTGCGGGCGCGCCTGCGCGCGGGCACCCTCGGCGCGGCGCCCGACGCCGCCGCCGCTGCCGCCGCCGCCGCCGCTCTGGCCGGCTCCTCCCCACCCCGATCGTCCTCCCTCACCTCCGTCGGCCTGACGTGCGGCGGCGCCCTGGAAGCGGTCGGCCGCGGCGCGTCACTGGGCGCTCTGAGCAGCGGCGGCGGCGGCCGGTCGCTGGGCGGACCGCCGCCGCCGTCGCTGCTGCCCAGCCGGGCGGCGCGCGACGCGCTGCGCGCGGCCGCCGCCGCGCACGCGGCCGCCTGCGCGGCTGTGCTGCCCGAAGTGGCGGCCCGGATCAAAGCCTGGGAAGCGAGGAGCAAAGAGGGGGGAGAGGAGGGTGGTGGTGACAGCGGCGGCGAGGGTGGTGGAGGCGACGACGGCGACGCCGCGGCCGCCGCCGTCGCGGCCGCGTCATGGCGGGCGGCGGGGCTGACCTTGGACGGCGGCGAGGACGGTGGGGACGGCCTGCCCGACCCGCTGCCCGTGCCGCCGAAAGCCGAGGGCGGCGACGAGCAGTCGTCGCCGCCACCGTCCTCGCCGCCCGCGGGCGAGGAGGCGGAGGAGGGTGGGTGCGAGGCCGACGGCGGCGGCGGCCGGCCGGCCGCCGACGCCGCCCCGCCTCCACCGCCGCCGCCGCCCGGCTCGACCATCTACATCGGCGGCTTGGCGCCCACAGTCGACGAGCTGGCCCTGGTCTACGCCTTCCACCTGTTCGGCCCGGTGCTGGAGGCGGCCCTGATCCGGGACCGGGCGACGTGCGCGCCGCGCGGCTTCGCCTTTCTCACCTTTGCGTCCGCGTCGTCCGCGAGCCGGGCCATCGGCGCCTTGGATGGCGCGACCCTGGGCGGGCCCTTTGACGGCAAGGCCCTGAAAGTGGGGCGGTCGGTGCGGGCGTGCCCCCGCGCGCCGGGAGGCGGTGGCGGTGGCGGCGGCGGCGGTGGGAGTGGGAGTGGCGCGCACGAAGCGGGGAGTGAGGAGGGAGGCGGCGGTGGTGGTGAGGCGATGGAGGCGGACGGTGGCGCGCCGCCCGCGCCCGCTGTCCTGCCCACGACCGTCGTCGTCGAGGAAGTTGAGGGGGAAGGTGGAGAGGAGGGCGTGGCGGACGGCACCTGAGCGCTCCCGAGACAAACGCCGCGACCACCACCCACCCACCCACCCACCCCGCCTGGACAGAGACTTTTTTTTTTCGTTCATTCATTTCTTTGCTGTTCTTTATAGCGCATTTGCTTTTTTTATACAGTTTGCTTTGAGAGAGATGCCCGTGCGTCGCGCCCCCTCCCCCCCCCCTGGTTTGTGTACACGCTGCGCCTGGAGAGAGCCCCCGCCGCTACTCGGTGGTTTTGGGCCGGCGCCTTTTTTCATTTTGTCTGTGTTTTGCTCCCAACCCACCCCGCGACCAATAAGGGATGGAGCGGAGAATCGAGAGAGACGCGCGCGCAGCGTGTCCTCTGCTTCATGTCCGCTGCTCGCACATGTTGTGTAACTGAGAGAACGCTTTTTTTGTTGTTTTCACACGGAGTGGGCAAACCGGCACGCGCCTCCTCCCTCTCCCTCCCTCTCCTTTTTCATTTCACTCTGCCATTCTCGCCTTCGCGCAAGGAACCGACGCACAGCACCCCGCCCCACACCCTTCACACCATGTCGTCCGACGCCGGCTCGGCTCCGCCGTCCGCCGACGGCAGTGCGGCGGCCGCCGCCGCTCCCGCGGCTGAGAGCAAGCCCGCCAAAAAGCCCGTCGCTCGCCTGCCCAAACCGGACAAGGCCGCCCACCAGGCCGCCCTCGCCGAACTTGAAAAGACGATCCAGGCCAAGAAAGCCCGCGTCGCGGAGATCAAGGCGGCCCTGGACGGCCGGGCGGAGGCGCGCAAGGCCGGGTCGCCCGAAGTCGCGGCGGCGCGGGCCAAGATGGGCGACCTGCGCGACCAGTTCAAGGCGCAGCTGGTGAGTTCCTCGAGGGCGTGTCTTTTGGGAGCTGAGGCAGCGCGGCGGCCTGCCTCTACCCGCGAGGGTGGGTGGATGACGTGTGGTCGGCGTGCCCGCGCGCGGCTCGCGTTCTTTCCGCCCCGCGCAGGCCATGCGTGTGCGCGCCCGGCCAGCGAGGTGTTGGCGATCGCTTGGCAAGACGCCCTGCGCAGGCGGCGTCCCGCACACCCGGCTGCCCTGGCCTTGCCTGGCCTGGGCAGGCACGGACCCTGTCTCGGCGTGTCCGGGTGCAGAAAGCTGCCCACCGCCGCCCGTGCGCCCTTCCCGCGCGCCCGACCCGCACGCGTCGTCGTTTTTTTCAAGCGCGCCCCCCACCTTCCCTTTTTCCATTCATCAACAGGCCGCCAAGCAGGCCGTCCGCGCCGAGCTGGACGCCCTGACCAAGGCGCGTGACTCCTTGCGCACCGAGGCCCGGGACATGAAGGCCCGGCTGGAGGTGACCAGCCCGGAAGCGATCGAGGCCAAGATCGCGGAGCTGGAGGTGAGAGCATTGGTTTTTCGCGGAGCGGGAAAAGGGCGAGGGGGAGGGATGGAGGGCGGGGGGTATGGCCGGGCCGAGCCCGATTGGACTGGCGACCGCCTTGTCGGGTTTTACCGCGCGGGCAGACGGGGAAAGGGGTGGGGAGGCGGCGGCGGCGAGGGGGGGAGCTCGCGCCCGCGCACGGCCCGCGCCCACCACCACCACCACCACCCCTGCGCCCGACGCGCGGCTTCAACCCTTTTCGCTCTTTTCCCGCCCGTCCCCGCCCCCAAAACACCAGCACCACATGCAGCACTCGTCCCTGTCGCTCACCGAAGAAAAGGCGGCCCTGGACCAGATCAAAAAGCTGAAAGCGTCCCGCGCGACCGTCCAGGCTTACCAAGCCCGCGCTGGCAAGCTGGCGACCGACGACGGCGCGCGCGCGGCGCTCGTCGAAAAGCTCAAGGCCGCCGACGCCAAGCTCAACGAGATCAAGGCGGCCGAGGACGCGGCGCGGTCCGAGCTGGCGGCCCTGACCAACAAGGAAAAGGCCAAGCTGCCCGACGTGTCGTCCCTGATCGCGGAGCGGGACGCCGCCCGCGAAGCCATCAACGGCGCGTACGCCGCGCTCAAGGACAAGCGCGCGGCCTGGAAAAAGGCGCACGACGCGTGGTGGGCGGCCGAGCAGGCGACGCGCGCGGCCCGCGAGGAGGAACGCGCGGCGCGCCAGGCCGCCTTCGAAGCCGAGCGCGCCGCCCGCGACGCCGAGCGCGCGGCGCACCGGGCGGAGATGGCGGGCGAGCCGTACGCCAAGGAAGTGACGGCGTGCGAACAGCTGGCGGCGTACCTGGACCGGGCGGGCGCGCCGCCGGCGGCCAAGGCGGGCGGCGGCGCGGACGGCCCGTCCCCGCCCGCCGGCTCTGCCGCGCCGCCGCCGTCTGCCGCCTTGGGCGCCGGCTTCACGCTCATGTCCAAGAAAAAGGGCGCGGCCGACGACGTGTCTGACCTCGCCGGCCCCGTCGGCGCGGCGCGGCGGGGCAAAGCCGCGAAAGCCGCGGCCAAGAAAGCCGCGGCGGCCGCGGTCGCCGCGGCCCCGCCGCCGGCGTCCGCGCCGCTGACGCACTCGCTGGAGGTTGTCGCTGCCTTTGCGTCCCTGAAGATCGGCCTGCCGCTGACGGTGGGTGACGTGCTGGCCGCGACGGCCGCGGTGGAGGCTGCCAAGGCCAAGTTTTTGGAGAAGCGCGCGGCTAAAAAAGCGGGCAAACCCACGGGCGACGAGGAGGAAGAGGAGGAGGGCAAGAAGAAGGAGGCGGAGACCAAGGCCGCTTCCAAGAAAAAAGAGGGCGGCAAGAAGGGCGAGGAGGCGGCGGCTGCGCCCGCGCCCCAGGCCGCTGAACAGCCCGCGTCGCCGGCCGGGTCGGCGGACGAGGCGCCGGCCGCGCCGGCCGCCGCGCCTGCTCCATCGCCGTCCAAGAAAAAGGGAGACGACGAGGACGCCAAGCCGGCGGCCGGTGGTGGTTCGGGCGGGTCGTCTGCGGCCGCTGACGGCGGCTCTGCGCCCCCCCCGTCCGCGCCGGAGCCCAAAGGCGACGGCGACGCGGATGGTGGGTCGGGCGCCGCGCCCGCCGCCGCGAAAAAGGAGGCTGCGTCCGCGCCTCCTGCGGGCGTGTCCGTCGCCTTCTCCGTCGGTTCTGGTGCGGACGGCGTGGGCGTCAAGCTGGCCGTCTCCGACGATGGCGGCGCCGAGTCCGCGGCCGTCGAGGCGTGAAGAGGACAGAGAGCCGTGACGCGGTCGTGGGTGGGGGGTTGAGAGAGTGAATGAGATGCGAGAGGTCGGTGGATGGGACGGGCCTTTTTTTCCTTTTCTTTCTTTATACGAGCGAGAGTTGTTGCTTCCGTAGCTTACAAATCCCCTGCGTGTGTGTGTGTGTGTGTGTGTGTGTGTGTGTGTGTGTGTGTGTGTGTGTGTGTGTGTGTGTGTGTGTGTGTGTGTGTGTGTGTGTGTGTGTGTGTGGTGTGTGTGTGTGTGTGTGTGTGTGTGTGTGTGTGTGTGTGTGTGCGTGGCGCGGTGTGCGGGTGGAGAGAGAGGGTGTGTGTGTGTGTGCGGGCGTGCGGGGGGGTGAGTGGTTTTTCTGTTGCTTGTTTATCTCTGAGATGGTATTTCAATCACTCCAGTCGCTGCCGCTGTCGTCAGCGTCGGACGACCCACCACCGCGCCCACGTCCCCGCCCCCCTTTCCGCACCGCCCGGCGGGCGTGCTCAGCCGGCAGCGCGTCCCCGCACCCGTCGGCCGCGGCGGCCGCGGCAGCGCGGGCAGCCGCCGCGTCTGCCAAAGACACCGACCCGTGCTCCACCAGGCGGGCCTCGACGGCGGCGGTGGGGAAAGCGTCCGGCCGCGTGCTCGCGTTGAAGGAAGGCAGGCCCGACGTGGAGATGGCGGCCGTCCGCCGGGACGACGGCTGGTAGTCGTCAAAGCCGACGCACCGCCCGACGCACGTCCCGCCCACAAACGACAGCAAGGCCGGCAGCACGCGGACGTTCAGGCGGGAGGTCAGGAAGGGGCAGTCGGGCGCGGAGACGCGGACGAAGCGGGTGCGGGTGTGGGTCGCGGCCAAGGCGGCCAGGTGGCGGTCCAGGATGGCGCAGCGGCCGAAGCCGTCGTGGTAAAAGTGCGCGACCAGGCGGGGCGCGGCCGCCGCCGCTGCCACCAGCTCCGCCTCCGTCAGCGTTTCCACTTCGCCCGGGCGGCGCCCCGTGACGGCCGGGTCGGTCGCGGCCCGGCGCTCCGCCTCCTGGCGCAGGGAGGCCAGGCGGTCGGCGTGGAGTTTCTGGTGGTGGTGGGTGGGCGGGTGGGTGGGTGGGGCATCATGACATGGGCGCGGTGGTGAGAGGGGAGGCGAGGGGGTGCGGGGGCGCGCGCGCGCGCGGGCACGCATATCCCCCCCACGCCCACACACCTCCAGCTCCGGGTCATCCAGCAGGTCGTCGATGTCCACGTCCCGGCCGGTGGGCGCCGCCGTCGCGGCGTTGGCCAGCATTTCCTGTTGTTTGACGGGGGGCGGTTAAGGGAGAGGGGGGAGGTTGGGATTTTTTGGGGGGTCGCGGTCGATCGGGGCCTATGCAGCGGAATGCGAGGCCGTTTCCCTCCCACCCGCCCTTCCTCCCCTCCCACGCCACAGCACCTTCTGCAGGTCCCGGGCCGCCGCTGCCATGACACCGCCGTAAGCCAGGCTGTTCATGGTCGACTTGAACTTGTCTGCGTTCTGTTTTTTTGTTGTTGAGGAGGGAGTTTTTTCCTGAGCGCAAAACAAGACAGAAAGCAGGCACGCGCGCCCTGTGCCCAGGCCCGCTGCTAGGCGTACCATGTGCTCCATGGTGATGGGTTTGTGTGTGGAGAGCAGGGAGAGATTCGGAGGGAGCAGCGGCGCGCCGGGCCGCAGAAATGGAGGAGTGGCGCGCGACGGACGTCCGTCAGCACGAGCGTCCGCCCAACTCCCCTGCAACTGTCCACTCCCATCCTCCGTCCGTCTTGTGGCTCAGAAAAAAAAATGACACGGTCGCGTAAATTCTCTCCCTTCCTCCCTCTCTCTGAACCCCTACCCCGCCTCACCACTTGCCCCAGTCATCGTCGTTGTCCGTCGACGGCTGGGCGCCCAGCCCCTGCAGACCCTCGGGCGCGACGCGGCGGCCGTTTCCAGCAGCAGCGGGCGCGGCCGTGCTTGGCGCGCCCCACCCGTCGTCGAAACCGTCAAATGCCGGTCCACCAGGCGCGGCGGGCGCGGGCTCGGGAGCGGCGGGTTCGTCGTCAAAGGCGGCCCAGCCCTGGTCGCCGCCGCCGCCTCCACCGTGTTCGCCACCACCGCCGCCGCCCGGCTGCGCCCACGGGTCGTCGGCAGGCAGCGGCTGGTGCGGCACGGCCGACGGCCCCGCCTGACCTCCCCACCGGTCCACGTCGTCGGAGCCGAAGGCGGCAAAGCCGCCACCGCCGCCGCTGGGGCCGGGGCGGCCGCCAGCACCACCGCCGCCTCCGCTGCCTTTCAGCGCACTCAGGTCGACCGCGACACCGTTCTCGCGCGCGACCGCTTCCACGGACGACGCCGCCGCGGCCACGGCGCCCTTCAACATGGCCCACCCTTTCACAGCGCCCGCTTTGGATTTGGCCGCCACTTCGGCGGCTTTGTCCGCGACGCCCGCGTCCACGAGCTCACGAGCCGCGGCGGCTTTTGCGGCCTGGGCGGCTGAACCCAGCGCGCCCAGCCCGCGCGACAGGGCCGCCGTCACCTCGTCCACCGACGGATTGCCCGACGCGCCCGGGCGCCGACCACGGCCACCAGCCCCAGGCGGCGGGCCGGACCCAAACCCGACGTACTTGCCGCCCTGGGAGGGCGGGACGTCGTCGCGGCGCGCGGCGTTGGCCGCGACCCGGCCGGCGAAGAAGCCTTCGCGCGACCGGGCGAGGGCGGCGGGCGACGGCAGGCCGCCCGCGCCGGACGGGGCGAGGGAGCCGGCCGACGCGGCGTGGGGCATGGAGGACGTCGGTCCATCGTTGCCCCAGTCGTCCCAGCCGGCGCCGGCGCCGCCGCCCAGGCGGCCGCCGCCAGGCCGGCGCGCGCCACCGCCGCCGCCGCCGCTGAAGCTGGCGGAGTGCTGCATGCCGCCCGCCCTGGCGGCCGTGGCTTTCTCCTTTTCCTCTGCCGCCACTTGCGCGGGCGTCAGCGGCGGGCTGTAGCTTTTACCTTCCAGCCCGGCCCGAATCTTGTCCCTGAAAAACTCAGCCGCACGGGAATTGTATTTCTGGGGGATGGGGGTGTCGGCCGGCACGCCGTACTCGGCCAGGAAGGCGTTGAGCGCGCCGTTGCCGCCCAACTGCATGCGTTTCAACTGGTCGGCGGACCAGGCGTCCATGGTGACGGAGCTTTGGAGGTCGGGTTTGAGGATGGGATGGAGGGCGTGAGCGGTGGTTGCGGGGGACTGGGTGGCCGCAGAAGGCGCCCTGGTGCTCGCCCGATTCGGCCCGGCATCGCATCATGCCTGACCGGGTCACGTTCCAGGTTGTGGAGCGGGCGCCATGCCCAAGGCCCGCCCCCGAAACCATTGCACTCCTCCATCCATCCATCCATCTATCCAACCCACGCCCATCCACCCAACGCACCGCACAAACGACAGGTGCACGCCCAGGCCGCGGTGCTTGCCAGAGCATTCCAGGCACATGAAGATGCCGTACGAGACGGACGCCCAGGCGGGGCCTTTCGCGCCGCAGTCGACGCAGGTCTGGGTTTTGTGGAGTGGGGTTGGGTGGTTCAGCGACCCCTGGAAGCGCAATCGGCCTCTCTCACCCGCGTGTGCCGGGGCACAGGGCGCGGCGCCTCTCGGTCTTGCGCCACTTTCGCGGCACGCGTTGTCGCGTCTGGTCATCGACCGCAGAGGCAGAACCGCGTTCGGACGCTTTCCAAGCCCGCGGCAGGCGTGGAAACGGAGGGACACCGCAGCGCGCGCGGACGGAGCGCGCACAGGCGCAAAAGACAGAGCGGCCGCCGCGCCATCAAAACACGCACCTTGTTCGACACGTCATCCGTCTGGCAGGCGCGCAGGATGCGCAGGGCTTCGGCGGACGCCATTGGAGATGGGGGTGTGGTGATGCGAGGGAGCGGGAGCGCACGGTTTTTGCTCTCTCCGCCGCACAGGAAAAAACACGAGTGGGCAGCGCGCGTTCGGCCACCACCGCGTCTTTGCTCGACCAGCCCCGCAAGAAAAACGCCTTTCGCCGTGTCGTTCGTGTCGTTGGTGTTACAAGTACAAGGAATCCCCCACCTCTAGCGCACACCCGTCACCACGCCCCCTCCACGCCTTCAAAGGTCCGGCGGCGGGCGTTGGGTGGGCAGGAGGCCGAACCGTTTCTTGCATTCCACGCGCTCGCGGGAGAACTTGTCGTCGGGCGAGAAGCGGGCCGGGTGGGCGGAGTGGGTCGGGGTGTCGCCGACGTATTTCTGCGGTGAGTTGTTTGTGGTGGTGGGAGGATGGCGTGAGTGGTGGCGAGGCGGCGGAGGAGGAGGGAGGGGTGGAGGGAGGGAGGGTGGGCCTCTGGAGGCCCAGGTCGACGGTGGCGGCTGCGAACGGCATGGCCCGTCGCGGTTATTTCTTGTGCGGCCGGGCAACGGCGTGCCAGGGCATCATGCCTCGTTTTGCCGCACCAGATGTGTCGTGTAGTATCTCGACTACTCGTCCGGCGGGACTCGGATGGTGTCACAGCGCACGCACGGCCGGGACGCGACGCACTAGAACGTCGGCCGGCGGCTCGACGGCTGCGTGCAAAAAAACAAACAAACGACCCGTACCTTGAGCGTGTACACACGCTTGCCGTTCTCGTCGAGGGTGTACATGAGGTACATGGCTGCGTGGGATTGAGGGGGCGGGGAAGTGGTCGTAGTGTGCCCGCAAACGGCGGGTGGAGCAAAGGACAGAGTGAAGCGGTGAAGAAGAGTTTCGCGTTTCCAACCTTCTGACCATGGACACATGAAAAAGCGGCTCTTTACACGGCCGCCATCAGAGCACAAAGTCATCCGGCAGCTTGATCTTCTCCCCGTCTTTGAAGCTTGGCAACCCCCGATACGGGCACCCCGCACACCGGTACGCGTCGCCCAGCCCGCACGACCCGCACTGCGACTTGGGGTTTTCGATCATTTCTTTCGTCAGCACGGCTTTTTTGACTTCACCGCCGTTGGCTTGGGCTTCGGCCAGGCCGCACGTGCAGTCCTTGCACGCTTTTTTGGGAGCAGTGGCCGTGCCAGGGGCGCAGGCTGTTTTTTTTTTTTTGAGGGAGGGGATGGCGGCGTGAGGTTGTTTTTTGAGCGAGGGAGTGGCGGCGTGAGGAGCCCTAAACCTGGTCGCGCGTGGCCGGCAAGGAAACAGAGTTGGCCCGCACACGCGCGCCGAAACCAAAGCACTCACCTGCGGGTTTAGCCCGGTCCGCGTCCGTCAGCAGGGCGTCGTCGTCGATCAGGGCGTCGCCACCGGCGTCGTCGCCGTCGTCGTCGGCCGCCAGCTTCCAGGCGGCCGCACCGCCGCCGGCCGGGGCAGTCGTCCCGCCCGCCTTTTTCCGCAGCGGCGCCGCCGCGCCGGGCGACCACCGCGGCTTGGACGCCGTGACCACCTTACCGCCGACTTCCACGTCCACGAAGCCCGCCAGCAGGAAGGCTTTCGTGATGGCCGCCGCATCGACCGGCTGCGAGCATGTGTGTGTGTGTGCGTCGAGAAAGGAGGTTGAGGCGGGCGCCGTCGCGCGAGGTGTCCCCCCCCCCCCCCACACACTTTTGTCGCGCCCGCTCGACGCGCACGCACCTCCTCGCCCACGTGCAGCTTGACGACGCCACACTCGCTGGACGCCGCGTGCGCGGCCAGGCGCAGGACGTGCGCGTCCGCGGCGCCCCCGCCCGCGAGGACGACGGTCGCGTACGCGCCGCGCTCCACGTCGTCGGCCCCCAGCTCGCCCGCCCGCGTCGCGACGACGATGCCGGCGCCGCCGTCCTGGGAGGCCTGGGACTCGAAAACCAGGCCCGGCGGCGTGACCGGGTCAGTGCACAGGAGGAGGACGGACTTGGGCGGCGCCATGGCTTCGCAGGTCTCTCCGTTTCCGGCAGCGAATAGCAATGTGTGCAGCGCGCCCGCGCTCGTCGCTTCGGCACACGGCCGACGCGGGGTGCGGCGCCGCGAAGAGAGAAAAAAAGGTGCGCTGTGTGCCGTTGATCCTGCGGACGCACGCACGCCCTGTCGAGCCGCGCGTCGTGGCCCTTGACCAGTCATGCTGAGCGCGGGCTGCGGCGGCTCGCCCTCCCTCACGCGACGCGTGAGACTGCCTTTTCGCCGCCGATGGCAAGGCCCCGCCTCAAAACAAAAACAACGCGCCACACACACCCTCTCTCACGCTCACCCACCACCCACCCACACGCATGGATGACGACACAGGTGTGCTGTGCAGCTGGACGTGGAGTCGTGCGAACGTCGCCGTGGGTCCTGCGTGACCTCTCGCGTCGTCTTTTCGCTGCTCCCGTTGCTGGCGCGGCGTGCGCTCTCGCTCGCCTCGCCCTCTCGCCGTCCGCTCTCCGCCCTGGCACGCGCGCCCTGGCTAGGGCAGAGCACGCAGGACTAGCTGCCGGGCTTGTGTGCTGCGCGCGGAACAGAGCTCCATAATGACCGACCTGCCGCCCCCGCCCCCCCTCCCGCCGCCGCCGCCGCCGCACGGCGGCGCCGATGCCGGCCTGCCCGGCCCGCCACCCCTGCCGGGTCCACCGCCGCTGCCGCCCCCGCCGCCGACTGCGGGTGGTGCGGGTGGCTTTGGCGGTGGCGGCGCCGCGGACGACGGCGACCGCCGCCGCGCCCGGTCGCCCAGCCCGGCGTACGGCGGCGGTGGTGGTCGGCGCGGCGGTGGCGGGGGTGACGGTTTCGGTGCCGCCCGCCCGCCGTCCGACTACGACCGCCGCGGCGGCGGTGGGTACGGCGGCCCGCGGCGGTCGCGCACCCGGTCCCGGTCGCGGTCGCGGTCCCGGTCGCGCGACCGCGACCGGCGCCACCGCCACCGCTCGCGCTCGCCTGGCCGCGGCGGCGGCGGCGGTGGTGGTGGTCGCCGCGGCCCGCGCCCGCCCATGCCATACCGCGATTTCTTGCTCCGCGAACTGCCGCCCGACGTGGGTCCCATCGAAGCCGAACGCGCTTATTCCGCGTACCTCGCCGATTATTGGGGGTCCGCCGCGCGTGCGGAGTTTGAGCGCGTCCGCGACGACCCGGCCGTCCGCTCGCGCTTCGACCCACGGGACGCGGCCGCGAAGAAAACCGTCCGCGACGAAGCTGCCCGCGCTGCCGCACTGGAGTGGCTGGCCCGCTTCCGGGCGGGCGAAGCCGGGTGGGTGAAACCGGCGGCGGAAGAGGGCGGGAGTGGCGGTGAGGGCGACGAGGCGGCGCCGATGGACGCCGAGGGCGGCGAGGACGGTGGCCGGGAGGGCAGCGCGCCGCCCGCCGCCGCCGCCGCCGCCACGCCGCGCCCTAAGCGGTCGCCCGGCGCCCCTCCGCTCGCGCCATCCCTGTCCTGGGCCCCCGACCGGGTCGCCGCCGACCTGAGGCGGGCCCGCACGATCGCGGCGACGCTCGACGTCGAAAAGGGCGTGGTCGCCGCCCTGGCCGCGGCCGCAGGCGAGGGCGTGGACCCGGCCGAGGCGTCCAACCCGCTGACGGCGGGCGTGGCGCCCGCGCCGTCGGCTCTGGAGGCCCTGGAGAAGGGTGGCGGTGGTGGCGCGGACGCCGGCCCGCCGCCGCCGCCGCCCCGCGCGTCGTCGGCCGAACCGGCCGTCCCCGAAGACCCGGCGGCCGCCCTGTCCGCTCTGGACGACGTGCTGGCGTACCTGTGGGACGTCCACCGCGTCGACTACTACGGCGGCCGCGAAGACTGGGCGTCGCCCGTGCCGCTGCCCGGGTCCGCGGCCGCGGCGGAAGCGGCGGACGCGGCCGTTGCGGCTGCGGTCGCGGCGGCCGAGGCCGAAACCTCCCGCGGCCGGTCCGGCCGCCCGGGCGGGCCGCGGCCACCCATCCGGCGCACGCTGCGCCCGCCGCGCGCCGCCGCGGAAGCCATGCTGGCGGCGGCGGCCGCGGCGGCCGGCGGCGGCGACGGCGGCGGCGCCGACTCGGCCGCGCCGTCCCCTGCGGCCTCGGCGCGCCCCCCGACCGGCGCGGAAGCCCGGTGGAAGGAGACCTACCGCCGCCGCATCGACGGCCACTGGCACGGCCGCCTGCGCCACGGCGACCCCCTGGCCAACCGCGCCCAGGCGGGCGCCGTCGCGGCGGGGCTGGACGCGTGGGTGGAGGCCCAGGTCGTCAAGCACGGCGACGCGCGCTGGGGCAACAAGCTCTCGTCCAAGCTGTTCGTCGGCAAGGAGTTTGTGCTGAAGCACGTGCGCACCAAGCACCCTGCCGCCCTGGAAGCCGCGCGCGACCGGGTGTGCGACGACCTGTACTTTGAGGCGTGGGCGAAGGCGCGGGAAGCGGACGGGCCGCCGCCGGGGATGATGGGTGGGATGGGCGGCGGCCCGCCGCCGCCGATGTGGGGCGGCGGCCCGCCCGGGCCGGGCTTTTACGGCGGGGGTGGCGGCCCGCCGCCGCCGCCCTTGATGATGGGCGGGTACGGGGGCCGTGGCGGCGGCGGGCCACGCGGCCCGCGCGGCCCGCCTGGCGCCCACGGTGGGCGCGGCGGGCCGGGCGGCGGGCGTGGCGGCGGCGGCGGCCGCGGCTACCTCGACCTGGACGACCCGCGCAACAACCGGGCGGTGCTGGACTACGGCGACCTCTGAGCGCGTGGTGAGAGCTGTGCGTGTGTGCGTGTGTGGGTGTGGGCATGTGGGTGGGTGGATGGGTGGTGGGCGTGTGCGCGCGCGCGCGTCGTGTGTGTGTGAGCGTGTGTGTGTGTTTGTGCCGCGGTGAGGGAAAAGGAGAGGGATGCAACAAGAGAGGTGTTTTTTTTTTCTTGGTCGCACACACGGAGTCTCTTCGCCTCCGTCCCGGAGAGCGGCCGCACTCGGCACACGCTTTCCGTCTCCTTCACCGGAGGGCCGCAGACATCCGCTCATTGGCAGGAAAGAACGCCCACGTACCCGGCACCCGGCCACGCCCCCTCACACCCCCGTCGCGTTCTGATGCCCGCCGCGTCCGTCGTGGCCAAGCCTCGCGGCGCCACCGCGGCCGCGTCGACTTCCGCGCCGACCGCCCGCCGCCCCACCCACCTGGCCCGCGTGCCATCCCTCCCGCATCAGAGCGGATGTTGCGGCCTGGCAGGTCGGCAGACCATTTTACGCCGGGCGACCCTGCGCACGGAGCAGGAGGCGTCGACGTCTTCATCGCTGTCTCCGTCGTCGTCCGACGACACCTCCACGCCGCGCTCGGCCTGGCCACCCCCTCCGCCCGCCGTCCCGCCGCCCATCGACGTCGACATCGAGACCGCTCCATCCAACGGCCGCCGCCTGTACGCGTCCACCGACATTGCCGCGCCCGCCTTTGTGGTGTGGAACGCGCTGACGGCCTACGAAAAGCTGGGCGACTTTGTGCCCGGCCTGGCCGAAAACCGGTGCCTGGCCCGGACCGCGGGCGGGTGCACGCTGCTGCAGGTCGGGCAACAATCCCTCGCCCTCGGCCTGTCGTTCAAAGCGCGCGTCGTCCTGGACATCCAGGAACATCCGAACGGCCTGCCCGCGTCGCTGTGGACGGGAGGCGGCGGCGGCAGCGCCGGCGGCGGCGGGCCCGCGCCGCTGGGGGAGGTGTCGTCGGCCGCGTCCGCGTCCGCGTCCGCCTGGGAAGACCTGTACCCGCAACCCCGGTCGCGCCTGCCCGTGAACACGCCCACCCGCGACATCAGCTTTGCGCAGGTGGAGGGCGACTTCGTGGCGTTCCGCGGCGTGTGGCGCATGCAAGAGCTGCGGGGCGGGGAGAGCGAGAGCGAGGGCGACGACCCCGACGCGCCGCCGCCGCCTCCAGGCCCGCGCACGCGCCTGTCCTACGCGCTGTACGTGCGCCCTGCGCCCTGGCTGCCGGTCCACTTAGTGGCACGCCGGGTTGCGGGCGAGGTGGCGGCCAACCTGGGCGCGGTGCGCGCGCACACGGAAAAAGCGTGGAGAGGGGAGTGATGGCTGTGCATTTTTGTTGGAACAAAACCCATTCTTTTTTTTCTCAGCACACGACGACCGCCCCCCAATGAAACACACACACACACACACACATACGCTCACACACAGCGCGCGCCCCCCCTTCACTTCGGGTTGCGCACCACCAGGATGACGCTGTCCCCACGCACAAACAGTTTGGGGATGAACCGGTCCTTCATGACGGGCGCGCCGCGCGTTTTCTTGCCGCTGGCCGCGTCCCGGGGCGCTTCCGTGTAGAACTCGCGCACGCCCTCGAGCAGCAGGTTGCAGTGCCGGTCAAAGGCTTTGACCCGGCCCAGCAGCTTGTGGTTGTTGCGCAGGTTGACGAGGATCTGTGTTTGGGGTGTCGAGTGGGGTTTTGCGTGAGGGAGGCGAGGAGGGGGTTGGGTGGCGGCAGGCGAAGACACAAAACTCGCTCCGCCCGCCGCCCCACATCAACGCACCTGCGTGTTGCTCTTGACGGAGGACGTCAGCACAGAAAGCGGACCCGTCTTGAACAGGGCCTCCTCCCTGGCTTCCAGCTCCTCGGCCGACGGGGCGGCCATGGTGGGAGCGATGCGGAAGCGAGAGCGGCGGCGGCGCTCTGTGAGAAACGAAAAAAACTAGGGGCCTAAAGCTACGGGCTGTGCACGGCGCGGCGCGCGCGTGGATGGGCGGGTGTGCGCACGCGTGCGCGGGCGAGGTGGAGGGATGTGCGCGCCTCAGGACGGCGTGGGCGTGTTCTTTTTCTTTTTTTTTTTGGCTCTGATGGGTGTCGGCCCGCCTCAAACCTTCGACCATATTCTCATTTTTTTTTCATTTTCCGTACGCCATGTCCCGGCCCTCTTCGTCCCACACCCTGCCCGTGTCTTCTAACCTCACGCATCTCTCGATGACGTCGCACAGAAGCGCAGCCGCGAAGGCCGGGCTGACTGGCTCGTGCGTGCGTGGCGCGATGGCAGCGGCGGCCGTGTGTGCTCCTCCGCCCCCAGTCCCACCACTCCCACCACCCGCGCCCGCCCCGTGCCACGCCGCGTACATGTCCGTCGCAATCGTGCCCGGGTGAATGGACGCGACGGCCACGCCGCGCGGCTTGAGCTCGGCCGCCAGGATCGTCCCCACCGCCAAAGCCGCGGCTTTTGATGCCCTGTAGCCAACCATGCCCCCGCTCTCAGACGACACCAGGCGGCACGGCAAGCCCGTCCGTGACGCGACCAGCACGACTTTGCCGCCGGGGCGGACGCGGTTGGCCAGCGCGGCCGCCACCCTGATTGGGCCCAGGGCGTTGACCGCAAACATCGCGGACACGGCCGCCAGGCCGTCCGCGTCCAGACTGGCCGCGCCCGCGTCTTTGGTCATGGCGGCCGCGGACACGACGAGCGTGCGGATGAAACGGTCTCCCACCGCTGCTTTCAACGCTTCTACGCAGGCATCGGACCCGATGTCGATGCCCGGGACGAGCGTGACGGAGGGCGGGAAGTCCGTGGCCGTGCCGCCGGCGCGCACCGTCGCGAGGACGGGGCAGGCCGGGTCGCGGGCCGCGAGTTCGGCCGCGATCGCCGCGCCCAATCCTCTGGACGCGCCGATGACAACGCTGACTTCCGTCGCGCTGTTGGATGGGTCGGTCATTTGTGTGGTGGAGCGTGGAGGCAGTTGGACGGGCACAGGCGGGCGTGCACGGCGCGCGCGCCTCGCAGGGAAAAGAATGAATGCGCAGAAGGATGAGGGTCTGTGTGTGTGTGCACCACACCACCATTCTGCGCCCCTGCAAACATCAAGCCGGGTGCTCCACGGGCGCTTCCACCCCTCCTCCGACCGCCGCCTTCCCCACCGGGTACGCAGAGTCGACTCAGCTCCTCAATGGGCGATTTCAACCCGAACCCGTTCAAGGGTGAGGCGTCCATCCCGCACGTCCCCGAAGAAATTTTTTCAACGCTGTGGCTGGGCTGGCAGGTAAGGAGGTTGGGGTGTGTGTGTGTGTGGTCGCCTTCGCCGCGCGTGCGCGTGCGGGCGTGGAAAGTCTCCCTGGCCGCTGTCCACATGCTGGTCCTATACTATAGGCCTCGCACTACCTGCGCAAAAGTGGCACACGGCCGTTGCGTCCCGTTCCCTTGCCATTGCGCCGCCCCCCGCCTGAATTCGCGACGGCTCGGCCGCACGACCGCACGACCCTCACCCTTCTTCTCTCCCACATCCAACAGGCCGGCCTGACCTTCATGATGCTGCCCGGCCGCATCATGGGTCTGCACCTCCAGCACAACCGCATCAAGTGAGGAGTGGGATGGGGGGATGGGGGGTGTGCGTGAGGCGTCGCGTTTTTTTTTTTTTCCGCGGCCCGACCTGACGACGGCCAGCGATGCATCGGCGTCGTCCAAGTTTCCCTCACGCCCCCGCCTCCCCACCCCTCCAACTCAGCCGTGACTACGCCATCGCCTGCTGCAATGAGGCCGCCCAGGCCAAGGCGGTACGCAAAGGCCGCATCCCCACGCTGGCCCTGCCCAAACCGAGCCCCACCACCGACTCGTGGCCGCGGATGTGGGCCAAACACCTGCACTGGCAAGCCTGGAAGCTGGACCGCCTGGGTGGCGGGCAGGGCGTGCGGCCAGTGTGAGTGTGTGTGAACTGAACTAATCAGCATTGAACTGGGGAGAGAGAGGGGGCGTGGGCGGTGGTGCGGGGTGAAAACGAAAACCTCATGAAGCAAAGACAACCAGGGCGTGGGGTTGGGGGCGAAGCGCACACAGACGCGGGCGCGCGGTTCCCGGCACACGTCTCCCACACACGCACACACACGGCTTGAGGTGCTGCGTCACACGCCGCTCGCAGTGGCTGAAAGAAAAAAAGGAATGGAGACGCTGGTGGAGGGTCGCGCGACGCGGGTCACGACAAAGAGAGGGCGGATGGAAGAAAAAAAACACGCGGACCTGGCCCGCGCCCGGAAAAAGAACAGCCACACGCCCAGCCGACCTCCCTGCACACACACGCGTACACACACGTCCACGCGCCACGACGAGGCGAGAACGCGGAGGGCGCATGTGCGCGGTGAAGTCTCCGCGCAAACGCTCGTACCCCCCCCCCTCCAACCCACCATCCCATCACCTTTTTTCTCTATGTCTCACCTCACCTCCTCCTCATTTCTTCGCGACGGCCGCCGCCCACGCGGACGACGCCTTCTTCGCCAGCCCATCCAGGTGGGCGCCCAGACCCTTGCCGCCCGCCCCACCCCACCCGGCGCTCGTCCACCCACCAGACCCCAGCCCGGCCGCGGAAATGACCGCGCCAAAGCGCGCCGCGAGCGCCTGGCCGATGGCGAAAGCCAGCGCCGCGACGAGCAGGACGGAGAGCAGGCCGTAGCCCGACCCGCCCGCAGTGGCGGCGCGACCGCGGGCCAGGACGTCCAGGCGAGCCTTTGGTTGTGAGGGGAGGGGCGGTTGGGAGGGGCGTGAGGTGCGCGCGGCTCTGTGTTTCTCTGTCCATCCACCCCCCTCGTCCCACCCCTCCCCTCCCCCACCCACCTTTTCCCGCTCCGTGCGGGCCAGCTGGTCGCGCAGGCGGTCCCGCTCCCGGGCCACGTCCTCCAGGCGGGCGCCGCCCGCCGTGCCCGCGGCCGCCAAGCCCGCCCGGCCCAGGCCGGGCGACGCCTCCGAGTCTTCCACGCCTTCGGGCACGGGCGACGGCGGCTTGGCCGGCGCGACCAGCACGACGCGCAGCTTCGTCTGGCGGATGTCCTTGGCCTTGGACGCGTCAAACATGTCGGGCGTCACTTCCCGGGCGTCGGGCCCCACTTTGACGGCCTGGACCAGGAACTTGTCCCGGCAGTCGGCCAGCGAGGCGGGCGCGTCGCGCTGCGCCTGCATGATGACCTGGACCTCCTTGGTCGCGCCCGGCTCCACGATGCCGGACGAGGGGCGGACGCAGTATTTCTTGGGGGACGTGGTCTTGACCTGGTCGGGGTGGAGGAGGGGGCGCGGGGCGGGCGGGCGGGCGTGAGGGGGGAGGGGCACGGACACAGAGGAGCGCCAAGGTTGGACAAGGGATGGAGATCGGCGCGCTCGGTTTTTTGTTTCGCCCCGGCTCCAACCCCTCACCTTGAACGCGACTTTCCCCGACGTCGGGTTGTGCAGTGTCATCGTGCATGGCACGTTCTTGCGCAGCTCGAACCGGAAGCGCAGCTCGCTGGGCGAGAGCGTCAGGAACTGGTCGGACATGATGGTGTTTGTGTTTTTTTTCGTTCTCTCAAGCCAGCAAGCGAGCACGCGGGATGCAGCAGCGACGGTGTGGTGCGGTGCAGTGCGCCGCTCAGCAGGGGCTGGTGGGGGAGGGGGAAAAAGGGGGCGTGGCGTGAGGAAAGGGCGGGCAAAAAACAGGGCAAGGGAAAAAAGACGTTCGGCCCGCGCGAGGAAAACGGCGTGCTGAGAGGCCTTGCCGTCGTCGCACAGCCCATCAGCCCTCACGGGCCAAGCCGACACGGCTGCGCCTTGCCCGGGATCGGGGCCGGTGGCGTGGGAGGAGGGTTGGACGGCGCCGTGGCCGGGCGCCTTCCGCACAGCGTCGCGCGTCTCGTGGGCGCGAATGGAGCCACGGCTCTCTGCACTCTCGCGTGCGAGACGGAGCCAAGGGGAGGCGGCAGCCACTCAGCTCGGTCACGGCGAACGCATGGAGCACTGCCTCGGGGCGTGCGGCGCGGAAAGACGGCAAGGGACGACCGGCTACTAGCCCGTGCTCGTTCAACAACACACGCACCGTTTTTTTCCTTTTTTTCGCTTTGAGCGCGCTCTTTCGGCTCTCTCTGTCTCTGTCTCTCTCTCTCTCTCTCTCTCTCTCTCTCTCTCTCTCTCTCTCTCTCTCTCTCTCTCTCTCTCTCTCTCTCTCTCTCTCTCTCTCTCTCTCTGTGTGTGTGTCTCACACACACACAGTGTCTGTCTCTCCCTCATTCACGCTTTCCCACTCGCGGCCCGAAACGGGGGGCCTGCCTTGTCCTCGTGGCACGCCTGCACGCGCGCGAGGCCGACACACACACTCCTGCGCTACACCCACACCCACACAGCCCTCGCGGGTGTCGTCCGGGTCTTGGCGTCGCGGCGGACCCCTTTTTCGTCTGGCTTGACGGCCAGTGCGCGAGACAAAATGGCCGCGCTCGGCGAGGCCGCGCCCGGCGCCGGCCTCTTGCCGGGCGAAGACGTCGGCACGCTGGCCGAGGAGTCTGCCACCATCTCCGCGGCGGACATCCAGGTGGGTTTGGTGTGGGGTTGAGGGGGCCGCGGCGGTGGTGGCGGGACGGATAAGGCGGCTGCGGTGACGCGGACGGGCGCGTGAGCGGCGGCGCGGCGCGAGGAGGAACGGCTGCTGTGGCGTGCGGAGGGTAGACCTCTCTCTGCTGTTCCACTGACCTGACGTGTAGACGCCCGGCCATCGAGTGGCCGTGTCGGAACGGCAAACAGCTCGTTCCTCGCTCGACGGCGCCCCGTGCAAAGGCGACGATGCCTGCACGCAGCCGCGCCGGCGACACCCCCGTCCCCGACCCGACCTCAGCACACCCAAACCTCACCCATCCCGTCCGTCCGTCCCCCACCCAACCCCAACGTCCCCCAGACCGTCCAAAACCTGATCGAACAGTGCCTCCAACTCTACATGTCCCAGCGGGAAGCCATGTTCACGCTGCAGGCGCACGCGTCCGTCGCGCCCGGCTTCACCGCCCTCGTGTGGGGCCAGCTCGAAGCCCAGAACGCCGACTTTTTCCGTGCATACTACCTGCGCCTGAAGCTGAAGGACCAGGTCGTCCTGTTCAACCACTTGCTGGAACAGCAGGTGTCCATGCTGCAGCGGGTGGGCGGCGGCGGGAGTGGTGGCGGCGGCGGCGGCGGCGGTGGCGGCGGTGGTGGGGCGGCAGCTCTCGGCTCGCTCGCCGCGCCGCCGCCGCCGCCGGCCTTGTCGCCGACGCCGCCGGGCCTGCACGACGGTGCAGGTGGTGGACCTGCGGCAGGGGGAGCACCACCGGGCATGCCCCGCAATTTCTCGTTGTCCGACCTCCACGATTTCGCAGGGTGAGCGCGCGTGCATGGAATGGGTGGCGGGTGTGGTCCGGCTCTGAAGTTTTTCCTCTCTGTATCAAAAGTCTTGACCCCGTTCATTTTTCTCCATTCGGACACTCTTAGTGGTGGTGGTGTGCACGGGACGTTGCGAAACAAAAAAAAACAGTCACACCGTGCTGCGAAGCTACAACTGCTGCTGTCTCTCTCGGGAGCAAAAACACGCACGCTCTCTCTCTCTCAACTCGCTCTCTCTCATCATCCTCACGCCCGTTCCGTCACCGCAGCCCGTACCCGCGCGGCGGCGTCGTCGGCGTGTCCACGATGCCCGACGACGAAGGGGACGGCGGCGGCGGCCCGCCCCACACATCCCGCCGCTCCAGGCGCGCCACGCCGTCCGGCCCGACCGCCAGCTTTTCCCACGTCCCGTCCAGGGGCTGGGGCTGGGCGTCGCCGCCGCCGCCCTCGCCGCCCTTGCGTTTCGCCCCGCCGCCGGGCAGGATGGGGCCTTCGGCCCCACCGTCTGCCCGGCGCCCAAAAGCGTACGCACTGCTGCTGGTGGGGGCCACGCTGCCGGGACTCCGCGGCGGCGGCGGCGGCGCGCCCACACCGCCCGGCGGCGCGGCGGCCGAGGGGCGGGCCGGCTCCCGGTCCACCACGCCGCCGACGGGGACGGCGGCGAGCTCGGCCACGGTGGGCACGCGGACCACCTTGTTGGGTCCGGGCGCCCAGGCCACGATGGCCATCTGGCGCTGGATGGCGGCGGGGCCCAACAGCCCGGGCGGCGGCGGCGGCGGCGGCGGGTCGCCGCCCGCCCCGTCCTCCGCCGCCCACCCGCCGCCGCCGCCGCGGTCTTCCTCGCCCCGGTACGTGAAGGTGACGACGCCCTCCGCATCCTCCGACACCTGCCGCGTCCAGTCCTGCTCCTCCAGGACGACGTACTTGTACTCCACGGCCGACCCGGCCGGCAGTTCCAGCTCCGCGCACCACACGTCGCCGGGCGACCAGGCCATGGGCACCTTGGAGATGGAGACGAACGACCAGCCAAAGGGGATGGTGGACCCGCCGATGCACAGCATTTGACGGCTGCCGAGGCGGGTGGGAGGGGGGCGGGCGGGGTGCATGTGTACGTGAGAGAGAGAGAGAGAGAGAGAGAGAGAGAGAGAGAGAGAGAGAGAACGGGACGGGGAGAGACCGCGTCGCACGCGGGCAGCGGGTTGGCGCAAGCCGATGCGCGAGGGCACACACGCCGCGCCGCACAGCACAGCCCTTCCGGCCCAGCCTCACACGCACACACGCACACACACACCCCTTCCTTTGCCTGCCTCACCTGTGCACGCGGTAGTGGACGGACAGGCGGACGCGCACGGTCTGGGCGGGCGGCACGCGGGACGAGGACGAGGGCTGTTGTTGCTGGAGCGCCGACGACGGTGGGAGCGGCGGCCTGCTGCTGCTGCTGCTGGACGGTGACGAGCCGTCTTCGTCGCCGCGCAGGCTAGACGCGGCCTTGATGCGCGTGGGCGTGGGGACGCCCGCCGGGCGGCCGGACGCGCAGGCCGGGCGGCAGGGCCGCGGCGCCGCAGCCGATGGTGGCGCCGCCGCCGGCGCGAGCGGCCGTGCGGCGGCGGGAGGCCGCATTTTTTTGGGAGCGCGCGGTGCGGTCGGAGGTACAGGTTGTGAAGGACCGGGTCCGCGTCGCGTGGAAAAGGGAGGGCGCCGCGATCGCCGGCCGGCCGTGCTCTCCTGCTCTCTCCTTTTTCGCTTTTGGCGCGTGTGCGACTGGCGGCGCTGCCTCTCCATTCATCCATCCATCCATCCATCCATCCATCCATCCACCCACCCCAACCCTCTCGCCTCGCCCGTCTCTCATAAAAAGCTACAACTCCAGCCGTGCTCCACGCCCGCCGCGGCCTCCCCTGCCCCCTCGCCCACTTCCGCGCCCCAGGGGCAGCGCGCCCAGCCGGTCGGCCAGGGAGGAGACCTCCCCCTCCATCGCGGACGGACCGCTGCCCCGCCCCCGCCCACGCCCACGCCCGCCGCCGCCATGCGCCAGCAGCCCCGCCATGTGCATGGCCGTCAGCGCGACTGGAAAACCGTGGCGACTGACCAGGTGGCTGGCCCTGTCCCTGTCGCACGCGAAGCGGCGGCCGCAGCCCTCGACCAAGCAAGCAAACGGGGGAGGCGTGGTGGTGGGCGCACTCCCGTCGTCGCCCTTCCCACGACTCGCCGCAGCGACACGCGCTTCAAAAAACGCGTCGTGCCCTTCTTCGATGTGCAAGGCGAGCAGGTGAGCCGACGGCAGGCGGGCCCGGCAGGCCGCGCAGACGTGGCGGGGTGGGGATGGTGGTGGCGACGGTGGGGGTGGAGAGGGAACACCGCCGCCGCCCTCACCGCCGCCCGCCGCCTGTGCCGCGCGCAGCGCGTCACCCTCTGCGAACAGCGGGTCGTCCAGGGGCAAAGCCATGCGGTCGATGGGCGAGGTCTCGACGTCCATGCTCACTCTTTCCGTCCCGCCAGGTCGGCGACAGCGGACCGCGCAGACGCTAGAGCCGCGACCGGGTCGTCCGCGGCCTCTGCCCTGGACGCGGCGTTCGCGGCGCGGACGGACGCCCGGCGGGCGAGCGTGTCCTGTGTTTGTGTGCGTGCGTGGGGATAGAGTGAGGAGGCCGCCCCATCCATTTTTTTCCATCCCAACCCATCCCCATCCCCATCCATCTCTTCTCACCAGCTCTTCGTCTGCCGCTGCACAGGCCGCGTCTAACGCCTGGAGGGCGGCCGCTTGAGCTGCGGCCGCGGCGTTCGGGTCGGCAGACGGCGCGGACAGGGAGGCGGCTGTGTCGGCGAGGGCGGAGAGGAAGGACTGTGTGCGGATGGAGGGGCGGGCGGGGTGAGCGAGTCGGAGCGCGTCGGCGTCTGGGCTTTTCGCGCGTGCGACCGCACGGCTGGCGTACCTCAAACTCGCGGCCCAAATTCTCGACAGCCATATGAAGCGGGCACCTGGGTATCTGTGCGCGGGAGTGTAGGACCAGGCCGTGGGCGGACCAGGCCGTGCACGCGCGTGCAGGCGCGCTCAGAAAAAAAGTGGAGTGGAGAGGCGTGGCCACGCCCAGACCTTGCACCCGCGCGTTGCGCGCCTGAAGAAAGAGAAAGAGAGAAGGAAACCGCACTCAAACGCCGCCATGCCCGCCCTCGGTTCGGACGTCGAAGCCAGCCTGCGCTCCCTGCTAGATGTCAGCCTGGACGCGCCCCAGGGCGCGGACGGCCCCGTGTTCCTGGGCGATTTGAAGAAGGTGAGTGCGCCGGCAGCCATTGGCTTTTCGTTGTGTGTGCCTGCCCGCCACGGCCGCCACTCCACCACGGCGTCCCCAGCCACTGCACGGACGCTCCGGACCGTTCCGTAGCCACCTGTTGATCCGCGGGCCGGACGGGTAGCCTGCGCGGACGCGCACGCATTCTTTTCCACACACGCTCGTGCGCGCGCTCCCTCTCCCCCTCCTTTTCGCTGTCCATGTCCCATCCATCCCTCCACCCACGCCGCCCGTCCAAACACGACAGGAGCTCGCCGCCGAAGCGGCCGCCGCCCCCCCTCCCACAACCCCTCCCACCACCGCCTCCCTCTCAAAAGACCTGCTGGAACGCGCCCTCGTCGCCCGCCTGGGGCTCGGCCTGGGCCCGCCGCTGGCGCCCACCCCGCTCGGGTATCTGATGGGCGTGTACGGCCGCGCCGACGCGGAGCTGCGCCGCCTGCCCGCCAGCGCCGCCGCCGTCCCGCCGTCCGTCACGGACCGCCGCGCGGTGTTGACGGCCGCCAAGGAGCTGGCCGTGTCGTACGCCGGCCTCACCCTGCACCTGGACGCGTTCCCGCAGCCGCCGGCCGCGGCCGCGCGCGGCCACCTCCAGCTCCTGGACGCGCTCGTCGCCCGGGACAACGAGCGGTGTGCGGGGGGGCTGCTGGCGGGCGGCCTGCTCGTCCCGCCATCCGAAGCCGGCGCCGGCGCGTCCGACCCGGACGGCCCGCACGGCTCCCCGCCGTCCCCGCCCGGGTTTTTCGAGGCGTACTGCGACCGCTTTGCGGACGAGGGCCTGGCCGACGCGGTCGACGCCATCGCCCGGGACCTGGGCCGCCGCCTGAAGGCGGCTTCCCCCCTGAGCACCAAGTGGCAGCAGCCCCTGCGCCTGTTTGTCCAGCTGGCCTCCATTCCGTCCGCCGCCAAGGCGCTCGTGTCGTCGCCCGCGTTCCTGCCCCCGCGCCTCGCCAACGGCCGCGCCGTCCAGACGTCCACGCTCCTGGGGCCGGCGTTCGGCCTGTCGTACGTGCCCGACGTGACCGGCGCCTTCTCGCGTGAAGTCGCGGAAGCGGCGGGCAGCCTGCTGGGCATCAACGGCGGCGGGCCGGGCGCGGCCGCCGCGACGGCCGACACGCTGACGGCCACGCAGGAGGCCATCCAGGCGGGCTTGCACGCCCTGACCATGGCGCTGCTGCGGGGCAAGGCGACGCGGGAGCCCATGCTGGCCTGGCTGGGCGCGGCGCTGGCGTCCAACGAGGAACGGTCCAAAATGCAGCCGGACCTGCGGGCGGCCGCCTCGCACGGCTGGGTGCTGAACGTGTCGGCCGTGCTCGCGCGCGCGTGCGAGCCCTTCCTCGACCCGTCGTCCGGCAAGGCCTGGGGCAAGGTCGAGGCGTCGTACGTCGCGGACGGCCGGGTGGACTACACCACCGCCACCCGCCTGGCCGCGGACGAGGCGGAAGCGGCGGCCTGGGCGGCGGACGTGCACGGGCGCCGACTCGGCGGCGGCGCAGGTGCGGCGGCGCCCGTCTCTCCCCCTCCCCCGCCCGCCTCGCCGTCCCCGCCCTACGCCTTCATCTGTGAGTGCTTCTGGATGGCGGCCAAAGCCGCGCAGCTGGGCCCGGCCCGCCTCGCCGACGAAGTCCGGTCGCTGGCCACCCGGCTTCACTACTGGGCGGCCGACGCGGCGGCCGCGGACGAGGCCGCGGAGCGCGGCGGCCACACGCCGGCAGGCGCGGCCGCCCGGGCCCAAGCCGCCGAGCTGCGGCGGGCCATTGAATCCACGCGCGCCTACCTGGCCCTGGCCATGGTCGCCGTGCGCGACAAGGACGCCGCCGCCCGGGCGGTCGCGTTCTGGCGCCTGGCGGCGGCGTGGCTGCTGCGCGAGGCGTCGCCGTCGGCCGCGGCCGGCGGGCCCGTCGAGGTCCCGCTCCCGCCGCCCTCGCCCGCCTGGCGGTGCCTGCCCGAAGCCCTGCTCACAGACATGGTCGACATCCTGCGCTCCATCCCGGGCGATGCCCTGGACGCCGCCGCCGCCGGCGGCGGCGGCGCGCCGGCGGAGATCGTCAACCTGGTCGTCGTGCTCGTCGCGTCGCCCGGCCACGTCCGCAACCCGTTCGCCCGCGCCCAGCTGGCCCAGCTGCTCCACGACTGGCTGCTGCCCGACGCGCAGGCGGACGACGGCGACGTCCGGGCCGCCGCGGCCACGCCCCCCTCCGGCGCCGTGGCGGCCGTCGTCGCGGCCGACCCGCTCGCGCGCGCGCACCTCGTCCCGTCCCTCATGACCCTGTACGCCGACATCGAGCACACCGCCCGCAACACGGCGTTCATGGAAAAGTTTGGCGTGCGCCTGGCTGTGTCCCGGGTCCTGGCCCACCTGTGGACGCTGCCGGCGCACCGGGCGACGTGGCGGGCGACGGCGGCGACGGGCGCGGCGAGCGCGCGCGACGAGGCTGGGCGGGCGGCGCCGCCCGACGACCCCAGCCCCCCGTCCCAGCCGCCCACCATCGTCGGCGCGCCCTACGTCGCCGAGTCCACCTACGGCCGGTTCATGCACTTCTTGGCCACGGACGCGACGTACCTGCTGGACGACGCGGTGCAACGCCTGGCCAAGCTGGCCGACCACGGCAAAGCGGTCGCGGACGCGGCCGCGTGGGCGGCGCTGCCCGCCGCGACGCGGGAGGAGAAAGAGGCGGCCGCGCGCGAACACGCCCAAGCCATTCCGGGCTACCTGGACCTGGCGTCCGCGTGCATCGACACCATCGGCTTCACCACCGCCGACCCGGCCACCGCCGCGCCCTGGCTGTCCCGCTTCATGGCCAGCCGCGTCGCGGAAACCCTCAACTACTTCCTGAAGCACCTGGCCGGGCCGCACCGGTCCAAGCTGAAGGTGGCCGACCCGGACGCCCTGCACTGGCGGCCCAAAGACATGCTGGCGTCTTTGGCGGCGGTGTACGTCAATTTGGCGCGCGCGGCGGCGGCGGCGGGCGGCGACGCCGGGCGCGCGGCGTGGGCCGCGGCGCTCGCGTCGGACGACCGCTCCTTCTCGCCCGGCCTCATCCCCGCCGCCATCGAAGTCCTGGCCGCCTTTGACCTGCTGTCGGAAGCGGACCTGGCCACGCTCGCTGCGCTGGGCGACGACGCGGCGGCCGCCGCGTCCGGCGCCGCGGCCGCCGCGGCGGCCGTTGACGCCGGGGAAGCCGACGACGCGCCCGAAGACTTTTGCTGCCCGATCACCATGGCCGTCATGGACGACCCGGTCATGCTGCCCCAGTCCCGCACCGTCATGGACCGGGCCAGCGTGGAGCGGGCGCTGCTGTCGGACCCCGTGGACCCGTACTCCAAGTGCGTGTGGGTGTTCCGCTTTTCTTCAGGTGTGGGTGTGTGGTTGCGGACAGAAAAAAAACTCACTCGCACACGCGCATCGCCCCATCCCCAACCCAACAGGACGCCGCTGACCATGGCGGACGTCATCCCGCAGCCGGAGCTCAAGGCGCGGATCGCAGCGTGGCGGGCGGAGCGGCGGGCTCAAGCCGGGAAGTGAGGGAGGGAGTGGGGCGGGATGGATGGATGGGATGGAGAGCGGTGGGGATGGAAGAGAAGTGCGCGCGCGCGCGCGCCTGTGTGTGTGTGTCTGTGTGTGTTATGCGCCTGGCCTTTCTTTTTTTTTGCTTTGAGTCCCTGGACGGCCGCGGTTGGGCGTGGCGGCGAGAGTTGGGATGGATGCAGGCGGACGGGAGTGAGGGAGGGGCAGAGAGGGTGCCGAGGTCGAGAGCGCGGTCGGCCTGGCCCGCACGTTACTCTCCTTATCCGCGAGAGACAAGAGACTCGCGACAAACCATGCAGCCGCCCGGCCGGCCGGCTGCCGCGCGCCCGCCGCGCGCGGTAGTCGCGCCGTACAGGCTGTCCAGTTTGCGAGGTCGGCCGCCCGCCGCGACGCCGTCGTCCTCCTCGCCCGCCGGCGGCGGCGGCGGCGCGTCGGCGTCGACCGACGCATCCGGCCACCACCACCACCACCCCCGCCCGTCCTCGCCCCACCCGCCGGCCCGCGGGTCGGCGTCCGGCTCCCGGCGGGACGTGTCCACGCACGCTGGCATGCGGTCGTCCAACGCGGCAGCTGCTGCCGCAGCGGCGAGTGCCGCGCCGACGGGGGAAGCCTCGACAGCGCGTCAGGCTCCTGCTGCTGCGCCAGACGCGGCCGCTCTCGTCGCCCGGCTGGAACGGTCTCTGTCCCTGCAGGTGCGTGGCGTGTGTGTGTGTGTGTGTGTGTGTACGGGAGGGAGGGAGAGGTGTGGCGCGGCTGCCGGTCAATTTGCGGGGCAACCGCGCGCCCGTTCGCGGTGCCTGGCCCCTGCCGGAAGCAAAGGCCGTGGCTTTCCGTCGCGGCTTTCCGTCGCGCCCGCGCGCTCGGTTCCTGGCGTCCGGCACCCGCCGTTCCCTCCCTGTGGATCGTCCGGGCCGTGGAGGACAGCCTGGCAGGGGACGACCGTCCCGGATGGGCTCACACGCCCGCTCGCGCCTCCGCTTCCACGCCCGCGGCAGTTTGCCCGACCCGCTCTCCCAATTGCTCGCTCACCCTCTTTCCCGCCTCCCTCCCACCCACCCACAGGACGCCGCATCCGGCCCCAGCACCAGCGCGGCCGCCGCACCGCCGCCGAGTAGCACCAAGCCCCGCCGCGGCCGGAGGACGGCTCCTGGCGGCGAGGCGACGGCTGCCCCCCAACCTCGCACGCGGCACGCCGCGGCCACGTCGCCGCGCGGCGCGGCTGTATCTGCGCCGACCGACGCCGGCCGGCCTGCCACCCCTCGCCGCGGCCGGCCCAAGGCAGGCGGGAAGGACGGTGGACCCTCCAAGGGGGGCGCGACGGCGGCCAAGGCCGCGGCCGGGCCGGACCGGCCGCCCGCGCGGGCCGCCCCGGGCGGGGCGCTTTCCCCTCCGACCCGCCAGGCGCCGGGCCGCCCCGCCGCCCAGCTGCGGCGGTCGCGCCCGCCGCCGGCCCGGCCGCCGCCGCCGCCCGCCGCGTCCGCCGACGACCCGCCGCCCGCGCCGTCGACTCGGCCGGGCCGCGGCCGGCCGCGCGGCTCGGCGTCTGGCAACAAGGCGCCGCCGCCCGGGCCGCTGACCAGGCCGTCCCCGCCTGCTGGAAGGGGGGCCGTCGCCCGCTTTGGCCTGGACGACGGCGAAGCCGCCGCCGTCGCGGGCGTGCTGGGCCCGCTCGCCCAGCGGTCCGCCGCCCTGTCCACGCCCATCCCGCCAGAGCTCGCCGACACGGCGGAGGCGGAGGACCTGCGCGTCATGATTGCGCTGGACGACCGCATGCGCAGCGGGCGCAACGTTGTGAAAGCGCGGTCTGCCCTCGCGTCCGTCGTGCCGGGCGCGCCGCCGCCCGCGACGGGCCCGCCGCCCGTGGCCGGTGCTGCTGCTGCTGGTGGTGCTGGTCCTGCTCCTGCTGCTGCTGCGGCGACGAAGGCGGGCAAGAAAGCCGCGGCGGGCGACGAGGCCGAGGGCGGCGCGGCCGCCGCCAGGCCGCTCGCGCCCTCGGCCGGCGCCGACAGTTTCATGGGCCAGCCCGCGGCCACGGCTGCGGCCGACCCGGTGTCCGGCCTCTTCGTCATGCTGGGCCACACCGGCCTGCTCACCCGCGAAGCGGAGACCCGCCTGTCGCAGATCGTGCGCAAGGGCGTCGCGGCCGCCGCGGCCGGCGACCGGCTCTCCGCGCGCCTGGGCCGCGCGCCCACGGTCGGCGAAGTCGTCTCCTCCCTGGGCCTGCGCTCCTCCGCCCACCTGCGCCTGCTCCTGGCCAACCGCCAGGTCGCCCAGGACCTCATGGTCCAGTTCAACCTGCGCCTGGTCATCCACACGGCCAAGCGGTACACCAACCTGGGCCTGGAACTGGCCGACCTGATCGCGGAGGGCGTCGCGGGCCTCACCCGCGCCATTGGCAAGTACGACGCCGACCGCGGCTTCAAGTTTTCCACGTACGCCATGTGGTGGGTGCGCCAGGCCATCACGCGCGGGCTGTCCGACCAGTCCCGGGTCGTGCGCCTGCCCGTCCACGTCGTCGACGCCGTGTCCAAGCTGCGGCGCGCGGCCAAGGCCCTGGGCTCGACCGTCTTTGAGTCGCAGGACGCCCTGCACGCCGCCCTGGCCGAAGCCGTGGGCCTGCCCGTCGACAAGGTGGTCAGCTACCTGGCCGCCGCCCGCACGACCCGGTCCCTGGACGCGCCGACGTCGGGCACGGGCGCGGACGCTGGCCTCGGCGCGGCGTCGGGCGGCGGGTCGGCCGGCTCCGGCTCCGGCTCCGCCGCCGACACGACGGCCGACCCCATGAACGAGAGCCTGGTGTCGTCCGCGCCGACGGACGTGCTGGACGGCGGGGCGACGGGGCCGGGCGGCGGCCCGGGCGACGAACCCATGGGCCTCGGCGCCGGGCGCGGCGACGAAAACAGCGATGGCGCCGCCGCCCGCGCCGCGGCCTTGCGCACGCACGGCGTCCTGCGCCAGCGCCTGGACGCCGTGCTGGCGTCCCTGCCACCCCGCGAGCGCAACGTCCTGCGCCTGCGCTACGGCCTGGCCGCCCCCGGCGGGCGCACCATGACGCTGCTGGACATTTCGACCGCGTACGGCGTGACGACGGAGCGCATCCGCCAGATCGAGGACGCCGGCCTGCGGCGGCTGCGCGACCCGCTGCGGGCGGCGGGCGTGAAGGACGCGGCGGAGCTGGTGAGCGCCGCGGACGCGGGCGGCGTGGCCGCGGCTGATGAGGTCGCGGCGCTGATTGCGCCGCCTGGCGTGGAGGCGGGCCCCGAGGTGTATTGAGGCGGTTGTTGTGGAAGAGCGCGCGCCGCCGCGGCGCGCGCGAGAGAGACAGGGAGAGAGGGAGGGACAGAGGGAGGGAGAGAGAGAGCGGATTCGTCCCCCCCCACCTGGAGAGAGAGTGTAGCAACAAAAACAAAGAGTGATCCGGCGGTGAAAAGGATGGAGGTGGAGGGTGGAGAGGCCAGTGGCGGGTTCCCCAGTGCAGGCCGACGCACTGGCTCGCACGCCACCACATTCGCACGGCACACCGTCCCGACGCACCCGCCCTCTCTCCTCCACGCCTTTTCTCACCTGCATGCAGTCCCTTCTGGGCCGGAGCCTGGCCGGCGGCCGCCTGGCCCCGGCCGCCCGGCGCCTGGCCAGGCAAGCAGCGAGCGCCGGCGGGCGTCAGAGCGGCGACGGCTCGGCCGCGTCCGCACCCTCCCCCGCGCCGGCGCCGGGTCGCTCCGCCATCACCACCAAAGCGGCTGCCGGATCGTGCGTTTGGAGCTGACTGATGGGGGAGGAGCAGGCATCCGTGCACAGGGCCGTGCGTGCATCGTGTCGACCCCCCCCCCATGCGCAGGAGCTAGCCACCACAAAAACCACTCACACCGACCCCCCTCGCATCCACCCTTCCCCACACCAAAACCAACAGCGACGCGCCCGCCGTCACCAAGGAAGCCAAGGCAGCTGGCGGCGGGCCCAAGAAAGGCGGCAGCGCAGGCCCCAAAAAAGCCGCGGCCGCCTCCTCCCCGCCGCCGCCGCCGTCGTCGTCGTCGGAGGCGGACGTGATCGACCTGCGCACGACCAAGGCCGCCAGCCTGCGCGAGGCGGGCCAGGAGCCGTACGCGTACAGCTTTGCCCGCACGCACACCGCTGCGGCGCTGGCCGAAGAACACGCAGGCTTGGAACCGGGCGGCGTGGCGGAGCTGGGCGCGCCCGTCTCCGTCGCGGGCCGCGTCATGGCGCGCCGGGTCATGGGCAAGCTCGCCTTCATCAAGCTGGCCGACGGGTCGGGCTCCGTCCAGCTGTACGTCGACCGGGCGGCGTTGGACGCGACCCGCCCCGGCGCCTTTGCTGACGTCAAAGCCCTGGTGGACGTGGGCGACATCGTGGGCGCGACGGGCGGCGTGCGCCGCACCGAAAAGGGGGAGCTGTCTGTCGCGGCCGACGCGGTGACCGTCCTCACCAAGGCGCTGCGCCCGCTGCCCGACAAGTGGCACGGCCTGGCCGACGTGGAGAAGCGGTACCGCCAGCGGTACGTGGACCTGATCGTCAACCCGGACGCGCGGGCCGCCCTGGTGGCGCGCGCCCGCATGACGGCCGCCATCCGGCGCGAGCTGGAAGGGCGCGGGTTTTTGGAGGTGGAGACGCCCGTGCTGGAAGCGGCGGCGGGCGGGGCGGACGCCCGGCCTTTCACGACCTTCCACAACGCCCTGGGCCAGCCGTACGCCCTGCGCATCGCGCCCGAGCTCCACCTGAAACGCCTGGTCGTGGGAGGCTTTGAACGCGTGTTTGAGATCGGCCGCGTGTTTCGCAACGAGGGCATCTCGACGCGGCACAACCCGGAGTTCACGGCGGTGGAAGCGTACCAAGCGTACGCCGACTACGGCGACATGATGGACTTGGCGGAGGCCCTGATCCGGGAGGCGGCGCGCGCGGTGACGGGCGGCACGGCCGTCACCTACCAGGGCGACGCCATCGATTTCGGCCCGCCCTTTCGGCGCGCGACCATGGCCGACCTGGTGGGCGAGGTGACTGGGCTCCCGGACCCGGCGGCCGCCTTTGGGCCGGACGCCGACCTGGACGCCGCCCGGTCCACGGCTGCCGCAGCCCTGCAAGCGGCGGGCGCGCCTCCCACCGCCGCGGCGTCCGCCCCGACGCCCGGCCACGCCCTCAACGCGCTGTTTGAGGAGCTGGTCGAGCCGACGCTCCTGTCCCCCACCTTTGTCCTCGACCACCCGGCGTCCCTGTCGCCCCTGGCCAAGCCGCACCGGTCCACGCCCGGCGCGGCCGAACGCTTTGAACTGTTCGTCGCGGGCCGGGAACTGGCCAACGCGTACTCGGAAGCGACGGACCCGGTCGACCAGCGCGCGCGGCTGGAGGCCCAGGTCGCGCGGCACGCGGCCGCGGCCGCGGCCGCCGCGGCGGCCCGCCCGGCCGGCGCCGCCGCCAAGGACGACGACCCGGACCAGTACCCTGTCGAGGTGGACACCGACTTTGTGGCGGCGCTGGAGTACGGGCTGCCGCCCACCGGCGGCCTGGGCATCGGCCTCGACCGCCTGGCCATGCTGCTGACGGACAGCCCGTCGATCCGGGACGTGATCGCATTCCCGCTCATGAAGCGGGTGCCGCCGCCGCGGGGCGGTGGCGGCGGCGGCGGGGGAGGGAGTGGGGGCGAGGAGGAGGAGGGCGACTGAGGGGGGAGGGCCTGTGCGCAACGGGAGGGTGAGGCCCCCGCGCGTGTGTGTGTGGACAGGACAACGCACACGCAATGAAAAAACTAAAAACCCAACCTGGCTCCCTCTCTGCGCCCCATCCCCGATGGCGGTGCCACCCCCCCCCCCTCTTTGTTTTTCTCTCCTCGACCCCCTCCCACGCCCTCTGACTCACGCATCACTCGAGTACTGGAGCACCAAGCTCTTCGGCCCTGGCCCCGCCGGCCCACCCACCGCGAATTGCACGCGCAGCCGCTTCGTCAGCGCGTACGTCAGCGTGCACGCCGCGCCCGCGCCCGCGTCGCCGTCGCGCAGGGGCCGCGCGAGCGCCGCGCGCAGCGACGCGCCGACCTGGACCTCCACCTCCGTGCCCAGGGCCAGCGATTCCAGCAGGGCCGACGTCGCGGACGACGACGGGGACGAGCCGCCGGCGGCGGACGGGTCGAGCGACAGCAGGCCGGGCAGGGCGGGCGCGGACACCAACCTCCACCGCGCCCCGCCCAGGCGGCCCTGCGTCTCTAGGCGGGGCAGCAGGCCGGCCGCGGCCGACGCGGCGAGCGACGACAGCGCGAGCGACTGGCCGTCGGCCGCGACGAGCGCCCGCGCCAGCGCCGCCTCGAACAGGCGGGCCGCGTCGGGCGCGGCCAGCTCGCGCCCCGCCGCGTCGCCGCCCACGCCGCCCGCCGGCCCAGCGGGCCCCGCGATGGGCGTCAGCACCAGGCCAGACCGCCAGCCAGACGCGCGGACGCCGGCCACGGCCGCGCGCACGCCCGCGCCGCGCAGCGCGAGGTCGAGCGTCGGGTCGAGGGCGGGGCCGCCGTCGAACAGGACGCGGTTCGCGTGCTCCCGGTCCAGGACGAGCTGTGTGGCCAGCAGGTTGACTTCGCCAGAGTCCAGGGAGATGGCGCCGCGGACGCGCAACGCGGCGCCGGCGGTGGTGGGCGGCGCGCCGCCCAGCTCGCCGCTCAGGGCCAGCTGGCCCGCCAACGCTACGTTCACGACAAAGGGGTAGACGCCGCGCAGGTCCGGGCCCAGGGTGAGTTCCAGGCCTCGCAGACTGATGCCCGGGCCGGCGGGAGCCGGAGGCGGGCGGGTGGTCGGCGGGGCGGGCGGCCGGCCGTCGGCCGCCGCAGCCGGACCGCCACCACCACTCCCTCCCACCCCACCACCACCCTCGCCCTCCAACTCGCCCGGCGGCACCAGGGACAGGACGCCTTTCGACAGGCGGACGGACCCGCCGACGGCAGGAGACGACGCGGCCCGGCCCACCGTCAGGGCTGCGTCCAGCACTCCCGAGTAGAAGGGGCGGGCGCGGACGTCCAGGGCGGCCAGGTTGACCGCAATGCCGGTCGGTGGCAGGGCGGGGGACGGAGGCGGCGGCGGCGGCACCCCTCCAACCGCGTCGGACACGGCCGCGGCCACAGGCTCAGCCACAGCCGCAGCATCCACAGGCAAGCCGACCGCAGCAGCGGCTTCTGCGGCCGCCGCCGCCGCGGCGGGCGACGCGCGGCCGCCGCCGCCGACACTCAGCGGCAGCGCGCCCTTGACCGCCACGCTGCCGCGCCGGCCGACGCGCGCGTCCAGCGCGTGCACGGCCAGGACGCCGCCCTGGACCCGGACGTCGGCCGTCAGCCCGGTGGCGGGCGCTTTGAGCCAGGGGAGGGCCAGGCCGCCGCGGGCGACGCGCGCGCGCGCCGCGACGACTGGAGAGGCGGCGGGACCCCTCACGGACGCCGCCATGTCCGCCGACCCGCCCAGCCACCGCACGCCCGGCGCTAAACCCGCGACGAGCGTGACGCCGCCGTCGCGGACAGACACGTCCACCCGCACCGCGTCGGGCGGGAGCATGAGTGGGGTGGCCGTGGAGATGGACGGCTCGGCCGCCGTGCCGCGCTTGTCGCTTTTACCCTCTGCCTTTGCAGCCTCCACCGCACTGGGCAAGGCTGGCGGCGGCGGCACGGCCACGGCGGGGCCGCCGGGAACGGGGCGCAGCGGCACGGATCCCGACGCCCGGAAATGGCCCGCGCTGCTGCTGGCGGAGGAGGCGGCGGCGGAGTTGGACGACGACGGCGCGGCGGGTTCTAAAACACAAGCAAAGCCCAGGCGCTGGTCGGGCGCCAAGGCCGCGGCCGCCTCTGCCCGGGCCAGGCGTGTGGCGCCCAGGGCGCCGTCGTACAGGCGCAGCGCGACCTCGCCCGTGGGCGATTCGGCCGACCCGCGCACCGTGCCGCGCAGGTAGAGCAGCCCGTCTACGGGCGAGGCGGCGAGCGCGGCGGCGGCCGCAGCCGCGCTGGCGGGCGTCGCGCCCGCACCACCGGCCTCGCCGCCCTCCTCCGCGGCCGCGGAGCCGCCCAGCAGGGCCGGCAGGCGCACCCAGGACGGCAGGGTGGCGGCCAGGCCCGCCAAGAAGGAGGCCAGCGGCCCAGGGGCGGTGGCGGACGCCGCGGCCGCCGCCGACGACGACGAGAGCAGGCCGCCGGCGCCAAACCCGGCGAGCGCGCCGAAAATGGACGAGGGCCCACCCCCGCCCGCGGCGTCGCCCAACCCCACGGGCGCGGCGTGGCGCAGCAGCGGGAACGCCGCCCGCAGCAGGGGCGTCAGCGTGGCGATGGGGAAGTCGGCCAGCAGGATCCGGGCGTCCTGGGCGGCGCCCAGGAGCGTGCCCCGGACGAGGAGGGTGGCGGACCCGGCCCGCAGCGACGCCTCCTCCAGGCGCACGCCCTCGGCCGAGTGCGCGCTGCCGACCAGGGCGACCGCGTCCAGCGGGCCGGCCGCGGCGTCGCCCCACCGCCAGTTGGCGCCGCGCAGGTTGAAGTCGGCCGCGGTGGCGCCCGAACCGCCGCCGTAGGCTTGGATGGTCCCCGCCCACCCGCCGCGCAAGTCTTGGAGGCCCGGGAGCGGGGGCGGCGGGGCGGACGCGGGCGGCGGCGGCGAGGGCGCGGCTGGCAGGCCCAACCCGGCCTTGCGCGCCGCGCCCTCGACTTGGGCGGCCAGGCCCGCCGCCGCCTGCGCCGCGTCGGCCAGGCGGGCCAGGAAGGCGGCTTTGGCGGCTTCGTACGCGTCCGGTGGGGCCAGGGCGGCGGCGCGGCGGAGCAGGCGGGCGCCCGGCACGACCTCTTCCAGTTCCGCGCCGGGGACGGTGACCTGCAACCGCCACCGCCCGCCAGACAGGGAGGACGGCGGCGGCGGCAGCTCGCCTTCATTTGCCACGCCCACGCCCGCGGCGGCGGCCGCAGCGACGTCCGCCGCGGACCGTGGCAGGGCCGCGCCCGGCGGCAGGACGTACTCGCCCTGGACCTCGTACCTGGACCGGGGCTGGGCCAGGGCCGCGCGCTCCAGGCGCACGACGTCGCCCTCCCACCGCAGCGCCGCCGTCAGGGCGTCGCCCGCCAGGCCGGAGTAGCGCGGGCCGGAGACGCTCAGGGTCGCTCTGCCGAGCGCGGAACCCAGGTCCAGGGACAGGGCGGCCTCGTCCACGCGGCCGCGCAGGGACGCCAGCTCCAACTCGTCCAGCGCGAGGCCGCGGAGCGCCGCGTCGGCGCACGCGGGCGCGCCGCCGCCCGGCGCGTCGGCGGCCGCGCTGACGGCCAGGCGGCCGCACCTCAAGGCCAGGCGGGCGCCGCCCGTGGGTGGAGCCGTTTCACCCAGATTGAGCTGCCGTGGAGTGGTGGGCGTCGTCGTGTTTTGGTTGTCCCACCCGCGCGCGGCCGCGCCGACGCCCGTCGGCCGGCCCGCAGGCGGGAGGGGCACGCCCGCCGCGCGTGACGGACCCGCCAGGCGGGCCATGCGGGCGGCCGCGTCGTCGGCGTCGGCGTCGACTTTGCCTTCTTCTTCTTCAGCAGCAGCAGCCGACGCCGGCGCGACGAGCACAACCCCGTCCTCATTCGGCGCGACCAGTTCCAGGTCCAACAGCTCGTCCGGGCGGGTGCCGCGCGCGTGCACACGCAGCGTCCGCGCCGACGCGGCCACCGACCCGACCAGCGACCGCGCCAGGGCCAGCTGGTTGAGGCGTAGGCCTTCCAGGGCCAGGTCGCCCGTGAAGATGGGGGCCGGGTGGTGGGGCAGGGCGGGCGGAGCCGGACGCGCACGGTGCGGCCGCGTGGCCAGCGGCGGGCGCTTGGGCCGCGCTTCCTCTCCATCCACCACGCCGCCGGAGAACGTGGCTTTGCCCGCCAGGCGCAAACGCGTGCGGCCCGGACCACCCCCGCCGACGGTGCCGGCATCGGCCGCTTTGCCACCCAGGAGTGGCAAGATGTCCAGGCCCTTGAAATCCAGGGCGACGTCCGCGCCCGTGATGTCTGGCGCCGCGAGCGCCGACGCGGCGGCCTGCGTCGTCGCGGCTTTCACCGCCGACAGCGGCGGCGGGACGACGTGCAGCGTGGCCGTGCCGGCCAGGGCAGGCGCGGCCAGCGAGGCTTCTAGGACATCGGGTCGCAGGGTCACCGTGCCGGACGCGCCGGACGCGGGCGCGGCCCAGGTCGCGTCGACGGCCGCGGCGGCGTGCGAGCCCACGAGCGTGCCCTTCCCCGCCGCGCGGCCGAGGGACGGGCCTTGGTCCGCGGCCGCCTTTTCCGGCGACTCCGACGCGGCACTCGTCGGCGGTGGCGTGCCGACCGCGGCTAGAAGAGCCGAAGCAGCAGCCGGCGGCAGGTACCGCCGCAACAGGTCGTCGGCCGCCAAATCTCCGGCCTCGATGTCCAGGCGGACCGCGCTCGGGTCCGACTCCGCCTGGGGCGCGACCCACACCCTCCCCGCCGCGCTCACCCACCCGCCGCCGACTGGCGAGCCGCGCAGCGCGTGGATGGTCAGCGTGTCCGTGGCCGTGTCCATCTCAAACACGGCAGACGCGGAGGAGACGGGGATGCGGTCGTACGCGCCGACGGCGGACGGCGTGGAGGAGAGGGTTGTTTGCGCGGGGGATGGTTCGACCAGGGGAGCAAGAGTCTCGCTGGGCCGGGCCGCACGCACGGTCCCCGAGTACACCGGCGCGGCCAAGGGCCCACCAATGTGGACGGAGCCCGTCACCGCACCCGCCAGCGGCATGGGCAGCGGCCGCAGTCCCAGCGTCTCCCGCAGCGCGTTGACCTCGACGGGCGCCGCGGCGGTGGCCGACAGGCGAAACCGCCCGCCGGGCGCGGCGCGCGAGCCGTCGTCGATCACCGCGTCGCCCGACACGGCCAAGGACGCGGCGCCGTACCGCCCCCGAGCGCCGTGCAAGAAAATGCTGTCGCCCTCGGCCACCAGGTCCAGGTCCACGCCCTCGCAGTCGTCGGGCGCGCCCCAGAAATGGAAGTCGAGGGCCCGGCCGGTCACGCGCCCCGACAGGTGCGGGAACCGCCACGTCTCCTCGTCGTGCAAGCGGACGGCCAAGTCGCCGTCGACACGTCCCGCGTACCCGTCGACGGGGATGGCGAGCAGGCGTTCCAGGTTGGGCAAGTGGAAGTCGTGCGCACGCACCGTGATGGTCAGGTCGGGGTGCGGGCTGTTCGCGCACAGCAGGTCGGTGCAGTGCGCGCGGACGGCCAGGCGGCCGCCGTCCGGGCGGGACTGGCGGCCGTCTTGGAGGCGGGCCCACGCGGCGCGGCGGCGGGTGACGCCCGGGTCTTCGAGCAGGAAGGGAGAGGGGGTGGAGGACGGTGGCGTAGCGTCCCCACACGCAGCCCCCACCGCGCCGCCTTCCGTCCGCACGACCGGCGCGGCCCGGGCGTCCGGGCGCAGGGACCGCAGGATCTCGTCTTCGTCGCCCGCCGGCATGGTGCACCGGTCACAGGACGCCGGCCGGGCGTGCGCGTCGCCCGCCAGGTCGACGGTGACGGACGTCCCATCGCCGGACAGCCACATGCGCGCGTCCAGGCCTTCAACCACGCGCGGCAGGGGCTCTCCCAGGACGTGGACGCGCAGCGTCGCGCCGGACGCGGCGACAGTGCTTAAAGCAACGGCGGGAGTGAGCCGGGCAGCCAGCGAAGAAAAGAATTGCGCCAGCAGGCCGGGCGGCGGGCCCGCGTCGACGCCGGGTTCGTAGGTCGGCGGGCCCGACCCGATGGCCGCCGCACCGCGCGCCGGGCGGGCCGCGCGCGGCGGCGTCAGGGCGCGAGGTGGGGATGTAGGAATGGTCTCGACGTCACCTTCCTCGTCTTCCTCGCCGTATTCTTCGTCGTCGTCGGCGTCAGCGGAGATGTCGACGGACGCAGCGACCGACGGCGACGGGTCGGCTGCAGCAGGAGCGGCCGCGCCCTCTGCTTCTCCAACCTCCTCCTCCCCTCCTTCCTCTACGCCAAGGACGACAGCCGGCGCGTCGCTGGCCGCGGGTAGGGGCGCGTAGACGCGGGCGCGGAAGCGCGCGCCGGCGGCACCCTTGGCGCCGCGCTTTGATGGCGAGGGCGGAGGCGAGGGTGGTGGTGGACCAGCGACCACCGGCGGCGCGACATCTGCCCCGCGCGCGGCGGCCACCAAGGAAGGCACCGCGGCGTTGGACAAGGTAAACAACCCGGTGATGGGCGGCGGGGGTGTCGAAGGCGTGACGGGCGCAGGCTGTGGCGTGGCAGCAGGCGGGGTAGGCGCGGACGGCGCGGGCGGAGGGGCAGGCGCCTCCACCACAGGCGCAGGTCCACCAGCGCTCCTCCCACCCTCCACCACCTCAAACCCGTCCAGCGGGGCCGGCTCCACGTCGTCGTCGTCCTTGGGCGCGACGACGACGCCGGGCGCGATGGCAAAGCCGGGAGCGACGGGGCGCGGGGAAGAAGCGACCGGTGGAGGGATCGCAGCCTCGGAAGCCGGAGCGGCGGAAGGCGCAGCCTCCACCACCTCCACGCGCTCCTCCGGCTCGGCAGCCGGCGCGGCCGCCTCCTGCGCGGGCGCGCCCGCGGCGACTATGCGACCCAGCCACGCCCGCGCAGACACGAGCGGCGGCCAGGCCGACTCGGTCGGCAGGGCGCCCAGCGCGGCGGCGGCAGCTGACGCGGCTAAACTTGGGCGACGCTGTTTTTTGGGCTGCTGCGGGGCAGCCACCGCTGGCGCCCCTTCGTACGCGGGCGCTGCGGCCGGCGGAGGGGGCGGCGGCACGGCCGGCATTTCCACCGGAGTGCGTGCACCCACAGGCGCGCCCAGCACAGGCGGCCGCGGGCGCGCCGCCGCGTCAGCGGCCAGCGCGGCCGCGAGCGGGCGCTCCCGGCGCGCCAGGCCCGACTGCAGGCGGGCCGTGCCCGGGGCGGGGGCCGCGGGCGGTGGCGGCGGCGGTGCCACGTCGGCAGGTGGAGGTCGCGGCTCCCCCGCCACGGCTGCCGCCACCGCGTCCGCCGCCGTCTCCGGCGGCGGCGTGGGCGAGGGCGACCGCAAGCGTGGGCGGCGCCCGCCCGTCTCGCGCGCGGGCACGCGCCGCTGCGGGCTGCGCGGGGGTGGCCGGGCGGGCGGGAGAGGGCTGGCCTGTGCTACGACTTTTTCCTCGTCAGGAGGCGCGGGAGCGGGAGCGGGTGCCGGCGCCTCCGGCGCCTCCGGCGGCTCCGGCGGCGGCGCCAGCTCAAAGACGGACGCGCCGGGGAGGAGGTCGGCAGGCAGCGGCGGAGGCGGCGGCGCCTCGCCCTTGGCGCGCCCGCGGCGGGACCGCTTGCCCTCCGGCGCCGGCGCCACGTCCAGGCGCAGCGGCGGGCGTGGCGGGAGGGGGGGAGGCCCGTCCCCGCCCCGCTCGTCGGCCGGCGGTGGCGGCGCCTCATCCCCGCTCTGCCCGCTGCCCCCCCTCCCACTCCCGCCACCACCGGGCCCGCCGGGCAAGCCCGCCGACAGCGAAGCAAACAGGGGCAGGCGCCGGCCGCCGGGCCGGTACAAGACTTCGAAGATGGGAGGTGGAGGCGGGGGGACGGACGCATCGATGGCGAGCGGAGGCGGGGGCGGTGGGGGCCCTTCGGCCGGCGGCGGGCGCGGGTCGCCGCCCGCGGCCGGGCGCGGCGGGCCACCACCGCCCTCGCCCCCCGGTGGGAGGGCGGCGCCATCGTCCTTGGCCAGCCCAGGCACAAAATCCCGGGCGCTCGGCCCGGTCGGCATGTCGTCCGGGTACCCGCACCACGACAGGTTGGGCAGTTGGACCAGGTCGACGGCCAGCCCGGCCGCGCGGGCGCGCACGGCCAGCGCCCGGCGCGCGAGCGAGCGGCCCGGGTCGAGCCCCACCGTCAGGGCGTCCGCGGCCGCGGACGACCGTTCCAGCGGGCCCGGCCCGATGGTGACGGGCCCGATGGAGGCCAGGGGTGTGAGACCAACCAGGCCGAGCGGCGACAGCCAGCGCACCCGGCCCAGGGAGACGGCGCGGCGCGTCGCGGCCGACGCGGCCGCTTCCAGGCGCGGCAGGCAGGCAGCCGACAGGTGGGGCGCGAGCAGCAGGTTCAGGGCCAGGGTGACCGCGCCCAGGCCTGCCGCCCCCACCGCGGCTGTGCGGGCGGGCCAGGCGAGCGCCAAGCGCGCCGCTGCGGCGCGGGAGGCGGCGAGGAGGGCGACGGCCAGCTCGCGCCCCGCGGCGGACTGCGAGGCGGCGGCCGCCGCGGCCGCGGCCGCCGCGGCCGCGAGCGCGGCGCGCAGCCGTTCCTGGGCGGCGGCCAGGGCGGCGGCGGCGGCGGCGGCCGGGTTGGGGGGTTGCTGATCAGGGTCTTCGCCTCCGTCGCCGCTGTCCTCTGGCAGGGCGGTCGGCCGGGGCGGGCGGCGGCCACCATTGCCGCCAGACCCGCCGCCGCCGCCCGCGGCTGGGTTGAGGCGTGGCCGCGGCGGCGCGCGGCGCGGCGGCAGGCGCGGCGCGTGCGCGGCTGGCGGGCGGGCAAGAGCCCCTGGGAGCGTCACGCTTTCCCCCGCGGACAGACCTCCGGGCGTCAAGGCTTCTGCTTGTGTGTATAGGCGGGTGTTGAGAGGGGACGGCCGGGCGTGGGACGGGGAGCATTGCCGTGCGGCGTCGTGCGTGCGCGGCAAACGAATGGGTCCAAGAAAAAAAACTGCCGTCCCGTGCCAACACACACGCGCGGTTCCGCCGACGCTCGCACCCCACTCACCTGGTCCCAGGCGCAAGCCTGGCCTGCCGCTCAAGCTTAAGCCAGGTCGCAGGGCCGCGCGTGGCGGTAGCGCGGCGAGACGAGTCGCGGTCGCCGGCACCGGCGCAGGCGCAGTTCCGCGGCCCGACGGCCCGGCCCGGTCGTGGGATGTGGACCGGGAGTGCATTCGTGGTGCAGCGCGTTCAAGCAGTCAGCATGGTGCGCGCGGTTCGCTGGCGGCGGCGGGCGCGCCGCCGGAAAAAATGAGAAGAGTGGCGAGGGAGAGCGCCGGGCGTCGAGCAATGCCTCCTCACACAACTCCCTCCCCGAAAGCGGGACTGCCCCGGTTGGCGGAGCGCATCCTTCCTCGCCCCCAATCCGGATGGCCGACGTCCGCCTCGTCACGGCCGTGAGGCATGAGACGTACGAGCCGTCGGACGTGCGTTTTGGGTTTTGGCGGGGAGGCGAGGAAGCACAAACGCGGTGGCTAGACTCGACGACGGACAAAAAAAAACTCAACCCCCTCCCTCCCCCAAAAACAGGACTCGTTCGCCCTGGTCGACGCCCTGGACGCCGCCGCCGCGTCGACCTGGTTGGAGCGGCCGCCGACCATGTGAGAGCATGCGCAGAGCCAGCGGCGTGCCCTCGCCCCCCCCGTCTCCCAACACTCACCCCTGTCTCTACACCCACCCCCCACCGCCACTCCCATCCACAACCCAGCTGCCTCGAGCTCGGCGTCGGGTCCGGCTACGTCTCCGCCTCCATCCTCACGCTTGCGGGTCGGGCGTCAAAAGCACGGGGCGCGCGTCGCGGTGGCCCGGCCACGCCCGCCCTGTTCGCCGTCGACGTCAGTCCCACCGCCATCCGCGACGCGGCGTCCACCCTCTCCGCGACCGGCCACGCGGCCGCGCCGTGCGACTTGATCCGCTGCGACTTGGCAGGCCCGCTCCTGTCACGCCTGAGAGGCTCCATCGACGTCCTGGCCTTCAACCCGCCCTACGTGCCGACGCCGCCCGAGGAAGTGGGCGGGGACGGGATTGCGGCCGCGTGGGCGGGCGGGGACAGGGGGCGGGTGGTCATCGACAGAGCCCTGCCCGCGATCGCGGCGCTGCTCTCGCCCGGCGGCGGGGAAGCCTTTATCGTCACCGTTGCCGAAAACGGGCCGGCCGACGTCCTGGAGGAGATGGGGAGGCTGGGCGTGCCGGGGCGGGTGGTGCTGGAGCGCGGCGCGGATGAGGAGCGGCTGGTGGTGTTGCGGTGCCGCAAGGCGTGACGACGGGGGCCGAAAACAAACGGGTGTGGAGAAGACTGCAGCGCGCGCTTCCCCACCCAGCGTGACGAGAGAGGAGGGGATGACTGCATAGACGGTAAAACAGAGAGAAAAAAAAACAGTCGACAGAAAACAATCAGGCCCCACCCACCCCACCCCACCCCACCACGCTCTCTCCTCACAGCTCTCCGAAATCGTCAGCTCCATCCTCTTCATCGAGCGGCAGCCGCCCAAACCGGCGCAGCGCCTCCGGGTGCAAGTGCGTCTTGGCCATGGAGCCCGCGCCTCCCGACGACAGGAAGGCCGTGGCCGCGTCGGCGCCGGCGTCCGACCGCAGCACGCGCGCGAGCGTGCGCTCAGCGGCGAGCTTGGTGGGGCCGGACGCGCTGGCGAGCAGGGCGCACAGCGCCGTCACGACGTCCGGGAAGTGCGGCGCCAGCGCCGGTTTGGCCGGGTCGGGCGACGCGTCGTGGGCGGCGATGAAGCGCAGGGCGGCCATGGCGGCGCGCTGCGTGTCGCCGGCTTGGTCGGGCGACGCGAGCGCGGTCAGCGCGGCGGCGACGCCGCCGGCCAGGGCGCCACCACCCACCGCGCCGCCGTCCACTTCGGCCCGGCCCAGGTAGGCGGCCGCGCGCGCGGCCGCACACCGCGCGGGCACGCCCTCCGCCCGTGCCAGGCGGACCGTGGCGGCCGCGGCGTCACGGGTCAGGCCGAGGGAGGCAAGGCGGCCGGGCGCGCGGCGCGCGACGGCCGCCAGGGCGGACGCCGCGCACACGGGCGGCCAGGCCGAGCCGGACAGAGGCCCAGAGACCAGAGCGGCCTTGAAGGCCACGTCATCTAATCGGGCGACGGCCGCGCCAAAGGCCGCAGCCGCCGTCGCAACAACAGCCTCGGGCGCCGTTCCAGCCGCGGCCAGCACGGCCGCCGCGGCCGCGGCGGCTTTGCCGACCGTCTCCGCCGTGACTTTGTCCGCCGGCGCAGAGGACAGGGCGCCCGTCAGCGCCGTCAACACGGGTTCGGGCCCGCCCGCCGCCGTGGCGGGCGCGCCCGGCGGCGGTGGGGCCGCGCCCGTGCCGGCCGCGCCCGCTCCAGCCGCGAGGTCGGCCACCAGGGCGTCGGCGCGCGCCGAGAGCGCGGCCAGCGCGCCCAGGTTGGCCGCCGCCGCCGCTCGCACGGCTTTGGCCGGGTCGCCCAGGCCCTTGACGAACGTCGTTTGGAGCTGCGGGACAAAGGGGCGCAGGCCCGGGCCCGCCCGGGCCAGCAGCGCGCCCAGCGCGCCCAGGATGGCCGCCTTCACCTCGGGCGGGAAGCGGTCGCCGACGACGCGGATGAGCGGGCCCGCGACGCCGACGACGTGCGGCCGCAGGACGGCCGGGTCGGCCGCGGCCACCAGCTCGCCCAGGCCAGCCGCCGCGACTTCGCGCAGGTCGGCCGAGCCTTGCAAGACGGCTTGGAGGTAGATGGGCAGGAGCGGGGCGAGGGCGCCCGGGAGCGCCAGGCCGGGGAGGAGGGCGCCCGCGCCGCCAGTCGCGCCGCCACCCCCGCCGCCGCGCTTGCGCTTGCGGTCCGCCCGCTCCAGCGCGGCCGACACCGCGTCCCGCACCGTGCGCGCGTGAGACAGGGCGTCTTCTTTAGGCACAGCGCCCGCCACCGCTTTGAGGGCGGCCAGGACGGACGGCAGGGAGCGCGAGTCGTCGCCGAGCAGGCCGATGAGCGTGGAGAGCAGGCCGGGCACGTGCTCCGACACGTCGAGCGCCCGCGCCGACGCGGACGCGGCGTAAGCCGCCAGCGCACGGGCGGCAGGCGCTCGTGTGCTCTCATCCGTCAGACCCGCGTCCAAGCGGGCGACGAGCAAGTGGGCGCCGTCCTCGGCGACGGCCGCGCACACGGCGTCGAGCGCGGCCGCGGCCGGGGTCGGAGGCACACCGCCTTCCTCCCCACCACCACCGCCCCCTTCCTCCGCCGCCGCTGCCGCCAGCAGCGCCGGCACGAGCGTGCCCACGTGCGCGTGCACAGCCGGGCCCGCCACTTCCACCAGGGACGCCAGGGCAGCGGCCGACGACGGCGCCAGCGGCGGCGGGGTAAGCAGCTGCGGCAGCATCGCGCCAAGCGCGGCCGGCCGCGCGCTGAGCACGACGCGCAGGCCGGCCAGGGCCTGCGACGCTTCGGGCTCGGGCCCGCCCAGGGCGGCCAGCATGCCCGGGAGGAGCGCGTCGGCCGCGGCTTTGGCGCCGCCGCCGCCGCCGCCGTCGGCCGGCTCGGCCGACGCCGCGGGTTTCTTGCCGCCGCCGCCCTTGCCGCCCTTGCGCTCGCGCCGGCCACCGCCGTCTTCGCCCGCCTCCAGCGTCGGCGGGCCGCCGCCTTTAAACAGAGCGCCAAACGCAGCGGACGCCGCGGCAGCCGCGCCCGGATCGGAATCCGTGAGCGCGGCCTGCAGCGCCGGCACCAACCCGGGCGCCGCGTCGGCGAGCGCGCCGCGCGGCACGCAGGCCACCAGCTCCTGCACGCCCGCGGCCGCGCCGCGCCGGGTCGCCGCGTCCGGGTCGGCCAGGCCGGCCGCGAGGATGGGGGCGACCTGGCGCAGGGCGCGCTCGCCCAGCTTGCGCACCAGCTCGCCCAAGCACTTGCCCGCCGACGCCGCCCGGTCGTCCGAGGACGACGCCAGCGCGCCGATCGCTGCGGCCATGAGCGCGGGCATGACCTCGCCGACCGTGCGCGGCGTGTTGGCGACGACCGTCTTCCAGACGTGCAACGCCGCGGCCCGCACGCCGGCCGCGACGTCCGACCGGCACAGGTACAGCAGGCCCAAGACTTCGGCCCGCCGGTCCGGGCCCAGGGCGGCCGTGATCGCGCGGCCGTGGTCCTCGGTCGACGCGCCCTCGTCGTCCGAGCCGGCCCCGTCCGCGCGCGCGCGCCCGGTCGTGCCCACGACCTTGAACAGCAAGTCACCCAGCAACTCGACGGACGACTGGCGAATGCGCCAGGACGGCGAGGCGGCGCCCGCCTCGACGGCGGGGAGCAGCAGGTCCAGGGACTCGCGCGCGTACAGGTCGACGGCCGTGCGCGCGGCCAGGAGCGCGGCCTCGCGCACGCCGTCATTGTCGTCGGCCAGGCCGCCCAGGACGGCGGGCAGGACGGTGGCCAGGTGCGGCTTGAACGCGGCGGGCATGGCGCTGGGCAGGAAGCGGAACAGGGCGAGCGAGCCTTCCCGGGCGGGCGGCGCGCGCGCCGAGCACCCCGCCAGCACGGTCGGCAGCAGCGCGTCGGCGTGCGCGGGGCCCAGCACGGCCAGCACTTCCGCCAGGCCCTGCGCCGCGCCCGACCGTTCGACGGCGGGTCCGTCCGCGGCCAGCGTGGCCAGCAGCCAGGGCAGCAGGTCGGCCCCAAAGGCGGCCTCGCCCATGCCGCGCAGCATGGCGCCCAGGGCCTTGGCCGCCGTGCCGCGCACTTCGGGGTGCGGGTCGACGAGCGCGGCCCGCACCTCCGGCAGCAGCAGCGGCACGTACGGCTCCATGTCCTTGGGCCCCTCGATCAGGGCGGCCATGGCGCCCACGATGCGGGCCGCCCGCTTCTTGGCGTCGCCGCCCCGGTCGCGCAGGCCCCGGTGCAGGACGGGGACGACGAGCGCGAGCGACGCGGCGTCGACCGTGTTGACGAACGACGTCCGCAGCAGGGCGTCGAGCGCGGCCTTGCCGTGCGCCGCCGGGTCGGCGATGGCGGCCAGGAGGGCGGGCGCCAGGCCGCGGACTTCCGGGTTGCGGACGACGCCGCCCACCTGCGCGAGGGCGGCGCGTGCGGCTTCGGCGACGCGTGGGTGCGGGTCGGCGAGCGCGGCGGAGAGCGCGGGCACGACGGTGGGCAGCGCCGTCGCGAGCTGGCGGGGCGCGCAGTGCGCCATGGCGCCCAGCATGGTCACGGACCCGGCCTGCGACCGCCAGTGCGTGCCGGCGGCCGGGCCGGCGCCAGCCACGAGCGTGGGCAGCGTCAGCTTGACGCCCTGCGAGGACAGGTGGGCCATGACCGCCCGGGCCGCGCCCTCGCAAGCGGACCGCACGGGCGCCGCGCCGTCGCCAAACCGGTCCAGCAACAGGGGCATGACCTGGACGACGTACGGTTCGAAGAGGCGGCCCAGGCGGTCGCACAGGGCTTCGAACAGGAGGAGGCCGCCCTCGCGCGCGCCCGCGTCGGCCGCGTCGCCGACCGCGGCCTTGACCGCGTCCAGGACGCCCATGCCGTTGACGGCCGCCAGGCCCAGGCCCTTGACGGCGCCGGCCAGCCCGTAGGCCGCGCCCTTGCGGTCGCCGTAGGACGCGCCGGGCGCGATCGCGGCGGCGATCAGCCGGTCCAGGAGCGCCTTTTGGGGGCCGGGGCCGCCCAGGGCCGGCATGAGGCCCGGCAGCGCGTCCGCGACGGTGAGCTGGACGGACGCGGACGGCGTCCTCAGCACGTCCAGCAGCGTGTCCAGGACAGCGCCGACCCGGCCGTCGCCCGGCGGCAGGTGGGACGCGGCCGCGCCCAGCAGGACGGCCGCGCCGCAGCGCAGCGCGTCCGCGCGGTCTTCGTCCCCGCCGCACGTGGCGGTGGCGGCTTCGAGGCCGGCCTCGACGGCGGGGAGGAGCGCGGCCGCTGCACGGCTGGACTCGCCCGCGCCGCCCGCCGCGCTGACGACGGCCGCGCCCGCGCCGACCATGGCCGACCGGACGGCCTCATCGTGGTCGGCCAGCGGGCCCGCCAGGAGCCACTGGACGACGGACACCGCGTCCTCCAGGGTCCAGGCGGCCGCGGCGGCGCGTAAAGCCGCGGCCGCACCCGCGCGCGCGGGTGGTGGCGCCGCGTCGCCCGCGCCGCCCAGGGCGAGGAGGGCGGACAGGGCGGACGACCGCGGGTTGGCGGGGGAGTCGGCGGCGGCGTGGGCGACCAACAGGGAGCCCAGGGCGGTGGCGGCGCCGGCGCGCACATCCGCGGCCGGGCTGGACAGGGCCGCCAGGAGCGGGTCGGACAGCGAGGGCGGGGGTGGGGAGGGCGGGGCCAGGCTCGACCAGAGGGCGGCCGCGGCCGCGGCGGCGGCGGCGTCCGGGTCGGACGCGGCGGCGTACAGCGCGGCCGCGTCGGCCGGGCCAACCGCCCCACTGTCCAGACATCCGGGCACCAGGTCTGGCGACTTGGCCAGGGCGGCCAACGCGGCGGCGCGGACGCGGGGCAGGGGCGAGGCCAGGCCGGCGACCAGGCCGGGCAGCCCGCCGCCCGCCGAGCGCGCGGCCAGCCCGCCCAGCAAGTCGCCGATCACCGGCCCGTACGCGGGCACGGCTTCTAGGGCGGCGTACAGGACGCGGGCCAGGTCGCCCGCGGCCTGCCCCGTGGCAGCGGACGCGTGGGCTTGGAGGGCGTCCATGGCGTCGGCTTGCAGCGCGGACGCTTCAGCGGCCGCGCCCGACCGCGACCCCGCCGCGTTTTTGGGCGGTGGGGGCGCGGTGAGGGTGGCGGCGAGCGCGGGGGCAACGAGCTCGCCCGCCACGGGTGAGAGGGCGATGCCCCGGCGCGCGGCAGTGCCCAAGGCACGCACGGCGGCCGACGCAGGGCGGGAGCCGACGGGGCTGCGACCGCGGGCAGCGGCCGCGAGCGCGGACGCGAGGTCCGACGGCACGACACGCGCGCTGGGCGGCAGGCAGGCCGCGACCGCCGCGACGGCGGTGTACGCTTGGCCGCCCACGACGGGCGAGGCCAGCAGCGGTGTCGTCATGGCGCACAGCTCCGCCAGGACGGGGTCGGTGACGGAGGCCACGGCGGCGGGCGTGGACAACGAGCCGCGCACGGCGGCCAGGCCACGCCCCAGGCGGTCGGCGATGGCCGCCACGCCCGCGCGCACGTCCGCCTCGCCGGCCAGGGCCGCCTCCAGCCACAGCGCCGCCGCGTCTTTTTTAACAGAGCCGCCAGAACCCGCACCGCCTTTTGAGGACGTGGACCGGGAGGGCGGGCCGCCGCCCTTGCCCGACCCGGCCTTGCCGAGCGCCTTGGTCGACGGCGCGCGCGGCGGCGGGCCGGGCGCCTTGCCGTCGAGGCTGAGGTCGCCGACGCCCTTCCCGATCGCGCGCAGTGCGCCGCCGCCTTCCCCGCCCTCACCCACCGTCGCGTCGGCTTCCAGTGCCAGCTCGCCAGCCGGGGTCAGGAAGATTTTGACCTGGTCGGGCGTGAGGGCGTCGTGGGCGGCCGTGTCTGTCGCAGTGCGCAGCGTGGGCAGCAGCACGGGCCAGACGGCCGGCGGGTCGGCCGCCACGGCCGCGCCCAAGGCAGCGCAAGCAGCAGCGCGAGTGGCAGGCGCAGCAGCCTCGTCCATGGCCAGGCCGGTTAAGCGGGCGACGACGCCGGCCGGGTCGGCCGCCACGCCAGCGCTCACAGCCCGGCCCGCGCCGCACCGCAGCGCGGCCGCCCACAGCGCGCCCGCCCGGCGGCGCGGACCCGTCAGGGACGGGTGGTGCGCGATGACTAACGCGTCGGCGACTAGCGCAGGCGGCGCGGGCGAGTCTGGGCGGCGGGGCAGGGAGGCGGCCAGGGCGGCGGACGCCCGGTCGGCGAGGGCAGACGCGGATGGTGGCGCTGCGGCCGCGCCCTCGCCCTCGGCCGCGCCGGGAGGGCCGGCCGCGCCCGCCTCGACCGTCCAGGCTAGGAGAGCGGCCACAATGTCGGCGGATGAGGCAGGCCACGCAGACGCGGCGGCCGCGGCCGCCGCTTCGTTCGCCGCCCGGCGGACGGGCGCGGACGCAGACAGCTGGAGGGCGGTGAGGGCGCGGGCGGCGGCGGGCGCGGCGGCCGGCGCCGACCCGCCGCCCACCACCTCTCCCGCGAGCGCGGCGGCCAGGGCTGCGTCTTCTGGGGACAGGCGGGCGAGCGACAGGGGGGCCAGCAGGCCCCCAGCGTCCGGGCCGGCCAGCGTGCCTGCAAACAGCGGGGCGAGCGCGGCCGGCGCACAGCCGCCACGCGCGGCGAGCGCGGCCGCGAGCGCGGCCGCCACGCCTTCCCCGCGCGCGGCCGGCTTCGCCGCTCCCTCCGCAGCCAGCTTGATGAGAGAGGGGGCGAGAGCAGACGCAAAGGCGGGGTCGGCGCCCAAGCTCGGGCTGGCTTGCAACGCCGACGCCAGCGCGCGCAGGGCGGCGCGGCGCGCGGGCGCGGCAGCCGCGCCGCCCGCGGCGAGCGCGGCGCCGACCCGGGCAGCAAACCCGGCCGGCAGGCTGCCGTCCGCCCGGCCCGCCCACGCGCCTGCCGCGGCCAGGACCGCGCGCAGAGCGTCCTCATTGGCTTCACCTTCTGACAAGGCGGCCAGGGCGTCGGACACGCGCACAGCCAGGGCAGGCGCCGTCGCGTGCGGGCAGAGCGCGGCCGCCGTGTCGGCCAAGCCCGCGCGCTCGGCCGCGTTGCGCGGCCGACCGGCGGGCGGCCCGCCCGCGCCCAGTGCTTTGAGCACCAGGTCGATGCCGGCGCTCAATGCGTCGGGGTCGGTGACGTGGCTGGACATGGCGGCCACCGCCGCCCGGCCCGCGGCGGCGGGGCCGGGCGAGGGGCCCGCGCCTGCGCCGCGCACAGACGGGAGGGCGGCTTCGACGACCGAGGTGAGCGCGGGGGACAGGTCGCAGCCCGGCGCCGCGGCGTTGACCAGGGCAGCCAGCGCCGTGAGGCCGGCTTCGGCTGAGCGTTTGGCGGCCCGCACAGCGGCGGGGAGCAGGGTGTCCAGGAGCGTGGCCGGCGGCAGGGCGACGATGGTCGGGCGGAGGGCGGCGACGCGCGCGGCCGCGAGCGGCGGCGCCCGGTCCGCCACCGCCGCTTCGACCAACGCCGCCAGGGCGGGCGCCCAGTCGCCTGGACGAGAAGCCGCCGGCACGCTCGCCGTCGCAGCCGACAGCGCCGCGGCCAAGGGCGGCGAGTCCTTGGCGGCGGCCGCGTACGGGCCCGACACCAGGCCTGGGTGCGCCCGCACCGCCCGGGCGAGGATGGCGGGCGAGGGCGGCGCGCGCGTGGCGGCGGCCGCGCGGTCCAAGAGTCCGGCCTGCAGGGCCGCGACCTTGGGCGCGGCACGGACTGCGTCCGACTCTGGCAAAGCCGCCAGGGCGGCGCCCGCCCATTTGGCGGCGCGCAGGGCGTCCGGCCGGCCCGCGACGCCGGCTGGTTTCAGGCGGAGCAAGGCGGCCGTGAGCGCGCGCGCGGCCGGGCCGGTCGTGGCGGACAGGGCGAGGCCGATGGCCGCGTCGGCGGCCCGGGCGGCAGACCGGTTGGAAGAGAGCACGCCGGACGCGAGGGAGGCCGTGGCTAAGGAGGCCAGGTCGTCGGCGTGCTCGTCGGCCGTGGCTGTGTTGATGGATGGATGCAACAGGTTGTGTGTGAGCGAGCGAAAAAAAAAAGAGCGCGCGCGCGGCCGACTCGATCGGTCGTGCACGGCGCGGCCGGCCCCTCCCACGCCCTGCCCACTCCGTCACTGACCTGCCGCGACTTGCAGGGCGTCCCCTACTTCCATCCAAGCGGCTGCCGCATGTGGACCCGTGACGCGGGCCGGCGCCGCCGCCCAGACCGCAGCATCGGCCGCGCCGTCGCCGCCCGCGTCGGCAGACGGCTCGTCCGGGGCGGACTCGGGCGGTGAGGGTGCCGTCGTCGTCATTGAGGGAGTGAGCAGGCTGAAGCAAGTGTGCCAGAGAGGGTTGTGCGGCGTGCTTCAGAGAAATGCGTTGGTTCGGCCCGGGCCGTGGGTCCTCGGCCGGCCGGGGGGAGCGCAGCAACACACAGCCTAGCCTTGGCCAAACTGGGCGTCGGTCGGGGGGCCGGACGGGGCTCATTCTTTCTTTTCCGCTCTGGCGAGCGAATGCCCCCTCGCCGCCGCCCGTCCGCGGCGGAAAAGGGCAAGGCGCCGGCGCGGCCGCCAGCCCCACCGCCGCCGCCCCACGAGGATGCCGTAGTGGTCCTATCGTCGGACGAGGAGGCGGAGGAAGGGGCAGGAGGCCGCGGCCGCGGCGCCGCACCCCACCCACCCTCTCCCCCTCCCGCGTCGACACTCCCGCCCCCACCCGCCGCGCCCGCCGACTTGGACGTCCGTGCCGCGCTGTGGGGGTGGGGCGACGCGGACGATGCGGGCCCGGACATGCCGTCCACGTCGGAAGGTAAAGTGCGGCGGGGCGGAAAAAGGGCGGGCTCCCTCCTGTCCTGTCCTGTCCCCTGTCCATCCATTTTTTTTTCTCATGCCACCCCCACCCCTCCTCTCCGCCACATCCAAGCAGACGGCCGCCCCGCCCCCCGCCGCCCGGCAAAGAAAAAGCGGCGGCCGGGCATCCTGGACGTGAGTTGTGTGGGTGGAGGGAGAGGAGGACGGAACGACGTCTGTGACCCTTTTTGCCGGCTCACCTCCCAACCCCAACCCTCAACCCTCGCCCCTCCGCAGCTCGACGACGACACCGACAGCGACGCCGGGCCCAGTGGCCGGCGGTCGGCCTCGCCCGCCCACCCGGCGGCTGTCGAAGTCATCGTCGTGGACGAGGACGACGGAGGGTCGCGCGGCACCAGCCGGCGCCGCTCCGGCCTCCCGCCCACTCGCGCACTCACAGGAGCTGCGCAAGCTCTTGCAGCCAAGCGGGACCGCATGGGCGCGGCCATGGCGGCGGCTGCGGCGGCTGCGGCGGCGGCGGCCGCCACCGCCTCAGACGACGACGACCAAGAGTCGGACGAGTCGGACGACGTCCAGGTCGTGGAGCCGGCGGGGCGCCGCGGCCGCCGCGCGGGCGCCTCCACATCCTCCGACGGCGGGCCAGCGCGACCGCCACCACCCTCTCACCACCCACCGCCCGACCCGACCGCCGTGACCGTCGTCCTCAAAACGGCCGCCAAACAAGAGGTTTCCGCCCGCCTGAAACCGACTGACACCTTCGCCAACCTGTTCTCTGCGTTCACGGAAAAAGCCGTCGCGGCCGGCTGGGCTCCCGCCGGCACGCAGCCGCGGTTTGTGCTGGACGACGAGGCGCTGCGCCCGAACGACACGCCGGCCGGGCTGGACGTTGAAGACGGCACGGTGATTGACGTGTACTTTTGATAAAAGAGAAGAATGGATGGATGGAGCATTTACACAGACTGTCGGGGAGAAGGCGTTGGGGGGGAAGACAGACGCAACACACAAAACGCATATGGGGGGCCCGGGTGATAGAAAAAAAGAAGACGCGTGCGTTTAAAAGTTAGCAGCAAAAAAGTCTGACGGAAGACGCACGAAACACACACACTGTCACTCAGAAAAGGTCGACACTCTCTCAACAGGCAGCGAGGGCGGAAGTTGTGGGGGTAATTTGGCGGCGGCCCTTTGTGTGTGCCGCGCCACGGGAAAGGGGGTGGGGTGGGTCGAAACGGAAAAAATGGTAAAAAAAAAGACGAGAAAAGAGGGGGGAAGAGAAGACGCACGCACGCACTTCCATCACCTCGCTCCAGCCAGCCGGCTCAGGTAGTCGACCACCGGCCCCCGCTTCTCACGGCGGGCTTCATCCAGGGCGGTGTGGCCCCACCGGTCCCTGACGGACACGTCCGCGCCGCCGTCGACCAGGGCCGCCACGATGTCCAGGCAGCCTTCGGCCGCCGCGATGTGCAGCGCGACGCGGTCGTCGTAGTCTTTCGCTCCCGCGTCCGCCCCAGCGCGCAGGTAAAGCTTGACCAGGGCCAGGTCCCGTGCGTGGACCGCGGAACACAGGATGCCGGACAGGGCGGCGGCGTCCAGGGCCAGGCGACCGCCCGCGCCGCGGACTTGGTCGATGAGCTCAGGCCCAGCCTTGCCCGCCGCCACGGCTTTGACGGCTTCGAGCAGGGGTGTGGCGCCCCACCGGTCGGTGCAGTTGATGTCGGCGCCCGCGCGGATCAGGCACGCCAGCGCGGCTGCCTGGCCGTCCGCGGCCGCGATGTGGGCGGCCCGGCGGGCGTCGTAATCCTTCTCGTCCCCGCTCGTGCCCGCGGCAAAGTACAACTCCAGCAGGGGGACGTCGCCCTCCGACGCGGCCTGGCACAGCGTGGAGGCGACGCGGTCTTCCGCCCAGCCCAGGCGGGCGCCGGACGCGGTCAGCAAACTGACCAAGTCGGCCCGGCGCAGCTTGATGGCTTCGGTGAGGGCCGACCCGCCAAACGCGTCGGCCGCGTTGACGGGCGCGCCCGCACCCAGGAGCGTCGTCGCCGCTTCGAAGTGGCCGCCACCCACAGCCAGCATCAGGCCGTCGCGGTGGTCATAGTCCGCGCTTCCAGGAGGCTGGCCGTTGTCAATCATGAAGCGGAGCGTCGTTGAATCGCCTGCAGCCGCGGCGTTGAGGAATTTCGCCGTGCGCTCCTCCGCTTTCGCCGTCTCCGCGCCCAGTTCCGTCGAGTACGCGGCGACGGGACGAGCACCCACACGCACAGCTTCGTCCAGCGGTGTAGAGCCAAAGCGGTCGACGGCAGAAATGTTGGCCCCGCCGTCAACGAGGAGCTTGACAGCGGACAGCGCGTTTTCTGTGGGGGTGGTCGCGCGAGGCCGTGGTTTTTGGTGAGTTTTTGTGGTGGTGGGAAAAGCCTTTCCGGCGCGGCCTGGCTTTCGCTTCGCGGTTTTTCGCTTTGGCTTCCGTGCGCAGCCCAACTTACCACAGCAGGCAATGTGCAAAGGGGTCCTTTCGTCGTAATCTCCAGCGTCGGCGCGGGCTCCCGCAGCGATGAACCGGCGCAGCAGCGGCAGGTTGCCCTCAAACACGCACGTGCACAGCTCGCTCGCGGTCGCCACCGTGCCCAAGTGCCAGGTAGCGCCGCCGGCAATCAGGGCTTTGATGACGGAGTCGTGCCCGGCCTTGCACGCTTCCATGAGCGGGCTGGAATTCAGGTTGTCCACCAGGTTGGGGTTGGCCTGCGACGCGAGCAACAGTTGCGCGATGTCCAGGTGGCCTTTCGCAGCGGCCAACGCCAACGCGCTCCTGCCATCGTAATCGGCGGAGTCCGGGTCGAAGCGCTGCTGAAGCATGGCGCGGACGGTGGTCGTGTCGCCACGAGAGGCGGCGCCCAAGAAAGCTTGCGTCCGGCGCTCGTCGCTTTTGGCCAGGACCGTCGTCGCCAGCGCACGGATGCGGAGCAGGTCGGACAGCGCGCGCTCCTGGACAGCCGACATGGTGGTCGGGTTGGCGCCGCCGCCGCGGCCCGCCTCCGCCGATGCCTGGGCGTGCGCGATGTTGGCCGGCGCCGCTTTCAGGAGGGCCTGGCCCGCGTCGCCCCGGAACTCGACGTCGACGGCTTCCTGCGCGCGCGACCGCAGGTTGTCCAGCACGGACCGCGTCCCCAGCGGGAAGTCGGCCGCCACGTGCTCCCAGGCCGCCCGCGGAATGATGAGCAGGCGGGAGACGGTGGACGTGCGGACGATGCCGCAGCAGGGGACCTCGGTAAAGAATGAAATCTCGCCCACAGGGTCGGACGGGCCGAGTTGGCGGCGGACGCCCAGGCGGACCGACCGGTTGGGGTCGGCGCCGCCGCCGCCGGCGGTGCGCGCACCGGTGCCCATCAGCGGCAGGTCTTCGCCCGCCTCCGCCGCGCCGGGCAGGGTGAGTTCCAGGGAACCGGACACGACAAACATCAGGTCGGGGACGTGGTCGCCGTCGCTGATGACGTCGACGTGCGCCATGAACAGCTCGACCGTCGCGACGGCGAGCAGCGCGTCCAGGTAACGCTGGCGCACGCCGCGGAGGAGGTACGAATTTTTCAGTTGCGTCGAGTAGAGGTGGCGCAAAGCCCGGCGGCGCAGCGTGGCCGGCAGCCCGCCCAGGACCGCGTCGTCCGCGATGTCCGCGTTGGAGTGCGCCAGGCGCAGGTGCTCGTGCATGGCGGCCTCCAGCTGCGGCGGCAGGTTGTTGAGGTGGGAGTAGGTTTTCAGGGCCGACGCCCGGTCGCGGTACGCGCCCTTGGCGGAATCGCCCTTGATGAGCAGCAGCGTCGTCGTGCCGATGATGTACGTGCCCAACACCAGGGCCGCCACCATGTACAAGATGGTCCACACGGTTTCGGCGGCGGACACGGCGACCAGGTCGCCGAACCCGGTCGTCGTGAAGACAGTCACCGCCCAATACAGGCTGGCCAGGTACCGGTCCGACGTCGACGCGTCCCTCAGGGCCGGGCCCGCGGTGGCGCGGGCCACCCAGGTGGCCGGACCAAAGCCGGCCATGCGGGCGCAGAAGTAGAAGCCGCACGCGGCCCAGTGGGCCAGGTAGAAGACGAAGGCCTGGGCAGGTGGGGCGGGGGTGTGGAAGGTAGGGAGTGAGGCAGAGGGGCTGAGGGTGGAATGGCCGGGCGTGCAACACCCCCCCGCACACCAGCCGGGAAACACCGACGCACCAGGTTGCGGGCAATCGTGGACGACAGCAGCGAAATGGCCAGGTTGGCTTCCGCCGCCACGAGCGCCTCACGCACGCGGTACAGACGCAGCAGGCGCAGCAGGCCCAGCAGTGTCAGGTAGCGCGCGGTGCGCGTGTCTTCGCCGCCGGGCGCGACGACCGCAATCGCGATCCAGTCGAACGGAATGGCGGCTAGTAAGTCGACAGCCAGCATGCCCGACTTCGCGTACCGGTGCGCGATGGCGCGCGAGGACGTCACCAGCCGGCCGTCGTCGTCGTAGTACGCGAGGCGGAAGCGGACACAGACGTCGGCACAAAAGATGGCGGTGATGAGGTATGCAACAATGGCCTGGACGTCGACGTAGGGGAACAGGCCCGGGTTGCGGGAAAATGCGATGCAGTAGGGATCGAAAAAGCCGGTCTGTTGGTGCGGTGGGGTGTTTTTGCGCGGGGGTGGGGGTGTCGAGGTGGGTGGATGGATGGGCAAGCGCGCACCCACTCCGCCGCCTGTCGCGCTGCTCCAAAAAACTCACCCACATCGCCGCCACCAGCGTGATTAAAAACCAGTAAAGATACCCGCGCTCATTGGGTAAAATTACGTGCGGCGGGATGGGCTCGCCATTCCCGCCCGTGGACGAGTCCCCGCCCGCGGCGGCGCCCCACCAGTCGCGCCGGCGGGACACCCATTTCCCGCTCGCAACAGGGCGGCGGGCGATGGACGACGTCCGCTGCAGGTCCCGGGCCACGTGCCCCCAGCCGCCGATGCTGGTGTCCGTGCCGTTGGAGGTGTGGGCGCACGCGCGGTTGAGGGAGCCTTCGGACGCGAAGGAAGAGGCCATCGACACGCGGCCCAGGTTGTGGCCATGCGTGGCCGTGCCGTCGGGCGTGGTCGGGGCGGCCGATTTGGAAAAGGGTTTACGAAAGCCATGGGCCTGCTTGTTGGAGTGTGTGAGGGGACGGGGGGAGGAGGCGTGTGTGTGTGGGTGTGTGTGTGTGTGCGAAGGGACGGGGGCGGAGGGTGTGGGGTCGGGGGACGTCGGCGCCGCGCGCTCGCCCTAATGCCTCTGCGCGCGCTTGTCTCGACGCAAAAGCCCTCCGCCGCCAATCGGGCCTTTCCCACTCTTGTTTTCGATTGCGGACGTTTGTAAATTGAGCCGCACATCCCAATCGATGCGTACTTTGGATGGGTTGGCCTTGCCGTCGGCCACGGCGACCAAAGCCCTGCCGTCTGTGCTCGGAGGCAGCACCTGCGCCTCCAGGTCGCCTGGGTCGGCGCCATCGCTGGCCGCGGTGGAGGACAGATCCAAGGACTCACGCCTTCCTCCCGGGGAGGAGGGCGGGTTCATTGGAGGGGGACGCGCCCGGCGGGCGGGGCAAGAAAAGGTGTCACGTGCACAAAAAAAGCGGTGTCAAAGGGGCGTGTAGTGCAGCGCCCGGGCGAGGCCGGGCCGACCGCTGCGGCGCAAGCGGGGAGGCGCGCTACCCTCTCCTCCCCGCCCGTCTCCCTCTCTCTCTTCACACGCCCCTTTCATCCGCGCGCCTCCCTTGGCACGCGGCCACCCCCTCCCCTTCCCCCCCTCTCCGCGCGCCCTCGCGCGCGTGCGTGCGAGCCGGCTCCCCCGCCCTCCCCCTCGCGGCGCCCCTTTCACCTGGGCGTCCGCGCGAGAGGGTGTGGTTGTTGGCTAGCTCCGAAAAAAGACCCTCTCCTCCTCCTCCCTAAAGCTCCCAGCCACCATGGCAGTCTCGGGCAAGGATTTCGCGGTCACCCTGGTGCGTGAGGGACGTGGACCACAGGCTCTGGCGGTGGCGATGTGAAAGAAAAGACCTGCCTCGCACCGCTGGCGGCCGACAAAACGGAAGCAAATGCGGCCGCGTGCGGGTCTTGCGTGCGCGCGTCCAAGACGAATGCCGCCCACCGCTGCCGCGATGCCGCCGTCCATTCGTTCCCACGTGTACGGCGATGCGTGATCGGCATGGACCTGCCTCTGCCCGGCTGGGTGGTGCGGGCAATTAAGGGGTAGATGCGTCCCACGGCCGCCGCAAAGGCGGGTGCTGAGGCCGAAGCACGCGCGGACGCGACGGCCCACAACCCCCCCCCCCTCCACACTCTCACCACCACCACCCGCTCCATCCCCGCCCACCAACCTCCGCAACTCCAGCTGATCAACGCCATCATCGGGGCGGTCCTCACCCTGCTCTTCTGCGCCTTCCGCACCCGTACCTGGGCCCGCAAATTCTACGCGCCCAAGGAGTATTTGACGCCGGAACAGCTGAAGCCGTACGACCGCCCGACCCGCCTCAAACCGTCTTTCCTCGGCTGGGCGCCCGACCTGGCGTCCCGGGATGAGGACGAGGTCATCAACACGGCGGGCGTGGACGCGCTCGTCTTCCTCAAAGTCTCCCAGCTGGGCCGCCGCCTGTTCACGGCCATCTCGCTGTGGTGCCTGGCCACGTGCCTGACCACCAACCTGACGGGCGCCAACCTGGCGGCCGTCGCCAAGAAGCGGGCCGACCCGGACTACACCAAGTTCATGTATTGGGCGCCGCCGCCGGCGCCCATGGGCACCAAAGACAAGCGCAAGGGGTCCAACACGCGCGCCGTGGAGACGCCGGACTTTTATGTCGATGACATCGACCTGCCGCCGCCGCCGCCCGGGCTGAAGTGGTGGAAGTACAAGAACGCGTCGGTGCGAGCCCTTTTCCATGTGGGGGATGAGAACGAGGCGCGCCCTGGCCTTAAGCATCGGGACGGGTTGGCCGGGCGGCGGCTGCCGCGCCGGCCCCCCCTCCAATCCACAATCCACCCCCCACTCCCACACTCTCACACCCACCCCCGTCCCCACCCCACCCGTCTCCCCCCTTCCCGTGCCAGGCCATCCCGCCCAACCCGGCCGACGCCCTGGGCCCCGAGTACAAGGACTACGGCTGGCGGTACGACCAGTCGTACACCGACACGTCCTTCGTCTTGCAAGACATCGACAAGGCGACCATGGCGAACGTGGCCGAACGGTCGCCGACGCTGTGGGTGCACGCCCTGACCGCGGGCGCCGTCACCGCGTACACGCTGTGGCAGCTGGCCAAGTTCTCCAAGGAAGCCGTCGCGCTGCGCTTGCGCTACCTGTCCACCACCCCGCCGGGCGCGGACACGCACACGGTGCTGGTCACGGACGTGCCCGGCGTGCGCGGCGGGACGTGGGCCGACGCGCTCGACCGCACGCTGCTGCGCGTGCTGCCGTCCAAGGCGCGCGCCGCCGTGCACAAGGGCGCGGAGTCGGCCATCAAATCCGCGGCGTCCACGCCCCTGGCGTCCGCCGCCAAAGGCTCGGCCGGCGCGCTGTCCGGCCTGGGCTCGCCCAAGAAAGCCGCGTCCGCCGCCGCGGGCGTGGAGACCGACGCGTGGGGCAAAGCCTCGCGCCGCCTGGCCGACGGCGCGACCGCTACCCAGATGGTCGCCGCCGAATTCGAGGAGCTGTACCCGGGCGAGGTCGCGGACGTGCAGGCGGTCTACAACACGGCCGGCCCGCTGGACGGCGCGCTGGCCGAGTACGGCAAGACCAAGGCGGCCGTGACCCACCTGCTGGACGTGTACACGGCCAAAGCCCGCCGCGCGGCGTCCGGCGCCGACCCGGCCGGCGACCTGGCCAAGATCAAGCGGAAGCAGGTGAAGGCCGTCAACCTGCTGGGCCGCCCGGCGTTCGGCGCGTGGGGCGCGGAGACGTTCGGCACGGACAAGGCGTCGCGCCTGGACGCCGTCGACGTGGGCCTGGCCCGCATGGAACACCTGGCCGGCGTCATCAAAGCCGGCCAGGCCCGGGCCGTGGCCGACCCGTGCCCGGCCGCGTTTGTGACGTTCAAAAACCGGCGGTCGCAGGTGTTGGCGACGGAGATGCTGCAGCACCACGACACGTCGGCCTGGTCGACCCAGGCCGCGCCCGAACCCCAGTCCGTCGCGTGGCCGGCCCTGCGCCAGCGCGCCTGGGAACAGCGCATCCGCTTCTGGGTGACCTGGGTCGCCTTCATCGCGCTCTGCCTGCTCTTCATGATCCCCGTCGGCAAGGTCCAGTCCTACCTGACGCCGGACTCCCTGGCCCGCGTGCCGGGCATGGAGGCCATCCTCAACGCGCCGTTCCTGTCGGGGATCATCGTCGGCATCCTGCCCTCCCTCGCCCTCATCATCTTCATCGCCCTGATGCCGCCCATCCTGCGGCTCATGTGCAAGTTCCAGGGCCTGCGCACGGAGGGCGACATCGACCGCGGCGTGGTGACCAAATTCTTCATCTTCCAGGTGTTCATCGTGTTTTTCGGCACCTTTGTCGCGGGCTCCTTCTTTGAGCGCGCGTCCACGTGGGCGCAAGACCCCGTGCAAGGCCTGAAAGCCATTGGAACCGGCGCGCCGTCTGCGTCCACGTTTTTCCTGTCGTACACGGCCATCAAAGCGCTCTTCCAGCCCGCGTTCAAACACCTGCGCATCATTCCCTTTGCCATTTACGGCGTGCGGACCAAAATGGCGGCGACGGAGCGGGCCAAGGCACGGACGTGGTCGGAGCAGGTACGAGGGTGTGGGAGAGGGAGGGGTGGAGGGGGCGCGCGGTCCGCAACTGGAGAGAGAGAGAGAGGGGAGGGACGGAGGCAGAGGTCGTGCGCGCCGACGCCTCGATGCCCCCGCTCTCAGACCCGCACCACCCACCCACCCCACCCCACCCCACCCCACCCCACCCACCCACCACATCCCAGTTCTTCAAGTACGGCGTCGACATCCCGCAAATGACGATCATCATGCTGCTGGGCATCGTCTTCTGCGCCATCAACCCCATCCTGCCCCCCGTCTGCCTGCTCTACTTCCTGGTCGTCGGCTTCTTCAACAAGTACCGCGTCCTGTACGTCGCGCGGCCCACGTACTCGACGGGCGGCCAGATGTGGCTGGCCGTCTTCAACCACGTCATCACCGCCCTGGTGCTCATGCAGGTCGTCATGACGGGCTACCTGTCCGTCAAAAAGTCCAAGGCCGGCTTCCTCACGGCGGTCCTGATCCCGCTGACGCTCATCGCCCGGGCCGCCGCCCTGGACATCTTCCGCCGGCCGCTGGCGGCCATGTCCCTGCGTGCCGCGACGGACATGGACGCCGCGGACGCGGCCAAGGGCGTGGACGGCGGCGCGGCGCTGGCGGCGGACGGCGGCGCCGCGGGCGGCAAGTCCCCGTACCTGTCGCCGGCCATGGCCTTTGACGGCTCCGACCTGGCGCCGCTGAAGGCCGAGGCGGCGGAAGTCGCGGCGTACCTGGCTGGGAGCAAGGCGCCTCCCCCCGTCGAAGACACGGCCGCGGAAGAGAGGGCCCGGGACAAGGTCGCGGAGGAGCAGCACTCGCTGCGGGTCGCGTCCCGCCAGGCCTCCCGCCGCCGCAGCACGTCGGTGAAAAAGCGGGCGCAGCCGGACGGGCTGCCCAGTGTCGAGGAAGGGAAGGGCGGCGCCGCCGCGCCGGCCGCGCCCTCGTCGTCCGCCGCCCTGGGCAAGCCTGCGTCGTTTGCCCGCGCCCGGTCGGCCAAGAAGGCGCCGGCGGCCGCGACTGCCGTCCCGGCGCCGGTCGTCCCGGCCGACACACCGTCCGCGCCCGCGGGTCCCGCGACGACGTATGAAGAAGCCATCCGCCGGGCGGCGTCTGGCGGGCGGCCGGGCGGCGACCAGGTGTGAGAGCGGCCACCACACCAGCGGCCCCCTCGTTTGCTTGTTTTTTTACTTTCTTTGACTTCCTTCCATCAAATTCTACCCGCCTTACGCTACGTACGAGTGAGTGCGAGAGAGCCGACACTCCTTTTTCGTCCCCAGTCTTCTTTTTTTACCCCCTTGAACCAAAAACCATCGTCCCCTCGACACCCCTTGAAGGAACGCGTGCGCCACGCTTTTCTTCCACACACACCGCCTGCTCACTCTCTCCCCAGATGCCCTGGGGGGGTTGGTCCTGCTGGGTTTCGGCTGTGTAAAGAAACAAAGACGCACGATGGAATAATAAACTCCAGCCTCACGCGCGTCTCCAGCTGCGGCCACACGCGCGTTGCGCAGGCAGAGCGAGAGCAAGCCGCGCGCCGAACAAAAACATCAAAGCGGCGCCGCCGCCAAATGCGGGGCACCCTCCCCGCCAGCCTGGCGCGCCCGGCGCATGGAAGACAATCACTCCAGCGCGCCGTGATTGCGGCCGCAAACAGCGGCGAGCCCTGGACGCCTTTCGCGACGCCGATTCGTTCGCCGCCGCCTCGCGCCGCCGACACAACCTCTGCCTCGCCCCAGCGCCCGACGCCAAAGGGCGTGCCGCGCCTCGTCTCCGACGCCGACCTCCTGCGCACTCTACGCGGCGAGGACGGCGTCGGCACTAGCTCCCGCTCTTACGCCCCGCCCGCTGAACCGCGCGTCTGCCGGTGCTGCGACGGCACGGGCGAAGTGGCGTGCGGCGCGTGCGGCGGGTCGGGCAGGCTGCCGGCCGGCGGCTACCGGGCCACCAACCCCGTCCTGATGCCCAAAATCGTGGGCACGCAATGGACGGCCGCCGAACGCACGCTCGGCCGCACCCACTTCCGTTGCGCGTCCAAGAGGCGGGCAGCCGGCGGCGGCGGGTGGTTTGTGCTCATGGTCGCCGCGTGCGACGAGTCCATCCGCCTGTGGGTGGAAGCGAAGGCGTTGCGGGACCGGGCTCGGTGGACGCCCGGGTGGGTGACGGTCGCGGACGTCGTGGACAGGCGGTCCAGGAAAGATGGACGGGGCGTGGGTCCGAGGGCCGGGGCCGGGTGCAAGGCGTGCGGCGGGTGCGGCCGCGCGCCCTGCCCGCTGTGCACGCGGCCGGGCGAGGTCATTGAAGTGTAGAGTGTAGGGGGTGCGTTGCCTTGGTGCGAGTGGGAAACATGCAAGGCCTAGAGAGTCTATCATTACTGTTGTCACGCACACCGTCTCACCCTCCGCCACCCTCCTCGCCCGACCGGGGCCGCTTGGTCCCCAACTGCAGGCGGGACTTGGGCGGCGGTGAAGACGAGGGCGCGACGGGCGCGTTCTTTTGCTGCTGCTCCGCTCCATCCAGGCGCGGCCCGCCCTCACCGCCACCACCCCCACCCCCACCGCACGCCCACTTTTCCGTCGCGGCCCGGGCCGCCGCGTCAAAGCCGGCCCGGTCGTGGCGGAACTGGTGCGCGACTTCGGCGACCAAGCCGTCGTCGCCATTGGGTTCGGCGAGCAAGGAGCGGACGGACCCCAGCACGGCGCCCAGGTTGAGGGCCGGGCGCCACGCGCCCTTGGGCGGCAGGGCGAGCGTGTCCAGGCAGATGCGGCCCGCGCCGTCGATGTTGGGGTGGTGAATCGGCGTGGTGAACGTCACCTTGGGCGGTTCCAGCGGGTAGCGCGGCGGGACGGTGATGGCCAGGTCCCACACGCCGCGCTCGTAGACGGTGCCGCGCGGGCCCTGGTGTGTGGGGTGGGGTGGAGGGTGAAGAATTTACAGTGCAAGATGGGGGGGGGCGCGCATTGGGGGGTGGGGGTGGCGCGCACCCCCTCGCCTCCCTCGCCTCCCCACCACCTGGATGACCGCGCGTCTTCGCCTCCTCCAGAGGTGGACCGCGGGGCGCGCAACCCTCCAAAACGCACCCGTACTTGCGCGCGCAGCTCGGTGACCGAGTCGCCGACGGGCCAGGCCGCCACGCCGGGAGGCGGGTCGGTCGCCAGCATTTTCAGCTCGCGGGCCATGCGGTTGGCCAGCATGGTGCGTGAGGAGGTGCGTGTGGGGGCGTGTTGACGTCGCCGGCGCGGCGGGCGCGCGGCCGCGAGTGCAATGGAAGAGTGCGTGAGCGTGACAGCGCGGGAGAGAGGCAGAGGAGAATGGAGCCACGCTCGAGCCAGGGTGGACGGCAACACACAGGGCCCAACCCCCTCCTCCTCCTCCCCTCACGCCGCCGCAGCGCTGCCGTCTTCCTCCCCTTCAAAAAACGCGGTCAGCACGCTCATCTTGCGCGCCAGTTCATCCGCCTTGCCCGCCGACACTTTGGCGATCAGGCCGGCCAGGCGGGCGTGCTCGGCCTTGAAGTAGTCGACGCCCTTGTCCAGGGCTTTCGTCGCGGCCTTGGTGTACAGGGCCGCCGCCTCGGCCGACTCGCCCGTCAGCTTGGCGGCCGCCGCCTTCAGGGCGTCGACGGCCTTGGCCAGGTCGTCCCCCTGCGCCTTGGCGACCGCGGCCGCGAGACCGTCCAAATCCACGACTCGCGCCCATCCTGCGTCTGCGTCCAGCGCGGCAGTCAGCGCCGCCAGCATGTCGGCCGCCGTCCGGGGGCCGTTGTAGTTTTCGGCGGACGCGTCGACGGGCGCGCCGCGCTTGAACAGCTTCAGGGTCGGGAAGCCGCGCACGGCGAAGCGCTCGCCCAGGGACCGGTGCTCGTCCGCGTTGACTTTGGCGATGATCACGCGGGACGCCAGGCGGGCGTCGGCCTTCACTTTTTCGCCCAGGGCCTTCAGCTCCGGCGTCAGGTGCTTGCAGTGGCCGCACCAGGGCGCGTAAAACTCGGCCAGGACCAGTTTCTTGCCGTTGACGACGGCGTCAAAGGTGGACGGGTCTGTTGTGTGTTGTGTTGGAACAAGGAAAGGGGGGAGAGGTTGGAGGGGGGGGGAGCGCGCGCGCGCGCGCACGCCGCGCCGCGAGCAGACTGCGCGGCACCCGGCCCACAGGCCGACGTCCAAACCCTGCGCCGCCTGCACCAGGGGCAGGCCCACATCCATGCCGCCCAAACGCGCGTGCGTTTCGTGGGTGGGCACGTCCTCACCGCAGTCCGCGGGCGGTGCCAAAAGCCACCAGTGCGTAGGCATTCAACCTGAACGTGCCATCCCCCGCTCCCCCCACGCCCGCACACACTCACCCAGGTCGTGCACGCCGTCCAGGGCGTCCGTCGGGTCGCCCATGGCCAGCGCGCCGCCGGTCAGGGCCGCCAGGCAGAACAGGAGGACGGAGAGGAGGCGCATATTGGTTATTTTGATGGGATGAAAGGTGAAGTGAACACGCCCGCGCAGTTTGGCCAGACCCACGGAGAAAAAAAAAACGCCGGAGACGACGGCTCCACGCGTCGTCGTCCTCCCACGCACGCACACACCCTCCCTGCTCCAGGCGCCCTGCGCCGGCGCGCGTCCTTCGTGCCCCTGTGCCTCCCCCATGATCGGCAACGGCACCTTCCTGACCGTGTCCGACAACTCGGGAGCCAAGGTCGCGCAGTGCATCAACCAGTCCGGCAAAACCTGGGGCATCGGCGACATCATCACCGTTGCGATTAAGCGGGCGCAACCGCGGAGCAAAGTGGCGGCAGGGACGGTGCGTTTGGATGTGGGTGAGTGGGTGTGGCGGCCGCGGCTTTTCCGTCGCCGATTGCCTGCCGGCGGCGTGAAGAAGAAAGGACAAGGCGCGCGCAGCTGTTGGGGCCGCGTTACCGCGCTCCTGTCGCTGTGGATGGCGGGCAGAGGCATCTGTGCGCCCCCACAAAGCGTTAGTCTGGTTGGACATGGGCGCCGGTGGCTCTGAGCACGCCCCCCCTCCTCCCGCGTCGCTGCCGCCGGCCAACCCCCTCCACCGCTCCCCCCTCCTCCCATGAAAAAAAAAACACCGCAGGTCCAGAAAGCCGTCATCACCGAGACCGTCAAGGAGCTGCGCCGCCCGGACGGGTCGTCCATCTCCTTTGCCCGCAACGCGTGCGTCCTGGTGAACAACAAGGGCGCGCCCCTGGGCACGCGCGTCCTGGGCTTTGCCGCGCACGAGCTCCGCGCCCGGGGGCTGATGAAAGTCCTGTCCCTGACGGCCCGCGTGCTCTGAGCGTGTGTTTTGTTTGTGTGTGTGAGGGCGAATGCCTCCCCCGCGCATCAGCCGGGAGACGCTGTCGCTGGCGGTGTTTGGCGTGCTGGCGGCGGGCACGGGGGCGGCGCTGGCGCTGACTGCCATGGCAAAAAAAGCGGCGAAAGTGGCGGAGGCGGGGAAGGGCGGCGGCGGCGGGGGCGGGCGTGGGCTGGGCGGGCTGTAGCTGTTTTTGAGTGGGTGTGCATGAGGGTGTGAGGCGTCCGCTGGTGTCGGCGCTGGGCCGGCCGTCCATCCCACCAGAGCGGGCTGTGGGAAGAAGGATGGAGGGGGGGGCGGGGTTGGGGAAGGCGCCGCGGCCGCTTTCGAAACTGCTCACTCGTGCATTAGGCCGGCGGCGTGTGCGGCCTCTCCCATCGCCTTAGCCTTCCTCAGGCCGGCCTCCCAGGTGCGGATGGATGCGACGTACGCGCCCACCGCGATCGCGTGGCAGCAGTCCCGCCCGTTGCCCTGTTGGCGCCCGCCCCACACGCATGCGGCAGGGGTTGCCAAAACTCGAGCGAAACAGCCGCGAACCGCGCGCAGGCGCAAGCCCGCCCAGGGGCTGCCACGCCACGACTCGCCAGCGCCCACCCATCGCGTTGGAGCGCACGGATGTCGGGTGTGGCCTGGCGGCGTGTTGAGCCAACAGACAACCAATTTCCGCTCCATGCGGGCACTTTTGCCGCTCCCCTGTCCTCGTCGCGTTTTTTTATGTTCGCGCGCCCTTGCTATGCAGCACGATTGGGCCCGCCCTCGCTCGGCGCGCCCTCGTCCTCCACGCTCGCCTCACACGCACAGCATCCTCATACGCCCACCCACCCTCCAGGCGCGGAGAAAAAGAATCCTCATGCCGGCGCCCCACCACCGCCGGCGCGTCCTGGCCGCCGCTGTCGCGACCGCCGCCGCGCTGTCCGCCACGCCCGCGGCCGCCCAGTGGGTCGTGGAAACCAATTCCCTCCACATCAAGGAGCCCAAAAACATCGCGGGCGACTTTGATGCGGCCATCGGAGACGTGAGTTGGCGGGCGGGCGGCGTGCCGAGACGTAAAAAGACGCGTCGCAGGTACCCTCCGGCCGCCGCTCAACCTGACCCGCCCCCCGCCCCCCACCCCCCACCCCCCATGCATCCAACAACAGTTCGGCGTCCCGCTGTACGGCGCGACCTTGGTCGGCGAGGTCCAGGTCATCGACGGCGAGGACAAGGGCTGCAAGCCGTTGACGACCAAGCTCACGCCCGGGCCGTCCGGCTTGCCTGTCGTCGCGCTCGTCGACCGCGGCGACTGCTACTTCATTGAGAAAGCCTTCAACGCGGAAAAGGCCGGCGCCGCCGCCATCATCGTCGCGGACTACAAAGACGAACGCCTGCTGACCATGGCGGCGCCCGACGACCGCCCCGAAATCGCGCGGCTGAAAGACGACATCAGCATTCCGACCGCGCTCGTCACCATGGCGGTCGGCGCGAAACTGCGCAAAGCCGCCGAGAAAGCCTCCTCCTCCAAATCGGGCTCTGGCGTCATCGTGGAGCTGGACTGGAAGGACGCGGTCACCAACCCGGACGACCGGGTGGAGTGGGAGCTGTGCGTTTTGTTTTCGTTGTCGTTGTTTTCCATCCAGGTGACCCAGCCGTCCCTGCCCCCTCAGTTTTCTCACGCGCCCGCCCGCCCCTCTCACCCTCACAACAACAGGTGGACCACGCCCGACACCGGTTGCGGCCCTTCCTGCGACCGCCAGGCCGCCTTCAAGTCCTCCATCAAAACGCAGGCGTCCGCGCTGGAACGCGGCAAGTACACCGCGTTCACCCCGCGCTTTGTCACCCGCCGCTGCGCCGATGGTGCGCCCGCGTCCGAGTGCGCCGAGTCCTGCATTCACAAGGGCCGGTACTGCGCCTGGTCGCCCATCGCCGACAAGTACAAATTGACGTTCAAGGGGCGGGACGTGGTGATTGAGGCCAAACGCCAGCTGTGCGCGCACGAAGCCGCGCGGTCTGCGGGCAAGCCGTGGGCGTGGTGGGACTACGTCACCGCCGTCTCCGACGCCTGCACCATGGCCAACGGCAAGTTCGGGTCCGCCTCCTGCGCGGAAGGCCCCCTCAAAGACGCGGGCATCGACGCGGCCGTCGTGGAAAAGTGCGTGGGGGATGTGGACGCCGACGCCGACCCGTCCATCCTGTCCAAAAACGCGGAGGCGCAAGGCTACACCTCCGGCGGCGGCGGCGGCGCGTCCAAAGTCCTCCTCCTGCCCACCGTCACCATCAACGGCGCCCAGTACCGCGGCCGGCTGGACCCGCCGTCCGTCCTGCGCGGCCTGTGCGCCGGGTTCTCGGAGCTGGCCGAGCCGGCCGAGTGCCTGGCGGGCGGGATCGAGACCAACGAGTGCGCGTCGTCCGACCACGGCGGCTGCTGGGCGAACGAGGAATTCAGTGCGTGCGTCGACACGTTCCGCGGGCGCAAGTGCCAATGTCCGTACGGCTTCAAGGGCGACGGCTTCACCTGCACGGACGTGCGGAGCGCGGTCGACGCGGCGGGCGGCGGCGGCGGCCGGGGCGGCAGCGCCTCCCTCGGCGCGGGCGCGTTCGCCGGCGTCATGGCGTCCGCCGCCGGCATTGCCGCCCTCGCCGGCCTCGTCGCCCACCGCCTCAAAGCCCGGGCCGAGCTGCAGGCGGAAGTCCAGGCCATCCTCCGCGAGTACGTGCCCCTGGACGGCGGCGAGAATGGCGGCGGGTTTTCCATCAGCGGCGGGTCCAGCGCGCGCGCCAGCAGCGGGGCCGGCGGCTTTGCTGCTGCTGCTGTCGGCCCGCCGCCGCCCGCGTACGCGGCGGTCGTGCCGTCGCCCGGTGCGGGTGGTGACGACGCCCGCGCGCCGCTGACGGACCAGGTGTGAAAAAAAAGAATGAGAGAGAGAGAGAGAGGGAGGGTGGGCGTGAGAGATGGAAGGAACCAAAATGACCCGGGAGTGCGTGTGCGGACTGTAAAACAATCTTCTTTTGCCTTGCTGTATTGAGGGGCGTGTGCGTGTCTGTGTGTTGATGGCATGGGGTGTGCGTGCGTGGCGCGGAATGCCCCTAGTGTCTCGCCGGAAAAAAATCATGCAACCTCCCACCCATCCATCCATCCGGACGGAAAAATGCGTGGCCGCGCCTTTCTCTGTCTTTCCTTTCCACCCGCCACCCACAGGGCGCCCGGCGCTGCCCGTCGTGAGCGGGTGCGTTGATACGTGGATCTCTCTCCTCTCGTCAGTCGTTTGTTCTAACACTTTCCTCATCCATCCTCCTCCTCTTTCACCGCGTGTTGCCTGTCGTGGAAGACAGCGAGAAGATTCGCTCTTCTTTGAGGGACCCGCGCTTAGGGCCCGCCGCGGACTGGGCGGCGGACAGCAGGGACTCGTAGCCTGATGGGTGCGCGTGGGGCGTGGGGAGAATGAGTGGAGGATGGAAAAATGCAGGGAGAGCCAACACCGCCCCGCCATCCCCCCCTCCCACCCCTCCCCCTCCTCACACACACACACACACACACACACACACACACACACACACACACACACACACACACACACACACACACACACACCTTTCAGCGCGTTGCCCTGCGGGTTGGCGGACGCCAGGTACCGAGACTCCAGGTCGTAGATCTGTTGTTGCGTGTGACGGGGACGTGAGCGTCGGCAGGTCGAGAAACTGGCGGGCAGGAGGGTTGGGCGGCGCATTCCCGCCCGCGCACCTGCTTCTCGACGACGCGCAGCTCTTCCACCAGGCCGGCACGCTTGCCCTCCATCTCCTTGAGGTCGGCGGCGGCGGCGGCAAGAGCGGCGGCGGCGGCCGGGTTGGGCGGGGAGGACGGCGTGGCCGCGGCGGCGGCCATCTTCTTCGCTTTGCCTTTCGGCATTGGGAGGGCGGGTCCGCAGCGGAGGAGTGTGCGTCTCGATGAGTGGGTAGCACAGGTGTGCGGCGCGACGGCTTGTGTGCGGTGTGCGGTGCGCGGGAAGCGCGCGGTTTTTGAGACACCCCAAATTTGTCTCGTGAGAACAGAACTGAGGGGTCGGTAGCTCCGTGCCTCTCACAAAGCTCTTCTCGAGCCCGCGGCGAGCCCGCGAGAACTCCTCGACAAAACAAGGGGCGCGCGCCCAGACCTGTCGCGCCCTCCCCCTCTCTCCACCAGCGTCTACTTGCCTTCTCCGGCCCGCCGCGCCGGGGCCCCTGTCCAGTTCCGCCATGGCGGACGCGGTGCGTTCTCTGGGAGGCTCCGCCCCGCATCGCCCGCCGCTGGCCGCGCACGCGCCCGTCTTTATTTTCCGGCACGCCCTCCCACGGCGCCTCTCCACTCACTCTACCCCTCCCCTCCCCTCCTGTCTACGCACCAACAGGGCCGCGCCGGCGGGGGCAAGCAGGATGACACGATGGGCATTCTCATGCGGTGCGTTTGTGCGGGACTTTTTTTCGGCCGAGGGCTCGGCGCGCACGGGCGCTGCCCGCACTTACGACAGCCGCGGGGGGGGGCTTGGCCCGCGACCGGCGACCCTCCCACCCTCCTGTCTTCTGTGCTCGAAGGCGCGCCGCGACGTGGGTGTTGCGGAAATCGTGTCGTGCGGTCTCCCTTCTCTCGTCGTCCCTCCTCCCCTGCTCCCGTCTCACTTTCCCCCGCCTCGACGCACCACGAAAAAACCACACTCTCAGGCTCGCCGAGGCGCTGGAAGACCCAAACTCCGCCGCCGACGGTCCTCCGGGCGGCGGTGCACCGGCGTACGACGACTACGCCGACGGCGGCTACGACGCCGAGTACGCCGCCTACGACAAGGGCGCGGTGCGTTGAGAGGGAGAGGGTGGGGAGCGCATTCGGGCGCTAGCGCAGCTGCGGCCGCCGCCGTCGACGGCCGCCCGTGCGTCACCTGGCCGATTTGCCCGCCCAGATCCAGGCTTGCATGTCGTGGCCTGGATTTGGAAGCGGCAAAGGAGGGATTGAACCCCTGCCGCCCGCTCGGCGCCTTTCGAAGCAAATGCGCGCGGCCAAGCGGGCCACTCCCGACCACCCGCGGGCCCGCGGCTGCCTGGAGGGGAGGGAACGACGCCGCCCCGCACTCTCACACTCGCCCACCCCACCCCCCACCAAAACACACACCGCCAGATGGGCTACGACGACTATGACGGCGGCCTGGGCGGCGGCGGCGGCGGCATGGCCGGCAACACCATCAAGCGGTCCAAGTCCGCCGCGAAGGCCGCGGCCGAAGCGGAGGAGGCCGCGCTCGCGGCCGAGGAAGCCGCCCTGGCCGAGGCGGGCGAGGGCGTGGAATTCGTGGCCCGCCCATACGACGCCGCCGGCGACGAAGAACTGGGCGGCGTCGCCGCGTTCGGGCCGGAATTCGCGCGCCGGTTCGCGCCCGTCCCGGCCGACACGGTCTGCCCGACCCGCATCCCGCCCGGCCACGCCTTCAAGTTTTACAACCGCCAGACCAAGCCCAACTACTACGGCATTGCGGCCGTGGCGGTGTACAGCGTGGCCCTCCTCTTCTACCTGTACGTGCGCATGGCCCACACCCTGGACCTGGGGCGGTACCTGCCGTACGGCATCTTTGTGTTCCTGGTCGAGGTGTGCGGCGCGACGACGACGCTGCTGTACGGGACCAACCTGGTCCTCGACCCGGTGTCCGAAGTCCCGGAACCGGAACCCAAGTCCGACATCCCGGGCATGATCAAGGTCAAGTACCCGTACCACATCCGCGTGCTCGTGCCCTGCTACTCCGAGCCCCTGGCCATCGTCGCGAAAACGTTGGAGGCCGCGAAGGCCGCGTACCTGCCGTACGGCGTCCGCTGCACCGTCTACTTGTGCGACGACGGCAAGGACCCCAAGAAGCGGCGGTGGTGCATGGCGCCCGGGCGGGACATCGTGTACGTCTCCGGCCGCACCCGCACCCCGGGCGAGATGAACGGCAAGTCCGCCAACCTGAACAACTGCATGCGCCAGATCTACCCCGACGGCAAGCCCATCCCGCCGACCGAGGTGGTGTGCGTGTTTGACGCCGACCAGGTCGCCAACCCGGACTTCTTCTTGCGCATGCTCTGGAAGTTTGACGCGGGCGACGACGTGGCCATGGTCCTGTCGCCGCAGGTGAGTTGGGATGATGGCAGGGGGTGGGTGGACGGTGTGGAGGAGAGGGGGGGTAGAGGTGGCCCGCGTGTGCTCGTCGCGGCCATGCTTGCCCCACCCGACGCCACCCGACTCTCCGCCCAAAACACGCACGCACACACCTCACCTGCCCCCTTCCTCCACCCCACACCCACCCAGGCCTTCTACAACCTGCACCAACGGTCGGACATCTTCAACCACTCCAACATCCATTTCTGGGAGTACGCGCAGCACGGGTACGATGCGATCGGCTTCATCTCCTGCACGGGTACCAACTTCTTGATCCGGTCGGCGGCGGTGCGTTTTTGGATGTGTGGGGAGGTGTGGAGGGGGGCGGGAGAGAGGGCGCGGCCGCCGTCGTTTGTTTCCTACCCATGTTCCTCACCGTCCACCCACCCCCCTTACCAAAAAAAAAAAAAATCACACCAGTTCCGCGACGCCGGCTGGTCGCCCGAGTACACGCTGACGGAGGACTACGCCCTGGGCATGGAGCTGAAGAAGCTGAAGTGGCACTGCCGCTACGTGGAAGAGTACCTGGTCATCGGCGAAGCGCCCGAACAAGTGCGCAACTGTTTCCAGCAGCGGTCGCGGTGGGCGAAAGGCCACTTCCAGATCGTCTTTTCCAAGAACAACCCGCTCCTGCAGAAGCAGCTGTCGTGGCCCATGCGCATCCTGTACTGTTCCGGCGTGTGGTCCTACTTTGTGGGCGCGGTGACGACGCCGCTGTTCATGCTCATCCCCATCCTCACCATTTGGGCGGGCACCTTCCCCATCGTCGTGTCCAAGTGGGCGGCCATCGGCCTGACCATCTACTCCGTCGCCCAGACGTTCGTCCTCAACTTCATGCGCAAGCGGTCGCACTACGAGCCCATCTGGTTCGCGACGATCGCCAACAACATCCTGTGGTGGACGTTCGTCAAGGCGTGCTTCAACTCCCTGCTGTCCCTGATCCCCGGCCGCAAGAAGATCACGTTCAAGACGACGATGAAGGGCAGCGGCGCGCTGGCCATGGCCGCGTCCGCGATCGGCGACCTGTGGATGCCCACGCTCTCCTTCGTCGCCCTGGCCGCCTCCCTGGGCGTCGGCGTCTCCAAGCTGGCCGCCGGCCCGTCCGTCGTCACCACGCTGTCCATCTCCGTGGTGTGGATCATCTACGGCATGATCCCCTCCTTCCTGCTGCTGTGGTACACCTTCATCGGCCGGGGGTCCACGCTCGCCTTCATGTGCCGGGTCTGCTTCTTCCTGTCGTACGCCTGCTCGCTCCTGGCCCTGATGCTGCTGTGGGCGGTCTACCCCGCCGAATTCGACTACGGCAAGGCCGCGGGCGCGTCCCTCAAGTTCTACGAGGCGTCCCGCCTGGGCGAGCTGCCGGCGACCAACACCATCCCCTGGCGGGCGTCCACGTTTGGGTACGAGGCCTCGCCCAAGTACTCCTTCTCCGACCTGACGGGCGGGTGGGCCAACGGCGGGCCGATCGGGACGGTGAAGCTGACGATGACGACGGCCTTCACGACCACGCTCATGGCCTGGGGCCTGCTGACGTTCCCCAAGGGCTACGCCAAGGCGGGCGAGGCCGGCCCCGCGCTGGACGCCATCCGGTGGGGCGCCGACTACCTCATGAAGACGGTGCGCGAGGACACGGGCCCGCGCAAGGGCTACGTCCTGGCCTACCAGGTCGGCAACCTGACGCTGGACGCGGCCGACTGGTCGACGCCGGAAAACATGACGGAGCTGCAGGTGAAGCGGCCGGCGTACGTCGTGAAGACGAGCCAGGGCGCGTCGGACCTGGGCGGGTCGGTGTCGGCCGCGCTGACCGCGTCCTCGCTCGCTGTCCGCGCCGCGGGCGGCGACGCCGCCTACGCTGACAGCCTGCTGGCCACGGCCAAAGGCCTGTACGAGGCGGCCTCCAAGCGGGAGGGCCTGTACGGCGCCCGCACGCCGTACGTCTGCTCGTCCAAGTGGGCCAAGGCCAAGGCGACGACCGCGCGGCCCAAGGCCCAGTGCCCGCCCGCCACCGCGTTCGCCAACGGCTCCGCCCTGGCGTACTACAACTCCACGTCGTACCGCGACGACCTGCTCTGGGCTGCCGCCTGGCTGTACAAGGCGACGAACGAGTCCGTCTACATGGACGACGTCACCAAGTGGTATTCCGCGCACGTCGAGTTTGAGGGCGCGAAAGACACGCCCCTGGTCTTCGACTGGGACAACGTGTTCTTGGGCGCCAACGTGCTGCTCGCCCAAATCACGGACGAGGGCGCCTTCCACGTGACGACGCAGGACATGCTGAAACAGTGGATCTGCGCGACGACCAACAAGGTGCTGTTCACGCCCAAGGGCCGGGCCTGGAACCGCGCGGCGCCGTCCACGGGCGCGACCGCCAACACCGCGCTGCTGTCCCTCATGTACGGCCAGCTCAAGTCCAAGGAGCTGACGCCGGGCAAGCGGGACCGGTACACCTGCTTCGCCCGCGCCCAGATGCGGTACATCCTGGGCGACGGCGGCCGGTCGCTGATGGTGGGGTGGGGCAAGCGCCCGCCGCGCCGCGTCCAGTCGCGCATGGCCGCCTGCCCGAAAGCGCCGGGGACGTGCGACGCGGCCACCCACCTGTACGGCCCGGGCCCGGACCCCAACGTCATGCGGGGCGCCATCGTGGAATTCCCGTCGTTCGACGACCACTTCGCCGACGTGCGGGCGTCCAACGACTCGCGCGTGTCGATCGAAAACAACGCGGGCGCGACGGCTGCCCTGGCCGGCCTCAACCAGGCGTCGGGGACGTGGGACCAGTGCCTGCAAGGCTTTGGCGTCCTCACGAAAGACCGGGCGGTGTGCGAGGCGGAGCTGTACGTGCGCGAGAAATGAAACACAACCAGGTTGGGGAAGGGAGAGAGCCTGATTTTCGAGAGGGATTGTTTTTTTTACGCCCGGGGAGTGAGACCGATACAAGACAACATTGATTGGTGGGGAGAGAGAGAGAGAGAGAAATGGGTGGCCCACCCCGGCGCGTGCGTGCGTGGGGACGGCCGAGAGAGAGATTTGTTACGCCCGTGTGTTTCTTTGGTTGAAAAAGCGGGTTTCCTTTCACACGCTCGCCCCACCACCGCCGCCGACCGCGGCCAAGACGCCCGCATTGATGCGGAAGTCCCGGGCCGTCGCCCGTCGCGCGCCGCGCAGCAGGTCTGGTAAGGCAGCACCGCCAGCCCCGGCCCCGGCACTCCCGCGGCCCAGGCGGAGCAGGCGGCGCTCGAAATCTTCCGCGGCGAACACGACAAGGGGCGCGCGCCCGCCGCTCCCGTTCCCACCGCCCGCGTTGCCGCCGCCGCCGCCGCCGACCGCCACGTTTTCGGTTTCGTACAGGACAGAGTAGGCGGCGGGAGCTAAGGACTTGTGGGCGGTGGCCACCATGGCTAAAAAAGCCGGGGACAGGGCGGGCGACGACGGCGGCGCCGCGCCACCACCCCCGCCGCCTGCCTGGTGTTGCTTAGCCGCGTCGGCCGCGCGCGCGGCCGCGCCCGCCAGCGCCCGGTACGCCGCCAGGACGGCGCGCAGGGCCTTGTCGCCCAGGCGGGCGGACGGTGGGGCCGTCGCCGCGACGCTGCCTCCCGCGACGGCCGCGATGGGCGGGAGGAGAGAGTCCAGGCGGGCCGCGATGGACGAGTCGAGTGCGGCCGCGGCCGCAGACGCGGCGGCCGCAGACGCGGCCGCTGCGTCGCCGCCGCCACCACCGCCACCGCCGCCGTTCATGAGCCGCCGCGCCAGGGGTGGCGGCGCGGCCGCCGCGGTTTTGCCGGCCGCCCGCGACACAGCCAGGGCCGCGTCCACGTCGGTCAAAGCGGTCAGCGCGAAGTCCAGGGCCGCAGCCGCGACGGCGGCCGCGCCACGCGGCGCGGTGACCAGCGCGCACGCACCGGGCGGGCCGGCAGGCTCGCCGCCTCCCTCCGCCGCCGCGGCGGCCGCCGGCGGCTGGAGGGAGGCGACAGCCAGACACGCCAGGCGGCCCGCTTCGGCCGCATCCCCGCCCGGCCCGGGCGCTGTCGCCAGCAGCAGCCCGGCCAGGGCGCGGGCGACAGCGGCGGGCGCGGCCTCAGCGCCGCGCGCTGCGGCGACGCCCTCCGCGCTCAGCCGCAGGGCGGCCCGGCCGGACGGGGACAGGACGCCCGGCGCCCGGCCCAGGCGCGACAGGGCGTCGGCCAGCGTGCCCACCTGTTTCCAGGCACCGTGCGAGGCCAGGCGGTCCAGGACGCGGCCGGCGGACAGCGCCCAGGACGACGGGTGGAGGGGGCGCGGACGCGGGTCGGCCCCCCCCTCTCCGCCGTCGCCGTCGCCGCCGTCGCCGCCGCCGTCCGTCGTCAAAGACGCGTACTCGCCGCCGCCCGCGTCACACCCGGCGTCTGCGGCGGTAAGCAACGCCCGCAACTCGTCCCGGGAGGCCGCGCCGCCCAGCAAAGCGGCCATGGCGTCGACGGCCAGGCCAGGGAGCGCGCCGTCGATGGCACTGGCCGCGGCGGGAGCCGCACCGGCGCCGCCGCCGCCGCTCCCACGCCCGGTGGAGGGCGCGTAGGCCAACGCCACCATGGCCGCCGCGGCCAGGAGCGGGCGCGCCAGGACGGCCCTGGCGGCGGTGGACGCGCCGCCAGCACACCCGCGCCCGGGCGCCAGGACGCCCGCGGCCGCGCGCAGCGCAAACGCCTGGAACCGGGGTTCCCGGGCCAGGCGGGCGCCCGGGTCGAGCGAGAGCGCGCCTGGAGCGGCAGACGGGGCGTCACCGGCACCTGGAGGCGGACCGTCCTGGGGCGCAGACCCGTCCGGGCTGGGCAGCCGGTCCTCGGCCGCGACGCGCAGCAAGCCCGCGACGCAGCCGGGCGAGAGCGCGGGCGGGGGCGGGCCGGCGTCGGACGGCGGGGGTTCGCCAGCCTCCCGGCCCCTTTTTTTAGGCGCGGCGGCGCCAGCGTCACCAGCCGGACCGGCGGGCGGGCACGGACGGGCCGGCCCGCCACCACCCCCCTGCTCGCCCAGCTCGCGCAGGCGGTCGTGCAGCCGGAACGCGGCCGCCAGCTCGTCGGCGGCTTGGCCCGCCCCACACCCGCCGCCCGCCGCGCCCGCCAGGGCGTCCGCCATGCACACTTCGAGCGCAGACTGCAGGGCCCGCCCCCGCGCGCGCGGGACGGCGGCGCACGGCCCGTCCCACCCGGCCGCCTTGTCCAGGGAGTAGTGCTCGACGACCGAGGTCAGCAGCCCGGCCTTGACGGCCGCAAACGCGGCCGCCAGGCGGGCGACGGGCCCAGCGGCGTGGGGTGGGGCGGGCGGAGCAGGAGGCAGACGCGCCGCGACGCGGGCCGCCGCCCGGCCATGCGGGCCGGCGATGCCGTCCCTGGCCGGCGCCGGCGGCGCGCCCGCGAGCAGGCACACCCGCCGCACGCAGCCGAGCAGCGCCGCGACCGGTTCGACGACGACGGCGGCCTCCCCACCGGGTTGGTCGGGCACGGCAACGTCCAGGCGCAGCGGAGGGCCTGCGCACGTGCTGCCATCGCCCCCCGTCCGGCCGACTTTGGCGAGTTGGGCCAGCAGCAAGCCCGCGACCGCGTCCGTCGTCGGGCCGGCGCCACCATCCGCGGCGACGAGGGACGGCAGGCCGTCGTACAGCGCCGCCCGCACGCCCGCCTGCTGGGACAGGCAGCGGCGCAGGAAGCCGGTGAGTTCCTGGAGCGAGGCCGACGCGGTGGTGGAGGCGGCAGCACCACCACCGCGGCCGGCCTGGGTCGGCGGCGCCTGGGACGGGCCGGCGACATCGTCCGCCGGGTCAGGCGACCCCCCGCCGCCCTGCAGCTCGTGCAGCGCCAGCAGCAGCATGCCGCGCGCCGCGGCCGCGCGGGACCCGGCTTCCCGCGCGAACGCGGCTTTGCGCAGGGACAGAGCGGCCGCGTCGCGGGCGTCGTGGCCGCCGGGGCCGGCGCGCCGCGCGGCCGGCCACAGCGCGGCAAGCAGCGCGCACCCCGTCGACGATGGCAAGCCGCCGCAAAGTTCCAGGGCCGCCCGCACCGCTCCCGCGTGCGTGGAGGCCAGGTCGGCCGCGTGAGCGGACGCAATGCCGGCCAGCGCCGCGACCCAGTGCCCCGCCCGGCCCGCCAGCAGGGGTGCGCCGGAGGACGGAGGCAGTGCAGAGACCACGGCCACCGACGCGTCTCCGCCGCCGCCGCCGCCGCCGCCGCCTGTCACGGCGCCCGTCGCCGCCAGACGCCCAATGCACAGGTGCAGGACCTGGCCCCGGGCCGCGGCCGTGGGCGCGGAACCGAACGCCGCGACGAGCAGGCGGACGGCCAACCGGCCGCCACGCGCGGACCCCGGGGCGTCGGTGGGTTCTCCCCCGTCGCCGCCGCCGCCGCCGCCGGCCGCCTTGTCGCCGTCTTTGACGTCTTCGATTAAAGTGTCGGCCAGGGTCAAGACCGCAGGCAAGCCGCGCTCCCAGCCGGCGGCCTTCCCAGCCGCGACCGCCAACAGAGCGGCTTCGACAGCGGCCGCGGGCGGGAAGGTGGACGCAGCCGGCACGGACGCGCCTGCCGCCCACCGGGACCGGGCCCGCAGGCCGTCGGCTTTGTACGCCCTCCCTAGCGCGGCCCGCACCTCGTCCAGGGCGGGCGCGGACAGGCGGGGGACGCCGGCCGCGATGGCCAGCAGGACTGCCGCGCCGTGCGGGCCGGAGGCAGCGCGGGCGGCCAAGCCGGGCAGCCACGCGCGCGCCGCCGCGGGCGCCGCCGCCGCCGCGCGCTCCGCCTCCAGCACGACCGTCGCAGCGGTAGCGGCCAGTCCCGGCGACGGCCACGCAGCAGCGGGCCCGCCGGACGCAGCGTCCAGCAGGTCGACGGCGCCGTCCAGGGCGGTGCGCGCGGCGCACGCCGGCCGGAGGAGGAGGAGCTGGTGCAGGACGGCGGGCAGGTCCGTCAGGTCGCCGACGGAGGACGGGGACGGGGCCGGGGGCGCGGCGGGGCCGGGCCCGCCGGCACTCACGCACTCGGCCAGGGCCCGGTCCGACACGGCCCCCGCCTGCGCGGGCGTGAGGCGGGGCACAGACCGCAGGGCTTCGACCGCGCGCGCGGCCGGCGCGGGCCAGGTGGGCGCCCGGCAGATGCGGACCAGGGCCGTGGCGGCGGCGGTGGTGGGGCTGGACGAGCCATCGCCACCGTCTCCATCCCCCTCCTCGGCCAGGCGGGCGAGGGCGGCGGTCGCCAGGTCCAGGCCGGGCAGCGCCGCGGCCGCGAGCGACGCGCGGAGCGGCCGAGGCACTTCACCCCGCCCTGGCGGGCGGCACGCCTCCATGGCTTCGACGCCCGCACGGACCAGGGCGACCAGGGCGTTGGACGGCGCTAAAGAGACGAGGGAGACTAAGGCCGCGCCCAGGCCGCCGGGGTCCGGGTTGGCGCCCAGGTCGATGGCGCCCGACGTGGATGGAGCGCCTTCTCCTCCTCCTCCTTCGTCTGCGGCGGGGCGGGCCAAGGACAGGGCGCGGGCCGCGATGGACACAGCCGCGTTGCCGATGCAGTCCACATCGATGGAGGGGGACGGGCAGGCGGTGGACGCGTCGACGGCCGCGATGAGGGCGGCGAGGACGTCCTTGGGTGAGGGAGGGGAGAGGGGGGGAGAGGGGAGAGGGGGGGGGGGGGGGGTGCGGCGTGAGCGCGAGCAGAACGGTGTGGTGGGGAGCTCCCCCGTGCGGCCGCGGGAGAGTCTCGAGGACCTTTGCCGTCCTGTTGTCCATGCGAGCAGAACGTGCACACCCTACTCAGCCCCGTCCCCGTTCGTCCGAGGGCGTGTGAGCGCGTGCACACCCCCTCTTACTTCCTGTGCACGCTGCGCACGAACACCCGCATGCGTCGCCGTGGCCACACGGCGCGGCACGCACACCCTCCTCCACACGCCCACGCCTTCACCTTGAACAACCCCACCGACCCAGCCGCCGAAGCCAGGGCGTCGCCGATGTCATCGCTGGTCGCGTCAGCCAGGGCGGCGACGAGTTCAGCGCGGGCATTGGCCGCGCCTTCGCCAGCGACGCCGCCGCCCACGGCCCGGCGGTGGGCGTCCACCATGGATCGGGCAAGGGGGTCCAGGTCTGACATTTGCTTGCGTGTGAGTTTGGGTGAAAAGGGTGGGCGCGTCGCCCCCCGGCGAAAAGAAGGTGCGCAGCTGTCAGCCGCGGCTCGTTCGTGTGGTGTGTGCTCGCGTGGAGAGCAACCTCTCGCGTGTTTTTTTTTCCCAGGCACTCGAAGGGTTGAGTTCTCGTCCCCGGGCGGTCGCGAGTTGGACCCTCCCACAAAACAGCCGCCCCATTCAATCATTCATCCCTTCTTTCTTTCTTTCTTTCTTTCTTTCTTTCTTCTACAACCGCACGTCGTGCTCTCTTAAAAAAGTGACGTCCACCCCACCCCTGTGCAAGGGCGACCCGGGCGGCCCGTCCTCATCAAACGCGGGCAGGCGGCCGCACAGGGCCGGCGCGCCCGCCGGGGCTAGAGCCAGGCGGGGTGGTGGGTGGTGAGGAGGTGGGCCAGCCGCCACACCCACAGTGCCGACGACTTCGACTCGCGCTGAGGCCCGCCCGCGCGCGGCCGCCGCCGCGCGCACCGCCCGCTGCGCGTCAGCCGCAGCGAGCGCCGCGGCCGCCTCCAGCAGCGCCGCCTCACGCGCCAGCGCGCCAAGCAGCCCAGTCAGCGCACTGCCCACGTCTGCCAAAGGTGCAGCGCCGTGGCGGGCGAGCAAGTGCTCGCCCACCGTGCGGCGGGGTAAGCCGCCGCAGGTGCCCGCGGCCGCGCTCGCGACGGCGTCGACCAAGCCCGCGACCGCCGCCCGTGCCGTCGGCAGCGCCGCACCGGACCCGCCCTGCTTCACCAGCGGGTCCGCCACCGCGTCCAGGACGGCCAGCCACAGAGCGCTGGCGGCAGACGGTGGCAGGTCGTCCCGGGCGCGGGTGGCCAAGCCGACGGCGGAGGACAGGGCTGACCGCGCGGTGGTCGCTGCACCTTCCGCCTCCGCCTCGTTCCGCGCCGCCAGGACGGCCTCCACGGCCGAGGTTAGAGCGGAAGAATGGATGGCCGCGGCACCGTCGACGTCTCCTAAACGCTCGCGTAAAAAAGCTTCGGCGTCAGCTAGAACGGCGCTGCCGCCCTGGCTCTTACGCGCGGCCTGCACGACCGCGAGCGCGGCTTCTGCTCGATACACCGCCGCAGGCGACGCCAAAAACCGGGGCAGGCCGCCCGGGTCAAAGCGGGCGGCCAGGCGGACGTACAGGTCGCCGACGGCCGGGTCGGCGAGCAACGCGGCGCCAGGTTGGGAGGAGGCGGACGAGGGAGGGGCGGGACCGCCGTCTCCGCCACCACCACCCCCAACGCCCGCGGCCGCGGCTGCACCCAACACTTCCGCGGCGTTGACCGCGCCCTTCAAGTACGCGAACTGCAGGTCGGGCGTGTGGGCGAGAGCACTCAACACCGCGCCTGCGTCGTCCGGGAAGTGGCGGAGGATGAGGGCGGCCGCCGCGCCGCCGTCAGCGCCCGCCAGCGCGGCCGACCGCGCGAGCAGCGCGTCGCGCAAAGCGTGGCGGGTGGCCGGGTCGTCACTGCCGGCCAGGACACGTTCCGCGTAGGAGAAGGCGGCGGCCGCGTCGGAGCCGGAGCCGCCCGACTTCAACAGGCAGTCCAAGGCCGCGCCCACGTCACCCGCCGCCGCGTGCGCTTCAGATTCCGCGCGGACAAAGCCGGCCGCGCGGGCCAGGGCGCGCGCCGCAGCCAGGTCGAGGGGCGGCCCGGAGCCGTCGTCAACAGCCGCTGCAGCGCCCGCGCGGAGCAGGCGAATGAACAGGGCTTCCCGACGCGCCCGGCTGATGGCGGTCGTGCTGGTTGGAGGGCCCTCCTCTCCAGGCCACTTGCCGAGCGCCGCGTGTTCCAGGGCGGCGTGGAGTGCGGCCGGCCGCGCGACCGCGCGGCCGTCTGCAACCAGCCGGGCCACCAAGGCCAGGGCCGTCGCCGTCGACTCGGGAGGCAGAGCGCGGGCGTCCAACAAGGCGGTCGCCGCGTCCACCGCGGACTGTGCCGCCGTGCGGTCGGAGGAGGACGCCGCCCCCGCCGCCGCCGTCGGCGGCGGCGGGACGCGGGCGGACGCGCACAGCTCGGCCTCCAGCGCGTCCCACCCCTCCAGCGCTTCCGCGACCACCGCCCAGGCCGAGCGCCCGTCCACGCCCGCCGCCAGGCGCAGGGCTGGGTGCGGGCCTGGCAACGCGCCATCGCCCCACCCGGGTGGAGTGGACGCGCCCACCTCGGACAGCGTGCGCGCGACGGAGGACGGGGTGGCGTGGAGCAGCAGGCCGAGCGCGGCAGCGCGCGCGCGGTCGCGGGCAGCCGGGTCGCCCAGGGCGCCCGCGCCCGGTGGGAAGACCGCGCCGCGGATGCAGCACCGGAGGAACAGTAAGAAGCGTAAGAGCGCAGCCCGGCGGGCGGCTGGCGGGAGGGACGGGTCCGCGGCGGCGGCCAAGAGGACGGCGCCGGGCGGGCCCGCGTCGGCCGGGCCGCGCATGAACAGCGCAGCAAGCCCGGCCGCGGCTGAGCCCGGCGGCGACGCGGCCGCCAGGGACCGGGCGGCTTGGTTGAAGTCCAAGGAGGCGACGTCCACACGCAGGACGACCCGCTCCAGGTCCGACATGGGAGGGAGGGAAGAGGCGGCGGCGCTGGTGGGTGGCGTGGGCGCGGCCGCGGCCGCGCGCGCTGCCAGGCCTTGCACCGCTTCCGGCGGCAGCGACGACAGGCGGCCGCCCAGCACGGCGCCCGCCAGCGCGGCCAGCAAGGCATCCCGCCCACCCGCCATGCCGTCAAACGCCGGGCCTAGGCGGCCCCAGGCTTCATGCCCGCCGTCGGCCCCGCCGACGGCCGCGAGGAGGAGGGGCACGGCCGCGGCCGCCAGCGCGGGCGATGGCGCGCGCGCCGCCAGGCCAGCCGCCGCGTACGCCGCGACCACGTCGGCCGCGCCCGCGGCAGCGGCCGCCGGGCTGAGCCCACGCCCCTCCCCACGCCACAAACCAGCAGGAGGTGGAGCCGTCGACGCGGCCGCCACGCCGGCCAGCGCGGTGCGCAGCGCCGCGCGCCACCGCCCGGCTCCGGCCAGCGCGCTCAGGCGGTCGCCCCAGCTCAGCAGGCGGACGACGGCCGGTGGGGCCAGGGAGCCTGGTGCAGGAGGCGTGACCAGGGCGAGGACGACGCGGTCGGACGCGGAGGTGAAGGGGGGCGGGCGGGCCAGGGGCGGCACGCCCGCGCCCCCGCGCGGCAGCGGCGGCAGGCCTGGCGCGGGCGGGGAGGGCAGGGCCACCGCGTCGCGGGCGTCGGGCCCGCCGGCTTCACCGTACAGGCGGACGGACGTGGCTTGCCCACCGTCGCTCACAACAACCACGAGGGCCGGTCCATCGAGCCAGGCCAGGCTGGAGACGGGCGCCTCTTCTTCCCAGGCTGTGCGCGGGGCGAGGGTGGTGGGCGGAGGCTGCTGCGCCTGCTGCGGCGCACTCCCGGCCTTGGCGGGCGACGCGCCAGTGCTGGGCCCCGCAGAGGGCAGGGGCACGTCGTACATGCAGACTCGGCGGCCCCAGCCCAGCGCCAGGGCGGCGGTGGCGGCGGCGGCGGGCCGCCACGCCGCGGCCGGCGGCGCGCTCCCGCTGCCTTCCGGCGCGGGCACGGTCGCGCACACCGCCAGTCGCGGCGCCCCACCCACGCCCATGCCCGCCACGCCGCCCACCCAGGCGATGCGGGCGACGTGGACGGCGGACGGCGTGACCAGCAGCAGGAACGCGCCGTCGGCGGTGGTGGTGGCGGTGGTGGCTGTGGCAGCGCCGCCGCCGCCGCCCGCAGGCCGGGGCAGGGCGACCAGCCCAGTCACCGCACCGCCCCACCCGGACCCGTCGCCCAGCAGGACGGGCCGGCCGCCACCGCCGACGACGCCGCCCACGCCTGCCGCTGCCCGGCCGACGGCGCCGGCCAGGCCGGCCAGGCGGCCCGCCAGGGCGCTGCCGGCGGAGGTGCCTGGGGCAGGCGCAGGCGGGTTAACATTTCCGCCGCCGCTGTACCCGCCCCACGCGGGCGGCGGGTGAAAGGCGACGCGGCCACGCGCGTCGGCCGAGACGGCGGCGTAAGATGTGGCGGGCGGGAGCGGCGACGCAGACGCGGACGGAGGCGTGGTGGCCAGCAGAGACGCGGGCGGCGTCGTGCCCGCGACACTGTTGCTCACCGCAGACGCGGCGCCCGCCACCGCGGCCGCCGCCGCGCCCGCCATGGCCGCCGCACCCGCGGGCAGGCCGACGGCAGACCCAGCGCCACCGCTCCCGCCCCCTAGCCCGCCCAACCAGGTGAGCGCAGAGATGGCCGCAGCGTGCGCGTCGCGCACCACGCGCACGCACTCCCACCCCGCCCGGCCACGCAGCTCCCACACCGCGACGTCGCCGTCGGCGTGGCCCACGGCAAGCAGGGTTCCCGCAGGGCTGAAGGACAGGGCGGTGACGGCGCGTGGCGGGATGGTGACGGCGGCAGGGGCAGGCGCGGTCGGGGGTTGCGTCGCGCGTGGGCTCGCAGGCCCGCCCCCCCGCCCATCCAGGCGGTGCACCAACGGCCCGACCACGCCGCCCTCACTGCGTTCGGACCCGTCGGGCCCCGGCAGGCCGCCCAAGCGGGGCATGACCACCAGGACGGTGCCGGTCTCTGTGCCGACCGCGGTGACGGCGTGGAAGGTGGCGAGGGCGGTGATGGACGAGGGGGGTGGCTGCGCGCCGCCGCTGCCGGCGGGCACGAGGGGCGAGCCGTTCAGGTGCGGGTCGGCTGTGTAGGCCGCCATGAGGCCTGTGCTCCCCAACGCCGTCGGCGGCGGGCGCAAGCCCGGTCCGGGCGGCGCGTCGGCAAAGGCGTCGCTGGCAAGGAGCGCGTCCGCGGCGAGCAGCGGGTTGGTGGATGGACTGCCGCCATCGGCGTCGTCTTCGTCCGCCAGGGGTCCAACCGCCGTCGACGCACGGGCTCGCTCGACCTCTTCCGCCTCGTCCAGGGCGGGAGCGGACGTCACGTCCTCGTCGTCGTCCGCTCCTTCTTCCTCAGCGGGCGGCAGGGTGGTTGTCTTGGCACCGCCGCCGCCGGCGGGCGTGTAAAACAACTCGTCGCCCGCTGCCGGCCAGGCCGGGCTGGTGGCAGCATCAGGCGCCAGCAGCGCGGCCGCGGGCGTGGCCCAGGCGGTGGGTGAAGGTGAAGGCGACGGCAGGCGGGGTGCGGGGGCAGGCGCCGGCGTCGTTGAGGAGGATGGCAGGGAAGGTGGGACGGCTGCGGCGTCGTCCGCAGGCAGCATGGCAGCCTCCTGCCCATCTGCAGGGCTGACTGATATATCCAGAAGGCCGGCCGACGGTTCCGGTGTCGCAACAGCGGTCTGCACCGGCGGCGGCGGCGATGGAGATGGCCGTGCCGCTACGAATGCATCGGTCAGCGTCGAGGTGTCGCGGCCGCCGCCTGACACTTCCTCCTCGTCCTCGGACGAGCCCAGCAGATCCGCGAGCAAGGACTCGACGTCCCTGCCGGCGGGGGTGGGGGCTTCGTCCGCCATGTCGGGCGATGCAGCGCAGGCTGAGGGAAAGCGCGCTGCGCGCGCGCGGCGCGTGAAGGAAAAAATGATGGAACAAACCTCGACCGCCCTTTTTTTACAAGAAATCACGCGTCCTGCCACCCCGCCGCCCGCCGCGCGGCGCGCGGCTTGACCCGCCCAGCATCTCAGGTGTAATTAAGAATCGGCACTCGGGGCACGTCGCATCGTGGTCCCGCAACCACGGCAGGATGCAATTTTTATGAAAGAGGTGGCCGCACGGCAGAGCGACGACGCGTTCCGTGTGCAGGGCTTCCGTGCAGACCAGGCACGACCGCTCGCCGTCGTCGCCGCCGCCCTTGTCGGGCGGCGGAGGCGGCGCTTCAACGTCTCCTGCCGCAGCGGTGTCGACCCCCTCCTCGGCCTTTGGCTTCTTGAACGAAAAGCTCTGGAGCCGGGCCAGCAGCCGTTCGTCCAGCAGACGTTTCGGCTCTTCCGGGCGCCCACCGGGGTGCAGAGCGTACCGCTCCACCACACGGACGGCTTGGAGCTCGGATTCGGAGCGGTCGTACGACGGCCCGGGCCCGGGGACGGCGGAGCCGTCGGGCAAGACCCCGCCCACGACCGTGGCGGGTGGCGCTGGTGTTCGGTGGTGGGCGATGCACCGGCGCAGCAGCGTGGCGATGGCGATGAGGACCGCCAGGGCGGCGGCGAGGAGGAGGACCCACCAGAGCTGTGGTGTTTGTAGGGATGGAGCATGGTGATGGGGGCGTGGATGGAATGGAATGGAAAGGGTGGGCGGCGGGCAGGCAGGCATGCGCAGGTACAAAACAACGGCGGCCGACACACGACAGAACGGTTCGTCCGTCCCACCGCGCACGTGTTTGAGAGGCTCCAGACATCACAGCTCTGCCACACACACCTCATTCCATGTCAGAAAACTACCGGAGCCGTCCAAAGTCATGGCTCTTTCGTTTTTTTTTTGCAACGAGCAAAGTGGCCGGCCGTGTTTTCCACCCGCCACGCCTGCTGGGGCTTGCGCGTGCTTCCTTACGAGAAGCTCGTCTCTGGCCGGGAGGAGAGAGGCTTGGCCCTCGGCGTGAGCGCGACGGACGCGCCGAGCCCTCTTTGGCGCCGAGTTGCGAGGCGCGCGAGCGTAGTGTGGCCTCAGCAAACACAAAAATGGAGCCCCCCTCGAGGGGGGCCCTGCGTCGCAGCAAAACCGAGTTTTTTGTTTGCGCGATGTCTCTCCCGCCGATAAGCACGGCCCGCGCGGCCGTGGGCGAGCCGCCGTCTGTCACGCCGCTGACGGCCAAACCGTCCACTCCACTCGCGGGCGATGCGACCGCCTGGGAGATGCGCGGCCGCGACCTGCTGGACGAGGGCAACGCCGCCGCGGCGTCGGCCGCGCTCGCCGCGGCCGCGCGCGCGGCGCCATCCAACCCGGCGCCGCTCCTCCTCTCCGTCCGGGCCGCCCTGGCCCGGTCCGATCCGGCCGCCGCTGTGAGCGCGGCACGGGAAGCAGTTGCGGTGTCGGCCGCCCCTCCCCCGCCGGAAGTGCGGCTGGCCCTGGCGGGCGCGCTGTGGTCTGCCGCGCACGCGGGCCCGGCCGCGGCGGGGCGGGCGTGGCCGGGCCCGGCCCGCGGCCCAGCCCTGGCCGAAGCCGCGGACGAAGCTGCGAGCGCAGCAGCAGACGCACCAGACTGTCCTGCGGCGGCCTACATGCACGGCCTGACGTTGGCCTCGTCCGGCGGCGACCTGGACGCGGCCTTGACAGCCGCGCGCCGGGCAGCTGAGCTTTCCACAAAAGGCAGCGCCAGCACCACGGGCGGAGGAGGGGAGACGCCGACGGCCCGCCTGGGCCTGCACTCGCACGCGCACGCGGCCCGGCCGCCACCGGCACCACTGGCTTCGTCGTACGCATTGATTGCTCTCATTCTCTCAGCGCAGCGCCGCCCAGGCGCGGCAGCTGCGGCGGCGGGCGCCGGCGTCGCGGCCGTTGAAAAAGCCGCCGCAGCTGCTGCTGCTGCTGCTCCTCTCCCGCCGGCAGAAGCGGACGCGGCCGCCGCTGCCCTCAGCCAGCTGCGCGAGATTCGGGCGCGTGCTTTAGCGGCTTCAGGCGACGTGGAAGCGGCGCTGGCGGAGCAGGCGGCGGCGTTGGCGGCCGCGCGGGAGGAGGAGGAGGCCGCGCTCGTGCGCGCGGCGGTGGCGGGCGCGTGGGAGGGAGGGGGTGCAGCACCGCCACCTCCTCGCCCCGTGCCGACGGGCCCCGGCGGCCTGCCTCCTGTCGCCCGCGCCTGGATGGAGCTGGCCCGGACGTACTTGGCGCACACGGGGAAGGCAGGGCTGGCGGACGCGGCCGCGTGCTCGGCGCGCGCGGCGGAAGCGGCACCGCACTGCGCGGCCGTGCTGCACGTGGCGGGCCGGGTGGCTGCCGCAGCGGGGGATGCGGCCACCGCTTCCGCACGGTGGGCGGACGCCCTGGCCGTGTGCCCGACGTACGCGAAGTCCGCGGTCGCGCTGGGGAGGGGCATCCTCGACGAGGTGGGTGGCGGTGGCGGGGACGGCGGCGGCGGCATCGCGCCGTCCACCGCCGACCCGGCGCCCGCGTCCCTGGCCCGGTTCTGGGTGGAGGACGGCCTGCGGTCGGAACCGGGGAGGGCGGCCGGGTGGCGGGAGCTGGGCCGGGCCCGGGCGGCGGGTGGGGATGGGGGCGGCGCCGTCGCCGCGCGGCGCACGGCCACAGGCTTGGCTCTGTCCTCGCCCGTCATGGGATTCGGCCGCCTGCCGCCCGCGTTTGCCGTGTGATGATGCATGTAACGGGAAAGCTGGTGATTCACAGTGTTTTTCCTGCTCTACCGGCGGCGGCCGCGCCCTCCACCCCCTCCTCCACCCCCACTCCAGCCACCCCCGCCCCCGCCTGCGGGCCACCCGCCACCAGCTCGGCGGCCCGCTCCACCGCCGCCGCCGCGCCCGCTGCCGCCCTTCTTGGCCTTGGTCGGCGCGCCGCCAACGGCCACCAACGGCGCCCCTCCCGCCGCCCGGTCTTCCGCAAACGCGTCCGTCGCGGCTGAAAGCAGCGCGCCGAAGTCGCAGCTGGAGTACCGGCCCCACACGCCGCACCGGGACCAGTCGACGGCCGGGAAGGCGGGCGAGCCCAGGCCCGCCAGGATGCGGGCCGCCGCGCGTGGGGTGAGCGCGTGCGGACCCGGCGGGGCGTCGGGCGAGCGGGCGTGGGCCAGGAGCAGGCGCAAGTCGGTGGACAGGAAGCGGTCGGGCGGGGAGAGCGGGAGGGGGATGATGGCGTGGGAGGAATCCTCCCCTTCCTCATCAAAGTAGGCGTCGATGGCCGCCCGCAACCCTGCCTCAGCCGCTTCACGGTCGCCCGCCAGCGCCGCGCCTTTCAGCGCCCGGTACGACGCGTCCAGGCGGGCGCGCCCGGCCGCGACCACGCGCGCGTGGCGGCCGGCCAGGGACGCCGCCAGGGCCGGCAGGGACGCCGGGCGGGACAGGAGGCACACGACGGCGGTGGACCCATTGCCGCCCTTCATGACGCTGTCCACGTCCAGGCGCAGCTCGCCTGCGGCAGCCAGGGCCGCGACGGCCGACAGCGCTTCGGCAGGCGGGCAGCCGAGCGCGGCGGCCAGGCGTTCCGTCGTGCCGCTGTACACCCCGCGCCGGGGCTTGCCCGCGGCCGCGAGGACGGCGGCGGCGGCCGGGTGGGCGGCCGCCAAAGCTTCGGGCGCGGACTTGTAGAAAGCGACGCGGAAGCGCGGGCCGACATGCGCGTGAAGCGCCAAGAGCTGCGGCGGCGGCCGGGCGGCGGCGGGCGGGCCTTGCCCGCCGCGCTGCCCGCCACTGCTCCCGCCCTCCCCGCCACTGCTCCCGCCCTCCCCGTCCTCCAGGTACGCCAGCAGGGTTTCCACGACTTCGGCCTTGGCGTCCAGGGCCAGCGACAGGGCGCTCGTGTCCAGAACGCGGTAGGAGTGGGGCGGGTACGCGGCGGAGGCGTGGGCGTCGTCGTCGACGGCGGCGGCCTCCGCTGCTGCGTCCTCCCCGCCCCCAAACACAGCCTCCAAAAACCGGGCCACGCCACCGGGCGTCACGCCGTCCGCCTCCACCAGGCAGCGCAGGCGGACAAAGTCGGCGTCGTCGACTAGAGCCACGCACTGGGCGTCACCGGGCGGGGAAGGAGGACCGCCGGCGCCGGCGTTTCCAGCCGTCGCGGTGGGACGGAGGGACGAATCCCGCCCAGCGCGGCCGACCTGCTGCACAAACTCCTCCAACGACCGGGGCAGCGCCGCGTGGATGACGCCGTCCACGCCCGGGACGTCCACGCCCATGCCGTACGCGACGGTGGCGACAAGGGCCCGCGCCGCACCGCTGACAAAGGAGGCGTGCGCGGCCTCGCGCGCCGAGGGGGAGCGGCCCGCGTGGTAGCAGGCCGCGGCCACCCCACTCGCCGACAGCCCGCCCGCCAGCGCTTCCGCCGCCGCCTGGAACGGCACGTACACGATGACGCGGCGGCAGGCGGCGAGCGGACCCCCAGGACGGAGGAGGTTGAGGACGGCGGCCCGCGCGCCCGGGCCGTCCAGGCCGCCCGTCGAGCGGAGGGCGGACAGGCGCAGGTTGGGCCGGACGCCCGCGTCCACAATCGCGCCGCCCGGGAAGGGGATGCCCAGCGCGTCCGCGACGGCCGCCCGCGTCCGGGCCGTCGCCGTCGCGGTCAGCGCCAGCACCGAGCCCGGGCGCAGGACGTCCCGCAGCAGGCGGCCCAGGCGGTAGTAGGCAGGGCGGAAGGTGTGGCCCCACTCGTCCAGGCAGTGCGCCTCGTCCACGCACACGAGCGGGATGGGGTTGGGGGGCGGCGGTCCGCCGCCGCCGCCGTCGCCCGCCGGCGCGCCCTGGCGGCGCATGCGGTCGACGGCGGCCAGGAAGGCGGGGGAGGCCAGCCGTTCGGGCGCGACGAACAGGACCCGGAGGCGGCCGGCGCCCAGCGCGTCCAGGACGGCGCGCGCGGCCGCGCGGGGCATGGACCCGTCCAGCGCCGCCGCGGGCAGGCCCGGCGGCAGGTGGGCCAACTGGTCGCGGGCCAGGGCGAGCAGGGGCGTGACGACCAGGACGGTGCCCGCCCGGGCCAGGGCGGCGGCCGTGTAGCACAGGCTCTTCCCCGCGCCGGTGGGCAGGACGGCGAGGACGGAGCGGCCGGCCATGAGGGCCGCCACGACCTCGCCCTGCCGGCCGCGGAAGGCGGCGATGCGGCCGCCGTGCGCGTCCCGCACCGCCGCCTCCACCGCGCCCGCGTCCGTGGGGTCGGGCAGCGGGGCAGGCGCGGGCGGGAGGGAGTCGAGGAGCGTGGAAGCCGGGCCGGGGCGGGCAGCTCGCAGCGCCGCGACCGCCGCGGCCGCGGCCGCACCCGGCTCCACGCCGCCGCCCTCCACGGCCGCGGCCGCGGCGGCTTCGCCCGCCGCCACCTCGTCCGCGGGCGTGCCGTCCGCCAACAAGCCCGCGCAGTCGCGGGACCAGTGCCCAGCGCCGCCGCACTTGAAGCAGCGGTCGGTGGCGCCGGACCGGGGCTGGCGCGCGCCGTCCAGGAAGTCGGCGCCATCCCCCGCCTGCGGCAGCAGGGACGGCGGCGCGAACCCGCCCTTTTTCCCGCGCTTGCGCCCGCGCGCCGCCGCCGCGCTGGCCCGGGATGCGTGGTACGGCTTCTTGGGGCCGCCCCGCATGTTGATGCGCACGAAATTCCCGCCGCCCGGCCCCGCCCCCGACGCGCGCGCTGCGCTGGATTTGCCGCGCTGGGATTTTGGCGGTTTGGCCACGCCAATGAAGGCGGCGGCCACCGGGTCGGCCAGTGGGGCAGGCGGCTGGGCCCCCGCGCGCGCGTCAGCCGCACCCGCCAGGGAGGACGGGCCCGGCGCGCCAGCGGCGCGCGGCGCTGGAGCACCCGGCGCCGCTGGTGCCAGCGGCGGCGAGTCCGGCACGGACTCCACGGCAGCGGGCCGCCGCGGGCGCTGCGGCGCGGCGCGCCGGTCACCAGGCGCGCACGGCTTGCGCTTGCGGCTGACCGGCGCCGGGTCCGCGGGCGGGGGCGGCGGAGGAGCGGGCGGCGGCGGGCCCGCCGCCGCCGGCGCTGGTGGCTCGCCCCGGTCCACCGCCACCACGCCGGCCCGCCCCACGAACGACGGCCGGCGGCCGACCGGGGCGGCGCCGACCGCGCTGCCCGCCGCGGCTGCAGCTGCTGCTGCCGCCGCGGCCGCCGACGCGCGGCGGGCGTCCTCGGCAGTGGAAGGCGCGGCGGCTGGTGCGGCCCCCACCGAAGCGTCTACAGCCGGGCGAGGCGGGAGGGTGCGAGCAAACGGGTTGGCGGGAGCGGCGGCCTTGGCGGCAGGAGCAGGCGCTGGTGCCGCGTTCTCGTCACCGCTCGCAGCAGGCGCCGGCAAGCCGGCCTTGTACGCGCGCAGCGCGGCGGCTGTTTTGGGGCGGATGGAGAGGAGAGGAAGGGGGGGGGTGAGCGCTCCATTCGGCCTCGCCATGCTTGTTGCGACGGCGCGGAGCACAGCAACGCTGCCGGCGCCCACACACTCCGCAGGCGTGTACACGGGAGATCGGACCCTCCGTGCGACAGCTCAGCAGGCCGCCCACACCGCCCCACCTCCCCGCCTCGCCGCTTTGTGTTTCAAAACTCGCGCACACAACTCACCAAGCTCCAGCGGCACGTCGCCTTTCACCGGCCGCCGCCCTTGGCGTGCGACAAACTCCCGGGTCCAGGCCCGCAGGGCGGCAGCGGGGTCGGTGCGGGTGGGCGGGTCCATAATTATTCAGCGCCTGCTGCTGCCGCGCCCCTCGTCCGACGCCGCGACGCGCGGGCTGTCGTTGCTATCGACAGAGTGACGACCGATGCGAGCGTTTTCACACACCTCCTAACTCGCGTCCGTCCCGCACAGGCCACGCCTTCTCTCGTGTGTGTGCGTCGCGCGCGCCGTGTGCAGCTTTGCCGCGGCCACCCACGCACACACACGCACAGTCGCTGCTGCATGGCCGGCGCGCCGCCGCCCGCCAGCAGGCCGCCGCCGCAGTCGCCGACGCGACGGCCGCACGCCGCCGCCGCCCTCCACTCTTCCGTCGCCGCGTCCGCCGCCGCGGCAGCTGGTGGCCCCGCCCGCCCGTCGGCTGGGCGCGCATCATCGTCGACCCGCCGCCCGGGTGCATCGCCGCTCATCCGGTCATCGCCCATGGCCGCCCCACCACTCGCACCGCCTGCGCTCGGGTCGACCGACACGCCGCCGGGCGTGCCGCCGCGGGCCACGTTTTCGGTGGATGACTTCAGAATTGCCGCGCCTAACGTAGGCACAGAAGACATTCCGTCTCTGCTGAAGAAGGACTGCGTGCTGTTCTACCATCCGGTGAGGGAAAAATTGGAGGCGGAAGTTTTTTTCGAGCGCGCGTTCTTTTGACGCGCCCCGACCCCGACCTCTCTCTCGCATCAAAAAACTTGCTCAACGCTCTTTTCTCCGTTCAACAGGACACGGAAGCCTTGGCCCGCAAGATCGCGGGCGCGGGCGGCGGCCGCGTCGAGCTGGGCGAGATCAAGTGGAGGTGCGCGAGAGGCGGGATGGGAGGTAGCCGGCCCGGGCCGTGTCCATCCCCGTCCCCCATCCCATCCCACCCCCCAACCCCTTCCTCACACCCCACCATTTTTTTTCCGCACAGCACCTTTGCCGACGGCTTCCCGAACCTGTTTGTCAAGGACGCCACCCGCATCCGCAACCGCCACGTCGCCTTCCTGGCCTCCTTCCAATCCCCTGCCTCCATCTTCGAGCAGCTGTCCATCATTTACCAGCTGCCCCGCATGTTTGTGGGCTCCTTCACGCTCGTCCTGCCCTACTTCCCGACCGGCACGGCGGAGCGCGTCGAAGCCGAGGGCGACGTCGCGACGGCGGTGACGCTGGCCCGCATCCTGTCCCACATCCCGCTGTCCCGCGGCGGCCCGACGTCCGTCGTCATCTTTGACATCCACGCCCTGCAGGAGAGGTTTTATTTTGGGGACACGGTGCTGCCGCTGTTCGAGTCGGGCATCCCGCTCCTGCGCGCCCGCCTGGCTTCCCTCCCCGACCGGGACGCCATCACGATCGCGTACCCGGACGAGGGCGCGTGGAAGCGGTTCCACTACCAGTTTGGGGATTACCCAGAAGTCATCTGCACCAAGGTGCGTTTTTTTTTGCTGTGTGGATGGATGGACGGACCAGTGGGGTGCTTGAGAACCTCTCCGCTGCTCTCAGCTCACACCGCCACGCCCCCAAAAAAACCACCACCCACCTCACTAGGTCCGTGACGGCGACAAGCGCATCGTCCGCCTGAAAGAGGGCGCCCCACGCGGGCGGCATGTCGTCATCGTCGACGACCTCGTCCAATCCGGCGGCACACTGCTGGAATGCGCGAAACTCCTCCAGGTGACGGGCGCGGCCGCGGTGTCGGCGTTCGCCACGCACGGCGTCTTCCCCAACGGGTCGTACAAACGCTTCCTGTCGGATGAGGGTGGCAATGGCAGCGCTGCGTCCGGAGGTTCTTCGACCGCGGCGTTTCGCTATTTTTGGATCACGGACTCGTGCCCCGCGACGGCGGCCGCGGTCGCGGGCGTGCGCCCCTTCGAGGTCCTGTCCCTGGCGGAGCCGATTGCGGCGACGCTCCAGATCTGAGGTGTGAGGGGGGTTAGAGAGGGCGCGCGTCCCCCCGCGGCACGCGAGTGGGGAGAGAGACGGCGGGCATGAGACGGGGGGGGGTGGCGGACACAGCTCACCCTCCGTGAAAAAGACAAAAAAAAAACGGACAAGAAGACGCCATCCGAATGTCCACGCCCACAGTACTTTTTCACAGTGCATGTTCGTTTTGTCTCGTTGTAACAGTGTAAAAGGGCATTTCTCTCTCACGCAGTGTTTTTTTCGTTCGTTCTCTCTCCTCTCTCTCCCTCTCCGCTTTCAGCCGTCACACCGAACCCTCTTCACACGCCGCCGCCAGGCGCGTGCCCTCCAGCGCGGACCGCACAGCCGCCAGGCCCACACGGGGCACCAAGCGCGCTCCCGCACCGGCTTTGCCCCCGCCGTCCGTGAACAGCGACTTCTTGGGCGCGGGCGCGCGGGCTTTCACCACGCCAGCCTTCCCACCGCCGCCCTTCCCGCCACCACCGCCATGCCCTCCGCTCCCACCGCCCGCCACGATTAAGTCCGCCAGGCCCGTGGCGGCCAGCGCCCCGATCAGCGACCGCACTTCGGCCTGTGATTCAGCCGGGAAGCCCAGCCGGGCCGTCAGGCGGGCGTACGAGGCGGCGACGTCGTCCACGCGCACGCCGACAGCGGCTGCGCGCATCCGCGGCGGCACGACGGGCGCGGGCGAGAACAGGGCAGAGCGCGGAGGCATGGCGGAGGACGTGAGGGGTTGGGCACCACTCCCGCCGCGGTGGACGCGGGGCACGCGCTGGACGGCGCCGGAGAAAAGGGACGCGCCGGGGGCCGGGCGGGTCGCTGGCGCGGGTGCGGCAGAGACAGATTTCCCGGCCGCCGCCTGCGCCTCCGCGGCGGCCTTCATGAATTCGGTCGCCGCATCGCGCGCGGCTAGCAGCGCCGCGACTAGCACCAGTTGCTGTTGGGCGGGCAGGGCGCGCAAGGCCGCGACGGCGTCGGCGCCACCACCAGCTGCTCCATCCCAGCCGCCGTCCGCGCCAGCGCCGGCAGACGCGGCGGCGGCGACGTGAGCCATGGACACAGGGCCGGAGGCGGCCGTGGATGGAGCGGCTTGGACTGGGGGCAGGGTGGAAGGCGCGCGGACGAGCGGGCGGCGCGGCGGCAGGCCAGGGGCAGTGGTGGTGGCGGTGGCGGTGGCGGATGGAGGCGCAAGGGCCGCCATCTCCGCCTCGGCGGCGGCCGCGCTGCCGCCGGCACCGCCGCCCAGCCCGGCGTCCCGGGCCGCCAGCTCCAGGGCACGCGCCGCCGCGCCCACGGCCGCCCGCATGTCGCCGCACCGCCCCGCGACGCGGCGGGACAGGAGGTCCAGGCCGCGTGGGGCGAAGGCCGCGCCAGGCAGGCGGGCCAGGCGGGCGGCGAGGAGGGCGGCCAAGGCGGGGGCGTCGTACGGCGCAAAGTGGATGGTCGTCGACGAGCAGGCAGCAGGCGCGGGCGGTCCGCCATCGGCAGCGGTGGAGGAGGGGGGGCGCGCCGCGGGCGGCGGCGCGGCCCCGTCGGCGGCGCCGCCCCCCCCGCCCACGACGCGTGCGCCCAGGTCGATTGTGTTGGCGACCGCCACCAGGGCCGCCCGCGCGCCCGCCGGCGCGTTGGTCGTCAGCGCGTCCACCAGGCGGCGGAGCGGGGGCAAGGCCCGGCCGGGCGGGGCGGCCAGGGCGGACGCGGCGGCGGCGATGGCGGAGGCCTTGCGCTTGGCGGCAGGGACCGCGCCCGCGCCCGCGCCGGCGCCACCGCTCCCTCCGCCTGCGTCCAGCCCCGCGTCCAGGGCGTCGGCTTCGTCCAGGACGACGATCGCGCCGCCGCCCGCGCCAGGAGCGGACAGCGCGGCCAGCGCGCCCCGCGCCCGGGCGAGCGCGTCGTCCGCCGGCTCCCCACGGTCGGGCGGGCGCAGGTCGGAGCAGGCGTGCAAGATGGGGTGGGCGGCCCGCCAGGCCGCCGCCCGGGCCGCCGACGCCGCCGCTTTCTTACTGCCGCCCGAGCCGCCACCGGCCGCAATGGCGGCCGCCACCGCCGCGTACGCGGCCAGGCCGTCCGCGACGCGGGCGTACGCGTCGCCGGGCGAGGTGAGCTCCAAGCAGTTCACCCACACAACGGCCGGGGCTGGGAGCGGGGCGTGGGTGGAGGGGGGCGCAGCCGCCCTCCCGCCGCAGCTCCAGCCCGCCCACCCGCCCGCGGCGGCCGTGCGGGCCGACACCCGGCCAGTGCGCTCCAGCACAGCGCGGACCGTCAGCGATTTGCCCGTCCCCGAACGGCCCGTCACCCACACGACACCGCCACGCGGGCGGGCCAGCGCAGCGTCGACGGCGGCGTCCAGCCGCCCGGCCTCGTCCGCCCGGCACAGTGGGGCGCAGCCGGGGGGAGGGGGCGGAGGGTCGTCCAGCAGGGCGGCCCGCACGGCCGCGACCTTCGCCGGGTCGGCCGCGGAGAACCAGGTCGGGTCGAGCGGCAGGACCGGGTGCGGGGCAGGGGTGAGGGGAGGGAGGCGGGGCGCGGCCGGCAGTGCCTCCCCTTCTTTTTCTTCTTCTGCGTGGAAAATGGCCGGTGCTTCAGCGGCGGCGGCGGCGGCGGTGGTGGCCTTCAGGGCGACGGCGGCTGTGTGGCATGATGTGTCGGAGAAAAAAGTGAGGCAGGTTGAAAACGAAATGAACGAAAAAAGCAAACGGTCGCGAAAAAGCTATGCAACGGCATGCGCGCCCGCCGCCTGCCCAATTCGTCCCCCATTCTCGCGCGCGCACCGTCCGGGTCAGTGTCCAGTTCAGGAGCTTCATCCCGACGTGGGCCGCGCTTGGAGCCGGGGCGTGGGCCGGCCGGGCGTGGGGCCGACGCAGCCGCAACCGCCGCCGACGCCCGAGTCGTGCGCGCAGTCGCCCGGCCGCCGCCACCACCGGCGCCCGCCTTTTTCACGCCGCCCTGGGGCCGGGTCGTTGAGACCGGCTGACGGCGAGGCATGGCGAGGAGGGGGCAATTAGGGCCCCGTGCGACAAAGGGAGCCCCTCCTTTGTTTGTTTGTTTTTGCCTGCTTCGAGTCGAAAGCCGTTTTGATGCGAGCGGCTCTCTTTTTTTCGCCGACACACACACTCTCTCACTAGCACGAATTCGCTTTCCCCACGCCCGCGTGCGACACGGCGCTGCGGCCGCACCCGTCGCTGGGCCCAGCCATGCCTAGCCCTGCAGTAGCTTTGACACGAGCAGCCGGGCGCCTGGCCCGCGACTTTGCGGCAGCGGAAATCCCGCTCCCGCTCCCGTCAGCGGCGTGCGACCTCGGCCTGGCCACTGCCGCCCTCCGCTCCCTCGCATCCACGCTCCCCAGCCTGGACGCCGGCTTTGCCGCGCTGCGGGCCTGGCAGGCAAGGTTGGACTTCTTAAAGGCGACGGATGCCAGGACACGAGCGGCGCTGGCTCGGTGGGCGCGGTTGGAGGAGGAGTGGGGGCGGGTGGTCGCGGCTGCGGCGGCAACCTCCGCCCCCGCGCCCGCCTCTGCCCTCGCCCAAGCCCGCGCCTTCGCCGCGGGCGCGGCCCTCCTACCCCGTGTAGCCCGCGTGCCGGCTGTCGCAGGCAGTGGAGGAGGCGGCGCGGGCGACGCCCCCGGCGCGGGACCGTGGGCGGCAGCAGCGGCGGGCGGGGTGGCGCCACCATCAGACGACGAGGACGAGGCCGGCCACGCGAACGCGGCGCGCGCCGCGGCCGCCGCCCTGGACGCCTTGGAAGCTGACGTGCGGTCGGCCGCGCCTCCCGCCGCGTTCCAAGGCGCGTCCCTGCACCACGCGACGGCGCTGGCGTCCGCCCTCCACCAGGCCGGCCGCCTGAAAGCCACGCCGGTCGAGTGGCTGTACGCCGGCCTCGCCCCCCTCCTGCCCGGGCCCGTCGCGGCGTCGCGGCGGGGTGTGCCCCTGGGCGTGGCGGCGGTGGCCGCAGACGTTGCAGGCCGGGTGGGGTTGGCGGCGCTGCCGGCGGGCGTCGTGGCGGCGGGCGGCGGCGGCGCGCCGTCGCCCGCCAACCCGTCGACCCTCCCGCCCGCGGCCGCGCTTCGCCTGCGCGCGGCTTTGGCGGGTCCGCCCGGGCCCGAGTCGGCCGGTGGGCCGTCTGCCTGGGTGTTGGTCAGCCCGGCGGGCGAGTGGGCGTGGGACCCGTCCTCCGGCCGGGTGGTTGCGGCGGCGGGGGGGGCGGGCGCGCTGGCCGCGGCGGCCGCGACCGCGGCGGGGTGGTCGCCCGCAGCAGCCGCGCGGGCGTCCCTGGCGCCGGGGGCGAGGCGGGCGTGGGTCGGTTTGCTGCGGTCTGCGGTCGTCGCGCACACACGGCGAGGCGACGCGGAAGCCGTGGCGGGCGTCCTGCCCCAACTGCTGGCGCTGTCCTCGGACGCGGAGGAGTGGGGGACGATGGTCGGACTGGGCCGACTTCTGTAGAACTTTTTTTCCTCCCCCAATTTTCCTCCCCCAATCCATGCGCCGGGCCGTCTCCCTGCTGGTCCCAGCCATGCTCCGCGCGCACGCCCTGGCCGCCAGGCCGTCTTGCGCTGTCCGCCTGGCGGCGCCCGCAGCGACGCAGCCGCTGCCGCCGCGTTGGGCAGTCAGAAGCGCAGCGGCCGCGTCATCCACCTCGTCTTCCAAAAAAGAGCGCACCGTCTACGAATGCGCGTCGTGCGGCACCCAACTGTCCCAGAAGAAAGGGTGCTGTCCCGAGTGCAAGGAATGGGGAACGTGCGTATTGTTTTGGGGGCGGAGAGGGGAGTGGCGCACGGCGGCTTCCTAGTCCGGCAAGATGCGAACGTTCAGTTCGACCGACCCCACTCTTCCCGCCCTCCCCATCAAAAAAAAAACACACAAACCAACAGCATGGTCGCCGTCACCCTGTCGCCCGCGTCCAGCTCCGGCGGGGGAGGCGGTGCAGGAGCCGCGGCCGCGTCTGCGATTGCCGCCGCTGTCAGCTCTGGCCGCCTGGCGAGCACGGGCACGCCGGCTCCAGCCGCGCCCGCCGCGCGGGGCCTGCCCTGGGTCGCGCCGTCCATCCGCCCCGAACCCGTCTCGGCCGTCGCCGGGGCGGGCGCGGCCGCCCGCCGGTCGTCCGCCCCTGCCAATGCCCGAGTGATACTGCCCGGTCCGGACGGCGCCGAAGTGGGCAGGGTGCTGGGCGGCGGCGTGGTGCCGGGCTCCCTGACGCTCGTGGGCGGCGAGCCCGGCGTCGGCAAGAGCACCGTCCTGCTCCAGGTCGCGGCGTGGCTGGCCGGCCACGGCGCGTCGGCGGCGCCGGGCGCCAACGCCGGGGCCGACCCGCGCGCCGTCCTGTACGCGTCCGCGGAAGAGAGCGTCGACCAGGTCGGCGCCCGGGCGGCGCGCCTGGGCCTCGCCGACTCGTCGCCGGGGCTGCACCTCCTGTCGGCGACGCGCGTCGAAGACCTGCTCCCGCTGCTGGCGTCCTCCCCGCCGCCCGCCGCCCTGGTCGTCGACTCCATCCAGACCGTCTACTTGGACTCCGCCCCGGGCGCGGCGGGCAGCGTCACGCAAGTGCGCGAGTGCGCGGCCGCGCTGATGCGCGTCGCCAAAGCGGCGGGCGTGCCCGTCTTTTTGGTCGGGCACGTCACGAAGACGGGGGACGTGGCGGGGCCGCGCGTCCTGGAACACTTGGTCGACGCCGTCCTCTACCTGGAAGGCTCCCGCCACGCGGACTTGCGCATCCTGCGCGCCGTCAAAAACCGGTACGGCCCGACGGACGAGGTGGGCGTCTTCTCCATGAGTGAGGGCGGCCTGCGCGCCGTGCCCAACCCTTCGGCCGCCTTGGTCGCCGAGCGCGCGGCCGCGCCCGACGGCGTCGCGTCCGCCGTCACCGTCGCCGTCGAAGGCTCCCGCCCTTTACTCCTGGAGGTGCAAGCCCTCGTCGCCGCGTCCGCAGCCGCCAGCGGGTGGGCGGGCGACGGCGGCGGCGCCGCCACGCCTTCCCCGCCCGTCCGCGCGCCGGGCGGCGTCCGCCGCGACCGCCTGTCCTTGATTTTGGCTGTCCTCGCCAAGCACGCCCGCCTGAGGCTGGGCCGGGCGGACGTGTACACCAACATCGTGGGCGGCCTGGATTTGAGGGAGCCGGCCGCGGACTTGGCCATTGCGACCGCGCTCGCGTCGTCAGCCCTCGACGCCCCCTCCCGCCGCGACGCGGCCGCTTTCGGCGAGGTGGGCCTGGGCGGCGAGCTCCGGCGCGTGCCCGCCTTGGCCCCTCGCCTGGCCGAAGCTGCCAAACTGGGGTTCAAGCTGGCGGTCGTTCCAGCGGCGCAGGACTTGAGTGGCTTGGGCAAAGGCGTGGTGGTCGAAAAAGAGGATGGGAGTGTGTTCTACCGGGGCGGCATGCGCCTGGTCCGGGCGGCGACGGTGCGGGACGCGTTGGGGGCGCTGCTTTTGAGTAGCAAGGGCAAGAGGACCGGGCGGGCCGCCGCGTCGGAGGAGGAGGATGAGCCGGCGGCCGAGGCGTGGTGAGTTGGGCGGTCGAGAGGTTGAGAAACATCCAAGGCCAGAAGAAAAACGGACGGACGACCCACACACCACTCCCCCTACCCTCTCACGGCCTCTAACCGCGCCTTGAGCTCGTCGATGTCCTCCCCGCCCTCCTCCTCCGCCGCGCCCGGCAGTTTGGCTTTCGGAACGGGGCCCGCGCCCGCCAGCGCCGCCACGTCCTCGCCCGCCACCTCGGCCAGCACGGCCGCCACCTGTTCGTCGACGGCTTCGTCTTCGCCCTCCACCCCCGTCGCGGTGTCGACCTGCGTGGTGTGTCAAAGCGAGGGAAGAAGGGGGGGGGGGGGGGGGGGGGGGGGGGGGGGGGGGGGGGGCGGGGGGGCGGTGCCGTGAGGAGGGAGGGGAGGAAAGCCGCGGCCTCGCCGCGGCCATCAAACCACCCCGTCCGTCCCAACGCAAAGACACAACAAAAACGCACCGCGTCCGACACGACCTCGTCGATGAACCCGGCTTTCGCCATCTCCCGGCCCATGGCCCGCATCGTCCCCATCAGCTGCGGCACCTTGACCAGCTGGTTGACCATGCGCATGACTTCACCAGACTTTTGCAGCGTCCCCGCAACCTTCACCAGGCCCAGCTGTTCGGACAGGCGCGCGTTCATGTCGACCAGGTGCGCTTTGTTGGTGTGCAGGCGCGTCACAGCCGCGCGCGTGCGCACGATTTCGCGGGCCAGAGTTTTCGCGCCGGAGATGTCGCCGGCCTTGGCGGCGTCCTTGACCTGTTGCGAGGCGAGAGGGGGGGGTGGATGGATGGGTGGAGAGAGTGAGGGGAGCGTCGTGCACGCCCTGCGGGCCGCATGCCTCACCGAAAAAAAAAAAAAAAACTCGCCTCCGCCCGCGCGTGCCTCCCTCCCACATCCCACACAACTCACCTGCTTCTGCGCGTTCTTCTCCTCCCGGTTCAGGTCCCGGATCTGGCGGTCCAAGGAACGCTGTTCCGTGCGCAAGTCCGCCTGCCACTTGCGCACGAGCTCCTTTGGGTCGGCGGGCTTGCGGAAGTAGTCCAGCACGGACGACTTGCCGGAGAACATTTTGGTGGCGGGGCGTGGGGGAGTGGGGTGTCCGGGCGCGCTCAGGCCAGTGTGCGAGTTCGAGACGTGCGCAGCGACGGGCGGACGGAAGAACACACGCCCGTAACAAGAGAGTGTGAAGGCATTGCAAAAACTTTTTGCGAGCGCGCGCGCTCGCGTCGCGCAGTAGCCTTGGGGAGAAAACGCGGGCTGCCAGCTCGTCACCCCGGCCTGTGACCATGTCAGACGATGGCAGCCATCGCGCTGACACGGCGGGTCCGCCAGCAGCCGCGGCAGACCCCGCGGCCGCCCTGTGGGGCCGGTTGGGCGCCGCAGCCGGAGGCCTCCAAAGACTCGCGGCCGACGTGGCGCGAGATGTTGTGTCCGAAGTCCGCGAGACCGTCGAAGACGTGAGGCACGGCGGCCTGAGCGCGGCACTGGGCGTGGATGATGACGAGGCGTCCGAGGACGAGGACGGCACGGGCGACGACGCATTTGTTTCTTCGCGCGGCAGCGGGCAACCTGCCGCGCCGCCTCCTGCTGCACCGGCACGGCCGGTCGCGCCTCCGCCGCAACCACCGCAGCCCCTCACGGCCGCCGGCCGCTTAGCCGCCTTGAAAGCACGCCTGGCTGCCGACAGGGCGGCGCGGGAGGCGGCGGGCGGAAGTGGCGGCGTGGCGGCACCACCTCAACCTCCGCCGCCCCCACCGCCCACCATCACGCCCACGCCCGTCCTGGCCGGCCCGCCCGTCTTCCAGGGGGTGGAGGCGCCGGCTGTGGCGGCGGTTGCGGCTTCACCATCACATGTGGCAGTGCAGCAACAGCAGCCGCCGCCTGCCGTCGTGGCGGCAGCGCCGGTGGCATCCCCGCCACCACCACCGCCTCCAGCGGTCGCGCCGCATCCCCCCCCTCCTTTGCCACCGGCGTCGCCGCCGCCGCAACCCCCACCTCCGTCCTCTTCTTGCCCGGCCTGCGAGGCAAGCGCCACCGAACTCACCCGCCTGCGCGCCCAGCTGGCCCGCCTGAAACAGGCGACGCTGGCGGACCAGGCGGGTGAGGAAGCGCGCGCGGCCGAGAGGGAGGCCGCGGCCGTGGCCGCCGCCGTCGCGGCGGAGCGCGCGACCGCGGCAGCGGCTCTGGAGGCAGCCCGTGCGGATGGAGCAGCGGCAGCAGAGGTCGCGGCCGCGGTGGCACGGGCTGAGGCCGCGGAGGCGGCGGCGGCCGCGGCGGCCGCCGAAGCAGCCAACTTGCGATCCGCTGTCGCGGGCCTCTCGCACGAGTCCGACGCGGCGGCGCGCCTGCGGGCCGAGCTGCGGGCGGCCAAAGCAGACACAGCGGCTGCGAGGGCTGAAGTAGGGGCGGCCCGGGAAGCCGCGGCGGCCGCGGAGCGGGCGGCGGGCGAGGCGAAAGCGGCGGTTGAGGCAGAGGGAGAAGCGACGGCGCGTGCGCGCGCGGCCGCCGACAGGGCGGCTGACGAAGCTTCCACGCTGCGCCGCGGTCTAGCCGAAGCCATGCGGCGCTTAGATGCGGCGGGGCCGCCTGTGGATCGAAGCGCGGCCGTGGAGGCGGTCGGCGCGCTGCTGGCCCGGCCGGGGGATGGCGGCTGCGTTGCTCGCCTGGCCGAGGTCTTGTCCCTCCAGGGCGAAGACAAGGCCGCGTTGACCGCCGCCGCCGCGTCGGCCGCGACTGCGTCCGGCAGCGGTGCGTCCACGCCTCGCTCCCGGTCCCGCCTGCGCGCGGTGGCGCGGGCGCCTGTTGTGCTAGTGAAAGGCGCGGCGGGCTTGGTCGGGCGCGCGGGTGGCCCACCGACGACCGCCCCACCTCCAAAACCGGGTTCCACCTTCACGTCCGCGTGGGCGGATTTCCTGGAGACGGCGGGCGAGGTGGGCGGCAATGGTGCGGCCGCGGCGACACCAGAGGTGGCCATGGCACCCGTGCCGCCGCCGGCCGTGCCCCTGCCGCCGTCGGTGGCCGCGGGCGGTGGCGGCAGTGGGGAGATCCAACCCGCGGGCGCGTGAGCTGTTTTTTATTTTTGTTGACGGAAAAAAAAAAACTAATGAAAGCCTAGCAATTCCTTACACACACGCACGCACTACGACGACGCGTCGTCATCGCCTTCTTCTCCATCCGAATCGTACGACGACTCCCATTCCGACTCTTCGTCGTCGGAGGTCTCGTCGCCGGGGCCGCGCGGCGGGCGGCCGAGCGTCGAAGCGGAGAGGGAAGAGGCCGACGCCGACGCAAGGGACGACGAGCCACCATTCCGCAGGTCCGGCCACACCCTGGACGACGTGTGCCGCACGTACCCGACGCCCGCGCACAGGGCACACGTGTGGTAAGCCGCGTGCGGCGTGCCCCGGCCGCGGCCGCGCCCGCGCCCGCCGCGCACGGCCGAGGAACGAGGGCGCGTCGCGCCTAAGCCACCACACGCCGCGCACGCGGCTTCCCACACGTGCATGGGCGTCTGGCACCGCTGCTCCATGGGGTTGCACCGCTCGTCGGCTTTTGAACGGGTCTGTTTTTTGATGGGGTGGACATGTGTGATGGTGGTGAGAGGGGAGACAGCGGGCCGCCGGGGGCAACCCAAAACCGCCCTCCAGAGCCTCCGCGCGCCTTCAACCGCCCCCAAAAAACTCACCCGTCCGTCCGGGGGAAGTGCTTCGTACGGGTGGAAGACGTGGAGGGGCAGAGCGGCAAAGCCGCGGAACCTGCAGCGTTGTTGTTGTTGAGGGGGGAGGGCGGTCAAAGCGTGGAGAGGGCGCGCGCCCGGACAGCAGCCGGGGAGGGAGGAGAGGCGCGACTCGCGCGCCATGCCTCCTCTCGACTTTCCGCCACGCACCACGCACCTGCTCAGCACTCCCTTCCGCCGGTCTTCAGTTGGGCGGGGTCCTGGAGCTTCTGGCTCTTTCTGCGCGCGTGCGGACGGCGCGGGAATCGCCGGCGCCGACGCAGCGGCCGCGCCTGGCGGCGGCGGCGGCGGCGCAGGCCGGGGCCCAGGCCGCGGGCCACGCTCCACCTGCCCGCCTTCGTCGCCTCGCACGAAGGCTGATGTCGCCGACGGCGTGATCGACGCGCGGCGTGCCGAGCGCGGAAGCAGCGGGCGGGGTGCCGGGAGAGCGGATGAAAGCGGCGGCATGGAAATGGCGACGAGAGAAAGAAAAGAGAAGCCGCGCGGTGGCGCCACGACGCGGGGCGCTTGTTATTCCACGTCACAGCGGAAGCGCGACGTCCTCTGCACGCTGTGATGGGGACGGCGCCGTGGCGGAAGCGCCTGGCGTGGACGCACGCACAAGGAAAAACACACAAGGCGCAACGCGAGTCAACCTCGCTGTGTGGACCGGCGGCGCGCGCGCCTCTCTCAACAACCCAGCGCCTCCCTCCCACGCCTGGAGCACGGCACCACCCCGTCCGCCGTCGCGACCGCGTCCACAGGCACGTCGCTGCCCTCCATTGGCACGGCGTCAGACAGCTGGGCCCGGAACGCCAGAGCGACGAGGAGCGGCGTGCGGCGAGGCCCACCGCCGGCCAGGCCCCCCCTCGTCCCGCACCCCGCCTTTTCCGCCCACGCGTCGTAGTAGCCGCCGCCGCGGCCCAGGCGCGCCCCAGTGGCGGGATTGAAAGCCACGCCCGGCATGAGGAGGACGTCAAGGCCGGTAGGCAGGGCTGTGTGTGAGAGTGTGTGTGTGTGTGTGTGTGCGTAGGGAGGCGTTCGTGAGAAGGATGGAGCGGGGCCGAGCGGGGCGAGGGCACGCACGCCACGCCACCCGCGCGCACGCACCATCCTCCCGGGCCGACCCGTCCGCGTAGGCCGGACCCGGCTCCCGGATGCCGAACGGCGGCACGGAGACGAGGCCGTCCATGGAGTCTGTTGGCGCGCGCGTGCGTGCGTGCGTGAGTTGTGTGTTTTGGTTGGTGGAACGGGGGTGAGGGATGGATGGACGGCATGGAAGGGGCGTGCGTGGCGCCCCGGTCAGCCCGCTCTCCGCCCTCCTTCAACGACTCACCCAGGTGCAGCAGGCGCATGCCGGCGGACCGGTCGTCGACGACCGGCACGAACAGGCGCTTTGGCGGAGAGCCTCCACTCCCACCACTCAGCGCCGCCTCCAAAATCGCGTCCGTGTCCACTTCCCGCAGCCGGGGTGCGGCCACGTACGCGCCGACGCGGGACGCGGCAGCCCAGATCGGGGAGGCCAGGACGGCGGCGGCGATCGCCGCGGCTGTTTGTGCGGATGTGGATGGAAGAGGGGTGGTCGAGCTTTTGATGGCGGATGGTAAGAAAGAAAAAAACACGCTCGCACCAGCCCTGAATCAACTCACATTCCTCCTCCATCACGCTGCCGGGCAGAGCCTTGAGCGCTGCCCGCATGGAGGACCGCAGCCCCGCTTTCGCGGCGGCCATGGACGTGTCGGACGAAGGCATTGCAGCAGGTGTCTGTGTTCGCCTCCTCCTCCCTCGCGCGCGTGCACCCGGCAGGCCGCGCGACAGGGCCAGCAGGCGGGTGGACGGCTGGAAGGGACGGGCCCACGCGCCAGCCGCGGCGGCCAGCAGCATGTGTGACCTGCGGAGAAAAAAGATGGAGTGAAGAAAGGAAAAAACAATGCGCTCGTCTCTCACACCTCCAAACGCAGAGAACGAGGGCCGGCCGCGCCTCTCTCTCTCTCTCTCCCGCGGCGCCGCACGCCTCGCTCGTGCCCATCCCCGACCTCCAGAGCAAGGGAGTTGACGCGCCGCGCGGTCAAATTCAAAACCAAATGGCCGACGCGGCCGACCAGGCGGTCGACCGCCGCCCCAAGCGCCGCTGCGCCCGGGCGGCCCGCGCCCTGACGGCCAAACCGTCCGAGGTGCACTACGTCGGCTATGTGGAAGACGATGAGACGCCGGAGCAGATCATGAAGAAGTTTGAGACGCTGGAAAAGGTGTGGATGGCGGAGCTGGAGGGAGCTGTCGATGGGCCGAAAGCGCGTCCGTCGTCGGGAGGGGACGCCGCGCCTGCTCACTCACGCCTCACTCTCCCACACACGCGTGCACACACACACGTGCCCTGCAGGTCAAGCGCGCGGCCGCCGAACGCGCCGCAGCCAGCGGTGGCGGCGGAGGAACCGACGGCGAGGCCGGCGCCGACGATGCGAGCGCGCCCGGCGACGCAGTCACGGCGACAACCGCTGCCGCGCCGCCCGCGGACGATGGCACCCTCTCAGAAGCCGCCCTGCGCGAGCTGTTCAAGAAGACGACGAGCTCCAATCTGCGCAATGCTCTGGCGACGGGCGAGTGGGACTGGTGCGTTGCTGTGGCGGGCGTCTCCCTTTCAAAAAAAAAGCAACCTGCTCGCCTTTCCACCCATCTCTCATGCTGCTTGCCCTCCCATCCCCCATCAGGCCCGAGGATGACGCCTTCTACTCGGACGACGAGGGCGGCGACGACCTGCGCGGCTTCTGGTCCGACGGCGAAGACGGCGGCGGCGGCGGTGGCGCACCTCCCCCACCCCCCCCTCCCCGCCGCGGGCGCAAGCCTGGCACGGGCAAGCGCTCCGGCGCCGGCTCCCGCGCCGCGTCGTCCAAACCGCCCCTCGCCCCACAACGCTCGCACCTGGTCTCGTCCGGCGCGGGCGTCGCCCAAGTCATCCGGCGGCGGGCCGCCAAAGCGTCCGCGGCCGACCCGGACGCGCTGCTGCCGTTCCGTGTGCCGCGCCCGCTCCCGCTGTCGTGGGGCCGCACGGTCGCGCCGTACGTGCCTCGGACCGTGGCGAGCGAGGCGGACCGCGAGGCGCTGGCGGCCGCGTCGGCAGCCGAGGCGGTGGTGGAAGGGGGTGGCGACGGCGCCGACTCGACCAAGCCGCCGCCGCCCTCCCCGCCCGCGATGTTTGTCCCGGCCCCGGCCGGCGATGTCGCCGCCCTCCTCTCCGCCCGCCCTCCCACCGGCCCACTCGCCGCCGGCCGCACCTGGCAGGCCCTGCTCGTCAACTGTGGCTGGGAGGCTGGCAGCGAACCCGGCGCGGCGGCGGCCGCCGGCGGGCCGTGCGGCGCCGTCGGCGGCCACCCGTCTGGCGTCCCGGCCCCATCCGCCGCCCTGGCCCGCTTCGCCTCCCTCCCCATCCCCGCCCTCGTCCCGTCCGGCTTCGTTTTTGCCTGGGTGCGCAAAGAACACATCGCGCCCATCACCGCCCAAATGTACGCGTGGGGCTTCTACTACGTGGAGACGCTGACGTGGGTGTGGGTCGGGTGCGACGGCGACGTGCTCGCGCTGCCGGCGCCCGTCACGGCGCGCGCCCACGCGACGCTGATGATTTATCGCAAGGGGGCGGAGGAGGTGGAGCTGCGCCACCAGCGGTCGCCGGACGTCGTCTTTGACGCGGTCATTGACGGCGGCGGGCCGGGCGGGCCGGGCAGCACCGTCGGCGTGCCGCCAGAAGCCTATGCCGCCATCGAGACCATGCTGCCTTTCACGGGCGGCAAGCGCTTGGAACTGTGGGCGTGCCCGCCCGGGGCGCGCCGGGCGGCGGGGGCGCGTGGGGTGGGTGGTGGGCGGGCCGGGTGGACGCACGTGTTTGCGGCGGCGTGAGGGAACATGGGACCAAAAAAAAATGGATGGAGGAGGGGCGGGTGCAAAAAACAAAACAGTTCAGTGCGCGTGTCTCTAACAATTATCTACAGCACACATCATCGCCCGCGCGCCACTTTGACGTCGACGAACAGGTGTACGTCCGTCGGCGGGCGGGCAGGGAGCGGGCGGGGCGGGAGGTGGGCGGTGTTGGTGCCGCCCTCTCCACCCGCCTCGGCCGTGTCCGCAGCCGCAGCCGCGCCGTCCGCCGCGCCCAGCACCGCCCGCTTCAACGCCCGCCGCGCCAGCGTGCCCACTCTCCTGAGCACGTCCCCGTTTTTACCCAAGACGATGCCGCGGACGGACGGGCGTGGGACGACCACTTCCACCTGGCAGCGGACAGAACCGTCAGCGAGGGTTTTCCAGTCCGTCGTCCGCACGTCCAATTCGTACGGGACGTCGCCGTGGAGGGCGGCAAATAACTCAGCCGACACAGCTTGGGCGGCGACGCCGGGCCAGCCCCGGTCGGTGGGCGCGCCGTCGGCGGAGGGCGGGAGCGCCCATGGGCCCGGCGTTGCGTTGCTCAACAAAAACGCCCGGAGCGCGCCCAGGCCGGGGTTGGGGAAGCCGCCGTGGATTTTGGTGGACGACAGAGCAAAGACGGCGGTGAAGGGTGACAGCGGGGAACCGTTGGGTGGCAAAGGTGGCGGCAGCGGCAGCGGGTCGGCCAGGGACGCCCACGGATCCGGGGCAGGCGGCGGGCGCGCCGCGTCCGCACCACAGTCGCCGGCCGCCGCCGCGGCCGCCAGGTCCGCCGCGACGCGGGCCAGGGCAGGCTCCCTCTCAGCCTTCGGAATGGCGTCAATCTTGTTCAGCACGAGGGCGACGGGAGGGAAGGGGGCCGCGCCGCCCTCGCCGCCGCCGCCGTCGGCGCACCGGCTCCCCCCCCGCTGGATGGCCGCGCCCACCCTGCCCGCCAACGCCACCACCCGCGGGTCGGGGCGGCTGGCCTGGCGCGCCGCGTCGACGACGAGCAGTGCCAAGCCGGCCGTGGAGGCGTGCGCCCACGCGCCGCGGACACGCCGGGCGGGCGCGCCCGCGGCGGCGGCGCCACCCGACACGAGCCCTGGTAGGTCGACGAGCGCGACTTGGGCGGCGCGTCCGTCGTCGAACGCGCCGAGCAGCGGGACGGCCGTCGTGTTGGTTTTAGGGGATGCAGCTGCCACGGGTGCGCCTGTCAATGCGTTGGTCAGGCTGGACTTGCCCGCGTTGGGCGCGCCCAAGACGGCGGCGTGGAGGATGCGAGTGGAGGGCGGGTGGGGCGGGTGGCTAGGCTGCGGCGTCGGCGCGCTCGCAAACGCGCGGCTGCTGCAGCCGGGCCGCCTTGCTGATGCGACTGCCCTGTCCCATGCGAGCAGCAGAGCTCGTCGCAGCATGGGGGGATGAGTCTGGGAGGCCGGGCGCGCAGGTGGTGAGAGCGCGCACGGCAATTAATTGCCGAATGGAGTCGCACTCTGCACTCGGCGCGACCGACCACCCAAACTAAAAAGGTAAGGCCAAAGAGCAAGCTTCCGCTTTGATGAATACGCGGACCAACGCTTTTTCGACCAATTAGCAACCAGACAACAGCGAGGAGCGCGACAACACAATCACGAGCCTCTCTTCACACGCCCTCTCATCAAAACGGCAGTTCGGGACACCCCGGCACCGGCACCGCCCGCCCCGCTGCGACACTCGCCTTTTTTTGGTCCACCAGGTAAGAGCGCGGAAACGGCTCGCCCGCCAACCCAGGGTGCATCTGGTGCCAGGCTTCCGCGCGGTGGAAGGGCAGGGCGTTGGCATCGTACACCCACACCACGCCCGGAATGTCCTTTTCATTGCCCAGCCCCGGCCGCAGGTCCATACCATTCACGTTCGCGGCCTGGACGATGGCGAACAGCGGGGAGGCCGCGCCTCCGGGCAGGCCGACGCAGCACCGGTACCCCGGACCCCGGTCCTGCGGGTCCAGCCGGCCCATGACGGTGCCGCCGCCGCGGTCGCGCGTCCGCACAAACTGGCGCGTGAAAAAGACGTCTGCGAACGCGGCGAGCTCCTTTTCGGCTGCCGCCCTGTTGTTGCCCACGCCCAAATCCAGCGCCACCACTTCGCAGTGGCCCTGCTTTTCATAGATTTTCGCGCGGTCCGTCGGCGGGACGTAGTAATAGCACGTGGCCTTGTCATTGATTTTGCCACCGGCATAGCCTGAGAGGGCGGTGACGTCGGAGGGGGAACGGCCCAGGGCGCGTTCGGCGTCGACGAAATCCTGCAAGGATGGTGAGAGGGGGGAGAGAGGGTGGAGAGGGCGTGCGCGCACGCGCGCGTGGAGAAAAGAAGACGCGGAGCACTGTGGCGGGCAATCCGCCGCTTTCTCTCTTCCTCCAGCACGCCTCACAGGACGCCCACACATGTCCGCACCTTTTGCCGGCCCCAGAAGCAGCCGCTGCCAAAGTAGACGGACGCGTACGGCTGAGAAGTCGGCGACGACGACGACGACACGCCGCCGCCAATTCCCTCTTCTTCGGCTTCGGCGATGGCGAAGGAGGCAGCGGCTGGGGCGTCGGCGCGGGCGGGGGCAGCGGCAAGGAGCGAGGCAGCTGCCACGCCGGCGAGGGAGGCCAGGACGGCCCGGCGTGGAGGCAGGGCGGGCGGCGGTGTTGGCGTCGTGGCCACGTCTGCGCTCGGCCTAGCCGGCCGCCCGCTGGTTGGCGCCGGGCGCGCGAGCGGGAGCATGGGTGTGGCGTGCGGAGCTGTTCTGGCCTAGACCTATTGAGGATTGGCGTTCCCGACCGTGTGGGTGGTTCGGCGTGGCCTGCGCGGGGAAGGCCGTGCGTGCAGTGTGTGGCAAAAAGAAATGAACAAGTGAGGGATAGGCGCGGTGGTCCATCAGTCTGGTCAATCCCCGGCCCCGAAACGACGCAAACGACAAGCCATGTCTGCTCGAACGCCGACCAGCATCGCCTCGCGGCGCATCCAGGTGTGTGAGCCGAGCCGTGGCCTCATCAGCGGTGTGGGAGGAGCAAAGCGCAAGGCGGCGGCCGCGTGTCGTGGCGGTCGTTTTTCGCGAGGGAGGGACACGCTCCGCGCCAGCACTGCGGGGCACGGCCCCATCAAACCTTGACCTCCGCACCCCCGGCGGAAACAGGGCAGCACCCACGGATCCCCCCTCCTCCCCGCTGCTGCGCCCGCCCGAGGGCGGGCGACCCCGACGGCACGGGCGCTCACCTCTTTCCCCCGGCCGCCGCCGCCCCAAACCACCAATCACCACCCTCACCACAGTCCGAGCTGAAAGAGTGGATGACCTCGCCGCCCGACGGCTGTTCTTTAGAACCCCCGCCGGACGGCGGCGACCCTTCCCTGTCGGAGTGGGTCATCCGCATGGATGGGCCGCCCGAGTCCCTGTACGCGGGCGAGGTCTTCCGCCTGCGCGTGCGCTTCGACGGCCAGTACCCGCTGGAACCGCCGGAAGTCGTGTTCCTGGCGCCCACGCCCACGCACGAGCACATCTACTCCAACGGGCACTGCTGCCTGGACACGCTGTACACAGGGCGGAATGGCGGCTACTCGCCCGCGCTGACCATCTCCAAAATTGCGTTGGCCCTGCAGTCCATGCTCGCGTCCGCCACGGAGAAGCGGCGGCCGGAAGGCGATGCTGAGGTAAGGAAAAAAAAGGGGGGGGCGCACCCGGGGAGGAGTGATTTTTTTTTCCTGCTTTTTCTCTCCCTCTCCGCCAAAAGCGTGCCCTCACGCCCGCCCTCCCTTCACCCCCACGCCCGCCAGTACTGCCGCCGCACCGTGGGACGCAGTCCAAAATCCACTCAGTTCGTCTTCGACGACGACCGGGTGTGATCTGAGGGGGGGGAGAGGCGCGGGAGGTAGTGGCGTGGCGGGCCCGGGCTGTACTGCGTGTTTTGGGTTGAACACACCCCTCATCCCCACCCGCGCACTGCCGTCCATTTCAGAGAGCGAGGCCAGAACTTAAAACGAGAGGGGGTGGGGGAGCGCTGTGTGTTATGAGAAATGAAGCTGTGTTCTGTGTGTTTTTTCGTCTTTTACAGAGGGCGTGAAACACAACCTGTTGGATGGAGGAGAGTCAAGTGGGATGGGCGTGAGCGGGTGCGGCTGGAAGAAACCTCAAAACCTTTCCGTCGGTCTCGCCACAAAAAAAAAAAAACGCGTCAGGCTTTGTGTGTTTAGGACAAAGGAGGCACGGTATCCCCAGTGCGGCGGTCACAAAGGGCCGGGCAATCGGAGGGAATCCGACGTTGGAGCCTGTGGAATCGTCCTCCGCGTTTTTTTTTTGTTTGGGAAAACCAACCACCCGCGCGTGGTTTTGTTTCCTTTCGGGCGCCGCCCCCGCCACCCGCTCCCACGAAAAACACTTGCGCTCAGAACAGCGGAGAAAATAAAGTTTCACCACAGGCCACTATAGTGACCTAGCTCGGATCTGTTGAGCTTGATTTATTAGAAATTCTCGTTCATCAACGCGCCCACCGAAAAAAAAAAACGCGCGCCCACCACCCTCCCGCAAAGACGTCAGGTAGAGCTAATAAAGGGTCCACAAACCGCCGGCCTTGGCGCTTCGGTTAGGGATAACTGTAGGATAAGGTTTTAACATCATCCGTCTTGCAGGGAGGCGGGCGGAAGGGGGGAACGGCGGGGAGGCGGTTGCCACCGCCCGCCACTTGGGGGGAGGGGATAGCAAAAAAAAAAAAAAAAAAAACAGCGCACCTGACCTACTGCTATTCTAAATGCGCGGTGCCCTCCCTCACTGCTGCTGCTGTCCGCCAGGCCCCTTGTGCCCGGCCAGCGCAGCCCCAACCGCCTGGCCCGCAAGCGCGGCGTGCGCCCGCCGTGCGACCGCGGCGGGCGTCGGCGCGGGTCCACCGGGCGCCCGCCGCTTCAGGACGACGGACCGCAGGACGCGGTCGTCCAGGGACAGGGTGCGTTCCAGGGCGGGCAGGGCCGTGGCGGGCGTGGAGAAGGCCATCTGCCAGATGAAAGCCTGGGGAGAGGGTGGAGGCCAGGTTGATGGGGATGAGCCGCCGAAGCGGGTCGGGCGCGACAGCAAAAGAGCCGCGGCGGGAGGCCGCTGCCCGCCTGCTCCCCTCACCACACCCACGCCCCGTACCTCTGCATACTTGTCCCCCGTGCCCGACGACCGGACGGGGTAGGCCAGCTTGCGTTCGCCGTAGTTTTTGTAATCAATCAGGAAGCCGCCGGCGGTGGTGACGGCGGCAGCCGCGGATTGCAGGAGGTCGGACCGGGCGGCGTGGGCCAAGGCCGGGCGGGCTAAGCAGAACAGCTCGTAGACGGGCATGGTGCGGGAGGGGATTGGGAAGGGAGCCCGGCGTCGCCCAGCGGCCGGCCGTTTTTTCTCCGCCCGGACGGTGGAACGGTGAGTGAGCGCACCGAATTGCACGGACCTGGCCACTTGTGTTTTTCTCTCTCTGCAGCACGGGGGCGTCGCCACGCACACCGGTCGTCGCCACTTACGCACGCACACGTACGCAGCGAGGCCTCGCTGCACCCAGCGCCCAACGCGTCGCACCTGAGGGAGTGCCTCCCCGCCCCAAACCACAACAAAAAGTGATGGCGCCCGTCGCTGCGGCGGCCGCGCCGTCGACGGCCGGCCGCACGGGTCGGCCCGCGTCCAGGGTGCGTTTGTTGTGGCTGCCGCTCTCACCGGCGAAGAGCACACGTCCCATCGCGCCGGCGTTGAGAGGCTGGGAGGGTGGCGCCGCTCGGCGCGCCCGCATGCACGTCCGCTCGATCCCCCCCTCTCGCTTCCTTTTGCCCCGTCTCCCTCTCACGCGCCTTTCTCTCTCACCTCCCCAACAACAAACAACAGGACGCCGCGACCGCGGCCCGCGCCCTGGAAGCCCGTCGAGCCAGCACCCAACTGGCCGGTCCCAGGTGAGTGTGGGAGGGAGGATGGGAGTTGAGTGGCGCAGGCGGACAAAAAAAAACGCGCCGCCGCCGTCGCCCGTGCCCCGACCCGACCCGCCGCGTTTCCTCTCACACGCCCAGCCCGCCCACCAAAAACACCGTACCTTGCAGGCGCCGCCTGGCCCCGCGCGCCCGCGCCACGGCACGCGGCCCCTCCCCTTCTCGCCCGGCCGAAGCACCAGCCGCTCCCGCTGCTAAAAAACACTCAGCCGCGGCGACGCCCGCAGAGCTGGCCGCCGCCCGCGCCGCCGCCGCGGCGTCCCTAGCCTCGGCCCCGCCACCCGAGTGGAAGGACCGGTTTGGTGGCGCCCCCCGCAAAGGCGCCGACATCCTGGTCCAGGCCCTGGAACGGGAGGGCGTGACGACGACGTTTGGCTACCCGGGCGGCGCGTCGCTGGAGATCCATCAGGCCCTGACCCGGTCGGACACGATCCGCAACATCCTGTGCCGGCATGAACAGGTGCGGCGACGACGGCCACGCAGGCGGCGATGGAGAGCGGGGAGGAGAGGGGAGAGAGGGTTTCGGGCGCGCGCCTGGGTTCGTCCGCAATCAAAACACAACACGCCACGCTCTCAACACGACCACCCTCTCCATCCATCCCACACACACAGGGCGAAATCTTTGCGGCGGAAGGCTACGCCAAAACCACCGGCGCCGTCGGCGTGTGCATCGCCACGTCGGGCCCGGGCGCCACCAACCTGGTCACCGGCCTGGCGGACGCGCTCCTCGACTCCGTCCCGCTCGTCGCCATCACCGGCCAGGTCCTGCGCCGCATGATCGGCACGGACGCCTTCCAGGAGACGCCGATCGTGGAGGTGACGCGCCAGATCACCAAGCACAACTACCTGGTCATGGACGTGGCCGACCTGCCGCGCGTCATCAAGGAGGCCTTCTACCTGGCGCGCACGGGGCGCCCCGGCCCCGTCCTCGTCGACGTGCCCAAGGACATCCAGCAACAGCTGGCGCTCCCGGACTGGGACGCCGCCATGGCGATCGCGGGCTACATGGCCCGCCTGCCCACGCCGCCGCCCGTGGCGGCCCTGCGCCCCGTCCTGGACGCGATGAAGGGCGCGGCCCGGCCCGTCCTCTACATCGGCGGCGGCTGCCTCGACGCGGCGGACGAGCTGCGGTCGGTCGCGCGCGCGGCGCGCATCCCCGTCGCGTCGACCCTCATGGGCCTGGGCGCCTTCCCGGCCTCGGACCCGTTGGCCCTGGGCATGCTGGGCATGCACGGCACCGTCGCCGCCAACTACGCCGTCGACCGCTCCGACCTGTTGATCGCGGTCGGCGTGCGGTTTGACGACCGCGTGACCGGCAAGCTGGAAGCGTTCGCGTCCCGCGCCCGCATCGTCCACATCGACATCGACCCGGCCGAGATCAACAAGAACAAGGCGTCGCACGTCACGCTGACCGCGCCCGCCCAGCCCGCCCTGGCGGGGCTGGCGGAGTTGCTGGCGGCGGAGCCCATCCCGGAGGGGCAGTACGCGGCCTGGCGGGCTGAGCTGGAGGCCAAGGCGTCCGAATTCCCGCTGCCGTGCCCGGTGCGCGACGACGTCATCATTCCGCAGGCCGCCATCGCGCTCATCGCCCAGGAAACGGCCGGCGAAGCCATCATCTCCACGGGCGTCGGCCAGCACCAGATGTGGGCGGCGCAGTGGTACCGCTTCGACGCGCCGCGCCGGTGGGTGACGAGCGGCGGGCTGGGCGCCATGGGCTTCGGCCTGCCGTCCGCCCTGGGCGCCGCCGCCGCGTACAACGGCAAAGACGGCGGGCGGCCGGCCCGCACCGTCATCGACATCGACGGCGACGGCTCCTTCGTCATGAACGTCCAGGAGCTGGCGACGGCCAAGGTGGAGGGCCTGGCCGTCAAGACGGTCATCCTCAACAACCAGCACCTGGGCATGGTCGTCCAGTGGGAGGACCGCTTCTACAAGGCCAACCGCGCGCACACGTACCTGGGCTCGCCCGACGCGGCCTACCACGAGACGGGCGACCTGGAGGACGTCTACCCGGACTTTGTGGGCGTGGCGCGGGCGTTTGGCGTGCCGGCCGAGCGCGTGGTGAAACCGTCCGACCTGCGCGCGGCCGTCCGCCGCATGCTGGACACGCCCGGGCCGTACGTGCTGGACGTCATGGTCCCGCACGTGGAGCACGTCCTGCCCATGATTCCGGGCGGTGGATCGTTTGCGGACGTGATCACATCGGGCGACGGCACGGACACTTACTAAAAAAATGGGTGTGGGTGGGGAGGTGATGGAGAGGGTGGTTGATGGTGGTGGGGGGGCGTGCTGCTTTCTCGTCTTTGCGCGTGTGTGGGGGGAGGTTGAGTGGGAACAATCAAGGACGAATGCTGGGATGGGCAGTGCGCCTGATTCCAAGCGAGAGAACGGGAGGGCGGGGGTGCGTCGACGGAGGAAAACGTTCGGTCTCGTGTGAGAAAAACAAAAACAATGGGAAGCGAGCAAAAACCTAATCCGGGCCCGGGTGTCTACAGATACAAACTGGGCGCGAACGCCACCCCACGCCGCACTTTGCCGCCGGCCGCCCGGGCCAGGTCGGCCAGGCCGGCATCGCCCACCGCGTCCGCGCCAGAAGCCAGCTGCCGGCACAGCTCGTCCACCCTCCTCAACAGCCGGACCAGGCCGCCCTCAAACGCGCCCGGCACGTCCGCGGCTTTCAGGGCGTCCACAAAGCGCGCGCCACGCGCCCAGGCCAGGACAGCCGCCGCCATGTCTGGCCTAAAGGCAGCCGCCGCGTCGTCGGGTGTGAGGGCGCGTTCCAGCCCCACCTCCCCCTCCAGCGCCGCGACCCGCCGCGCCGCGCTGCGCAGCGCGGCCAGCGGCGCTTCGACTTCCGGCGGCGGGCGGACGGGCGGCGGCCCGCCCGCCGTGCCCGCGCCCGCAGCGGGCGGTTCGCGCCAGGCGACACAGGATAGTAAGGCTGCCAGTGCGTCAGGGCGGAGGCCGGCCAGGCCGCCGCCAAAGGCGACTTCCGTGAGCGCGAGCTCGGCGCCGCCCGCCGACGCGAGCTCGGCCGCGACTCGGCCTTTCAGCCCGATGGAGGCCGACGGGTCGGACTGGCTGCCGTCGGCGCCTCCGTCCTCGCCACCAGCCTCCATCGTCGTGTACCCCAGCCGACCCAGCACCCGGGACCGGGCGCGCAGCTCGGCTTCCAGCGCGGCGGCCGCGCCGCCGGCCGCGTCAGCGCGAGCAGTCGCGGCCGCAGCACAGAGAGCCGTCTTACGCGCGAGCGCCGCCTCCAGCGCCGGCAGGTCCGGGTCGGACGCTAAGCGGTGGGCAGCGAGAGCCGCGTCCGCAGCGGCCACACGCGCGGCGGCCGCGGAATAAGCGGGCGCGGCCACGCCCATGTCGGCCGCCGGGTCGAGTTTCGGGACCCCAGCCCACCCGCCAAACCGCCGTCCGACCTCCGCCACGGCACGCAAGGCGTCCGCTTTGGCAGCGGGAGACCGCAGGTCGGCCGGCAGGTAGATGCGGATGGACGACAGGGCGTCGATGGTCAGCAGTGGCGACGACAGGCGGATGGCGCGGATGGATGGGGTGGCACCGCCACCGCCGCCACCATCACCCGGCGCGGCAGGGGCGTCTGTCCCGGGGCGGAAGGCTGCCAGGACGTCGACGATGCAGTCGATGACCTCGCCTTTCACGCCACCGCCCGCCGCCAAGCCGCCGCGCACGCGCTCAAAGGCGACGACCGCGCCCCAGGCAGACGCGTCTTCGCTTCCGCTCCCGACCAGGCGCACCAGGCGGCCCGGTTGTAAAAACGGCGCGACGACGGGCGGGGCCAGGCCGAGCGTGCGGGCAGCGGTGGCGGCGTCGGCGCGGACTGCACGCAAGGCTGCAACTTCCGCGACGCCTGCCTCGTCCCGGACGGCGACGGCGGCGGCGGCCGTTTCCAGGGCGTCCGCTGCGGCAGCGGCCGCCGGCGCCGCCCTCCCCGCCTGGAACGCAGCAAACGAGGCCGCCACCAGCCGGGCCGGGTCCGCGCCCGGCGCGCGCGCCATGGCCAACAGCCCAGCATACGACAGCTTGAATTCCGAGCGCAGGGGGTCGGAGGCGCCGCGCAGCATCCCGCGCGCCGCGGCCGGGTCGAGCCGGCCGTCGAGCATCAGGACGACGACGCCTTTCGCGTCCAGGCCGCGCCGCCCGGCCCGGCCGGCCATCTGAGTGTACTCGCCGGGGGACAGCCACCTGAACGACCCGCCGTCGAACTTGCGGGCGCCCGTGAACACGACGGTCTTGGCGGGCATGTTGAGGCCCGTGGAGAACGTCTCGGTCGCGACCAGCACTTTGAGCAGGCCCTCGCCAAAGAGGAGCTCTGTGACTTCCTTGAGCACGGGGAGCAGGCCCGCGTGGTGGACGCCCACACCCCGCCGCAGGGCGGGCAGGAGCGCGGTCACCTGTGGCAGGCGCCGGTCTTCGGGCGCCAAGCCCTCGATGGCGGCGGCGTACACCGCGTCGACGGCGGCCGCTTCCTCCGGCCCGTGCAGGTCGAGCGGCGCGAGCGAGGCGGCCAGCGCCTCGCACTCGCGCTTGGAAAAAGCAAAGACGATGACGGGGTCGAAGGCCCTCGCCGCCAGCATGCGGACCAGGCGGTAGATGTCGGACGGTGGCGCAGCGGCGTTGGCGGCGGCGCCGCCTCCGTTGGCGGCGGTGACGACGCCGCCCCGCCCGCCCGAAGACAGCAGCGCGAGCTCGGCGCTCCCTCCATCACCTTTCCTGCGCCTTTTGGCGCTCCCGCCGCCCAGCTCGTCCCCGCCGCCGTCCGCCAGTTCTGCCAGCGCCCGGCCAAAGGCGGCTTCCCGGAACCCGGACGCGCCGTCGACGACCAGGTGGAGGCCGGCCCCGCCCGCGGGAAAGACGTAGTGCTGGAGCGGCGTGGGGCGGAAGTCGGTGTAGACGCAGTGGCAGGGGCGGCCATGCACGGCCGCGACCCAGGCCGCGAATTCGGCCGCGTTGGGCAGGGTGGCGGACAGGAAGCAGAGCTGCGTGCTCCGCGGCGACAGGGCGATGCACTCCTCCCACACGACGCCGCGCTCCTTGTCCCGCAGGTAGTGCACCTCGTCGAAGATGAGGACGCCCGCCTCCCGCACGGACTCGCTGCCGGTGTAGAGCAGGGCCCGCAACACCTCGGTCGTCATGACCAGGCAGCCGGCCCCCGGGTCGATGGACACGTCGCCGGTCAGGAGGCCGACATCCCCAAACTCGGCTTTCAGCTCCCGAAACTTTTGGTTGGACAGCGCTTTCAGGGGCGCGGTGTAAATGGAGCGGCGGCCATCCCGCTTGGCCGCGGCGATGGCGTACTCTGCCACGACAGTTTTGCCGGCGGACGTGTGGGCGGCGACCAGGACGGAGTGGCCGGCCTCCAGGCACGCGACCGACGTCGACTGGAACGGGTCGAGCGGGAAAGGGTACTCCTTCGCGGGCGGGCCCGGGCGGGGCGGGGGAGGGGCCGTGGACGCGGTGGACGGGTCCGTGCCGGGCGGCCATTCCACCTCGTGCGTGCAGGCCTTGCCGTTGACCTGTTGGCGGGCGTGCGGTGGGGACGCGAGCGTGAGAGGGTGGAGTGGGGGCTGCAGGGGGGTTGCGCAGCCGTCGGGCCGCCGCGGCCCGCATGCGTCGCCCCGCACCTCGATCAGGTTGAGCTTGGACTTGGCCGCCGCTTCCGCAGCTTCTTCTAGAGAAGCGCGAGCAGCTGCTGCAATGGCCGCGGCTTCGTCGGCGGGGGTCGTGGGTGCGGGCGGCGCGGTTTTGGCTGCTGCGCCGTCGGTCGGCCGCGCTGGCCGCTTGCCGCCTTTGCCGCCGCCGCGAGCACCACCGCCGCGATCACTCGGCGGCGGGCCTGAGCGGCCGGCCTTGACGCGACCCCGGGGTGGCGCGGCTCGCGTCATAGTAAGTGTTTCGCAATGGGGCGGGGCGGGTGGGGGGAAATGCGGTCCCCGCTACACCGCCGTTTTTAGTAGTGCGGAGGGCTGGGCGCCCCCTCCCACCACCTCGACCTCCATCTCATTTCTTTTTCGACGGCGCGGCCGGCCCTTCCGTGTTTTTTTTTGCAAAACACACACACGCACTCAGGCCCACCATCACAACTCTGCTCTCCCTCGGTCGGGCCGCCCCCCTCTCTCCTCTTCCTCCCACCGCTACAAAAAAATCATTCGACCTCGCCGCCCTCGCCTTCCTCCTCCTCCGCCACGCCTTCCATCGGCGACACCGCCGCCTTCCGTGCCGCCTTCACCTCCTTGATGGCGGCGTCCATGGCTTCCGCCATGCCCGCGTCCGTCCCGCCAGCAGAACTCCGCGCAATGGACCGGGCCGTCTCCAAATCCGCCAGCGCCGCGTCGTGCTCGCCGATCTTGCGGAAGGCTTCTGCGCGCGCCGCCAGCGCAGCAGGGTCGGACGGGTCGGCCGCCACGCCAGCCATGCCTTGCGAGAAGGCACGGGCGGCAGGGGTGGCGTGGTCGGGTGGCGGAGGGTGGGTCGCGCCGTCCGCGGCGGCCTTCAACTCGTCGCCCGGGTGGTGGCCGTCTTCCTTCACCGCCGCCGCTTCCTTGGCTTTTTGGGCCGCGGCGGCGGCCGCGTCTTTTTCGGCGGCTTCCGCCCATTTAGAGTAGACGGTCAGAGCTTGCGCCCGGAGGGCCGTCGCGGCTTTGGCGGCCGCGGCTTCGAGCGCCACCGCCCGGGCCGCGGCCTTTTTCGAGTGGACGGACAGTTCCTCGCGCGCGCCCAGGGCCAGGCGGTCCGACTCGAGTTCCGTGATTTCCGCCAGCACGGCGCCCGTCAGGGAGTCGCGGTACGTAAAGTGGTTGGCCGCCGCTTTGACGGCCTCGACTTCCTTGGCCAGGGCGTGCTTTGTGGGCTCGTCGTCCGCCAGTTCGATGGCCTTGTGCAGGTCGTCCAGCGCGAGGCGGAAGTCTCTCATGGCCGCGCGGGCGGCGGCACGGCGGCGCAGGGCTTTGGCGTGGAGCGGGTCGAGGGCTAGGGCCAAAGTCGCTTCTTCCTCAGCAGCCAGGGCACGGGCCTGGGCGCCGACCGCGTCGCCCCTTGCCTCCGCCTCCGCCGCGAGGCGGACGAGCGCCGCGGCCTTGTTCGTGTGGAGGATGGACGAGTCGGGCGCGAGGGCCAGAGCCGCGTTGTACTTGTCCAGGGCGGCCTGGACGTCGCCTACCGCGTACATGGCGTTGCCGGCGTTTTTTAAAGCCAGGGCCTGGACGTCGGGCGGGGCGGTCGTGTCGGCGGCGGTGGGGGTGGGGGCAGGAGCGCTCATGGCTGGAGAGAAAGAGAGAGCGGGTTGGAGCACCGCGCGCCGGGCGAGGAAAACGAAAAAACGGCGGGCTGGGCGGGCAAAGTCTGGATCTCACACCACGCTCGGGCTATGAGCTAAAGCGTGAGCGTGCCAGGCGCGAAGGGTGGGGAGGGGAAGAAGGGAGGGTGTGGGGTGCGTGGGGCGGGAAAGGCGGATGATCGATCGGAGAAATGCGGCCAGCGCGGCGGGCGCGCGCTTGTGACCCGCCACACCCTCCATCCAATCATGCGCCCGGCGGCTGCGCTCGCCCTCCTCGCCCTCCTCGCAACCACGGCCGCCCTTTCCACCTCCACCAAACCAGACCCACCACCCATGCCGTCTAAAGCCAACATCACGACCGCGGTGAAGAAGGCCGCGCCCGCGATTGCGGTCGTCGGCTTGCTGGCCCTCGCGTCCGCGGCTGCGGCCGCGTCCGTCCCGGCTCCAGCGCCGCCCGAATTGCTACCGAGCGTGACGGCGATCCCTAAGAGTACCGATATGTGCGTTTTGGAGGGCGGGGTGGGTGGGAAGGGTGTGTCTGTGGTGGTGGCGCGATCAAAAATCGAGCGCCGAGCGCCAGCCGTGGTCGCGCGGCGTGGCGCCCGGGGGCATCCCTGCGACCCCCTGGGTGGGTGCGTTCCTTCCATCCACCACCCCTCCCTCCCTCCTCTCTGTCTCTTTCACGCCGCTCCACGCCGCCCCGCTCCCCATCCCCACACGCGCACCAGCTCGCCCACCGCCTCCCCGCCCCACCCTCCCCCTCCTCCATCATCCACCCTCCCCACCCTGGACTGGGCCGAACCGGACCCGGCGTCCGCCTTCACAGTGTACGGCACCAACGGCACGTCGGCCTTCCGCTTCGACGGCGGCGCCTGGTGCCCGTCGGCCAGCGTCAAGCGGAAAGGGACGACCTCCCTGGGCTGGCCCAAACCCAAGCTGCGCATCAAGTGGAAAAAGGGCGGCGGCGGCGGTCTGGCGGTCTGGGCGCCCGGCGACCCGACCCCGGCCCGCTCGTTCGACGTCAACAGCCTCTACCGCGAATCGTCCGGCGCGCCGACCACCTACGTCCGCGAAGTCGCGGCTTTTGGCGCGTACGCCCACACCGGCGTCCCGGCTCCCCGCGCCCGCCACGCGGCCTTACACCTCAACGGCGCGTTCTGGGGGCTGGTGTCGCTGACGGAGGCCATGGACGCCGCCTGGCTCGCGCGCCAGCCCGCCCTCGCCGGCCCGGGCGCCCTGCTCTTCAAGCCGGAAGACGCGACGTGGGCCAACCTGCGACCCGATGCGGACGCGTCGACGCTGCGCGCGGCCTGGAAGCTGGAAGCCGTGCTGGGCGGGGACGGGCGGAGTGATGCGCGGGAGGGCGGCGGCGACGATGCCGGGAAGGCGGCAGAGCGCGGCGCGTGGGACGCGCTGGCCGGCCTGTCCCGCGTCCTCGCCGACGGCCGTGTGCGGCGCGGCGGGCGTCGTGGGGGGGCGCCCCGCCTGGCCGCGACCATCGACCTGCCCACCACGCTCAACTACCTGGCCACGGCCGCGGTGCTCCTGCACCAGGACAGGGCGACCAAGAATTATTTCCTGGCGCGCGCGCCCGACGGCTGGTGGGCCCTCCTGCCCGGCGACTCCAAGGCCGCCATGCCGGACGGCCACGTGGACGGCGACGCCGGCGCGCCCGCGGCGGACTACGCCCTCACGACCGCGGACCAGTTCACGTCGCCTCTATTCGGCGACCGAGCACATCCGGGCGACGTCGCCGCCGACTTTTTGGTGCCCTGGAGCCAGATCGTCGTCTCGTCGCTGGACGGTGGCGATGGCGGGCCGGCGCGGCGCCGGCTGTTGGCGGAAGGCACCGGCTCCGTGCGCGGCGACCCGACGGCCGTGATCACCGCCTCGCCCCGCGCGTGCGACGCCGATGCGTCGGCCCTCACGCCCGACGGACCGGCGGGCACGTTCAACTGGCTGATAGACGCGCTGCTGGCGTGCGGGCCGGTCCGGGCCATGCTCATGCGGCGCGTGGAGCGCGTGTCCGCCGACTTGCACGGGTCCGGCTGGTTGGCGGGCGAGGTCGGCCGCCTCGCGTCGACGGTGCGCGCGACGGCCGCGGCGGACGACGCCATCTGGCGGGCCGGGGATCCGTCGGCTGGCGCTGACCGCTTGGTTCGCGCGCTCATCCCGGCCCGCGCGCGCCAGCTGGCGCAAGAGTACGGGCCCAACGGGACGGCGGCGGCGCTGCTGCCGGCGCCCCAGCCAGGGAGGGGGTTGGGAACGCGCCTGGCCTTCCAGCCTCTGCCGCGCGGTGCGGTTGCTCTGTGCTCAACGACTGACGACGCGGTCGACCTGACGGGCTTGGTGGCGGTGCGGCCGGGCGCGCGCGTGGCTTACCCGCCAGGCACCGTCGTCCCGCCGGGCGGTGGTTGTGTCGTTGCTGGACCCACGCGAGCGGACGCGCTCCAAGCCGCGGATGGGATGGATGGCGGTGTTGAGTTGGCGGTGCCGGTGGGTGGGGTGGTGTGGGAGGCAAGTGGTGGTGAGGCGGCGGGAGACGACGGGGAGTGGGGGTTGGTGGACGGGCGGGCGGGCGGGAGTGTGTGGGCGTGATGAAATGGATGGGCGGGCGGGAGTGTGTGGGCGTGATGAAATGGATGGGAGGTCGAGGTCTTTACAAACAAACAATCGCGGCGGCAAGGCTCGCACCCGCGTCACGCGCAGCTCCCACGCGCGTGCACTCATCCCCAGCGCACGCACTCACGTGCCTCCTCAGCCCACGCGCGTGAGACACGCGCCCTCCTGCCGCGCACCCGCCGACAAACAAAAGACCAATGGCCTCGCAACAAAACACCTCCCAGCAACCGCCCGTCCGCCTCATCTCGTCCGACGGCTTCGACTTCGTGGTTGATCACGAGGCCGCGTGCGTGAGCAACACCATCAAGCACATGCTGGCGTCGGAAGGTGCGGCGGAAAAACGCGAGTCAATGCACCAGCACGCGAAGAGGCACGACCGACCAACCTCTCTCCATCTCACGCGCCCTCCTCCACTCAACCCACCCAACTCCCAGGCGGCTTTGCCGAGGCCGAACTCCGCCGTGTCACCTTCCCCGAAATCCCGGGCGCGGTGCTTGAAAAAGTGTGCGAGTACATGCATTACAAGCTGCAATACGCGCAGACGCCGTCCAAGAGTATTCCGGACTTCGGGCTGCCGCCGGAGCTGGCGCTGGAGCTGTTGAAGGCCAGCAACTTTTTGGACATTTAGAGAGAGGGGGGAAGGGGTGGTTTTGTAGAGAGAGCGTTTGGCGTCCGCCTGTGTGTTTTTCCTGCCCGCTGGAGAGTTCGTGCAGGTTGAGCCGGCCGCTGAACGGCCCGCTGCACAGAGACGCGAACGCAAAACCACGCGCGCGACCAGGTGCGAGAGTAGGCGTCGAAATGCGGCCGTCCCGCCCATCTCTGCCCTTGTCTGCCACCACGGCTACAAAGCCCGGGTCCGCGCGCCCTCGGGAGGAGCAAAACCTGGGTCCCGCACGTACGCGCCGGCCCGCTATTTTTTGCCGCGCCGCCGCGCCCGCCAAACAGCCGCGGCCAGATTGAGCCGCCGCTGGCGCGGCCACCCAACGCCCCTCCAACGCCCGCCCGCCTTGTCTACGACATGTCTGAGCACAGTGCTCGTTGTCGAGAGCGCGAGGAATCCGGCGGAGTCGTCCCAGCCCCGGCGCTGGCGCTGGCGCAAGGCAGTCCGCCGAATGCGCGCCCCTGCCGCGCGGCCGGCAGGCCGGGCCCAGCCCATCCCCCTCCCTCACCGCCCCTCTCTCTCTCCTTCACGCCCCGGCCCTCAAACAACAGGCAGCAGAGGCAAAACACCGCCCGCACACGCCCATGTCCACCCGCGCCGACGTCTCCGTCGACGCGCCCGGCGCGGCCAAGGCCTCCATCTCTGGCGCCGACCCGGCGGCGACGACGAAACGCCTGCAGTCCGAGCTCATGGCTCTCATGGTGCGCCGTGCCCCCACAAAGAGAGAAGGGTTAGGGTTCCGGTTTTTTCGTTTTTTTTTCACCACACACACACGCACACACGCACGCAGTCCTCCCCCGACGCGTCCGGCGTCTCCGCCTTCCCGGCCGGCGACTCGCTCTTCCACTGGACGGGGACGATCGCCGGCCCCGCCGGCACGGCGTACGAGGGCATCACCTACCGAGTGGCCCTCGCCTTCCCGGTCGACTACCCGTTCAAGCCGCCGGCCGTCACGTTCGACTGCCCGTGCTTCCACCCCAACGTCGACGCCCGCACGGGCGCCATCTGCCTGGACATCCTCCAAGACAAGTGGTCGGCCGCGTACTCGGTGCGCACCGTCCTCCTGTCCCTGCAATCCCTCCTGGGCGACGCCAACCTGGACTCGCCCCTGGACGTGACCGCCGCCCGGTACTACGCCAACCAGGCCGACTTCCGGGCGATGCTGCTGAGCAAGAAAGCGGCGGGGCAGCAGGGGATTTGAGGAGGGTGGGGCGGGGCGGGGACGGGGGCCAGCGCGCGCTCCCCTCTCTTTCGTTTTCTGTAAGGCTCCCTCCCCCCCATCAGAAAGAGCCATGTTTCATCCCCCCTTTCCTTGTCATGGCACGTGGACTGGACAGAGGAGAGCGTGTACGTGACCAGTGTCAGCGGTGGTGCGGTGTCCCCATCGTCTCTTCTTTCGCCGCCCTTGCTTCCAAGCGGGGTGTCGTCACGGGGTTCATCATCTACGCTCGCTCCCATCCTTTTCCTCACAACCTCGGCCGCTGCCCGCCTGCTCCACCCCCGCTCAGCTCCAGCTCGTCACCCGGCTCTAAAGGCGCGAGCGCCGCCGCAACAGCTGCGCCCACATCCCCACCCGCCCAGCGCGGCTCCCCGTTGGCCCCCTTGTCAATCAACCTCGCGCTCACGCCCACACAGAAGTCCGTGCCCGGCCCCGCCAACGCCGCCAGGACCGCCCGCCACTCCAGGCGGAGAGCGGCGCCAAGTGGGGAGCGCCTGCCTTCGGCCAGCAACGCCAAGGTGAGGGCGTGCGAGTAGGGCGAGCCCCTGGCGAGGGCGGCCAGCGCGTCGTCCGCCCACGCGCCGACGGGTCCAAGAGCGCCCGCCGCCTCGCCGGCCGCCAGGCGCTCCAGGCCGGCCCGGATCTCGGCGACGGTGGGTTTGGCAAACACAGCGTCCATGGCAGAGCGGACGGGCAGCGACAGCACAGACGACGGCGGCGGCAGGCGCGCTTTAGCCTGAAAAGCGGCCAACACACCCGCGACCGCAGCCCGAACGTCGGCGGCCGGCCGGCGCCACGGCCGCCACCAGGCGCGCCCGCCTCCGACCGCGTTCCTCAACGCCACCAACAGCTCGGGAACATCCGCTGACGCCACATAGTGCGTCGCCACGCCGGCGTGCCAGGCGTCCGCGCCGGTTAAACGGGAGCCCGTCAGGCCGAGCCAGGTGCCGGTTTGGCCGCGCAGCTCCGCCGCCAAGAAACGGGTGGTTCCCACGTCCGGGAAGAGCCCAATCGCGCATTCCGGCATGGCAAAGACGGTTCTAGTTTGGGCCGGGTGGAGGGAGGGCGTGTGAGAGACGAAGGCCGAGTCCGCTTTTGCCCCCCTCTCGCGGCCCCCATCCCCAACCCATCCATCTCACCTTTCCGTCGCCACTCTAAACCCGCCGTGCACGCACAGGCCGGCGCCCCCGCCCATGACGATGCCATCCATCAGGGCGATGTGCGGGAGCGTTAGACGCGAGATTAAGTAGTCCAGGCGGTACTCCGACCTGAAAAAACGGCGGGCGGACGCCGGGTCGCCGGATTTGACGGCCGACACGGCTGCCTTCACGTCCCCGCCCGCGCACAGGGCCCGGCCGCCCGCGCCCGTCAGGACGATGGCCCGGACGGCCGGGTCGCCTTCCCAGGCCCGGTACGTGGCGTCCAGAGCTTCGACCATGGTGGTGGTGAGCGCGTTGAGGGCGGCGGGACTGTTTGGACGGAGAGGAATGGATGGATGAAAGGAGAGCGTGGGAGGGTTGCGGCCAGGTTGGGCGTGCGCGCAGAAGAAAAACCACGCAAACTTACCGGTTGAGTGTGGCCACGCCGACGCCGCCCTCCACGGTAAACAGGACCTGTGGTGCGTGAGGAAGGCGCGTGAGCGTGTGAGGGTGGGATTTTCGAGCGGCAGCCCTGCCGGCGACGCGTTTTTTTTTCTTCGCTCTGCTGACCTCATCGTTGGCGAACACCGGCATTGGGCGGCAGCGTGCGCGTGGACGCGCGATTTCAGGGGCGCCGCGACCCCTGCGTCTGAGCTTAAGGGACTAAAGGTCAGTGCGAGCTGGACAACGGGTTGTGAACGAAAGCGCCACTGAGAGTTGTGCGGCGAGTTCTGTTTTCTCGTCGGTGTTTCGTTTGCACTCTGCCCGCCTTCTCGACCTTCTCTCTCTCTCTCTCAGTCTCTCTCCCTCTCTCTCATCCCCGGTTGAAGAAACGTAAAAGACAACACCCCCTTCATTCAAGCCGCCTTCTGCACGATCAGACTGGACGCCAGACCCGCGGCTTCAATCGTCGCCGCCTCGTCCGTCAGGACGAGCGGAGGCATCCCCGCCCGGGCGAGGGTGTAGTGGGCCGGGCGTGCCGCGTCGGGCGGCGTGGCCGCGGCAATAAACGCCCGGATGTCGCCGACCGTCTGGCTTAAATTGAAGCGGGCGACGAGGCGGAAGCCGTCAGCCAAGCGGATCTGGATGGAGGTGGTGGGCAGGGATTCGTCGGGGCCGGGCCAGCCGCCGGCGGCGGGCGTGGCGGCGGGCCGCGACGCCGCCGCCGCGGTCGGGGCGGGTCCGGGCGCGGCCGCCTCCCCACCACCACCGCCACCGCCACCGCCCAGCGTCCGCGCCGTGCCAGTGAAAGCCTTGTACGCCGGCTCGGCCGGCGCTTCGTACGGCCCGCCGTGGCGGACCAGGCTGACGGGGACGGGGGGCAGCGGGCCGGCGTGGCCCGCTGCAGCCGCGGCTGCCGCGGCCGCGTCCTCCAGTTCGCCTGGGCACTCACCCGCCATGAGCGCGCCCAGGAATTCGGCTTCGTTTGGGTCCGTCGCGGAGCGCGGCGGCCCGCCGTCGACGGTGAAGACGCCGTTGGTGTAGAAAGCGATGGTGACGGGGGCCGGCGCGTAGGCCGGCGGCGCCGGGTCGGACCCACCACCCGCGAGCGTCCGGGCGGCGCCGGTGAAGGCGCCGCCGCCGGCGGGGGCAGGGGCGGAGGCGCGACCACTCCCGCCACCGCCGCCGCGGCGGGCCGCGTCAAAGACGTCGCCGACCGGGTCGGTCTGTTTGGGGCCGCCCTTGACGACCTGGAGGCGGTCCGTATTGTTTTTTTTCAGGAGGGGGGGGGGGGTTGAAGGCTGGGATGAGACAGGCGGCCGGGAGGAGGGCGCGCGCGCGCGCACACACACACGCACCACACAAGCACCTCCCTCACCTGGCCGCTCTTCTCGCCGCCGGCGTAGTACTCGTTGTCGCCGTCGTCGTCCGACGGCTCCTCTTCAGCTTGTAAGTCTGCGAGCGAGCGGATGGTCGGGCCCGCATTGTTGGAGACGGGCGGGCGGCGGGCGGCAGGGGCGGGAGCGGGAGCGGGCGCGGCGGCTGTAGCGTGAGCGTCGTGGGCGGGCGGGCGTGAGTGGCGTCCCCCAGGCGGCGGGCGGGCGTAGGTTTCGCGAAGAGGTGTCCACGGGCCGGGGTGCGCGCGCGCCCGCGCTCATGGGCATCGAAAACGAGCGCCCAAAACGGCCCGGCGCAGACCGCGTTCCCCCGCTTTTCCGTCCCCATCACACCCGCTAGCGCACGCTCCGATCCCCTTTCTCATCGTTCACACGACCGAAACACACCCGCGGCAGCACCGCCGCCCGCGTAGAACGCGTTCACCGCGCCAGCCACGTCGCCTCCCGCCGCGACCAGCGCGGACCGGGCGTCCGCGTCGGACGCCTGGGTGATGGCCCGGAACTCGGCCACGGCCGAGGCCGGGATGTCGTCGGCCATTGGTGTGGGAGAGCGTGTGGTGGGTTGTGGGAAACGGTGTCGCGCGGGACACGAAAAGAAGAAGAGTGAGAGCGCGTACGCTCGGCTTTGCAAAACTGTGTTCGCTCGCTCGCGGTGGGCAAGGACTGTGACGCGCAGTCCTGTTTGTGGCGGCGCCCGCACCCCGACCTCGCCCTCGCCTCATCCTCTTTCCCTTCTCCTAAGAACCAGCCGACCACTGTCTACCCGCGAACAGTGAATTGAGCAGTGGGTGCCGCTGTTCCACTCGTTTCGCGTCCGTGTTTCTTTCCATCGGCCGCCCGACGGCTCTCTCGCCTAGCCCCCGCGCGGCCGCCGGCCCTTCCAACCTGCTACAAGTCTCCGCCGGCCGTCGAACAAATGACCAAGCGCCCGCGCCCGCCCCCGCCCGCGGAGGAGTGGGTCGGCCCTTCCGGCGCGCCCGACCCTCCACGCCCCGTCCTGGCCCTGTCGCCCTGCGGGCGGTGGGTGGGCGTCGCGTTGGGCGGCGTGGTCGCGTGCCTGGACCGGAGGTGAGGCGCGCGGCCGGTGTGGGGGGAAGGCGGCGTGGACGCGGGGAGGGTGCAGCGCGGTGGGGCGGCGGCGGTGTGCGCGTGTTGCGCCCCAGATCCACGACGACCCCTGACGCCCTCTGTCCCTGAAAAACAACAGCACGTCCGCCTCCACGCCCCTCCCGCACCCGCACGCAGGCCCCGTCCGCGCGCTCGCCTTTTCCCCGTCCGGCTCCCACCTGGCGTCCGGCGGCGACGACAAGGCCGTGCTCGTGCGCGAAGTCACGGGCGGCGGCGATGGTGGTCCGTCCACCTGGCCCCTCGTCTCCGCCTTTTCCGCGCCCAAAAAAGTGTCGTCGCTGGCCTTTTACCCGTCGGCCCTGAAGGATGGGAAAACGTTTGTCCTGGCGGGCGACAAGTTTGGTGACGTCCTCGCGGGCTGCGTCCCGCCGCCCGGCGCGCCAGCGCTGGCGACGCCGTTGCCCAGCCCTCTGCCCCCAGGCCACGCGGCGCTGGGCCACTTCTGCACCATCCTGACGGGCCTGGCGGCCCTGCCGCCGCCGCCGTCCACCCCGGCCACCGACGGCGCGGCCGGCGGGTGGCTGGCGTCGGCCGACGGCGGCGCCCGCGTCCGGGTGTCGGCGTTGCCGTCCGACCCCACCGCCCACGCTGCCGGGTACGGCATCCCGGAATCCCTGGCCTTTTGTGCGGGGCACACCGCCTTTGTGACCGGCGTCGTGTGGTGTGGGCCGGGCGTGGGCGGGGGTGGCGGCGGTGGCGAGCCTCCACCCAACCCTCCACCCTCCGCCTCCCACCCGCTCTCCCCGCTCCCGGCGGCCCGCCCGCCCTCAAACGTCGCCCTGGCCACGTCGTCGGGGGACGGCTCCGTGCGCACGTGGGCGCCGAGTGATGGAAGGGCCTTGGCCACGCACTGGCTCACCCCGCAAGCGTCCGCCCACGACGCCGCCCGGGCTAAAGACCGGGCTGCCATCGCGGCCCGGCTGGCGGCCCGGCGGGCGGCGGCGGCGCGGGCGTTCGCCGCACACAGCGGTGGCGGAGGAGGGGCCGGGAAGGAAGGGGGTGGAGGCGGGGAGGGAGAAGAGGACGAGCCCGTCGACGACTGCGCCCGCCCGGACGCGGTGCGCCGCCCGCCACCACCCGCTGTGGTGACGTTGGCAGCCTCGCCCGACGGCCGCACGCTCGCCGCGGTGGTGGAGGGCGTGGAAGAGGTCCGCCTGCTGGCCGTGGGCGAGGGCGGGGAGGTGCGCCCGGCCGAACCGCCGGGCGTTGTTCTGCCCGGCGTCGCCCGGCCGACCGCCGTCGCGTGGGACAGCGGCGGTGCTGCCTTGTGGGGCGTGGGCGTGAGTGAGGCGGACGGGCTGGCCGTGGCTGCAGTGCGCGTGGGCGGCGGGGCTGGCGACCCCGCCTTGGCGGCGGGCGCGGCCGCACGCCTGGCCCAGGCGGTGGTTGACCCCACGCCGCCGGACGCCGCCGCCGCCAAGCCGACGGCCGACCAGTTCAACCTGGAGCTGCGGCGCACGGCCGCCATGGCGGAGCCCCGCCTGGACCCGGCGGCATTGGCGGGGACGGGGGAGTGAGCGTTGGGGGTGGGCAAAAAACAAAAAAAACACGCGCCACGCCAAGGAGAGAGACCCTTTGTGTGTGGCACCCCACCCATTTTTTTTTTTCATCCGTCCTCGGCCAAGTCCATCGCGTCGGACCCGGCAGCCAGCAGGGCTTCCGCCCGGTCATTGGCGGCGTCGGCTGCCGTGCGCGCCGAACGCCGCCCGCCGCGCGTGCTGGGCCCGGCGTCGTCGCCGCCGCCGCCGCCACCACTGCCACCTGCCCCTGGCACCGTCCCCGCCACCGCGCGCGCCGCGCCCGCGGCCACCACGTCTTCCGTGAAGGGAGCCGTATCTAAAGCCGCGGCTCCCATCGCCGCTGCTGCCGGGTCGGGCGCGGCGCCGCCGCCCGCAGCGATGGCCGCCGCGACGGCGGCTGCCACCGACGGCGGCTGGGCCGTGCCTCCAGCCGCGCGGCGGGCCAGGCCGACCAACGCGGCTTCGCCCGCTTTGGCCGCGTCCGCGGTCGCTTTGGCTGCCGCGGCCGCCGATGTGTCATGCCCCGGAAACAGCGGCGTGGCAGCGTACGCATGCCGGTCCGGGAACGCCGGCAGGAAAGGCGGGATGTGCGGCGGCGGCGTCTCCTTCAAATCCGCCCACGTCGGCGGCGGCGGCGGCAGGCCGGGCCCGCCCGGCGTCCGCGTCACGGGGAAGCGGGGCAGCGTGCCGTGTGCGAACGGCAGGTCCGGCGCGGCGGCGGCGTAGGCGGCCAGGTCGGACACGGAGACGCCCAGGTCGGCCAGGGCAGCGGTCTGGAACATTGATGGGAGGAGGAGGGAGGAGCGGCAGTGACGGCAATGGGGGACAGGAAAACGCCGCCACGCACGCCCTTGCCGCGCCCTCCTCAGCCTTCTGCCCGGCGCACCAAGGGTATTCCACCTCCCATCTACCCCACCAATCAACTCACCACGTCCGCCGCGTGCGCCGTCGCCCGGCCGGCCAGCTCCGCGTGAGCGGCCGCGCCGCGGCCAACGGCCTTTGCATACCGCACCGCCACGTCGGCAAGCGCTTCCACCGCAGATGACCGCGACCCCGTGAAGCCGGCGGCTTCAGCGAGCTGGCAGGCCGCGACGCGTAGCGCGGCCCGGGCGTAGTCGTCGGCCATGACGGGAGAAAAAAAAAGCAGATGCAAAAGTTTTCCTTGTTTCTTCTCACAGCTCGGAGTGGCCGCCGGGGCCCGTCGCCCAGTGGTGGTGGTACAGGGCGCGCAGGATGAGGGCGCCGCAGACGGCGAGGAGGACGCCACTGATTGTGGACGGATTGAGCATTTGGTGGAGGGGGGTGGGACAAACGGAGAGTGGGAAGCGGCACGCCCCACTTGTTCGCTCTCCACAGCGCACGTCGTGGGGGGGCGACGTCAAAGCGCGCGCTCCGCGAAAACGCAATGGCCCAAGTCTCCTCGCCCAGTCGCCGCGCCGCCCCGCCGGGAGCGACCTCCCCCGGCCGGCCGCGCTCTGAGGCCGCAGCCGCCAAGCCCGACGACGGCAAAAAGGGCGCCCCGCCCTCGTCGTACGACTACTGCCCGCTCGAGTATGTGTTCCACGGCGCGGCGGTGGGCGAGGCGCTGCACACGTACGCCGTCGTCGTCAGCGCGTCGGAACCCCGGCCGACGCGCGGGACGGGTGAGTTGGTGGACGTGGCATGGGTGGGATGGGGTTTGCTGGGAGGGTTGTGTGGGCGCGGGAGACACGGAACACACACGCAGGCCAGGAGACCCCATGCGGCGCGCCGCTCGGGGCCGAGGCTCGGCCTGTCGCCTGCCCGCCATCCCTCCCCGCCTGCCGCCCGCACGGCGGCCTCAACACCTCACACTCTCCGCACGCACACAAACGCGTTCACACACACACGCACACACACGCACACACGCAAACACACACACACACACACACAGACTACTTCATGCACATGCTGCTGGCCGACGCGACGTGGGGCGCCGCCGGCGCCCCGCCCGGGCGGCCGCCCGTCCGCGTCAACTTTTTCGCGCGCGACGCGAACGCGCTGCCGCGGCCACGCCGCCCGGCGGGCGACATCATCCGCCTGCACAGGGCGAGGGTGAGTGGGAGGAGGGCGTCGACATTGTGCGCGCCTCGCCGCCCGCGCCTCTGCCCCCCCCCTCACCCCCCCCCCCCTCTTCACCCATCCCCCCCCCCCCGTCACCCCACACCCCGTCAGGTCTCGACCTGGGGCGACGGCGGCAACCGCAACCTGGTCGCCCGCTTCGGCCCGGGCGGCGGTGGCTGGCCGGTGGCGCCGTCTGCGTTCGTCCTGTTTGACGGCGCGGCCCAGGGCGCGGTCGACCCGTACCAGGTGCGTCGTCGCGCGTGCGGAGAGCCCCCCCCTTCTTTTTTTTGCTTTTTCGCCCCCACCCACGTCCGTCCGCCTCTGTCCTCTCATGCCCACCCACCCACCCCACCCCACCCACCCACTCCAAAACCCACCCAGCTCTCCCACGAAACTTTTTCCTGGGACGACGACATCGAGCCCGTCCTCCTAGACATGGTCCGCGAGACGGCGGCGCAGTTCATCGCGCCCGGCCCGCGGCCCGCGCCCGCGGCCCGCCACGACACGCCCATCGCTCGGCTGGGGGCTGCTTTCGCCCTGGGCACGCCGCCGCACACGGCCGACTTGCCCGCCGTGCGTGTGCTGGCCGTTGACGCGGCCGCGGGCGTCTTCTGGGTGTGGGACGGCACGGACGCCAAGCCGTGGGCGCCGGGGACGGCGGCCCTGGGCGTGCGTGTGCCGCCGCCGCCGGGCGAGGCCGCGCGCGGCGCGCCCCTCTCCCCGAAAAGCCGCAGCCGCCTGGCCGCCGCGTCCGCTGCCGGGCGGTTTGAGCCGTGGTCGCTGTTGGAAGGGGCTGACCTGCCCAAGGATTTGTACGGCCGGCTGGCGGACCGGCCCCTGCCGGCGCCGGGCGGCGGTGGTGGGCCGCCCCCAGCCGCGGCCGGCGCGGGCGGCGGCGGCCGCCGCGGCGCGGCCGCGCCGCCGCCGCCCCCGCCCTACCCGCCCCTGGGCACCGCCCTCCCCGTCGTCCACTTCCTCAACCCGGGCGCGCCCCGCCACCCCCTCCCCTCGCCCGGCGACTGGATCCGGCTGGACAAGCTGGCCGGCGCGGTCGTGGCCGGCCAGCTCCAGGCCCTGTACCTGGAGGGCAGCATGTGGGGGCGGGCGCCGCCGGCGTGCGTGGAGGACCTGGAGGCGGGGGCGGCGGCGCGGGCGGCGGCCGGCCACACGGCCGCGCACGCGCCGTCAGACCCGGCCCGCCTCGTGGCAGCGCCGATGGCCAACGGCCCGGCCGCGGCCGCGCCGCGCGGGACGCTGCGCCAGGCGGCCGGGTGGGCGCCGCCGCCCGCCGCGACGAGCGGGCGCGGCCGCGCCGGCGCCGCCGCCGCCGCCCCTTCCCCCGCCGCGTCCGGCGGCGTGCGCGTCCTGGCCCGCATCATCGCCGTCCACCCGCAGCCCTCGCACGCGGCGTCCGCGTGCGTGCGCGGGCCCGGCGGCGTGTGGGAGTTTGCTGTCACCCTGACACTGGAGGACGGGACGGGGCGGGCGGACGTGCGCGCGGCCGGACCGGACGGCGGCGGCCTCTTTGCGGGCGTGGAGCCGCGGGATTTGGGGTCGGCTCCGTCTGCTGCTGCGGCCGTCCGCCGCCGCCTGGAGGCGCTGCTGCCGCCCGGCGGGGCGGAGGGCGGCGACGGCGGCGCGTGGGCGGAGTTGGGGCTGCGGCCCGGCCCGCCCGAGCCGGCGCCGCCCGCCGCCCGCAAGCGGCCGGCGCCCGGGGCCGTGCCTGCTGCTGGACCTGGTGGTGTCCTCCGCGTGTTTGGGACGGCGGCGGCGACGGCGGGCGGCGCGGCGGCCAAGCCGGCCGGCGGGCGGGGAAAACGCGGCGGGTGAGAGGAGGTTTTGGTCGAGGGGCGTGGCCACGCGCACGTCTGCTTTTTTTTACAAAAACGCCCGCGCGCACGCACTCCCCGCCCCTCGCTTTTTAAAGCATTTATGAACTGGATCAAGGAGACGAACAAGGACACAAAGGCTCTCAAGGGCAGACGCGGCGGCAGCGGTTTTTTTTTTGTGGTTGGGGGGCTGCGCGCAGGGGGAAGGTTGGGTCCCCCCGTCGCCCCTCCCCTCCACGCCCGGGCGAGCGCGCGCTCGAGAGCACGCGCTTTTCTCCCTCCCCCGTCCCACGACCCAGCTCCCGGCCATTCCACACGACGGCCCCCATTGTCACACTGCAGCGACGAGCGAGGATCCGCGCACCCGTGCGAGCAGGGGGGACCGTGAGCGTGTGATGGCCGGGCGGGCCGTGGGACTTCAGGGAGAGCGTCGCACCGGAAAAAAAAACCACCCCGCGCCTCACGCCGCCGCGCTCATGCGCACTCTACTTGGAGCGCTGGCGACGGCGTTTGCGCTTGAGGCGGCGCATGCGCTTCTTCCTCCACTGCGTGGGTTTGGTGTGTGAAAAGGTGGGGGAGGGCGTGAGCCGGGAACGGGCAGGAGAGGAGTGAGCCGCCGTCGCGCCGATCTCGTCGTCGAGGATGGGCGGCCGCAAAGGCAGCGTTGCGGTCACTTCCCGGGCCCGCGCGCCCGGTGAGTACGTGGCGCGACGTCTCTAAAAGCCTGCCATCCAGAGAACGGGGGCGGGAAGCCGTCGTCCCCGGGCGGGAGGCGCGCCCGCGTCCGCGCGGCCCGTCCGCTCTTGGCCACTCCGGCCTGGCCCGCGCGCGGCGGCCACGCCTGGCTTTGGCCCGCCCCGCGCCGCGTCCCAGGCGTGCATCGGACACCGAGGATGCGCCGCGCAAGTGTTCTGAAGCGATCCTCGTACCTTGGCACGCATTTTCACTGGCTTGTAAAAGGAGTGTGAGGAGGGAAGCCATCGGTCCGAGGCAGACAAGGCATTTCTCTGTTCACACAAAAGAGCGACGGCTCGACTCGCCTAGTAGGAGCCTCTCGGGGGAGGGACGTGCGACACCCAACAATGCCCCGCCCCTCCAAAGCGGCCACTCGCCTGCGTTCCCTGCGCGGCGGCGCCCGGGCGGTGGAAGGCGAGGTGGTGGAGGGCGACGCGGGCGCCAAGCGCGCCGCCGGCCGCTCGGCCGCCACCCAACCCGCGGCTGCCGTCCCCGCCTCGCCCACGGGGCGCGACCTCTTCGACGTCCTGGCCGCCGACCTGGCCGCCACAGCCGCGTCCGCGCCTCCCACGCCCGCTGCCCTGCTGGCGGCCGTGGCGGCGAGGGCGGGCGACGGCGGCCCGACGCTCCCGCCCGCCCCGCCCGACCCGCACGCCTTGGACGTCTTGGACTGGCTGGTGGAGGGCGCCCGCGCCGAGGCAGCGGCCCTCGGGCTGGCGGAGGGCGCGCCCGGCACCGTGTGGGAGGGCGCCGTCCCCGGGCCGGGGGATGAGGCCGGGCCGCTGCCCGCGGCCGTGCGTGCGGCGGCGGCTGCCGCGGCCGGCGTGCCGGCGCCCCAACCCAAGCCACACCGCCCGGGCGTCGTCAGCCCGCACGTCATGGAGCCCGACGACGACGGCGACGACGACGCAGACGCCGACGACGAAGGCGACGACGGCGGCGAGCCCGGCGCGGAAGCCTTCGAGTGCGCGCCGCCCCAGGACGTGTCACCCTCCCCGGCCGACCTCGCGGCGGCATCCCTCGTGCTGCCCGACCACCCCACGCTCGCCGCCGCGGATGAGGCGGGGGCCATGGCCCGCCGCGTGCTGGCCGCGCCCGGCGCCCGGCTGCCGCGCGACGTCGCCCGCTTACCCGCCCTGCGCTACCTGGCGGCGGCGGCGGCGGTGGAGGCGGGCGTGTGCGCAGCGCGCGGCGCGCGCCAATCCGCCCGGTCCGCGCACGGCGGGCATGGCAAATCCCGCCGTGGCAAAGGCGGCGCCGGCTCTGCGTCTTCAGACGACGACGGCGTTGCGGACGCGTCGGCGGCGGCGGCGCCCTTCGAAGGCGGCGGCGACTCTTTCAACGGCCGTCCTGGCCCGTCCCGCTTGGCGGCCTTGTTTGGGTGGGGCGACGGCGGCGGCCGGGGCAGGGGCGGCGACGACGAGGACGAGGACGGTGGCTTTGACGATGACGGCCGCCGCGTCGCCGCCCGCAAAGCCTTCGACCCGGCCGCCACGTTTGCGGCCGTGCGGGCCGACCTGGACGCCGCGGCCGCGGAAGACGAGGCGGACGGCGAGCCCGACGCGCCGCGCTCCGCCCCGCTCCAGCCCGCCGCCGCCGCCCTGGCCCGGTCCGGTGAGGCCGGCGCTGCCCGGCGTGAAGTCGAACGCCGGCGGGCGGCCCGGCAGCGGGCGAGGGAGCGGCGGCGCCGCGCCCTGGCGACCGAGTCGTACGTGGCGCGTGCGTCGGCCGCAGCCGCCGACGCCGTGGAGGCCGGCCTGCTTGGCGGCGACCCGGGTGACCTGGACGCCGCGGAACGCGGGTCGTCGGGCGATGAAGCCGACACGTTGGAGGACGAAGCCCGGTGGGCGGCGCTCCCCTCCACGGCGGTGCGGGAGCCGGCCGGCGCGAGGGCCGCGCGCGCGATTGCGGCCGGCCTGGTCGACCCGCGGCCGGGCAAGGAAAAGGGCGCCCTGGCGCCGGCGGCGCTGGCGGCGGGCCACGTCCCGGGAGGAGGCGACCTGGGCCTGTCCCTGCTGGGCAAGGGCGTCTTCTCCATCAAAGCCGCGCACGCGGAGCTGAAGGCCGCGGGCGGCGGCGGCGCGGCGGGGGGCGGGCTAAAGCCCGGGCCGCTCTCGTCCATCCTCTCCGCCATCCCTGGCGCGTCCCCACGCGCGGACGTGGGGTACGGCGTGTACGCCCGCCCAGGCTCCGCCGCCCTGGCGTCCCTGGCGGCCATGCCGCGCCCCGACTTCGCGGGCATGGGCGGCGGCGGCGACGGACACGCGGCGGCGGCCGACCCCCTCGCGTGCCGGGCCGCGCCGTCGCTGCCCATCTCGGCCGACGACCCCGCGTTGTACCGCGCCGCCGCCGACGCGGCGGGCGACTTGGGCTTGGCCGTCCTGGCCTGGGTGCCGCAACCCACGCCCGTGGCGGACCTGGCGGCGGGGCTGGCGGCCGCGGCCAAAGCCAACGCCGCCGCGGCCGCGCTGGGCGCGTTCAGGGAGGAGGTCAGCGAAAAGACGGCCCTCTTGCGGGTCGGCGCCCTGCCACCCCTGCCCTCGCCCGCCGACGTCGCGTCCCTGTCTTGGCCGCCCCTGCGCTCCGTGGCGGCGGACGTGGCGGCGGCGGACGCCCTGGCGGGCGACCTGAGCCGCGTGGCCGCCGCCGTCGCGGCCGAGCAGGGCGAGGCGTCGGGTTGGGTCGACGCCCGGGGCCGCCTGCTCCCCGGCGCCAAGGTCCTGTTCTCCGTCACGCCGACCGGCGGGCTGCTCGTGGAAGCCATCGCGGCGCGGCCGGCCCGCCCCCCGCGCCCGCCCGCCTGGAAAGCCGCGCTGGCGTATCTGCTGGCGGGCCCGCCGGGCGCGGGCGAAGCGCGCGGCGCGCCGCCCGCGCCCGCCCACGACGCCGACGGGCCGGGCGACCCCCTGCCCGCGCCGCCCGCGGTCACGCGCCTGCTGTCCTTCCGCCCCGCGCCGGCGGGGCGGGTCGCCGCCCTGGCGATCCTTGGCCCGTCCGCCCACGACGCGGTCGCGCGCGCGCGCGTCGGCACCCGCCTGCTGTGGCACGCCCGCGGCGGCCGGGCGCCCGACGTGCGGGGTCGTGGCGCGGAGTACGGCGCGTCCGACGCGGACGTGGCGGCGGGCAAAGCCCGGCGCGGGCGGTGGGGTGCTGCGGCGGCGGCGGCGGCGGCCGGCACGCCGGCCGGGCGGACGTGGTTGAGCCTGCCTGGCGTGACGTCGGGCGCGCAGGCGCTGGCGGCCATGCCGCCGCACTGGGCCGACGCCATCGATCCGGCGGGCGCGGCGTGGGAGATCGCAGACGACAGCCCGCCGCTGTTGGTGGGCCCGCGGGCGGCGCGGTGGTGGTGAAGGACGGTGTCAAAATAAAAAACGCAACACTCACTGTTTTTTCTTTTTACCAGCCAGCCATCTTTTCTCTGAGACGGCTGCACAGCCGAGAGGGTTGAACCCTGACCCGGAGGGTTGAACCCTCCACCTCCCTCTCTCTTTCTCTCTCTCCCTCTCTCTCTCTCATTCCGCCTCTCCGCCACACCCCCCACCCTCACACATTGGCCGAAAAGCCGATGGACGCCCGCGGCACAAACACCATTCTCAGGCCACCCGCCCCCGCGCCGAAGCCCGCGACGGCGCCGGCGGCGTCCTCGCTCCCCGCGGCGTCCAGCCCCTTGCGCCCGCCCATGGAGTCGTCCAGGCGCATGCGGAAGTTGGAGACGAGCGTGGCGACGAGGGCCGTGACCTGTTGGACCGCCGCGGCTTGCGCCGGGCAGGCGCCCGCACCCGCGCCAAAGGCGACCGCGCTGCCGGGCGCGCCGCCGTGCTCGCGCGGCTTGCCGACGAGCAGCACCGGCCCCGGCTTTTCCGTGACCACTTTGGGCGTGTGCGGCTTGACGGGTTCCAACCACCGGTCGGGCGAGAAGCGGGTCGGGTTGGCGTAGTTGGCCGCGGCAGCGTGGACGGCGGACGGAGGCGCCGCGACGAGCGTGCCGGCCGGCAGGTGGACGCCGCCCAACGCCGCCCCGCCGGGCGCGGTGACCTGGCGCACCAGCCCGACCGGGCCCAGGCCCGGCGGGGACACGCCGTGCAGGCGCAGCGACTCCCGGACGACCGCGCCCAGGTAGGGCAGCCGGCCCGCCACGTCGGCCGCGGCGACGCCGCGCGGCTCGCGGTCCTCGCCGTGGGCCAGCAGGCCCGCCTCTCCCAGCTCCCGGGCCACCTTGTCCGCGACGCCCTGTTCGTGGGCCAGGTCCACCAGGACGTGGGCGGCGGCGCGGGCGGTGGGGAGCGACGCGGCGACGGCCGCGCCGATGGCGGCCGACAGGTCGGCCTCGGACAGGCCGGCCCTGGCCAGGGCCGCGCCGACCGAGGCGTCGCCCTTCCCCGGCGGGCCGCGGCCTTTGACGACCGCGGCCATGGACCGCCAGTGCGCGTGGAGCGGGGCGGCCGCGGCGGCGAAGCCGGGCTTGGTGACGCCAAAGGCGGCGAGCGGGCCCAGGGCCGCGACGGCGGACCGGAGGTCGGCCAGCAAGTCGCACCGCCCAAAGGCGGCGGAGCTCCCGTCCCCCAGGCCGCCCGCTTGCAGGGCGAAGCCGCCCGCGACCGCGGCGTCCAGGCACGCCCGGTCCAGGCCGTCCGCAATGTCGACGGGCGCGTTGGGCCCCGCCGCGCACAGGGCGCGGACGAGGCGCCCGGCCGCGTCGGCCGTGGCGGGGAAGGCCGCGGCCGCCGCGGCGTCGGCCGAGCCCAGGGACGAGGCGAGCGCGGCGTGCGCGGCGGGGGGCAGGGCGGCCTCGCCACCGACGAGGGCAGCCCGCGCGGCGGCGGCGGGGCCCGCGACGGGCAGGGCAGCCGCTTCAGCGATGAGGGCGGGCGAGGTGACGACGACCGCGGCCTTGCCGCCGGGCAGGCCCACGCGGAAGAAAGTTCCGTATTTCGACGCCCAGGCGGCCAGGACGGCCGACGGCTTTTTAGCGGTGAGGAGGGGGAAAGCCGAGCCCAGGAAGGGCCAGGCCACGGGGCCGGGGAGGGAGTGGAAAGGTTTGAGGTGGGCTGGGGAGTGTGTGGAGGGGAGGGGGGGGAGGGAGGGAGAGGTGCCGGGTGGTCTGTGAGGGGGGGGGAGCGCGCCGCATGCGTCGACCCAAACGCCTCAGGGTTGGGGACGGCACACGCCCTGGCAAAGCCCGTTCCCAGCTCGCCCGCCCTCTCTCAACAGGAGCAGCGGCATCCGGAGCAGGTCTGGGACAGCGCCCACAGTGCTTGAACGGGCGTTCCGCACCCTGCCCGACGCCGAGACAGCGGGCTGTTCGCGCGGCCGTTTGTGCAAAGCGCGCGGCTACCCCCCCCTCCAAAAAAAACCAACGCACCGGGCCCGCGGGGCGAGGACGCCCGGCCTAGGACGGCGTAGGCCACCACGCCCAAGATGAGGGCCACCAGGACGAGCGGAAGCATTTGGAGTGTCGAGGGTGGTGCGAATGGGCGGCTTCTTGGAGGAATAGAGAGAGTGCGCCCAACTCGCTCTCTCTTTGCGCAAAGAGAGAGCTGCACTTTGACGAATGGCCAGCAGCTTGTCTGCGGTAAAAAATATGCGAGCCGCCGCACCACGGCCCAGGCCGCCGCCACCCATGCTCCCTCACGGCCGAACAGCCAGGCACCTGATGTCTTTGGTCGCAGCGCGCGGGCGGGCGCACACGTCCGCCGCTGCGACGGCGGCGAGCCCGTCCGCGCAGCCCCCGCTCGCCGCCGCCGCCACCGACCCGCCGCCCGCCCTCCACACCCTCCGCCTCAACCCAGCCTCCCTCGTCCTGGGCATCGAGTCCTCCTGCGACGACACGGGCGTCGCCGTCGTGCGCGGGGATGGGACGATCCTGGGGCAGGCCCTGGTGACGCAGGTGAGGGGTGTGTGTGAGTGTGGAGGGGGCGGGGGGTGGATGGGTGGAAAAACAACGACCCCGCGCGCGCGCACGCCTCACCCCGCGTTCCCCCGTCCACGACCACACACACACACAGGCCGACCTGCACGCGCCCTGGGGCGGCGTCGTGCCACGCCTGGCCCAACAGGCTCACGCCGACGCCATTGACGGCACCATCGCCGCCGCCCTGAGGCAAGCGGGCGCGGGCGTGCGGGACCTGGGCGCCGTCGCCGTCACGGCCGGCCCGGGCCTGTCCATGTGCTTGACGGTCGGCGGGCGGGCGGGGCGGGAGGTCGCGGCCGCGGCGCGCGTGCCCCTCATTCCTGTGCACCATTTAGAAGCGCACGCGCTGTTGGCCCGCCTGCCGGCGGCGTTGGGCGGGGGGGGGGACGGGCCGTCCACCTCCCCGCCGCCCCCACCGCCGGCGTTTCCGTTTTTGTGCGTCCTCGCGTCCGGCGGCCACAACCTCATCCTGCGGGTGGACGGCGTGGGGCGGTACGCCCAACTGGGCACGACCCTGGACGACGCCCTGGGGGAGGCGTACGACAAAGTGGCGCGCATGCTCGGGCTGGCGCCCGTGCCGTCTGGCGGCGCCGCGGTGGAGGCAGCCGCCCTGCAAGGCGACCCGGCCGCCTTTAAATTCCCGGCGCCGTTGGCGCGGCGGCCACGCACGGGCAATGTGTCGTACGCGGGCCTGAAAACAGCTGTGCGCATGGCGGCGGAGGCGGCGGCGCCGGGGCCGCCGACGGCCGGGAACGCGGCCGTGCGGGCCGACCTGGCCGCCTCCTTCCAGGCCGTCGCCGTCGCCCACCTGGCCGACCGCGCGTCCGCCGCGGGGGAGGCTGCCCTGGCGTCCGCGTCTGCGACGGGCTCCCCTCGCCCGACGGCGCTCGTCTTGGCCGGCGGCGTCGCCGCCAACGCCCTCGTCCGGGCGTCGCTGGCAGACGTCGCCGACCGCCTGGGCCTCCCGCTCGTCGTCCCGTCGCCGCGCCTGTGCACGGACAACGGCGTCATGGTGGCGTGGGCTGGTGTGGAGAGAGCACGCGCGGGCCTGGCGCTGCCGCTGCCGCCGCTGCCCAACGAAGGCCCGGCGGCCACCCCACGCCCGCCGGAGTGGGTGGAAGTGTGGCCGCGCTGGCCGCTCGCGGGCGCGCCCGCCCCCGGTGCGGCGCCGCCCAACGCGCAGTCCGCCCGCAAGTCGCGTGTGCACCCGAGCCTGACTGAGTTGACGGAGCGCGCGTTGGCGGGTGGGGACGCGCCGCTGGCACAGTGGGAGAGTGAGCCCTGACCTGTTAGGAAAGACAAAAAAAAACGGCACTAAAAAAATCCTCTCCCCCCCCCCCCGTCTCTTCACCGCACGGCCGCGTCTGCAAAGGGCGTCGACGTCGCGAGTAACCGTCCATCCCGCACGCCCGTCACCAGGGCGCCGGCCGCGCTGTTGGCGGTCACGCCGCCCGCCGCGACCGCGGCCGTGTTTGCGGCCGTCGACGCCGCGGCCGCGGCTGGCCCGCTCCCCACGGCCAGCAGCGCGCACGCCGCCCGGGCGGACGCGGCGACAGCTGCGGCGGCGGTGCCCGCAGCAGCAGGCGTCGGCGTCGCAAAGGGCGCGGGCGTCGCGCTGGCGGCGGTGGCGGAGGCCGCGACGGCAGCGGCGGTGGCGGCCGCGGCCGAGGCTGGCGCGACGGGCGCGGCCGCCACGCCGTTTTCGCCCGCCACTCCGAGCGGCCCGGGCCCGGCCGGGCTGGGCGGGCCACCCTGGCCCGACAGTGCGGCCGCAATCGCCGGAGCTAGCGCCGCTCCACTCGCAGAGTAGTGGCCCTCCTCCCGCGCGGTCGCCAGGTCCGCCTCCGCGCCGGGCGGCAGATGAGCGACGGCCGCGCCGTCGGGTGGCAGGCCCGGGCCCGCCGCGGCGGCGGCCGCGACAGCCAGGCCGCCCGCCCGCCCGCCCGGCGGGCTGACGTGCTCGTACGCGCACGCGGGGCCAAAGGCACACGCCCCCGTCGCCGCCCACCTGTAGCAGACGCGGTCCACGCGGACGCCGGCGGACGCAGCGGCCGCGGCAGCGGCGGGCGCGGACGGCGGGTCCCCCGGCGCCCGCAGGTCGCCCGGGCCGTGCGCGAACGTGCAGCGCGGGCCGTACCCGCACGCGTTGGCGGCCCACTGGGTGCAGGCCTTGACCTTGTACAGGTCGGGCCCGCGGCGGTCGGCCCAGGGCGCGACGGCGGCGGCGGGCGGCGGTTCGACGGCTGGGGGCGGCGCCAGCTGCGGGGGCGGGCCGCCACCGCCGCCACCACCACCGCCACCACGCCCACCCACGGGACAGTCCCGGGCGGTGTGGCCCGGCTGGCGGCACCGGAAACACAGCTTGTCGGGCGGGCCGGCCGGGCCGCCGCCGCCGCCGCCTCCAGACGACGGCGCGGAGGGGCACGCCCGCGCCTGGTGGCCCGGCTGGCCGCACCGGAAGCAGGTGCCTGGCCCACCGCCAGGGCCGCCACCGCCCCCACTGGGGCAGTGGCGGGCGATGTGCGACGTGCTGCCGCACTTGAAGCACGCCCCCCGGCCGGGGCCTGGGGCGCCTGGGTGGAAGAGGCCGGCCGGTGGCGGCGGGAAGGGCGGGCCACCCGGCGGGCCGGGGGCGCCGCCTCCGCCGCCGCCGCCAGGTGGTTGAAGCTGTGGCGGACCTGACATGTCCAGCGCGGCCTGCGGCTGGGGCCCGAGCCGGCTGGGTGACCGCGTGTGTGGGGGGGCGCCACTGCGCCCCACAGGCCGAACGATTGCAGAGTGCAGCGTTGCACGAGCGTTCCCGGCATGCCATCCATCACTCTCTTTCCGTTTCGTGCCGTGTGTGCACAGGTCCTTCCGACGCGCCATGCCTCCGATACGCCTGGCCCACTCGGGCCTGAGCTTGAGACCCCACCACATGGCGCGCCCGTGCCCATGCCCCCCACCGCACGCCGTGCCGGGTAAAAAAGTCATCCACTTCAAGCGTGACGGCAGCAGCGGCAGTCCGTCTCCGCCGCCGCCGGACGCACAGCCGCCGCCGCCACCTCTTGCGCCCACGCAAGAGGTGGCGGCTGACACACCGGCACGTGCCGCCGCAACGGAGGCGGACAACGCGGGAGGTGGACGGACGGGCGGCGGCGGGCGCAAACGCGGCGGCGCTCGCCTAGCCGCGGCTCGCGCCGCCAGCCCACGCCCACCCCCGCCCCCACCCCCGCCTCCGACCCAACCCATCGCCCTGGCCGACGACGGCTTCCCCGTGGACGTGACGGTGATCAAGCCCGGGACGGGCGAGCCGGCTGGACCGCCGCCACCACCTCCTCCTCCTTTGCGGGCTGCGGCAGCACGGCCGCCGTTGCGGGAGCAAAGGGCGCGGGCCGAACGACCGCCACCGCCGCCACCCCCACCGCCGCGCGCAGCGCGCAGCGCCCCGCCCACTCCGGCCACCACCACGCCCAGGCAGCCGCCGCGGGCAGAGCCCGCCGCCGCCCGTGGCCCGCCACCCGCCCCCACCCCGACCGCCCGCCCCGCCGCGCCCGGCGCGGCCTCCACCTTCTTTGCGCCGGAGCGGAGCTTTGCCGCCGCGGGCGCGTCGCCCGACCTGGCCGCGGCCCTGGCCTCCCTGGGCGTCGCGCGGCCCTCCCACATCCAGGCGGCCGCCCTGCGCGCCCTCAAACACTCGCAGCGAGACGCGCGCGACGCGCCGTCGCCGCCGCCCGTCCTCCTGGCCGACCACGCGGGCTCCGGCAAAACGCTCGCCTACCTCGTCCCAGCCATCCAGGCGCTGGCTGAGGCGGAGCGCCGGGGCGCCCGCCCCTCCTCCGGGCCGCGCCCGCCGTCCGCGCTCGTGCTCGTCCCCACCGCAGAACTGGCCGCACAAGTCCTGGCCACGGCGCGCGGCATCGCCCGCGGAGGTGGGCCCGCCTTTCGGTCCGTCGGCTTGACGGGCGGGCGGCCGTGGCGCACGCAGCGCGAGGCGCTGGCCGACGGGTGCGACCTGGTCGTCGCCACGCCGGGGCGGGCCGCCGCCGCCCTGGCCGACGGCGCCCTGGACGTCAAGTCCCTGCACACCCTCATCCTGGACGAGGCGGACGTGCTTTTGGCGGCCGCCCGGACGGACGGCGGCGGCGGCGGCGGCTCGGCGTCCGGCCCCGACGACGACGAAGAACTGCCCGGCGGCCCGCCCGCCGGGTTTGTCGAACAGGTCCGGCCCATCCTGCACGCGGCCGGGCCGCGCGGCCGTGGTCCGGCCGACGCGCCGCCGCCGCGCCTGGTCCTGGTGACGGCCACCGTCCCGGAGCCGACCTACCGCGACTGGTCCCTCTCCTTCCCGGGCCTGACGCCCGTCCTGGGCCCGGGCCTGCACCGCACGGCGCCGGGCGTGACGCAGCGCCTCGTCGACTGTTCCTTCGGCGGCGGCGGCGGTGCCGGGGGAGACGGCGAGGACGGCGGCGGCGGCGCCTCCGACCCGGACGCCGCCTTCCAGCGCAAGGCGGAAGCCCTGGTGCGGCTGTTGCGCGACGACGCGGACCGGGGTGGGCCCTCGGCGCGTCCGCCGGGCCACGCGATCGTTTTCGTCCACACCGTCGCGTCCGCCCGCCGGGTGGAAAACCTCCTGGCCCGCCAGCTGGGCGGGCTCGTCACCCCGCTGGCCTACCACGCCGCCGTCTCGCCGGACGCCCGGGCAGCCCACCTGGGCGCGCTCGCCCGCCCGCCGCCGCCGCCGCCGCCGCCTGGAGGGCCCGGCGCCCAGCAGCCGCCGCCCCGCCGCCTCGTCCTGATTGCGACCGACCGCGCCTCGCGCGGCATCGACACCGCGCACGCCGACCACGTGGTCCTGTTTGACTTCCCGCGCGATCCGTCGGAGTACGTGCGCCGGGCCGGGCGGGTGGCGCGTGGGGCTGGTGGGGGTGGGGTGGTGTCGCTGCTCGCAACGGGGCGGACGGTCCGCATTGCTCGAGACCTGGTGGAGCGCGGCGCAAAGGGCCTGCCCGTCCACCGCGTGCCCGGGGCGGACGTGTGAAAAAAAGCACCTGCGGACTCTGTGAACACAAACTCCTCGCCCGCTCACCCTCTCACCCCTCTGAAGGGAAGCGGACACGCGCCGCGATCTCACGCGCCCGGCTCACGAAGCGGTCGCCCAGTTCCGGCCCCCTCCCCGCGGCGATGGCCACGACGTCCGCCAAGACGTCTTCGTGGCCGAGCAGGTCGACGTGGTCGGCAGACCGCCCGCCGCCGCGCAGGTCGAGGGACGCCAGCGCGTCGAGCGGCGCGTGCCGGACTTCGCGGGTGACGACGCGCGCGCCGCCCGGGTTGAGCGGCCCGCCAGGCGCCCAGCCGCGCGCGCACAGCGCTGACAGGGACAGCAGGGGCACGGTCCCGTCGCCGTCCGAGACGGCCACGCCCCTGTCCAGGCCGCCGACGGCGCGGGCGGCCCGGGCGACGCCCGGGTCATCCCCACCGGGGAGCCGCTCCCGCTCGTCTGGCCCGCCCCCGCCGCCCTCCAGCGGCGGCGGCGGCGGGTGGCTCGCGCTCGTGTCGATTTTCCAGTCGGGCGAGCCATCGTCCACGCCGTCGTCGTCCCACGTGTACCGGAACGCGCGTTCGGTGGGTTTGCCCGTCCCGTACAGGCAGTAGACGGGCGTGTGCGGTGCGGAGGCGGGCGGGATGACGGGGCAGGCCAGCGGGTCAAAGCGGCCGGGCGAGGCAGGGACGCACGCGCGCGTCCTCTCGGTGCGGGCCGCGGCCGACGCAAAGAGGGCGGACGCCGCCGCTTCATCCATGGGCAGCGTGCCGTTGGACGCTTTGCGGGCGGCCAGCGCGAGGGGTGGGCGGTGAATGCCGATGCCCGCGGCGGAGACGGCCGCGACCGCGGCCGCGAGCGTGGGCGGGAGGGCGTCGGTCAGCAAGCCCAGCGCGCCCGCGGCCGAGAGCGCCGTCTCCTTGGTCGAGTTGGCGGCGCCAGCGCCCTTGTTGGGCTCGCCGCGCACGGACACAAAGGAGCCAAAGGACACGCCCGCCGCCCGCATTTCAGGCGTGTCGTCTGGCGCGCCCGTCGACGGCGACCCCCAGACGCCCGCCCCGCCGACGGGCAGCATGCCGAACGACCCGCGCCACGACCGAAACAGGGCAGCGCGCGCCGGGCGGCCGACGAAATTGTCCGCCAGCAACGCCGCCACGGCGCCCAGCTCGGCCGTGTCGCGCGTCTCGCCAGACAACAGTGCGGGGAAGGATTTGGGGGCGCCCAGCGTGGGGCCGGCCAAGTTGACGAACGCGGCGACGTGCCGGCCCGTCCAGCCCGGGTCGGCGGCGTCGGCCCAGGCCAGGAAGGCGCGAGTCACGGTGTCGCCCCAGGAGTGGGCGAGGAGGACGACGCGGGAGGGGGTGCGCCCGCCCCCGTCGCCGCGCTCCGACGCCACGCCCGCGGCCGCCATGGCCTCGACCTTGCGCTTCAGGCGCGTGAAAAAGCCGTCCCGCTCTTCCAGGCCGGCCAGCCCCAGGCGCCAGTCGTACGTCGCGGCCGCCAGGTCGGACGAGCTGTACCCCAGCGCCGCCAGCTCCTCGATGACGGGCGCCCAAACGGCGTAGCCGCCGGCGCCCAAGAAGTAGTCGACGCCCGACAGGCCCGCCACCGCGCGCAGGCGGGTCGTGCGCGTCGTCGGCGTGGCGCCGGCCGTGCCGTTTCCGCCCGGCCGCTCCACCGCCCGCACCGGGTCCAGCCCGGTTTCCGGGTCCAACGCCATCGTTTCCATCCAGCACGCCCGGTCCGTCATCAGCCGGGTCGTCATGCCGATGCCGCCCCACCACCGCGTGCGCAGGGCGGACCGCCCGCCCGTGCAGGGCGGCCCCGACCAGAGCTCCAGCGCGGACGTCACAAAGCCTGGGATGATGACGACCGGGTGCGCGGGCCGCCACCCAGCCTCCCGGGCTTCTGTGCCCGGGTGGCGCCGGGCGGGTGCCGCACCGCCCAGGGCGGCGGGGAGGCGGGCCGAGATGGCCGACAGATACTCCCGGCCTTGCGGCCCGGCTTCTTCCATGATGGACAGGAGGGCGGACTTCAGCGCCTCATTTTGTAAATACAGTGTCCAGGAGATGGCGAGCAGACCACCAATGACGCCGAGCGCGATGAACAACCGGCGCTGGACGTGGCGGGGAAGGGCGGAAAAGGAGAAGGCGGGCGAGAGGGCCTGGAGGGCGGCCGGCGCCGCGCGCCGCGCGCTGCTGCTCGCGCTGCGTTTCAGGGACGCGCCGCCATCGGCGCCGCCACCCCGCCGCGCTGGCGGTGAGCGAGATCGTGGAGAGGTCGCCCGCGGCGGGGAGTCGGGCGGCGCAGCCGCCGCCCGGCGCTGGCGGGCCGTCGTTTTCGTAGCTGCCGGCATTGAAAGTTTTTGTGATCAGGGCGGGCGAGAAAACGTCGTCAGACCTTTTTTTCTTTTCTCCCCGTCCCGCCGACACACCCACGGCGACGGCGGCGCGCACGCACGGACGCGTGCAGCACCCACACCGCACTTCATTCGAAACAAGCACGCCAATGAAGAAAACCTCCACGCTCGCCGCCCGCATCCGGCGGGTCATGCTCGCGGATGAAGAGGTCGGCAAAATCGCGGCGGCCGTGCCCGGGTTGATTGGTGAGTGACATTTTGGGGGTGCGCGCATCACAGCCGCGTTCCTCAGGCATAGGCACAGGGTCTGGGCGGGGTGGGTGCCGGCGAATGAGCCCGCCCTGGGGTGGCGGCGGCCCGTTTTTTCTGCAATGCTCGACCAACCCGCCCATCCCTTCGCTCGCGCCTGGAAACTACGGCCAGCTCGCCGCTCACTGACTCCTCACGTCCACGCCCCTCCCATCCACAACTAGAACACGCCCTGGAACAGTTCCTGGAACGCCTGCTTGCCGGCGCCGGCGCCGTCGCCGAGTCGCGCGGTGACAAAGTCCTAGGCTTGGGCCACCTCAAGGCCGCGGCGGCCGTGGATGAGATGCTGGATTTCTGTGGGACGGTGCTGGCGGGCTCGACAGACCTGCCGGAAGCGGGAGCTGGTGGTGGGGGTGGCGGTGGCGGCGGTGGTGGTGCGAAGAAGAAAAAGGCGCCTGCGTCTAAAAAACGACGGGCCGCGTCGGCCGAGACGACGACGACGGAGGAGGGAGGAGGTGAAGGCGATGACGCTGGCCCGCCCGCGGCGGCGCGCCCACGCCGGGCTGCCGCCAAGATCGAGAAGTACGTGGACGACGACGACGACGAAAACGACGACGGCGACGACGAGGACGACGGCTGCGGCGGTGCGCCTGGGGAGGTCGCACCAGCGGCTGTGCCACCGCCGCCGCCGCCGCCGCCGCCGCCTGTCGCTGTTGTTCCTGCTGTTGCCGCCGTGCCAGCGGTGGAGGAGGACGACTACGATGCTTGATGGTGGGGGATTTGCGGCGCAGCGTTTTTTTGTAGACGGAGAAAAAGAAAACAAACAAAAAGAAAAAAACGGGGGAGAGAGCAAGTCTGCTCGCATGGAAGGCAAACGCGCGTTGTGCGCCGAGACAAGGAAAAAAAAACGCACGCCACGGGAAAAGGGACGCGCACACGCCACTCGCACACACGTCGCACAACCAATGACTCGCCCCACCCGCCGCTCCACCGGCGGCGGCGCACCCGTCGCGGCCACGTCCCCGCCGCGCAGCGGCGCGCGGGCCACGCGCGTGCGCCGTTCCACTTCGACGCCCGCGGACGACGCGCCAGAGGTGAGGGGATGAGAGAAGTGACTGAGGGGTGTGCGTGCTATTTACGTGCACCTGAAGAGCAGGGTGGCGTGGAGATCGGAACTGTGCGTGAGCGGCCACGGCGCTCGCCATCCACCCCATTCGCGCGCGGGTGATGCCTCAACCCGCGCCCCCTTCCCATCAAAACACACACACACACTCCAGCCCACCCGCGCCGCCACCAAGAAGCGCCCGGCCCCTGTCGACCGCCGCGCCACCGGATCCGGCTCCCGCCGCCGCCGCGTCGTCGGCTCGGACGACGACGATGAAGACGAGTTTGAGGACGGCGAGTCCGAACCTTCCGAAGAGGCGTCGTCAGGCGACGACAACGATGACGGCGACCGCCCGTCGCCCCGCCGCCCGCGCGCCCGCCGCGTCGGCCGCTTAAAGGAAGAAGAAGAAGAAGGAGGAGAAGAGGCTGAACATGATGCCGGGGACGGCGCTGCTGCTGCTGCCGCTGCGGCCGCAGCGGCAGCAGCGGTTCCTGGAACCGGCGCGCCTGCCCCGCCCGCCGGCGCGCGACCCCCACCGCGCGGCCGCCCGGCTTCGCCCACGGACACGTCCGACGAAGACTTTGAAGCGGACCTGGACGCCGAGACGGACGGCGACGCGTCTACGTCGCAAGACGACGACTCCGAAGACGACTCGGACGACCCGGCCACGTCGTCCGACCGGGAAGGCATTTACCGGCGGCGGTCGGGCCGCGCGCGCGCGCCCGTCCAACGCTTCACGCCCGGCCACCGCGGCGGCGGGCGTGACGCCCCCACCACGCGCCGGGCTGCCGCCGCCGCCGCCGCCGCCGCGGCCGTCGACCCGGAGGCCGTCATCGCGGGGCGGTACCCGCGCCGAGACCGCGGGTCGGGGCCCGTCGACCGCTTCTCGCCGCCCAAAGAAGAAGCCCGGCACCGCGAGCTGGCGGTCGCCCTGCGCCGGGAGCGCGGCGGGTACGGCAGCGGGCACGACCGGTGGGGCGGCGACGGGTGGGGCGGCGGCGACGGTGGCCGTGGGCGTGGGCGGCCGCGTGGCGTGGGCTGGGGCGACGACGAGGTCGCCGACCGCCCGACCGGCGCTGGCGCCGGGCCGGCCTGGGGCGACCTGGCCTCCTCCGCGGCTGCATGGCTGGCCGGTGGTGGGAGCGGTGCGCCTTGGGCGAGCGGCGGCGGCGGCGGCGGCGGCGGCGGCGGCGGCGGCGGCGGCGGCGGCGGCGGTGGGGGCGGCGCCGGCGCCCAGCCCGCCCTGCCCCCGCCACCCGCCTCCACCGCTGCTGCCGCGGGCGGCGCCGCCGACATCAGTCCCATGACCATCGACCCGGATTCCGTCACCTGGGACGCCGTCGGCGGCCTGGACCCGTACGTCCGCGCCCTGAAGGAAATGGTGTTCCTGCCGCTCGCGTACCCGGACCTCTTTGCGCGCTTCCGCCTCGACCCGCCGCGCGGCGTCCTGTTTTACGGCCCGCCGGGCACGGGCAAGACGCTCGTCGCCCGCGCCCTGGCCGCCTCCGCCGCCCGCGCGGGCCGCCCCGTCTCCTTCTTCATGCGCAAGGGCGGCGACGTCCTGTCCAAGTGGGTCGGCGAGGCGGAGCGCCAGCTGCGCGCGCTCTTTGACGCGGCCGCGCGCGCCGCGCCCTCCATCATCTTTTTCGACGAGATCGACGGCCTGGCGCCCGTCCGCTCCTCCAAGCAGGACCAGGTCCACGCGAGCATTGTGTCCACGCTCCTGGCGCTGATGGACGGCCTGGACCCGCGCGGCGCCGTCGTCGTCGTGGGCGCCACCAACCGCGTCGACGCGCTCGACCCGGCGCTGCGCCGCCCGGGCCGCTTCGACCGCGAGCTGCTCTTCCCCCTACCGAACGAGGGCGCGCGCGCGTCCATCCTGCGCATCCACACGCGCGGGTGGGCGTCCCCCCCGGCCGACGCCCTGATCAGGACCCTGGCCGCCCGGACGGGCGGGTACGGCGGCGCGGATTTGAAGGCCCTGGCGACGGAGGCCGCGCTGCGCGCGCTGCGCCGGTCCTACCCCCAAATCTACGAGACGGACGCCCGCCTGGCCGTCCGCCCGGCCGACGTGGCCGTCACGCGCCGGGACTGGCTGGACGCGCTGGGCGGGGTGACGCCCGCGTCGGCGCGTGGGGCGGCCGCCCACGCGCGCGCGCTGCCGCCCGCGCTCGCGGCGGCGTTGGGGCCCCCGCTCGCGGCCGGCCTGGCGTCCGTGCGGGCGGCCTTTGCGCCCGCCGCCGCTGTGCTGGATGCCGCTGCCGCTGGCACGGTCGGCTCTCTGGCCGTCCGAGCCGCGGGCGTGGGCGGCGGGCTGGGCGACGACGACAGCGACGAAGAGGAGGAGGACAACAGCGGCGGCGGCGGCAGCGGCGGCGGCGGCGGCGACTCCGCCGCCGTCGCCCTCCCGCCCCCCCTCCTCGCGTCGGCCGCCCCCTCCACGGCCGGCGCGGCCGTCCTCATCACGGGCCCGGCCGGGTGTGGAGCGCCCGCCCTGGCCGCCGCTTTCCTGCACGCCCTGGAAGGGCTGCCCATCCACTCCCTGGGCTTGCCGGCGCTGTTGGGCGCGCCCGGCGCGCGCTCGCCCGAGGAAGCGGTCGTGTCGGCCGTGTCGGAAGCGCGCCGGTCCGCGCCCTCCATCCTGTACCTGCCGGGCGCGGGGGCCTGGTGGGCGGCCGCGCCGCGTTCCTTGCGCGCGGCGCTCGAAGCTTCACTGGGCGAACTGCCGCGCGGGTGCCAGGTCCTGGTCGTGTCCGTGGCGGAGGCGTGTGGGGGCGGGCCGCCGCTGCCGCCCGACGCCGCGGCGCTGCTCGCCCCGCCCGGCGCGACGACTGTCACCCTCCGCGTGGCCCCGCCCGACGCCGCAGGGCGGGCGGGCGTGCTGTCCGCGCCGTGCGCTGACGCGGCCCGACCACCGGAACGGCGCCGGGCGGCGGAAGAGGGCGGCGGCGCGGCGCGGGCGCTGCCTGTGGCGGACGCGCCGGCGCGGCAGCAGTCTGCCGCCGACGCCGCGGCCGCGGCTGCGCGCGCCGCCGACGCCGCCCGTGCCGCCGCCGCGGCCGACGCCGCCACGTTGCGTGCCTTGCGCTGCGCCCTGCGCGACATCGCCACCCGTCTGCTCCTGGACCGGCGGTGGCGCCCGCTGGCGGAACCGCCCGTCGTGGCCGAGGACGGGGAGGACGCCGAGGAAGAAGGGCCGGGGGGCGGGGCGGCCGCTGCGCGCGACGCGCGCGACGCGGCCGACGGCGGCCTATACTTGGCCACCCTGCTCGCCCGCGTCGACTGCCGGGCTTACCCGACCGCCGCGTCATTCCTGGCTGATGTGGAGACCTTGCCCGACGCGGCGGCGGGCCGGGCCCGGGCCGCGCGCCTGGGGGAGGCGGGTGTCGCGCGGGAGGTGGCGCGGGCGCATGCGGCCGTGGATGAAGCCGCGGCCCTCGTCGCGGCCCGCGTGCCGCCGGCTTTGGAGGCCCGGTGCGCGGCCATTGAGGCGGCGGGTGGACCAGCCGTCGCGCCACCGCCGACGGCGGTCGAGGCTGCCGTGGAGGCAGCAGCGCCCGCAGCGGTGGAGGAGGAGGCGGACGCGCCTCCGCCTCAACCTCTGCCGGCGCGCCGCCCGCCGCTCCCGCCGCCGTCGGACGCTGAACGCGGCCTGGCCGCCTCCACCCTGGAAACCGCGGTCGCCAAATCGGCGGGCTGGAGCTTGGACGCGGTGGAAGCGGCGGCAGCGGCCATGTGGGGCGTGTGCCGGGCGCGGCGGCTGGAGGGCGACCGGGCGGGCGTGTGCGCGGCCGCGCTGGCCGCTGCCGGGCTGGGGTGAGTGAGGGATGGGGGAGCGCGCGCGCGCGGGTGCAAACACACTCTTTCTTTTTTCCCGTTGTGCGGAGAGAGAAGCCACATTTGTTTGCTTGCCCTCACTCTCCAACGCCTTGCGCCTGAGAGGTGCGACTTGTTTTTTTTTGTGGGGCGAGCTGCCGGCGGGAGGGGGGAGGCGCCAACGGCGGGGAGGGGGGTGTCTGAGGTCAGCGCGACGCATCGAGCGCGAGCACACAGAAACGCACACGCGCGGGACTGTCCGCCCCCGCTGCAGGCGTGTCGCCGCGGCTAGACAAGATACATAGATTATGTTGAACGCGTGACCGCCAAGAGGACGTTGTCGGAGGGGATCTTGGGACGGCGCCGACCCGTTTCCTCGGCCGACGCGAACTCGACGACGGCGGTTTTCGGCGCGCAGTGTCCTGCTTCGGGGGTCGCCCGCCAAGCCCGGCGCACCGCACGCCTGACCAGCCGTGCCGTGTTTGAAGGGCACCCTTCAAACGACACCGTGGTCGACCCGCCTGGCTTAAAAGGAGAAGGAGTGCGCGGCCCAAGCGCCCGCACGCCGGCCGCTCGCTGCCACGGCTTGGCTCCACCCCTGACTCCTGTCTCCCCATCCATCGACCCCCCAGCAACGCACCATGCCCGCCCTGCGCACCTCCGTCCTCCTGGCCCTGGCGGCCGTCGCGTCCGCCCGGTCTTTGACCCAGGACGGCTCGACGCAACAGCCTCTGGCCGAGGCAGGAGGCATGGTGGCCGCCGCTGCGCCGCCCGCGCCTGCGCCCGTGGCGGCGGGCGTGCCCATCACCTCGTGCACGATCACGTCCGCGTCCGCCGTCAACCGCACGGAAGTCGACGCGGCGCGCGCCCGCCTGCAGCAGGGGCCCATGATGGTCCCCGACGCGTTTTTGGGCCAGGCCTTCTTGACGGTGACCGCGCCGCAGGCGGCCGGCTCCACCGTCGACGTGGAAGTCCTGCCCGCGGACGGCCACACGCCCGGTGCGGCCGCGGTCGAGCCGGCCGCCCAGCCGCAGCAGGTGCTCGCGTCGGGCGACGGCCCTGCCGCGGCGCCGGCGGCCGCGCCGGCCCCGCCCGCCACCTTCCACCTGACGACCACGCTCGCCGCCAACGGGTCCGCCGACGTCGCGTACGAGGCCCGGTCCTTCCGCAACGACCTGACGCCGCGCGCCGTGCGCGTCAACGGCGTGTTGTGCGACATCGTCCAGGCGGCCGCCGCCGCCCCGCCGCTGCCGCCGCCGACGGAGGAAACCATTCCCGGCCTGGCGTCCTTCGCGACCGCTCGCCCACTCACCATTCGTGCCGGCCAAATCATCGGCACGGACGGCAAGCCGCTCATTATCAAAGGCATCAACTGGTTTGGCTTTGAAAACGGGCAGACGAGTGCGTGTTTGTCTTTTTTTTTGGGGGGGGGAGAGAGGGTGGTTTCAGTCGCGCACCTCTCTCACTCCTCCACACCCCACACCCCACCCCACCCAAAAAAAAGACCCGGACGGCCTGTGGGGCAACGTGGGCAACGCCCTCGTCGCCGACTTTGTCAACGTGGCGTGGCGCATGCAGCTGCTGGGCTTCAACACCATCCGCCTGCCCTTCTCCTTCTCCCAGTTCGAGAGCGCGGCGCCGAAAGACCCCAAGTACGGCGGCTGCAACCCGGTGGACGACGGGACGGTGGCCGCGTCCGTGACGCCGCCGGGTGTGGCCACGCCCTCCGCGGCCCGGCTCCCCAAACCCCGGGCGCCCATCAAGAACCGGGCGGACAAGACGTGCAACGAGTACATTCCCGGGCCGGCGGCGGGGCTGCGCAACCGCTTCTTCTGGGCGATGCGGTACCTGGCCACCAACGGCTTTTACGTGGTGATCGACGACCACCTGGCGTACGACACCCTGGCGCTGGACAACGAGGACAAGTGGGTGGAGTCCTGGAAGGGCCTGGCGGCCGACATCGGCAAAGACCCCGTCCTGCGCGGGAAGGTGATGGTGCGTTTGTTGGCGGGGAGGTGGGGTGGGGGGCGCGTCCGTGCGAGGGGGCACCACGCCTCTCCACACACACACACACACACACACACACACACACACACACACACACACACACACACACACACACACACACACACACACACACACACACACACACACACACACACACACACACACACACACACGCACACGCACACTCAGCTCGACATCCTGAACGAGCCCGACTCCCGCGGCGTGAAGTGGTCGTCCGGCCACCCGCGCGGCGGCGGCATGGCGCGCCTGTACGAGCGGGCGATGGACGCCATCCACTCCGTCTCGCCCAACTCGCTCATGCTGATCGAGGGCACGGGCCAGCTGGGCACGGTCGCCATGAACTGGGGCGACGGCTTCGCCACCCAGCCGGGCGTCGTCAAGGCGGGCGGCGTGGACGACGCCCGCCCCTTCTTTGAGAGGCTGGCGCGCAAGCCGTACCTCAACCAGGTCGTCATCTCGCCCCACCTGTACCCGCCGACCATTTCCACGCACCGCGAGCCGGACGTCGTCACGGGCAAAGGCCTCGCAAAACGGCTGATGAACTCGTTCGGGTACCTGAGCACCCAGGGCTTTGCCGGCCACAAATTCCCCGTCGTCATCGGGGAGACGGGGTCCCGCTTCACCGACCCGCAGGACGTCGCGATGATGAGCGACTTTGCGGGCGAGCTGCGCCGGCTGCGGGCGGGCGTCATTTACTGGTGCTGGAACGCGAACTCGGGCGACACGGGAGGCATCGTCAAGGATGACTGGATTTCCGTCAATTGGGAGAAGGTGTGACTGGCGGGCGTGGGGGGGATGGGGGTGGGGTGTGTGTGTTTTGGGGCTGGCGGGCGAGGTGGGGGTTGGTGCGCCGCCGCGTCGCAAACAAAACCCACAGCGGCACCCGCGCCTCCACCCCGGCTCTGCCGGCCCCGAGCCGCCGCCGCTCCGCGCCCGACTGTTCGCGACAACGCTGGGTGGGCACAAAAGCACACGCCCTCACCCTCCCTCCTCCCACTCAACAACAACCCACACACACACGCACACGCACACAACAGGTCGCCTGGATGCAAAAAGCGGTCGGCCTGCACCCCTGGGCGCTCGGCTCGTCCAACACGGCCATCAACGCCGGCTCCTCGCCCGCGCCGCCGTCGCCGTCGCAGTACTCTGCCAACCCGTCCTTCAACCAGGGCGCCAACAACGGCGGCGGCGGCGGCGGTTGCTGGGATGAGCAGCCGACGGGCGCGGACGGCCAGGCCTTCAGCTGCCAGCAGCAAAAGGATTGGGGCAAGTGCGGGGAGGGGTGGATGACGGCGGCGGGGGCGCCCGCCCATGGCTGGTGTGCGAAAACGTGTGGGAGGTGCTGAGAGGAATTCGGGCCGGCGGGCCGTTCGGCCGGGTCGGGCGGCTCGGGCGGGAGGGGGCCGTGACCATTCCGATGGATGGGGTGGGATGGATTGAGAGAGAGGGGGGGGAGAGATGCGTGACCTCCGACGGAAAAAGGGCGGGACTCCCCGGCCTGGTTACCACAATCTTGAAAGGCACACGCCATTGACCGTGAAAGAAGAAAAAACGATTCGCTCTCGCTCGGGGTGGGTGGCTGGTGGGGTGTGTGTGGTGTTCGGGTGTTTTGCGGCGCCCAGGCGCGCGCTCCCCTGCCCCACCTCCCCGACGCGCGTGTGAAAATCAAAAGAAAAGAAAAACCGCCGAAAACTGTTTACACGCACACCCCTGCGGGCGCGCGCGACACGCACACACACACACGCAAACACACGCTGATCGAAAAGCACAGCACCGCCGCACACCCTCTCGGTCGCTCTCTCTCTCTTTAAAAAACCTCCGGGTGACGCCGCAGACGACGCCTCGCCGCACGCCACCCCCGCCCGTCGCGCGTCACCCCGCACCAAAAGCCAAACCACGCCCGCCCCGCCACCTCACTCAAAACACCGCCCCGCCCTGCGCGCGCTCCCGCTCCGCGATCTCGAAGAACTGGTAGATGATCGTGACGGCGAGCAGGATGCCGGTGCCGGACCCGATCGCGCCCATGAAGTCGGCGACGATGGTGAGCGCGCCGATGCACATGCCACCAAAGGCCGCGGCCGTCGGGATGTACCGGTTGAGCTCCTTCTTCAGGGACTGGACGGAGTCGCGGTGGCCCTGCAGGAACATGCCCTGCTCCTTCATGGACTTGGCGACGTCGGAGGCCGACGAGCCGGACACTTCGATCCAGGTCTTGGAGAACAGCGCGCACGCGGCCAGCATGAAGCACACGTAGAAGAGCGCGTGGAAGGGCGCGGCCGCGGCTTCGGCCAGGGAGTGCGGCGGGGAGATCAGGTAGACCAGGCCGCCGACCGGGTGCATCTGGCCGCCGTACTCGGCTTCCTTCCACCGGCCGAGCAGGCGCACGAGCGCGTTGCCCCCGTACTTTTTGTACAGCAGCTGGGAGATGAAGTACAGGTTGGACACGAGCGCCGACTGCAGGATGATGGGCATGTTGGACGTGTAGAACAGCTTGATGGGGTACGACTGCTTGGCGCCCCGGCGGTTCTTGGACGCGACGGGCAAGTCGACGCGGAAGCCCTGGAAGTAGATGACGACGAGGAAGACGGCGACGGTCGCGAGCAGGTTGGTGATGTTGGGCAGGTTGGACCGGTAGAACGCTTCCTTCAGGGCCTTGACCTTGTCGCCGCGGGTGAGCAGCAGGTGGAACAGGGCGATGACGGCGCCCTCGAATTCGGCGCCGCGGGCGCCCGTCACCGTGTACGGGGAGAAGGCTTTCCAAATGATGTTCTCGCAAATGTTGGTCGCGATGAAGAGCGAGATGCCGGAGCCGAGGCCGTACCCTTTCTGCAGCATTTCGTCCAGGCAGATGACGATGATGCCCGCCGCGCACAGTTGCAGGACGATCAGGGACGCGTGGAAGGCCCCCAACTCGCGGACGTCGCCGTACATGCCGGACACGACGTACGCGACGGCTTCGCCGACGGTGATGAGGACGCCCAGCAGCTTTTGGGCGCCGTTGCTGTTGTGAGGGTGGGGCGGGGTCGATGGGGCGACGGTTGGAGGCGTGAGAGGGGCGGGGCGGGGTGTGCGGCGGCCCACGTGCCGGCGTGTGGGTTGCAGGCAGTCGAGTGGGTGCCGAGTGGCCGGATGGGACGGGGCAAGCGGGAAGGGACGGCAGGGTGGCCCGGGGGGGGGGGGGGACAGAGGCGAGCACGCCTTTCTCATATCCCGCGCCGCCTGCACAGCGCATGTCCACTCTCTGCACCACAGGCTGGGCGGAGCAGCCAGTGCTGTGCGGCGCGGCAACGGTGCGCGCCACGCGCAAAACCGATCCCTCTCGCGCTCGAATGCCCGCCCGCACGGAAAAAAAGAAAAAAAAGAAACGCACAGCAAGTCCCGGTCCGCCTTCACGTTGTTGTCCACATCGATAATTTTGGACCCGGCCAGCAGCTGCATGACCAGGCCGGACGTGACGATGGGCGAGATGCCCAGCTCCATGCACGTGCCGCTGTGGAGTGGGGGAAACGAGTTTTTTCGATGAAAAAACGTGAGAAGCCGCGAGCAGAAAGCCGCGGCGCAGCGCACGAACGGCTCCGCCTATCGATGCTACTACGCGCCAGGCCCCACGGTATGGGCCTGGCCTGCTCGCCAGAGGTGAAAACGGGATCGGGTGGATGGGGATAGGGCACGCCACCGTGCGCGCGCCTTCTCCCACCCTGCGAGACGCGCGCGCGCTCGAGCGAGCGAGCGAGCGAAACGGAGGCGCCCGTTCGCCAGCCTGACCGCCCTCGGACGGGGTGCCGCCTGCGTCGGTGGGGGACCACGCGTCCGCGCATTCGCCTAGCGGGGCTGCCTCCCTCTAAAATGCGCTCTTGCATGGGCTTGACGCATGCGAAAGCGATCGGGTGCCTCGCGAAAACGAATGCCCGCCAGCGCGCCGCTTGTTTTCTCTCCCGCCGTCGCTTCACCCACCCCCACCCCCACCATCCCTCCACCAACTCACCGGTTGGACGCCATGATGACGCGCGCCCAGTAGAACGGGTCGGACCCCGCATTGGTCTTGATGCCGTACAGCGGCAGCTGGGAACACACTAAGAACACAAACAGCGCGACCGCCGTGTACAGGGCCCGCTCCCGGAAGGGCACCCGCCGGTCGGGCGCCTTGATGTCCGGCAGGATGTTGAGGAAGGGGCGCACGACTTCGAGCGGCCGCATGGTTGAGCGTTGGTTATTTTGAGGGGGGTGTTTCCTTTCGCGCCTCCCTGCCGAAAGAAAAGTGTGACCCACGGGCGCGCGAGTGCAGGTTGCGTGTCTGCGTCTGCTCTCTTGCACACGAAAACAGAAATGCCCCCCGTCTCGGCGGGGGCGCGCCGAACGACGGCCTAGCGCCACCACACATACACACACACAATGGCGTCCCCGCTCGACGCCTTGCTCACCCGGTTCGCCAACAAGGTAGAACCGGGCATCGTGGCGGAAGTGTTTGCGCAGTGCGGTGGCGACACGACGCTCGCTGCGCATGTGCTCCTCCCCATGGCCGGCGACGACGGCCGCGGCGGCGGCGGCGGCGGCGGTGGTGGCGTCAATGAAGCGGCGGTGGCCGAGGCGGAGCTGCGGGCGATGCGGACGGCCGCGGCGGCGGCGGAGGAGGAGGAGGAGGCCTGGGCGAGAGCCGACTGGCAGAGCCAACCGACAGCGTCGGTCCCGTCGGCCGCCCCGCCGCCCCCACCTCCACCGCCGCCCCTGGTCAGGGCGCACCATCCACCGCCGCCGCCATCCAACGGCCTGCCCGTCCGCGAGCGTCAGTACTGGCCGCCCGCGGGTGTACCACCCGCACAACGGCCGCCACCCCCGCCCGTCGCCGAGTTTTCGTCGCTGTTCGTGGGGCACGCGCACCACCGCGCCGCCCCTGAGCCGCTCCCTTTGGCTTGGGCCGACGACGGACCGGGCCGGGCGGGCGCGCCGCCCGCCCCGCCCGAGCCCGCGCCCATCGATCCGGTCGCCCTCTCGTTCCTGTGCGACCTGTTCGCCGGCGTGGGGCCCGGCCTGGTCCGCGACATCCTGGCCATGGCGGGCGGCGAAGTCGGCCCCGCGGTCGAAGCGCTGGCCGACGTCGTCGGGGGCGGGAGCGGCGGCGGCGGCGGTGGGTTTGGCGACGACGGCGACGCGGACCTGGTGGCGCTGCTGGCTGACCTGGGCGCGGGCGGCGCGCCGGCGACCCCAGGCGCCGAACCGGCCCGCCGGTTCGGCGCCGACCCGCTGGCGGAACTGTTTCCCGACCTGCACCCGGCTGCGCTGGCCGATGCGCGCGCGGCCGCGGGCGGAGACGACGCCAAGGCCGCCGAGCTGCTGGCCGCGACCGCGGAGTTTCATGATCGCCTGGACCAGAGCGAGGCGGACGCGGCCGTGGCCGCGCGGCTGGCGGCGGAGTGCGAGGCCGCGGCGTCGCGCGCGGCCGGCGCGCGCGCACAGGCCGAGCAAGCGGCCAGCCCCGAGGCCCTGGCCGCCCTCGCCGCCCGCTTCCCGGACATGGAGCACCGGAGCCTGGTGGTCGCGCTGCACGCGGCGGGTCCGGGCGGCGTGGACATGGCGGCGTCCATTCTGGCCGACGCCGCCGGCCTGGACGCCGTGCCGCCAGACCCAGACGCCGGGTGGGAGGCGGTCGCCGTAAGGGGCAGGGCCCCAAGAAAGGCGCCGCCGGCCGACAAGGGGAAAGCGCCCGTCGTGGGCACGCCGCCCGTGCCCACTGTGGCGAACGGGCGTCGTGCGTCGACTGGCGCGGGCTCGTCCGGGTCCATGCAGCAGGCGTCGCTGCCCATCCCACGCCAGGCCAAGCCCGCTCCGGCGGCCGCTCCCGCGTCGTCTCCCTCCTCCCCCTCCCTGGCCACCTCGGCCGCGTCCGCGCCCGCCATTCCGGCCGTGGCCGTGGCCGACCGCGGCTTTGGTCCGGCCGCGTCCGCCGTGCCCGCGCCGGCCAGGCCGCCGCCAGGCAGGCCGCCGCCGCCGCCGCCGCCCGCTGCCACGTTCGCGACCGGCGAAGACGCGTACGGCGCCCTGCGCCCCAAGATCCAGCGGTTGCAGGCCCATTTCAAGCGGCTGTCGGTGCAGGCCATGAAAGCGTTCAAGGACGGCAACCGCGCGGTCGCGGAACGGCTCAAGGCCGAGCTGCGACTCGTGGAGGCCGCGCTGAAGCAGGCCCAGGCGGACGTTGTCCGGCAGACGCTGCGCACCACCAACGCGGGCAGGCTGCACGTCAATGAAATGGACGTCCACTACATGCACGTGCCCGAAGCCGTCGCGGTCGTCGGCATGCAGGTGTGCCACCTCATGAGTTCGCCCGCCCACCACATGGCGATCGATCAGACGCAGGCGTTCATCTGTGGGAAGGGCAACCGGTCGTACGACGGCGTAGCCAAGCTGGCCCCCGCCCTGGTGGAGCTGATGGCGGGGGCGGGCGTGCCGCACGAGCTGGTCGCGGGCGGCGGCCGCCTGCTCGTCACCATACCGGGCGCGGGTGAGGGCGGGTGGGACGGCGCCCGGTCCAGGGCGGCCAAGGCGGCGCTCATGGCCGCAGTCACGGCGACGGGCGTCAAGATTGGCCAGATCTTCCCGTCGTCCGGGGTGAACACAGAATGAAAGCAAAAACCCGTCCGTGCGAGAGATAGCGGGTGCGCAGCGTGTCGCAGAGAGGGGGAGAGGGAGCAATGTTCTGTGCGTGTCATGTGTCGTTCTTCTGTCTTGTCATTCCACGGCCGCGCCTGCCAACGCCTGCTCCAGCGCCTCGAGGTCGTCGTCGTCGTCGTCGCCCGACGACAGCTCGACCTCCTCCTCCTCCTCCTCGTCCTCCTCTTCCTCCTCGGGAAACTCTTCGCCACCGCCGTCGCCGTCCCCGCCCTCCGCGGCGGCCGCCCCCGCGTCCAGTGCCTGGAAATACTCGCGGCCCGTCGGCCCCGCGCCCGCGCCCGTCCCCGACCGCGAGGCGGCGGCGGTCCCTGCACCAGTCGCTGTCGCTGTGCCCGCGCCGCCTCCGCCCTTCTCCGCCCGCGCCGCCGCCATCTCGGCCTCAAACCGGGCGCGCCAGGCCGCAAACGACGCGGGCGTGACGGGCGTGCCCAGGGCGCGGGCCGCGGCCAAGCGCTGTTCCTCCGCTTCGGCCGCCGCGGCTTTGGCCGCCGCCGCCGCCGCTTCGTCGTCCGCCTCCGCGCCGCCCCCACCGCCGTCCGCGCCCGCTCCCACCCCACGCCCCACCACCTCACGCAGCCAGTCCTGGGCGGCAGAGATCACCGCGTACATCATGGGCATCCCACCATTCGCTTCGACGGCGGCATCGCACGCGGCACTCACTTCCGCGAGTTCAGCGCCGGACAGCCCGCGCACGGACCGGGGTTTGAGCAAGGGCGCGGCGTCCGGGTAGGTGGGCGGGTACGCAAAGACCAGGTCGAGTTGTTCTGTTGGCGGCGGCGGGGTGGCGGGAACGGCGTGAGCGCGCGGATGGATGGGAGAGTGGGGGGTGGGCGCGGACCGGATGGAAACAACCACACTCACTCTCATCGCTGGCCGCGGCTTCCCCTCCCTCCGTCGTGGGCGTGATGAGGACGCGGTAGCAGGCGACGTCCTCCGGCCAACCCGCGGGGCGCGGGCCCTGGAGGTCTGTTGGTTTGTGGGTGAGATGAGATGGATGGGATCGCGGACGTGAGAGAGGGGGGCGGGGGGGTGCCAGGTCGAGAGATCGACGCCCGAAAAAAAAAAAAACGACGCGCACCCTCAAACTCGTCCATCAGAATGGCGCGCAGGGCGTCCACCTCCATGGCCTGTTCCTCTGCGTAGTCCATGGTGAGGCTGGGAGCGGTCGCGAATGGACAGGGGTCAAAGAACCGCGCCCCCCGCGCGCGACGCGTTTTTTTTGGGGGCCGCGCCTAGGCCGTGCGAGGAGGGAGTGAAGAGAAGCGGGCGCATTCGCTCAGTGCGTTCATTCCAGCCTTTCCCCCAAAAATGGGCCGCGGCCGCCGCCCGCGCGGCGCCAAGGAAGCGGACCAGTACGGCGACATCGGCGGCAGCTTGGACCGGGATGGCGGCTCCCACAGGCCGGCCGGCGGGGGCGGCAGCGCCGGCGGCGGGCGGGCTGGCGGCGGTGGCCCGTCGCTCGACCTGACCTTCCAGCACCACGTCCCCAAGTTTTTGGCCGGCCACGCCCACTTGCTGAAAGGCGCGGCGGGGGGCCGTGCTGCGGGCCAGCCGACCCTGGACCGTTCTGACGACGACGATGGCGAGGAAGAGGACAGGCGCGACGCGCTCGCCGCGGCCGTGGCCGAGCGCCCGGAACTCGCGGCCTCGCACCCGGAACTGGCGGCGGCCGCCGCCCGGGCAGCGGGCGAAGCCGCGAAAGCAAAGGGCAACGCGGCCTTCGCGGCCGGGAAATGGGACGAGGCCGTCGCCTCCTTTTCCGCCGCCCTGGCCGCCCTGGCCGGGTGTGGCGGCGGCGGACAACGGCCCTCGGACGAGGCCGAGCTCCGGGCCGTGTACCTGTCCAACCGGTCGGCCGCCCACGGTGCGGCGGGGCGGTGGGACGCCGCGCTCGCCGACGCCAAAGCTTCTGCGTCCGCCCGCCCCGGCTGGCACAAAGCCTGGGCGCGCGTGGGCGAGGCGGCGGTCGCGCTCGGCCGCCCCGGCGACGCGGTCGCCGCGTACGAAGCAGCGGTGGCGGCCGCGGGCGGGCCTGGGGCCGCGCCCGCGGCCCTGGTCGAGTCGCTGCACCGAGCCAAGATCGCGGAAGCCCGGGCCGTGGCGGAGAGGAAGCACGCGTTCGTGGCAAAGGGCGCCGCGACGGCGGCGGCGGCGGTGCCCGCCAAACGCGCGCTGGAGGGTGGGGCCGGCGGCGGCGGTCCGACAAAACGGGCGGCGCCACCCCCGCCCCCACCGCCCGCCGCCTCGAAAAAAGGCGTCGGCCTGTCCTTTGACCCGGACGAAGAGGAAGGCGTGTGAAATGCAAAAACTGATCTGGTAGCTGTCGTGTGTTCACGAGGGGAGCGGTTGTTTGACAGGTGTCGCGCGCCTCCCCCCACGCTCCCCGACCCCCCCCCCCCCCCCCCATCCACACCCCCATGCCTCCCCTCACCCGCCGTTGCTCCCGCCCTCCGACCGGGCGCCGGCGCCGTCACCGCCACCGCCGCCAGCAGTGGCGCCGCCGGCCGCAGCAGCGGCGCCCTCGCCCTCGCCAGCCGCCGCCGCCGGCGCGGGCAGCGCGCCCCACGCCGCGCCGGCCGTGCCCGGCAGCGGCCACGCCGGCCCCGGCTCCGCCCCGCCATCCCCGCCCGCGAAAAACGGGTGGGCCAGCGCGTCCGCGGCGGACAGGCGGGCGCCCGGCTCATACCGCAGCAGGCGGGAGACCAGGTCCGCCAGCGCGGCGGCGCCGCCGCCCGTGCGCAGGGACGGGTCAGCGCGCGCTTCCAGCTGCGCGCGGATGGGCTCCACCTTTTGGACGGCGCGCACCGACCGGCGGGACGACGCCTGATCCGGCCAGTCCAGGACGCGGGGGCGCGGGGCTCCGGGCGGCGCGCCCGCGGGCGGCGGCCCATCCCGGAACATGCGGGCGGCCGCCGGGTTGGCCCGCCCAGCCAGGTCGGGCGGGACGGGCGACCCGAGCGCGGCCTCCATCATCGCCAAGTGCTCCAGGTTCTCGTGCGTCTGGAACAGGGCGTCGCCCGTCGCGAGCTCGAGCAGGATGCAGCCCAGCGACCACAGGTCGGCCGGGTAGGACCAGCCCAGGCCCAGGATGACTTCGGGCGCCCGGTAGTGGCGGGTGGAGACGACGGCGGAGTGGTGGGCGTCCTCAAAGGTGGCCGACCCGAAATCGATCACCCGCACGGCGGACGAGCGCGGCACCCGGGCGGCCGTGCCGCCGCCGCGGGACGTGACAGCCGTCGTGGTGGTGGTGGGAGGCGCCGCGCCGGCGGCGGCGGCGTCGCCGCCCGTGGACGCGCCCGCTTCGGCCGCGCCCGTCGCAAGGACGGGCGGGGCCGTCGCGGCGGCGGCCGTCGCGGCGCCGGCCGGCGGCACGCGGTCGTAGTCGCCCGCGACGAGCAACACGTTCTCCGGCTTCAAGTCCGTGTGGACCAGGCGCAGGGCGTGCAAGTACGCCGTCGCCTCCAGGAGCTGGCGCCCAAACGCGCGGACGAGGCGGGCCGGGAACGGGCGGTAGTGGTTCTTGCGCAGGAAGTCGTACAGGGACGGGCCCAGCCGTTCGAAGACCATGCAGACGTGGCCGCGGTAGTCAAACCAGTCGCGCAAGTGGACGCAGTGGAAGCGGCCGGAGGCGTCGTTGGCGGCCAGGGTCGCCAGGACGGCCAGCTCGATCATGGCCGCGTCGCGGTATTTCTGGACGTTGCGGACGACCTTGACGGCGACGTAGCCGCGGACTTTGCGGTCCCAGCACTCGAAGACGCGGCCAAAAGTGCCTGGGGAGGGGGGAGGGGTGTTGGGGAGTGGAAGGGGCGGGGGAGGAGGATTGAGGGGCGGGCGGAGGGAGGCGTTGTGGTGGTGGGATGCGAGTGTTGTCGAGGTGGCTTGTCCTCCCCCACCACAACGGGGCGTTTCCGCCTTTGAACGCCGGCTTCTTTCCCACCCACCCTCCACGACTCACCCTCCCCCATCTTGGACAGGATCTTGTCTGCAGGGCGTGCGTGTGTTGGGAGAGAGAGAGAGAGAGAGAGAGAGGGCGCGGCGTGAGCGTTTTTGGCGCGGGGGAAGGGGGCGAGCTGCGGCTGCGTGTGGAGAGAGGACCAGCATCACTGCTCTCTGCACCGCCGCCGGCGCGGACACCGCCCCGCCCCTGCCAACGGAGCCCGTCAAAACTCACAGCGCGACGTCAGGTTGTCGCCCAGCTCGTACACGTAGTGGCCGTCCTGTTCGTGTGGAGGAGGGAGAGAGGCAGAGGGATGAGGTGGGTGGGTCGGTCCGGCAGCGGGGGGGGGGGGGGGCAGCGTCGTGCGCGCGCTCTGCTGTAGAGAGAGGTGCCGCGCCCGCCCTGCGCCCACGCCCTGCCCAGGACACTGCACGCCTCCATTCCGGCACCAGCGGTGGCCCAGATCTTCGCACCACCCAGAAAACTGCACAGCCCGCCGGCCGAGGTGGGTCCACCGCCCGCGGCGGGGGCGCGGATGCATGCGAGTGGGGGGGGGGGCCACCCCTGCAGCACGACGTTGCACTTCGCGCGGCATGCGGGCGGCCCGGGCCGGACGTGCGCGCCCTCGGCACGCCTGCCAACCGCCGCTGCATGAACACCAATGTCCCTGCAGCAGGCAATGACGGTGGTGGAGCGGCCGCCAGGACCCCCCACCAGCCCCCGCTCCACGGCCAATTCCCTCACCTTGTCGTCGCCGCGCAGAGGCGGCGAGGGGCGGTCGGGCGCGACCCACGCATTCGTCGCCGTCGGCAGCGGCGCCGGGACGCGGACGGGTGCTGACGGCAGGTCTTGGAGAAGACCCTACGGGTGGAAGGAGGAAGGTGGAGAGAGGGGCGTGAGGCCGCGGGCGCGCCCGTCCGAGAAAAGGGGGGGGCGACGCCGAAAAAAGAACGACGCACGTGCTTGGCCCGCTTGAGCGCGCGTTCGGGCGACGTGGACGGCGCCCGCTTCTCCACGCCCCGGCCGGACGGGCCGGGCGCGTCCTCGACGACGGGCGGCGGGTCCGCCGTGACGCGCGTGGAGCCCATGCTTGCTTTTGTGAGACGGGCGGGTGGAAGTGGTGTGAAGAGCGCGCGCTCTTGGTCTACTGCAGGGCCCTCTCTCTCCCCTCTCTCCTCTCCAGACGCGCAGGCCGCCCTCGCTTGCGCGGCCCGGCGGGACTGCCCTCCTCCACTTCCTCTCCCTCCCGTTCAGGACGCTGTCGGACCAGCAGGCGCCCCACATCGGCCCGCACCGGCACGAAAAAAAACGCACTGAAGAAAAGGTTTTGTGGTTGCAAAGAGAAAAACACACCCCGCCGCCCAACCCCCCGCGAAAATGAAAACAACAGCAGACACGGGGGGGCGGAACGGGAGGGGGAGGCTCCCCACAGCCCACGTCCCCCACACCACAAACACATCCCACACACACCACCACCACCACCACCACCACCACCAAACACACACAGCTCAGACGCACCGCTCACTTGGCCGCCGCCTTCTCCTCCGCCTCGGCGTCCTCGGCCCGCTTCTTCCGCATGCCGGCCAGCCGAGCGTTGGTCCGCTCCAGGCGCAGCGTCGCGTACGCGCGCGGACCGGACGGAGCCGGGGCCGCCGTGCCCACGGTCGGGGCCGGGCGGGTGATGGGCAGGAGCGCGCCCTTGGCCTGGCCGACAGCGCCCGCTTCGGACGCGGGCGTGTCGCCCGCCTTGACCTTGCCCGCCTTGCGCGGGAAGACGACCAGCGCGGCCTTGTACGCCTTCAGGCGGGCCACGTTGTCCTGCAAGCCCTCCAGGGACCGGTTGCGGCGGCGGTGGTCGACGGCGATGCCGATGCCCGGCGCCGCCTTGGCGGGGATGCCGGCCTCCTTCAGCTCGGCCAGCGTGAACCCGCGCCCGGCCCGCCGGCGCAGGTTGTACTTGACGGTCTGGCCGGTGACGACCGGGCGCAGGGGTCCGGCCGTGGGGCGGGGGAAGATGGCGGCGGCCTTGGCGGCACGGGCCTTGCGGCGGCGGTCTTTGCGGGCCGGCTGGTTGAACCTGTGGGCGGGCGGGCGAGGCGGGGAGAGGGGGGCGGGGAGGGGGCGGTGAGGGGGCGGGGGCGGTGAGGGGGCGTGGCGGGCCCGAGCCGTGCGCCTCCACCTCCCATCATCAAAAAAAACTCACCAGGTCTTGACGTGCTTCTGCCAGCACGTCTTGCGGTACGTCCGGATGGACACGATCTGATGGAGGGGGAGAAGGAGGGGAGGCGTGTGAGCGGGGAGGGCGTGCAGGCGCGCAGAGCACGACCGATCGGTGCAGGCAGCAGGAGGAAAAAAAAAACGGCGACGGCGGCCCAGGCACGGCCTTTTTGGTGCGGAGGGAGCGCCGTGGCCCTCTCTTCCTTCCCACTCAACCACAAAAACGCACCTGGTTGTTGTGGCGGACCATGGCTACGACGCACGCTAGGCCTGCAAGAATCTGTCAGGAGACGGGTGTGGGACGGAGTGGCAACGGGCGGTGAGTGAGGGGCGAGTGCAGGCGATCGACGGCGTCGGCGAGGACGGCACGGCCGAGCTACCAAGGCCCGGCTGCAGACTCGGCCGCTCCCGGAATGCGGTCGGCTCCTCCGTGACTCAATCGGGCCGGGCCATCGGTGGATTGAATCAGCGCAGGCGGCCGCGGTCCGCCGCGAGGTGAACGCGGCGGCCCGCTCGGCCGAGGCGCGGCGGCGCGCCTGGGCTGAGCCGCACAGCCAAGGGGGGCGCGTGACAACACCAGAATCCCCACCCGCGCACGACCCGAGCGCAGGCCAGGGTGTGCGGGTCGGAATGGGATGGGCAGGAAGAGCGTCCAGCCCTGGCAAGGGCGGCTGCTGACCACCGATTCAGAGCGCCGGCGGCCAGAGCGCGCTCGCTCCTGCTCCGCGCCCAGGTCCAACGACCGGCACGGGGACCGGCGCCACACGCGAGCACGGGCGAAGAGGGCAGTGGACGTCGCGCCCCGCCTGGGCGACGCGCGCAAGGGGTCGAAAGGGAGGTCACGCACCTGCTGCTCCGAGCGGGAAGAAGAGAGTGAGCACCCCCTCGGACTCCATCCCCCACCACCACCACCACCACCTCTCCCTTCTCCGCCGACAAAAAACCGTGCGAGGATCGACAAAAAAAAAACATTTACACACGCCCTGGGGATGGGAAAAAAACAGGGACGCGCCCCATAGCGCGCGCCCACGCACGACCCATGGATGATGATTAGATTTTTCTCTCTCCTTCTCCCTTTCCCTTTTTTTTTTCATCCCTCACTCGCGTTCGGGCTCGGCCCGGGTCGCGACCTCGCGGCCGGCGACGCCGGGCGCGCCACCACCGCCGCCGCCGTCCGCGCCCAGCGGCGGCCCGGACACCACGTTGTTGGCCGGGCCGCCGACTTTTTTCTTCTTGGATTTGGAGGAGGGTTTCTTGGAGGGTGGCGACGGCGGCGGCGGCGCGCGGGCGCTGGCCGCGCACACGGCCGCCACGTCGTCCAGGCTCAGGCAGGTCGACACGGCCGGGCCGGACGCCCGGCTCGAAGCCTGTGGCGGCGGCGGCGCGTCGGCCAGGTAGTGGCCGCCGCGCGATTCGCGGCGGGACAGGCCCGCCGCGACGACCGCCCGGCCGACGGCCAGCGCGTTTCTCAACTCGACCAGCGCGAGCGGCGGGGCGGGCGGCGGCGTGGCGCCGCCCCGCCGGCCGCGCCGCCCACCACCCCGCCCGCCCGTGGCAGCCTCGTAGACAGCGTCCGCGTCCGCCGCCAGCGCGCCCAGCGTCGCCGCTCCCGCCGCCAGGCCCGCCCGCGTGCGCACAATGCCGGCGGCCGCGCCCAGCGCAGCCGCGGCCTCACCCCGGCGCCCGGCCGCCCACTGCGCGACGGCCGTGGTCGTGGACGCGGCCGCGCCGGGCGAGTACGCCGGCCCCGCGTCGGCGGCGGCCGCCAATGCCCGGCCCGCGTACCGGGACGCACGCGCGACGGCGGCGGGCGCGGCGTCGGGGGAAGACCCGTCCGCCGCGCGGCGCGCGAAGACCAGCCCTTCCAGCAGCGAGTTGGAGGCGAGGCGGTTGGCGCCGTGCAGGCCCGTCCGGGCCGCTTCGCCGACCGCGTACAGCCCGGGCACGTCCGTCTGGGCGTGCAAGCCCGCCCGCACGCCGCCACACATGTAGTGCTGTGCCGGCGCGACGGGGATGGGGGACGCCGTGATGTCGACGCCGGCGGCCGCGCAGCGCGCCGCGATGGTCGGGAAGTGGGACAGCACGCGCTCCGACGGCAGGTGGGACACGTCCAGCCAGACGCAGCGGGACCCCGTCCGCGCGCGTTCGGCTTCAATCGCGCGCGCGACGACGTCGCGGGGGGCCAGCTCCAGGCGGTCCGGGTCGTGGGTGACCATGAACCGTTCGCCCGCGTCGTTGAGCAGGCGGCCGCCCTCGCCCCGCACGGCTTCGGAGATGAGGAAGACTTGTTGGGACGGCGGCGGCGAGCCGGGCGCGGACGCGGGCGCCCCGTCGCACGGCGGCGGACAAAACGCGGTGGGGTGGAACTGGACAAACTCCATGTCGGCCAGGCGCGCGCCCGCGCGCGCGGCCATGGCCAACCCGTCGCCGGTCGCGACGGGCGGGTTGGTGGTGAGCGGGAAGGCGGCGCCGGCGCCGCCGGTCGCCAGGATGGTCGCGCCCGCGACAAAGCGGACGGGCGAGCCGGTCGGGGTGTGGAGGGCGTCCGCGCCCACGCAGGGCCGGCGGGCCTGGCGGCCGCGGCCGGCCCAGCCTTCAAGCCCGCCGTCGTCGCCGGCCAGCACCAAGTCCAGGCCGACGACGTGTTCGTAGACGGTGATGGCCGGGCAGGCGGCCACCGCGGCTTCCAGGGCGCGCTGCACTTCCGCGCCCGTCGCGTCGGCGGCGTGCACGACGCGGCGGGCCGAGTGGCCGCCCTCGCGCGTCAGGTGGAACCCATCGGACCGCGACGCGTTGTCGCGGGTGAAGCGCGCGCCGAGGGCCGCGAGCTCCAGCACCGCGTCGGGGCCTTCCCCGCACACGGCCGCGACGGCGGCGGCGTCGTTGGCCCAGTCCCCCGCGCGCAACGTGTCCGCGGCGTGGGCGGCGGGCGAGTCGCCGGGCGCCAGCGCCGCGCACACGCCGCCCTGCGCGTAAGAGGTGCAGCCCGCAGAGGCGGCGGCCTTGGTCGCAATCGCGACGGTGCCGTGCTTGGCGGCGCGCAGCGCAAACGTCAGGCCGGCGATGCCGGAGCCCAGGACAAGGAAGTCCGTGCGGACGACGGGCGGCGGAGGTGGAGGTGGGGTGGGCACAGGCGCGACCTCGGCGCGGGGCGGGCGGGCGATGGACCGGCGGGCGGCCGGGCGCGAGAGCGCCGGGCGGGCCGGGCGCGCAGGGCGGCTCACCGACGGCCGGGCGGCCAGCAGAGGCGCTAAAACCAGGGCCATTGTGTGTGTGTCTTTGTTGTTGTCACGCGGCGTGACAACGGAAGGGACAACGGTCGGTGTTTTTTTTATGCACAACCCGAATCGCAGGCGGGTTGATTTTTTTCGTTCTCGCTAGTTCTAGTTTTTTTCACGTTTCAAAGGGCCCTACGAAAGAAAAGCTGCGGCGAACGTCCTTCTCAAAAAGCGTGTGTTTGAGAAGGAGGGCGCGACACTCTTCAGTTCGGGCTGACGAACGTGGGGTATTTCTTGTTGTAGACCCAGGAGGCTTTGCCGCGCGAGACGGTGTTCTGTTGGGGGTGGTCGGGACGGGGATGGGGTGTGAGAAGGGCGTGAGGCGCGTCGCCGTACGCGAGACGGAGCGCGGAGAGAGAGCGCGCCGGGCGCGGAACAGGGCCGACCCAAGGCCCAGCCGCGCCTTGCACCGCCCTCACACAGGCGGCAGAGCCTCGATCAAGCCAGGTCCGGGCGGGCGGGTGATTGCAACGCCTGGAAGACAGGCCGACGGGGCCTCGTGCCCCGAGCGCTCTGGTGTCCGCTCCCACCACCCTGCGCGCCGCACACACGCTCGCTCCTTCGACACGGTCTGGCACGGGCAGGTCCTCCCATTTCGCCGCCCGTTGTATCCCAGGCACTATGCATGCACCGTGTGCAAGGAAGCCGGGCATGTATGCCGGAGAGAGCGCAAGGCGAGGCCGCAAAGCGTGCAAGCAGCGCCACAGCGCAGGCGTTCGCGCTCCGGCTCAAGTCTTCCAAACGAACAAACGCACCGCCATTACGAGAGCGTTTTCAAGACGGGGATGTACGTCTGATCAACGCCTTTGGCCTGGCGTCGTGGCCTGAAAGGAAAGGAGGGGCGCGGGGTGGGGTGTGTGGGGCGAATTTGCGCGGGAAGCAGAAGTGAAGAGCAGACCTGCGCGCACACCTGAGAAAAAAAAAACGCCGCAGCGCACGAAGAGGGCCGCCGTTCCAAGCAATCAGACGGCCGCCTGCGTCGCGTCCGCACGCCACAATGACCGGACAGGGCTTGCGGATTCTAGGTGCGTGTGGACCGGGTCATGGCCGTGTGCACGCGTCCCCCCCCCCCCAAAAAAAACACGCATCGCGCCGACGGCTCTCTCTCTCTCCCCGTCTCTCACGCTCCCCACCCCCCGGCCTCAACCCCTCAGCCCGCATTCCGGACGCCGCGTCCTTTGTGGACGTGCCCGAACCGCCCGCCGCCTCCACCTCCGCCACCTTTGCCGACGGTCCTCTACGTGACACGCCCGCGGGAGGCGCGGCCGCCTGGTCGCCTGACGGGCGCGTCCTCGCCCTCGCCGGCCCGGCCGGCGTCGCGCTGCTGGATGGAGAGACCGGCGCCCCCCTCCCCGGCGTCCGCCCGCTGCCCGTCCGCGCGCCACGCGCGGTCACGTTCTCGCCCGGCGGCACCTACGTCATCACGTACGCCCGCCCGCCGTCCGCGCCCAAACCAGGGGAAGCGCCCCCACCACCGGAGGAGGCCAAAAACCTGGTCCTGTGGCGGGCGGCCGACGGCGCGCGCCTGCTCTCCTTTTCCCACCGCGGCGCCTTCAACCCCAAAGAAACCGGGTGGCCGCTGCAAGTCGCGGTGGGGGAGCGCGTGGCCTGGCACGCGGTGACGAATGCGGTGAACGCGTACGAGCTCGCGCGGGCGGACAGCGCCGACGGCGGCGGCGTGGCGCCCGTCGTCGCGCGCAAGCTCCCGCTCAAGGGCGTGTCGGGCTTCGCGCCCTCGCCCGACGGCGGGGCCCGCCTGGCCGCCTTTGTCCCCGAAGCCAAGGGCTCGCCCGCCTGGGTGGGCGTGTGGGATGTGGAGGGCCTGCCGGCGGGTGGTGGTGGTGGGGGCGACGGCTCCTCCCAGTCCCAGCCGCAACCCCTCGCCCGGCGCTCCTTCTTCCGGGCCAACGCCTGCGCGCTGCTGTGGGCCCCGCCCGCCGCGCCCGCCCCGCCCAAAAAGAAGAGCGGGGACGGTGGTGACGCTGAGCCTGCGCCCTCCACCAAGCCTCCGAAATCCGCGGCCGTCCTGGCCCTGGCGTCGTCCGACGCCGACGCGACCAACCAGTCGTATTACGGGGAGCAGCAGCTCCACTTCCTGTCCGCCGACGGGCGCGGCGACTGCCTGGTGGACCTGCCCAAGAAGGGCCCCATCCACGACGTGGCCTGGAGCCCGCGCGGCGACGTGTTCTGTGCGCTGGCGGGCTTCATGCCGCCCAAAGCCACGCTCTTCTCCCCGGGCAAGGGGTCGGAAGGCGCCGTCCCCGTGTACGACCTCGGCTCCGGGCCCTGGTCGCTCGTGCGCTGGTCCCCGCCGTCCGGGCGTTTCCTGGCCCTGTGCGGCTTTGGCAATTTGGCGGGCGACGTCGCGTTCTTCGACCGCAAGGCTGACGGGAAGCTGAAGCCGTGCGGCAGCGCGCGCGCGGACAACGGCGGGCTGGCGGAATGGGCGCCGGACGGGCGGCGGCTGGTCGTCGCGACGCTCGCGCCCCGCCTGCGCGTGGACAACGGGTTGCGGCTGTTGAAGTACGACGGCACGCTGCTGGCGTCCCGGCCGTACCCTGTGCTGTTGGAGGCGGCGGTGCGGCCTGCGCCCGAAGGCGCCTGGCCCGACCGCCCGCCCTCACCTCGCACGGGCGGCGGTGGGAGCGGGGGCAGCGCCGCCGCCGGGCCTGCCGCGTCCGCCCGTCCGGCCGCCCCTGCCCGACCCGCCGGCTACCTGCCGCCGCACTTGCGTGCGGCTGGAGGTGGGGCCGGCACCGCCCGCCCGCCGCCGCTGGGCTTTTCGCTCGCCTACGACCCAAGTGAGACGGGGCCGCGCAAGATCACGCCCGGCGCAGCGGGCCGTGGCGCCGGTGCTGGTGGGCCGTCTCGGCCGTTGCCGCCGGGCGCGGAGCTGGCGGCAGGCGAGTCCAAAGCAGCTTCTAAGAACGCCAAGCGACGGGCGGCGGCGGCGCGTAAAAAAGCCGAGGCGGCGGAAGGCCTGGCGGACGGGGTGGGCAAGATGGGTTTGTGAGGGTTTGTGAGGTGGGTTTTTTTTTTTTCGATGACGACGGGCACAAGTCCGTCTTGGAGAAGGCGCGCGCGCGATCAGGGAGGGTAGGCAGCCACGCTTAGAACCTTGCACACACTCACGCCCAACATGCTTGCCCGCCTAGCGGTCGCCAGCCGGCTGGGTGGAACTGTGGCAGCAGCGGGCGCCACGGCCGTCGGCCAGCGCGCCTGGCCATCGGCCGCGGCGCACCGCCTCGCAGCATCATCACCGCCCGCGCCGCCCACGCCCTGCCGCCCTGCCTCGTCCGGCTCGACCGCAGGCAGCACGACCACACGTCCGTCGACCCCCATGCCCGCCTTTGTCTTCCTGGGCGCGCCGGGTGTGGGGAAGGGCACCTACTCTGTGCGCGCCGCAGCCGCGCTCGGCGCGGCGCACGTCTCCGCCGGCGACCTCGTCCGCGCGGAAATCCGGGCCGGCACGCCCCTGGGCAAGGAGGTGGGTTGGGGTGGGGTGTGGTTTAGCGTGGCGCTGGTGGGGGAATGGAGCAGCGGGAGGGCGGGCGTGCACACACGGGCGGGGACGGCAGAGACAACGCGGCGCGGCGGCCGGGCGCTGCCGCTGTCTTCTCTCACCACCCACCCATCCCCCTCCCTCTTCCGCGCGCCGTCCACCCACACCACATCCCAGATGGCCGCCACCGTCGCCCGAGGGGACCTGCTGCCCGACGCCACCGTCGCGGCCCTGGTCGAGGCCCGCCTGCGGTCCGAAGCCGAAAAAGGCGCCGTCGCCGCCGTGCTGGATGGCTACCCGCGCACCGCGTCCCAGGCCGCCGCCCTGCTCGCGCCGCCCGGCCCGTCCCCGCCCGTCCACGTCGCGGGCGCGCTGAACCTCACGCTCCGCGAGCAGGCCCTCATCGACAAGTGCCTGGGCCGGAGGACGTGCTCGCGGTGCGGCGCCGGCTTCAACGTGGCCGACATCTGGCTGCCGCCCACGGCCGACGGCCGGCCCGCGGTCGTGATGCCGCCGCTCCCCCCGCCGCCGGAGTGCGCGGCGTTCATGGAGGTGCGGGCGGACGACAACCCGGCCACCGTGCGGCGGCGCCTGGAGGTGTACGCGCGCGAAGCCGCGCCCGTGGAGGCGGCGTTCGAGGCCGCGGGCCTGCTGGCGCGCCTGGAGCTGACGGGCGGGATCCGGGAGTCGCTGCCGGCCGTGCTGGCCGCGGTGTCGCAGGCGGGCGGGCCGGCGATCGCGGCGCTGCTGGAGAAGGAGGCCGGAGCACCGGCGGCGCCGGCCAAAGCCAAGGGCGGGTGCGGCCTGAAGAAAGCAGAGGCGGCCGCGGGAGTGGTGGAGGACGACAAGGCAGCGTAGAGGTCTTAATTGAATCACGGCGCGCGTGCCAGGCGACGCGCGCGGCACCCCCCTGACTTGTAATGAAGCTTTCTTTTGCCTGCGCGCAAAACACGAAAAAACTAACACCACCACACACACACACACCCCTCTCACAGCCCGTGACGGGCAACCGCGTCGGCCAGCGCGGCTTCCACGCCGCCCGCCGCCGCCGCCTCGCCCTCCTCATCCACGTCCGTCTCCTCGCCGCTGGGGTCACAGGGTGGCGGCACGCCCAGCAGGGCGGCGCCCACCGCCGCGCACCCGCGCTCCAGGCCCGCGGCAGAGTAGCCGCCCTCCAGGACGAGCACCAGGCGCCCGCCGGCCAGGTCGGCCGCCAGCGCCGCCAGCTGGCGCACGAGGAAGGCGTACGTGCCGGACCGCCAGGCCAGGCGGCCCAGCGGGTCGGCCGCGTGCGCGTCAAAGCCCAGCGACACGAAAATGATGTCGGGCCCGAACCGGCGGGCGGCCGGCTCGATGACGCGGGCGTAGGCCGCGCGCGCGGCCGCGTCGCCCGACCCGGGCGGGAGCGGGACGTTGACGACGGCCGGGCCGCCCGGCGGGCCGGTGTCGTCCGGCGCGCCCGTGTCAAAGGGCCACACGCCCGCCTGGTGCGTGTCGATGACTAGGGCGCCGGGCGGCAGGGATGCCTGCGTCCCGTCGCCGACGTGGACGTCCAGGTCCACGACGAGGGGGCGGGACGCGCCGTGCGCGGCCGCCGCGTGCGCGGCCCCCACCGCGACGTTACTCAGGAAGCAGAAGCCGGACGGCGCGCGGCCGCCCGCGGCGGGCGGCCCGCCACCGCCGGCGGACGCCGCCAAGTCCGGGCCGGAGCCGGGGCCGGCGTGGTGGCCGGGCGGGCGGACGAGCGCCAGGCCGGTCGGCCTGGCCGGCCGGTCGGCGCCGCCCGCGGTCGCGGGCGGCGCCGCGGGGGCGCACACCGCGTCGACGACCGCGCACACCGCGCCCGCCGCTGCCAGGGCTGCGTCGGACGTGCTGGGCGTCGCGTACGTGAACTCGACGTCATCGTCTTCATCGGCCACTTTGACGGGCGCGGACACGGCAGCGAGGGCGGCCAGGTAGGCGGGCGGGTGGACGGCGGCCAGGGCGGCCGCGGGCGGCGGGCCGTGCGGGCCGGGAAGGAAGCGCACGCCGGCGCCGCACCGGTCCGCCCGCTCCCCGTCCGGGCTCACGTCCGCCACGCCCGCAGACCGCAGCCCACGCAGGCAGGCGGCCATGCGCTCTGGCCCCTCGGGAGACCCGGGCCAGGCGTGGGCGGCGCCGGGGGCGACGGCGAGGACGACGGCAGGCATTCGTTTGGTCGACTGAGACCCGACCTCGCGCCCCGCCTGGGCACACCACCCGGCAGGCACGCCGCCGCCGCGCCGCCCCGCCCGCCGCGCCTGCACCGCGGACGACGCCAGCGCGGCCACACCCCGTCGCGCGGCCAGCATGGGCGAAAAGGCAGGCCCGCGTCGGGAGTGGGAAGAGGCGCGGGACAAGAAACGCGCAAGTCGTGTGTTACAAACAAAACTGACACCCACCACCCTGCGAACGAAGACAGCAGCAGCAGTAAAAAAACAAATCGACGGGGCCGCCCAGTTTCAAAGCTGGTCTTCGCCTAGCCCCGGCGGCGGGCTGGGCGGCGGACTCACACCTGCCACGCCCATGCCCGCCAGCGCGGCCGCGACCGCATCGACGGGCGCGGACGGCGGGGGCGGGGCCTTCCCGCCCGCGGCCGCGCCCTCCACCACGTCCGCGACGGGCGGCAGCGCGGCCGCGGCCGCGGACCCGGACCGGGTGGGCGGGCCACCGCTGGCGGTCGGCGGCGGTGCGGGGGGCTCCTGGCCTGCCAGGGCGGCGAGGAGCGCGGCCACGTCCGCCGCCGACGACAGGTAGTGCCGCGCACGCGACCGCTTGCGCCCCACCGTCGCGGTGAAGAGCGACGGCGGCGGCAGGTCCAGGATGGCCGCGCCCGGCCACGCGCCCGCCATGGGCGGTGGGGGAGGCGTGGACGGCGGGCGTGGCGGGTGGGACGCGGGCGCGGGCGGTGGCGGCGCCGCGACTGGAGGCAGCGGCGGGCCGCCACCCTCGCGCGACGCCGCCACAGCCGCAAAGCCTTCCCCGCCGGCGCCCGCCTCGCCCGGCAGGGGCGACCCAAACGCAAAGGCCGCCGGGCTGGTGCGCCCGTCCGGGCTGGGCGCGCCGCCGCCTCCCCCCCTGCCCCCTACAACGTACGCTTGGCGCGACCGGGGGATGGGCACGTCGCCCGCGTGCGCGTGCGAGGCGGCGGACGCGGCCAGCTGGCCCGCTGCTTCATCGTCCGTCGTCTCGGTCGACGGCGCTTCGGGCACGGGCCGCAGGCCGGGCGGGGAGGCCGCCGTGCCGCGTGACCGCGGGGGCGGCGGCGACGCGCCGCCGGCGTCGGCGCCGCCGCCCCCGTTGCCGTTGCCGCTGCTGGAGCCTTTCAGCGCGTGCGCGCCCGCGTACGTCCCCTCCACGCCCAGCGGCGGGTGCGGGGCCCACCCGCCGCCGCCGCCGCCGCCGCCCCCATTGGTGTAGTGGTGGTGGGGTGGGGGCGGACCGAGGGCGGCGGACGCCAGGCCCACAAGGTCCGGCACCGACCCGTTCGCGCCGGGGCCGCCGCCGGACGCGCCCTCCTGCGCGTCGAGCGACGGCAGCGCGCCCTCAAAGAGGGTGAACACGTTTTCGTCGCGGGCCAGGAAGTGGCCGGCGACGAGGACAAAGTCGTACTTGGTCAGCGGGGGTGGGGAGGACCGGCCGTCGGCCGCGGCGGCGGCGGCCGACGCCGCGCCCTCGGCTTCGGCAATGGCCGAGATCAGGCGCTGGAGAGCCAGGCCCTTCGACACGCCGACCGGCCGCACCTCCACGGATTTGGAGCCCTGGACGATGTCGACGCGGGCGTTGGAGATGGGCCCCGTCCACAGGTGTTGGAGCAGGTCGCGCGCCTGCAGCCGGCCGAACTCCGCGTCGGCGGCCGCGTACGACCAGACGACCGACGTCGCGCGGCGCGCGACGCGCGAGCGCGGCGTCCGCTCGCAAAAGTATTCAAACACCGTCGCGACGGCGTCCATCCACTCCTGCTTGTTGGGCGGGTCGCCGCCCAGGCAGACCCAGTCACCGCCACTGGTGGCGGCCGCGGCGGCCGCGATGGCGACGCCAGCGGGCGTGGGCGGACCGCCCGGCGGCGGGCGGACGTACACGCCGTTTTCGGCCGCCAGCCAGACGGGCAGGCCGGCAAAGGACGCTTCCATGGCGGACCGGTCCGACCCCGACACGATGACGACGGTGGTGGACGGGTCGGTGCCCAGGGCCGCCAGGGCAGACGTGACGGCGGGCAGCACGGGACCCGCGGGCGTGGCGCGGGTGGACGGCGCCGCCGCGTCGGGCGGCGCGGCGGCGCCGCCGCCGCCGCCGCCGCCGCCGCCCGCGGCGACGCGGCCTTCCTCCCCGCCGGGCGCGAGCGTGGCGTTGTAACCCAACACCACCAGCCGCCGCCGCGCGCACCGAGCGGCGGCCACCACACCGCCCGGGTCCAGCGGCGGTGGCACGGCCTGCGTGCGCAGCGCCGCCTCCACGTGCGTGTCGTTGAGCTCGGTGATGAACGTGTCGGCCCAGGCCTGGGCCGTGTGCGTCGCGATGTGGTGGTAATTCTGGCGGTGCCGCTCCCGGCGTTCCGCGTCCGACAGCGTGAGCGCGTCGCCGATGGCCGCCGCCACGTCCGTCACGTTCCAGGGGTTGACCAGGATGGCGCCCGCGCCCAGCGACTGCGCCGCGCCCGCGAACTCGGACAGGACCAGCACGCCCGCGTTGTCGGCCTGGCACGCGACAAACTCGTACGACACCAGGTTCATGCCGTCGCGCAGGGACGTGACCAGGGCCACGTCCGTGATGGCGTACAGGGCCGCCAGCTCCGGGAAGGACAGCTGCCGGTCCAGGTGGTGGATGGGGACGTGCGTCAGCGTGCCGTACCGGCCGTTGATGCGGCCGACGATCTCGTGGACGAGCGAGCGCAGGCGCTGGTACTCCGGCACGTCCGTCCGGGACGGCACCGCGATCTGGACGAGGAGCACCTTGTCCCGCCACTCCGGGTGTTCCTCCAAAAACTTTTCAAAGGCCAGCAGCTTCTGCGGGATGCCTTTGATCATGTCCAGCCGGTCCACGCCCAGCATGACCTTGCGGCCCGCGTACCGGTTCAACAGCTGGGCGATGGACGCGCGCACGTCCGGCCGCTCCAGCGCGTCCGCGAACCGTTCCGGGTCGATGCCGATGGGGAAGGCGGCCACCCGGGTCAGGACGCCGCCGTCCTCCACGCCTTCCGGCGTGCCCTCCAGCCCCAGGATGCGGGTGCACGCGCTCACAAAGTGGCGGGCGTAGTCGTACGTGTGGAAGCCAATCAGGTCGGCTTTCAGCACGGCGCGCAGGACTTCCTCGCGCACGGGCAGGGTGCGGTAGATTTCGGAGGAGGGGAAGGGCGTGTGCAGGAACCAGCCGACCTTCATGTCCGGGACGGCGGCCTTCAGCAGGGCGGGCAGCAGCATCAGGTGGTAGTCTTGGACCCACACGACGTCCCCCGGGCGGTACAGGGCCAGGACGGCGTCGGCGAAGGCGCGGTTGGCGGCCTGGTGGGCGGCCCACTGCACTTGGAGCGTGCGCGTTTCTGCGAGCTTGGACTCCATGTGCAGGGGGACGTAGTGGAAGAGCTGCCAGAGGACGGAGTTGCAAAAACCTGGAGAGAGGGCAGGGCGGGGGGGGGATGGAATGGAGAGAGAGAATGTGAGTGCTTTTTTTGTGCTGTTTTCGGAAGGGGGACGGGCACTCCAGACACGCACACACAGCGCACACACGCCGGAACGGGGGACAGAGGACAAAAGGGAAATCAAGGCGCCGCGCGCGCGACTCAACTCACCGTTGTAATGCAGGTCGACCGTGCGCGCGTCGAGGTGGACGGCCGCGTACCCCTCCGCCCTCAGCGCGGCCGCCAGCGCGTCCCGGTCCGGCCCGGGCGGTGCGTGGACGCCGGGCCAGCCCACCCACACCGTGCGGAAGGACTGGACGGACATGAGGGCGGAGACGAGGCCGCCGGCCGAGACCTGGTTTTGATGGAGGGGGGGAGGGGGGGAGGGGTGGAGGTGTGAGATGCCGCCCCCGCGCGGCCAGGCGCGGGAATCGGGGGCCCCCTCGCCGCGGCCAGAAAAAGTAAACCAAACTGACCTGCAACCGCCACGCGCCGTCTTTGTCCCGGCTGGCCGAAACGGGCAGGCGGTTGGCAACGACGATGAGGCGGGAGACCAGCGGGGAAGCCGCGGGGCGGGCCGAGGACGAGGCCGCGGGCTGCGGCGGCGGGGCAGCAGCGGGCGCGGCGGGCGCCGGCGTCGGTGCAGCAGGTGCGGGTGCCGTCGTTTTCTTGGCCGCCGCCTCCGCTTCCGCAGCGGCTAGGCCGTCGCCATACAAGGTCGTCCCCGATTGCGACTTCCGCAGGCGCTGTAAAAGGAGGCGGTCTGTGTGGTGGGGGGGTGGTGTGGCAAGGCGTGAGAAAATGCGAAGGCGCGTGGCCACGCGCCCGGGCAGGGGGTGCGACAACAACTTACCTACGCGGCTGGACGGCACAGCCAGGCCCGCGCTGGAGGAAGCGTGGGGAAGAGAGCCTCCATGCCCTCGCGGGCTGAGGGGCTGGGGCCCCTCGCCTTCGTGGGGCTCCATGCTTTTTTCCGGTGTTGATGCTGTGTGTGTCGACAGAGTCGCGCCCGCTCGCCTCGGCGCAGACACGAGTCCGACGTGCCCGAGCGTGTCTCGCTCTTTCGTCGCGCACGCCCCTCAAAAACCCCTTCTCGCGATGTCCACTCCCTGAGGCTGGGCGCGCCAGACAGTCGCGCCCTGCACGCACGCCGAGTTGCGCGAGGAGACCGGGCGCAGGTGCCCTGAATTCCGGGCCGCATCAAAAAGACACAACAAGACCATGCGCGACCCCGGGCCGCGGGCGCCGACCACGCTGCCAACACAGCCCGCCCTGTCCGGCTACGGCGCCTTGCCGCCCACCCCCATCCTCCTCCGCCGCCGTGCCGTCGCCCTCGTCGCCTCCGCTGCGCTAGGTGCCGCGATTGCGGCCTGGGCCCTGCCGGCTGTTGAGCCCTTGGAAGGGGATGAGGCGGCGGGGGGGTGGGTGCCTCCAACGACTGCACCACCGCCGCCGCCGCCTCCACTCCCGACCCGCTTGGCTTCCGCCATCGACAGCGCGGCCGACCGGGTCACGCGCGCCGCCCGGGCGGGTGGCACCCTGTGGCGGGCGGCCGCGGCGGAAGGGTGGCACCCGGCGCGACTGGCGGCCGGCGGGCGCGGCGGTGGCGAGGGCGGCGTCGCGGGCGCGGCAGAGTGGGCGACGCGCTCACCGGACACGCGGCGGGCCCTGGCGGACGTGGGCGGGGTGCGGTTGGGGCGGTGGCTGCTGGCCGCCGCGGCCGGCGCGGCGCCGGGCAGTGCTGACCGGGACGCCGCGGAAACCGCGCTCGCTGCTCTGCTTGCAGACGCGCAAACCGCGCGTGTCGTGCTGCGTGCGCCCGGCGCGGCGGGCTCGTTGCTGCGCCTCGCATCCGCGTCCCCACGCCCAGACCTCTTATCCACCGCGCTGAGCGACGCCGTCGCGGGCGCGGGTGCCGTCACACCCTTGCCGTCCGCCCTGGCCAGCTTGCTGCCCGGCGGCGGCGGCGCAAGGCGAGGCAGCGGCGCGCGCCCGTCCGACGTCCGGGTCGCCGTCGACGCTGCAGGCGGGAAGCTAGCAGCGTCTCCTGTCCCGCGCCCTGTGCGTGACGCCGCCATCGCCCTCTTAGCCAGTTGGGCGGAGGGGTCACGGGCGGACGCGGCCAAAGTCGCGGCAGCTGGCGGCGCGGGCGCGCTCGCGGCCGTCGCGGCCGACTTGGCCGCCACGGGCAAGGGCGACGCCAGCCCTCCGGCGCCGGACGCTCGGGCAGCACGGGCGGCCCTTGTCCGGGCCATGACGGCGCTCGCAGACGCCCTGCCGGCCGCACCGTCGCCGTCGCCGCCTTCCGGTGGCGGGGGGGGCCTCTCCCCTGCGGGCTGGGTTGATCCGCTCGCGTACTTCGCGGCGGATGCTGTGGCGGACGGGGATGAACCGGGCGCTGTCGCGGCCCTGGACGCCTTGGCTGCCGCCTGGAGCGCGGGCGCGGGCCTGGACGGTGGGTCCGACGCGACGGCGGGGACGGTCGGGCCGCTGCTGCTGCGCCTGGCGCGCGGGAGCGGGGCGGCGCCGGAGGTGAGAGCTTCCGCGGGCAGGGCCTTGGCCGCGGCCGCCGCGTCTCCGGGCGCCCGAGCCGCCCTGGGTGAAACCCTCATGGACGAGGCGGCCGAGCACTTCATTGCGCGCCTGGTCTCGGGCGCGCCGGGTGCGCGGGCGGCGGCGGAAGCGGCCGCGGCCGCGGCGGCCCCACTCCCACCACCGCCGCCGCCGCCGCCGCCGCCGCCGCCGCCGCCGCCGCCACCGCCCCAACCCGTCACGGCGACCGCCCCTTCCGGCTGGCGCCGGCCCGCGCTACCAGCCCTGCCAAAAAAGAAGCCCCTGCCACCGCCGCCCCCTCCGCCGGGGCCCAGCGAAGCCGAAGCCGCGGTCGCGGCCCTGGCAGCTCTGTGCAGCGGCAGCGAGGGCGGCGGCCCGGATGGAGCCGACGCGGCAGCAGCGCGCGGCCGCGAGCGCGCGGCCGCCTGGTTGGGCGACTTGCTGGTCGCAGCCTCCATGGACGCGACGCCCATGGGCGCGGCCGCCGCGGCGGCGGCCAAAGCGGCGGCGGCCGCAGAAAACGGGGGCAATGGAGGCGGAGGCGGGAGTGGGGGCTGGGCGGCCTGGCTGCCGTCGTGGCGCGGCCGCTGGCGAGGCGCCGGCGCCGGCGCCCCTGCCGACGCGTCCGCCGCGGCCGCCGCCCCTACCGCTCCGTTGGCGGACCTGGCCGACGACGATGACGCGGGCACGGACGCGGCCGAGCCGGCGGCGGCGGCAGCTGCCGAGGCGGCACTGGGCGGAGACGGCCGCGCGGGGAGGGGCGTTGCCGCGTCGGCCGCGGCGGTTGCAGCGGCCGCGGGCGCGCCACCCGCTCCCCCTGCGCCTGACACGCCGGAGCCGACAGCGCCGTCCCCGCTCCTCCTGCCGCCAGCGCCACAACGCCCACCACCGGCGCCGTCGTCGTCGTCGTCGTCGCCTTCCCAACACTACCACACCGCCGTCGCGGTCGGCCCCGCCTGGGCGCGCGGCGTCGCGGCCGACCTGCGCGCCCGCTTCGGCCGGGCGGCCGCCTCCTTTGCCGAACCGCCTGGCGATGGCTTAGACGCCCTGCTGGGCCCGGCCGCGTCCGCGGCGTATCCAGCCGCCGCCGCGGCGGTGGACGCGGCGCTGGCCGACGCAGCGCTCGCCGACGCGCTGGCCGCCCTCGCGGAACTGGCCGGCCCGGAACGCGCCAAGGTCGCCTGGCTCGCCTCCGCCGGCATCGTCCCGCTCCTCGCCCGCCTGGTCGTGGACCGGGACCCGCCGGAGGAGGCGGGTGACGGCGGGGATGGGGAGGAGGAGGACGAGGCGGCGGGCGAGGCGCCCACCACCGCCGCCGCCTCGACCGCGCCGCCCGCGCCGCCCAACGAGCGGCCGGCCTTGCCCGCCCGCCGGGCCGCTGCCCGCCTGTTTGCCATGGTGGCGCGCACACCAGGCGGGGTGGAGGCGTTGCACGCCTCCCCCTCCGTCCGGGCGTGGCTGGCCGCCGCGGCGTCCGAAGACGATTGCACGCTCGCGTCGCACGCCGCGCGCGCGGGGTTGGCGCTGGAAGCGGCGGCCGCAAAGGACGCCGCGCAAAAAGACGACCACGCGCCACTGCCGCGGGCCGACCTCATGGACGGCGTCCACCTGTTCCAACCGGACGCGGGCCACCACTTGGCGCTGGCGCGCGGGCTGGCGGACGGAGAGGGCGACTGCGGGGAGGGAGGCGCCTCCCCGCCCGCCCGCCCCTCCCCCTTCCTCCCGCGCCCAGACCCGCCCGTGTCTGCTCCTTTGGTCGACGTCGTCTTTGTGCACGGCTTGCGCGGCGGGCCCTTTGCGACGTGGCGGGTGGGCGAGGAAGAGGGGGCGGCGGCGGGCGGCGGGGGTGGCCCCGCGTCGAAGGCACCGCCGCCACCGCCCAAGCCCCGGCGCCTGGTCCGCGACGGCGCGGGCCCGCCCCGCCGCCGGTCCTCGCCCGCCGCCGCGGCCGCACAGGGCGTCGGCCTCCCGCCCTCCACCGTCTGGCCGGCGCGCTGGCTGGCCCCCGACGCCGGGCCGGCCGTCCGGCTCCTGTCCGTCGACTACTCCGCGCCCGCGTCCGGGTGGGAGGGCGAGTCCCTGCCCCTGGCCGGCACCGTGGCGCGCCTCGCCGCCCGGCTGCGCGCCGCCGGCGTGGGGGACCGGCCCGTCGTCTTTGTGTGCCACTCCATGGGTGGCGTCGTCGTCAAAGAGCTGCTGGCTGCGAGTTTGGCGGCGGGGGATGCAGACCCGTCCTCCCCCGACGCGGCGGTCGGCCGGGCGGCGGCGGGCGCCGTTTTTTACGCGTGCCCACACCGCGGCTCCTGGTTGGCCGGCGTCGGCTGGCACCTGCGCTTTGTGGGCGCCGCGCCGGCCGCGTCCGTGGTCCACCTGAAACCGGGCCCCCACCTGGAAGACGCGGACGCCGTGTTGCAGCGCGCGCACGCGGCTGGCACGCTGAAGGTTTTGTCGTTCGGCGAGACGGAGCGGATGGCGGTCGCGCCGCTCTTGCCGCGCGTGCTCGTCGTCCCGCCCGACTCCGCGTCGCCCGGGTACGGCACGTTCGCGCTGTTGCCTGGCAGGGACCACATCGCCGTCTGCAAGCCAACGGGGAGGGACGACCCGGCGTATGCCGAGACGGCCGCGCTCGTGGAGGCGGTGTTGCGGGAGGCGGAGGAGAGGGGGAAGGCGGGGTTGAACGGATGAAAAGACAGCGGTCATTGCACAGTCCTATTCTTCACACGAAAGGCTCCGGCGGACGCCTCGAGGGCGCGTTAGACGGCCGGGAGGAGGACAGGGTGGAGGCTGGATGGCTGGGTGGGGATTGCTCCGCACTCTTTTGTTCTCGGCGCCCGACGCCCACAAACAACCATGCCTCCCAAGGCTTTCGCCGACTTGGGCGTCGAGCCAGACACCGCCAGCGAGCCGTCGTCCTCGAGCGGCGGCGGGTCGCCGGCGGCGGCGCAGGGGAAGAAGAAGAAGAACGCTGCACAGGCCGCGACCACCGCGCTCGCCGACCCGCCGCCCGAAGAGCTCGCCGCCCTGGGCTACGACGGCGCTGCTCCGCTGGCCGACACAGTCCCTGAACCGCCTCCATCTGAAGATCCGGTCAGCTGGGCGTGGGGCACCAAGCGTGAGGCGGGAGAGGGGGAGGAGGGTGGCGCGGCGGACAGGGAGCACACAGCGGCCGCGGCGTCGGCGATGGCTGGCGTCGCGGCGGCGGCGGCGACGGTGCGGCAGGCAGCAGGACGGGGGCGTGGGCGTGGTGACGGTGGGCGTGGTGGCCGTGGACGCGGCGCCAGAGGCGCCGACGACGACGACAAGCCGCTGACGTTCGCACAACGAGAAAAACGAAAACGCGACGGCCGGGGTGGTTACAAAAACTACGTGGAAGAAGAGAAGCGCGTCGCGCGCCAGATGGGTGGGTATGACTGAGAGCTACAGGACCGGTGTGTTGCAACAATGCCAAAATTCAAGGTTCCACGGTGAAGGACGCGACGGCAGCCCGCACGGCTTCCAGCAGATCGGCGCGACACGCGCCCCTCCCACCCAGCCCGCCCTCACTCAGCGCCGCGGCCCCCGCTTTGGACCCTCCCACACACGGCGCCATGCCCGTCACGATGAGCAGGCGGCCGCGCGATACCGCAGTCGCGGTGACGACGGTCTTGAAGGCGCGCGTCGTCGCCAAAACGTATTCAAAGCTGTAGGTTGGGACGGACGAGGGCGACCCGGCCACCACCTCCGCCGCCGTCAGCTCCACGCCCAGCGTGCCGTCCTTGGCCTTTTCCGCATCCACCAGCCGCTGCCCCACTTCTTCCAAGCTCCCAGCGCCCGCCAAATCCTTCAGGCGGACGGGCAGGACGACCACGCCCAGGCTCGCGCCGCGCGGCGTGCCGCCAGGTGGCGTGAAGAACGCGTCCGCGCCGGGCTTTGAGGACGCGTCCCAGCCGGGGGGTGGGGTCAGGGAGTAGCCCTTGTCGGCAGATGTGAAGGCGGACGCGGGCAAGGGGCGCGCGGCGGCGGCGGCGGCGGCCAGGAGGGCGGGCGTGGAGGCGAGGAGTCCACGGCGGGTCGGCGTGGCCGGGGAGGCGGGGGTCGGCACCCTGCCATCGTCGTTCACAGCCGTGGCTTGGGCAAACAGCGGGCGCGCGCTCCCGCCTCTCCTCTTCGACGGGACGTGCGCAGTGCCTGGCCGTGGCTGGCTGAGGGTTAGTAGGGCAGGCATGGCACTGGGCGCGAGAGAAAAGAATAGTGAGAGAGGAAAAAGCGCACGCTGCGCACAGCGACGTTCCATTGGCGTTCATTTGTCTCGCGCGCGCGCTGGGTCCGGGGCACGCACGCACGCAGCGCACGCGCCTCCGCGCCGGCCAGCTGTTGCTGACGTGCTGAGAGAGAAGACGCGCAGCGCAAAAAAATGGGCGTCGTCTTCTCGTCCTTCCAAAACTTGCTCGCCACTCTTTTCCCATCCACCCGCACTTACCGCCTCGTCCTCGTCGGCCTGGACAATGCGGGCAAGACCACCATCCTGTACAGGCTGCACCTGGGCCAAGCCGTGGAAACGCATCCCACTGTTGGGTGCAATGTCGAGTCGTGGAGCCACCGCAACTTAAACTTTGAGGTGAGAGGGTTGGTGGGAGGGGGATGGAATGGAAATGGAGGGGAGGAGATGGACAGGGGGATGGCGCACGGGCACCTCCTGGCCTCGCCCGCCACGCCCAGGCAGTGTGCCTGGCCTGGGCCAGCGTCCGGGGTTGTTAGGAGGGGTCGTGCATCGCTCCGCACCCCGCCGCGTGTGGGCGGGTGCGCGCCTTGGCCGAGGGGGTGCAGGTTTGCGGCGTAGTCCTCCCGCTCCCCGTGCCCTCTCACACGCACGCCCCCTCACCCCCTCTCCCCCCCACACACACAGGTCTGGGACCTGGGCGGCCAGGCCAACCTGCGCCCGTCCTGGGCGACCTACTACCGCGGCACGGACGCCGCGCTCGTTGTCGTGGACTCGACCGACCGCGCGCGCATCGGCATTGTCAAAGCAGAGGTCGCGGCGCTGTTGGCGCACGAACACCTGGCGTCGGCCGCCGTCCTGGTCTTTGCCAACAAGCAGGACCTGGCGGGGGCCATGGACCCGGCGGAGCTGACGGCCGCGCTGGGCCTGGACGGCGTGCGGCGGCAGGCGTGGCACGTGCAGGGCTGTTGTGGGTTGACGGGCGAGGGGCTGGTGGAAGGGCTGGAGTGGGTGGCCCAGCGGGTGGCGCACCTGCAGCCGGCACCGGTGGCGGGCGTTCAGGGGAGTGGGACCAGCGCCGCCGCGAATGGTGGTGCGCCGGCGGCAGCGGCGCCCGCGGCGGCGGCAGGAGGGGCAGCGCCCGCGCCCGCGCGCGCGCACGCGCCGCTGCCTGGGGGGGGTGGCGCGACGACCGCCGCGCCACCGCCTGCCGCCGCCGCACCGCCTCCACCGCCGCCGCCGCCGCCGCCGCCGCCTGCCGCGGCGACAGGAGGGCTGTAAGGTTTTTCGTTGTAGTCATCGACAAACGGTCTTTCATTGCGCACCCCCGACCACCCTTCCCCCCCAAACGCACCCCGCACCCCCTTCGTCGTCCGCTGGAAAGGTTTCTCTCACGGCCCCCACACCATCCACGCACACACGGCTCACACACAAGGCACACACGCACACACATCCCATACAAAACACACAAGAAAAAAAAGGGAACGCACCACCACACGCCCACGCCGCCCCCCCCCCCCCCCCCCTCCTTCACTCTCTCAGTCCAAATAGAACAGCGTGACCACCCGCCGCGCCGCTTTGGCCGCCTCGCACGTCTCCAGCAACAGCGCCGAATCGTGGAACGCAAAGCAGATGACCTGCTGCACGCGGGACACGATGTCCGCGTTGCACAGCCGGGACGCGGACGCGAGGGGCAGGCCGTCGTTCTCCGGCATTTCGATCACGCGCTCCACCTGGGCCAACAGTTCCTGGGATTCGGGCGGCTGCTTGACGCGGGACTGCGGCAGGACGACGGTGAGCAGGTGCGGCCGCTCCGCGCGGAGGGCCCCCCGGATCACGGCCGCGTTCGTGCCCGTCGCGCCCGACGTGAACACGTGGTTGTCCGTCAGGACCATCGCGTACGCCAGCACTTCGATGAGCGCCTGGTGCAGGAAGCCCATGTTGCGCGTGCCGAAGAAGCCGATGGCCTTGGGCCCGGAGTTTTGGATGGCCAGGAGTTCCTGTGACGCGGTGTGCGGGGTGCGCGTGTGTGTGCGCGTTTTTTTTGTCAGTGGGCGGGCGCGTGAGGCAGCCGGGCGTGGTGTGTGGGTGGGTGGGTGGGGGGGGGGGTCCATGCACCCCCCGCCCCCAGCCCACCCCCCCTCAAAAAAAAAAAATAAACGCACCGCCAGGTAATCGACGGACGACTCGCCCAGGCTCTGTTCGGCCAGGGCCGTGGCCCCACGCACCATGCCGCCCGTGGGCGGGTCCGGCATGATGGTCACCGCGTCCTCGCCCTCGCCGGCGGCGGACGTGGGTTGGGGCAGCAGGGGAGGGCGCAGGTCGGCGGCCGATTCCGGGTCGCGGCTCGGCCCGGCGCCGCGTGCGGAGCAGGCAACGCGACGACGCGCATGCCGCCGGGTTGGGTGCACGCTTATCGTCCTGGGAGAGCTGTACGACGTGCTGGGCTCGCACGACGACCGGGCGGCAGCCGTACGAACCGGCTCCACGCCGCCGGCCAGGGCGCGCGGCGGCGGCACGGTCGGGCGTGCGGGCGGCGGCGGCAGCGGCCTGGCCGTCGTCAGCCGCGTCGACGTAGAGCCCTGCATTTGGCAGATTGCTGCGGAAGGAGCCAAGCTGGAAAAGGGGTCCCGGCAGCGGTGGGAGGGGCCGCCGAACGAAGAATAGCGAGAGTGTGGGCGACCATTGGCCGCGACCTTGGCCAAGAGAGAGTGCCGGGATGGAAAAAAAGGAGAGAGGAGGGAGGGGCCGCCCGCGCGAAACCCTGTCGCACGCGCGCATGAAAACAGAGCCGTCCCATGCGGCGGCGCGGCGGGCTCCGGCCAACGGCAGGGAGAGTGTGGACGGGACGGGCCTGGGCTGCTTCCCCGACCACCCACCGAGCGCCGGCTGGCTGGATGCGATGGAAAAAGGCAGGGAGGACAGGGCCGACGGGCGGCGTCACACACCACACATTACACACACGCGCGCACGCAGAATGCACGTCGTGAGCGGCAGCGATTGGGTGCGCCCCGGCCCCTCTCCCTCCATGGCGCGCCCGTCCCCCCCTCGTTCAAAAAAAAGACGCTCTGAAAAGGATGTTCCCCGCTCCCCCGCCTGACCCGCCCACACCCCCACGCCCCCCTCACATCGTCAGCTCCATGATCGCCGCCACGATGTCGCCGCCGCTCGCTTTCAGCGCCGCCACGGCTTTCGAGCGCGACACGGACGCCTGCGTCATCACCAGCTCCACGTCCTTGGCCTCGACGCCCGTCTCGTCGACGGGCTCGCCGTCGTCGGCCTCTTCCGCGGCCGGCGCGCCGTCGCCGCCCGCGCCGCCCCCCTCTTCCTGCGCGTCAAAGCCAGACGCACCAGGGCCCGCGCCCGCGGACCCGCCCATGCCCAGGCGGTCCAGGCCCAGCTGGGCCAGCTGGGCGCCGGGGTCTTCCACCTTGGCCTCGCCGAAAATGACGACCGTGTCGGAGCCGGGCGCGCGGAAGACGTCGGGCGCGTTGATGACAAAGACGACGTGCTTGGATTTCTTGATGGACACGCGCGTGATGCCGGGCACCTGCTTCATGCCCAGCTTGGCGACGGCCTTGCGCGCCTTTTTCTCGCCGCGCGACTGCTTGCCACGGCCGGCGACTGTGTGTGGACGGTTGAGGGTTGGGGTTGGGTGGGTGGGTGAGTGCTCTTTGTTGCGCACAGGTGGAGAGCACGCGTGCTCCGCGCCGGCAGGGCGGGGGCGGGGGCGGGCGCGCGTGGGGGGGGCGCGCGCGGGGTGTCGGCGACGACGGACCCCCACCAGGCCCTGCAGGTTGGCGTGTCGAGGGGGGCCGCCGCCGTCGCCGGACGACCAAGCCCGCCCGCCCTGCACCACTCCACACGCCCGCTCACCTTCTTCGCCCTCTTCCTCGTCGGAGGAGACGTCCGTGCCCTCGTCGGCCACGTCGTCGGCAACCTCCTGTGTGGGGGGGGTGATGGGTGGGCGGGTGTGGACGGGTGAGAGGCGCGACGGCCGATGCGAGTGAGGGAGTGCGTTTTCGCGTCCGCGCGCGGTGGGGACGGCGGTTTGTGGTGGCTCTGCCACGTTGCCCGGGTGAGGCAAAGCATGGAGCATCTGTGCACAGGAGCGGGTGGGGATGGAGGGGCGGCGGCTGGGCGCAGGCCGCGACACAAGGCGAGAGCACCACAGGTTCGCCTGGCCAGGGATCGACGGGGTGCGGGCGTGCGGGCCCGCCGTTCGATCGCGGACCGCCACGGCCAAACTTGCATCGACCTGAAGAGGGACTGAGACACCACACGCACCTCGACAGCGACCTCGGCTTCCTCGCGCGTCATGGTTCTGGTGTTGTGGTTGGTCGTCCGGTTTTTTGTCCGTCAAACAGAGCAGTGGCGAGTTTCCTCTCTCTCACTCGTTCTCACACATTCATTCACGCACGCACGAGATACAACAGACCATGGCCGACGGTGGCCGGGGCTGGCCACACGGCGGCGCAGGCCCCAGCGGCCGCGGCCATCCCAGTGGCGGCCGCGGCGGCCGTGGGCGCGGCCGCGGCTTCTCCCGACCAGGCCAGGCCCTGACGCCCGCCCAGCAAGCTATTGTCGCGAGAGTCAAGGCCGCCGGCGCGGCCGCGGGCCTCCTCCGCCCGGACCTGAGGCCGACAGGCGCTGATGTGCCGGCTGTGCGCCGGGAGCATGAAGAAGAAGAAGAGGAAGACGTGAGTTTTGATCCGGCCGACCTGGGCCTGCCGCCACCGTCCAGCGGCGGCGGGGCGCCGGGCCCAGGGCCGCCACGCCCGCCGCCTCCACCGCCTCCACCCCCAACCCACCACATTGCCGACCCGGCAGCTGCCTTTCGGGCCCTCTTGATCGAAAAATCCGTGTCCCCGCTGTGCATCTGGGAGCGGGAAGCTTTAAAACTCGCGGCCGACCCGCGGTTTGCTGCACTGCCGGGCGGGCCGCGGGCGCGCAAAGAAGCGTTTGAAGCGTACTGCCGCGAGGTGGCGGACGCGAAGAAGGCTGGTGGTGGTGGGAAGGTGGAGGCGGCGACGACGCAGCCGCCACGGCCGGCCACAACCCCGACCGCCGACGCTGCTGCTGCCTCGCGCCGCGCGCGCGAGCGCGAAGCAGCCGCTTTAGAAAAACGCCGCGCCGCGGAGAGGGAGGCCGCGCGCCGGGAGGCCGATTCGGCTGCTCGCCTGCGTGCGGCGGCGTACGACCGGGCGGCCGCTGCTTTCCGCGTCTTGCTGGTGGAAGAGAAGGTCGGGCGAGGGGAGGCGTGGAGTGCCGCATGGGCGGAGCGGTTGGCTGGTCGGGGCGGGGCGGCGTTGGGACCGCTGAGTGATGGAGATAGAGCACGTCTGTTTACGCGGCATGTGGAGAGCCTGCCGGCGGAGGTGGTGGAGGAGGACGGAGGGGCGGAGGGAGAGGAGGGAGAGGAGGGAGAGGTTGGTGCGGCGGCGGCCGCGCCACCACCGCCGTCCAAGCGGGCGCGGGTGGACGGAGAGTGAGAAGGTGGATGGCACGAGAGCTTTTCTGTGTTACAGCAGCATAGGTGCGATTGATGAAACGTTTTAACGCATGAGTGTTTGGACGCGGCCGGCGGCGCACTGGAGGAGTGAGTTGTGGAAGCGGAGAGGTGGTGGTCAGGCTGGAAGGAAACAAAAACGCGCGCCGTGCCGCCGCCACGCGCCCCGGCCGCCCTGCAGAACAACCACCCCACGCTCACACACGAGACACGGCGAGTCCAGCCCATAGATGACGGAGCCGTCCCGGCCCTCGCTTCACTGATTGTTTTGCACGCCAACCCACCAACCCCCGCTCCCCTCGCCCGCCAGCAGAAACAAAAAACGCCGCCGCCGCCGCCGCGACTCTATTCCTTCTTCGGCGCGCCGCCTTTCTTCGCCTTGCCGCGCAGTTTCTTCGTGCGGTTCTTGCGTTCCTTAATCTGTTTACGCGACTTGTTCTGCGGCGCCTCCATCAGCTGGTTGCGGATGAGCCGGTAGCGCGGCTCAAACTTCTTCGCGGCGTCGATGGAGTCGTAGACCAAGCCAAAACCGGTGGATTTCCCGCCACCGAACTGGGAGAGGAAGAGTTGGGGGGGGGCAGTTTAGGAGCGTGAGGAAGCCGTCGTGTGGCGGCGACAAAAGGCGCGGAGTGCCAAAGTTGTAGGGGGGCGGGGTCCGGCGTGGGGGGGTGGCCAAAGGCATCAGGCGGTCTGCGCTCCCCCACTCGCTCCACACACTCACCGCCGTGCGGAAGCCGAACACGAAGATCTGCTGGGTGTCCTTGACGTCGTAGACCTAAGATGGCGGTGGGCAGAGGTGGGAGGGCGTGAGCGCGCCGGGGGACGTGAGGGAGAGCCGCCGTCGAGATGGGGTGCGCGCGCCGCCGCCGCTGGGTCGCCTGCCTTCCGCCCGGCCCACCCCCTCTCAACCATCATATCCTCACCTTCTGCAGCTTCTCCTGGATCTCGGCCTTGGGCACGTTGGGGCGGCCCGGGTGCAGGACGTCGACAATCTGTGTGGGAGGGTGGTGGGAACGCGGAGGAGAGTGAGCGCGGCGGCGGCTTTTCGTCGAGGGGGTGGACGGCTGGGGGGCGGCGGCGGGCGTGGGTGGCGGCGGCGGTCATCGCCGCCTTTCGCGACGGACGGAACAGCATCCTAGACACGCGGCCGAGGGTGTGGCGCGGTGGGAAAGCTCCCAATCCACACCAGCAGGCCGCCGAGACCAAACGCGGCGATCGTCCGTCGGCGCGCCGCCGGCCCGGGCCGGCCTTCGCCGCCCGCTCCGCCGTCCCCTCCACCACCAACGCACCATCTGCCGCCGGGCCAGCAGCGGGTTCTTCATCATCTTGCGCGTGCGCAGGGTGCAAGCGCCACCTTCGCCCATGATTACTGGCTGGTGTGTTTTTTTCCTCGACGGGTCTGAGAAAAAAAAGAGTTGAGAGAGTGGGTCGTGGGGCAGTGCTTAGTTCCGAGTTGCTCGTTTTTTTTCCACGGCTGGCTTCCCGGCGGAGTGACCGACAGGATCCCGCCGCGCTCTGTGTCCGTAGCTCCAGGCCACCCCCTCAGCTCTCCAGATCTCAAAATCGACCATGGCGGGCGAACCGTCTTCCTCCTCCTCACCCCCCGTCACGGCCGTCCTCATGGCCGCGTCCAAGCACATCGCCGTCTCCTGCTCCGGTCCGTCCGCCGCGTTCATCGAGTGCAAGAAAAAGGACAAGGACCCGGCGGCGTGCCTGGCGGCGGGCGACGCGGTGACGGCGTGCGTGGCGGCGCTGTGAGTTTTATTTTTTTTTGTCGACGGCGGCGCAAGCGTCGCATGCCGCATTTTTTTGCACAGAGGACGGGAGACAGGCTTGATCTCACGCATGCCGAGGCCTAGTGGCGGGGTTGGCCTACTGGACGGCCGCGGCGGATTGGTTGATCCATCGGCTGGCGCGCTGCCACGCCTCCGCCTTTCAACCAACTTGCGCGCGCGACCACCCTCCCAGCGGCGGTGGACGGCGTCGCTCGTGACCAGGCGGCGTGGTGCCTTGCCCCACGCATGTCCACGCCGTGCGGCAGGCCTGTATGCACGCGTCCGATGGATGGATGGAAAGCCTGGGCCCCTCCCGCGACGCCTCACACCGCAACCACCACCACCACTCCTCACCCTTTTCAACCCCTTTCAATCCAAAAAACAGCCTGAAGACCTGCCAGGCCACCTGTCCGGACGAGTTTGGGAGCTACGTCGAGTGCCTGGAGTACCACAGGTGAGTTGGGGAGGGTTGGGGGTGACGGCACCGGCGAGTGCGCCTCCCTCTCTGCAGCCGGTGTCTCTCAACCTTTCCACCCATCCATCAAAACCCCAACAGCAACAAGTTTGAGAAATGCCGCAAGGAACAGGCGGCGTTTGAAGAGAAGCTGCCCGCAACCAAGTGAAAATGGGGGGCGTGGTGGGGACGGGTGTGGTGGGGAAGGGAGCGTGCGCGGGTGGCGCGTGTTAGTCGATGAGACGAATGGAGAAAAATGGGAGACAGAGGGACATGACGCCGTCAACAGAGAAAACCACCCATCGTCCGACGCCACGCCCCACTCTCTCTCTTACGCACTCAAAAAGAAGATGGACAAAATAGAAAAAGGAACGCCTCTGAGGACACGCTGCGTCTTCCGCGGGAACGAAAAAGTGCACACGCGCGCCTCATCCCCCGACCACCCCAGGTTTTTTTTTTTTTCATTTTCACAACAAGGGCCATCCGCTCGCTCGCGTTTCCCGTGGGAACACGCCATTCAAGCGGTGACCAGGGCCTCGTCCAGGGCCGCCACGCCCGGCAGGACCTTGCCCTCCAGCAGCTCCAGGGACGCGCCGCCGCCCGTGGAGATGTGCGACATCTTGTCCGCCAGGCCCGCCTGTTCGACGGCGGCCACGGAGTCGCCGCCGCCGATGATGGTGATGGCGCCCGTGGCGGACATCTCGGCCAGGGTGTCGGCCACGCCGAACGTGCCCTTGGCGAACGCCGGGATCTCGAACACGCCCATGGGGCCGTTCCAGACGACGGTCTTGCAGTCGGACAGGGCGGCCTGGAACGCCTTGAGCGAGTCGGGGCCGATGTCCAGGCCCATCCAGCCGTCGGGGATGGCGTCGACCGACACGACCTGGGTGTTGGCGGCCGCGTCGAACTTGTCGGCGACGATGACGTCGGTCGGCAGGATGAACTGGACGCCCTTCTTCTCGGCGGCGGCCATGAGCGACTTGGCCAGGTCCAGCTTGTCGTCCTCCACCAGGGAGGAGCCGACGTTCTTGCCCTGGGCCTTGTAGAACGTGAAGATCATGCCGCCGCCCAGGAACAGCTTGTCGACCTTGTCCAGCAGGGATTCGATGACCCCGATCTTGGAGGAGACCTTGGACCCGCCGACGATGGCGGCGAAGGGGCGCTTGGGCTGGGCGACCGCGCCGTCGAGGTAGTCCAGCTCCTTCTGGAGCAGGAAGCCCGCGACGGACGGGGACAGGAACTTGGTGACGCCCTCCGTGGACGCGTGCGCGCGGTGGGCGGTGCCGAACGCGTCGTTGACGTACAGGTCGGCGGCGGCGGCCATCTTCTTGGCGAACTCCGGCTCGTTCTTCGTCTCCTCCTTGTAGAAGCGCACGTTCTCCAGGACGATCAGGTCGCCGTTCTTGGCGGCCTTGGCGGCGGCCGCGACGGAGTCGCCGATGCAGTCGTCGACCTTGGTCACGGGCTTGCCCAGCAGCTCGGACAGGCGGGGGACGACCGGGTTCAGGCGGAACTTGTCCTCCGGGCCGTCCTTCGGGCGGCCCAGGTGGGACGTCAGCAGGACCTTGGCGCCGTTGTCCAGCAGGTACTTCAGGGTGGGGATGGCGGCCCGGATGCGGGTGTCGTCCGTGATCTTCTGGTTGGCGTCCAGCGGGACGTTCAGGTCGGCGCGGACCTGGGGGGGTGGAGTGGGAGGGGGGAGGGGGCGGTCGCGCGTGCGTGAGTGTTTTTTTTGTTGGTGGCGGAGAGGGCAGGGGGCCTGGCTCCGGCAGCGCCCGCGTGCGCGGGCAGAGGGTCGGGTTGCCGCAGGCCGGCCACAACACGGCCAGCCTGACCGCGTTGAAGGCTTTAGACCGCGCATTTTTCGCCGCGAACCGCACGGCCGCATCTCTGGCATGGCTTTCGTGGGATCGCATGCTGCAATGCGTGCGGCCAGCCCTGGCGGCCGGCAGTCGCAAAGACGCCGCTTCTGCTTGCGTGTTTCGGCCCACGCGTGGCGAACTGGCCCAATCGCGGGCTGCGCCCGGTCCGTGCCGTCACGTCTCCTCCTTCAGCCGGCCCACCCGGAGGCTAGGACAGGCTGTCGTCTAGCTACAGAGGCGGGCAGGAGGCGAAATGGAGCGCCTATCGGCCCGCAGTCCCTCTCGCGAGAGACGGCGGCGCGCCGGGCGCCGCGGCGTCGGTTCGTGGCCAGCAATTCTCCCTCCCCTCGCGCCCGACCCGCGGACGCCTGGAACCGCCCCCATCCTTACGCCAGGTTGAGCAAGCTTACCAGGACGACCTTGCCCTCCAGGTCGGCCTTCTTCAGGTCGCCGACAGACTTCTTGGCGTCGACGACGATCAGAGAGGGGACGGCCGCGCGGCGCGCGGGCACCAGGCCGGCGCGGCGGGCCGGGGCGACGCCCGCGGGGCGGGCCGCGCCGGCGACGGCGCGGGCGGCGCGGACCGGGGCGGCCGGGGCGCGGGCAGAGACGGCGAAAGCCATGGCGGGAGGGGTGCGGGGCTTGGGGAAAAAGAAAGGGGCAGGCTAGCGAAACACAGAACGCGTTTGTGGAGGCCGGGCGTGTCGTGCGCACGCCCTCGCCTCGGGCCTATCGTGGGCCTTTCGTGTGTGTTTCCACCACCACCCCTTCTCTCCCCAGGCCAGCGCGCTGCGCTCCCAACCCCCACCCCCACCTCCCTCACCCCTTGGCCCGCCGACCCGCGACCCAAGCCCCCAGGGCCGCCCCGCCCACGGCCAGCGCGGTGCCGCCGCCGCCCTCCCCGTCCCCACCGCCACCAGCCAAGAGGCCCAGGTCGTCGCGCAGCAGGCGGACCAGCGACGCGCGCGCCGCGCCGACGTCTGGCCGTTGTGGCAGGGGAGAAGACGGGCCGGACGGCCGGGGCGGCGGCGGTGGCGGCGGCGCTGCCCGCCCCGCCTCCGAGCCGCCGGCCTCCGAGCCCACGCCCACGACAACGAGGCCGCCGTCGGGCACAGGCCCGCCGCCGTCGGCCAGGTCGGCGAGCGCCACCAGGACGGCCGCGCGCGCGGCGGCGGGCGCGAGGCCGGCCACGTCGACGGTCAGCGGCGCGGCGGCCGGGGCGGCCGACGACGGCGCCGGCGTCGCTGCGGGACCAGGCGGCGGAGAGGCCACTGGTCCGGCGCCGCCCGACGACCGGAGGAGGAGGCGGGCCAGGGCCGCCCGCCCGCCTCCATCCCCGCCACCGCCGCCGGCGGCTGCATCAGCCACCGCCGCCGTCAGCCGCTCCAGCTCACGCGGCGGCAGCCGGGCCCGGGCGCCCGCCGCCATGCGCGCCGCCTCAGCCGGCCGCCCGCACGCCAGCAGGCACCGCACGACGGCCGCCAGTTGGGCGGGGCCGGGCTTCATGCGGCGGGGGCCCCAGACCATGCGCCCCCACCACACGCCCTCCGCCACGTCCGCCAGGCGGGCCGGGGACGGGTCCGACGCCGCGGCCAGGGCAGCCGCCAGGGCCGGGTCGGGCGAGGGCGGCAGCGGGGACGGGAGCGGCAGGTCCAGACGCGGGGGCCCGCCCGGACGGCGGCCGCCGCCCGCCGCGCCCGCGGCCAGGGCGGCAAACAGCGCGCCGCACGCCCGGGCGTCCTCCTTCACGCCGTCCAGGCGGGCGCGCGCGTACAGGGCCGCCGCCCCACCGCCGTCGCCCGCCGCTTCCGCCAGGGCAAAGAGACCGGTGTACGTCGCGGCGTCGGCGGGCACGCCCGACGCCGCCATGTCGGCCAGCAGGCCCGCGCACCGGGCGAGCGCGTCGGCCGCGCCCGCGCGGGACCGGCGCGCTCCCGGCGCGGGCGCGGCGGCTTTGATGGCCAGGTTGTAGGTCAGGGTCGTCGGGCCGGAGGGCAGGGAGGGGGAGGACTGCGGGGCGTCGGCGCGCCCGCCCCCGCCCCCGCCGTGCGCGCCGCCCGCGGCCCGCTTGGCGTCGTCCAAGACCGCGAGCGCGGCCTCGAACCGCAGCCCGTACGCACAGGCTTGCAGCAGCGCGTGCCGCCCGTCCAGGTCCGGGTCCACGCCCGCCTCGCTCATGTCAGCCCACAGCCGCGTCGCGGCGTCGGGCGCGCCGCCGCGCCCCGCCGCGACGAGGAGGCTGCCCCACACCGCGCGCGTCGGCGCAAAGCCCGCGGCCGCCATGTCCTCCCGCACGCCCAGGGCCCGGCGCACGTCGCCGGCGTACGAAAACGCTTTAACGGCCGTGTTGTACGTGTACTCGTCGCCCGGCACGCCCGCGGCCCGCAGCTCGGCCAGCACCGCTTCGGCCGCGCGCGCGTCGGCCGACCGCATCGCCGCCTTGAGCCGGGTGTTGGCCGTCACCAAGTCTGGCACCAGGCCGGCGTCCAGGGCTTCCCGGTACGCGGCTTCGGCCCGGCCGGCTGACCCGGACAGGGCGTTCAGCAGGGTGTTGACGGCGGCCGTGTCGCCCGGACGCCACAGCCCGCGGTCGACCGCGCCGTCCCAGACGCGCCGCGCGGCCGACGGCCGGCCGATGGCGCCAAACGCGCTCACGGCTTCCAACCACACTCGCCGTGCCGCCGCGGCCGCGGAGCTTGACGAGGGAGGGGGCGGTGCAGGCGGCAGCGGCCACCCGGCGCCGCCGCCGTGCCCGCCGCCGCCGCCGCCTCCCGGTCCCTCGAGCGCCGGGTCGGCACAGGCCGCGGCAAACGCGACGCGCACGCCCTGCGCCGACCGCCGGGCCGCTTGGGCGCGCAGCAAGGCGGCGTAGTGCGCCCCGCCGTCCAGCGGGAGAGCTGCCAGCGCAGCGGCCGCCCCGCGCGGCGCCGCGCCCGCGGACGCGGACAGGGCGGAGCTGATGGCCCGGCGGGCACGGGCGGGGAGGCCCGCAAATCCGTACTGTCCCAGCAGGCCGAGCGCCCGGCCCAGCTCCGCCGCTTGGCCCGTTTCAGCCAGGCGCAGGGCTGCAGCGGCCGCCCTGTCCCACCAGGCTGCGGGCGGGTACAGGTCCGAGTCGGCGCTCGTCGTGATAGGAGGCGGGGAGGAGGACGGGGGCAGGGGTGGTGGGTCGGACCGGCTGCCGCGCCGCCGCCGGCCGCCGCCTTGCGCCGACACGACCTCCCATTCAACCTGGCGCCACGCCAGGATGGCCTCCCCGTCAAGAGCAGGGGGCGTGGAAGGCGATCGCCTGCCGGGCGCGGGAGGCGATGACGGCGACGACGGCGCAGAGGTGGAGGCGCCGGCCCCGCCGCGCGTGGCGCCAGCCGCAGCAGCCGCCTCCTCAGAGCGCCATGCCGGCCAGGCCGCCCTCCACGACGTCCGCGGCGCCAGCAGGGCCGGTCCGGCCACCGGCACTCCGTCTGCCCGCTGCCCCGTTGTCCGGCGCGCCCATGCCGGCGGCCGCCTCAGCATCGGCTTGCGAGTGCGGGCGCCGGGCGTCGGCCAGCGTGGAGACGCGCCGCTTGTGCGGCTTGCCGCGGGTGTGTTTGTGCAAAGCCACCTCGCTCACAAAGTAGCGGGCGCACGGCAGGCAGTAGTGGTCGCCCCGGGCGGGCGTGTCCTCGTCCAGGACGGCTCTAGGGGATGTGTGTGTGGGGTGGAGGAGCGGTCGTGAGTGGCTAGGTTGCGACGCGAGCGGCGCCGGGGGGTGGCACGAAACAAAAGCCAACTCACTTTGCCGTCGTGCCCACGGGCCCGCGCCGCGTGCCGTCGGAGGCGGTGGTGATGACGGTGACCTGGGACCGGACGTCGTCCCACACCTGTGTGCGTGGAGAGGATGGGAGTGACGTGACACGACGGCTGCGCAATTTTTCGGTGCGGCCGACGACGGCGGCCGCGTGCGAATTCCGTCGCGTCACGCCCAGCACACGCCCAACCCTACCTGGTCGATGTGGCGCGCTTCGAAGCCGGCGCGCAGGTGCTGTTTGTGAGAGCGCTTGGTGTTGGATTTGCCGCCAACGCCGCGTTTTCCGACGCCGCCCTTTTTCGCCATGATTTTTTTGTGTTCGTCGTGTGCGGGGGTGTCAACCCGTCCCCCGGGAAGAAAAAGGGCGTTCCGCCTCCGCCCTTCCCAGTTCACGCGTGCCCACACGCCCACCCCGCCCTCTCGCTGGGCGCGAGCTGATGAGTCCAGGCCACGACCCAGGCCGACACAGGTGTGGATGGGAAAAAAGGAAAAGGTAGCTCTCGTTTGGGTAAAATCACGGGCCTCGCGCCAAGCACCCCAGCGCCCCCTCCCATCCCGCGCCCCCCACCCCACCCACACACATTCCCCCAGCCTGTCAGTCCGCCACAATGCGGCTCAACGCCTCGATCAACTGCTTCAGGTTGCCACGCACGCGCGAGTCGCCCGTCAGGCCGCCCACATCGCCCGCAATCCCCTCCACGTGGTCGAGCGTGCGGCCGAGGGCGCCCACCGCATCCCGCAGCGCGCGCACGTTGCCCGGCGTCAGCACGTCGCCCTGCAGCCGCCGGATGTCGGCCGCCGCGCCCGCCGCCGCGGAGATGAGGTCGCCGACCTGGCCGCCCAGCCCGCCGGCGCGCAGGTCGGAGACGATGGGCAGGATCTCGTCCGCCAGCGCCCCCGCCCGGGCGAGGAGCGGGCGCGCGTCCTCAAGCGCGGCCGTCGCCAGCTCCGTCGCGTCCAGCAGGCGGTCCACGCCGTCCGCGCCGTCCATCTTGCGGGCCATGCGCGTCATGATGAGGACGAGTTCGTCCAGGGCGACGCCCTGGACGCCGGCAATGACGCCGCCGTGGCAGACGATGGCGCCCTCCGCTTCGCAGGCGGCCGTGTCGAGCGGGGACGCGGCCGTGCCCGCGGCCACGCCCGGCGGGACGGGGCCGAGCGGCGTGATGTCGATGAGCGGTTCCGCGATGAGCCCAGACTGGTTGGCTTCGATGCGGGACGACCGCGGGATGACGGTGCCCGCATCCCGGATCTCCGCCAGGACGGAGACGGCGTCGAGGGACGCCTCGACGTTGACGACCGACCCGACGGGGACGCCGCGGATGCGCACGGGCGTGCCGACCGCGATGCCGCACGCCAGCGGGAAGCGGAGGACGCAGCGGTAGGGGCGGCCGCCCCGGCCGAGGCGGCCGCCGCGGGCCCAGGTGATGAGGACGAGGATGAAGCCTGTGGCGGGGGGCGTGGGACGGAGGGAGAGGGGGGGGGGGGGGGGTGAGCGAGGCGACGACGCGGCAGGGGGAGAGCGCGGGCCGCCATGGCTCGTTTTTTTCCGGGACGCCGCCCCGGCCTTCCACCCACGCCTTTCCCCCTCCTCACCCGACAACCCTGCACCTCTGCCATCACTCACCAACGCCCGCGATGACAAACAGCCCGACTCCACCCTCCCAAAACGAAGCCCGGCCAAAACCAAAGTCGCGCAACGGCTTCAGTAGCCGGGCCAGGAAGCCGGAGGAGGAGGCGGACGCGTCCGGGTCGTCAGACGATGAAGGCCCAGGTCCGCCCGCGCTGGCAGCGGCCGCGGGGAGCGGCGGGCGCGGTGGGGACAGGGCGGCCGACGCGAGCGGGCGTGGCAATGGCGACGACGACGCGGGCCGGCCGGACGCGCTGGCGCTGGCGCCGCCGCGAGGGTGGGCCAGGGCGAGCGGGGAGATGGTCAGGACTCGCCGGTTCACTGGCCGGGGCCCCGGCCTGGCGGCCGCGGAAGGGCGGAGGCGGAGCATTGTCTTGTTGTCCGAGTGAGAGCGTCGACGGGGGCGACGCTCTCTCTCCAGAGAGAGCGTCGCCCCGCGCGCGCGCCCGTTGGCCCACCACCACCTCGCAAGGACGCCCCCCATCCCATCCGTGCCTTCATTTCGCTGCAGAGACTGCCGCCCCGCCCTCCACCCCGCACGCATCCACGCTGACCACCGCACTGCGCAGCGCGGCTGCCGCAGACCGCCCGCCCGCTCCGCCCACCAGGCAGAGCGCCGCGCCGCCGCGCACGGCCTGGCTCGCCTCCCGGTTTGCGTCGCCGACGCACGCGGCGCCGCCCGCCAGCGCCACGCCCCACTTGCCGTGGTCGGACGCGCCGCTCCACGCCGCGCGCCCCGCGCCGGGAGGGCGGATGGCCAGGACGTTGAGCACCGACGCGGCCGCGCTCGCGTTCCCGCACGCCGGCGGCAGCGGGCCGCCCGGCCCGTGCCGCCAGCTCGCGACCGCGAGCGGGCCGCCGCCAGCGGGCGCGCCGAGCCCGGGCGCGGCGCCGTCGTCCCACAGCAGCGCGGGCGGGTCTCGCCCCGCGGACGTGAAGAGGGCCAGGGGCGCGCCGGCCGCGGTGGCCAGGCGGGTGGACGCCAAGCCGGCCGGGCGGCGAGGGGGGTGGCCGCCGCCGCCGCCGCCGCCGCCGCCGCCGCCGCCGCCGCCGCGTGGCGACGCGAGCGCGGCAAAGCCCGGGTAGTGGGCGTCGACGGCCGCCGCGCCGCCGCCGCCGCCGCCGCCCGACGAGTAGGTGCGGGGCGCCATGCCGCCCGCCACCCCCGCCACGAGCGCCCGGGCCCCGCCTCCATCCAGGCTGACGCACAAAAAAGACTGCCCCCACAGGCGCTGAGGGGGGGGCAGGCCGGCGTACGAGCCGCCGGGCGGCGGCGGGAAGCGCGGGACGGAGTGGAGCAGGAACGCGCCGCCGGCGCCGCCCGCGCCGTCCAGCAGGAGGGCGCCCTTGGCGTGCGCCCACCACGGCCGGGGGGGCCAGGTGGGGGGGGCGGAGCCGTTGCGCGCGGCCGGCGCCTCGTCACTCCACAGGGCGTGGGCGGGCGGGGAGGCCGCGTAGAGCGGCGAGCCGTTGCTCATGGCCGGTGGCTCGTCATTCCACAGGGCGTGGGCGGGCGGGGAGGCCGCGTAGAGCGGGGCCAGCGTGCGGGCGAGCGGGCCGGCCGTCGGGTGGCCGAGGCCCGGGGCGGACGGGCCCCACCCGCGCTCGCCGCTGTGCGCGTCCAGGTAGGAAAAACGGTCGCCACCCGGGTGTTTGAGGGCCAGCCACCAGTCGACGGGCGTGCCGGAGGGTGAGCGGCACGACGGCGTATCGGCGCCAGCGGCGGCCGCGCTCCGGGCCAAGGCGCACCAGGCGGCGACGAGCGCGAAAAGGGGACGGGGCATTGACGGAGGAGAAAAAAAACCGCGCGCGCGCGTGCCCAGGGAACAGGCTGCCGATACCCGGTCCTTTACGCACGTGGCATCGATCAGGATGTGAGTGTGCTTGCCGTGGTGGCGGGAGGAGTAGAGACGCTGCAGCGACGGCGGCGGCGAGCGTAACGAGAGAGCACGCGCGGCGCGCGCGCAGACACCGACCCCGGCAGACCACAAAAAGATAATTGAAGGCACAGTTCGTTTTTTCCGTGTTTCCTATTGTATATAATCGTCCTTCTGCATTTGAAGGGACCGGAATTGTGTTCGGTTGGCCTTTTGCAAAACGCACTGGGTTTTCGTACACAGCACACACGCTCGCCCTTCTCTCTTCACCCGGCCGGCGTGCCCGCTACCTCGTCGTCATCGTCATCCAGTCCACTCCCACCACCACCACCGCCACCACCCGCAAACGCGGGCGTCGCCCGGTAGCGGCCTGCCGTGGGGCCGGCGCCGCCTGGGGTGGGTTGGTGCGGCCCGCCGCTGTCGCCCCGGCCGTCGGGAGCTGTCGCGGGCACTTCTTCTTCCTCTTCGTCGTCCTCGTCGTCAAACCCGGTCACGCCACCGCCACCGGTGAACGCGCCCGGGCCCAGCGGCGCCATGGCCGTGGTCGGAGGGGCAGCGGGTGCGGGCGCGGGCGCGCCCGGCGGCGGCGCAGCAGCCCACTGCTGCCGCCCACCCCCGGCCGACGCGGCCGGCGTCGGCGGCGCGACCAGCTGCGACTCAAACAGCGTGGCCAGGACCAGGTCCACCGATGCGGCCAAGTGGCCGAGGGCGGGTGGCGCGTGCGGGTGCGTGGCCGTGGCGCCGCCATACCCGCCCGGTTTCGGGACGGGCGCCGCGACCAGCGGCGCGCCCGGCGGCCCGAAAGCAATCGCCACGTCCCCGCCCAGCGCGTCCGCCAGCGGCAGCAGTGCCCGCAGGTCGCGCGCCGCCAGCGTGACGTCCGCCGCCGACCCGGACGGCGGGGACGAGACGCCGTACACGCCCGCGCCGGCCGCGACAGAGACCGCAGTCCGGGCCGGGCCGGCGCCGCCGCCGCCGGCGCCGGCGCGGCCGCGGTCGGCGTACGACCGCACTTCCACGGCCGGGCCGCCGGACCCGTCCGGTGCAGAGGAAGACACGACGAGCGTGACGCCGTGAGAGGCGGTGGAGGAGGAGGGCGCGCCGCCGCCCGGCGCGCCGGCGCTGACGCTCACCCCACCGCCGCCGCCGCCCGCGCCGACGACCGCGCCCAGGAGCGTGCCCAGTTCCGCCACGGATGCGGTGAAGCCGTACGGTAAAGCGGCCGCATCCACGTTCGCCGCCAGGACTTCGGAGCCCGTGCAGCCAAACCGGAAGGACTTGACCAGGCCGGACTCGGAGTGAATGGTCAGGGCCGCGCCGCCCGCGTCGTCGGGGGAGTGGGGCGGGGAGGAGGCGCGCCCCCCGCCCTCGGCGCCGCCGCCTCCACCTCGGATTTCCAGGGACAGGCGTGGCGGGCGGGCCGTGCGCAGCGCGGCCAGGACGTGCTTGGCGGGCAGGGCGGCACGCACGGTGGCCGCGTCGAAGACCTCATAAGACGAAAAGACGGGGCCGGCGGCGCCGGCGCCAAGGCCGGGCGTGCCGGCGGGAAGGGTGACCGCGCCTGCCGCAGCTTTGGAGGGCGAGTGCGCGCGCAGGATGAGGCGGTCGGGGAAGGCTTCGACCAAGAGCTCCGGGCCTGTGGGTTGATGTGGAGTTGATGATGGAGCGCAGGGAAGGTTGGTCGAGGGTGGAGTGGAAAAAAAAAACCAATGCGGGTCCGCACTCCGCCCCTCGCCCGCAACTCCCTCCACTCACCGAGCTTGTGGAGGAACGTGATTGCCGCTTTGAACAGGCGGATTTGGTGACCTAACAATGTCGCCCGGAGGACGCCGCCATCGGGCTGCGGGGTGGTCATGTCCGCGTTTTTTTGCTGCAAGAGTGTGAGCGCGCGCAGCGTTTTTCGCACTGTGCCTATCAATCGGCAGCGTTCAGAGGTCACGCCCGCACGCCGCCTTCCCCCCTCTGCTTCAATCCGCACACACGCCCACAGCGATCCAGCAGGATTCGCTGCCCCTGGGGAACGCGAATTTTTGATCCCAAGAAAAAACCATGGCGTCAGCCCTCGCCGCGGCCGCGACCACGGCCGCACCCCGCCCCGTTCCCACCATCAAAACAGGCCGCGGCCTGGGCCGCGCGCCCGCCCTCCTGGCCCGCGCCTTCAGCCCCGGCGGCCCGTCCACCGTCTGGGACAGGGATGATTTATTAGACACGCTCACCCTGATGCGCGCCATCGGCGCCGTCGCCGCCGGCGTCGCGTACGGCCTGGGCGGTGTCACGGGCGGCCCGCCGGCGCTCGGCTTCGTCGCCGCGGCCATCGCCGGCGGCCTGGCCTGGGCCCGGGCCGCGGGCGTGGAGGACGATGAGGCGTACGGTGGCCTGAATGCGCTGCTGTCGGAGGGCATGGGCCCGGCGTTTGCCCTATTCCTGGTGCGTGAGGGGAGGGGTGTGCGCGCGCTGAGGGAGGGCGCGCAGCGACCACCCCTCCCTCTCTCTTTTTTTCCGTCTGCGTCCCCTCATCCTTCCCACGCCCTGCCCACAAACACAGCTCGTCTGGATCCTGCTGCACACGGCCAAGACGGTGGGCGCCTGACAAGACAGAGGAGCAGCGGGGTTTGCGTTGTGTGACAGCTGTCTGTTTTTTTTTTCTGTCCACACACCTCCTACAGCGTTCACCCTCTGCCCTCACCCACGCACGCCGCCAGCGCCGCCTCCAGCCGCTCGGCGCCCCGCGGCAGTGGCAGCGGGGCCGGTAGTGGACGACCCGCCCAGCCCAGCGCCCCAGCCACCCGCCCGGCCGCCACCAAAGCAGCCGGCCAAGGGGCGAGGACGGCTGCCAGGCCCCGCCCACACAGCCCGCCACCGCGGCCACCACCGCGCCGCCCGCCGCCAGCCCGCACCGCCCGTCGAGCAGCCACCACCTCTTCCATCAACGGCTGAAAGCCGGACTGAACCGCGTCCGCGGCTTCGCCGACCAGGCTGGGGAGCAATGCGGCCGCGGACGGTGGCAAGGCAGCAGCCTCGGCGCGGCAGTGCGGAGAAAGCCCTTCCTCCGCCCTCCCACCCGCCGCCGCCCGGGCCGCCAGCAAGCGCACGTACGCGCTGACCAGCACTTGTTTGGCCCCATCAAACGCGGCCGCTGCGGGAGGGGGCCGGGCGAACAGGCGGGCGACGGCCGAGAGGCGGCCGCGCGGCCCGCCCTTGTCCAAGCGGGCGATGGATGGGAGGGCGTTGATTTCCACCAGGCGGGGCTCCCACCCCGGCGCGGACAGCACAAAGTCTGCGCCGATGAGTTCTAAACCCAGGCCGGCAGACGGGCGGGCGGCGGAGGCGGCCATGAGAGAAGGCGTGGCGGCGGCCAGGGCGGAGGCGAGGGCGGCCCGCACGCCGCGCACGACCACCGCCGGCGCCGGCGACGCGGCCAGCAGGTCGGCCAGGCTCCACACGACGGCGTCGGCTGGCTTGATCAGCCACATGTTGACGACGCTGGCGCTGTCCGCGTTCGACGATGCATTGGCTGCCAACCGCGTCGACGGCGCCGGCTCCCCAAATATGGCAAACCCGCCTGGCGCGAGGTAGAGCCGTGGGGCGGGCTGGAAGCCGGGGGACGGCCCGCCTTGACCCCCGCCCACGGCCACCACCGCCCACACACGCACGTAAAACGGCCGCCCACCTGCTGCCCTGACCTGGGGGCTGACAAAGGCCTGGGCGACGGCGGGTGGTGGGGGCGTGTTGGCCTTGCTGCGCCAGGGCGCGGCCGCAGCCGCGGCAGCCGCGGCCGAGGTCGACAACGGCGCGACGGCGACGCCCACGCCCCGGTGCACGCGAGACTTGACAGCCCAGAGCGGGTGGATGCCCTGCCTCGCGCCCGCGTACGCCTGCCAGTCCCAGAAACGGTCGGGGAGCGGGAAAGCCGGCGGCCAGGGGTGGTGGTCGTCGGCCGAGGCGTCTCCGAACGCCGCGCTCAGCGCGGCCGCCAGCGCGGGTTTGGACGCGAGACTGTTCCCTAGCCCAGGCACGCATGTCACGACTTGGGACGGCGTCAGCGCGGGCCAGGCCCGGGCGCAGGCGGCGCGTGGGGCAAAGTACACCGACCACGCGCCCGGCGGTTGCCAGTAGCCTTTGGGCGACAGCGGACCGGACGAGGTCGACAGCCCGGCCAGGGAGAGCGTGTGTGGTGAGTTGGGCACTTTCCCCGACGCCAGGAGTTCGAGGAGGATGGAGGTTTCGCCGGGGGCGTAGCCGTAGGCGTCGAGCCAAAAGCGGATGGGGGTGGGCGTGGAGGTGGGGGCGGCAGGCGCCAGTGTGGCCAGGGTCAGAAACACAGCCGACACAGCCGCCAGGGCTAAGCACGCGCGTCCCCACATAATCCACTTATTACTACCGGAAACAGGGGATCATAGGCGTGTCGGGTGGGTGGGACGAGGCTGCCGTGTGACGATCCACAACACGTTGTGTGCTTTCTTCCGTGAGAAAAGGTTCGGGCGAATGCCACGCGTGGCGGGGGGCGTGCGCCGCGCCCACGCTCCACACCCGCATTCTCTCTCCGACGCCCGGCCGCCACACGCACGCCTCCGCACGCCCGTCCGCCACGCCAGGCAAGCAGCCGACACGCCTAGACCCAGTCCTGCGCCCGCCTGTTGCCAGGGAGAGTCGCTGCCTTTCCGCCGCCGCCTCCCGCACCCCACACACGACTCGTGGCTGCTCGCATCGAGAGAGACGGCACGAAAGAATGGCCACGCCCGCCGGTCCCACCCGCCGTCGCCAGCGCTTGATCATGCCTGTGGCAGCCCTGGCCGCCGCAGCAGCCGCCCTGCTCCTGGCGTCGACCTCCACCGCGCACGCCGCCCGGTCGCACGGCGAGACGGCCCGCCTCGACCTCCCCTGCCTCACCCAGCTCAACGACCTGTACGCGGCGCACTATGCGCCCGCCCCGCCCGCGACGGTCTCGCCCTGCCACTTGATGATTGAGCAGGCCCTGCACACCAAACTCAACGACCGGTGCCCGGACGCCAAGGCGTTGAGCGACTGTTTTGCGGCCGCGCCCGCCGCCTGGTCCGCCTTTGTGCACAAGTGCGCCCTGTTTTCCACGGCGCCGGCCGACCCTCCTGCTGCCACGCCTGTGGCAGCTGCATCGGCGGCTGTGGCGGAGCCGGCGGGCCGGAGGCTGGCCAGCGCCGAGGGCGAGGGCGGCGAAGGCGAGGGGGAGGGGGAGGGGGAGGGAGAGGGCGGCGGCGGGTCGGGCAAGGGCCAGGGCTGCTTCCCAAACTTCAAGACCGCGTCGGACTTCGACGCGTGGCTGGCCGGCGACTTTGTGGAGACGGTGGACCATGGCCGCGTGTCGCCCATTGCCGCGACGTCCGTGGCCGTGTTTTCCGCGCTCCTGCTGAGCCTGGCGGCGGTCTGATGATGCGGGGGGGGGGGAGGGGGTGAGGGGGTGGTCTGGCACGTCCCTGGGGACGTGCGGGCCCAGCAGCCGTCCGGACGGAAGGGGGGTGGGGAGGGACCGAAGTCTTTGCTTTGCTTTCTTTTTAATCACTGTGTAAGCCGTATGTGGAAGGGCTGGTTTGTGCGTCCGTGCCGCACGGGCGTCGGGAGTCTTCTCACGAGATTTCGGGTCGAGGGTTGCTCTCCTCACTTGGACCAATTATCCACAGAACCATGCAACCCGCGGCCGACGGACTGACCCGGGCGGTCGCCTTAGGCCAGGGCCGCCTGCGTGGCGGGGCATCGCTGCCAACCGCCCAGCGCCGCGCCCGGGCCCTGACAGCCCTGCAGCCGCTGACGCGCCCGCTCGAAGCGGCCGCACCGCCGACCACGCCGCGCCGCCTGATCCACCTCGGCGCGGCCGTCTCGCCTGGCGCCTCCTCTCCGTCCTCCTTCACCCCCGCCGAACTCGCGGGCTTGACGGGCCGGTGGCGCAAAGACGCGTCCGCCTCCGACTCCATGGACGCGGCGTGCGATGCGGTGGCCCTGCCCTGGATCCTGAGGAAGGCCGTGGGCGTCGTGAAAGTGCTGGAGCTGGAAGACACGCCGTCGCACTTTCGCACACGCCTGAAAGCCGGGGGCGTGCTGGACATCGTGGAAACCTACCCCTGGGACGGGTCGACCGTCTTGCACGGGCGCCGGGACAAACGGCGTGGCGGGCACCGCGGCCACGTCGAGAGGCTGGCGCCGAGTGTGGAGGGCGGCGCGCCCGGCGCGGTCATAAAAGTCGCGTGGGCCGACCCGTACGGCGGGGTGTGTTCCGACGCGTTCACTGTCTCCGCCGACGGCCTCACCCTGACACAAGCCAGTTCCATGACCATGGCTGGGACTGGGGAGACGGTGGAGTACCAGACTGTCTACCGGCGGGAAGCAGCGCGGAAGTGAGGGGAAGCGGAGAGGAGGGTGTAGTGGTCTGTTGTGTGCCCTAACATTTTTTTTCGTCCTGTTTGCTTCCTTCCATCATCTTTTCCTACAAGCCCTCCCGCTCCTCTCTACTGCAGCGGCGACCAGGGCACAGCCCGAAGCAGCGCCCGGTCCGCCCGGGAAGCCATGTCCCTGACCCGGCGCGACGCGCCGCCCGGGCCCAGGTCCAGCCGCGGGCCGAGGCAGCCCTCGATGGTCGGGTGCCGCCACAGCTGCACGCCGGACCCGACGCCCTCGCCCGCGATGACGGTCCCAGACAGCAGGAGGGACGCCCCCCGCGCATCGTGCGCCTCGGCCTGGCGCAGGGCGGTGCGGCTCAGCCCGCTCAACAGCTCAAAGACGGCGCCCGTGCCGCGCGCTGGGGGAGGCCGCTGGCTCGCCCTCACCAACGCTCCTCCCTGGTCCGCCGGCACGGCCAGCAGCTCGTTGGCCTGGTGCGCCACAGCCGGGCGACTGGCGGCTAAATACGCGGCCCACCCGGCCTCGCCCGCCACGCGTGCACGGGCGGCGGTCCGGGCCGCGACGCTTTCGTACACGTAGAGGTGCGTGACGGTCTGGAGGGACGTCGCGCCGCCGCCGCCGGCCTCCGTCGTCCACATGGCGATGAAGGGCAGCATGGACCGCAAGGCCAGGGCGTCTTTGTCAGAGGTGGCGGCCATGAAGGCGGCCGCCGAGGCGGGGTGGAGCGTGTAGCGCCGTAGTTCGGCGAGCCAGTGGGTCGAGGTCGAGGCAGCAGGCACGGCCGGGGGTGGCTGCTGCGCCGCCGCCGCGGCCGCGGCTGCTGACGCGGTGCGTCGCGACCATGGAATGCCGTTCGATGCGCGACATCCTGGACCGTCTGCCAAGACCGCCCACGCAAGCAGGGACGCGGGCAACGGTGGGTGAGGCGGCATTTTCTCCGCTTTTTGATGGCGAGTCTGGCTAGCTTGTGTTCGCCATCAAGCCCTCCCCCCACAAGAACAATTGGGCCACGTTTTTTTCCCTCCTCCCACTCTCACCCCCCAAACTCCATGCTGCCAACGGCCGCCCTAACGCGGGTGGCCGCCCTACCCATGCGTGGCTTTGCTGTGCGCGGCTTACGCCGGGCGGTGCGTTTTTTTTTATCCTGCCGGTGGGTCGGGGCCCGCGGTGGCGCAGCACAAACGCCCCACAAGCCACGGCGCCGATTGCACCCTCCGCGGCAGTTCCAGGGAGTGCCGCCCACCCAGGCCCACACTTGAGGACGTGCAGCAGCCAACGTGGGGAGTGGGAGGGATTACGACCGTCAGGCAAGGAAAGGGCGGCGCGTGCATGTGCGCGCGACGCGCTGGCTGGCGGCGGCGGCGGTGCACTCACGGGGGCAGCAGGCGCTGCCACCCCACACACCCGTCTGGTCCAACCTTGGTTGGACCACCCCCTGCCACCACCACCCTCCAACCTCCCCCTCGTTACGCCTCCCCGCCCCATGCCCGTCCGCTACTACAAAATACAGGCTGTTTCCGGAAGCAGCGCTGCCACGAAGCTCCTGCCCTCCACCTACTCGCGCCGGCTTGTCGCCCGCCACGCGACGGCCGACCCGGCCGCTGAACAAGCACCGGCCGAGTCAACGGGCCCGGTCGGCTCCCCGACGCCGCCCGAGCCCACCATCCCGGGCGCCGCGCCCTTCAACATCCCGCTGGGCATTGGGCTTGCCTCCGCCGCGTTTGAAGCGTACATGGAACCCGTCGGCCGCGACCCGGCGCTGGCGCTGGTGGATGGCGCGGGCGCCGCCACTGCGTACGTCTCCCGCCCGACCCTCGCGGCCGCGGCGGCCGACGCCCTGACCTGCACGCTCGTCTCCGCCGCCGGCCTGCCCGCCGCCGACCTCCTGGGTAAATCCGACCCGTATGCTGTGGTGTCTTGTGGCGCCTCCACGTGGAAATCGACGGTGGCCTCCAACACGCTCGCGCCCGAATGGAATGAAGGGTTCACCCTCTACACGCCGCCGAAGGGCGGTGGTGCGGCCCCTGCGTCCATCTCCGTCACCGTCTACGACTCGGACGCCATGTCCGAGGACGACGTGCTGGGGACGGGCAGCATCGCCCTGTCCGACGTGGCCGCGACGGCGGGCGGCGAGGCCGTGGAGGTGGTCGTCCCGCTCACGCTGGCGGACAGTGCCAAGCCGGCCGGCGACGCCCGGCCGACCGTCACCCTCCGCGTCGCGCGCACGCCACTCGATGACGCCTTCCTCGCCGCCGCGACCGCCGGCGAGTTCGGGTCGGCCGTCGACTCGGAGGACGTCGCCCGCATGGGCGCCGCCTGGCGGGAGTTGGCGCGCGTGTCGGGCGACGTCGCGGCCGACCTCTTCGAGGCCGTCGCGTACATCGACCACCCCGGCACGGACACGCAGCTGCTGGTGGGCGCCAACTTCAAGCGCCGGGCCCTGGGCATGGCCTTCCGCGGCACGGAGATGGACAAGATCAAAGACGTCCTGACGGACCTGAAAGCCGTGCCGACGGAGTTTGACCCGGCCGCGCCCCTGCCGCCCGAGGTGGCGGCGACGAAGAAGGCGCCGAAGGCCTCGCCCGCCGACGCGTGGACGCACGGCGGGTTCACGGAAGGGTACCGCGCCGTCCGCGGTGCGGCCTTCCGCGTCCTCGCCGAAGCCATGCGCGCGGGCGACGCGGCCGGCGGGCCGGCCGCGGGCAAGCCCTGGACCCTCTACTTTTGCGGGCACTCGCTCGGCGGCGCCCTGGCCACGCTCGCCGCCTACGAAGCCGCGCACACGACTCTGGCCGACGGCGCCACCAAGCAGATCTTTCTGTACAACTACGGCTCCCCGCGCGTGGGGTCGGGCGCCTTCAAGGACGCGTTCGACGCGACGGTCCCGGACGCATGGCGCGTGATCAACCGGGCCGACATCATCCCGCGCGTGCCGCGCCTGCTCGGCTACGCGCACGTGGGGCACGTCGTGTGCCTGAACCGGGACGGCACGTTTGACAACGACCACAAGGACGACGCCCTGTTCGAGGAGGGGTCCGGCTCCCTGGACGCCGCGAAAGTGTTTGCGTCCAAGGTCGCAGAAGGCAAGGACGCGCTCATGGACACGCTGTCGGAGGAATGGTCGCTGGCCAAGGGCGTGGTGACGGGCGAAGCGCTCCAGGACCACCGGGAGCGGATGTACATGGAGACGCTGCGCGCCGTCGTGGCGGGCTTCACGGGCGACGGGTCGGACAGCGAGGCCGCGCGCGAGCGGCGGGCCGACGCCGCGCTGGGCAAGGCCGAGTGAGAGGTTTTGTGCTTTGCGTTCTGGTGTGTTTTGAGTCAACTCCCCGCCTTGTCTTCCTTTTTTATTGTCTTAGCAGATATGCGTGTGTGCGCGTGCGTGTGCGGTGGTGCGTGGCCCGTGTCTTTCATTTCTTTTGTCGTGGTGGGGATGGATGGGTGCGTGGGTGGTGAGAAGAAGAGGTCGGAAAACTCCCGCCTCCGCCCCCTCTTTCTTGGCGTAGTGTGACTGTGATTCTCCGCGCTGACTGTGTTCTAAACAAACGAGGGGAAAAGGGCGCGCCATTGTGTTTCTTGCAGGCGCTTCTCCCTCTCCCCCTCTCCGCTCTTTTCTGGGCGTGACGCGCCAGTGCGTGTTTTCGAAAGAAAGAAAAAAAAGCAGTGCGTTTTCTTTTTGGTTTTGATTGGGGGGAGCCTCGACCATCACACACACACTCAAACATCATCTACTGTCGCTGCTGGGTGCGGGCGCGGCGGGCCGGGCGCAGCGTGGCGGCGGCGGCTGTCGCGCGCGCCTTGCCACCGCCTCCCGCGCGGGTCGCACCACCGCGAGGCGGGGGCGGCGGCGCCAGCCACGTCCCACCGCCAGCGGCCTTGCGCCGGGGCGGCGGCGACCGGGGCAGGCAGGCAAAGCCGCCGCCGTGTAAGCCGGCCGGACCGCCGTCGACGTCGACGTCGCCGCTGGTGCTAGGCGAGAGGGACGACAGGCTGCGGGTCCGCTTGAAAACGCGGCCACCAGCTGCGGATTGGTGCGTCTCCCGGCCGCGCGTCGACCCGGCCCGTGCCCGGCCGGCACCCCCAGGCGGCGCGGGCGTCCGCTCCTCTTCGTCGCGCCCCAAGGACAGGGCCTGCTCAAAGGCGGGCAGCAGCTGCCGCGGGAGCAGCGGCGACGCGTCGGTCGGGCGGCACCGAGACGACGGGCGCGCGGCGCGAGGCGGGGACGGCGGATCTTGAGCGGCTGGACGGCACCCGGCTGGTTCGGGTGCGGAACCTTCCAGCGGCAGCGCGGCAGCGCGGCGGGTCGGCATTATTCTCGGGCGGCGCGGGGCTCGCCCCTTGTTTTCCGCTTTTACGAATTTTAGAAAACTTCGTCTGAGAGACAGACCGCAGTTTTTTTTGCGCTCGGTCTGCGAAAAAGAGGGCACGCCCGCTTCTCCTCCCTCAACAGGGAGTGACGCGCGCGGCCTCTCAACGCACTCGGCCACACACACAACCATGGGCGTCCCCGGCCTGCTGCCCGCCCTCAAGGACGTGGCCCGCCCCGCCCACGTTTCGGCCTTTGCCGGCTCGGCTGTCGCCGTCGACGCCTACTGCTGGCTGCACAAGGGCTCGTACAGCTGCGCGCGCGAGCTGTGCGAGGGCGTGCACACGGTCGCGTGAGTTTCGCGTGGAGGGAGAGGGATGGCGGGCGGGGAGTGGGCGCGGACGCAGGCCGACAGACGGACCGCTCAATTGGCTGCGCGCCCCCCTCGCTTTCAACCTCCGCACTCCTCCCACCGCCCCGCCCCAACACAAAACGCCCATCAGCTACGTCCACTACTGCATGGACCGCGTGGAAACCATGCTACGCGCGGGCGTCCGCCCGGTCATCGTCTTTGACGGTGGCCGCCTGCCGGCGAAAGCGGCGGAGGAAGCGTCCCGGCACCGGTGCGTTTATTTTTTTCCCTCTGTTTTTTTTTCCAGGCAAACCTGCGCCGCGCTGTGCCCCCCGCCCCACCCCGCTCACGCACCTGGGCCGCCTCCACCAACCCACAGCAACCGAGCCGACGCCCTGGCCCGCGCCCGCGCCCACGCCGCCGCCGGCAACGAGGCCGCCGCGCTGGACTGTTACCGCCGGGCCGTCGACATCTCGCCGGCGCTGGCCATGCGCTTTGCGGCCGCGCTCAAGGCCCGGGGCGTGCCCTTCCTCGTCGCGCCGTACGAGGCCGACGCCCAGATGGCGTACCTGGCCCGCCGGGGCGACGTGGCGGCCGTCGTCACGGAGGACTCCGACCTCCTGCCGTACGGCTGCCCCGCCGTCTTCTTCAAGATGGACCGGGGCGGGCACGGCGTGCTTGTCCGGGCGGCCGACTTCCACGCCTCCCGCTCCCTGCCCCTGGCCGGCTTCGACACGGCCATGCTCCAAGAAACGTGCGCCCTGGCAGGCTGTGACTTTGTCGTCGGCCTGCCCGGCATCGGCGTCCGCACCGCCGCCGCCCACATGAAGCGGCACCGGAGCGCCGCGCGCGTGCTGCGCGCGTTGCGCCTGGGCGGGCGGACGGCCGTGCCGCCCGGCTTTGAGGCCGCCCACGCCCGCGCTGTCTGGACGTTCCGCCACCAGCGCGTGTTTTGTCCCACAGACAGGCGGGTGGTACACGTGACGCCCCTGCCGCCGGGCGGGCTGGCCATGCCGGACGGGTCGGTGCTCGGCGGCGGCGGTGACTCGGGGGGTGAGGAGGGCGACGGCGGGGGGGACGGACGCGGCGACGACGCGCTCGCGTTCCTGGGGCCGCCGCTGCCGGCGGGTTTGGCGGCCGCCATCGCGGAAGGACGGGTGGACCCCATCACGCACGAGCCCTTCCCGGCCGAGGTGTTGAGCGGTGGCGCCCGCCCGCCGGCCGGCCGGCCGCCCACCCACCAAGGCGGTGGCGGCCGTTTCTCGTTTGCACCCGCGGGCCGGGCTGCAGCCGCTGCCGCCGCCACGACCGCCGCCGCCGCACGCCTGGCCCGCCCGCTACCCGTGGCAGCCAACGGCGTCGCCGCCCTGTTTGCCCGGCACGCCGCCTCCAACGGTGGCGCGGGCGGCGGCGCGTTTGTGCCGCCGCGCCGGGCGACCGTGGCCGGCGGAGAAGGCGGCTTGCCCGGCACCGCCTCCCCCAGCCACCCGTACTCCCGCGTGACGCCTGCGGAGCGGGCGGCCCTGCACGGGCCCGGCGGATGGGGGTCCCAACCGCCCGACGGGTGGTTGGGCCGGCACCGCGCCGGCGCCGGCGGCGGTGGGGGCGCCAGCGCGGGCGGCAGCCAGCAGGGGCCCCGCCCGCTCGCCCTGTCGGGGCCGGCCGTGGTGGGCGGGGAGGCGGAGGTGGCGGCAGAGGCCGCCGACAAAGAAGAAGAAGAAGAAGAACCCGTCCCTCTGGACAGCCTGCCGCCCTCTCCCGCTGCGTTAGAGCGGGCGCTGGCGGAGGAGCGCGCGCCGTTTGCGGCGTGCTTTGCGGCGGTGGCTGCAGCGGCCGCGGCACAGGCGGGCGGGGAAGGGGAGGCAGAAGGCGGCGCCACCAGCCCGGCCGAGCAACAGCCCGCCGCCGCCACAGCGGCTCCGCCCGCCGATGGCCCGCGGTGGGGGGCCACGCCCACCGGCTGGCGCGACTTTTACGCGACCAGCCCGGCGGGAGGGAATGAGAACGCGGCGCCCCGCCCCGGCGGCGGCGGCGGCGGCGGCCGGCGGTCGGCACACTTTGCCGGCGGCGCGTCGGGCGCGACACCGCCGCCCAAGCGGCCCGCGTTTGGCGGTGGTGGTGGTGCCGCTTCGCCTCCACCCGGCCCTGTGCCCTTTGGTGGACTAGGCCACGTGGCTGTCGCCACCGCCGCGGCGGCGGCGGTGACCGTGGGCTGGCCCGGCGGGAAGAAGAAGAAGAAAAAAGAAGGCGGCGGCGGCGGGCCGCCACCCCTCTCGCCGCCGCCGACGTCCGGCCGGGCCCCCTTTGCCCAGTTTGCGTTTGGCAATTGAAGAGCGGCAGCCGGACGCGAGGCACTGACGCAGTTAAATTTTTTTGAGGGGGGGACGCGCCAAGTCCCCCGCCGTACGTTTCTGTTTTTCCGTTTTTCCAGGCAGCGCGCGTGCTCAAATCGTGTAGCTTTTTTCCCGTTTTCCCGTTTTCCGAACAACCCATCCTCCCGCAGCACCAGACACGGGCAACAGAGACCGCCTCCCTCTCTTCCCACCCCCTACTCCGCCTCCCCAAACGCCGGCCGCCGCTTTTTGCTCTCCACGATGAAAAAACGCCCTTCCTCCAGCGGCACGCCCGCGGGCCCGGACGCCGCCTCTTTCGCGTACGTCGCCAGGATCAGGGCCGCCGCCCGGGCCGCCACGTCACCCTGCACCTCCACCTGTTCTTTGCCCTCCGCCGTCTTCGTGACGGACGCCCCGCACGCGAACTTTTTGCCCAGCAGCTTGGACGCTTCTCCGAGCTTGATGCCGAAAATGTCCATCCCGGAAATGATGGTCACGCTCTTCTTGCGCCCGCGCGCCGTGATTTCCAAGACGATTTCCGGTTCGCCCTTTTTCTTTTTGCCCGGTTTTTTGGGTGGAGGAGGCGCAGGCGCGGCGGCGGCGCCGCCGGCAGGAGCAGCACTGGCCTCGCCACCGCCCTCACCCACGGCCAGGCCCGCCATGCCCGCCGTCACGGCCGCCGCGCTGTCGCCGCCGCCGCCTTCGCCAGCAGCAGGCGCGGCGGCCTCAGACGTGGTGGCCGGGCCGGCCGCGCCGCCGGCGGCCTTCCACCTGCGTGTTTGAGTGGGTGGAGGGGGTGGCGCGAGTTGAGAAAAAAGGCAGAGCACGCGGAAGAAACCTGGTTGCGCCCACCGCACGCCGACGCACCGTTTGTACTCATCACAATTGGTCGGCAGGTACTCATTGAACTCGGCCGGGATGCCTGTGACCGGGTCGTACGCGACGACGAGCGGCGGCGGCGGTTCGCGCGCGGCCGGCGGCGCGTCAGCAAGCTCAGCGGCCATCTTTGTTTTTCGATCGGCGGCGGGCTCCTTTGTTTCAATGCGATGAGGATGCAGGGAGGGAGGGTATGTCCGGTTCCACGCAGGTGGAGGGGCTGGGCTGGGTGGGGAAGGGAACCGAGGCGAGGGCGCCGCGCCTCTTTTTTTCCTGTGCCGATGGGTTTGGGCAGAGTGACGACGCGCGGGGGGGCCCCGATCACTCCTGTGTTTCCTGCCGCCTGGGCAAAAGCGCGCGGGCCGGAAACTCCGGGGAGCACGCATGCGCCTTCCCTGTCAATGACGGTTGCCCCTCCAGCACGCCGCGAGCCCTCAGCTCCGGTGCGGTGGTGGGCCGCGCCCCTGGCCGTCGCCGCCCTTGCCGCCGCGCTCGCCGCGACCACCGCCCGGCGCGGCGGAGTTACGGCCCCGCGCCCACCCCCGTTCCTCGGCCCTTTCCCGCCGTCCTGCGCGTGGTCCTGGTCAGCTGAAGCCGGATACACATACTCGACGCCCACCTGGAGCGGCCGAGGCTGGCGGACGGGATCCAAAAGGCCCGCGGCGTGCGACCTGCCCTCCGCGCCGGCGCGCCGCCGGCCGCCCTCCCCCCCTCCCTCCTCCCTCGCCACCGCCGCGTCCTGCACCCCTGCCGCCTGCACCTTCACCAACCTGTGGCATGCAGACGGCGCGTGGTACGCCCTGGTCAACGGCTCATCATCGCCCGCCCCACCGGATGAGGGGTGGGCGGCCAGCGCGCACGTGCGCGTGCGGCGGTTGCGCGTCACCGATCCGACCGCCTGGGCGGAGGCGGCCGCCGCCGCCGCGCCGCCCGCCCGCACCATCCCGGGCACGACCGCCCTGCTCGACTACCGGTTCTTCCTGCACCCGACCGCCATTGGCCACTGGGCCGAGGCCGCGTTGGGCCTGGGCGCCGCGCTGCGGGAGAGGGGAGGGAGCGGAGGGAGAGGGGGGAGGGTGGACAGGCTGGTCGTCCTGCACGCGCCCCGGTCCGCCGCGGGCGAGTGGGTGCGGACGGCGCTGGTGGCCGGCCTGGCGGCTGGAGGCCCGACCGGAAAAGCCGCCCTCCCGCCCCTGCACTTTCAAGCCGAGGCGGCGGAGGGTGGGGGGCACCACGCCGGGCTTGCCGACCCGGCCGCGCCGGCGACTGTGCGCGCGCGCCCCGGCGCGCCGCTGGAAGGCGTGCCGCCGGGCGCCTGGCTCCGCTTTGAGACCGTCGTCGTGCCGCGGGAACCCCCGCCAGGCACACCCATGGGCGCGACCGTGGGCGAGGGCATGGCCCGGGACTTCCGTGCGGCGTTTTGGCGGGCGGCGGGCACGGAGGTGCCGGCCCGCCGGCCGGCCGGCCCCAACCCTAACCCTCGCCGCCGCCCGGCCATCCTTTTCCTCGCCAAGGCGTCCAACCGCCGCGTCCTGGCGGGCTCGGCCCTGGCGTCCGCCCTGACCTCGTCCACCAACGCGTCCTCGCTCACCGTCGCGTCCTTCACTGATACCACGCCGGTGGCGCAACAGCTGGCGGCCCTGGCGGGCGCGGACTTGGTCGTCGGCCCGCACACGTCTGCACTTGCAGCCGCCGCCCTCCTGCCACCTGGCGCGGCCCTCCTGGAACTCCTGCCCTGGGGCTGGGCCTGGGGCGGGTTGGACGCCACTTTCTCTGCGATGGCGCGCGCGCTGGGAGACGTCGAGCACGCGTCCTGGCGCGGGACGAGTCGGGCGCACGTGGCGTGGGCGGACGGGCGGGACGCGGCACGCTTTGGCGGGGGCGGGTGGGGGGCGGGCGGGGGCGGGTGCGCGACGGAGGCGTGCGTGGAAGCCGTCACGCGCGCGGACGTCGTGCCGGCGCCGGGCGAGGTCGCGGACGCGGCGGCCGCACTGCTGGCCAGCAGGCGAGGATGAAAAATGAAAACAGTCCGGCAGGTTTTTTTTTCAGTGTCACTTGGTGCCACGCCCCCCTCGCCCCGCCGCCATCCCACGCCTCCCATCCCACCCCCGCTCCTCACCCCCCCCCCTGTTTTTTCCTCACCCGTACTCCACGTCGATGCCCGCCGCCGCCGCCGCGCCCGGGTCTTCCCGTGGGTTGGCTGCTTTACGCCGCTTGAGCACGGATTCGGGGGCGGGGACGGCGGTCGGCGGGCCGCCGGCCGTCGCGGCAGCACCTGCACCGCCGCGGCCGCGGCCGCGGCCACCACCGCTCCCGCGCCCACCGCGCCCACGCCCGCCCCGGCCACCGCCACCGCCACCGCCGCCTTCAGAGTCCGACGCGTCCGACCCGGAGAAGCCGGCGCCGCCGTCGCTCTCCCCGCCGCGGACAGGCGCGGACCGGCCCCGGGCGGAGGACGCGGCCGCGCCGGCCGCGCCTGCGGGAGGGGAGCGCTCAGCGGCCCGGCCGCCGCCGCCCTCGCGCCCGCGCCGGTCGGTGTTGGTGGGCGCGCCCTTGCCGCCCGCCGGGCCGGCGGCGCCGGCGCCCCCGCCCCCGCGCCGGGCTGTGACCGCGCCCGCCCGCGGGTCGAACTCGTGGGCGATGACCACGACTTCCGGCCGGCGGGCGTTGTAGGACCGGGCCTCGCGGCGCAGGGCCTCGGCCACGACGCGCTCGACCGCGACGATGAGCGCGTCGGGCGGCAGGCGCGAGACCGCCGCCTCCGCCGCGCGCACAAAGCGCGCGAGCAGCCGGCCCTCGTCCGTCCACATGGCGCGGGTGGTGACGCGGACCCGGGCGCGCAGGCGCGGCGTGGCCGGAGAGGCGTCGCCGTCGGCCGCGGGCGCCGAGCCGGCCGGGCCGCCGCGCCCGCCCGGCGCGCCGGTCCTCAGCACGTCGACCGCGGCGACGACCACGCCCTCCGTCGCCAGGCGGGACCGTTCGTCCAGCGCCATCTCGCCCGCCGTGCCCGTGCCACGGTGGCCGTCATTGTAAAAGAGGGTCAGCTGGGCGGTGCCCAGGACGGAGGCCGAGTACGCGGGCGCGCCGCCGGGGCCGGGCGGGCCCGGCGTCCCGGCCCCGCCCACCAGCGGCGAGCCCGACACCCGCGCCGCGGACCCGGTGGGCGCAATGCCCAGCATCTGACCATTGCGAATGACGGACGTGTTGCGCACGCCCAGCCGTTGGGCCAGCGCGGCGTGCTCACACAGGAAAGCGTACTCGCCGTGGACGGGCAGGAAGTGGTGCGGCTTGACAAGTTTCAGCACTTCCTCCAGCTCGCCCCTGCACGCGTGGCCGGACGAGTGCAGGCCGGCGTCCCGGCCCTGCACGATGGACGCGCCCCGGGCCGCGACCGCGTTCATCATGGCCGCGACGCGGGGCTCGTTGCCCGGGATGACTTTTGCGGAGTAGAGGACGAGGTCGGACGGGCCGAGCTTGAGGACGGGCGACGCGCCGTGGGCGGCCAGCGCCAGCGCCGCCCGCGGCTCGGCCTGGGACCCGGTCGTGACGACAAGGAGTTCGGACGGGTCCATGCCCGCCGCGTCGGCGGGGGAGACCAGGTCCGCCGGGTCGAACGGCGCCAGGCCGACGCGCGCGGCGGCCGCGAGGTAGGTGTTGAGCGACAGCCCCATGAAACAGACCTTGCGCCCGGCCGCGTCGGCCGCCCGCTTCACCGCGCCCAGGCGGTGCACGTTGGACGCGAACTGGGTGGCGACGATGCGCCCCTTGCCCGCGTGCGCCGCGACGGCGGCCGCCAGGTTCTTCTCGACTTCCGCCTCCGACAGCGTGCGGCCGGGCGACAGGACGTTTGTGGAGTCGGACATGAAGAGGGCGACGCCCTCGGCCGCCAGGGCCTCGAAGCCGGCCCGGTCAAACGTCTCGCCGTCCAGCGGGTGTTCGTCGATCTTCCAGTCGCCCGTGTGCACGATGGCCCCGTGCTCCGACCGCAGGACGAAGCCGGCGCAGTCGGGGATGGAGTGCGTCACGCGCAGCGGCTCGCACTCAAAGGGCCCCAGCGGGAAGCGTTGCCGCATGTCAAAGGTCTTGAAGCGGGAGCCGTCCCCCCACAAGTTGTACTCCATGAGCCGGCGCTTGACGAGCTGCATGGCAAACGGCCCCGCGCACACGGGCGTGCCCGGGTCCAGGGCGGGCAGCACCCACGGCAGCGCGCCGATGTGGTCTTCGTGCCCGTGCGTGATGAAGACGGCCTCGATGCGGTCGCGCCACTGGGCGAGGAAGGAGGTGTCGGGCAACACTTTTTGCATGCCCAGGTCGGTGAAGCTGGGGTGGGGGTGGGGGTGGGGTGGGGGGGTGGTGGGGGGTGGGACGGGGACGGTGAGGGGAGGGAGGGGGGGGGGGCGCGCGGCGCGCGTGAGTGGCCCTTTCCTCCCGCGCACACACACACGCACACAAACGTACTCTGGAAACATCAGGCCAGCATCAATCAGCACGTACCGGTCGTAGACGCCGACCAGCATGCAGTTCATGCCGATTTCGCCGAGGCCGCCGACGGGCAGGACGCGGAGCGGCGGGCCCGTGCCCGGCGGCGGCCCGGGAAAGGGGCGGTGCCGGACCTGGGTGAGGGCGGAGCCCAGGTGTTCGGCGCCGTCTGACCGGTACATGGTGCGCTCGGCTGGTGAGGGCGTGTGGGCGGGCGGGCGGGCGGGCGGTGTGGGTGTGTGTGTGAGGACCGGAAGGATGATGGGGCGAGGGTTGGTGGGTGCGGCGGCCGGGGGGGTGGATGGATGGTGCGCCCGCGTGCGCTCCCCTGGCATGCGTCGTCGGCACAGGGAGGAGGGGGCAATTGCCGGGGGTTTCACGCACGCGACACCATGTCCGCCTCTCTGCAAGTCTGATGCCGGGTGTCTGACCATCGCCGGGCGCGGCGGCGAGAGGAGGAGAGCAGGCTGCGAGCAGGCTGCGCGGGAGCGGGAGCGGGGCGAGCGAGCCAATGCCAGAGCGTCGGCCCGGGGCCATCTCCGGGACGCGGAGCGGAGGCCTGGCACGCCCCGCCACGCCCATGCATTCCATGCCTGACACCACACCAGGCATTGCTCTAGACGCCAGCGAAAAAGGGAGTCCAAAAACGCTCCTCACCTGCGGCAGCCACGGTCCGCGACGGCGGCGGCGCGGCCGGGCGGCGGCCAATGCCGAGCGTCGGCCGCGCTCGTTCGGGCGCCGACGCTGCTGCATCCCGGCCTCCCCGGTTCACGGGCAGCCTGGTGGTCATTGATTGAGACTGCGCAGCAGGCCCTGGGCAGTGTCGGAAAAAAAGGGTGAGAGCTGGGCGCGCCCGGCCGGGGGCGGATGTCGTGTGTGTGTGTGGGAGAGGGAGAGAGAAGAGAGAGCCGTCGTTGCACCGCCGCCCGCTCCCATCCACCACTCCCCTGCCCCCATCACTCCCGCCCGCCCTTCCCCAGCCGGGCCGCGGACACGGCCGCCCGCCCAGCAACGCCGCGCACAAACATTGGCCACGCCCCCTTGGCGGTCGCCAGCTTCGCGCGTTTTTCGTCGTCGCCCGCTCGGCGCGCCCCGTGCGCGTCCGCCAGCAACGCCGCGCGCGCGGCCGCCGCGCCCGCGCACCCGGCCGCGCAGGCGGCCAGCCACGCGCCCAGGGCCAGCGCCACGGCCTGGACGCGGCCGCCCCCACCCGCGCTCTCGCCGTCCAGACCCGCCAGAGAGGTGCCGAAGGCCCAGGGCACCAGGGCCAGCGCCAGCGACCCGCACGCGCACACGCCGGCCAGGCGGGGCAGGAGGTTAGAGGACACGGCCGCGCCGGCGCAGGCCGCGCAGCAGGGCCCGACGGACGCGGTGAGGTAGTTGGCCCGCAAGCCCAGGGCGGCGTCCAGCTGGGCGCGGCGCAAGAGGGGGAGGTCGTCCTGGGTGGGTGGTGGGAGGGAGGGAGGAGGGTGTGGTGAGGGGGCAGGAGGGGGTGTCGCGGGGTGAGGGGGCGGGTGGGGGCGGGGCGGTTTTTGCCCGGCGGGAAGGGGCGCCCCTCTGCCCACCATACCCGCCCCTCCACCCACACACCGCGTCCACGGCCGCGCTCGCCTCCCGCCACAGCAGGGGCCCCTCGCCAATGGGGAGCTTGAGCCCACGGGCGTCACCGCCGTGCCAGGCCTCGCCGCACACCGTCGCCCCGCACGCCGGGCAGCGGCGGGTGGGCGGCGACCGACCAGACAGGGCGCACGCCGCTTCGCCCGCCTTGCCGCGCGCCAGCTGGCGCGCCCGCCAGGGCGACCCGCGCAGGCGGGCCAAGTGGCCGGTGCGTGAGCAGGCCGACACGACGACGGCGGCCAGCGCGGCCGCGGCGGTGAGGGTCGCGAACGACACCGTCGCGAGCTCGGGCGGGCGGAGCGTGCCCGCGCGCACGAGCGGCGCGCCCAGGGACGGCGCGGCGATCGACGCGGCCAGGGCCAGGGTCAGGGCGGTGGCGGGGAGGGGGAGGGCGAAGGGCACCGTCAGTGGGGCGAGGGCCAGGTGGAGGGCCATGACTGTGGGCGGGGCGGTGCGGTGCGGGGCGGTGTGCGGCCGTGGCACACAAAAAGAGTGGGTGTGGAGGGGGGTGCGCGCCACGCCGCGCCGCAGAAAACGGCCTCACAGTCTAAACGCGCGCGCGCGCGCGCGCATTTGCGAGAGGGGCCGGCGTTTCCGGTGCCAGAGCCACACTAGACTCCCTGGCTCCATGATGCGGAGCCTGCTCATTGCTCTGGCCCTGGCAGCGGTGGCCACGCCCGCCTCTGCCGCCCGGCCCGCTGCCGGCACGGGCGGCAACGCATCTGTTGCGCCGGCCTTCACGCACCCGGCGACAGGCGCGCCCGTCTTTTTCACGCTCCAAGCCGCGGGCGCCCTGCTGACGGTCGACACCACGTCCGGCGCCGGCAAACTGACCCTGGCTGGCGTCGCGCCTCAGGCGACGTGGTGGACGGAGCGGCCGGCGCGGGCGGCGGGCGGCATCACCACGGCCGCGCTCGCGGCCGACGCCCGCCTGGTCGGCGAGGACGGGGCGTGGCTGTCCACGCCCAACGCGGCGTTGGCGGGCATCGCGCCGCTGGGTGAGGGCCAGGGCGCGGCCATGGTGCGTGTGAACGAGAAGGAGGCTGCATGCGAGGGGTGGGAGGAGGGCCAAGCAAGGGAGAAGGGCGCGGGTGGTTTCCTCTTTTAGCCTCGCAGGCTGTTTTCTCCGACACCAACCTTCACCACCACCACCACCCCTCTCTCTCTTTTTTCATTCCACCCACAGGCCAACATCGTGCTCACCCTCACCTCCGCGCCGGTGTACGAGCCTGCTGCCCGGCTGTTCTCCCTGCCTGTCAGCCTGGTCGGCATCGCGCCGCTCGACCCGTGGGGAGAGCCGGTCGGCGGTGAGGGCAGCGGCGGCGGTGGCGGTGAGGGCGGCGGCGGCAGCGGCACGGGCGGCGGCGGCGGCCCGGGCGTCAGCTCCCAGGCGGCTCCCCAGCTCCGCAATTGGCGGGATTTGGCCGCCGCCCAGGCCGCGGCGCGCACGGCCGCCACGGGGAAGGCCAACGCCGCCGAAGAGGAGGGCGCCCTCGCCCAGCTCACCCTGCAAGGCGCGTCCCTCATCATCGACCAATGGTTGCTGCCGACGTCTTACTCGCAAGGCGCCGACGGATGGTGCGTCAGTGCTATGGATCCGAACTGTCAACCGTGGTACTATTACGGCGGAGGCGGCAGCTACTGGATGTACTGACGTAGTGGCTTCTTCACCGTCGTCGAGGCGGGACGGGGCGGGTGGTGGAGGAGGGGCGCGGCGCCACAAAGAAAGGGCGGGTCGAGCGTTGTCGCCCTTTTTCGCCCTTTTTTGTGTCGCGCGCTCGTTCCCCTTCAATTTTTGGCCGCCGCGGGAAACACAGGGCGCTGCCGCCCGTCTTCCGCCCTTGTAAACTAGCACATTGTCCAATCGATTGTCCGCTTCTCCAGAAAAATCGTTTTTAAAAAAGAGAAAGCTCACACCCCCCCCACCCCCCCACCCCCCCCCTGAGTCTCTCTCGCGCGCGCGCGTGCACGCTTTGTCAACCCTCCTCCTGCTCCGCAAGAAGAGGCGCGACTCGCTGCGACAACAGCGCCGCCACCTCACTCAACACCTCCGGCGGCGCGTGCGGACACGCCAGCACGGCTGTCACGCGCGGGAACAGGCGGGTTAGCAAGCGGCGGGCGGCGGGTGGGGGAGCCGTGCGCACGGTGCGCAAGGCCGCGGCGGCCAGCGGCCCGCGCGCGGCTGCTTCCGCGCGTGCCGCGGCCGCGGCCGCGTCCCCACTCCCGTCGCCCGGCGCCTCCGCGCCCGCCAGCTCCACGGCTTCCAACGCCCGGGACGCCGTCGTGGCGATGAGGTCGACCGCCGCGTCGGCGCCGGACCCGCCGCCGCCGCCGCCGTCCGCCGCGGCCGCCCACGCGGCGCCGATGGACAGGAGCGCCCGCCCGGCCTCGGCCTCCAGCGCGAGCAGGGGCGGGTCGGGCAGGCGCCGGCCCGCCGGCACGCCGTCCGCTTCCTGCGCGCCGGCCAGGGTCGTCCGCAGGCCGCGGTCCGCGTCCAGCGCCGCCGCCCGGTCCGCGATGCCGGCCAGGGCGGCCAGCAGCGCGTCCGCCGCGGGCTGAGGCATGGGAGTGGCGGACGGCGGGGAGGCCGCGGCCGCGCCGTTGCCGTGCCCGGGCGCGCCACCGGCGCCAGACGAGGAGTGGAAGCGGGCGAGCGCGTCGGCGGCGGCCTGGACGACGAGGGCTTGCGTGCCCGCCCGGGCCCGGGCCTCACCCAGGCGGCGGGCACCCGCGCCCGCGGCCAAGGAAGGCGTGGAGGAGGCGGCAGCGCCGTCGGTCGTGGCGCGGCCGCCGCCACCACCACCACCACCACCGGACCGCCAGGCGACCAGCCCTTCCAACGCCGGCGCCGTGTCCGCCGCCACGCCGCTCAACGCGTCCGCCGCCTCGCCCCATTCCTCGGCACTCAGCCGGTCGCCGACCGCGCTGACCAAGCGGGCCCAGGCCGCCACACCCACGGCGGCCAGCGGCGCGGACGGGCGGCGCGCGAGCGAGCCGGCCAGGTCGAGTAAACCCGGTAAAGCCGCGGGGCCCGCGGCCGCCCAGTGGGCCGCCGCCACGTCGATGGTGCGTCCCAGGCACCGGGTGGCCGCGTCGTACAGCCAGGCGTCCGGGTCGGTGGGCGCGGGCTGCGGGGCGGAGGAGGGTGGGGGCGGAGGCGCGCGGCCGCCGCCGTCAGCCGACGCGTCCCCGCCGCCACCGCCGCCGCCGCCGCCACCGCCCGACGACGCAAACGTCGTGTACTCGCCTTCGCCCAGCACGCCCGCCCGCACATGGTCAAAGACCGGCAGTAAAATGGAGCCGAAGATGCGGGACCAGGCGCCGGCCGAGAATGCGCCGCCATGGCAGGCCAGCGCGTCGAACAACACCTCCGCCGCGGCCGCGCGCGTGTCCGGGCGCGGGTCGAACGTCAGTTCGGCCAGGCCGGCCAGCAGCGGGAACCACAGGTACAGGCGGTCGTCGTCGGCCGGTTGCGCGGCGGGCGGCGCACCCGACCGGCGGCGGGTGGGGGAGGCGGTCGGCGAGGCGCCTGGGCCACCACCACCCCCTCCACCGCCGCCGTCCAGGTCCGCCGTCACGCCGGCAGGCCGGATGCGCAGGGCGTCCGGGTGCAGGAGCGGGGGGGCCGGGAGCGCGGCAGGCGTGGCGGCGGGCGCGGTCGACGCGCCGGCTTCACCGCCCGCCGCCTGGACTTTGCCGCCCTCGTCCGCGAGCGCCGCCGCGCAAAAGCGCAGGAACGCAATCGCCTGCAGCGGCACGTCCGGCGCGGCGCTGCCCCCGCCTGCAGCGGCGGCACCGCCAGGCGCGACGGGCGCGGGCGCGGCGTTGGCGTACGCGACCAGGCAGTTGACGCAGTCCGTGAACGCGCCGGCCTCCGAGCCGGCGATCGCGGCAAAGTGGTCGCGCACGACGCGCTCCACGGCCTGGAAGCCGGCCCGCAGTCCGTCCGGGTCCGCGTCCGACGCGGCCGCAGTGAACACGGAGAACATGGCTTTCCAGCCCGACTTGATTTGGGGGGCGCGCGCGGCGGCCAGCTGGGACGCGCAGGCGAGCACCAACTCGCGCACGGCCGGGTCGCGCGACCCCCGTATGATGGCCACAAACGGCTTCAAAAAGTCGGCTTGGAAGGAGAAGGCCGCCAGTTCGGGGCGGGCCAGGAACTTGACGGCCAGCTGGCGCAAGGCGTCGACGGCGTGCAGCGCGACGGACGAGGAACCCCGGTGCGTGCCCGCGTCGGTGAAAAAGGCGGCGAGGAGCGCCCACATGCGGCCCCACACCAGGCGGATGCGGCAGCCCATGTTGAAGTGGGCGACGGTGACGACCTTGTCCAGGGCAAACAGGCGTGGGGTGGGTGGAGCGGTGGGGGCGGTGGGCGCCACGCCCGCCAGGCCGAGCTCCTCGCGCGCGACGGCCAACAGCGCGACGACGAATTCAACGACAGCCTCACTGCCCAGGCGGTCCGACCCGACGAACAGGCGGTCCAGTTCCTGGGAGTCCAGTTCGCCCAGCACGGCCGGCGGGAGCGGGGAGGGGAGGGAGGAGGGCGGTCCGCCACCGTCGCCGCTCACGCCGCCGCGGGGCCCGCCGCCGGTCAGCGGCGCGTCCAGCACGGACGTCGGCGCGGGAGGGCCGCCGACGGCCGCGGCGAGTGCGCCGGCCGTGGGCGTGGTGGACCGCCCAAACAGGCCGCGGCGGGCAGTGGTGGCGGCCGCGGCGGACGCGTCGGACGCGCCGGCGTCCGAACCACCACCAAAGCCGCCGTCACTCCCACCACCGCCGCCGCCGTTCGCGACCAAATCCCACCGGCTGGCGCCGCGGAGCACGGCATCCCAGCCGCCGGCGCCCAGGCTGTCACCGCACTCGTCGCCGATGACCAGCAAGGCGCGCACGGCTTGGGCGTGGCGCAGGCCCATGCGGGCGGGGGCGTGGAGGCGGGTCAGGGCGGCGACCGTCCGCGCGACGGCGGCCGTGCCGCCCGGCGGGGCGCGGACCAGCGCCGCCAGGCGGGCGGCCGCGACCAGGCCGGCTAAACAGGCCGGGCCCGTGCCGTCTGCGGCGTCCGCGCCTTCAAAACCGGACGCGAGCGCGCCCAGGACGGGCCCCCACACCGCTTCGACCATGGGCCGGGCGGCAGCCGCGTCGGGCGGCGCGACGAAGCCGGCCGCGCCGCGCGCCGCGCTGCGCAGCAGATCGTGCGTGCGGCGGATGGCGGCCGCTTCGGCGGGCGAGGGCGCGCCCGGTTTGCGGGACGCGGACGAGGAGGAGGACGGGCCGCCGCCGCCGCCCGGGAACAGGCTGAGCAGGGTGTCCATCCACGACGACGGCGGCGGCGCGGCGGCCGCGTCGGCGCCGCCGCCGCCGCCACTCCCGTCGTCGTCCTTCATCCGGATCTCGTTGGTCGTGATGGCGTCGTAAATGGCGGACAGGTACGCTTCGGGCAAGTCCCCGCCATCGTTGATGCCACGGTTGTTCCGAATGAAGTCCGCCCGGCTCATTTTGACCTTCACCTGCGGGTTGTGCGCGTCGGTGTTGAGCATGACGACGGAATAGGCCAGCACGTACGCGGTGTCGGCGGACCCGAAAGCGCCGGGATTGCATTCCACGTAGCGGGCCGCAAACTTCTCGACGAGGCGGTCGATCTTCTGGGCTTCGCCCGGCAGCCGGAAGCCGGCGAGGAAGGCGCGGAGCGCGCCGTCAAAGGTCGAGTCCGTAAAGTCCAGGGCGTCGACGTAGGCGTGCATGACGGCGATGGCGCCCTCATCCCGCTCTCCCAGGTACTCGCCCACGGCCGTTTTGTCCAGGCCGGGCGTGGAGGCGAGGAAGGACGCGACGGCGGCCGGCTCGGACGCCAGCATGCCGCCCTCCTGGAGCGCTTTCAGCCCTTTTTTGGGGTGGGCGTTGAAGAGGGCCACCGCGGCCGCGAAGTCGCGCTTGTACGCGCGGCGCTGGGCCAGGGCGGCGACGGCGGACGACGGCGCGCCAGTGGACGCCGATTCGGCAGCTGTGGAGGCGGCCGACGGCGCGGGCGAGGGCGGGCGAGGAGCGGCGGCAGCCTCACCGCCCTCTGCCGGTGGAGCGCCGCCCCGCCCGGCCAGGCCGCGCGTCGCCAGCGACGCCCAGTCCGCCCGGCCGGCCGCCCAGGCGGCAGCAGCGGGGTCGACGGCCGCCAGGACGGCGCCCACACGCGCCGCCGCCGCGCCCGCCGCCGCGCCCGCGCCGCCTGGGCCGGTCGGCCCGCCCGCTTCCACCCACGCGACGAGCGAGCGCAGGGCCGACGCCAGGCAGGACGCCGCGGCGGCGCGTGCGGCCGCCTCGTCCGCGGACGGCGGCGGCGGTGGGGGAGGCGGCAGGGTGAGGCCGCCTCCCGCGTCACCGGACGGCGCGAAATCGTCCGGGGCGCCGCCGCCGCACCCGCCGCGGGCGACGCGCGCGAGCGCGAGGGCCGTCCGCTCAAACAGGGCCGCGCCCTCCAAGTCGCAGTCGTAGTTGACGAACAGGTCGACGAGCAGGGGGCCGTCCGCGCAGACGCGGGCCAGGCAGCGCAGCGCTGCCGCCCGGGCCGCCGGGTCGGCGGGCGGGGCGGAGACGGGAGGGGTCGGGGCGGCGGTCGGCGAGGTGGGCTGGTGCGGCGCCGCGCCGCCGCCGCTGGCGCCGGCCCCGCCGCGCGGCGCGACGCTCCCGACCGGCTCCAAGGGCGCCAGGAGCAGCATGGGGTAAAACACGCCGACCTCGGCTTTTAGACCCGACCGCAAGCGCACAAGCGCGGCCGTGAACACGGCGGCGGCGGCCCGGGCGGCGGGCGCGTGCGGCGACCGCGCGTTTTTCAGCAGGGTCAGGCACAAGTACTGCCGGGCCGCGGCCGCGAGCCGGGCGTCGCCCGCAAAGGCGGGCCCGGCGCCCTCCACGACGCCGTGCAGGAGTTCCAGGGCCAGGACACGGCCACGGGCGGCGGCCGCGTCGGCAGCCGCGGCGGCGGAGGCGGACAGCGGGGCGCCGTCGGGCCCCGCGCCGGAGCCACCCGGCCGCGCGCCGAGCTTGCACAGGGCGCGGAAGACGAGGAAGGCGTCCCGCCGGGCGGTGGCGGCGGCGGACGCCGGGTCGGGCGCGGCCTCGGGCCAGGCAGCGGTCGTCGCACCGCCGGCGACGGTGGGCGAGACGCACAGGGAGGGCGGGTCGGACCGCGGGCTGCCCGCGTCTGCTGCCGGCGCGGAGGCCGGGCCGCCGTCGCCGCCACCGCTCACTCGGGGACCGTTGAAGGCGACGTCCAGCGCCGCCGCGACGGCGGGCGCGGCCACTCCCCCACCCGCGGCTGTCGCAGGCGCCAAATCAGAAGCGCCCGCCGACGACCCGCCCACGCCGACGGCGGCCAGGACGTCGGCGACAAACGACGCGGCGGCCGCGTGCGCCGCGCTCGCCGCGGCGGACAGGCCGCCGCCCAGCCCGCCGTCGTCGGCCGGAGCGGGTGGAAGGGCCGCAGCAGCAGCCGCCAACTCAGCCGCGGACGGCGCCTCCGCCGCGGCGACCGCCGCGGCCGTCGCTTCCAGGCGGGCGAACGTCGCAGAGACGATCTGGGTCAGGGCCGCGCGCGCTGTCAGGCGCGTGCCCTCCGTCCGCGCGCCCAGGAAGACCGTGTACGCCGCGCGCAAGGCTTGGAGGAGGCCGCCGCCGTGCAAGTGCAGGCCGGGCGCGGTCGCGGCCGTGAGGACGCCGCGCAGGATGCGGAGGTCCAAAGCATCGTCGGCTGGGAGCGGTTCGCCCGCCGCGGCCGCGCGCGCCGGGTCCGCCGCCGAGCACAGCAGGCCGACGGCGATGGCTTGCGGGGGCGGGGGTGGCGGGCCCAGCAAGGCGGCGGCGGCGGCGGCGGCGGCGGCGGCGGCGCCGTCCTCCCCGCTCGCGGGCGGCGGCGGCGGCGGGGGGGGACCCCGGGCGGGCGTGTGGACGGTCCCGCCCACGAACCCGCCGGCCGCCAGGCGGGCGGTCGCGTCCAGCGCCGGGCTCATCAGGGCCGGGCGCCGGGCGTCGACGGCCAGCCAGAGGACGCGCAGGACTTCGGTCGCGCCGGAGGGTGCGAGGCTGCCCGTGTACGGCTGCGGCGGCGGCGGCGCAGACGCCGCATTTTCGCCGCCGCCGCCGCCGCCCTCACCACCGTCGTCGTCGTCGTCCGGCGCGGCGGCGGCGGCGGGCGGCGCGACTTCCAAGCGGCCGGACCCCACCGTCGGGGAGGCTAAGCCACCACCGCCGGCGTCGTCGCCAAACTCGGAGGTCAGGCGGGGCGATACCGGCGCGGGCGCTGGTGGTTGGTCTTGTGCAACCTCGGCCGGCGCCGGTTCGGCCGCCGCGACGGACGCCGCGCCGTCGGCCGAGGCCGCACCAACCTCGCGCTCACCTCCACCGCCGCCCCCTTGCCCAGCCAGCACGTCGTCCAGGCGCAGCAGCAGGGACCGCGCCTCGTGCCGCAGCTCCGTGTGCTTGCGCCCGCCCGCGGCGTCGACGATGGCCTCCAGGGCCGGGCGGATGAACGCAGCGGCGGCAGTGGCGGAAGCGGCCATGTTTCAACCCTCACTCGAAGTTTTTAAAGATGGCGGACCGGGGTTGCTGTTGGGTTGGGTGGAGGGCGGAGGTGGGCGTGAGGGTGCGGGGTGCGGGTTGGAGCAGCGGGCCGAACGACCGATGGAAAAGAAAACGGCGGCCACTCCAGCTGGGGCGGACCGCCCCAGCCTTCACCCAGCTTCACGCGGGCAGGAAGGCCGACCGCTCCTGTCCCTCGTCACCGCTGGCAGCCTGCGCTGGCCGCCCGCTGCGCGTGGAGAAAAGAGAGAGACCAAGCGCGCACGACACGACGCTCGAGCTCTTTCGCCCGCCATCCGCGAGGGCACAGGCCGCCAAACGGCCGTCGTTCGCAACGCCAGCATGACCGGACAGCCTCCCTCTTGCTCTCCGCACACAAAAAACCGCTGTCACTAACTCACCTTTGACAGCCCCGCCACCCAGCGCAGCAGGCGGGCCGCGCTCGCAGCGTCTGCTGCGTCGCCGGAGGACGACGACTCGGCCAGGGCGCGCACGTTCGCGGTCAGCTTCCGGCGCACAGGGAGGGGCAGGCCGCGCGCGGACCGTAAGATGGAGCGCAGGGCGGCCCGGGCGGCGTCCGGGCGCATGAAAAGAGAGTTTTGCTTCGACGGACCATTCGCTGCGCGCTGCACTTGCGCTTCCTTCTCGTTTCTGGTGCGGGGCGTCCCACCCCGCCGCACGCACCCTCCACCATGGCCACGCCCGCCGACGCGGGCGACGACCCGCTGTCCTTCGCCGACCTGGACTTGGGCGGCGACGGCGCCGAGGGCGGCAGCGCCGTTGAGACGGCGCCTGTTTTCGCCGATGCTCCAGCGCCGCCACCTCCAGCGCCGGTCGTCGTTTCCGACGCCCACCCACCGCCGGACGAGCCGCCGCCGCCGTACGAGAGTGTGATGGGAGCTGCTCCTGCTGCCGCCGGACCCAGCGCCAGCGCCGTGGTGCGTTTACTTGTGCGGTAGGGGGATGGTCGGTGCACGAGCGCGCGGAAAAACGAAAAAAAAAAAAAACGGACCCCATCGGCCGCCGTGCCGCTTCAAAGGCCGCACAGCTCCCACCCACACCCGGGACCGGGCGGTGCACTCGTCACTGCACCCGGACAGGGGGAGTTTGGGTCGAAGAGATGGCGTCCGTGCGTGCCGCGCGCCGACGCAAAAAACCACACGCCAGCTCACTCCCCTCTCTCGACCGCCACACCCTCCCCAGGCGCCTCCCCCGCCTCCGCCCGCCCTCCCGCTCCCATCCTACGCCATCCGCGTCACCGACCCTTTAAAACACGGGGACGGCGTCTCCGCGTACGTCTCCTACAAAGTCCGGGCGGGCGTGGATGGCGGACCACCGTCCGAGGTGATCCGCCGGTTCCGCGATTTCGCGTGGTTGCACGCCCGGTTGGGGCGCACCGTCCGTGGCGCCATCCTGCCGCCGCTGCCCGAGAAAACGGCCGTCATGGCGGGTCGGCTGGGCGCGGCACTCACGCCCGCCTTTGTCGAAGGCCGCCGGGCCGGACTGGAGGCGTACTTGGTCGCGTTGGCGTCCCACCCGCTGCTCTGCCCGTCGCCCGACCTGAGCGCGTTTTTGAGCGCGCCCGAAGAGGAGTGGGCGCTGGCCATGGCGCGCGCCGACCACGAGGACGCGGTGAAAGCGGGCATTGCGGTGGATCCGGCTGCGTCTGTGTCGTCTGCTGCCGCCGCACCGGCGCCGGACCCCTTTGGCGGCGTGGGTTCGGGCGGCGCCCTGGCCGCGGCCGCGCCCGTCGCCGCGGCCGCCAAACGGCGCCTGGGCGCGGCCTGGGCGGGCCTGCGCGGCTTGGGCGCGTCCGCCGCCGCTTTTGCGGCGGGCAAAGGCGTTGTCATCGGGCCCGGCGACTTGTACGCCGACGCGACGGAGGACCCGGCCTACCTGCGGTCGCGCGACGCCGTGGCGGGGCTGGAAGGCCACCTGGCCGACGTGGCAAAGGCGGTGTCGCGCGCGGTCCGCAAGCAGGCCGAAGCCGGGGCGGCGCTGGCTGACCTGGGCGTCGCGGCCGCTGCGCTGGCCCGGCATGAAGGCCCCGACGCGCCGCGGGAGCTGGCGTCCGCGCTGGCCGCGCTGGCCGACCGGGGCGGCGCGCTGGGGCGGGCCGCGGCCGCGGGCGCGGAGCGGCTCAACGCGTCTGTCACCGCCCCCCTCGCTGAAGCCGTGCGGTCCGTCAAGTGCGCGCGCGCCGCCATGGCCGACCGGGGCATGGCTGGTGGAGCGCTGGCCCAGGCCCGCAACGACGTGGACGCCCGGCGGGCGCGGCTGACGCGGTTGAGGGGCACGCCAGGGACGAGGGAGGACAAGGTGAGCACGTGTGGATGGATGGGGAGGGGGGGGGTCGCTTGCTTTCGTCGCTTTTTTCCTCACACAGCCACCCCCAAAATGTCAACAGCTCGCCGAAGCGGAGCGCGACCTGCTGGCCGCCCAGACGGCCGCGGAGGTGGCGAAAGCCGAGTACGACGCGCTGGTCGGGCGCATGGAACGGGACTTGCCGCGGTGGGAGGCCGCGCGCGCGGGCAGGCTGGCGTCGATCCTCGGGGCGTACGCGGAGGAGCAGGCGCGCACGTCGGCGGAAGCGGCGCGCGTGTGGGGAGCTCTTTCCAGGGCGCCTGGAGTCGGGGGCGTGTAAAGGAAGAAAACAGTGCAAGGTGGGTACGGTCGGGTGGGGTGGGGGCCTGCATGGTTGAAGGAGAGCCATCCATCCGCAGGCGCGCGCCCCCACACTGAGAAATACAGCGCGGCCTGAGCGGCTTGGTTTTTTTTTCTTTGCGAACCAGTAGGAGCGAGCGCCACCGCCGCTCCTCACTCGGATTCTTTCTGCCTAGGAGCGTCTGTGTGTGCCGCGCCTGTCCACCCTCGACCGCGCTTGAGCAATGCAGGCCTCGGCGGGTGCGTTTGTTTTGTTTTGCAGCGCCACATCGACGGGGGGAAGGGCGTTTTTTTTTCGTGGCCACGGTCTCGCCTCGTCCGCCCGCGGCCCCTCACGCTCCATTCCCACGCCACACACCTCTGCACAGGCTCAACCGCCTCCACGCGCACGCCGCGTGGGCCCGGCGCCCGGCCGTCGCCCCGCCCGGCCCGCGGCGCCGCCCGGCCCGCGGCGCCGCGGCCGCCGCGCGCCGAGCCGGCCGGCTTTGACCCGCGCCTGTCGTCCGACGAGATCGAGCAGTGGCAGGCGCCCGGCAAGTCGGCGACGCCCTTGCTGGTGAGTTGTCTGGAATTGTGGATGACAAAGGGAAATGGGAGGCGTGCCTGTGCGGGCTGCGGCCGTCCGGAAAGCCTGCGCCGTGTGCTGACCCCCGCCCGCCCTCCCCAAACAAAACACACCCCGCACAGGACACCGTCAACTACCCCGTCCACATGAAGAACTTCAACATGCAGCAGCTGAAAGCCCTGGCCAAGGAGCTGCGGTCCGAGGTCGTCAACGTCGTGTCCAAGACGGGCGGTGCGTTTTTTTCCGATGCGAGACGTCGGGAGGAGCCCCGACCGACCGGCGGCCCCTGTCTCGCGCATGCGAAGCCGGGTGCGGGCTGGGCGGCGGTACGACCGACCCACTTTTCCATCGCAGGCGGCGGACCAGGCACCGACCTGCCCAATGAGATGGAAAAAAAGCGGTTGAGAGGGCAGGCGTGAGCCGGCGCCAGGCCGCACAACACTAGCGACGCGCCTAGCCAAGCGGCCCTCTCTTATCCTCACCCTCCGCTCCACCACCACCACGCCCTCTCCCCACTCCCAACTCCAGGTCACCTGGGCGCGTCCCTGGGCGTCACCGAACTGACGGTCGCGCTGCACTACGTCTTCAACGCGCCGGAAGACCGCATCGTCTGGGACGTCGGCCACCAGGTAAGAGTGTGGGCGGGCTGGGGGACGAGACTAAACAACGCCCGCCAGCGTGCGCGCGCGCGCGCGACCCCCGCCCACTCACGCTCCCTCCACACACACACACACACACACACACACACACGCACACACACCCCAGGCCTACATCCACAAGATCCTCACCGGTCGCCGGTCCCGCATGCCCACCATCCGCCAGGGCGGCGGCCTGTCCGGCTTCACCAACCGGGCCGAGTCCGAGTACGACCCCTTTGGCGCCGGCCACTCCTCCACCTCCGTCTCCGCCGCGCTCGGCATGGCCGTCGGCCGCGACTTCAAGAAGCGGCGCAACAACTGCATCGCCATCATCGGCGACGGCGCCATCACGGGCGGCATGGCGTACGAGGCCATGAACCACGCCGGCTTCCTGGACACCAACATGGTTGTCATCCTGAACGACAACCAGCAGGTGTCGCTGCCGACGCAGTACAACGGCAAGAACCAGGCGCCCGTCGGCGCGCTGTCGTCCGCCCTGGCCCGCCTGCAGGCCAACCGCCCGCTGCGCGAGCTGCGTGAGCTGGCCAAGGGCGTCACCAAGCAGCTGCCCGAACCCATCCAGCGCGGCACCGCCAAGATCGACGAGTACGCGCGCGGCCTCATCTCCGGCGCCGGGTCCACGCTGTTCGAGGAGCTGGGCCTGTACTACATCGGCCCCGTCGACGGCCACAACCTGGACGACCTGGTCGCCGTGTTGCAGGAGGTGAAGGCGACGGAGACGGTCGGCCCCGTCCTCATCCACGTGATCACGGAGAAGGGGCGCGGGTACGCGCCCGCGGAGGCGGCGTCGGACAAGATGCACGGCGTCGGCAAGTACGACCCGCTGACGGGCCGGCAGGAAAAGCCGCCGCCGACGGCCATTCCGTCGTACACCAACTTTTTCGCTGACGCGCTGATCGCGGAGGCGGAAGCCGACGCGCGCGTCATCGGCATCCACGCCGCCATGGGCGGCGGCACGGGCATGAACCGGTTTGAGAAGCGGTTCCCGGAGCGGACCTTTGACGTGGGCATCGCGGAACAGCACGCCGTCACGTTTGCGGCGGGCCTGGCGACGGAGGGCCTCGTCCCCTTTTGCGCGATCTACTCCTCCTTCCTGCAGCGCGGCTACGACCAGGTCGTCCACGACGTCGCCCTCCAAAACCTGCCCGTCCGCTTTGCCATGGACCGGGCGGGCCTGGTCGGCGCCGACGGCGCGACGCACTGCGGCTCCTTCGACGTCACGTACATGGGCTGCCTGCCCAACATGGTGCTCATGGCGCCGTCGAACGAGGCGGAGCTGTGCAATGCGGTGGCGACCGCCGTCGCCCTGGACGACCGGCCGTCCTGCCTGCGCTTCCCGCGCGGGACGGGGTTGGGCGTCGACCTGGCGGCGTCCGGCGTCGACCCCAAGACGCTCAAAGGCACGCCCTGGGAGATTGGGCGCGGCGTCGTCCGCCGGTCGGGTTCGGACGTCGCGATCGTCGCGTACGGCACCATGGTCAACGCCGCGCTGGCGGCCGCTGACCAGCTGGCTGCCGCCGGCGTCTCCGCCACCGTCGCGGACATGCGCTTCTGCAAGCCCCTGGACACGGACCTGCTGCGCCGCCTGGCCAAGGAGCACGGCGCGATGGTCACGGTCGAGGAGGGCGCGGTCGGCGGCTTTGCCGCGCACGTCATGCAGTTCCTGCACTGCGACGGCGCCCTGGACGGCGGCCGCCTGACGTTCCGGCCCATGACGCTGCCCGACCGGTGGATCGAGCACGGGACGCAGGCGGCCCAGCTGGAGGAGGCGGGGCTGACGGCGGGCCACATTGCCGCGACCGCACTCGCGTGCCTGGGGAAGAAGAGCAAGGCGGCGGTGCTGGCGCAGTGAATGAATGAGGGGGGAGGGGTGGGGAATGGGGTGGGGTGAGAGAGGCGGTGAGGTGTTTCGATTTGTTTGGGGGTGGGCAGCTTGGAGCGAGGCGTGTGTGTCGTGGTTCCTTTCTTGGTGGCGGGGGCGTGAGAGAATGATGGAGGGGTTGGTGGTGGAGCGAGGCCGAGCTTGCAAAACAATCAGAGTCGCGAGTCCAAGTCACCACACCCTCGCCCCACCGCGCCCCATTCCGACACGCCGCGCACCGCCGCCACGCCCTCTTTCTCACCGCACATTTTGCATTTCAGCAGTCACAATGCACCTGCTAGCCGTTTTTGATGCGGGTGAGGCTGGAGAACGCGGGTTGGGGAGGTTTTGGGGCGGCGGTTGTGTCAGGCATGCGCCCGGCCCGACGGACGCTTTCGTGACCTGGCCACTTCACCCCCCCCCCCCCCGCCCTCACGCCCCCCTCAACACGACACAACACCAGCCTCCGCCGCCCCGCCCCAAGAAATGGTCGTCACAGTCGAAGCCGAAGGCGACATCACGCCCGAAGCCCTGGAATGCGCCGCGTCCGCCGCGCTGGACGCGCTCGTGGCGTCGGCCGAAGACCAGCCCGCGACCATCACCCGCCTCTCGCCCGGCGTCGGCTTTGCGGCCCAGGGCGCCAACGTCGCGCAAGCCGGCCAGCGCGCGGCCCTGTACGTGGGCAAGGAACCGCCCGCCGGCTGGGGCGCGCAAGAAGAAGAGGAAGAGACCGGCCTGTCCGGCGCGGAGCGCGTCCTCTCGCTCGTCTCCTCGCTCTCGTCCATGCTGCCGGAGGATGCGGTGGCATGCGCGTCGGCGGCGCTGGCCGCCCTGTCCGACGCGACGGCGGGCGACGACGGCTTTGCCCTGGTGGCCTTTGACGCGGCCGAACCGGGGTCTGGCGGTCCGTCCACGCTCCTGGTCGCGCGCGACGCGGAGGGGGCCGCGCCCCTGTGGTGGGGCACCTCGCCGCAGGGGCTGCTGCTCGTCGCGTCCGACCCGGCGGACTTGGCTGAGTGCTACCCGTCCGCGGTCGAATTCCCAAAGGGCGCCTTCTTCCACTCGGCGGCCGCTGAGGAGGCCGGCCGCGCGGAACCGGGCGCGCAAGGCTTCATCCTGGGCGGCGGCGGCGACGGGGTCGGGGGCGCCGCGCCGCCCGCCCCGGGCCGCCTGGCCTCGTTCGTCCGCGGCGGGGCCGGCACGCCCGGCGGCGGCCGCCCGCCGCGCGGGCCGTCTTACCGGTCCGTGCGCTCCATCCCGCGTGTGAACAGCCGGGGCGTCATGTGCGGGGCGGTCTTCCGCGTCGCGTCCGAGGGCGAGTCGTTGGTCGACTTGACCCGTGGCCCGCGCGCGGGGCGGGCTTGAGGCGAGGAGGAGGTCCGGGTTTTTTTTTGCGCGCGCGCGTGCGTTGCTGTGAGGGTGTGAGAGAGTGTGAGAGTGTGCTGTACCTCATCTGTGTGCGTGTGGTTTCGTTTTTTCTGCGGCTTTGCGGTTTTTGTGTGTGGACGGACGGTTCTTTTTGCTTGCAACAAAACAAGAGACAAAGGAAAGAGGGGCGAGAGGGTCACTGCGTCGTCGCGCGGGCGGAGCGCGCACGCCACACAAAATACGCACGCGCACCCGCGCCGCGCGCGCCTCGGCGCCCGCGCTGTCCTCACGAGCAGCCAGCCATGTCGACCCTTAAAGCCGCCCGGGCGGACAACATGGTGCGCGTTAGCCGTGCGCGCGGCGGGGCGGAGAGGGGGCCGGCGTCACGCATGCCTCTACCCTTGCCCTCCCAACCTGGTGGGACCGCCCGCACTCACACGCGCGCATCCCCCTCCCACACACACACCCCACATGTCAGTACTACCCGCCGTCCTTTGACCCGGCGCGCGGCTCGCTCAACACCCAGCAAGGCTCGCACCCGCTGCGCGGCCGGGCGTCCAAACTGAAGACGGAAGGCATTTTGACCGTGCGCTTTGAGCTGCCCTTCCCCGTCTGGTGCGGCGGGTGCGACCACCTCATGGCCAAGGGCGTCCGCTTCAACGCGGACAAGAAGACGGTCGGCCACTACCACTCCACGGCGGTCCTGGAATTCGCGATGGCCGCGCCGTGCTGTGGGCAGCGGCTCGTGATTCGGACCGACCCGGCGAGCGCTGAGTACGTCGTCGCACAGGGCGGCCGGCGCCGGATCGACCGATTCAGCGACCCGGCGGGCGACGGGACGGTGGAGCTGGCGACCGCGAGGGAAGTCGCGGCGGCGCGGGCCGACCCGCTCGCCCGGGCGGAAGCCGCGGCGGCTGACCGGCAAAAGGGCAAGGCGGCGGCGGGGAGGTTGGGCGCCCTCATCGCGGGGCGGGCCGCCCGGTCCGGCGCGGACGTGGCGGCGAACGCAGCTGCCCGGCGGGCGGCCCGGGCCCGGCGGGCGGGCGCGGCGGCCGCGGACGCGGACCGGGCGCGGATGGGCCTGCCGCCCTCCATCCGCCTGCCGACAGACGGCCCCGCCGACCGCGCGGCCGCGGCCGCGGCCTGGGCGGCCGCGGCTGGAGGCGGTGGGTCCAGGAAGCAGCCGGCCCAGCCCAGCCTGGCCCAGCGGGCGGCAGACGCGGCTAAACGCAGGCGCAAATAGAATGAGAGACGGGAAAAAAAAGTGTTAGAAGGGGCATGTTTTGAGTTTTTTTTTTAGTTTGCACTAGGTTTGTTTCACGGCCCGCACGCGCGCGAGGACCTCCCGCTCCCTCGCCCACGCCACGCCCGCCACGCCCGCCAGGGCCAGGCCGCCCACCGCAGCATGCGCCGCCGCCCGCGGCCAGAAGGACGGCGCGCCCGGCGCACACCGGCTCCCCAAGAAAAACGCGTCGGACGCGGTGCAGAGCACGGCAGCGACCCCCAGCGCGCCCAGCGTGCGGGCGTCGGGCAGGAGGGACCCCGGCCGCAGCCGCGGCGCGCGCCGGGCGCCCAACACCCGCCGCATCACCCCACCCGCGTACACGATGCGGGCCGCCATGGTCAGCGCGTCGGCGGCGACCAGGCCGACGGCGCCCGCGGTTTTTGCGCCCACCACGCCCAGGCCCGCGCCGACGGCCGCCAAAACCAACAACGCCACATTCCCCGCCGCCAGCTCAGCCGGCCCGCCGCGCGCGTGCGCAAAGGCTTCCAGCACGCCGTTCAGCGCCAGCAGGGCTGTGTACCCGGCGTACGCGCCCAGGGCGGACGGGGCTTGGGTGCCGCAGCCCCACTTGGCGCCGTACACCCCACGCACGGCCGCAAAGGCGTAGGGCGGGCCAAAGGCGGCGCCCAGCCCGCCGATGAGGGCCACACCCCGCACGAGGACGGACAGCAGCCGCGCGGCTTCGGACGCCGGGCCGGGCCGGGCAAAGGCCAGGAACGCCGCTTCCTCGACCGGCGCGAACAGCGTGCGGACGGCGAGCGACCCGACGTTGGCCGCCAGCCCATACGCGCCCTGGGCCTCGGGCGACGCCGCCGCCGCCAGGACGGCGCGGGAGCCTTCGCCCAGGACCAGCTTTTCCGCGGCTTGAAGGGTGAAGCCACGGCACAGCGAGAGCGTGGTCGGGTCGAGGAACAGGCGGGCGGGCGGAGGCGGCGGCGGCGGCCGGCGGGTCCCACCAGTGCGGCCGCGGCGCGGGCGCTGCTCCTCCTCCCGCCACGCGGCCAGGGCGTCCGGCGCAAAGGCGAGTGCATGCGCACCCAGGAACACCGCACCGTACGCGACCTGGCCCCAGGACAGGGCCAGGCCGGCGTCGAGGGGCGGCCAGGTGGAGGGCTTGGCCGCTGGACGCGGCAGCCACGACCGCCGTGTCGCCTGGCCGCCGCCCTGCCCAACCTTCCCCAGCAGCCACAGCGACAGCACGCCCCGCACCAGCGTCGCGAAGGCCTCCGCACCGACGCGCAGGCCAAAGCGCAGGCGCAAGGACGCCAGGACGGCCAAGGGTTCGGCGGCGAGCTCAATGAGGGCAGCGAGCGCCTGCAGCCTCAACGCAGCAGACGGCGCGCCGCCGCCGCGTTCCGCGACGGCCAGCACGCCCGCCGCGACGACCAGGCCGGCCGGCACGGCCAGGCCGGCCGTCGCCAAGACTTGGCGGGTGGGGAGGGCGGCGCGGGCGCCACCGGCCTGCTGGCCGGCTGTGAGGCAGCCGCGCCGCAGGCCCTCGCGGGCGAGGAGGAGGATGGTCGTGTTGACCAGGTGGAACTGGACGGCCGCCACTCCATACGCTGCGACGGACAAGCGGCGTGCGGTGATGAGGTTGAGGGCGAACGTGATGGCGCGCGTGGCGACTTGGGCGGCTGTTTTTTTTGGGTGGGTTTTGAGGAGAGGAGGTTGGAACGCGCGAGGGAGCGCGCGAGCGGGGGCCATGCGTCTGCGAAACACCGGGGTGCAAGCACTCACCCACGAGCCACTTCATCCCCTGGGCCAAGACCGTTGACCCGTCGGCTTCCGCCTGGGAGCGATGGGTGGGCGAGGAAGCGGCCGCCATGCTCGCCGTGCAGGAATTTTTTCTGTGAGCGGCGCGGGCTGCGACAGACAGAGCGCCTCTGAAGAGAGCAGACTGCTTTCAGGGGAGACCGAGCGCGGCCTGCCTTCGGTGCGCTTCACACTAGAAATCCAAAGCCCGTCCCGGCTTGAAACCCCGTCACCACACCATGGCGCCTTCTGAGTCAGTTCAGACCTTTGGTCGCAAGGTATGAGCCTGGAGCATCCGCCGAGCGTTTTTGAGCGCGCCGTGGAGACGGCCTCCTCTCCCCCCGCCCCCCGCCCGCGCCTGCTCGATTCGGCCTCCCTTTCGTCCCCACCGCCCTCACCTCTCCCTCCCTCCCTACCACCCAGAAAACCGCGGTCGCGGTCGCCTTTGTCAAGCGCGGCACCGGCCTGATCAAGCTCAATGGTGCGTGCTGGGTGTCTTGAGGCGGGGAAGGCGCGGCAAGCTTGCGCGCCGCGCCGCCGCCGCCGCCGGCTGCCGTCGGACGTGCACGAGGGGGCCGTGCCGACCATCACCGCGCCTGCCTCCCTGTTCTCCCTCTCCGGGCCGCGCCACTGATGCGGGAGCTACTCCCTCGCCTGTCTGCACCGGTGTCCCGACCCCACCACCCTCACCCGCCCACCCCCAAAAACCTCTCCCTCCCTGCCTCCACAGGCGCGCCGATTGACTTGATCCAGCCCCAGACCCTGCGCGCCAAGGTGGAGGAGCCCCTCCTCCTGCTGGGCAAGCAGCGCTTCGGCATCGTCGACATCCGTGTCCGGTGCAAGGGCGGCGGCCGCGTGGCCCAGATTTACGGTGCGTGGAGGGTGGGAGAGAGGGAACACGCGCCGGCCGCCTGCCTGGGCAGGGGCGTGCGGCGCGGCCAGGGCGGTTCGTGGGCCTGCCGCCCGCATCTGTGGATGGCCGACACGCCGGAGTATGAGACCTGGCGCGGCGCGTGGGCGTGGGAGGCCGTTCCTGCTGCTGGCGGTCGTCGGCGGGCAAGCCTTTGCGCCGGCGGCCCGATCGCTTCTCACGTTGTCTCACGTCTCTCCCACTCCCACCAACCACCTTTCATCCACAGCCATCCGCCAGGCCATCGCCAAGGGCCTGGTCGCCTTCTACCAGAAATGTGAGCTTGGGATGAGAGGGTTGGGCGTGGGCTGGCGCCGTGTGCTGCTGCTGGCGTGCGTGACGGGAGCCCAGTCCGCGCCTCACCTGCCGTTCCGCGCCCGGCCGCCCACCCCCCAACCATCCCTCTCACACTTACACGCCCTCCTCACACGCCTCTCACTCAACAGACGTCGACGAGGCCGCCAAGAAGGAGATCAAGGACTTGCTGGCGTCGTACGACCGCACGCTCCTGGTCGCCGACTCCCGCCGGTGCGAACCCAAGAAGTTTGGCGGCCACGGCGCGCGCGCGCGCTTCCAGAAATCCTACCGGTGAAGGGGTGGGGAAGCCAAGGCGGGCGGCGGGGAGGTTTCCTTTGCCGCTGCCTGTCTTTGTGTTTTTCTGTTCTTTGCTGGCAGGCCGTGAGAGAGTGTGTGCGTGGGGGGGTGAGAGAGGGGGGAAACTCTGTGTTAACCGGGGTGTGTTTCGGTGCGTTTTTCAACCTTGTTGGTCTCTCTAGCCTCGCTCCCTACACGCCGCCCGCCCTCTCTCTACCTCGCCCACGCGACGGCCGTCGTCGCATGCACGCGACAACGTGCATGTGCCAGTCCCTGCCCTTTGGCGGCGCGTCTCTACCTCGCCCACGGCGGCCGGTCGCCCAGCCACGCCCTCCCCCCACCCCCCACAACGGGCGGCGCCCACGCATCCGGGTCTGCGACCGTCCCTGCCGTCGCGGCCGCGACTTCGGGTGAGAGGGAACGAAACAGGGCCAGCACGCCCGGCGACAGCTTGCCCTGGGCCAGGACAGCAGACCAGAGGCGGAGGGCGACGTCGTCGGGCAAGCCGGCCAAGCCGTTGTCCGTGACGCTGCGAATGTGTTGGGCCAGGACGTAGAGAGCGAGGTTTTCCAGGCTCGGCGGGCCGGTGGGTTGGACCATCAGCTGCCGACCCTTCAGCCTCGCGGCCTGAATGTTCGAGGAGGCCGCGAGCTTGACCCGCAGTGCGGAGGGCCAGTGCCTCCGCCGAACGAAACCAAAAAAGGAAAACAGCAGAGTGGGCACGCAGACGCATGCCCCTCTTCCACTTCACCAAAAAAGAATGACGGGCGGCCTGGCCATCCGGCGGTGGGGCTTCGCACACGCGCGCCCGGGCGACGCCGCCGACCTCCCCTGCCGGTCAGCCTTGTTCTGCCTCGAGTCCGTGTCCCGCGCAAGCTGTGACGGTCGGACGCATGCGCTGGAATTGACCCTCCTCGCTGACGGGGGAGGCGCCGGCGTCCAGCCATTTGCAAACGGCGGGGGCGGCGGCGCCCAGTCGCCCGTCGCCATCCCACACGCCCGCCCGGCCTGGGTGGCCCAGTTCACGGTCGGCGATCTGACAGAGGACCAGGTGTGTGTCGGAGAGGAGAGGGGGAGAGAGAGAGTGCAGCGCTCTTTTTTTTTTCCATCCCAACCTAGCCGCACCTTACAAAAAAAAACGCACGCCCGTCACCACGCACAGGACAACTTCACGATCGACCCGGCCGCCCTGCTAACCTGGCTGGCCCACGACCCGCCCGTGTGGCTGTGCGGCGGCGGCGCCGACGGGGCTCCGGCCCTGGCCGCCACGTACACCATTCCAGGCGCCGCGGCCGCGGCCGCGACCATCGTCCTGCCACCGCGCCGCGTGCCGGGCGTGCCGCCGCCCCGCCTCCTGGTCGACCCGGAGCGTGGCGAGGTCGTGGAGGCGGTGATGATGCGGTGCGCGCGCGAGGGCGCGGCGGCGGCGGAGGAGGCGCGCGCGCTGCGGCGGCGCGAGGCGGAGCGCGAAGCCGCGGCCGCAGCCGCGGCGGCGCAGCGCGCGCTGGAGGACGCGGCCAAGGCGGCCGCTGCGGCTGCCGCCGTGCAGCAGCAGCTGGAGTCCCAGCGGGCGACGGCAGCGCCCGCGGAGGCGACGCCGGCGTCGGCCGGGCGGGTGCGGGCGCGCGAGGGTGAGGGAGAGGCCGGTGGTGGAGGCGGAGGCTCGCCCGCTGATGGAGCCAGTCCTGACGGGGGGCCGACCCCCAAACGCGCGCGGGCGGGCGAGGAGCCCAGCCCGGCCGGCGGTGCCGCCTCGGTGCCGCCCCCGCCCGGCGCGCTGCCCACGCCGTCGGGCGCGCTCCTGGGCGGCGGGCGCTCGCCCTTCCCCTCGCCGCAGCAGGGAGAGGAGCGGGCCGTCCAGGAAGGCGGCGGAGCGGGAGAGCTCAAGCCGCCGCCCGCGCCGCCGTCGCCTGTCGGTGCGGGCCTGGCGGGCGTGGCGGCAGCGGAGGGTGGGGGTGGTGGGCCGGCGCCTCCACCACCGCCCGCCCGGCCGCGGCGGCGCGTCGCGGCCGGGCCGAAGTTTGTGCGGCGGGCGGGCGCGGCGGTGGGCGGGCCGCGGGCGGGGCGGCCGGCCGTGTGAATGGACACTCTCCCCGGGTGTGGGTTGCCAGGCCGCACACCGCCGACGACGCGGCACAGCGGCGCGGGCCCCAAAGCGGGCCGCGCGTCGCGCCCGCCCCCCGGGGGAGGGAGGACCCACACCCCTCTGGCGCCCGGACTGACATGGGCTCGTCCCTGTCCACCCAGGGTGGCCGCCGCGTGCGTGGTGCGGCCAAGCGGGAGGGCGGGGGCGTCGATTCGGCGCCGGCGCCGTCGGCCGTACCCTCGCCGCCGCCGCCGCCGCCACCACCACCACCACCACACACCACCGCCGCCCTGCATGACCGGTCCGACTCCTCTGCCTCCGCCGGCCACTCCGGCCGGGTGGGGTCACTGGCGGGGCTGCTGGGCCTGGTGGACGACGGCCCGGTCTGCCCGGCGGACGCCAAGATTGGTAAGAGAGTTCCGAGGCGGGGGGCGGAGGAGGAGGAGGGGGCGTGGGATTCCACCCACCCCCAGCGCGCCGCCCCCTCGCTCGCGCCCCGGGATGACTCACGCCCCGCCCGCCGCCCCCGCCCACACCACCAACCCAGACCACATCCTGGGCCTGGCCACCGCCCTCTTGAAGCTCCCTGTCGCGGCAGCCCTGGACGGTGGACCCGCCGCGAGTGCGGGCGGCGCCAGCCCGGCGTGTGGGGCATGGCTGGCGGCCGCGGCCGCGACGCCGGCGCTCCGACGGTTGCTCTCGCAGCGGGCGACGGCGGCGGCGGCCGCGCCGACCGGCCTGGCCCTGACCATCCCGGACGTGCACGATGCATCCAACGCACCCGCTGCCGCCCTCGTCGCCGCGGCGGGCCCGCCCCCACCCTGCCTGGCCGGCCTGGGCGCGGCGTCCGTCGTGTGCGGCGACAGTGGGAAGGCCGTCGGGGCTCTGCTCGTCGCCATGCCGCCCGGCTCGCCCCCGCCGTCCTTGCCGCCCGGCGCCCTGGCGTCCATTGGTGCCATGCTGGCCCGGGAAGCGGCGGCGGCGGGCGCCGCGGCGGGCGCGCGCGCTGTCGGGGCTGGGCTGCTGGCGGCCGCGGACGGGGGCGGCGCGCCCTACCTCGTCGTGCAGGTCACGCCCGGCGCCCGGTCGTGTTCGTCGTCGTCGTCGTCGTCGTCTTCCTCTCCTTCCACCTGGACCATTGTGCATGCCAGCGGGGCGGCCGCGAGCGTGCTGGGCCTGCCGGTCTCGGCCCTGGTCGGCGCCCCGTTTTGGGCGGCGTTTTCGCGGGTGGGTGCGGCCTCCAGCAGCGCCGCGGGGCCGGACGCAGCCAGTGCGTCCGCCGCGGCCGCCGGCGCCGCCTTCACGCTGCGCGGCCTGACGCCGGCACCGCCCGCAGACTGCTGCTGCGCGGCGAGCCGCCCCCGCCCGCTCGTCACCCTCAGCTTCCGCCCGGCGGCGGGCGTGGCGGGCGCGACCGCGCCGGTGGGCGGCGAGGGTGAGCCGCCCAGCCCGCCACCGCCCCCACCCACCACCCCTGCCTCACCCGCCCGCCTGTTTTTCGTGGCGGTGCAGGCCATGCACGGTGACGTGGCCGGCGTCCTGGAGGCGCCCGCCGACGGGGATGGAGAGGTGGAGACGGCTGCCCTGGCCGCGGCGGCCGCGGGCGCGGCCGCCACCGGCGGCCGCGCCACACCCGGCGCGCCGCCCGCCACGCGCCCGCCCTTCCCCAACCTGACGTTGGGTCCCCTCTTAGGCGCGGGCGCGTACGGCCGCGTCTACCGCGGGACGTGGGCGGTGGACGGCGGCGAGGGCGGGAGCGTGCCCGTCGCGGTCAAGGTTGTCGACTCGCGGCGCGTCGCGCGCGCCGCGGACGAACCGTCCACCCCTCTGGAAGCGGCGGCCGCCGCGGCCGCGGCGGCCGGGTGCCGGCACGTCGTCGCCTGCTTGGCCCACGCCGACGTCCCCGGCCCAGCCGTCCCCGGCGGCGGCGGCGAGACGTGGCTGGTGCTCGAATTTTGCGATGGCGGGTCGCTGGGCGAAGCGATCGACGCCGGGCTCTTTGGCCGGCGCGACGAAGGCGGCGACGAAGTCGGCGGCGGCGGCGGTGGCGCCACCGCCTACGCGACCATTGCCCGCACGGCGGCCGACATTGCGTCGGCGCTGGCGGCCTTGCACGGCGCGGGCATCGCGCACGGCGACCTGGCGGCCGGGAATGTGCTGCTGGCGACGAGTGCAGGGGGTAGGGGTGGGGGTGGCGGTGCACGCGGCGGCGACAGCGACGGCGCCCCGCCCGACCCGCGCGGCTGGGTCGCCAAAGTCACGGACTTTGGCCTGGCCGCCACCTCGGCTGGCGTGAGCCCGCCGCCCCCAGCAGGCGGCGGCGGCGCCCCGCCGCTGGGCACGGTGCCGTACATCCCGCCAGAGCGGCTGGCCCCGCCCCCGCCCGGCGCGGCCGGCCCGCCCCCGCCCACCCCCGCCGCCGACGTGTACGCGCTCGGCGCCCTGACCTGGGGCATGCTGGCCGGCAAGCGCCCCTGGGCGGGCGCGCCCCGGGCCCAGGTCATGCACGCCGTCGGCGTGGCGGGCGCGGGGTTGGGGCCCCCGCCCGGCGCGGCGCGCGCGCCGCGCGCCCTCCTCGACGTCGTCGCCGCCTGCCTGTCCCGCGACCCGGACGACAGGCCTCCTGCTGCGGCGGTCCAGGCCGCCCTGACAGCGGCCCTGGCGACGGGGCGGGTGCGGGATGAATGAGATGTTCCCTCGCTCTGTCCAGCCTGCGCTGGAAGGTGGGAGCGCTGCTTTGCCCCGCACCAAATTTTATCGTGAGAGGGACTTCTTTTTTCCTTTATATTTTGGGGGAATGATGCTGCCGCCGCTGCCATTGCTTGGCGCGCGTGGCGCACTGGGGTGAGATTTGCGAAGTCCCGTGCAAACATGAAACACAGTGGAGAAAAACGGCGGTGAGGGGGGCGGGGTTGCTCGAGCACCATCCACACTCCCTCATTTATTCCCACACGTGTCCGCTGCCCTCGCCAGGGCGCGGGCGCCTGTTTCGTCGCCCTCGCCAGGCGGGTGCTGGCGCCAGCCATGCCCTCCATCACAAATGTGGGCGGCTCCCTCACGTCCGCCGTCGCTTTGACAGCGCTCGCCACCGCCGTCCGCGCCCTGCGCGGCGCGGCCGCTGCGCGGGCCGCCCGCCGCCGCGCCAGGGCCGCCCGCGCCGGCGGCGGCGGGCCGCCCAAGGTCGGGCGACACTACGCGCCCCTGTCGCCGACGGCGTTACGCATGCTGGTGAGCGTCTTCGGAGAGGCCTCCACGACCGAAAAAAGAAAACGCATGCCGCGTTTTTGTGCTTGCGCAACCATCATCCATTTACCCCACCCCATCCACCCTCTCCAACCCAAACAACCAGGTCGACACGGAACCCTTTCCCTTTTCCATCATTGACGTCCGGTCGCCCGAAGAAGCGGCCGCCGACCCGCTGCCGTCCGACCTGGCGTCCGCGGCCGGCGGAGCGGTGCGCCTGGCCCCCGACGCGGTGGGCGCGGCCCTGGCGGCCGTCGCGGCCGCGCCCGTCCTCCCGCCCGGGCCTGCGCCTGCCATGCCCGCCTCCCTGCCGCCGCCGCCGTCGCCGCGGCGGGCCATGTCGCCCGCACCCAGCTCGGGACCGTGGGCTGCGCCCCGGCCCAGCAGGGACGGTGGAGGCGGAGGGGATGAGACGCCGCGCGCGGCGCCGGCGACGCCGCCGTCTGCGGCGCCGCCGCCGCCGCCGGCGGCGACGGGCCCCGTCCCGCCCTCGCGCGACAGCCTCCTCGTCTTCATCGGCGCGTCGCCCGCCGACCCGCGCCCGTTGGCGGCTGTGGTGGCAGCTGCCGCGGCTGGATACCACGTGTCCGCGACGCTGGAGGGCGGCCTGCCCGCGTACGCGGCCGCGGCCGCGCCCGGTGGCGGCGGCGGCGGCGGGCGGTGGAGCGGCGAGAGCGGCGGCGGCGGTGGCGGCACCGCCACCCCGTCCCTCGGCTCCATCTCCCGGGATGCCCTGGCCCTCGCCCTCGCCGCCGCGCCCTTCCCCCCGCCGTCCGAGGGCGGCGGCAGCACCGGCGGCGGCGGCGGCGCGCCCCCGCCGCCGGCGCCGAGGCTGTGGGTGATCGACGTGCGGCGGCCGGACGAGGCGGCCCTGTACGGCCGCATCCCGGGCTCGCTCCCCATCCCCGCCCCGCTCCTGCCCGCGGCCGCCCGCGCGTCCGAAGACGCGTGGGCGGCCCGGCACGGGTGCTCCCGCCCGGGCCCGGCCGACCCGGTCGTCCTCGTCTCGCGCGGCGCGCGGCGCGCGGCCTGGGCCGCCCAAGCGGGGGCGGACGCCGGGTGGGGGCGCACGCTCGTCTTCCGGCCGGGCGTGTGCGGGTGGAGAGGGGCGGGAGCGGCGGCTCCCGCGGCGTACGCGGCGTACGCGGCGGGCGGGCCGCCGCCGGAACCGTGGGACGACCCGGCGAGCGGCGGTGGTGGAGGTGGCGGGCGTGGCGCGGCCAAGCAGCGGTCGCCGCTGCCCGTGGATGGGGCTGCGGGCGCGGCGGAGCTGGAGGCGTTGGGGTTGGGTGGGTTAGCAAGGGCGGCCGTTGCCGCGATTGGTGGGGGTGCCGGGTAGTTTTTTCTGTAGGGCTGCAGGACGGCCGTGGACGGGAAAAAAAAGTCCCAGGGGAGACGGAGCGGGTTGGCCATGCCAGGCCACACCTCTTTCTTTCGAGTGGCCCTCAAACAAACAAAAGGCCGCCCGCCCTCGCGTCCTCCCTCTTCCGACGCGCTTCCCCTCCCCTGCAGGGCGCACGCGTGCTCTCCGCAGGTGCGTCGCGTTTCCAGGGCGTGCAAGGCGCCGCGGGCCCTCGGTCTGTGCTTCACGGGGGGCGGTCCACGAAATGGCCCGCCCCCTCGCTCTCCCTCTCTCGGGGCACAGCCTGCGCGCCACACACGCCCTGCCGCCGCCCGCCCGGGGGATGGGCTGAACGACGCGCCGTGCGGGCAACCATCAGGGCGTTTGGACCGCCCGACCGCACGCACGCTGGCCCCAGGCGGACGGTTTCCTTCCTTCCGCCCCCGACCAAAACCCTGTCCGCCGCATTCCTCCCGTCCTCCCGCCCGCGGCCCTCACCGACTCTGCTCTTCCCTCCACCCAACCTCACTGACAGGGGCACGACCGCGTCCACAGCACCTCGTCGCGTGAAGGGAGGGCCCGCGTGCGCGAGCGACCCGCCTCTCCCGGCACGGGAAAGACCAGGCTCCCGCGCGCCGGGCGCTGTCGACTGCACACCGACCACCCCCACCTTCCCTCCTCCTCTGTTCACCTCTTCCATGGGCAAGCTCGTCACCAAACGCGGCGGCGCGGGGCGGGGCGGGTCCGCGTCCGGCCGCCACTTCACGTCGGGCTATCCGTACGCGTCCTCGGCGGCCCGGGCGCAAGCGGCCGCCGCCGCCGCGGCTGCCGCCGGAACCGGCTCGGCGCTTGCCATCCCGCGCCCGCCGCCGCCCCCGTCCGCCGCCTCGGTCCGCCGCACCGGCTCCGCCGCCTCCCTGGGCGCGGGGACGACCGTCGTGACCACCACCACCGTCGGCATTTCCGTCACGGAGACGACGACGGCGACGACGACGACGACGACGGCGGGCGGTCCGCCGCCCGCTGGCTTTGATTGGGCGGCGGCCGCGATGGGTGGCCCGTACTCAAGCGGCGGCGGCTCCTACACTTTCTACCGGCCGTCCTCGCCTTACCACCCGTACTACGCCCACCACTTCCGCCGCCTGAAACGCCTGGACTTTGTGGCGTCGTGCGGCGCCGACTTGGCGGCCATGGCGGCGGCGGCGTACCGGGCGGGCCGCGCGCTCTGGCCCGCCCTGCTGGCCCAGCCCCTCGCCTTTGTGGAGGGCCGGGTCGCGTCCGCCGCCGCCCCGCTCCTCGCCGGTGCGGCGTACCGCGCCGAACGCCTCCTGGAACTGGCGGACGCCCAGGTGGACGGCGTCGTCGCGGCCCTGGGCCGGGTGGGCGAGGCCGCCCTGCCCGCGCCGCTGTTCAGAGCCGTGGGCGGCGGCCCGGCCCGGCCCGCGCTGCCGGCGCCGGCGCCCGGCGGTGGCCCGCTCGACCTGTCCGCCATGTTTGCCCTGCCCCAGACCACGGCGGCGGCGCAAGCGTCCCCCGCCCCGTCGTCCACGCCGCACCTGCGCCTGGCGGCGCTCTCCGGCGCGGCGCGCGCGCTCTACCTGGACCAGGTGCGCGGCGCGGCCGAAGCCGTCAAAGCCGTGTCGGGCGCGCCCGCGTCCGCCCGGGCGGCGGCGGACGCGGTCGTCGACTTGCTGGCCGCCGCCTTTGCGACGACGGCGCCCGGGACGGGTGCCGGCGGCGGAGGCGGCGGCGGCGGCGGCGCGGCGCCGTCGCCGGAGGAGGCGGACGAAGCGCTCGCGCGCGTGGCCGACGCCTTTGCGGCGCTCCTCGCCACGCCCGCCGTCGCGGCCCTCCTCGCCGGCCCGGCGGGCGGCCTCCTGGCCGGCCCGCCCGCCCGGTACGCCCGGGACAAGTACCTGGAAGCCCACGGCGCCCTGGTCGGCAGCGTCGGCTACGAGCGCGCCCTGTCCGCGGCGGCCGCGGTCCTGGGCCGGCTCCAGGGCTCGGGCGTGTACCGCGCGGCCGCCGCGCGCCTGTCCCCCCTGGCCGAACCGTACTTGGGCCGGGTCGCCCGCACCCCTGCCGCCCGGGCGGTCGTCCAGCACCTGCGCCCGACGGGCGGAGCCGGCGGGCGGGGGGGCGGCGCTGAGGCGGCGGCCTGCCCGCCGCGCGGGCGGGCCGAGACGCCGCCCGCGCCGCCGGCCGCGCAGTGCGCTGCCGCCCGTGGATGAGAGACGACGTCAGCCCTTTTTTTTCTTTAGAGTGAGTGAGATGATCGAACAAGCCAAAATGACAGATTTGAGAGGAGTGTGCGCGCGTGCGATTTTTTTTTATCCTTGAGCCAGCCGAGAGAGAGGGTGAGACACCTGGCCCCGGAACGACAGCGGGCGGGCGAGAGAGAGTGAGTGAGTGAGAAACCGAGCGACAATCCCACAACCAAACTTTTTTCACCGAACACAACACAAGGACCGCTGATCGACCCCATCCTGCACGGGGGGCGGGCGGTCGTGCGTGTAATAACAGCCAACAAAACCACGAACCCGAAAATATGGAGGCGTGTGAGACGTATGAGAGACAAACGCGCGCGAGAGGTTGGGATCAACGCTCAGTGTTTTGAATAAAAACGTGCGTTTCGGAGCGTGCGCAGGCCACGCCTCCGCCCGCACACACACTCTCGCCCACAAGAGGATGTCCTCCGACTCGGGTGCCCTCCCCCCGCTGGGCGGCGGGTCCGCGCCACGCCGCCTGCGGCGGTTGCGCAAAGCCGGAGCAACGCCAACGACAGCCGGCAAAGTCGCGGCCGCCGGGACGCCAGGCGACGCCGCCGCAGCCCTTGCGCCCGCCCCAGGCGGTGTCCGACCCCCCACCGCATCTATGGACGTGGAGCGTGCGGGGTCTGGTGACCCTGCTTCTCGCCACACCGCCGGCATGCGGTCCGCGTCGCCGCCGACCGATGCCGCGCCGCGCGACTCGTCCGTTCCACTCTCGTCCGGGGGCGCGACCGCTCGCCGCGCCCGCGGCGCCACGGCCGACTACTGGGACGAGGAGGATGAGCTGGTGGAGGAACTGGAGCGCGGCGCGGCCCGCGCGGCCAGCCCGACGGAAGACGAGGCCGGCGCAGCGGTTGCCGCACCCGACGCACCTCCAGCGGCCGAAGAAGTCGAAGCGGCCGAGGACTCCACGTCGAACGACGACGCTGAATACAGCGAGTATAGCGACGACGAGTCCGGATCCATGCAGCTAGACGACCTGCACGCGGAGACGGCCCGCCTGCTGCGGGGTGAGTTGGTTTTTCTGTTGTTGGTGGGGAGCGCGGCCGGGCGGATGGAAAACGGCTCTCTCACCCACTCTCTCACGCCCCCGCCGCCACCATCCACTCGTCAACAAAACAGAGACCGCCCGCACCGACCGCCTGGGCAAGGGCGCGGCCCTTCCGTCCGCCCAGCCCATGGACGGCCTGCTGGCCCGGCTCAAACAGCGCCGGGCGGCGGCCGTGGCTGCGCCCGCGCCCGCGCCGCCACCCGCGACGGCGGTGCGCACCGTGGCAGCCTTGGCGGCCGTGCGCGGGCCCGGCGGCGGCAGCGCGTCCAAGGCGGCGCCCATCGACTTTGATGCGGCCATTGACGCGGCCCTGGGCGCGGAAGACGCGGGCGGCGAGGACGGCGGCTTAGTGGTGGTCGAGGAGGAGGGCGTGGAGGCGGAGGGCGCGAGCAGCGGGGAGGAGGGCGAAGACGGGGAAGGGCAGCCCTCCTCCGCCGACGACGGCGCGGACGGCGACGCTGAAGACGACGACGGCGCGTCCGCCGCTCGCCGGGCGGCTAAGAAGGAGCGCCGCCGGCGCCGCCGCCAGAAAGCCAAGGCCGCGGCGGAGGTGGAAGGAGAGACGGACGCGCCGCCGGCAGACGCGCCGCCGGCAGACGCCGACGCCGCTAAAAAAGCGCCGCTAGCCGCCGTGCCCATGAAGCCGCGTCGCAGCCTGCTGAGCTGCATGCGTGTCCGGCCGGAGGAAGAAGGCGGCGGAGGCGTGCTGTCGTCGTCGTCGTCCGGTGAGGAAGAGGACGGCTCGCCCTCTCCTGGCGCCGCCGTGCGCGCGGCGTCCACCGGGTCCGCCGACGGAGACGACGCCTCCACGCCCTCGGACTCCGGCACCGCCTCTTCTGGCGACGCGTCCGACTCCGAAGAATCTGAGGAAGACGAGGAGGACACCCCGCCCCCCTCGCCCGGCGCATTAGAGGCAGCGCGCCTGGCCGAGCTCGCGGCCGCGCGGGAAATCCTGCTCGACCGCCCGCGCGGCGGTGGCAAAGGCTCCCGCCGCCGCGCGCCCAAAGCCCTGGTCCTGGGCCCGGACGGCGTGCCCACGGGTGCCGTCCCGCTCGTCGAAGACGAAGCCGAAATGTCCGAGGACGGCGGCCACTCGGACGACGGCGACGGCGGGCGGGACGACGACGCGGACGCCGTCCTCGCGGACCTGATCGGCGGGGAAGCCGAGAAGGCGGGCGACGCGGAAGCGCGCGCCTCGCTGCACGCGGCCTGGGAAGCCGACCAGGCGGACGCTGCCTTGCAAGCCGTCCTGGACGGCGTCAAGCGCGGCTTCCGGCGCCGGAAACGGGGCGCCCTGGACGACGACGACGACAGCGACGGCGAGGGCGCGCGCGCGCGCCGCGCCGCGCGCCGCCGCGCCGGCGACGACAGCGGGTCCGACCGCCCCACTTCCTCCTCTGAACTGACGGAAGAGGATGACGACGACGACGACGGCGCCATGTCCGACGGCGGCTTTGGCGGCGGCGGAAACGGCGGCGACCCGTTCGCCAACCTCGACGCGCTGCCCGCCGACGCGCGCGACGAGCTGCTGGCGCTGCGCCGCCGGGCGCTGCTCGAACGCCGCATGGCCGGCGCTGGGGGTGGGGACGCCCAGCCCGCGCTCGCCCGTGGGTCCAGCGATCCCGCCGCCCCGCCGGCGCCCTCCTTCCTGCTGGACGGCCCCGCCCGGGCCATGCTCGGCCTGCTGTCGCGCGCGCAGTCGGCGCCGCTGGGGCCTGGCAGCGGGAAAGGCGGCGGCCCGTCCGCTCCCGCCCACCCAGCCTCTTCCCGCCTGCCAGGATCGTTCGGTGCGGAGCTGACCAATGCGCCGGGCGGGAGTGGTGCGGGCGGCCTGCTGGCGGCTCCCCGGCCGTCGTTCCTGGGCCGGGCGGCGGGCGTGCCCGGCGGTGCGGGCGGCGCGTCCAACCCTGGCGGCACGCGCGCGGGTTTTTCCCGCCCGGGCGCGGGCGCGGGCGGCGGAGCGGGAGGCGGAAAGTCGTTCGTGTTCGGCACGGGCGCCGGCGCGGGCGAGGGCTCCCTGTCGGCCCAACCGCCCGCGGACGGTGGCCGCGTGGACGGCCCGACCTCCTTTGCCGGCCTGGGCTCGGCCGTCGCGGCCGCCGGCCGCGCTGGTCCGGGTGTCGGTCGCGCGGGTTCGGGCCTGCTGTCCCTGCTGTCCAGTAAAAGCAGTAAAAAGGGCTCCGGCGGCGCGCTGGACGCGGAGGGTGCGGCCCGCCTGCGGACGGTCGTCGCCCGGCCGGGTGGCGGGAGCGGTGTGTGACATGTATGACATGTGGGGATGGGAGAGACGGGATGGAACACACAAAGAAAAAACGCGCGGACGCTTTCACTCTTTTCTACTCTCGACCCCCTCTCTCTCTCTCTCTCCCTCCCTCCCTCGCATTTCACCAGTACCCGCCGCCGTAGCTGTTTTCGCCCGCCATCTTCTCAAAAGCCGTCCACGTCCCGCACAGCACGCCCACCGCCGCGACTTGCAACGCAGCCGCCAGGCCCGGCACCTTGCCCGCGTGCCACAGAGTGCACACAATCCCGGCCGCTGCCGTCGTCGAAAACCCAGACAGCCAGCGCGCGAAACCCGGCGCGCTCTCCGCAAAGAAGAGGGACGGCATCGGCCACAGCAGGTAGGCGCACGCCGTCAGGAGGGGCCAGAAATTCGCGTAGCAGGCGGCGCCCTGGAGGAGCAGGCCCAGGGACAGGGACAGGGCCAGGGCGAAGAGGACTGTCATTTTTACAGGGAGGCGGGTGTCGGGCGGGGCGCGGGCGCTGGTGAGAGGAGGAAGCGGGATGGGAGAACAGGCGGAGGCGGAGCGCCGCACGCGCCGCACGCCGCGAGCGAGCGCAAGAGCGAGACACGCGCGCCTCTGCCTCCTGCCCTCCGTCGCCCGCACACGCGCGCACATGCCACCCACGCACCGCGGATGTCGCTGATAGCCATGGCGGGCTGCGACGTGTGGCCCCGTGTGCGAGGCGCAAGAGAAAAGAAAAATAGAGGAGTGTTTTGCATCTTGTCCGTCTTTTCACTTTTTTTTATTGTTCTTTCCGTCCCGCCCGCGCCTTCATCCCCTTCCCACCATGAAGGCCGGCACGCTGCAAATCGTGTGGCATGCCAAGGATCCGGTCTACTCCCTGGACTTTCACCCGTCCGGCCTGCTGGCGACGGCGGGCGGCGACAAGGAAATCAAGGTGCGAAATGCGGCGCGTCGAGACACAGAGGGGGGTGCGATGAGGCGGTTCGGCCGACCGTACGGGCGTGCCCACACGTGCCTGGGTGTGATGATGCGAGTGCTGCGCCCGCCCGGCCGGCCGGGAGGGAGGGCTGACGGCGTGCGCGTGCGTGCGACGCCCCACGCGCGCCCGCGCGCGCCCGCACGACCCGCCGTCGCTCCCTGCTTTCAAACCTCGCAGCGACTGCGGGCCTTTCTCTCCGCCCGCGCACTCACGCCCATCCCACCCACCCACGACAACAGATATGGCGCCTGGTCTCGTCCCCGGACGGCACCCCGCGCGTCGACCTGGTCGCCGAACTCCAAGGCCACGCCCGGTCCGTAAACTGCGTGCGGTGGGCGCCGACAGCGGGCGGCGGGCCCGACGGCCCTGGCGGCGCCACTTTGGTCTCGGCGGGCGACGGCGGCGAGGTGTTCCTGTGGCGGTGCGCTGAGCTGCCGGCGGCGGACGGTGGGGAGGGCGGCGGACCGGCCGCGACGCCGGCCGCGGCCGGCGCGGCCCCGGACCCGTTCGGTGCCAACACCCGCTGGCGGGCGGTCGCTTCCTTGCGCGGCCACTCCGACGACGTCTTCGACGTGGCCTGGGCGCCCGACGGGTCCGCCCTCGCCACGGCCTCCCTGGAAAACCTGGCGATTCTGTGGGAGGTGCCGCACAGCAACGCGCCGCCATCTGAACAACCCAAGTCCCGCGCCCGCTTGGGCGACCACCGCCACTACGTCCAGGGCGTGGCCTGGGACCCGGCGGGCGTGTACGCGGCGACGCAGTCCGCGGACCGGAGTGTGCGGGTGTACGGGCCCGCGGGTGGGCGGGCCGTGGGCGGTGGCAAGAAAAAAGGCAAGGGGCACAGCGCGCACGCCGCGGTCGCCGACCGGCTCAAGGACCTGGTCTGCGTGGCCACCCTGGCCCGCCGCCCGCCGCGGGAGGGCGAGGCGCCGGCCGCTGCTGCTGCCGCTCCTGCCGCTGAGGGTGGTGCCGCCGCGCAGGCCGCCCCCCGCTCCCTGCCGCTGTTCGCGGACGAGCAGCTGCCCACATTCTTCCGGCGCCTGGCCTGGTCGCCCGACGGGTCGGTGCTCGCCGTGCCCGCGGGGCTGCTCCGCCCGGGCGGGGGCGGCTCCGGCGCGTCCGCCGCGCCCGTCCATGCCGCCTACCTGTACGCGCGTGGCCACTGGGCCAGCCCGGCCATCGCCCTGCCGTCCGCCCGGCCCGTCGTCGCCGTCCGCTTCTGCCCCGTCCTGTTTGAAAAGGCGGCGAACACGGAGGGTGAGCCCGGCGCGCCCGCCCCGATGGAGGAAGACAACGGCGGCGCGCCGGAGAAAGCGGCGTCCACCTGGCCCTTTGAGTCCCTGCCGTACCGCATGGTCTACGCGCTGGCCACCCTGGACGGCGTCGCCCTGTACGACACGGCGTCCCCACGCCCGCTCGCCTTCCTGGGCGGCCTGCACCCGGCGCCCATCACTGACCTGGCCTGGGCCTGCGACGGCTCGTCGCTGGCCGTCTCCTCGTACGACTCCTACTGCTCCGTCGCGACGTTCGAGCCGGGCGAGCTGGGCGCTCCACTGCCGCGGGAGGCTGTGCCGGCGCACGTGGCGGCCCGGGTGGCGGCGGCCGCCAAGGCCGGCGCGCCGCCGCCGCAGCCGCCCACGCCTGCCAGTGCTGCGGCGTCGGCCCGCCCCGCCGCCGCGCCCGTGCCGCCGCCGCCGCGTTTCGACGGCGGGTCGGCCGTCAAGCGCATCCAGCCGTCGCCCATTGGGCCCGGCGTTGGTGGTGCGGCGGCGGCGGCGCCCGGCCCGCGGCGGGTGGTGCCCGAACCCGTCGGCGGGCCACCTGGCGGCGGCCTGCCACCGCCGGGCCCGTCCCGCCGCATCATCCCCGACGCCGTCGGCGCTCCGGCCGCGCCCTCCCCGCGCCGCATCGTGCCCGAACCGGTCAGCGGCGACGGTGGCGGCGCCGCCGCTTCCGCGGGCCCGACCCCGCGGCGGATCGCGCCCACGCCCGTGGGCAGTGCACCGCCCACTGCTACTCCAGGGCCGGCCGACGCGGCCGTCACCATCTCCGCACCCGCGCCGCCGCCGTCTGCCGAGAAAGCTGGCGCCGCGCCAGCTCCCACTGGTGGCCTGTTCCCGGCGGGCGGCATCGCCGCTCTGGCGGCCCAGGCGGGCGCGGCGGCGGCCGCCGCGAAAGCGAAGAAGTGAGGTGGGTGGGGGGTGCGTGGGGGTCGAGGTGAAAAAAACGACAAGGAGACGAAGCATCACAGCTCCATTCCCGCACACAAGACGCCAAATGCGCACGGGCGCGGCACGCCGGACGTACGCGCCCACTGCCGCAGCCGCAGCTGGCCGGGCCTCATCCACGCGCCCGCTCCACCCCGCGCGCCCGACCAATCGGCCGCACGCGCTCTCCCTCCTCCCGCACCGCCGTCGCCACCAGCCTCCATCCATGGGCTTCCCCACCACCAGGGGCCCAGACCCACTGGCCGCTGGATCAGGGGAGCGCTCCGTGACGGAGCTGGTCATTTTACTCCGCGCGGGCCGGGAAAGCGAGAGCGACGACGGCGACGACCACCCCGGCAGCAGCGGCCCACCACACACGATGGACGAGCTCGTCGACAAGCTGTGGTCGGCCCAATACTTGGCGCCCGGCGCCCTATGCGCGTTCGCAGGAGACGCAGAAGCGCTACCTGGAGGTGGTGGCCTGCCACCGCCCACAGCAACGCACGCGCTGTCCCTGCGCTTTGGCAGCGCGCCGCCCGCGTCGTCGTTTGTCGCGCACCCAGCCTTCTCCGGCCCGGCCGCGTCCGCGCTCGCGTCCGGCCTGTTGTCGTCCCCACCAGTCATCCTGGCCTTTGACTCGCGCGCACCGGACGACCTGGAACCCTTGTTCAGGCGGGGGGCGGAGTGGGAGGAGGGCGTGGACGTGTGCCTCGCGTTTGGCGGCGTGGCTTCTCCAGGCCCCGACGCGCCGTCCGCGGACGCCTACCTCTCCGACCTGGCGGCCTTGGCCGAATCCTCGCTGGCTGGAGCTCTGCAAGCCTGCCCGGGACGCCTGGTGACTCCGCCCAGCTCGACTCCCGCCGGGTGGACGCATGCGCTGCTGGCCCGGTTTGCCCGCCCGGCCCAGGCGGCTGCTTTCTTAGCGCTGCCGCCGCTGGTGGCCGCGGCCGACGCGGCGTCCGCGGCGGCGGCGGGGTCGCCGCTCGTCTTGACGGCCGTAGAAGCGTGGAGCATTGCGCCCGCGGCAGGAGGGAATCAGGGCCCGCCGCCCGTGGGCGCGCCGCGGTGATTTTTTTGTAAACAGTTTTTTTTTCGTTGTCGTTCGTTGTTTCTCACCCTCCACTCCCGCCTCCACCCCGCCACCGCAGCCCGCCGCCACTGCCCTCCCACCGCGCGTCAGGCACGCCAGCAGCGGGGATGGTGTCGCCCTCCGGCCCGCCGTCCAGGCTGTCCACAAACTCGTCGGAGGAGGCGCTGGCACGGCCGCTGTCGCCGCCGCCATCCATTCCGCCCGCTTCGCCCTCGCTCTCCGATGACGAGCTCGAGATGACGACGGAGGGCGGCGGGCGCGGCGCCGCCGCCGCCCAGTCGTCCTCTTCCGTGGGGTAGTCCCGCCCAGGCGTGGCGGCTCCCGACGGCAGCTCTTGGACGGACAGGCCGCCGTCCTCCTCTCCTTCCTCTCCGCCTTCGTCGCTCGCGCCACCCCACAGCCACCCGCGGGACGACAGCACCCACCCCAGCGCACACAGCGCCGCCGCCGCGCCGCCGCCGGCAATGGCGACCGCGGCCAGGGCGAACAGCGGCCAGGCCAGCGCATCTCCCGGCCTCACCCAGTACAGCAGGCGGACGGGCAGGGGCAGCCGCTGGCGGACGACGCCGCGGACGGCCGCGAGGGCGGGGGGCGGCGCGTTGATGGCGACCGCGCCGGCAGAACCGCCGGCGCTGGCCCGCCCCGCCAGGGCGACCCGCAACGCGACAAAGGGCGCGTCGCCCCGGTCTCTGTACGCTGTGAAGAGCGGGACGCGCAAGCTGCGCAGCTCGTCGGCCAAGCCCAGGACGACGAGCGGGGCGAGGGCAGCCGACCGCAGCGCGCGCGCGGCGCGGGACCGCGGCGGCAGCAGGGCCGGCCGCGACGCGGCGGCCAGCACGCGGCCGTCGGGGGCCAACAGCTCGGCCCGGACTTGGAAGACGTCGCCCGCCGCCCCGCCGCCCCCGCCACGGGCGTCGACGTCGGGCGCTTCCACGGTCAGCCAGACGTCCAGGCGGCGCCCAGCGGGGAACGCGCGCGGGAGGAGGGACGACGGGGCGGCGCCTCCTCCCTTGGGGTCGCCGCCCGCCGCGGCCGCGACCAGGGCTGCCGCTGCTGGGTCTGGTAGGAAGGACGCGACGCCGGACGCGGGCGACGCCGTGTAATCGACCCACAGCTCGCGGGAGACGACGGCGGCGGGTGGGGCCAGCGCGCGCGTCGCCAACAGACCGAGCAACAACACCCAGCCGGCCAGGCAGGCGCCGCCGCCCAGGGCGGAGCCGGCGAGCAGCGCGGCCGACCGGGCCGCGCGAACGGCCGCCAGGGCGGACGACGCGGCGGACGACGCGGCGGCCGACAGGGAGGCGGCGTGGCCGGCCAGGTCGAACGCCGAGGGCGGGTAGGGTGGAGGTGGAGGGGGTGGAGGCTGCCGTGTCCACGCTCCAACACGCCCGGACGGGCTGGGCCCGGGCCAGGCCGGGTAGGTTGACGCCGCGGCACCGCCGCCGGGCGAGCCGGTCGATGCGGGCGTGCCGGGAGTGACGGCACCGCCGCTGGCCCCAGCGCCCCACCCTCGGCGGGCGAGCCAGGAGCTAGGGGACGGCGCGGCGGCAGGCACGGGCGAGGACGACGGCTTGCCCGGCCAGCCGGGCGGCCAGGTGGTGTCAGTGCCGCCGTCCGGCGTCGTCGTCGCCAGGGGCGGCGGCCGGCGGGAGAAGGCCGGGTCGTCCATCATTCGCACCTGGAGTGTTGAGTAGAGGCGGGAGAGGTTGAGAGCGCGTCGCAAAATGCGCCCGCACGAGAAAAGCGTCGTGCGTCCAAGCCTGCGCTTCTGTACCGCTGTCGCCTGGACAGGCGGGAGGACAAGACTGTGCTCTCTGCGGCGCGTGTCGGAGAGGGGAAGGCGCGGCTTCCTGGCCGCTGTGGATGGGCGGCGACGAACGAACAGAGAGCTGTTGCCGCAAAACACGCGCGGCGCTGTCTCCTCTGTTTCGCCCGCAGCACGCGCTCAGACGTACGTCTCTGACGCGCGATGCGCCGGGCGACTGAGAGGTGAGAGTCGTCGCGCACCTGGCCACGGGTGGACAAAGTTGAGAGTCCGCGTGTGCCCTGACGAGCGCCCGCTCTCAGGCGAGCGAGACGGAACAGGCAAGTGAAGCAGCAGGGCATTGCCCGTCACTCCCTCGAATAAACTCGCGCCCCTGCACGACAGGGCCCGCGCGAGAGAGGCACACACGCCGGCGTGCGTGCGCCTGTCCACCGCGCACACAGGGCCCAAGCACGGCCTGTGAGAGCACGTGCGCGCGCTGAAGGAGAGCGAGGGACGCGCGCCCGCTGCGCCGCGCGCGTCCAGGCCCCCCGGCCCCCTCTTTGACCACCCCCTTCCACATGTGGGCCTTCTACATCCCGGCCATGCTGGCCGTCTTGGGCGGCACGGCCGCCGTCCAGCGCAAGTACGCGGCGCCGACCGTCCCGTTCCCCGCCCGGGCCATCGTCGCCGTCGCCTGGGTCACGTCCGCGTCCATCGTCGCCCTGGTGCCCATCGACGTCGTGGCGGCCCTGACCCACGCGGGGCCCGCCACAACGACGGCGGTCGCGTACCTGTGGACGGCGGCCTACTGGACGACCCAGGCCCTGACCTGGGGCGTCATCCCCATCGCCGCGGGCATGAGCGACGCCGGCGACTTCACCTGGTTCGGGCGGTTCAAGACCAGCCTGCGCGACTCGGGCATTTATTACGGCGCCATCGCGACGGCGGCGCTCGCGGGCCTGGCGTTGCTGCTGGCCACCGGCCGCCTGACCTGGCGCGGCCTGCCCGGCCTGGTGATGGTCCTCGTCAACGCGTACGGTCTCGTCGCCGTAGTCCTGCTGCTGGGCCACGGCCTGGTCGCCATCCCGCGCTCGCTGTGGCGGGCGTCCTTCCCAGCGTCCCGCCTGCGCACGCACTACTGGCGCGTCGCGCACGCCGCGGACGACTGGAGCGCGGCCGCGGCAGAGTCCCGGGCCGTCGCCGTGGTCGTGGAAGCCACCGTCCAACCGCTGCCCCGCCGCGACCCGTTGCGCCCGCTCGCCGACGACCTGCGCGCGGCCGCCGAGGCCGCGCCCGTCCCCTTCAAACCTTCCACCGCGCCACGCGACGCGGCCGGGCGCGTCCGCCTCGACGCCCTCACCGACGCCGACCTGGACTACGGCTGCGACGGCGTGGCCGGGCTGGCGGCCCTGAAACGACGCGTCACCCGGGCGGCGGGCGCGTACTGTGGCACGCGGGCGGCGTACGCGTTGGCGGTCTCGGACGCGCTGGCGGCCGAAGCCCAGGCGGGCGTGTTGGCCGGGGACGGGGCGACGGCCCTCCTCGGCGGCGGCCCTGCCCCGCCGCCCTCTCAACCTCCCCTCACGGGCTCCGCCGCCCTGTGGGCGTCTGCCCGGCCCTGGGTCCTGCGTGCTGCCGCGGCGGCGGCGGCGGCCCTGGGTTTTTTAATCATTTGGTCCGAGGCAACCCTCGCGACGGGCACCCACCCGGACCTCTCGCCCTTCTCGCACGCCATCCACGCCGCGCTCGACCGCAACGCCACGTCGTCGTCCACGGAGCTGGCCGCCCAGGCGCTGGTCGGCGCCCCGCTCGCCTACGCCGCCGCGGCCGCGTACCGCTCCCTGTTCGCCCTGGGCGTCTTCCCCTTTTACCGAGTCATCCCGGGCGCGACCACCCCGCGCTCGCTCCTCGCCAACGCGGGCGCAGTCTCCCGGTTCGCCGCGCCGCTGGCGTACAACTACTTGCACGTCATCCGCATGGTGAATGATGACGGAAGCAGTGCGTCGCCCTCTTCCCCGCCTCCGACCGTGTTTGCTAAAAAAATGGCGCGCGCCATGCGCGACGTGCCGCTGCTGGGCGCGTCCTTCAACACCTGGTTCCCGGCCGTCGTGGCCGCGTATGCCGCTGCTTTGTGCTTAGACGTAGGTGGGACCATCGCGCGTGCGGTGCCCTGCCTCCCCGCCCGGTACGCGGGCTTTACCGACTCGGGCAGCGGGGAAGACGGCGGCGCGAGCGGCGGCGGGAGCGAGGCCGACGCCGCGGTCGAGCGCGGGCGGGCGCTGGTGCGGGAGGAAGCCGCGGCGGCGGCGCGTGGGGAGGCTCTGGGCTCCGCGCTGGCGGCGACCATTGCGGACGGCCTGCCTGTGGAGGCCGGCATGGCCGCGCCCTCGCCCTCCCGGTCGCCCGAAACCGAGCTGGGGAGGGGCGGCGGCGGTGGGGGTGGCGCGCTGGCAGGGTGGCGCGCCCGCCTGGCTGGCGGGCCTCCTGGTCCTGCCGCACCGCCGCCCGTCTCGGCTGGCACAGCCCGGCGCCTGGCGGACGTGTCACCCCTGACGCGGGCGCTGTTGAGGGACAAATACCCCGGCGGCGGTGGCGGGAGTGGGGGCGGGTCGAGGGGTGGCGGCCTGCTGGACGGTCCGCCGCCGCGCGCGCCGGCCGTTCCCGCCGCCGCGCCCGCCGCCGCTGCTGCTCCTGCGGGCCTGGATTCCCTGTTTGACAAGTTCGATGCCGGGCCTGACGGCGGTGGGCGGGTGGACGATGAGGACTGGCGGTAGGAAGTGTGTAGCGAGGGAAGAGAGAGAGGAGAGGCGGATGGTGCAGAGCGCGCGCGTTTTGGCCGTCCCTGCGCCCGGCGCTGCGCCCACTGCTTCTATCGCGAACCAACAGTCTTTCCACTTCGACCCCTCCGCGCCCCGCCCACGACGATGCAGACCGCCCTGTCCCGTTCCGCCGCTGTGCGCCCGGCCCTGGCCGCCCGCACGACGCGCCGCGCCGTCGTCGCCCAGGCCGCGCCCAAGGTGCGCGCGGAGTCGATGAAGAAGAAGAAAAACGAGCAGAGCTCGCTGCGTCCGGCGCCGCAAGTTTTGCGCGCAGGCCGCGCCCGGCGTCCGACGCGCCCACCGGCCACGCCCGCCCATGCCCTCGGAGGGCTGGACAAGCATCCGCCGACCCTTTGAAGGGAGTTGGAGTCCGAGTCCGAGGGCAATGGTGGCAGAGCTCGGCCGCTGCCCGGCCCGCTGATCCCCGCGCCCGACCCTTCTCGCACGCCGGCCCTATCTCCTCTCCTGGAGAGAGGGGGAGGGGCTGCCCCGCCCTCTTTCGCTGGCCAAACCCGCCCGCACGCCTCTCTCTCCTCGCCCCCGCTCGCACTCACCCACCCCCTCCACATCAACAACCCCCCAAAAAACAGGACGCCGTCACCCAGGCCGCCACCGCCGCGGCCGCCGTCGCGACGCTGGCCGTGGCCGGCCCGGCCGGCGCCGCGACCGAGGTCGCGACCCTGGCCGCCGGCGACGGCCGCCTGAGCATCCTGCTCTCCCTGTTCGTCCCCGTCCTGGGCTGGGTGGCCTTCAACATGGCGCAGCCGGTCGCCAACCAGATCGCGGCGATGACCGAGTCCAACGCGAAGGGCGGCGCGCCCAAGGCGCGCAAGGGCCGCGCCGCCGCCATCGGCCTGGGCCTGACCGCCGCCTCCATGTTCGCCGCCCAGTCCGCCGACGCGGCCACGGAGGTGGCCACGCTGGCCGCCGGCGACGGCCGCCCCGGCCTGTTCCTGGCCCTGTTCGCGCCCGCGCTCATCTGGGTGGGCATCAACATCGCGGGCCCGGCCCTCAACCAGCTCAACGCGATGTCGGACAAGAAGGGTTCGTCCGCGCCGAAGAAGGGCGGCCGCCGGTGAAGCCGGCGTGGCGGCGGCCGGGGGGAGGGGGGGCCTCTGTGTGTGTGCTTTTGCGTGAAGGGAGCAAAGAGAGAGACCGGCGGTGCGTAAAGCGCGCCGGTGGGCGTGGCGAGTGAGGTGGAAAACGGCCACCCCCAACCGCCTGGTGTGTGAGGGGGGCATGGAGCAAGGGCGTGCAACATCGACTGAGAGAAGGCCCACGCGGCCTGTTCAAACGACACAAACACACCCGCTCTACTCCCCTCAACCGCATGCGCAGGCACGGGACGCAGCGGGCGGGACAAGGAACGGGGGGGGACGAGAGAAGACACACAACCCCTCTCCCCGGCGGACGCGGCGGTGATGCCGGACCGGGCGCACCCGCCGCACCCGCCGCCGCACGGCGAGGTGGTGTGGCGGGAGAGCGAGTGAAAACAAGCATAGAAGAGTTCTTTTTTGACACACACACACGCACGCACCACAGAAAGCACACAGGAGCAGAGCTCCGCACGCGCCGGGAAAGCAAGGGGGGGCGGGGGGGAGGGGAGGGAGGGAGGGAGGGAGGGAGGGAGGGAGGGAGGGAGGGAGGGAGGGAGGGAGGGAGGGAGGGAGGGAGGGAGGGAGGGAGGGAGGGAGGGAGGGAGGGAGGGAGGGAAGGGGGGAGGGGGGAGGGGGGGGGGGGGGGGGGGCATTTTTTTTCATTTTTTTTGTGTGTGCTTTGGAGGGCTCACTCCTCCGCCGGCTCCAGCTTGTGCGGCATGGCGTACTTCGTGGAGGGGGACCATTCCAGGGTGGTGCCCGGTTTCGTCTTCTTGAAGTGGCGATCCGTGTAGAAGATGGGCTCGTCCTCGTCTTCGATGTCCGGGTTGGCCGCGCGCCACGCTTTGAGGGCGCGATAGTGCTCGGCGACGCGCTTGGCCGGGTACAAGAAGACGTAGATGACAGCCTGGCGCTTCCGCTCACCGTTCTTGTCGATGTGGACGATCTTGTACGTCTTGTCGTCGTTCAGGAACGAGTACTTGACGTCCATGCTGTGCGTTTGGAAAGCGGCCGGTGGAGCGTGTTAATTTTTTTGTGTTGTGGTTGTTGGTTTGAGGCGGTGAGGGGCATCGCCCGACCGCGCTCGTACCCGACCTCCAGGCGGCGGCGTTCCAGGATAGTCTCCTGGACCTCCCAAGCCGGAGTTCTCTGGTTCCGCGTGGGGATTGTGGAGCTCGTGACGATGCGGGTCGCGGCGGCGTCTTTGATCCATTTGGTTGGGTCGCGGTCTTTCAAGGTGCCGATCGGCAGCCACAGGTCGATGGTGGAGTCCTCGTTGACGCGGTTGATGATGCCCGCCTTCGGCCGGGCATTACGGTGGGTGGCGCGGACGCACGTGCTGTGTGTGTGAAGAAGGATGGAAGCGGGGCGGGGAGGTGGTGTGAGGATGAGTGGAGGACAAGGCTTCACTCTCCTACTCCAACCACCGCGACGACTCACCCGGGGGCGAACTTGTTGGTGTGGATGTACGCCTTACGGACGTCATACGTGGCGAAGGTCCAGTGAGCCCGTTTCTTCTCCCTGCAGATCGGAGTGGGTTGTGGTTGGGGAGGTGGTGTGGTGGTGAGAGATGGGGTCAGGCCCACCAGCAGAACGCGGAAAAGAGGGGACGGGGCGAGGGGGGAAGGAGAGCGTGCGCAAAGGAGGTGGCGACACGTACGGGGGGGCAGCGCGCTCCTTGGGAGCGCCGCGGGCCGGCTTGGCCGCGGCGGCCGCGGCAGCCGCGTCCTTGGCGCTGGCGGACTTCCGGTCGCCGCGACTCCAGCACTTCAGGCACAGCACCCGCCGCGCCCACGCCCGCGCCCGCGCCCGCGCTTGCGGCGGCTCGGCCGGGTCCTCCGCCAACGGTGGCGGTGGCGGCGGCGGTGACGCCAAGCGCCCCAAGCTGGGCGGGTCGGACGACGCGGAGGAAGACGAGATAGCGAAGGCGGCGAGCCTGACGGTGCAGGAGTGCATCAATCGCGCGAAAGAAGTCGAGGAGCACTTGAAGGTGAAGAACTTCCTGACCGGCCTCAAGAAGAAGAAGGATGTCCTGGAGGCAGAGGGCTACGTGTGGGACGCGACGCGGCTGCAGGAGGAGGCGATCGACGTCCTGGGGAAAAAGCGTGCCTGAGGCAGAGCGGGCGGGGTGGGAGCGGGTGTGTGTCATTATGCTTTGCAAGCAAAAAAAAACTCCTCCTACCACCTACAGCCGTGCGCTTCTAGCGCTCCTCAACAGGCGGCGTGGTATGATGAAAAAAAAGCCGGGTTTCAGCTTTTCCCGGCCCGGTACGGTTCCATCAGCCTCGCCGTCGGCGGCCCGGGACCGGCATGGTCGCGCAACAACCCGCCCGCCCGCTCAAACTCCTTTTGCAGGACGCCGGCCGTCGCCCGGTCGATGGTCCGCCCCAGGTCGTGCGACACTTCAAAGGGGTCTTCAATGCCCAGCAGGTGGCGCTCATTCCCGACCCGGCGCGTCCAGTCCTTTTGGGCCTTGGTCAGCCAGCCGCCCAGGCGGACGGAGATGACGGACCCACTGTAATCGTGGCGCCAGGCCCAGTACTCGAAAAAAGCCCAGACCAGGTCGGCGAGCGACTCGGTGTTCGCGTCGCCAAACCCGCGCAGGGACGCCACGTCATCGCAGTACTCCACCGCCCACCGCCCCACGGCCGTCTTCACTGTGGGCGGCGGGACGCCGGGCCCGCCCTGCAGGACCGGCAGGATGGGCGGGGACCGCGTCTGCAGCAGGTGGATGCACATGAGGACGTACGCGTACGACGACAGCGTCCCGCGGTACGGGTCGTTGACGGACCGCCGCTTGGCCCAGTGCTTGATGACGTGGCACAGCTGGGCGAGGCGGGGGTCGAGCGCGACGTACGTCGCCAGCAGGCGGGTGTTCAGCAGGGCCAGCATGTTGTTGACCGTCACGTCGACCTTGGTCTTGGCGGGGCCGGGCGCGACGCACTTGACGACGGGGACGCGCGCGCGCGGCAGGGCCAGCATGTCCGTGAAGCCGGCGCCCCTCAACGCTTCCGCCGCCAGCTCGACCGCGTCGGCCTTGCCCGGCGTGTCGTCCGCCACGCCGGGAGGCAGGACCAGGCACACGTCGATGTCGTTGGCCGCCGCGACGGACAGGCCGTTGGCGCACGACCCAAACAGTTCCACGCGCGCGGCCGGCCAGGTGGCGCGCAGCGCGTCCTTGACGGCCGCGAAGGCCGCGTCCCGGGCTTCGATCTCGGCGGCTGTCGGCTGGACGGAGGCGACCAAGGCGAGGAGTTCCTCGTTCAACGCCGCCATGTCGCAGCGCGGGCGTGCGCCCGGCCTGAACCCGGCGCGCGGGCGGACGGGCGGCGGCGTGCGCGCGGCGACCATCGGGATGGGCAGCGGCGGCGGCGCCTGGGGCGGCGGGAAGGGCGGCCCAGCACCGGGCGCTGGTCCAGGCGCCTGGCCCGGCGGGGGCAGCATGTGCGCGCCCGGGCGCAAGCCGCCTGGCGGCGGCGTCCCCGGCAGGCCCGGACCGAGGCCGCCCCAGGCGGGCAGGTGGTGGGGTGGTGGTTGGTGGGGCGGTGGCGGCGGCGGCGGCCCGCGCAGGTCGCCCGCACCCGGCGGCCAGGCGGGGCGGCCCGACGGGCCAGGCCACGCGCCAGGCGGAGGCGGCGGCGGGCCGTACGGGTGGCCTGGGCGGCCGGCAGCGCTGGCGGCCGCCGCCGCCGCCGCCGCCGCGCGCTGCCCCGCTTCCACCTCGTCCGCCGTCATCACCCGCGGGCCGTGCCCACTCCCGCCGCTGCCTCCACCGCCACCGCCGCCGCCCACGCCACCAAACAGGGCGGCCATGTGGCCGTACGCTGCTGCCGGTGGAGGAGGTGGAGGCGGAGGGGGTGGCGGTGCGTGGTGGAAAGGCGGGTGGGCGTGGGCGTGGGCGTGGGCATGATAACCCGGCGGCGGCCCGGCAGACGACGACGACGATGGAGGTCCGCCAAAGCCCGGTGGGGGGCCGATGGGCCGGCCGTTGGGCAGGGCGTGGTGCTGTGGCGGGGGCGGCGGCGGGCCGGGCGTGGCGCCTGTGTGCAAGGGGAGACGAGGCGTGAGAGAACGGGGCCCCGGCCAGGTCGAGACCCGATCGAGCGCCCTCGCCACCCCTAACAACTCACCCCACAGCCCAAAAAAGTCGTCGCTCTGCGGCGGTGGTGGCCTCCCCGCCCAAGCCTGGCCCGACTCAGGTGGGCGTGGGCCGCCCAGGCCGGGCGGCGGGCCTCCCGCAGGCTGCATTCGCTCGACGCCAGCAGCGGCGCGCGCGTCAGCCTCCATCCGCAGCTGGCGCAGGGCGGCCTGGAGCTCGGTGTCGTCGCCCATTGGTGGTGGAGGGCGTGCGTGCCCGCGCCGGTGTGTGAACTGGGGACCCCCCACCCCACCCCTGCGCCAGGGCAAGAGGCAAAGACAAAAAAACCAGTGTCCTACAAAACTTTTCTCTCTCTTTCGCCAGACGCGAACATTTTTCCTCTCTTTGAATGCCTCCTCGCAAGCGGGCGGGCGCGGCGGCGGCCGCGCGGCCGGCCAGCGCCACGCCTGCCAAGCGCGGCCGGCCGGCCGCCGCCCAGCCGGATCCACCGCACGAGGAGTTGGCGGTCGAGCGGGCGGCGCCAAGCAAAGACAACGGCGGCGTTCCACCCAACAACCCGCCGCCCACCCACCACGCGCCGCCGACGGCGGCCAGCCCGGCCTGGGCCGCGGACGCGGACGTGCCCGACCCCGTGTTCTCAGACGGCGAAGACGAGGATGCGAAAGCCGCTGCCGCGCCTCCTCCTCAACATCCGCCGGCGGGCGAGGCGGAAGCCGCGGCCGCGGCGAGTGCGTTCGGCGCGCGCCTCGCGTCCCTCGACCGGTCGCAGGCCGCCATCGCGGCCGCGACGGCCGCCGCCCTGACCCTGGCCGGCACGTCGGCGGGTCCGTCCGCCGTCATCCTGGCCGTCTTGGCCGCCGTCGACGCCGCGGCCGCGGCGGACCGCCGGGTCACGCTCCTGTACCTCGTCGACTCCCTGCTGCGGGCCGCCCTGGCCGCTGGCCGGCCCGGCGGGCCGCCTGCGGAGGTCGGGTCCCGCCTGCGGTCCGCCGCGCACGCCGCCCTGGGCCGCCTGGCGGCGGGCGTGGCGGCGGGCGGGCGTGGCGACGCGGCCGACCCGGCGCGCGCCGCGGTCGTCAAGGTCCTGAACCTCTGGAAGGACCGCAAGTTTTTGCCCGCGCCCGCGCTGGAGCGGGAGTTGGCCCTCCTGGATGCGGCGGCGGCGGTGGCGACCGAAGACGCGGTCCGGGCTGCGGCCGCCCGGGCGACGGCGGAAGCGGACGCGGCCGCGCGCGCGGCCGCCGCGGCCGCGGACGAGGAGGCGCGCCGCGCGGCCGAGGCCGTCGCGGCCGCGGCGGCCACGCCGTCGGCCCGCGTCCTGGCGGCGGTCGGCCTGAGGCTCATCGACGACGAGGACGACGAGGAAGATGAAGAGGACGAAGCGGCGGCCGCGCCGCAGCCGCCGGGCGACCCGGACGACGACCTCGAGCGCTTGCTCGTGGCCGCGAGGCCGGCCGGCGGCGGTGGTGGTGGGAGCCGCCACCCCCGCTGCGACCGCCCGCCGCCGCCGCCGCCGCCGACGGAGGCGCCGCCGCCACTGCCGCCCGGGCCGCCTCCACTGCGAGCCGTGACGCCTGCGCGGGACGGCGGCAGGGACGGCCGGCGGCGGACGCCGTCGCCGCCGCGCCAGCCGTCGCACTCGCGCGACCACGACCGCTACCGCCACGACCGCCACCGCCACTCGTCCCCGCCGCGCCGCCGCGACCGCGACCACCGCCGTTGCGACGACGAAGACGAAGACGACGGCCGCCGCCGCCGCCCCTCCTCGCACCGGTCGCGCCACGACGACCACTACCGCCACCGCCGCCGGTCGCCCTCGCCGCCGCGACGCCCGCGGGACAGCTACGGCGTCGGCCCGCCCGTCCTCGCGCCGCCCGGTGGGCGGATCGTCCAAGTCGTGCCACAGCCGATGGGAGGCGGTGGCGGGAGCGGCGGCCGCGGCCACGGCCACGGCCACGGCCACCACCACCACACCCACCGCCGCTAGGTGCACCAGCCCTGTTGTAGAATTGTTTTCAGTAGCCCGTTTCCACGCCGTTGCCCGTGCCTCACGCAGAAAAAAAAACACGGACGCGCCTCTAACTCTCTCGGATGTCACACACACACTCACAACCCACCCTCAACTCTTGGCCGCGCCACCGCTGCTGCTGCCCCACCGCCGCCGCAGCCACCACCAGGCCGAGCCGTCCGGCACCTGGCCCTCGCTCGCCAGCAGGGCGGCGGCGCGGTCGGCCCTCTCCGCCGCCGCCACCGCCGCCGCGTCGACGGCGTCGTCCAGGTCGTCCTCCTCGTCCTGCGCCCGGCGCAGGGCGAGCGTCTGGGCGAAAGGCGCTCTCAGCGACTCAAAAACGTGGCCGCGGCCGTACGCGGCGTCGTCGCCCTCCAAAAACAGGCGGTGCTCCCAGTACGGGGACGCGGGCGCGGACGCGCCGCCGGGCGCGCCCTTGCCCCAGGGCACGCCGGCGCGTTCGACGGGCACGTCCACGGCCAAGACGCGAAACTCGATGCGGCCGTGCCTCTTTTTGGCTTCGACGGCGGCCAGGCCGCGGCGCGCGGGGCCGGCCAGGGGGAAGACCATGTGCACCCGGCGCGGGCGGGCGGTGGGGAGGGGGACGCCCCACCAGCCGCCGCCGGGCGCGGACGCCCCGCGCAGCCGCAGGCCGCCGCCCGTCTGGACGACGGCCCGGGCGGGCGCGCCGGCCACGGGTGCGCCCAACAGTTCCAGCACGCCCGGGTCGGCGTTGAGGCGGGCCAGGGCGCGGCGGTAGACGGCGTCGGGCGGGAGGGCGTACCTGGCGCGAAACGCGGCCGCCCCGGCGGCGACCAGGCCGACGGCGGCCGCGGCCGCGCCGAGCGCTTGCGGGGCGGACAGCGCCGTCTCGCCCGCGGGCAGCAGCAGCGCGCGCGCGCCCGCGGCCGTCAGTTTCCAGGCGCCGTAGGCGGCGGCCCCGGCGGCGACGCCGAGCACCTTGGGCCCGTGCGCCTGCCAGAACGCGTCGGCGTGCAGGGCCAGGACGCGGGTCGCCGTGCCGGGCGGCGACCCCGGCGGCGGCAGGATGGAGGTTGCACGCCGGCGGACCGGCGGCGGCCTCCTCTTCAAACCGGGTGGCAGGCCTTCATTGACTTTGGCGGCGGCGCGGGAGAGCGTGTCGCGCAGGCCGGCCCACCAGGGTGCCTGCTGTTTGTTTTTTTGGTGGGGATGGAGGGTGGGAGTGTGTGTTTGTTTTTTGGGGGATGGCGGACGGGCGAGCATCGGCGCGCGTGAGCTACGGGGGGTCGTCAGGAGCGCCGCTGTCCACTTTTCCACGCCCTGACGCCTCATGCTTCACGCACCTCACTATACGCCTGCGCAGCAAAGCCGCGCGTGAAGGCCGGCCCCGCGTGCGACCGGTCGGGCAAAAACTGGCGCGCGCGGGCGGACGCAAACGAAGACGTCGACGCGGTCGGCGCCGCGCCGCCGGCAGCGCACCGCACGCCGGCCAGGTTGGCCCGGCGGACGGCCACCATGGCGACGGCCCCAGCGCGGCCCGCGCACTGCATGATGGCGCGTCAGCGGCTGGGGCGGAGGGAAAGAAACGAACCAGTGTGTGCGCGCCCCCCGCCTGTGCGCTCAGTTCACACTCCAGTCCGGCACGTCGACGGCACGGCCCCGACCGCATGGTGGGCTCTTCACGAAAGAAGCCCTCGCTCCTGCGCCGGCCGGGCGCGCCTCGCCTTGGTGGCCCAGGCGGCGGCAACGGCCTGGACAAGCCCACCACCAAGAAACGAAAGAAGAAAAAGGGCTGGCCGCGTCGGGCGGGCGGGGGAGGTGGCGGTGCCCCAGCCGCCGTCGCCGTCGGACCAGCGGCGCCGACCACCCCGGCCAAGCCCTGGGCGCCCGCCTCGCCCGTCGACCGCCAGGCCGCGGCCGCGGTGGCCCGCCTCCTCGCCGCCGCGGCAGGCAAAGCCAAAGGCTCTGCCCTAAAAAGCCTGACCCTCGCTCCGGGCAACGTCGCGCCGGGCGCGACGCACGCGGTCGCCGCGCGCACGCTCCAGCACAGCGCGGCGCTGGGCGCGGCGCTGGACGGCACGCCCCTCCTGGCCGCCCACCCGCGCCTGACCCGGGCCGTGGCCCTGGTCCTGGCCTACGAGGTCCTGCTCGGCCAGGGCTTGCGCCCCGTCGGCCCCGCTGAGAGAGCGGTGTTGGGCGCGGCGGACGCCCTGAAAGCGTCGCTCGCGGCCGCGCGCGCGGGCGGCCTCCTCCCGCCCGGCCCGGCCCCGCCCCCGCCCCGCCCGCGCGCCGTCCGGGCCAACGCCCTGGCCTGGTCTGCCGACGAGGCAGTGGCCTGGCTGGCGGCAGACCCTGGGTCCGCGCACTTGCCGGCCCCGGCCCGCCACCCGTGCCTGCCGGACGTCCTCGTCTTCCCGCCGGGCACCGACCTGCACGACCACCCGGCCGTGGCCGATGGCCGCCTCATCCTCCAGTCGTCGTCGTCCTGCATGCCGGCGCACGCGCTGGCGCCTGGGGCCGGGTGGGTGGTGCTGGACGCGTGCGCGGCGCCCGGCAACAAGACGACGCACGTCGCAGGTATGTGTGGATGGGAAAGGCGACGCGTGTGGAAAGAAAGAAACGAAAACAGCGCGCGCCCGCGGTGATGACTGAATTTCAACAAGTCACAACAATCGGACTTTGCTTCAAGAGGACTTTGGTCGGTACCTCGCCTACATCTTTATAACAAAATGGCGACACAACTCTTACTTTATCTTTCGGGGCTGAGCGGTCGCCTGTTGTTTTCGTTCCCTGTTGGCTGGGGTGGGGGGTGCGGCTCGCCTGTCCGTTCACCGTCCTCTCACGGCCCTCCCATCCAACACACACACATACAACAACAACAGCCATGGTCGGCCCCACCGGCACCGTCATCGGCTGCGACCGGGACGCCGACCGGCTGTCCACGCTGACGGCGGCGGCTGAACGGGCGGGGGCCGGCGGGATCGTCCGCCCGCTCCACGCCGACTTCCTGAGCCTGCGGGGTGACGGCGGCGCCGCGCCGCCCGCCCACCCGGCCCTGCCGTCCGTCCGCGCCATCCTGCTGGACCCGTCCTGTTCCGGGTCCGGCACGTCCGCCGTGCGCGGGGACTGGCTGGCCGCGGGCGGCGGAGGGGCAGGCCGCGGCGACGGCGCCGCCCGCCTGGAGCGGCTGGCCGCTTTCCAGCTGACTGCCTTGACGCACGCGCTCTCGCCCGCCTTCCCGGCCGTCGCCCGCGTCATCTACTCCACCTGCTCCATCCACGTCCAGGAGAATGAGGCGGTCGTCGCGGCGGCGCTGGCTTCACCTTGTGGGCGTGCGGCCGGGTGGAGGCTGGAAGCCGCGCTGCCGGCCTGGCACCGGCGCGGCCTGCGCGGGGCGGTGCCCGGATTGACCGACGCTGAAGCGGACGCGCTGGTGAGAGTGGACGAGGCGGAAGATGGAAGCGACGGCTTTTTTGTGGCGCTGTTCGTCAAGGGGTAGTGTCCTGTAAGCGAATTTTTTTTCCCAGTCTAGTTTTTTTCACACGCCGCCCGCCACAGGCGCCTCCACGCCCATCCCCTCGCCCGCCCGGCCTGCGGACGCCGCCGCCGCCCACCGGGCTTTGCGCTCCCGCAGCTTGCGCGCGGACGCCAGGGCTTCCTGGTGCAGGCGGCGCCGGTGGTTGGCCTGGGGAGGGTGTGCATGGAGGAGGAGGTGTGGTGAGAGTCCTGCGTGGGGACGACGGCCAGCGAGGGGCGGACACGCACGGGCGGCCCCCCAAAACAACACACCTTGATCTCGGCCTGCTTCTTCCACTTTCGCCGGAACTGGTTGCGGCCGGTGGCGGGCATGAGCCGGGCCTTGAGCGCGGCGATGGCGTGGGCCGAGCCGGAGGTCGAGGTGGTTGACGCTGCGGCGTCCTCAGCGGCAGCAGCAGCAGCAGACGTCGTCGCCACGCCGCGCGCCATGAACGGCTGCATGACCACCACGATTGCCCGCCCGCTGGTGGAAGCGGCGAAGCCGCGGGTCAGGGAGGAGGGCGGCGGAGGGAGCGCCGTCGCCGGCGCACGGCTAGCGATCGACGGCGCAAGTTGTCCCGCAGCGCCCGCGCCGCCGCGCGCCGCCAGGTCCGCGGCCCGGACCGCCAGGGCAGCCAGTGTCCGCCGCATCGTCGTGTGAGGGGCGTGCGTGGCGTGCGAGTGAGGCGGAAGCAAGGAAGCAACAGCAGGAAACGAACGGCTGAATGGCAAAACTCTCTGCACACACGCGCTCGGCCCAAAAAAGTCTCGCCTCTCCCATCCCTCCTCTCACTTGCCACCGCCGGGCCGCATGTCCTCCAGCCGCCACCCGTGCCCCGCCTGGCTCCCATCGAAATGCACAACCACATCGTGGAACTGCTTCAGGGCGGGCCGGTGCGCGATGGACAGCAGCGTCACGCCGGCCGCCCGCAGCGCCCGGTACAGTTCCAGCTCGCCGTCCGCGGACACCGCGGACGTGCACTCGTCGAGGATCGCAAACGCCGGCCGGTGGAAGAGCAGGCGGGCCATGGCCAGCCGCTGCTTCTCGCCGCCGCTCAGCGTCTCCGTCCAGGGCTGGACCTGGTCGAAGCCGCGGCCGCGGACGAGGAGATAGTCCAGGCCGACGGCCTCCATCGCGTCGCCCAGGCGCGCGTCGAGGGACGCGGCGCTCTCCGACCGGGCTTCGTTGCCGCGCGGCAGGCGCACGAAGGCGGCCCGGGCGGCCGGCGGCGCCGCCCACCAGACCCGGCGTGGCGGGAGCGGCCACAGCAGCTGGTCGCGCAGCGTGCCCGCGACCAGGTACGGGCGCTGGGACAGGTAAAAGACGGAGCCCTGGGGCGGGGAGGTGATGGTGCCGCCCTGCAGCGGCCACAGGCCCGCCAGGACGCGCAGCAGGGACGACTTGCCGGAGCCGTTGGGCCCCATGACCATGACGGACGTGCCCGGCGTGACCTTGAAGGACAGCTCCCGGACCAGGGGCGTCCCGTCGGGCGCGTTGAGGGCGACGCGCGAGAACTCGATGTCGTCGCCGACCGCGCGCGTCGGCTCCGGCACGTCTTCCACGGTGGACAGGTCGCCGGACGGCCCGCCCTGCGCCAGGGCGGTCGACGACGACACGTTGCGCAGGTACAGGTCCCGGGCCAGGACCGCCGGGTCGCCGGACGACAGGCGGGTCACGGCCTCCTCCAGCTCCGCGACGCGCGCGGTGTAGCCCGCGAGCGCGGTCACGCGCTTGTACACCAGCACCAGGTCGCCCACGCCGCGGGACGTGTTTTGGAGGAGGCGCATGGCCCGGATGTAGTCGCCCGTGATGTCGTCGCGCGACCCCCGGCGCGCCGGGTCGCGGAAGTAGAGCGGCGCCGCGTAGGTGAGGAGCGCGACGACCGACGCGGCGTACTTGACAAAGTACCCGTCCGCGGCCTGCTGGACAAAGCGCTGGAAGGCGGAGAGCCGGGCGTGGCGGAGCAGGCGGGCCAGGTGCGAGTCCAGGATCATGGCTTCGGCCGCGCCCGCGGGCGGGTCGTTGAACGCGACTTCCTCGGCGGAGGAGACGAGGCGCTGGTGCGCGGCGCGCAGCGACCCCGACAGCCCCGCCTCCTGCGCCGTCATCAGCGCCAGCGGCGGCGACATGGCCCGCAGCAGGGTGGCCGACGCGACGTAGTAGCCGTACAGGGCAAACTGGCCCCGGTAGCCCATGATGCGGGCCAGGGAACGCGTGAAGAGGACGACGTCCAGGAGCGGCTTGAAGGTGTAGGAATACAGTTCGGCGACGGCGGCACTGAACTTTTCGACGTCTTCCGTGATGCGCTGGTCCGCGTGCGTCAGGCCTCCCAGCACGGACGCGGCGTAGTATGCCCGGTTGGCCGTGTACCGGGCGTGCAGGTGGCGCGTCAGGCGGGCCTGGAACGCCAGCTGGATGCGCTTCTGCATGAGCTTCAGGCCCGCGTTGACGGCGGACGCGGGGATGGCGACCGCGGCGAAGAGCGCCAGGCCCCGGCCGAACTTGCCGAAGTTCTGGGCGATGAGGTGGCGGCCCGCGTTTGCTTCAATGCGGGAGATGTAGTCGGTCAGGTAGGTGCGGGAGAGCAGCAGCAGGGCCTGGACGGCGATGAGCCCGGCCTCGGGCGAGGTCGCAGACGGGACGCAACTGGTGTTTTGAGGGAGAGGGGGGGGGGGGGCGGGTGTGAGGGAACCGGACACGCGTGCACGCACGCGTCGCCCCCCTCCACCTCTCGCCTCAACTCACATCTTCAGGATGCCGCGCAAGCGCGCGAAAAAGACGGCATCCACGGCAACTTTGGGCGTGCGCGCCGCGCGGCGGCGCGCCGACCCGGCCGACCCGCGGTCCAGGTCCGCCGCCGCGCACAGTTCGGCCTGCTCCCGCTGGGCGGCGGCGACGCCGCGGCGCAAGGCTTTACCGCCGACAGTGGAGCCGGCGAGGAGGATGAGCTAGGTTGGATTGTGTGGATGGACGGGGCGTCGTGAGAGAGAGAGAGAGGGAGGGAGCGGTGGTAGCTACTGGAGAGGGCGCGAGGGGCTGTGCGCGCAAACACAGGAGCGTCGCGTGCGCGCGTCCCGCCTGCGCCCGGCACCGCTCTCACGCAAGGCTGTGAGAGAGGAGACATGCACAGCCTCGTCACACGCCGATTTACCGCTCGAAACGAGGGTGCGCGGTCCGTGACGCGGCCGACTTTTCGGCGCGACGCAGCGTTCGATGCGGTGCATTCGTCGCGCCCCTCAACTCACCGCCAGCGTCCGCTTCTGGGCTGGGGACAGCCCCGTCAGGAAGCCTGACCGGCCGGGAGCGACCGCGAGGGAGCCGCCCATGGCGGGGCGTGTGTGTGGAGGGAGGAGGGAGGGGCGGGCACAGGCTGCCGGCTTTGAACGATGGTCTGAGTCGCACACTCACTCTCTGTCTCCGTCTATAACACGTCACGAGTGGCCAACCCTCTCTCCATCCCATCACCACTCGTCCGCCGCCAGCCACCGCTCCCGGAATGCCGTGCCCTTGGCCACCACAAAAAAGACGGGCACGCCCGGCACCACCATGTCGGGCCGGGCCAGCAGGGCGCCCAGCCGCTCGTCTTCCGGGACTTTCACGAGGCGCGCGGCCGTCGGCCCGTAGCGGGCGGGCGGCGCTGGCGCCACCCCATCCGGCCACCCGCCGTGCAGGGCCTCCGCCAGCGCTGGGAGGTCAAGGGGAGCCGTCGCGTGCGACAGGTAGTACAGTTCCACGGACTGGCGTGTGTAGGCGGGTTCCCCGCTCCCGCCCTCGCCGTCGTCCCAGGGCAGGGGCGGGGCGCCGGGGCCAAACACCGCGTCTAGGTGCGGAGACAGGCAATCGCTTTCGGGGACGGCTTCGACCACGTCCGGCGCACACCCTGCCCCGGCCTCCGGGTAGGCAAAGAGCACGGGCCAGTGCAGGACGTCGCCTTCCAGCCAGGGCCGGCGCGTCCCGACGGCGGCGGTGAATTGAGGCAGGCCGACGCGCACGCCGCGGGCCGCAACCGCGGCCGCCAAAGCGCGCGCGGGTGCGCGTGCGGCCGCGGCAGCGGCCGCCGCTTCCCGGGCCGCAGCTTCTCGCTTGGCACGCTGGTCGGCGATGGAGGTTTTGAGAGATGTAAAGTCGGCGTCGCCGGGGACGGCGGCCAGGCCGCGGTCGCACGCCGCGGCCGCGGCGCCCCACTCCCCCAGGCGGGCGGCCGCGCGCGCGGCCCGGTAATGCGCCTTGGCGCAGGCCGGGTCCGCGTCGCCCGCCGCGATCGCATCCTCTAGGGCCGCCCGATTGTTGTCCAGTGTCAAGTGGGCTTGGGCGCGGTTGGACAGGAGGACGACGCGCAAAGCCGCGGCTTCGACCGGGTCGTCGACTGGAGCCGGTTCGGACGACGACGGCTCTGCTGTTGCTTGTTCACCGCCCTCCCCATCTTTTTTCCCGCTCAACGCTGCGAGAGCCTTGGTGTACAGAGTCAGGGCTTCGCGCAAGTAGAATTTCTTGCGGAGCTGGGTGCCCCGGCGCAGGGCGTCGTTGGCTTGGGACTGGGGAGGGTGTTGGAAGGAGAAGGTTGAGAGGCGGCGGCGAAACACAGGAGACACGGCGGCACACAGGCGGCCTCACCGCGCGGCCACACCACCCCTTCTCCTGAAACACACCTTCAAGGCCTCTGCTTGTTCCACGGGCGAGGATTCGGCTTTCAACGCCTCAATAGCCAGCAAGTCCGGGTGTTGCGAGTCGGCCGACGGAAGGGCGTCCCAGAAAGCGCAGGGCAGGTCTTCATTGGCCAGGGAGGACGGCTGGGGTGGCGGGCCGGTGGTGCCTGACGGTCGACCGTACTCCTGGTCCGTCGTCATGGCGGGCGTGTGCGGTGGTGGAGGGAGGGGGCGCGGCGCCCGCCCGCGACAAGAGAAATTGCTTGTGCCTAGCCGGCAGGCGTGTTCTCCTGCCCCCTCCCTCTCACACACGTCTCAATGCTTGCCCGCCTGCTGCTGCGCCAAAAGTCCAAGGCCTCCGCCACCGTCGCCGCCGCCCTCGCCGCGTACCTGACCCCCTTCAGCCCACCTGCTACCTGCACGCCCACGGCCATGGCTCTCAAATCGCCGCCGGCGGCCGCGACGGCCATTCCCGCGGTGACGGGTTTCCACGGCCTCGCGACGACCAACGGCAAGGCGGCGACGACGTCCCCCGCCGCGCCCGTCAACGACATTGACGGCAAGGTGCGTGCATGGGCTGCTTGGCATGCGGGGAGCGTGAGCTGCGGGCGAGGCTGCGCGGCGTCGCATTGCGCCGCGACACACCCTTGTGCGCTGCGTAGGAGGGTGCGCCCGCGCCAGCGAGGTCCTCGACCGCGTCCCGTTCGTCGCCGCGTCCGCGCGCCCGCGGCCGCCTCCCGGCCAACCCGTCACGTTGTGCTGTGGTCCAAGGTCCGGGCCGTGCGCCCGGCGCGACGGAATGAGCAACGCGCGCCGGGCCGGCGTGTGCGCGCGGTCCCATGGGCCGAGTCTCCGACGCCCTCTCACCTTTCTCCCTCTCCATCCCACCCACTCGACGACAACGCTCCCGCCCAGGTCCTCCACCCGTCCTTGCTCAACGCCAACATGCTCAAAGCCCAGTACGCCGTGCGCGGTGAACTCTACTTGAAGGGCGAGGAGCTGCGCAAAGCTGGGCGGGACATCCTGTACACGAATGGTGAGGGCCGGACGGAACGGATGAGAGGGAGGTGGGGATGGGGATGAGAGGGTTGCGTTTTTTTTCAACTCCTCGTCGGAGGGGTAGGGCGCAACCCACACCCGCCCCTCCGCCCTCCCTCCTGTCTGCGTTTCCTCTCACGCACGGCCCACCTCCCTCAACACAATGCAGTCGGCAACCCGCACTCCGTCGGCGGCAAGCCCATCCCCTTCATCCGCCAGGTCCTGGCCCTCGTCGCCGCGCCCTTCCTCTTGGACGACCCAAAGGTGGGCACGCTCTTCCCGCCCGAAGCTGTGGACCGCGCCCGCACGCTCCTCTCCTACTTCCCGGGCGGCTTGGGCGCCTACTCCGACTCCCGCGGCGCGCCCGGCATCCGCCAGGAAGTCGCCGACTTTATCGAGAAGCGGGACGGCGGGGTCAAGGCGAACCCAGACAACATTTTCTTGACTGAGGGCGCGTCGCCGGCCGTCAAGTACATTTTGAATGCCCTGATCCGCGACGGGCGGGACGGCATCCTGGTCCCGATTCCGCAGTACCCGCTGTACTCGGCCACCATCCAGCTGGCGGGCGGCCAGCTGCTGGGCTACGGCCTGGTGGAAGAGGACGGGTGGGGGCTGGACGTTCCGGCCCTGCGCGCGCAGGCCGAGGCCGCGCGCGCGGCGGGCACCGCCGTCCGCGCCCTCGTCTTCATCAACCCGGGCAACCCCACCGGGCAGTGCCTGTCCGCCGACACGCTGAAAGAGCTGATCAAGTTCGCGCACGAGGAGAAGCTGGTCCTCCTGGCGGATGAGGTGTACCAGGAAAACACGTACGACCCGGCCCGCCCCTTTGTCTCCGCCAAGAAAGTCCTGAGCGAGCTGGGCGCGCCGTACGCCGACTCCGTCGAGCTCGTCTCCTTCCACACGGTGTCCAAGGGGTCCACGGGCGAGTGCGGCCTGCGCGGCGGCTACATGGAGGCCGTCAACATCCTGCCGGGCACGATGGACGAGCTGTACAAAATCTCGTCCATCAACCTGTGCCCCAACACGATGGGCCAGGCGGCCGTCTCCCTCATGGTGGCGGGCCCGCCGCCCGGGTCCGAAGCCGCGAAGGAGTATGACGCCGCCCGGTCCGGGATCGTCGCCTCGTACCAGCGCCGCGCCAAGGCCGTGGCCGCGGCCTTCAACGCGTGCGAGGGCGTGACCTGCAACGCGACCGAGGGCGCGATGTACGCCTTCCCGCGCCTGCACCTGCCCCCGAAAGCCGTGGCCGCGGCCAAGGCGGCGGGCAAGTCGCCGGACACGTGGTACTGCCTGCGCCTGGTGGAGGAGACGGGCATCCTGACCGTCCCCGGGTCGGGCTTCGGCCAGGAGCCGGGGACGTTCCACCTGCGCACGACCATCCTGCCGTCGGAGGACCGCCTGGACAAGATGATGGCGGACTTCGCGGCGTTCCAGGCCCGGTTCATGGACGAGTTCCGGGGGTGAGGCGTGGGGGAGGGGTGGCGTGTGTTTTTCGTAGAGCGATCTGTGTGGGTGTGGGCGTGGGCGCGCGTGTGTGCGTGTGCGTGGGAGAAAAAGGGAAGCCGGTGTTTTGACCTAGGTGCGTGGGGGCGGGGGGTGGGGGTGGTGGACGGCGTTTTTTTTTCTTTTGGACTTTCGCCGCTTTTGTATCACCAAACGTTTCTTTTTTCGGACGAGATGAAAACACGCACACACACACACGCCGTGCCTTCACACACGCGCACCACGACACCCACCCACCCACCCGCCCACCCCACTCACAGCGCGCCCGCCGCCCGGCGCGCGCCGTCGAGCGTGTTGGCCAGGAGCATCGTGATGGTCATGGGGCCGACGCCGCCGGGGACGGGCGTGATGGCGCCCGCCACGGTCACCGCCTCGTCGAACGCCACGTCGCCCACCAGGCGGTAACCCCGCTTCTTGGTCGCGTCGGGGACGGGGTTGGTCCCCACGTCGATGACGGCCGCGCCCGGCTTCAGCCAGTCGCCCTTGATCATTTCCGCTTGGCCCGCCGCGGCGATGACGATGTCCGCACTCCGCACGATGTCCTGCGGGTTCGGCGTCCGCGAGTGCACGATCGTGACCGTGGCGTCCTTGGCCATCAGCAGCATGGCGGCGGGCAAGCCCACGATGTTGGACCGGCCGACGACGACGGCGCGCTTGCCCGCGATGGGCACGCCCGACCGCACGAGCAGTTCGATGCACCCCTTTGGCGTGCACGACACAAAGAGCGGGGTCCGCCCCCGCATGGCCGCCGCCCCGATGTTGGCCGGGTGGAAGCCGTCGACGTCTTTGGCCAGGTCGATGGCGTCCAGGATGGCCTGTTCGTCGATGTGCTTGGGCAGCGGGAGCTGGACGAGGATGCCGTGCACCGCCGGGTCGGCGTTGAAGCCCGCGACGACGGCCAGCAGGTCGGCCTGGGACACGTCCTCCGGCAAGAAGGACGCAAATGATTGGATGCCCACTTCCTCGCAGGCCTTGATCTTGGAGCGGACGTACGTCTCGGAATCGCCGCGGTTGCCGACCAGGACGACGGCCAGGCCGGGCGTCTGTGGTTGGTGTGTGGGGGGTGTGGGGGGTTCCGAGTGTGAGGCGGTGTTTGTGAGAGAGGGTGCGTCCTGGCGGCGGCTTCCCTGTCCGCGCGGCAGGCGGTTCAAGGACTCTGCCCGTCCGACCGGAGCCGCCGGCGGGCCGGGCGCGATGTTGCAGGAGGAGGAGAGGGGCTGTCTCCTCTCCAGGCAACCTGCGCAGCCCGCACCTCAACGAACGCACGCCGCCCCACCCAACCTCCCCTCCACCCTCCACGCAAGAGAACTCACCACGCCCGTCTTGGCCTTCAACTCCTTGACGCCTTCCGCGATCTCGCCCCGGATGGTGGCGGCGATGGCCTTGCCGTCGATGATGGTCGCGGTCGCGCCGTCGACATCTTCGGCAGCTGTTGAGTTTTGAGAGGTTTGGGGGAGAGGTGTCAGTGTGCGGGCGTGTTGTCCAGCATGCCAGCAAGTGTGCGCATGCCGTCAAAGACGTGAGGAGGGAGGGCGGACCGCTGTGCCTTGGACGGCAGGCAATCGGCCGGGCGCAGCGGCCGAACGAGCGCGCGCGCTCGTGTTTGGCTGTCAAAAAACAATCGGCACGGCGACCGCACTCCCCGCAATGCACACGCAGCGTACCAAGGGCGGCCATCTTAACAGAGTGGCGGGCGGGAGCAGGAGCGGGAGCGTGCGCGCGGGCAGAGCGGGACTGCGCAGCGGTCGCGGCGGCGGCCGGGCGGAAAGACTGGGCGAACGACGTGGAAGCCAGGGGCGCCGGTGTGCGTTTGCAGACCGGTGCGCCGCCAGACAGGCGCGCCTGCATGTGAGGGCGGCGCGAGAAAAGGGATGTGGGGCGGTGGAAGTGTGCCGGGCGGAAAGGTTGCGCGAGTGAATTGGTGCGCGCGTGTCTGGCCTCTTGCCATCAAAACCTCCATGTCTCCCTGGATGGAAAGGAAAAAAAGCGCCCGAGCGCGCCCGAGCGCTCGCGTGCTTCTCGTCTGTTCGTTCGTTACACACACAAGCACACGCTCACGGCGCACGCGCGTCACACAAGGGCCTTTCCTGTCTTCTCAATGCAAAAAGGGACCGACCGCACGCGTTTTTTTGATTGTCGCACCCACTCCACCTGCGCTCGTTTCACTCGCTGCTACCGCCGCTGCCGCCGTGCTCAGGCTGGGGCGGCGACACGGCGCCATCCCACTCGCCGTCCACTTCCAGGCCGGCGACCGCGCCGCCGTCGCCTGCCCCAACAGCCGCGTCCCAGTCGGCCAGGCAGGCCGCGAAATCGCTCCCATCATGACCAGCTTTCAGGTCGAGCGCGGCCAGAGCGTCCGCCAGGCTCGGCGAGGGCGGACCGGCAGCGGCGGCGGAGGGAGAAGACGTGGACGCCCCACCATCCGACAGCGGGGCGGGCGGGGTGTCGCCACCCCAGTCGGCCGCGGCGGAGGAGGGCGAGGCGCCGCGGCCGACCAGGCCGGCGCCTCCAGCGCCGAGGCCCGCCGGCAGCATGAGCACGGGCGACGCGCAGGTGTCGCCAGGCGACGGCGGCCGGGCTAGCTCCTCGGCGTCGAGGCGGGTGAAGGCGCGGACGGCTTCCTGCTGGCGGGCGGCCTGTTGAGAGAGGAGGGGTGTTTTGGTCGAGGGAGAAAAAAATGTGACGGTTTGAGGGAGGCGGGAGTCTCTTTGCCGCGCCCGCCGTTCCACGCCCGCGCCCCTCGTTTTCCATTCCGCCCATGCAGGGCTCAAGTAGAGACCCGCACAGACACGGTACGCGTCTCAGAACGCTCGACGCCCTCCATCCTCCCCCTTTTTGTCCTTACCTCGGACAGGGGCGGCACGGGGTAGCGCGCCGCGCCGGCGGCGAGCGCGGCGACGCGGGCGGCGGTGATGGCGGCCGAGACCGCGTCGGCTGCCGCGTCCTGGGCGGCGCCGGACCGGCCGGCCAGGCGCTCGATGGCGGGCGCGGAGGACGGCTTGGCGTCGGGCAGGACGCGGAGAGAAGGCGTGGTGCGCGCGGCCGCGGCATGCGACGTCGGCGGCGCATTGGCCGTCGCGTGCGGGGCGGGGCGCGCGTTGCCACCGCCCAGGCTGGCCAGGGCTGGACGCGGACGGGCTGGTGTGTTGCCGGCCGTGCCTGGTTTGGACGGGACGGCGGCGCCGGCGCCGCCATCCGCGCCGGCGCCGGGCCGGCGGTTGGACACGTCGGCGAGCGCGGCGCGGCGGCGCGGAGCAGCGGCTTCCTTCGTCGCGGCCCCACCAACAGCCGCCGCCACGTTTTCGTCCGACGGCAGCGGCGTTGCCAGAGGGGCGAGGCGGGACATGGTTGTGGCCAGGTGCTGTTTTTTTTATGGAACGTCCTCTCCCTCCTATCGACGACGGGTCTGTGTGCCTCTGGGCTCCGTGTCTGCAACCTTGGACCTCGCTCTCACCTCGCTCACCCCGCCCCCCGCCGCCACCCCACCCAGCACGGCACCCGCTCACAATAGCCCTTCCACGCGGCCGCCCTCCCCGGCCTCGGACTCCTCGCCGTCCGGGCCTCCGTCATCGCCGTCACTCCCACCAGGCACGCCGTGTTGACGGCCGACCCAAGGCACCACACCCACCACCGCTGCCCGCGCGCCGCCAGGCCCGCCACCCCGCACCAAAACAGGGTCTCCCCCACATAATTGGGGTGGCGCGAATACGCCCACACGCCCGTGTCCAGGACGGCCGGTTTTCGCTTCGCGGCCCCGTACGCAAACAGCTGGTCGTCGGCTGCCTTGGCCAGCGCCAGCCCCGCCACCGCCACGGTCGCCGCCACGCAGTCCCGCGGGACGTCCCAGCCCACGCCCGCCACGTCCCGCACGCACCGCGACGCGTAGTGCGGGAGGGCCAGCAGGATTAAGAGGCCGTGCTGCAGGCCGTACACCACGCCCGCAGAGGCGACCGCCCAGGCGGCCCACCCCATGCGCGCCCGCCAGTCCGCGTACCGCCAGTCCTCGCGCGCGCCCGGGCGCCAGCGCTCACGCCGGAAGTAAGAGTGCTGCAGCCGCAGCGCCCAGAGCAGGGTGAGGGCGGAAATGGCGGTGGACCGGCCCGACGGCGGGCAGGCGGCCGCGTAAAAACGGTCCAGCAGGACGGGGATGAACACCCAGTACGGGTCGATGAGCCAGGTGCTGCCCTGGAGCAGGGACGCGGCCCAGCCGAGCGCCATGCTGCCGGCCAGCAGGACATTCGCGGAGGTGAAGGGCGACGTGCGGGCGGTGCCGTCGGCGAGCCAGGCGCGCGCGGCGAGGTACGCCGGTACAGGCGCGGCCAGCATTTGGACGGTGTTGAGGATGAGGGCCGTCGTGGACAGTTCTGGCGGCGCGTGCGTGTGGGCGTGCGGCTTCAGAGCCGGCCGGCCCCGCCGTCGGGTCGAGTCGGGCATGGTTCTTGCTGGTGGCTAGGTGGAGAGGCGGCCCGACCGTGGGTCAAGGCTGTGTGCGTTTTTTTTTTGTTCACCCACACACGCACGGCCCTGTGCTGGTCGGCCTGTCAATGAAATGGTCTCCGTCTGGCCTGAACAGGGGGTCACACAGCCTCGCGCCCGTCGTCGCACGCGCCGAGACAGAAAGAAGAATGAAGCGCACGGCCGCACAAAAAAAACTCCATGCGCTCACTTCTTCTTTTCGCGAGAAGGGGCGACGAGCACGCCCAAACCCTCTCTCTTCCCACCATGGACCGGGACGACCAGACGACCACAGCCCTGCTCGAAGCGGCAGGCACCCCGTACCGCTACGCGGCCCGTGAGAAACGCGACGCGGGCTGGGCGAGGGCGCTGGCCGTGCTGTGCGCGCTGTCTCTCTTCGGTGGAGTGGCTGCCGCGTTCAGTTGGTGCGTGCGCTGGGTTGAGGAGGATGGGCGCGTACTGCTGCCTCTCAGGGAGCCAGCGGGTGGCGGGCTGGCGGCAAACTGTGGAGGGACGAGAATAATGTTCGGGCGGAACAGCAACGCGCCGCCCGACGCGCGCGTGCCGCCCTCACCTTCCTCCCAACGCCCCTCACACCTCTCGCCCATGCAGGAACGCCGACTTTTTCCGCCTGCTCGCCGACGCCCGCTTCGCGTCCAACCCGCGGTCCTGCCCGGCGCCGAGTCACGGCGGCCGTGGTGGCTGGGCCCTGCCCAACCTGGGCCTGGCGGCCGTGGACCTGAGTGCATCGCCGCCACCGCCGCCTCCGCCCGCGATGATCGACCCGGCCGCACGCCTGGCCCGCGTCGGCGGGGCCATTTTCGGCGCGTCCACGCTCGCCGCCGCTGCCCTGGCCGTCGGCCTGATCGCGGTTTTCCGCCGCCACGCCCCGCTCATGACCTTGATCGTCGTCAACCTCCAAGTCTTCGTCCCGGCGGTCGCGGCGGTCGCTGCTTTAGTCTCCGGCGCGCCCGCCGCGGCCATCCCGCTCGCCCTCATCGCTGCCCTGGCCGCGTGGGGCGTCCGCCTGTGGCGCAACGAGATCGGGCTGTGCGCGCGGCTGTTGGGCTTGAGCGCGGCCGCCGTGGCGGACGTGCCCGGCCTGGTCGGCGCCGCAGCCGTCACGGCCCTCGGCGGCGCGGCCGGCGCGGGCTTGTTGGGGGCCTGTGCTGTCGCCGCGCTCGCGACCGGCCGGGTCGTGCCCAACCCGGCGGTCGTGTCAACGGCGGCTAAAGCCACGTGCGTGGACGCCTCTGGTGCCGCCGTCGCCTGCTGCGCCTGGGTGCCGTCCCTGTGGGCTCTACCGGTGGTGCTGTCCTCCATCCTCGCCGCCGCCTGGGTGGGCGCGACGGCGGGCCAGGCCCGCACGTTTGTCATCGCCGACGCGGCGGCGCAGTGGTGGTTTGCGCCGCGCGTGGAAGCCGAAGTCGCCGCCGCCGCGCCCGTCTCTCCAGCGTCCCTCCCCGCTCCGCTGCTGGTCGGCGCGACCCGGCGCGCGGCGTCGCATGCGGCCGGTCCGTCCGCGGGGTCCCTGGCGATGGGCGGCGCCGTCATGACCGCCGCGTCCGCTGTCCGCGCCCTGCTCCAGTCCGCGACGACGGCCGCCGACGAGGACGGCGGCGGGCCCGGCTTCTTCGCTTCCCTGGTCGGCGCGGTCGGCGGCGCCGCGCTCGAAGCCCTGTCCGTCCTCACCCGGTACGCCACGATTTGCGCGGCCGTCACGGGCGGCGGCCTGCTGGAGTCCGGCCGGTCCGCCACGCGCCTGCTGTCGTCGCTGGCCCTGTCCACGCTGGGCGTCTGGTGGGTGCCGCCCCTGGTCCTCAACCTGTACACCGCGCTCCTGGCCGGCGTGTGGGGCCTGAGCGCGGGCGCCCTGTACGCGCTCACGGCGCCGAAAGCCGCGCACGGCCGGACGGGCGACGACTACGCGCAGGCGGTCCTGACGCACGCCGCGGGCGTCGGCGTCGCCGCGGCGGCGGTCGTGGGCGCCCTCACCTCCTTTGCCGCGGGCGTCCTGCTCTCCACGACGGAGGCGCTGTACTTTACGTGGGCGCTCGACCGCGCGTCGTCCGCCACGCCCGCCCGCGTCGACGCGGCCGACGTCTTCCTGGCCGTCCCCTGCGGCGTCGTCGTCGAACAGCCCGACGGCGGCCTCGCGTACGGGGCCGGTGGTGGTGGGACCGGTGGGCGGCGCCGGTACGTGCCGCCCAGCCAGCTGCCGGCGGGCGGGCTGGCCGGGCGGCCGGTCGGAGACGGCGCGGCTTGAGAGGGGAGGGAGGCGGGGATGGACGGAGAGGTGGGGGGTTGCCTTGTTTTTTTCCTTTGCACTGGTGTCTTGTCACAGCGTCTTGTCTTCGATGAGCCCCCACAGGCGGGCCGCGACTTCCACGGGGCTCAGCCCGCGCGTGTCTAAATCCACGGGGTGCATGTCGTGGCGCGGCGGCGCCATCTCGCCCCCGAAACCACCAGCCCCGCCACCACCACCACCACTCGGCTTCCTGACCACCTGCGGGTCGGCGATCGTCGCCCGCACCCGGTCCGCGTCGGGCGGCGGGATGGCCGGCCGCGCCGGGTCCGCGCCCGGCGCCGCGCCCGCCGCGACCGCCGCTTTGGTCGCGCCGTCCATGTCGTTCCAGTGCATGTGCGTCAGGTGGACGTACAGCGACACCTCAAAGCCCGCACGCGGGTGCAAGACGGCTTTGACGTGGTCCGAGACGGCGGCTTTGTCGGCCAAGCCCGCGGCGGCGGTGGCGGTCGCTGACCGTTTGGCCGCCACGTCGGCCAGCTGGGCCTGCAGGGCGGCCGTGTTTTCCTTGGTCGCACTGGTTTGGGCTTCTAGGTCGGCCACGCGAGCTGCGTGCGCGTCCTCGGGCTCGGGCCGCACGGACGCGGCTTCCTGGTCGGCCAGCTGGGCGACGAGGCCTGTCGGATGAAAAAGGGAGGGACGGGGTGGGAGGGAGTGGAGAGGTCGGCGTCTGTCGCTCGCGTCGCCGAAAATGGAAAAAAGGTGCCGTGCGCCGCCCGCTTCAACCCACGCCGCGCGCGCACTCCATCCAAGCGCACGCGTACAGCCCGGTACACCCTCCTCGACTCTTCAAAAAAAAGGGCCAAAAAAACTCACGCTCCAGGGCCGACGTCGCCTCGCCCTCGCGCGCCGCCGCCGCTGCATCCAGCTGCGCCCGCGCCGCCACCGCCGCCGCCACTAAGCCCGCGTCGTCGTCGGACGCAAATTGGGACCGTAGCTCGTCCGCCAGGCCGATGTACTCTTGGAGAGAGTCCATTTGGCGAGCGGCGCGTGTGAGTTTTTCGCAGTTTGTCGGGATGGCGCGCGGCAGCAAATGCGAGGAGAGCAGCTGCGCGCGCTTTGATGGAGCGGGCCCGCGGGTCGGGGCAGGAGTGTGTGCGCGAATGTCCTGTGCTCGTGCACCAGGTGTCGGGCGCGAGAGGGAGGCGCTGCCTGCTGTGCGTGCGCGCCGGAAAACAAAAAAATTCGTGTCTGCGCGCGCGCGCTCGCGGCCAGACCTCTGTGCTCGCTCCTCCACACAAGCGTTCGGGGGGCGGGCGGCCACACCACGCCCGCGGCCACAGCCCGCGCCCCTCCCTCAAATGATCCCGCCGGCCGCAGCCCGGCCGTGGCGCGCCGACCTGGGCTACCTGGACGACGGCTTGCTGCCCTGGGCCGGCCCGGGCGGCCTGGGCGCCGCGCCGCCCGACGGGTCGCCGCCCTGGTGGAAGGTAGGGAGTCTCTCTCTCTCTTTCTCTGTTCAGTCTCAGCGGTGTGGGGCGGGGGAGCAGACGTGGCGACGCACGCGCCCGCCACGAGCATTGGAGCCCCGCAGGCTATCAGGGCGCCTGTGTGGGGGGTGGGCGCGGGCGCGGCGCGGCGCAGCGCCGTGACATCCAGCCGGGCGGGGGAGGCGTTTGGCGGCGTGGGTTTTCTGCCCTCCCTCTCCGCCCAGGCGCGTGAGTGACCCTTCGCGCCCTCACCCCACCCTCCCCCCACCCACACACAGACGCACCACCTCCCTGCCTCACCCCCGCCCGACGCCTCCCGGCCCGGCAGCGCGAGCGTGGGCGCGGTCACGCCGTCCCTGGTGTCCATGCCGGCGGGCATGGTTGGGCGGGCGGGTGAGTTTTTTGAGAGAGAGCCCGCCCCGGCCGTCCATCCGCTCCACCCGCCCGCCCGCCCGTTTTCTCTCCCCACGCTCTCAATCCCACGACGCACCACAGACGCCACGCTGCACGACGCCCTGCTGGGCGCGTCGCCGCCGCCCTTGCCCCGCCGCTCCACGTCCGGCACGACGCCGTCGCCGGCCGCGCTGACGCCGCCGACGCGCGCGTCGGGGACGGGCGGGCCGCTTGCCCGGCCGGCCGGCCCAGCCCAGCCTGGGCCGCCGCGCAAAGCTGTGTCGCCCCCGCTGGCAGACTCCACCCGCCTGGTGGCCGAACTGCTGGCGCCCGTGGTGGCGGCGGCGAGCCGGCCGTCCCTGCGCCGCGGGCCCGGCAGCGCTGCCAGGCCGGCCTCCACCGCACCGCCGCCGGCGCCGCCACCCCCCACCACCACGGCCACCGCCACCGCCACCACCACCACGGGCTTCAACCCGGCCTCCTCCCGGGTCGTCACCGCCCGCATCGGCCCAGACGGCCGCCCGCCCACCGACGGCTACCGCTGGCGCAAGTACGGCCAGAAGCGGGTCCGCGGCACGGCGCACCCGCGGTCGTATTACCGGTGCACGACGCCCGGCTGCCCCGCCCGCAAGCACGTGGAACGGTCGAGCGCGGACGGGCGGGACGTGTTGAGCACGTACGAGGGCGGCCACGACCACGCGTCGCCACCGGCTCAGGCGGCGGCGGCGGGAGGGGCGGCGGGCGGGCGGCAACAGGCGCCACCGGCGGCGGCAGCTGGCGGGCTGTCACCGACGACGACGACGACGACCACGGCCGCCACCGTCCCTGCCTCCGGCCAGGCGGCCGCCATCGCCCGCGGCTTGGCAGCCCTGGCCGCCGCCGCGGGCGTCAACTTGCCAGCAGTCAAGGAGGTCGCGGCGGTGGACGCGGACGGCGCCGACGCCGGCGGCTCCCTGCCCGTCCTGCTGTCTGAAGCCCGCCCGCAGAAACGCGCGAAATGCGGGGGCGGCGGCGGCGGCGGCGGCAGTGGGGGCGAGGCGCCGCCAGCCGCCGCCCCGACCGCCGCCGGCTGGGTGCCCGCGCCCGCCACGGCCGGCCTGACCTCGCCGACCGAGCTCCTGGCGGCCCTGGTCCGGCCGGCGGCCAGCGCCCGGCCCCGGCCCCCTCCTCCTTCGCTGGCGCTGGCCTCGCTGGCGCACTCCGTCCCGCTGCCACGCCTGGGCAACAACAGCGGCGCGGCCACCGCGCACGCGGGCGCCGGCAGTGCGGCTGCGGCCGCCACAGCCCGCCGCTTACTGACGGCCGAAGCGGCGGCGGACGTGGACGCGGCGTGGCGGGCGTGGCTGCAAGAGGAGGCGCGCGGGTGCGGCGGCGGTCGTGGCGGGGTCTGACGTTTTTGTTTGTTTTGGTGGTGGTGTGTTGAAGCGGGAGAAGAAGTCCATTGTTTCACAGTCGCGCCCCCCTCATTCCTTGGCCGCGCGCTCCGCTTCCGCTGCCCGTATCCCGGCCCGCAAGCCCAGCACGATGAACATGTTGGTCAGCGTCAGCAAAAATTCGGCCCCGCCGTGCAGCCAGTCCACGTCCGCGAGGATGCGACCGTAATGGACTTTGGCGTAGATGCCGGCCGGGATGGACGCGCCGACGAAGACGAGGAGGAAGTAAAAGCCGAAGAGCGTGAGGCCGGGCAGGCGCTTTGACTTCTGGGCAAAGTAGAGGAAGGCGGCGTAGGGAAAGATGGAGGAGGCAAAGAGGTCGGCCGCGAGTTGCTGCGCGAGGTGGGTGGGTGGGATGGCGGAGAGAGGGTGAGCGTTGGGCGGAGGCGAGAGGGGATGAGCGCCGCACGCTCCGCACACACGGTCCTCCACCACGCCCCCACCAGCACTGCACGCCCCACCTGGCTGTCCAGGTTCAGGTTGGTGCCCCAGGCGAGGTCAAATGGCCATACGCGCGGCGGGCTTGCGGTGGTGGTGCGCCGGGGCTGGCCACGCAGCATGCAGGCGTGGTTGAGAGGCGGCGGCCGGGCCGGGACTAGTGCGCGGCCGCTGCTGCTGGGCGTGCCGGGTGCGGGAGCGACCCGGGCAGGCTGTGCGAGGCGGCTGAGCGTGGGCGCGGCCATGACGATGACGGGACCGCAATGAAGCCTGTGCCACGGGAGAGAGAAATGGCTTCGCCCCTCAAAACAGCTATTGCGGCGGCGTCCCCTCCTTCGCCCAAAAACACACACGCAGCCTGATGCTCCGCCGGGCTGCTGCGTCCCTCCTGGCCGGCCGGGCCCGCCTGGCGTCCTGCTCCGAGGCGCAGGTGAGTGGTGGAGTGGGCGCGGGCGCGGTGCAAACCGTCCGCCCGCACCCCTCTGCCGCGCCGTCGCGCGCCTCCACCCCTGACGCTTTCGTGGCGCGCCCTCACCGCCCTCGCCCATCCCTTTTCATCCCCACACTACAGGCCACCCGGGGCGTGTCCTCCTCCGCGTCCGCGTGGGCGGCCCCGCCCAACGACAAGGAGGTAAGAGAGAGTTGGAAAAGGAAACGCAACGCCGCAACACGCACTCGATCGACCGCTCCTCTCATTGCCTCTCCCTCCACCCACACACGCAACAGGACCTGAACGCCCCCTCCACCCAGGGCATCCAGGGGCGGTACGCGACTGCCCTGTTCGCCGCGTCTAAAAAAGCGGGCGCCCTGGACGCGGTGGACAAGGACCTGGTCCAGGTGAGGCGAGGCGCAGCGTGTTTCGTCCTCGTCCGCCCTCGCCCGCGCACCAACCCCTCCGCTCACACTCGCTCCATTTCCCTCCCCGCCCCTCACCAACAGATCCGCACGCTCGCGGCCTCCTCCCCCGCCTTTGCCGCCTTCCTCAAGGACCGGTCCGTGCCCAAGAAAGCGAAAGGCGCCCAGCTGGAAGCCATCCTGGCGGATTTGAAAGTGAATGAACTGACCAAAAACTTTTTCGCGGTGCTGGCCGACAACAACCGCCTGGGTGAGGCCGGCAAAATCTTCGACACGTTCGGCGAGCTGGTCGCCCACGCGCGCGGCCAGGTGACGGCCTTTGTGACGACGGCGGACCCGCTGTCCGCGGAGGAAGCGGACGAAATCCGGAAGGGGCTGGGCGACATCCTGCCCAAGGGCAAGGCCCTGACGCTCGTCCAGCGCGTGGACCCGGCCATCATCGGCGGCGTCGTGATCGACGTGGGCGACAAGCACATCGACCTGTCCATCGCGTCCCGGATCAAGCAGGTCCAGAACCTGGTGATGAGTGGGCTGGGCGTGTGACGAGGGGCAGGGGGACGGGCGGTGGGGGAGCGGGGGAGGCGTGCGTGTTAAGAATGAGAGGTGTCGGTTGGTTTTTTTGTTCTGTCGTTCGTTTCGCACGCATTCTCTCACACACACTCTCTCCATGTGGGAGGCAGAGACAGGCACGCACGCCGACGTGGGCAAGGCGGGAACAAGACGGACGGGTTGGTTTTTCGTTTAACTTTCGTTCGCTGTGCACACCTCTCACGAACAAAAAACAACAGGACGGGCCGCGCCCTCCCGCTTTCCCCCACGTCCCACGCTCCCATCCCTCGCCTTCACCCCGTCGGGGGTGCAGCATGCTCCAGCAGCGCCGCCATCTCCGTCACAAAGCGCTGGCAGCCGCGGTGGCGGCCGACGGCGCCCAGCACGTCGCGCAAGAGCGCGCGCTTGTCCAGGCCCAGGAAAGTCGGCGCCCAGCCGCCGGCGCCGCCGCCGCCCCCGCCGCCGCCGCCGTACCCGGTCGGGCCCAGCAGCTCGCCCACGGCTTCCCGCAGGCGGGCCTCGTCGCCCGTCCGGGCCAGGAAGTCGGCGTACGCCAGCAGCCAGCCCCGGTACTCCCGGGCCGAGCCCAGCGCGGCCGCGGACGCGAGGTTCGCCTCCAGGTTGGCGCGCGACTGGTCGGCCGCGGAGCCCAGGGCCAGCATGGGCGCGAGCTCGCCGGGACGGCCGGCCGACGCGGCGGACGCCTGGGCGGACGCCAGGTCGCCGGCGCCGGCCATGGCGGACGCGGCGGCCCCGCCGCTCACCCCGTACGCCGACCCGGGGAACGCCGTGTCGGCGACGCGCAGCCACGCCCGCAGGCCCGGGTGGAAGGCGGCGGCCGTCATGTCGGTGAGGACGGCCAAGGGCAGGCCGGCGGATCCGGCCAGGCGCATGGACGCGATGGACACCGGGTCGGTCGAGCCGGAGGACCCGCCAAAGACGAGCGGGGCGACGGACGCGTCGACCAGGGTGGCCGGCACCGCGCCGGCCACGGGGTCGACGGCCGCGCCGTCGCCGCCGCTGCCGCCGCCGGGCGCGAAGTCCCACAGCCGCATGGCCCCGTCCGTCGTGACGACGAGCAGCCGGGCCGGGAAGGCCGGGTGGTCCGCGGCCAGGAAGGCGGGCGGCGCGCCCAGGGCGATGCCGGGCAGCAGGCGGCGGCCGGACCGCGAGTAGACCTGGAGCGTGCCGTCCGCCGTGGCGACGGCCGCCAGGGCGGGAGACGCCGCCAGGGCGGCGGCCGTGCCGGCCAGCGTGTCCGTCCACCCCGGTTCCGCCCCGCCGCCGCGCGTCAGGCGCAGCGCGACGGTCGGGCGCTGGCCGAGCGCGGCCGTCGAGTTGGCGGCTTCAAAGACGCCGGCGGGGGGAGGAGGGGGTGCGTGCGGCGGGCGGGCGGTGGTGCCGGGGGGTGCAGGTGGCAGGTCACCCGGCACGGGCACGGACAGGCGGGCCAGGGCGGGCGGCGCGGCCAGGATGGTGGCGGACGCGGCGGGTCCGCCTCGCGCGGCGCGGCCCCCGCCGCGGCGGCCGCCGCCGTCCGGCTCGGGCGCCAGGGCCGTCATCGCGGCCGGCGCCCGGGCCGCCTGTGGCGGCGCAGGCATGGCCCCGCCGGACGCCAGGGCCAAAGCCCGGGACGGACCGGGCGCGGGCCCGCCGCCGTTGGCGACAGCCAGGCGGGCGTCGAGCGAGCCGACGGCCGGCCCTCTCACCGCACCACCGCCACCACCACCACCGCCGAGCCGGCCGCCCAGGCCCGCCGGCGGCGTGGGCAGGCCCGGCCGGACCGGCACCCTCGGCCCGCCGCCGCCCTCCAGCATGATCTGGTCCGCCGTCTCCGCAAAGGCCGACTGCCGGGCGGACGCGTCGCCGTAACGCGCCGCGACGTGCCTGGCCGCCTCCTCGGCGGACAGCAGCTCGCCCAGCTCCGCCGCCTCGAACTGGAAGGCGGCCAGCGTGCCGTCCGTGGACACGGCCAGCAAGCCGTACCCGTCGGGCGTCCACGCCACGTCCACGACCGTCTGCTTGAAGAATTTGGCGCCGACAAACAGGGCTTTGGCCGTGTCGGACCGCCAGACCGTCAGGCGGTGGTCCTGGGAGCCGACGGCGATGACGCACGCCGGCCCGGCGCCGCCCTTGCCGCGCACCAGGTGCGGGTTGGGGCGGGCGACGACGACCGCGCCCGTGTGGCCGACCAGGGAGAAGTCGGACGCCCACGTGTCGCGCGCGATGAGCGGGGAGAAGTGGACGCCCGCGTCGGGGTCGAACGCGTTGCAGACGGCCAGGGCGGACCCGTCGGGCGTCCAGCCCGGGCGCATGGAGAAGGACGAGGAGACGGTGCCGCCCTGGAAGGGCGCGGTCACCCGCTTCACCTGGGTCCACCCCTCCCGCCGCCAGATGATGACGGACGCGTCGTCGGCCGCGGACGCGAGGTACGTCCCGACCGGGTCCCACGCCACGCCCTTGACGTACGACGTGTGCCCTTCCAGGCGGGCGACGCGGCCGCCCGTCGCCGCGTCCCATACGACGACCGTATTGTCCAGCGACGCGGACGCGAGGAAGCGGTCGTCGGGCGACCAGGCCACGTCCGTGACGTTTTGGCCGTGGCCGCGCAGCTGGTGCGCGACCTTCCAGACCTCGTGCCCGCCGTCGGACCCGGCCAGGGAGCCGGGCGCGGCGCCGCCCCCGCCGCCGCCGCGCAGCTCAAAGATGCAGACAAAGGTGTCGTCGGACCCGGAGGCCAGGCGCCGGCCGGACCCGTCGAAGCGGACGGCGTTGACGGCCGTCGCGTGGTCGCCCAGCACCGCGAGCGCGCGCGGGCGGGCGCCCGGCCCCGCCGCTTCCTGGGCCGGGTCCAGGACGGGGCCCAGGGCCCAGATGCGGACCTTGGCGTCGTTGCCGCCGGTGGCGAAGCGCAGGCCGGACGGGTGGACGTCGACGGCATAGATGGACGAGCCTGGTCGTGGGTGGAGGTGGAGGTGGTGTGCGGGGAGAGGCGTGAGCGCGCGCACGCTGTGGCGACTGCGCTGTCGGGGTCCTCGCGCCACCACAAGCACGCTGATTCGACGTTGAGAGGGTGCCCCATTGACCGGCGCGTCCAGTGAGCGGGGTGTGGGGATGAGGAGGAGCGTGCTGGACGGGCGCGCCGCGGCCCCGTCTTTCGTCGCTCGCATCGGTTTTTTCGCGCCGATGGCTTGAAAAAACAAAAACGCACGGCCACGCCCCCACCTCACCTCCGTGGCTGACCCACACAGGCTTGTCGATGAGCATGGCGCTGGATCCCCCTGCGATGGATGTGGGTCCAGGAAGGGTGGTTGCTGTTGTGGAGGGGGCGCGCGCGCTCGAAAAACCAGGGCGCGGCCGCGCTCGAGAAAACGCTCCACTGCAGGGGCGCGACCACGCTCTCCGTCCCATCATTCACAGCCCGTCGTCACCGCCCCTCCTCCTCCTCGGCGGCGGCGGCGGTGCACCGCCGCCTCTCGTCCTCGCCCTCTCAACCCGCAGCGCCTCCTCTTTCCCCGGCCCTCCTCCACCGCCGCACAGGTTGCACGCGTGCTGGCCCGCGCCCTCGCACCGCGGGCAAGGCGTCCTGTTGACGCGGTCGGCCGTGTTGACAAAGCCCGGCTTGGCGATGGAGCCCCGGCCGTAGCAGAGCGAGCATTCCTGGAGGCCGGTGCCGCGGCAGCGCGAGCACAGGCCGGACTGTTGTGGTGGTGGTGGTGTGTTCCGGTGGGCGTGCGTGAGTGCTTCCTGCCTGTCGCACGGCCCGGGGGAGGGAGTACGAGGATGGAGAGACGGGCGCGAGGTGGTCGTCGGCCGCGGGAAAGACGCCGCGCCTCCCCTCCCCGAAACCGCCGTCTCTCGTCTCACCGGTCCCGCCACGGAGCTCGACTGTGCACGGCCTCGTGCATAGATTAAAGCGGCACAAGCGGCCACCGCGCCAAACGCCAGGGCTTCCCCTGCCACATCGGCGATGGAGGAGACGACGTCCATTGAGTTGTGAGAACGAAAAACGCAGCTAAACGACGGCTCGACGACTCACACCGGCCTTTTTCGAGAAAGGGGCGTGGTTGGGGCTGACAAGAGACGAGCACTCGACACGCCAGTGTACACTTGAGCCGCATCTCTTCCGGCCGCAGTCCCCACAGAGGCACGGGCGCCCTCCCTTTGGAGCGCGCACTAGACCCACACACACAAAAAAAGCAAAAACGCTATGCCGCTGGCCGCCGCGTCGACGTCGGCGCCCGTGTCGGCCGTCCACGTCGGTCGCGGCCACGCCGCGCGCCGGTCCGCTGTGCGTGTGCAGGCCGCAGCCACGGATGGTGAGTGTTGGTGGGGGCAGAGGGGGCAGCCCCGCGTGTCGACGGGCGAAATGAGGGAGAGGGCGCCACTCGCGCCCTCCGCCGGCGTCGGGTAAGGCAGCCGCCTCACCCAATTGGAGAGCGCGCTTGCCGGTGCGCCCTGCCCTCCTCCTCCTCTCACGTCCACCCTTACCCTCACCTCCCAATAGACGTGCCCCTGATGGTCAAGGCCGCCCGCGGTGAAGCCGTCCCCCGGGCGCCGTGCTGGTGTGTTTTTTGTTTTGCAGCGGCGCTCGGTCGTGTTTTTCGCTGTGCGCTATCCCTTTCGCGTGCTCGCGACCACGCCAGAGTCTCTTGTCGCCCACGCAATCGTGGATGGGTGCTGACGAGGCGTGAGCTTGGGTCGCGACCGCCGGACCGGCAATCGGACGCCCAGCGATGCGCCAGTGCGGTGGCGGTTTTCCTGCCTCTCGCACTGGCCGCGCTGCCCCAACCCTCTCGCATCCATGCCCATCCTCACCCACCCCTCGACTCGTCCGCTCGCACCACTCGACAGGATGATGCGCCAGGCCGGCCGGTACCAGAAGGCCTACCGCGACCTGGCCCAGCGGTACCCGTCCTTCCGGGAGCGGTGCGTTTTGCTTGGTCGAGCGGTGCGGCGGCTCTTCTCCTTCAGAGCCGCCCCCCCGCGCACGTGCGCGTCCCTCCTCACCACCCACCCCCGCCCCCAACCCCGCCCACCAACTCACCCACCCACCCCAGTTCCGAGACGACCGACTTGATCGTGGAGATCTCGCTCCAGCCCTGGCGCTCCTTCCGCCCGGACGGCGTCATCCTGTTTTCCGACATCCTCACGCCGCTGCCCGCCCTGGGCGTGCCCTTTGAAATCGACGACGCGAAGGGCCCGCTCATCGACGCGCCCATCCGCACGGCCGAGGGCGTCCGCGCCCTGCACGCCCTCGACCTGTCCCAGCTCTCCTTCGTCGGCGACTCGCTGGGCCTGCTCCGCCAAGAAGTCGGGGCCGGCGCCGCGGTCCTGGGCTTCGTCGGCGCGCCCTGGACGCTGGCCACGTACGTCGTCGAGGGCGCCGCGTCGGCGACCTACCGCACGATCAAGTCGATGATGCACTCGGCGCCCGACGTCCTGCACGCCCTGCTGTCCCACCTGGCCGACCAGGTGGCCACGTACGCCTGCTACCAGGCGTCGTCCGGCGCCCAGTGCATCATGCTCTTCGACTCGTGGGGCGGCCAGCTGCCGCCGGCCGTGTGGGACGCGTGGTCGCGCCCCTACATCGAAAGAATCATCGCCGCCGTCCACGCGGAACACCCGGGCGTGCCCGTCACCCTGTACGCCAACGGGTCCGGCGGCCTCCTAGAGCGCCTGGGCGCCACCGGCGCGGACGTCGTGGGGCTGGACTGGTCCGTCGACATGGCGGACGCGCGCAAGCGGCTCGGCCCGGCCAAAGCCGTCCAGGGCAACGTCGACCCTGTGTGCTTGTTCGGCAGTGACGCGGCCATTGAAGCGGCCGTCCGGGACTGCTTGGCCAAGGCGGGACCCAAGGGGCACATCCTCAACTTGGGGCACGGCGTGCTTGTGGGCACGCCCGAGTCCGGCGTGGCGACGATGTTTGAGTTGAGCAAGAGCATCAAGGCGGGCGAGGCGGCGCTGGTTGGGGCATGAGACACATGAGAGGGACACGGGAGGGGTGTGAGGGAGAGAGGTTTTTATTCGCGCGCCCGACCCCCAAGAGAGCGTGAGAAAGAGAGGAGTGTCCATGTGAGAGAGCGGGCGTGCAACACGGAAGCCAGCCGGGAAAAAAAAATGGAGATGGATGGAGAGGTGGGGGGGGGCGTCCACTCCCTCCTTTTCCCCGCTGTGCGAAAGGAACCGCCACAAAAAAAACAGCCATGGCGGCCGCCTCCCTGGATTCCATGGCCGCGCTCAAGGCCCAGATTGACGCGGCCGCCCGCGACTACATCGTGGAACCGCGGACGGGTGCGTTTTGTGCGCGGCGGGCGGACGAAATGAAAAGACGGAACAAAAAATTCGTCCGTCGATCGGCCTGCCCCCGTCGCAACCGTCCTCACACCGCCCCTTCTCGCCCCTTCCTCCCCACCCCGACACAGAGTACCGCACCATCGCGGGCGTCAGCGGGCCGCTGGTCGTGGTCGAGCACGTCAAGGTGAGAGGGGAAACGGCGTGGCGTTTTTTTGGCTTTGCGCGCTCGCTCTCATGCCCATTCTCTTTTCGTCCTGTCGGCACGAGCCACGCCGGCTGCCGGACCTCGCCTGCCCACGGTCGGGGGGTTGAGGCAGACCCGCCTGCAGGCTGTCCGTCCGTGAAAACGGGCGCCCACGCCCCCGGCACCCGCACGCAGGCCTGCGTCCTCTCTCGTTTTCTTTTTTTCGCTGCAACCTCGGCTCAACCCTCCACCCCGCCCCCCCACCCCTCTCCCATCTCCAGCGCCCCATGTCCGCCGAAATCGTCAACGTCCGCCTGGGCGACGGCACGGTGCGCCGGGGCCAGGTCCTGGAAGTCGACGGCTCCAAGGCCATCGTCCAGATCTTCGAAGGCACGTCCGGCATCGACAACCGGTCCACCGTTCTGGAGTTCACGGGCGAAGTGCTGCGCACGCCCGTCTCGCGCGACATGCTGGGCCGCGTCTTCAACGGGTCGGGCACGCCCATCGACAACGGCCCGCCCGTCCTCGCGGACAAGTTCTTGGACATCAACGGCGCGTCCATCAACCCGGCCGAACGCACGTACCCGGAAGAAATGATCCAGACCGGCATTTCCACCATCGACACCATGAACTCGATCGCGCGCGGCCAGAAGATCCCGCTGTTCTCCGCGGCGGGCCTGCCGCACAACGACATTGCCGCCCAGATCTGCCGGCAGGCCGGCCTGGTCAAGCTGGGCGAGGGCGAGAAGAAGAAGGGCCACGGCGGTGGTGGCGGGCTGGACAACGGCGGCGCGCCAGGCGACCAGGGCGCCGCCGCCGCCGACGACGACGAAGAATTTGCCATCGTCTTCGCGGCCATGGGCGTCAACATGGAGACCGCCCACTTTTTCAAGCGCGACTTTGAGGAGAACGGGTCCATGGCCCGCACCGTCCTCTTCCTCAACCTGGCCAACGACCCGACGATCGAGCGGATCATCACGCCCCGCATCGCGCTCACGACCGCGGAGTACCTGGCGTACGAGTGCGGCAAGCACGTCCTCGTCATCCTCACCGACATGTCGTCGTACGCGGACGCGCTGCGCGAGGTGTCGGCCGCCCGCGAGGAGGTGCCCGGCCGGCGCGGCTACCCGGGCTACATGTACACCGACCTGGCGACCATTTACGAGCGGGCGGGCCGCATCTCGGGGCGCAAGGGGTCCATCACCCAGCTGCCCATCCTGACCATGCCCAACGACGACATCACCCACCCCATCCCCGACCTGACGGGCTACATCACGGAGGGCCAGGTCTACGTCGACCGCCAGCTGCACAACCGGCAGGTGTACCCGCCCATCAACGTGCTGCCGTCGCTGTCGCGGCTGATGAAGAGCGCGATCGGCGAGGGCATGACGCGGGCCGACCACGCGGAGGTGTCCAACCAGCTGTACGCGTGCTACGCCATCGGCAAGGACGTGGTGGCCATGAAAGCGGTCGTGGGCGAGGAAGCGCTGTCGGCCGAAGACCTGCTGTACCTGGAGTTCCTGGAGGCGTTTGAGGCCCGGTTTGTGTCGCAGGGCGCGTACGAGGCTCGGCCCATCCAGGCGTCGCTGGACCTGGCGTGGTCGCTGCTGCGCATTTTCCCGCGGGACCTGCTGCGCCGCATCACGGCCAAGACGCTGGATGCGTGGTACGACAAGGAAGGGCGGGCGGGCGCGGCGTGAAGCGCGTGTGTGATGACACGCATGGAGTGTGGGGAGTGTGAGGGGGTTGTGCTAGTGTGTGTCGAGTTTGTTTTTCTTCTCTTTTGCGTCGTATAAAAAAAATCTTACAAAAAGACAAGCCCCACAAGGGCAGGGGAGGGAAGCTGTGCGCGCGCGCGCGGGGGAGGACACGCACGCAGACGTGTCGGGAGGGGACAGGGAAAAAAAAGGGGGACAAAGCAAGGTTTTGGCGTGCGGCAGCCGCACAAAAAAAAGGACAGACGGAATGGGGGGAAAAAACACAAACGCGCTCACACCCCGGGGCGCGGGCGGGGCAGGCGCTTGACGACCAGCATGGCGACGACCGCGCACGCGACGGTCGTCAGCACGTCCACCCAGAACTCCGGCGAGCCCAGCGGCGCGTCGGCCGAAGGGCGGCGCGGCTTGGTGGGCGCCGCCCGGCCGCCCGCTTCCGCCGACGGCGGCCCGGCCAGGTAGTGCGCCTCCGGCCCAAAGGGCGCGGTCAGCAGGCGGTGGACGCGGTACCCGGCCTGGACGGCCAGGTCGCCCAGCGCGGCCGCGACGCCGCGGACTTCGCGGCCCAGGCGGATGAGGCTGGCCGCCAAGGCGTCGGCAAACGCGACGAGCGGGTCGCCGCCCGCGCGCGGAGCGGACGGGCCGCCCCGCCCCGCCGCCTGGGCGGCCGGCGGCAGCAGGGACGGCACGGACACGCCCGCGGCCGCGCTAACTTCGCGCAGCAGGCCCTCGAACGCCGGGTCGGCGGCCAGGCGGCGCATGCACGCGGCGCGCACCTCGCGGTCGCCCAGCAGGCCGCGCAGCGCGTCTTCAAACTGGGCGCGCATTGCGGCGGACGACGCCAGCCGGGTGTCGGCGTCGGCCATGAGCGTGCTGGGGGTGGTGGCGCCCGCCGGCGCGTCAGCGTCTTCATCGTCCGTCGCGTCCAGCTCGCGGATGGCCGCCACCACACCCTGGCCAGGCGGCGACGGTGGCGGGCCGAGGACGAGCAGCGCGTTGACGGCGTCGTCCAGATCCTCGGGCGTGATGGAGGCGACCAGGTCGTCGACGGCCGCGTCGACCCAGCCGTCGGCGGCGGCGGTCCAGGCGGGTGGGGGAGGGGAGGACGGGGACGTGGAGGTGGCGGTCTGCTGAGAGGTGGGGGAGGCGGGTGCGGGCGTGGTGAGCGAAATCTCGAGAGAGCGGGCGGGGACGGGGCATGACCCGCCCCTGCGATTGCGGATTTCTTTTTGCGCGCCCGCGTGCCTGACCCCACTTCTCCATCCAACCCGCATGCAAGAGGGCGGCGTCGGATATTGCGCACACCTAGGGGTCCAGATGCGCGCGCTGGATGCACGCGTTTCACCCCGCCCCTCACCTTCAATTCGTCCGCGCCCGCACTCGGCGAGCCGACATTGGGTTCCGCGACCGTGGGCGTCTCGGCACGGTTGTGGGCCGTGGACGGCGTGACCGCGGCCGCCGCGGCGGCCGCCGCCATGGCGGCGGCCCGGGAGGAGGAGGACGAGCCCGTCAGCCGGCGCAGCATTTCGGGTTCGTCTTTTTTCTTCGTCAGACGGAAAAAAGTTGTGGCACACGCGCAAAAAAAAATCGTGGACGAAGCGCGGACGAAAGAGACCCGCGCCGCCTCTCACCATGTCCTACCTCCTCCCGCACCTGCACAACGGCTACGCCGTTGACCAGGCCATCCTGGCGGTGAGCGACTTTGAGCGGGGAGGATGGCGCGAAAAGGCGGCTTCCCTTTTGCCCACTGCCGCAGCCGCTTGCGCCTTGTCGCAACCCGCTCCGTCCGCCTGGAGAGACGACGCGCACTTGTCGCACGCCGTCCCTCTCACCCACTCCCCGCATCTCAACAACAGGAGGAAGACCGGGTCGTCCTGATTCGCTTCGGCCACGACGCCGATCCGGTGTGCATGCTCATGGACGAGACGCTCTCCAAAATCGCAGATGCTGTTAAAAACTTTTGCATCATCTACTGCGTCGACATCACGGAAGTCCCCGACTTCAATGAGATGTATGAGCTGTACGATCCCATGGCAATCATGTGCGTTGAGCTGGAGGCGGAGGGTGGGCGTGCGTGCTCGCGTCCATCCGTCTCCATGCCATCCACGCCTCACCCCGACCACCACCACCACCCACATCCTCTCCAGGTTTTTCTTCCGCAACCGCCACATCCAGGTGGACACAGCCACGGGCAACAACAACAAGATCACGTGGGCCTTTGATGAGAAGCAGGACCTGATCGACATCATCGAGGTATGGACGGAAGGACGGCGGAGAGAGACGCGAATAAAACCTCGCCCGACTTGCATCCATCCGTCTCACCTCCCACCCATTCAACAACAGGTCGTCTACCGTGAAGCGCGCAAGGGGCGGGGCCTGGCCGTCGCGCCGCGTGAGTACTCCACCAAGTTCCGGTATTGATGGCGTGGGAGGAGGGAAAGGAGCGGGCGTGTTAGCAGTGACCGTAGACGAAAGAAAAATTTCGGCGGGGCGAGGCTCACCGCACACACACTCTGCGCGGTGTGTGCGCTCAGGTTAAACCCCAAACCTCGCCGCCCCTCAAAATGCTCCTCCGCCGCGCCGCTGCCGCCTCACCCTGGGCGGCGGCTCGCCTGCCCAAGGCGTGGGCGCCGCGCCCGCCGCGTCGCCCGCGTGCCAGCATCCACCAACCCGCGCGCGCCTTCTTTCCGCCTCCACCGCCGTCCGTCGCGAGCGCGACCGCGGCCGCCGCGCCCGCCGCCCAGCGCGCCGCGAGCAACACCGCGAGCATCGTCGTCCGCACCCTGGCGGGCGCCATCACGGGGACGCTGTCCGCCCTGTTCACGCCCAAGGGGTTGCTGGCCTGCGCGGCTGTCGGCCTCATGTTTGGCGCCTTCCGCGTCTCGCCGCGCTCCCGCCCCATCGAAAAGTCGTACAAGCGGGCGATCATTGACATGCTCGCCCGCGTCGCGACGCCGCCGCCGTTTGCGCCGGACGACGTCTTGCTGGCCCGGTCCGCGGCCGCGTCGGCCTTGGCCACTGCCCTCGACCCCGCCGGCGGCGCGCCGCCCGGGTTTTTCCTGGTGGTCAGCGGGCCGCCGGGCGTGGGCAAGACGACGCTGGTGAGGTTGGCGTTGCGCGAACTGGCCAAACGCCGCGAGGCCGTGGACGGTTGGGGCGAGGACGACGGCGGCGACGCCACCACCGCCACCAAGAAAAAGCCCTTGCCCGGCGGCGCCGCCCTCGTGTCGGCTGCCACCTACCCGCGCTCCAACTTTGGGCGCGACCTGGCCGCCACCATCGGCTTTGGCTTTGAAGAGGGCGTCCGCGCGCTGGACCAGGCGGCCAAGCTGTTTGCGGCGAGCCCGGCGCTCCAGGAGTCCGCGACGCCGGCCGAGTCCCTGGCCCGCGCCGCCGCTGCTTTAGAAGAAGCGGCGCACGAGCTGAAAGCCCGCGGCGCCGGGCGGCCGCTCATCGTCGTGGATGGCGTGGACGGCCTCGCCCGCCGCGACGCGGACTCGCTGCTCGACTTTGTCGACTTGGCGAAAGACTGGGCGGAGCGCGGCCTGGCCACCGTCTGCTTTGTGGTCGGCGACCCGGCCGCCCTCAACCTGCTGCGCGCATCGCCCTCTTATTCGCGCGCAGCGCCGCTCATTCAGGTGGAAGGGCCGAGTCCGCGTGAGGCCGTCGAGTTTTTACGGCGCCGCTTGGAAGCGGCGGGCGTCGCCACGCACGACACAGGCTTGGTCGCCCTGGCGGCCGTCATCCACGACGACTGGCTGCTCCTGGAAAAAGCGGCGGCTCTGCTAGTCGCGGGCGTCACTGCCGCAGACGTGGCGGCGCGCGCGGTCGCGGAAGCGGAGCCACGCTTTGCCGCAGCCGGCCTGCTGGACCGCACGCCGCACCAGGCAGCTGGGTTGGGCCTGGCCCGGGCTTTGGCGTCCTTGCCACCGGGCGGCACGCTCCCACCGCCCGTCTGGCACGCGCTCTGCCCGGACAAAGCCGCCCAGGACGAGCTGTTGCTGCCGTCCAAGAAAGGCGGCGGCGGCGCGCCCAGCCCGTTTCGGTACGAGCCCGGCGCCGGCCTGCGCTTTGCGACGGCCGCCGACGCGGCCTTTGTGCGGGGTGGCGAGATGGACCGGTGCGCGTACAAAGGTGGCGGGGATGGGGAGGGCGCGGCCCCGCCCGCCCGCCACGCTGTCGTCGGCGAGGGCGCGGGCGTCCAAGAGGTCGAGTGAGGTGGCTGTGTTGTTGCCCTTTTCTTTTCTCTCTCCTTCCGAAACACTCTCTAACAACAAGACTCCCCTCAAAGCTTGGCCGGCCGGTCTGCCCGGTCGACCATCTGTAAAATGAAAATGTTGCCCTTGTCCCCGCGCGACAACCGCAAGTCCTCGTCCAGGTACGTCACGTCCAGCTTTCCGCGCGCCGTCGGCGGCGCGTCGACCGGGATGAGGCCGAAGATGAAGAAGCGGCGGAACTGGACGGCGACCCGGGACGCGGTTTCGGGTGTCAGGGACGCCACAACCCGGTTGAAAAAGGGGAAGGTCTCCCGGTTTTCAGCTGACAGGGACGGGCCGTCCAGGACCTGGTAAATCGGGCCCGACGGGCGCAGGAGGGCGGGGCGGCGCGTGCCCAGGATGGAGTCTGACGTCGTGTACAAGAGCTTCCACCGCCCATTCAGGTTGGGCGAGGCGAGCGGCTTGGGCGTCGGGTTGGCCTTTTCCAGGTCGGCAAACAGGCGGGCGACGTCGGCTTCGTCGGCGTCCGTGGCTGTGGCGCCCCGGGCCAGGGGCGCGATGCGGGCGAGGAGCTGTGTGTGTGCAGGCGGAGGGTGTGTGAGGGGAGGTGTGGTTGGAGAAGGAGAAGGGGCGGCGCGCGGAAAAACCGATGCTGTGCCTCCGCTCTTCCCGCACCTTGGCCTTGCGCGCCTCGCGTTCCTCGGCGGACACCCTACCCACAAAGGGTGGCATAAAGCCTAGGACCGCCTGGACGGGGGCGGCGATGGCCCGGCGGGCGAGGCTGCGCTTGGTGCGCTGGGGCTGCGGCCGCGCGGCTGCGGAAGCAACAGCGCCGCCGCCGCGGGCCAGGGACGCCAGCGGGGCCCGGGTGGCCGGGTGTGTGCGCTCGGTGAGCAGGGTCGTCGCCATAGTAGGAGAGTGTGTGGAATGTGCGTTGCGTGAGCTCACGGGACGGGCGCCGAGCTGTCTTTTTGGTGTGAGGAAGGGGGCGTCGTGGCCGCGCGCGCGTGCCGTGCAGACGCGCGTGCAGACTGGGCCGACCACCCGCGCTGCTGGGCCCAGAAGAGGCCTGGTCCGCTTCCTCCGCCCTCCTCCAAAAGACCGAAGCGCAATGATGGACAATGATAAAAAGGATTTTACACGTGCGAAATAAAAAACTACAACCAGGTCTCTCCCCGCGCCCCGTCGTCGCCGCCTTTCTTCATCCAGCAAACGCGCCGTACACCGCGTGCCCGTCCGCACTCGCCGACCGGGGTGACACGTACCGCGGTGGCCGGGCGCCTGTATAATTGGCTGGCACGCATTCTTCGGCGGTGCTGCGCGCGCTGGGCGGCGTGGCGGGCGGCGGGTCTTCGCCCGCGAGCTTTGCGCGCAGGACCGAAACCACTTCCGAGTCGTGCGATTCGGGCACACGGACGGGCGTGCCCGCGCGGGCGGAGCCAGGCGTCGCGGGTCCGCCGTGTGAGGTGGAGATGGGTAAGCCGACGGCGATGCGGCCGAGGCGGGAGGGCGGCGGGTGGACGGCGCGTAACAGGTGGTGGTGGTTGGTGGTGGGCGCGGGCGCAGGCGCCGCCGTGCTAGCCACGGCCTTTCGTCCGCCGCCACTGCCGCTTCCCAGGAGCGCTTGCGCCGCCTCCCTCTTTTTCGCGACCAACCACCGGGTGAGCGTGGTCACCAGGCCGTCTTCCGAGTGGTCGGCCGTGCAGTGCGCCGCCCCGCACTCGGCACAGACAGCCCCGCCGCCACCCGCGCGCGTGGCGCCGGTGGTGGTTGCGCCCGCGCCGCTCGCCGCCCGGGCCTGGCGGCCCGCCGCCCGGGTGAGGGCGTCCACTGCGGCCGGCAGAGCCACGTGAATAAGACCGCCTACCACCCCGGCTGCCACGCCGGCGGCCACGTACAATGACGAAGCGGGCGGGCGAGGCATTCGGTTGTTCGTTTTTTCGCGCGGCGGCGCAAACGGATTGGAGGGGAAAAAGAGCTCGGAGGCCACGGGTGTGGTGGCGCGCCTCTCGCAATAGAAGTCGCGGGCGAGGCTGTGAGTTTTGGACAGGAGCGGTGGGTTGAAGAATGGAGCGCGGGGTGGCGCCAGACTCGGGCTGGCGGTTGGGTCTGTGTCGCGCGCCGCGGCTCCCGTTTACGCTTCTGCACGCGGCGACAGATGAACCCGGCTAACACTACTCTCTCTCTTCTCCTCCTCACGCCGCCGCCGTCACCACGGCCGCCGCCGGCTTGACGACCGCCGCCTCCACTCCACCGCGCCTCCTCCTCAAGACGCGTGGTACAATGCTTTTCACCATGTACGGCCCTTCCAGCTCGTACCCAAGCTTGCGGTAGTAGTGGCGCGTGCCGACGCCGGAAATGACTGCGATTTTCGTCGACCGGTGCTCGCCCGCCGCAATGGCTTCCGCCGCTTCCATCAGCAGGGCACCATACCCCTGGTGCTGGTGCAGGTCTTCATCCCGGGCGTGGACGGCGACGGCGGTACCGTACACGTGCAGTTCGCGGACGATGGACACCCGGCCGCGCAGGGCCGGCTGTCGCCCCGCGTCGGGCCCCCCCACCTTCCGCAGGCGCAGCAGGCCCACCAGGATGTCCTGGCGCGGGTCTTCGTACGCCAGGAACGTCTCCCACCCTCCATTCGCAGCATAATCCCGCCGCACCAGCTCCACCTGGTCCGGGCGGACGGCGTGGTGGATGTCCTGGATGCCGACCTCGCGCGTCCGCACGTCGCGGCACTGCAAGCCGAGCTCGCCCATGCGGGCCAGGGCGAGTTCCCTCAGGTTGCCCTTCTCCACGCCGCTGGAGACCAGCGGCATGGGGATGTCGCGCTGGATGCGGTACGCCCGGACCCAGGGCGGGATGAGGGCCAGGATGCGGGCGACCAAGTCCACCAGCACGGCCGGGTCATAGTTGCGGTACAGCCCCTTGCGCCACAGCTCGTACAGGCCGGTCCCACGGATGACGAGCGTGGGGTAGAGCTTCAGCCCATCCGTCCTGAACGCCGGATTCTCAAAAAACTCGCGGGCCGACTCCAGGTCCCGGTCCCAGCCCACGTTCGGGAGGTCGGGCATGAGGTGCGCGACGACCTTGAAGCCCGCGTCCTTGGCCAGCCGGAAGCACTTGCCGACGGCCGCGACGGTGTGCCCGCGATTGGTGTCGCGCGCCACGTCCTCGTACGTGGACTGCAGCCCGATCTCCAGGCGGGTGCAGCCGTAGGACAGCATGGCGCCCAGGTGCGGGCCGAGGCAGTAGTCCGGCCGCGTCTCGATCGTCAGCCCGATACACTTGGTGCGCGAGTGCTCGCCGTACCGCACGGCTTCCGCGACTGAGGAGGATGCGTGCCCCGACAGGGCGTCGTGCAGGTTGCGGATGAAGTAGTCCCGGTACTCCGGCGGCAGCGACATGAACGTGCCGCCCATGAGGATGAATTCGACCTTGTCGACCGCGTGGCCGAGCCGGCGCAGCTGGTCGACGCGGGAGCGGGCCTGCAGGTACGGGTCGTACCGGGCCCGGATGGCGCGCATGGACGTCGGCTCGTAGCCCGTGTAGGACTGCGTCGAGTACTCGAAATCGGAGTCGGGCCCGCCCGGGCAGTAGACACAGATCGCGCCCGTCGTCGCGATGTGCGGGCAGCGGTGCGGTTTGGACATGACGGCGACGACGGCGATGCCGGACGCGGAACGCACAGGCTTGGCGCGCAGTTTAGGCATCAGGGCGGTTCGCTGTTCTTCGGGGACGGCGGCGATGATGTCGACGAGCTTGGGGACTTTGTCGACGTTGTACCGGGACGCGGCCTGTGTGGTTGAGTGGGAGGGAGGGAGTGAGACGTGCGAGAAAAGTCGGCGGCGAAAGGAAACAGAAAAACTCTTCGTCCCTTCCTTACCTGGTACTTGATGAGGTTCAGGTCCACGTCCTCGCCCGCCGCCACTTTGGCAGTCAGCTCGGCCACGATGTCGGCGATGGCGGCGACGCGGGCCTGGTGTGTGTTTGTGTACAGTGAGCGTCGTCGAGAAGGGATTGGAGTGCAGGCAAGAGGGCGCGCGTGCTGAGGTTTCACGCCACGCACCTCTTCATTGGTCATGGCCGGCATGGCTGGAGAGGCCTGTGGGCTGCACGCCCGAAGCGGCAGGCGGACAGAAAGAGAGGGAAATGTTGGCGTGCGGCGACCCCCGAAAGCAAAAGCCGCCGAACGTTTAGGTGCAGTGAGCTGCGGGCCGCGGCCAAAGCAAGCCACACGGCCGAAAACACGCTCGCGCGCACACAACGAGGAAGCAAGGCAATTCTCACGCCGACAAAACACCCAGCTCCCTTTCCTCGCGACACCCGTCTGACGACGCGCCGCTCGTCTCCGTCTCGCCCACGAAGCAGCCGCCTAGGAGGACATCCGAAAAAATGCTGGCTTGCCGCCCTCTTGCCCGGCCCGTGCCGACCCCCGCGCGCTCGGCCGCGCCAGCCGCACACCGTCGCCCTGCCATGCCGCGCCGGTCCGCAGCCATCCTCCCTTGCCGGGCGGTGACTGCGGCAAGCGCAGACCTGTCCAAGCTGGAGGCGGCCTGTGAAAAGTCCGTGCGCTGATTTGGTGGTGGCGGAAGAAGCGCGCGAGCTGCACTGTTCCTCCGCGTGCAACCCCACCACGCGCCCAGCCTGGGGGCCTCTCCACCCGTCCCCTCAACGCCGGCGCCTCCCTTTCACACGTACGCTCCATCCCCTCACGAAAACACACACACATTCACACTCATAAAACACAGCCTGAAACGCGCCCCGCCCTCTGAAAAGCTTGCCTTTTCCAAGGACGTGGCGGCCGCACTGAAAGAAGTCGCGGCCACGGGGGCTTTACCTAAATGGGGCGCGGGGCTGGACAACCCGCCGCTGCAGCGCCGGCCCGTGGCGTTGGGCGAGCTGCGCCTGGTCGGCATCAAGGCGCCGGACGCGGTCGCCAAGCCGACCGTGCGCAACGACGCCGCGTTTTTAGCCACCGTCGTCGGCGGGTCTTCCATCCTGGCCGTCTTGGCCGGTGCGCTACTGCCGGGCGACCTGTCCGGGTTTGGCGCGTACTTGGCGGGCGGGATTTCCATCGCCACCCTGGCCATCGGGTCGACCGCGCCTGGCCTGCTGTCGTTTTTCATCGACAAGTTCTCCCGCGTGTTTCCCGACTACCGCGAACGCGTCCGCCGCCATGAAGCCGCTCATTTCTTGGTCGCGCACTTGCTTCGCCTGCCCGTCACCGGCTACAGCCTGGACATCAACTCGCCGCACACCTCAATTGTAGAGGCGGAAATGGAGGGCCGGCTCATCGAAAATTTCATCGATGAGGAGCAAGCCGCCCGGTACGCGACTGTCGCCATGGCCGGCATCGCGGGTGAGGGCCGGTGGTCGCCCGAGATCGTGGGCCAGAACGCCGACCTCATGGATTTACAGCGCATCCTCAACCGGACCCGCATCCAGGACAGAAAACTCAGCGACGCGGACCAGCAAAATTTCAGTCGGTGGGCTGTGTGGACGGCCGCGCGGTTGTTGCGCGACTACCCGGCCGAGTATGAAGCCTTGCAGGCGGCCATGGAGCGTGGAGCTGGGCTGGTCGAGTGCATCCGGGCGATCGAGGACGCGAAGTCGCCGGCGGCGTGAAGCGGGGGTTGAGTGCGAACATTCAGACAGCCAGGGCGAGGTGGGAGAGGCAGGGGAGCATTTGAGGCCGTGTTGACCGAATTCTTTTGAGGTGATGACAAAAATTTCATCGCTGGGGGCCCTGGTGTTTGAGCGCTCCGCCTGCCCGCCTGCGCTCCTTTCCTCCTCCGTCCCCAAAACACGGATTTCGAAGCAGCCACTTCTAGCCCTTCCCCGCCCGCCCAGGGGCAGCCTGGCATGTCAGGATACCGATTCGGGGGTGAAAAGGGACAGATTCTGGGTGGAAGGCGGCCGGCCCGACGTGTGTTCGATGATACAGCCTTTCTCGACCCACCCTCCCCTCTTTCCCTCTCTCTGTCTCATCTAAAGAAAAACACTCACAGCACAAGGCGCGCGATGTCCGCCTGGCCAAAGTCGTGCCGCTGCGACAGCACTTCCCGGATCTGTGTGTCCGACAGGCGCCAGGTGTACGCCGGGCCCGCACTCGCGTCCGGCCCGAAAAACTCTTGCACTTCGGCCATGGACTCGCACGACAGCAGGGTCGCGACCTGGGCCAGCCGCGCAAACTTGTCGCGCACCGACCGCTGGGTTACGTCGGCAAGGGCTGAGACCAGGTCCCGGATGTCCCGGTCCAGTTGGAGGCCGCCCAGCTGGTTGAAGCGCTTGAGGCGGAGCAAAGCCTCCACGCGGTCGACGGCCTTGTCCAGGATGTTGGACACGACCGCGTCGTACAAGCTCGGCGACAGCAGCGGCGACAGGAAGCCCAGGGCCGCCATGAGCGCGGCCAGAAAGCGCTCGACCCAGGACTCGCTGACCTCGTTGGCGGCGTACTGAATCTCTGTGAGTTCAAAGTTGGAGGCCGAGACTTCGTCCATGAACGGGCTGAGTGGATGGAGTGGAGGAGGAACGGGCGTGAGCGCGAGCGAGTTTTTTTCGTTTTCCTTTAAGGCGCGGCTGCGGCCCGCTCCACCCCTCCCTTTCCCGCGCCGTTGTGACGCAGCGCATGTCCACGCTCCTCCGCACACCGTCCAGCTATGTGCGGAGAAATCACACGCCGCACCGAGCCGTGCGCCGCATGTAACGTCCTTCACCCTCACTCCAACTCACCGAATGCGGGGCATCAAACCATTGGCCAACTGCTCCACCGCGCGCGCGCCGATGGCATCAAAGTCCGCAGCCGTCTTGGTCAGGTCCGCCAGGATGGACTGGACCCGGTCGCGGGCTGAGGCCGACGCAAACACCTCGCCGGCGAAGGCGTCGAGGTCGGACCGCAGCTTGCCGACATAGCTGTTGTTTTTCGGTGTGAGGGGTGGACGAGAGGCGTTGGCCGTGCGTTTGCGGTGCGCATGCGGTCATGTGCATTTCTCCGCGCCCCTGAAAGCGCGTGCGGAAAAACGCGCGGCGTGCGCGCGAGCCGTGCGCACAAGTACGCAAAATCCTCACCTCGCTGATGCGTCGATATTGTTGAAAACAGCGGCCGTGGAGGCCGCCTCGTCCGTGGGCGGGGTCCCAGCCTCGACAGATGCTGCGAGGAGCTGCACCAGGCGCATGGCCGCGGCCTGGCGTGCGGAGAAAGGGGGTGGAAGGGGCGGAGATGTGAAGGTTGAGGAATGCGGAGATAAGGGTGGAGGGTGGTTAAGGGCGCGGCTGGCAGGAACACCGCGCGCCGTTGGTCCGCAAACTGCACCTTCAATATGCGCACACATGTCCGCATGCGTCTGCGCAGGCATGCGGAGGAAAACACAGCTGTCCACCGCCATCGGCACGCGTAACTGCTTTCTCCGCACCACCTCAAAAAACTCATCCGCACCTTCCAACGCCCGTCCAGAGCCGCACGCAGGGGCCCGCTCAGCATGCCATTGCCCGCACTGAGCATCGTGGCCGCGCACTGGACGTTGCCGGTAGCCAGGGCGCGGCGGCACGACTTTTGGACGATGAAAAACACATCGTCGACCATGGATGATAAGAGGCTGCCTGGGCTCCATTCATCGATGGCGATGGCCTTTTTGACGTTTTGTTCCAGGTAGTACTCCTCCTGCGGGGTGTAAGGGATGGGTGCGGACAAGGCGTGAGGGTGTGCGGAGAAATGGAGGGCGGGAGGTGGGCGGTGCGGCGATTAAGGAAAACGAAAAGCTCGCGCTCTCGTGCTCGTGAGCGCAGGACCACTGAAAGAAAAACGCCGCCGTGCCAGCCCCCGCCCATCCCCACCCGCACTCCCACCAAGCTCTCACCAGATTGATGTAACTAGACACCAGCTCCCGCACAGTAACGTTAAATTGCCCGGACCGGAACGCGTTTTCCCGGCTGCCGCCCAACGGTTCGGGCGCGACTGCGTTGGCCATGCACGCCAGCAGGTAGCCGTTGTATTCCTCAGACCGCTGGTACAGGACCAGGATTTCTTCCAGGTAGGCTTCCACCTGACGTGGGTCGACAGGGGTGGACGCGGGTGGTGCGGCCGCGCCGTCCGCGCCCTTCACCGGCGACTGGACCAGGTTGGTCTGCTGGACGAGCGTGGCCAGGCCGCGGTGCTGGGCGTACCGTTGCAGGATGCGGGCGCCGTGGACGTCGCATTCCTCGTGCAAGGCCAGGGCGACGTCTAAAATGGCGGCCCGGCCGAATGTCTCCGCAACGAGCGCGGCATTGGCGTCCAGGGCGGACGCGATGTCTTTAAACAGCGCGGTCAGCGCGTCGACAAAGGCCGCGCCACCCACCCGCCCCGTGTCTTCCAGCAGCGTGGTGTATGCGTCCGACGCCCGGTCCGCCACCAGCTTGCGCAGGTACGCCTGGAACCAGGTCAGGCCGTTCGACTGGTGAGGGTGGGTTGGGTGGAGGAGGGTGGGAAGCGTGAGTTTTACGTGTCGGGAGGGAAAAAAACGCGCCCACGTCCGCGCCGCGCCCTCATCCATCCGCACGTCCGCCCGCCCGGCCGGCCTTGCACCCCGCCCCCATCCCCGCACGCGCTCCCAAACCATTCTACAGTCAAGCCTACCTCCATATCCAAGGGTTTGTACAGGCGGATGAACCGGTCGACGGCGTCGTGATCGCCGACGCGCGCCGCGACTTCCAGGCGGGCGTGGACCGTGGACGCGAGGCGCGCGCGCGCGCCGTCGACCGCGTCGTGCTGTTCCGCGGCCTGGCGGTCGTCCGGTGTCTTGTCGGTGCTGCCGCCAGACACGAAGCGAGCCTCCAAGTCCCGGAACTGGGCGATGTGGGCCGCCGCGCCCTCGAAATCCTCGGCATCTAGCGCCCGCCTCAGGCCTTCCACCGCTTCGGTCCGGCCGACCGTCGCGGTGATGTGCGTGAGCGTCGTATGCACCCGCGACTGGGCCACGTCCAGCTGGCGGACTTTGCGGCTCACCCGTTCAGACAAGGCAGCCGTGGACACGATGCTGGCAGCTAAGGCTTGGGCGTCGGACTTCAGGGCGCGGAGAGGCTGTTGGGCGGCGTGGGAGAGAGAGGGGAGGGGCAAGAGAGGTTGAGGAGGACGCAACGACACGACGGGCCGAAGGCAGGGGCGCGGCGAGCAGGGATCGGACACTGACGCCCGCCAGGCCAGGCGACGCCGCCTATCGCACTCGCCCACCGCCAGATGCCTTAGCAGGACACCGCCACGGGATCTGAGAGGGCGCGCGCAGCAAGCCAGAGGCAGGAAGGGTGTCAAGCCGGTGCCCCGAGCGCGGGCATTGAACTGCAACCCGCCCGCGCCTCGGTGCGGACGCCATGCACGCCCGCCGGGGCGGGTGGGAGCGGTCGCCGCCCTTCCTCCACCCCCGCAATCGAAGGAGGAGATGCCAGAGATGCCAGGCATGTGCGCATCACTCCTCGAACCCCCCTCCCTCAAAAGCACCCCCTACCTCGGCAGTGCGTTCCCCCAGCCCAGCCAGGTCGCGCTCCAAGGACGCGCGCGCGGCGAGCAGGCCGTCGAGCTCGGCGTCGATGGCCCGCTCGGCCGCGCCCACATCAGCCAGCGCACGACTGACCTCGCCATGGCTGTCCAGGGCCCGTGCGGGCGCCAGGTCGACGGCCGGGTCGCTGGCGGTCATTTTTTTTGTGGGCGTCGCTTTTTGTTTTTGTTTTGCGAAAAAAAGAAAAACCGATCCCCCGGCCATCCAAAAACCTCTGCTCGCTCTCTTTTTTTACACAGTCAGTCACTCATTCATTCACCCGCTCTCATTGGCCCTGGCCAGCACGTCCTCCGCGCTCGCGGTCACGTACTCGACCACCACCGTCTGCAAGACATCACCGGCCTTGAAATCGGAAAAGCCGTCGAGCACCACACCGCACTCGGTGCCGCGGCCGACCCGGTCGACGTCCAGCTTGTGCCGGCGCAGCGAAGTGCACGCGCCTTCGTGGACGGTGGACCCGTCGCGGACGACGCGCACGGTTTCGCCTTTTGCCAGCGCGCCCTCGCCCACGCGGACGCCCGCCACGGCACCCGTCGCGGACGAGAAAACTTGGAGGACTTCGGCCCTGCCAGACACGACTTCCCGCCCGACGCGCGGCGCCGCGCCGGCCACCCAGCCAGCCACCGCGTCCAGCAGCCTGTAAATGACGCGCTCGCCCGCCACGTCCACGCCCAAGCGTTTGGCTTCCCGCTCGACGGGCGGGCCACCCGTGCGGACGCCGAAAGCTAGGACGCGTGCCCCGATGGCGGCGGCGTGCTGGACGTCGGACAGGGTGACGGGCCCCACTGCAGACGACGCCACGCTGACACGGACGCCGTCCAAGGCTAGAGCCTCTAACGCGTGCGTGGCGGCTTCGGCGGAACCCTGGGTGTCGGCCTTGACGACCAGCAAGACGCGCGTTCCCGCCGCGGCGGCCGCCGCTTCGTTCGCAGCGGCCAGGTCGGCCGCCGCCTTCTCCGCCTCGGACACAGCCGTCGCGGACGCGCCGCGGCGGGCGGCTTTGCGGGAGGCAGCTGCGACGGCAGCGGCGGCGGCGTCCGCCGCCACGGCTTCGGCCGCGCCCACGGCCGTCGTGGCCTGGCGCCGTTCCTCTGCCCGCTGCGTTCGCGCGGCACTCAGGCGCCGGGCCCGGTCTTCCGAGGCCAGGACGGCCAGCGTGTCGCCGGCTTGCGGGACGCCGCGCAAGCCAGTGACTTCGGCAGGGTGACCGGGCAGCACGCGGGTGACTGGCGTGCCGTCGGCCCCCGCCAGCGACCGCACTTTGCCCCACTCCGACCCGACGACCACCGCCTGGCCCGGTTCCAGCGTGCCGGCCGTCACGATGACCGTGGCCACAGGGCCCTGGCCCTTGTCCATGCGGGCTTCAACGACGGTGGCCTCGGCCGGCCGGCCCGCCTGCGCCGCCCGCAACTCCATGAGCTCGGCCTGCAGCAGCAGCGCGTCCTCCAGTTCCGCCAGCCCCTTCCCGGCTTTGGCCGCCACTTCCACGGCCTGGACCGTGCCGCCCGCTTCTTCCAGCTCCAGGCCTTCGCCCAGGAGCTGTTGGCGGACGTCCGCGGGGTTGGCGTCGGGCAGGTCGCACTTGGTCAGCGCCACCACCAGCGGGCAGCCCGCCTCCCTGATGTGCGCGATCGCTTCCCGGGTCTGGGGCTTGACGCCGTCGCGGGCGTCGACGACCAGGACAGCGATGTCGGTCAGGTGGGCGCCCCGGGACCGCATGGCCGAGAACGCGGCGTGGCCCGGCGTGTCCAGGAACGTGATGGTGGACGACGACCCGGGCATCGCGACCTCAAACGCGCCAATGTGCTGGGTGATGCCGCCCGCCTCGCCCGCCGCGACGGCCGTGTCGCGCAGGGCGTCCAGCAGCGTGGTTTTCCCGTGGTCGACGTGGCCTAGGACGGCGACGACGGGCGGGCGGGGTGGCGCAGCGGAGGCGTCGGCGGGCGCGGGCGGGCGTTCGACCGCGACGGCCTTCCCCAGCTCCAGGGCAACCAGCTCGGCCGCGTCCGGTTCGACCGCGTCTTCCTCCGAGCCGGGGCGGGCGCCCATGTCGGCCAGCGCGTCTTCCAGGGCGTCCAGGCCGACGTCCAGCAGGCGGGCCAGCTCGCGCACGGTGACGCCGGCCGGGATGGGGATTTCCGCGGCTTCAGCGCGCGAGGCAGAGGCGGCCGCTGCCGCCGCGGCTGCCGCAGCTTTGCGCCGCCGCTCGGCCGCCGCTGCCTCCGCTTCCGCCGCCGCGTCGTAGTACCCCCGCCGGCGCCAGCCATGGTTGTTCGCGTACCCATCGGTCGCGTCGCCGCCGCCGCGCGCCGTCCACCGCCGGCCGTCGCGGCGGCCCTGGTTGGCGGGGCGGTCGTCAGGGTCGGGCACCCAGTTGCGGCCGTTGTTGTTTTGCCAGCGCCGGTTGTTGTTGTTGCTGCTGTTGTTGTGGCCGCCTTCTCGGTCGGAAGGCCGCTGTTGAGGGCGGCCGTAATTGTTCTGGCCGCGGGGCTGCCACTGGCGGCGCGGGGTGCCCGCGCCATCGTCCGAGGTCGCCCGCCCGCGCTGGTGCAAGCCGGCCTGGCCGCCACCGCCGCGCTGATGGCCGCGCTGCTGCCAGCCGCCGTTGTTGTAGGTGCGACGTTGGCCCCTGCCATCGTCGCCCTCAGCTACGCCACCGACGACGGGCGCGGGCGACCATTCCGTCCACCCACCACCACCACCGCCGCTCGAGGTCGAGGTCGACGGACGCTGCTGCGCATGCGGGCCGCGCTTGTTGCCGCCGCCGCCCTGGTGCGTCCACCGCCGGCGCGTCTGGCCACCGCCCTCCGCGGCGGGCGCCGCTTCCCGGCTCGACCCAGACGGCCCGGCTTTGCCGCCACGAGCGGCGGCGGCCGCCTTGGCCGGCTTGTCTTCGGTGGACTGCGCGCTGCTGCCCTTGCCGCGCCGTGTCGGCGTCGTGGACGCAGTGCCGCCGTCACCATTCTCGTCAGATACGGCCAGGGCATGTGCTGTCCGTTTAGGCAGGGTGGAAGACGCAGGCGTGCGCCAGGCGGACGCGGACGTCGACAGGCGCGCGGCCGCCGAGGGGCCGATGGCTAGCAGCGAGCGGTTTGCTGTTTCGTACAGCGCCGGCCCGCTGCCGCTGGCCAGGGCGGCCAGCAGGCGGCCGGCCAGGCGTGTCCGGCTGCTAGCCATGGCGGGAAGATGAGGACGGGAAAGGCGCGCGTGCGTGAAAACGCGGCGCCCTTTTTGTCGAGGGAATGAAGAGCAGGGGCCGGTCGCGCGCCCGGCGCACAGAGGCGAAACCGCGCCTGAGGCAAAAAACAGCGCCCATGTCCACCACCCACGAGCTCCTGGCCCGGGCCAGCGCCGTGTACGGCAAGTACGAGAAGTACGTCGTCAAGCGCCCTGGCGACGGCGACGACGGCGACGGCGCCCGGGCGGACGGCGCGTACGGCGCCGCGTACGCGGCCCTGCTCGACCGGGTGAATGGGTTGATGCAGGCGCGTTCAGGCGGGGGGGGGGGCAGGGGCGTCATCGGCCGCGCCTGTTTTTCTGTTTTTGTGCTCACTCTCCTCATGCCACACAGAAAGCGGACGAGGTGCGGGCGACGACCGACCGGGCGGCCAAAGCGGCGGCGAACGCGGACGTGCGGTGAGTGAAAGAGGGCGTTCTCGCCTGGGACAAGGTCGAAACTGCCGCGCCCGCTCTTTTTCTCACGCCCCTCTCACACGCACACGCCCTCCGACGCCCCAGCCGGGCCAAGGCGACCATCCTGGAAGTCGACCTGCCCGCCCTGCACAAGCTGCTGGCCAAGCGAGGCATCGTGAAAGCGCTGACGCCAGAACAGCTGGCGGACAGGAGGGCCCATCTCGCGGCCGCGTGCGACTTGGTGGCGGCCGTGCCCGACGGCGTGCACGCGGCCGCGGGCGGGCCCAGCGCGGCGGGGCGGGCCGGGCTGTTGGGGCCCGACAAAGCGCGTAAAAAGGGCGGGGCCAAGGCCATCGACTTGATCGCGGCTGCAGGGCGGGGGGGAGCTGGCGCGTCGTCCTCTGCTTCCCCGTCCCACCCACCTGGCGGACGTGTCGACGCGGACGGGTACTGGCAGGAGTCGGAAGCGTCGACGGCCTTCCGTGCAGAGTTTGAAGCGTCCAAAGTCCGCCAAGACAAGGTCATGGACGGCATCGAGCGCGGGCTAGGCGACTTAAAGGACATTGGGGCTGCGATGGGCAAGGCCCTGGACGAGCAGTACGTCCTGACGGCGGCCATCGACGATAAAGTGAGGGCCTATGGAGAGAGGGTTGGGGTTGCAAACTCGACCGCCGCATTTTTCTCACGGCCTTTCACCAAACCCTCCCCACCCTTCCCCACAGGTCGGCGACGTCAACAAGAACATCAAGCAGTCCAACGTCCGCGTCAAGTCCCTGCTCACGGAAATGCGGCCCGCCCGCAACTTTTGCGTGGACGCGACGCTGCTGTGCGTGTTGCTCGCCATCGGCCTGTCCATCTACAACGCGGTCATGCAGCAAAAGGCGAAAGCCGCGGCGGCGGCAGGGTGAGGAGCAGGGCGTGCGTGGCGCGTGTGTAGGAGAGTGGCGTTGAAAAAAACCGCAAGCCGGAAGAATCACAACCACTCTCTCTCTCTCCATCCATCCACCCGCCTCTCTCATTTCACTGTCCCTTCCCGCGCCCGCCCCGCCCGTCCACGCAGCGCACCTCACTCACTCACTGCTCGGCCAGCCAGGCTTTCAGCGCCGCCACGCGCTCGTCCAGGGGCACGTACGCCCCCGCCTCCGCCACGTCCCCGCTCTCCGCCGCCAGCAGCGCCAGCTGTTCGCCGACGTCGGGCCCCTGCATCGTGCCGGTCAGCGCAAGGCGCAGGGGCATGAACAGGCGTTTGCCTTTCCGGCCCTGTTCTTTGCCCAGCGCTTTCACCCAGTCTTTGAAGCCGTCCACGCCACCGGAGATGGCGGCGGCTAAAGCGCCAGACTCGTGCGCGGCCACGACAGCCGACGCGACCTGCGCAAAATCGTCTTCGAGGATGGACGCGGCCTTGGGGTCGGCGACCGTCGCCGCCAGCGGGTAGGACAGCACTTTACGCAGCTCGGCGTCCGCGTCGCCCAGGAGCTCCAGCGAATTTTTCACCATGGCGGCGGCGGCACGGACGAAGGCGCTGTCGGGCCCGGTCTTCAGCAAGCCCGACGCCTTCCACACGTCCGCGACCTGGGCCGTCAGCGCGTCGTCGGCCAGGCCGCGGAGGTGCTGGCCGTTCATCCAGGCCAGCTTGTCCTTGTCGAAGACGGCGGCGGACTTGGTGATGCGGTCCAGGGAGAAGGCGGACGACAGTTCGTCGGCGGTGTAGATCTCCTGTTCCGTGCCGTCGTTCCAGCCGAGCAGCGCCAAATAGTTGACCATGGCCGCCGGCAAGAAGCCTTGCTCCTTGAATTCGCCCACGGACGTTGCGCCGTGGCGTTTGGACAGCTTGGACTTGTCGGGCGCCAGGATGAGGGAGACGTGGCCGAAAGTCGGCGTCTCCCACCCGAAAGCCCGGTAAATCAGGACCTGGCGCAGCGTGTTGGGCAGGTGTTCTTCCGCCCGGATGACGTGCGAGACGCCCATCAGGGCGTCGTCGACGGCCACGCAGAAGTTGTAGACGGGCAGGCCGTTGGAGCGCAGGATGACAAAGTCGCCGACGGCCGAGGTGTGGAAGCGGACCTCGCCGCGGACCTGGTCGGCGATGACGACCTCTTCATTCGGGGGGACGCGGAAGCGGTAGCAGTGCGGCGTGCCGGCGGCCAACGCCGCGTCCACTTCTTCCTTGGACGCCGTCGCCCACTTCCCACGGTAGATGGGCGGCAGGCTCTTGGCTTCCGCCTCGGCTTTCATGGCCGTGATTTCGTCGTCCGTGCAGAAGCAGGGGTAGGCCTTCCCCTCGGCGACCAGGCGGTCGACCAGGCCCTTGTACAGGTCCGTCCGCTCAGACTGGCGGTACGGGCCGCACTCGCCGCCGACGTCCGGGCCCTCATCCCACGTGATGCCCAGCCAGGCCAGGTCACGCAGCACGGCAGCCTCGGACTCGCGCGTCGACCGGGCCGCGTCCGTGTCTTCGATGCGCAGGATGAGCTTGCCGCCCGTTTTCTTGGCGTACAGCCAGTTGAACAGGGCGGTGCGCGCGCCGCCGACGTGCAAGTTGCCGGTCGGGGAGGGGGCGAAGCGGACGCGGGGCGGGCCCGTGCGTGGGGGCTGAGTAACGGTCGCGGACGACGCGACTTCCACGGCGGCGGCGGCCAGGACGTGGAGCCAGGAACTGGTGTTGAGAGGGGGTGGGGAGAGGGGATGGGGTGGATCAGGTCGGGAGACGGAGTCGGGTGGCGCGCGTCGTCGTCGTTCTAGGCTCTGGCCACGTCGCGCCCGCCGTTCATTGGGTCTCTTTCCATCCTCCGTCACGCGTGCTGGACGCTGGTACATGTCTACTACTCTGCGCTTCGCAAACCACCCCTAAAAAACTCACCGGTTGCGGCGGGGCGCGCCGGAAGCAACGCTCGCCGCCGGCCGGGCCGCGGCCAGCGCACTCGCACCCGCGCCACCAGCCTGCAAGCGCGCGGCGGCCAAGCGGCCCGCCCGCAGGGGCATGGCCCCCGTCACGGGTCGGACGGCGGTCGTCATTTGGGAGGGAGGGAAAGGAGGGAAGGGGAGTACGGAGCGCGTCGTTTTCCTCGTCGAGCCGCACCCGAATTTGCTGTGTTTGGCCGACGCGACGAGACGCTCCCCCACCCATCCGCGCCCTCCTCCCTCTCTCACCATCGGCCACCGCTCGACTTCGGCACTCTCTTCCTCAACACACCGCTCTGTCTCCTGTCTCCCCCCTCCTCACTCACTCACTCACCACCACTACCGCGCTCGCATAACTCACGCTGGAGTCCCGCGGGCCCGCGCACCGCGAGGACTGGTCGTACGCGGTGAACGCGACCTCGTGCCTCACCCCTCCATCCTCCGCTGCCTTGGCGAGCGTGGCCAAAAACAGCGCGATCGGCCACCGCCCACACACCGTGTTGCCCGTCTCAGCTAGGTAAGCCCGAAACCCGGGCCCGTCGCAGGCTTCAATGATTCCCATGCCCCGGCGGTCGAGCGCTTCGATGCCGTCCGCCAGCCCCACGCCCGGCTGGGACCACGTGTACCCAAACCGCGTTCCCCAGTGACAGAAATCGGAGGAGATGACAAAGAGATTGGCAGGGTCGGACAGGTACGGCGCGAGGGCGGACGCCGCGGCGGCTTCGGTGGCGGGCGGCAGGGCGCCGACCATGATTGGGATGACGGGGATGGATGGCGGCGGCGGGTTGTGGGGTCCTGTCCCACCCAGTGCCGCCGCTAAAAAAGGCATGTGCAATTCCATGGAGTGTTCGGCTTCGTCCGTGCCGTGGTCTGTCAGGCCACCAAACGCGCCCGTGGCGAGCAGGGCGTCCCGAGTGGCACCGTCGACCGTCAGCGCGCCCAGCGGCGTCGCCGCCGCGTCCGCGCCCGACACCGTGCACTCCCGCGAGTAGACGTGGTGGGACGGGCCCAAGAGAAAGACGCGTCGAGCGCCTTGCACGCCCAGCCCCGCGTACGCGTGCGCCATGACGTGGCCGCAGTACGAGTAGCCCGCGTGCGGGCCGATGATGGCGCGGGCGGGCGTGGACGCGAATTTGCGGCGGGGCGGCGAGGCGAGGGACGGTTCGGCGCCGTGGGCTGTCGCGCCCTCAACATCGCCCGTCGCGGCTGCTGCCCGGGCGGCGCGGGCGGTGGCCATCCAGCCGTCTATTTGGCGGGCCAGGACGGCGGCTGTGTGCAGATGGAGTGGGGTGGGGGTGGTGGGTTGAGGTCGGACGCATGCCCCTCGCTGTGTGGCGAGCCGCGGCGCCCACACACCCCACCACGCAACACGCCGGCGCTGCTTGATGGACACTCACCGTCGTCCTCGTACCAGGAGCCCGCGTGGGTGGCTCGGCGGATGCGGGGCATGGGCGCGGGCGTGGCGGAAAAAGAAGAGCGAGCGAGCGCGCCGAGAGTGTTGTGTGCTCTGCGGCCTGCACTCTGCTTTTTTTCCTCCCGTGGTTTTCTCCGTCTCCACCAACACATGTTTGGCCGCGGCGGCTTCTCCTTACGCCTGGGCGGCAACGGGCCCTGGTCCCGGCGGCCTACTGGCGCGGCTCGGCGCGGGCCGCGGACAGGCGCGGCGGCTTCATCGTCGGCTGGAGGCGCATCGGGCGGCTTGAAGGTACGAGAGCGAATTCCGCGGGTTTGCCGGCCTGCATCAATGCGTCCCGCCACGCCTGACGTAGACAAGAAAGCTGTGTGGAGGCTGTGGTGGGAGTGGAAGCGGGCGTCACCCCGGAAAAAGGGCGTAGCACTGCGCCGTGTTCTCTCACCTCTCACCATCCAACGACCTTGACCCCCTCCAAACAGTCCGCCTCGACCGGCCTCCTCAAGTCCGCGGTGACGTGCGGCACGCTCAGCCTGGCGGGCGACCTGCTGGCCCAGGGCCTGGGGCACAAGCTGGTGAGTTTGGAGTGCGCGCGCGCGCGCCGTTGGTCTCTCTCCGCCTCCATCCTCTCCCTCTCATCCATCCCATTCCTCTCCAGTCTCCCTCCACCTCCACCACCCGCCCGGCCTTTGACGCCACGCGCGCCGCGCGCATGGGCGCCTTCGGCCTGCTCTTCTACGGCCCTTACCAACACTTTTGGTACCGGGCCCTCGACGCCCGCTTCCCCGGCCGGTCCACGCCGGCCTTCTTGTCGAAAGTCACTCTCAACCAGGTCGCGCTCGCGCCCGTCGTCCTCGCCGCCGTCTTCACCTGGAACTTGGCCCTGACGGGTGCCGGGCCCGACCGCATCGTGGCCAAGGTCCGCGACGACCTGTGGCCGACCATGGTCAACGGCTGGAAGTTCTGGGTCCCCGCCGCCTCCGTCAACTTTTACGCGGTCCCCCTCCAGCACCAGGTCCTGTACATGAGCGCGTGCGGCCTGCTGTGGAGCGCGTACCTGTCGCACGCGTCCGTGACGAGTGGGGGCGGGTTGCAAGCCGTGACGGCCGGGGCGGGTGGGAAGGGCAAAAAGTGAAGGGGGCCTATCATTGTTTTGCTACAATTTTTTTTCCCATCCCCATCCCATCCATCTCCGCCTCGACGGCGAATCACGAGCGCGCACGCGCCTCCTCCGCCCACACTCACACCCCCGCCCGCACCAGCTCCTGCACCTTCACCCCGTGCGTCGCCAGGTAGTACAAGACGACCAGCACGGTCCCATTCCAGGCGCCGTGCATCAGCATGGGCGTGGCCAGGTTGCGGGACCGGGTGTAGCACGCGCCCAGGACCAGGCCAAACGCAAAGAGCTGGGGGAAGTCGCGGGCGGACAGGTGGGCGGTCGCAAAGGCGAGGGCGGACAGGACGACGGCGACGGGCGTGGGCACCCACTTTGTCAGGCTGGGCAGCAGGAAACCGCGGAAGACGGTCTCCTCCAGGATGGGGGCGAGGACGGCGGTGACGACGAGCAGCGACGCGAACGTCGCGGAGTCCATGTCGAGCAGGCCGGCGACGCCGTCCGCCGTGCCCCGCCCGCCCGCCGTCGCGGCGCCGTAGCCCAGGGCGTCGCACAGGGCCGCCGACCCGCCGATCGCAAGCGGCGCGGCCAGGAGGCCGATGATCGCCCAGGTCAGCCACCCGTCCCGGCGGGCGAGCGGGCGGTCTGTGACGTCAAAGCGCAGGACGTCGGGCGGCAACGGCTGGAACGGCGCGAGCGTGGACCGGATGATGGCGACGCCGGTCACCGTTTCGACGACCTGGTTGGCCAGCAGGACGACGGCCTTGTCGCCGGGCGCCAACGCGCTCAGGCCGCCGGACGGTGAGACGCCCAGGGCTTTCAGTGCCAGGGGCACGCCCAGCAGGCCCACGGCCGCAAAGGACAGGGCCCAGGCCGTCATGCCGCCGGCCAAGCGCGCGCCCGACCAGGCGATGCCATCCCAGGGCCGGGCGTACAGCGCCCAGCGAAACAGGGCGAGCGACGCGCCGTCGTCGTCGTCGTCGTCGCCGTCGCCGTTCCCGGGGCCTGACTGGCGTCCTGGCCGCTTCTCGTCCGTCTTCAAGGCCTGGCCCCGGTCCAAGGCCTGGCGCGGCGGGGCGGCGGCGGGCGCGACGGTGGGGCGGCGGCGTTGTGGGAGACGGGCGACGGCGACGTGGCCGATTGAAGGCGGTGCGAAAACGGGGCGGGGCGGGCGTGCGTGCCGTGAATGCCGGGCGCCCAGCCCAGGGCCGGAGGCTAACGTCTGTGCAAACGCGGCAGCCATGTCGGCGAGGGAGGAAGAGGCACGGAAGCGTCCGAAAGGTGAGGCTAGCCACGCCCCTTGTCGGGCCGCGGACGAGATGAGAGACTGAACCTCTCACCATCTCATCAGAAGAGCCGCCCTGCGTACACCGCCCGCGGCAGGCGGGCCGCCAGCTCCGGCCACTGCACGAAGAACAAGTCGGCCAGGCGTCCTGCGTACAAAATGCGCCCTGTCAGGGACAGGACCTCCGAGCGGGCGATGGACTCGACGTACGCGACGCGGGTGTGCGAGCGGTGGACGAGGCTGCGGTTCGTGTGGGGAGGAAGGGACGGGGACGGCGTGATGTGGAGGAAAGACGGGCGCAGGCCGGCTCACTCGCACACTGCGCGCTCATCCACAAAGAACAAGAAAACCGTACCGGCAGAACACCGCGGCCGCGACGAGCGGCAGACACGTCCCCGGTCCATTCACCAGCAGCAGGTCTGGGCGGGCGGCCCAGACGACACGAAACGCGGCCGCCAGCGCCACCAGTGTCGTCCACACGGACGTGATGTACGACTGGCCGACTTCACGGGAGCGTGGGATGGCGAGGACGGACGGCTTGGGTGCCTTGCCCTTTCCTCCAGCCGCCGCCGCTGCAAGCGCGGCCTCTGCTTGTGCCACTTTCGTCGGGCCCAGCGCGTCCGTGGCGGCGACGACGTACGTGCGTGGCGTGTACCAGGCCGCGTCCAGGGCGGAGACGATGGCCAGCATTTCCGCGGTGTGGCCGCCTGTTTGGTTGTGGATGGACGCAGAGGTTGGGAGGGCGGGCGGAGGTTGGGAGGGCGGGCGGGGTGCGACGCGTGCGGCGCGCGAGCCGAGCAGCGTGCGAGCGGAGAATCAGACACGCCCTCCCCATCACTCACCCGACCCCAGCACGATCATCAGGCTGTGCAGGTCGGACCGGGCATCGCCGCCGGCGCGTCCAGCTCCTCGCCGCGGCGGCGGGCGGGGCATGGTTTTTGCGTGGAAGATGAATTATGAACGCGAAGCGAAACAAAAGGCCGTGCTTCACACTGCAAAACAAAAAAAAATGAAGCGGCCGCGCCCGGAGGACGAAGAGGGCGACGGCGGCGGCGGCGGCCAGGCCACGGCCACGGCCGCGTTCCCACCTGAGGATGGAGCGGGCGAGGCGGCTGCAGGCCCTCGCCCGCCGCCGCCACCCGTCGCGGCTGCGCCGCGGCCGCCCATGCCTCAGCACCCACCACCCCCGACCATCCCGGGCCTGGAACTGCCGACGGGCTGGCTGGCCTGCCCGAAAATGGGCCGGTCCTTCAAGGACTTGGGTCCTGCCTTCAACATCATCCCCATGAAGACGCCGCTGGGCCCCAAATTCGACAGAGTCGTGCCCGAAGCCAACCGTTTTTCTCCGGCCGCCATCGCCGACCTGCTCGCGGCCCAGGGCCGGCCCGTCGGCCTGGTCATCGACCTGACCAACACGGGCCGGTACTACGACCCGGCCGCTTGGGGCGCGCTCGGCATCATGCACCAAAAAGTGCTGTGCCCGCCGCGCGGCCGCGTCCCGTCCGCGCCGTCCATGAACCATTTCACCTACCTGCTCGTCCGTTTTTTCGTGGAGTGCCCGGGCAAGCACGTCCTCGTCCACTGCACGCACGGCTTCAACCGGACAGGCTTCATGATCGCCACCTGGCTGGTCCGGCGCGGTGGGTTGAGTGTGGCGTCGGCGCTGCGGCGCTTTGCGGAAGCCCGGCCGCCCGGGATTTACAAACATGACTACATCAGCGAGCTCTTCCGCTATTACCACGAAGCCCGCCCCTCTTCCGCCGTCCCGCCCCCGCTCCCTGCCTTCAAAGTGGACGAACCGGACTCGCCCCGGCGGGACGGCGACGAAAACGCGCCCGAAAACGGAGCCCAGGAAGAAGAAGATCCGGACGACCCTTTTGCGCGCACGCCCGTCGGCGCGGAGGTCGGCCCGGAAATCGAGCACGACACGCCGTTTGGCGAGCCCATTCCGCCTGAGGAGGAGCTGGAAGTCCGCCAGGAGGTCATGTCCCTGGCCCGCGGCGGGCGCCAGGTCGGGCAGTACGAGCGCCTGGTCTTCCCCGGGTCGCAGCCCGTCTCGCTCGACTCGGCCAACCTGAAATCCCTCACCTCCCGGCCCTACCTCGTCACCTGGAAAGCCGACGGCACGCGGTACCTGGTCTTCATCATGCCGCACGCGACCTACCTGCTGGACCGGGCGTTCAACGTGCGCCGGGTGCAGATGCGGTGGCCGACGCCTGCCCGCCGCCCGCCGCCGCCCACGCAGGGCGCGCCGCCCCCGCCCCCACCCCCGCTCGTCGGCCCGCCGCACGTGTGCACGCTCCTGGACGGCGAACTGGTCATTGACGAAGACCTCACAACCGGCGTGCGGACGCGCCGGTTCCTGGCCTACGACTGCCTGGCCGTCAACGGCAAAGTCCTGGTCGGCCTGCCCTTCAAGGACCGGTACCGTGCGATCGAGGAGGCCGTCATCGCGCCGCGCGCCCGGGAGCGGGACGCTTTTTTACAGCGCCGCCCGGGTGCGGTCTACGACTATGGTGGCGAGCTCATGCGCGTGCGCCGCAAAGAGTTTTGGCCTGTGGCGGCGGCCCGGTCGCTCCTCACCAAATTCATTCCGCGGCTGTCGCACGAGTCGGATGGGCTGATCCTCCAACCCGCCGACGACGCGTATGAGGTGGGGACGTGCCACGACCTGCTGAAGTGGAAGTACGCGCACATGAACTCAGTGGACTTCAAACTGCGCGTCGACCCGGCGGGCGACGTGTCGTTGCTCCTGCTGGAAACGCGCGACCTGGCCGCGGGCGCGTCGGCGGCCGCCCATAAAAAAGGGTTGGTCCCTCTCCCGGGTGGTGAAGTCGAGCTCGGCGGCCGCGACCCGACCGACCTGGCCAACAAGATTGTTGAGTGCGCCTGGAACGGGGAGACGGGCAAGTGGACGTTCATGCGCGTCCGCCCGGACAAGGACGCGCCCAACGCGTATCACGTGTACGAAAAGGTGGTGAAATCCATCCAGGACAACATCACGGAAGAGGTGTTGTTGGCCGCCCTGGAGGAGCAGAAGAATGGAGGGGGCGGAGGTGCGGCGGCGGCCGCGCCGGGCGAAAAGAAAGGCGCAGCAGTGTAGCAGAGAGTGTTTTTTACAGGAGGTTTTTTTTTCACATCCACCGGTCCAAGGCCGCCGCACTGCTGCCGGTTTTCCCACCGTCCGCGCCCGCAAAGAGCTTGGTCTTGTACGCGGCGACTAGATCATCCAGGCGGTCCGTCGCTTCCTCGCCACCGCCCGACCGCTTCTTGTTTTTCTTGAGTGGGCCGCGTTTGGGCGGTGCGGCTGGAGCGTCGGCCTTGGCCTCGGCCGACGCTTTTTTACCCCGCTGCTGGCGGGGCGCGGGCGAGGCGGGTGCAGGGACAGCGGCATCACCATCACCATCCTGCTGCGAGCGTCCACGACGCACGCGTTTAGCCGGGCGGTCGGGCTCGACAGCTGGCGCGTCGGCGGCGCCGCCACCACCACCCTCGCCCTTTTCCGCCGCTTCGCGCAGCTTGCGTTCCTTGCGCCGGGCGGCCCGGCTCTTCTTAGCGGGCGCCGTGGCTTCATCCGCACCATCACCGCCAGTCTTTTTCGCCGCTTTAGCGGCCGCTTTAGCCGCGGTGCTCGCCGCCTCGCGCGCCGCGGCCGCCCGCGCCCGCTTGTGCAGCGCGCGCGCGTCGTCGACCGCAAACTCCACCACAGGCCGGCGGTCGGGTCCAAAGGGCGCGGGGCTGTTGTTCAGCTGGCGCAGGGCGCACAGGGCGTGCTCGTGGTCGGCGAACTCGGCAAAGGCCATGCCCCGGGATTTGGCGGCGGCGGCAGGCTTGTCGCCGGACGAGGCGCCGCCACGCAAGACCTTGACCTGGACCAGGCGCGGGGTCGCTTTCGTCGCGCGGTCGGTCACAGCCTTCAACAGGAGCGGTTTCAGGGCGGCCTCATCCACGGAGAAGGGCAAGTTGCGCAGGCACAGCCGGGTGCGGGAGACAGCAAAGTTGGGCGACTTGAGCTTGGTCCGCATCTCTGCGGCGGCGCGGGCGCGCAGCGCGCGGTCGGTCGGCGACAGCCCCTCCCACGCGGCCGACCCGGGCTCGATCGCGCCTTCCTTGGCCAGGTACAGGTTGCGAGACCCGCCGTCGGGTTTGGAGGGGGCGGCCGCCAGGGAGCCGTCCGCACCACCTCCTCTCGCCGTGGCCAGGGCGCGTGCGCCGTCCTGGGTCAGGGCGCGGGCCAAGGCGATGGGCGACCCGCCCACGCACACGGGCGGGCCATCCCCCGCGGCCGCCCGCTCCGCCGCCGCCGCCGCCGCGGCCGCGCCCGCCTCCGTCGCGTACTCCACAAAGGCCGTGCCTTTCGGCCGCCCTGTCTTCTTGTCCATGACCAGGCGGCAGGCCTTGACGTCGCCGAACGCTTCCAGGCGCGTGCGCAGCGCACCGGGCGTCACGTCGGCCGGCAGGCCACGCACAAAGACCGTCGCGTCCACGCCCGCGCCCGACGCGGCGAGGGAGGCGGCGGCCGCACGAACGTGGGCTTCTCTCTCAGCTGCAGCGGCCGCGGCGCGGGCGGCTTTGGCGGCGGCCGCGTCTTCGGCCGCTTTTTTAGCTGCCGCGGCGTCGGCGGCCGGGTCGGACTTTTTAGCCTTTTTGTTTTTCTCGCCGTCGTCGGCCAGCTGGTCGACCACGCCTTTCAGCAGGCGTTGTTCGGCGACAACGTCGACTTCAGCTGCGTCGTCGCCGTCGTCGTCGCCCGCGAAAGTGGGGCCGTCGTCGCCGTCGTCACCTTCACCGTCGCTCCCGCTGCCGGGTCCGGCAGCCTGTCTATCCTTTGGCGTGCTCGCCTCACTGCCGCCGGCAGCCGCAGCGGAAAACGCCGCCTTGCCGACAGCCCAGTCCACGGCAATGGGCCTCCCACCCAGGACAACAGCATTGGCCAAGGCAATGGCCTTGGCGGCGTGCGCCCGGCAGGTGAAGCCCGCAAAGGCGAAGCCGCGGGGAGACCCGTCGGGCCGGCGCGGGATGTTGAGCTCCCACACAAACCCCGCGGGCGACAGGAGGGCGCGCAGGGCCGCTTCATCGGCAGAGAAGGCCAGGTTGCGGATGATGAGGCGCCATTTTTTCAGCAGGGCGCCTTCACCTGAAACCTGGCGCGCCCACAGGACCGTGGACGGCCCCAGGCCGGTGGGCGGTGCCGGCCCCTCGCCTCCAGCCGCGGCCTGTTTCTTCTTGGCTTTTTTACTCAGCGGCGCGGGTGCGTCGGGTGCCGACCCCTCCACCTTCGTGCCGTGCAGTTTGGCCACCGCCGCCATGGCGTCTTTGACGGACGCATAAGTGATGAAGGCGACGCCGCCGGCGCAGCCGTCGCGGGCCAGGCCCGCGCGCGCCACCACGTCGGCAGGCGCTGGGTGGGCCACCTCTTCGATGGCCCCACCCACGGCTCGGGCGCGGGCCAGAGCGGCGTCCACCGTGTCCGGCGTCAGGTTGCCCAGGGCGATCGTGCGCACCAGCTTGTGTTTGGCCTCGGACGCGGCTTTGGCTTCGGGCGTGCGGGGTGGCCGCAGCGGGCGGGTGGCTGGTTTAGGCGGCGGCGGCGCTGTCGGCGCGGGGGCAGCGGCGTCTTCGCCGCCATCGCCCTCCTCCCTTCCACGCTTGCGCTGCTCAAAGCTGGCGCGCTTGCGGGCCAGCTCCACGCGCACAGGCCGCCCCGCGATGCGGGCGCCCGACAGCTGCGCCAGCGCCCGCTCCGCGTCTTCCGGCAGCGCGAATTTCACGTAGCCGCACCCGCGGTGTTTCTTGCCGTCGTCGCCGCCGGCTTTTCCACCCACTAGGAAGCACGACCGCACGGGACCGACTTCTTCAAAGGCGGCTTGCACGTCCGCGGCGGACGCGTCGTACGAGATGTCGCGGACAAAGACGGTGCGGCGGTCCAGTGCATCGGGTTCGGTGCCCGCGCCGTCGGCAGCGGCGGCCGCACGAGTTGTACTAGGCGCCATTTTCGGGGATGGCGGCCAGCTGTTCCTATAAAACTAGACAGGCGGTCAGGAGGGCCTGGTGCCTGTGCACGCCCTGGGGTGAGTGAGCAGCCGTGGGAACGCCGAGAGATGCGTGCGGCGACGGCCGCACCAAATGAAGGGAGTGAAGACAGGCGCAGCGGCGCGCCTTGCCGTTCCCCACTCTGTTGAACCGACGCACAAAAAGAAATGCGGCGGGCCGCCCACTTCCTGGCCACCCACGCCGCCCGCTGGGCCACGGCCGCCGAGGCCGGTCCCTGCGCAACCAGCACGTCTTGGGCGCGGGCGCTGGCGACCTCGCCTCACACCAGCGCAGCGTCGGCCATAGGTGCGGCGGCCGGCGGTCCGTCGTCCTCGACCACGACCACCTCGCTCGTCTGGCCGCCGCCCGCCGGCGTCCTGGACGGCGTCGTGCGGGAGGAAACACCGTCCACCAGTCCCACAACACACCGCCCAGCTGGCCAACCGGGCCGCCCACCGCGCCCAGCACGCGCCATCCCACCCGTCCGTCGCCCTTTCCCGCACCTCGCCTCGCCGTCCGAAGTCGCGGCCATCCTCTCAGCCGCGGCCTGCGACGACGTCCGCACTGTCGACGCCTCGTCCCGCTGCACATTCACCGACCACATGGTCTTCGCGACCGCCCGGTCCCAGCGGCACGCGGCCATGGCCGCGGAAGCGGTCGCGCACACGCTGAGCCAGAAGCAGGCGCACCCCCCGCCTGCGTTTGCGCCGTCGGTCGAGGGCGACCCAGGCTCGGACGCCTGGCTCCTCGTCGACGCCGGTTCGGTCATCGCCCACATCTTTGTGGGCGCGGACGTGCGGACCGAGTACGATGTTGAGGCGCTGTGGAGTGGGGATGGCGGCAGCTTAGAGTGAAAAACCGAAAAAACCCTTCCATTTTTTTTTTCTAAAAAACCCTCTCTCTCCTCTCCACGTCCCGCACACCCTCTCCCCCTCTCCTCATCCGCGCCGCTTACTCAACCGCCAGTCATTCTGGTTGTTGGCGAACCGGTCAAACAGGGGCTCGATGCGTTCGCGCCGTTTGCGCCGGGACAGCTTGCCCGCGTCGGCCGCTTTGAAGAAGCGCGGCGCGAGCTCGACCAACCACCGCGGGTCGACGGCCGTGCATTCACGCATGTACTCTTTCGACGTCAGGACCAGTTCGTGGTACACCACCCAGTCGGGTTGGCGCTGGAACAGGGCGGAACCAGGGTGGATGTAGACGGGCGTGCCGTCGACGACGGTCTTGTAGCCTTCCTGCGGGTCCTTGCGCGCGGCGTGCGCAAAGTACCCGCTCGCGATCGCCTGGCACACCAGCGCGTAGTTCCGGCCCGCACTCACCAAGTCCAGCTTGTACCGGTCCATGATGGCGACCAGCTGCTTGCGCACGTCCTGCGCCCGGCGCATGGACCGTTCCTGGATGAAATTCTCGAAACACCACGGCTTGGAGAAATTCGACGCTTTCCACGCTTCGTACACCGCCAGCAGCGTGATGTGGTCGCCCTCCGGCTGGGCGAAGCGCGCCTTGCGCTGGTCGGCTTGCGCCTGCTTCTCCCGTGGCCGGTAGAAAATGTTTTGCGCCGACAGCATGCCGATGATGGTCAGGACTTCTTCCGAGCAGCCCAGGTCGACGCTCGCGATCAGGACTTTGGACAGCGGCGGGTCGAGCGGGAATTCGGCCATTTTGCGGCCCAGGCGGGTCAGCAGGCCTTCCTCGTCCAGGGCGCCCAGGTTGTACAGCTCTTCGAGCGCAGAGACAAGCGTGGCTGGCGGCGGCGGGTCCATGAAATCAAAGCCGAGCAGGTCGTTGATGCCCATCGCCTTGAGCGTCAGCACCGTCATGCCCAGGTTGGACCGCTGGATCTCCGGCACCGTCAGCGGCAGCATCTCGTTCTGGTAGGCGGCTTCCGTGTACAGGCGGTAGCATTTGCCGGGGCCGGTGCGACCCGCCCGCCCGGCCCGCTGTTTGGCCGACGCCTGCGAAATGGGCGTGACGACGAGCGAGTCCATCCCGATTTTTGGGTTGTACACTTTTTGTTTGGCAAAGCCCGGGTCGACGACGTAGTAGATGCCGTCGATGGTCAGCGACGCTTCCGCGATGTTGGTGGCGATGACACACTTGCGCGTGCCCGGTGGGGCGGGTTCGAAAATGCGGGTCTGCATTTCCGACGGCAAGTTGGAGTAGACAGGCAGAATGATCAGCTCGGGCACGGCCGGGCCGAGCGATTGCATCCGCTCGTACAGGACTTGGGCCGCCGAATCGATTTCGTCTTGACCGGTCAAGAAGAGGAGGACGTCGCCCTCCGGTTCGGTCAGGTGGATTTGCATGACGGTCACCAGGGCGGCGTCCAGGTAGTCGGCTTCGGGCGCTTTGGTGTACAGTACCTCGACAGGGTAGGTCCGGCCCGGAATCGTGAAAATGGGGCAGCCGAAAAAGTAGGCGGAAAACTTGTCCGCGTCCAGCGTGGCGGACGTGACGATGAGCTTCAGGTCCGGGCGGCGTTGTGCGATAATGCCTTTGAGCAGGCCAAACAGCACGTCCGTGTGAATGGTGCGCTCGTGCGCTTCGTCCAGCATGATGACGGAGTACGCCGCGAGCGAGTCGTCGAGCAGCGCCTCCCGCAGCAGCATGCCGTCCGTCATGTACTTGATGACCGTGTCGGCGCTCGTGCAGTCTTCGAAGCGGATGGCGTAACCCACTTCCTCGCCCAGGCGGCAGCCGACTTCTTCGGCGACGCGTTTGGCGACGGACATCGCCGCGACGCGCCGGGGTTGGGTGCACCCGATTTTGCCTGACGACGTGTAGCCGGCTTCCGCCAAATACTGCGTCATCTGCGTGGTCTTGCCCGACCCGGTCTCGCCAATGACGACCAGGACCTGGTTGTCCGCGACAGCCGAAATCAGCTGGTCGCGCAGCTTGAAGATGGGCAGGCTCTCGCGCTGCTCCTTCATGGACCGCGTGTCGCGTATGCCGTACGTCGGCGCTTTGCCCAGGGCCTTGGCCTTCCACTCCGGCACGGCCGCCGCGCCCATGCCCAGGCCCCGCAGTTCGGCTGCCAAGTGGCGCTCACCAGCCTCAGGCAGCGGATCTTCCCAGGGCCGGGACAGGTCGTGCGGGACGGCCGCGGCGGCTTCGCGCTGCTGTGTCTCGCGCAGCTCGCGCCGCTCCTTGGCGAGCGCGGCCTGCGTTGCGGCCGCGCGCTGCATCGACCCGTCTGGGTTTTTGACAATCTTGATGGGCGAGACTTCGACGCCCGACTTCGCGGACTGGCCCTTCAAGAACGCCGGTTCTTCGTCGTTCAAGTCAATCTCAAACTCGGCTTCTTCCTCATCGTCCGCGCCGGCGTGGAGCAGGCCCGTCCCGCCTTCCTCGTCGTAGGTCGGGTACTCCGTCACGTCCAGGACGCCGGACTTGATGAGCTGGGTGACTTCCCAGCGTTCGGGCGAGGTCATGCGCTTGCCCGGGCGGCGGGTGGTGGTGGCGGCGGCGGCGGCGCCGGCAGCGTTGATGCCGGACAGGCCGTGGAGGGCGGACGCGGGTTGTGGGGCGCCGCCGCGCGGCGGCGCGGCCGGGTTGGCGGACGACGACGGCGGCGGGCCGCCACCACCCAGGTCCCGCCCGCTCGCCTGGTCCACCTCGCGCATGGACAGACCGATGCGACCGCCCGACGACGAAATGACTTTGACCCAGACGGCCTGGCCGCGGCGCACCGCGTCTTTCGCCGACGCGAGGCGGCCAGAGGCGGTGATGGCGGACGAGTGGACCAGGCCTTCGGCCGCGCGGGGCGGGCCGCCGCCGCCAGCGCCGTTGGAGGGCGGCGCCGTCGTGCCGATCAGCTCGACGAAGCAGCCAAAGTCGGTGACGCCCGTGACACGGCCGCGGTAGATGGCGCCGACGACGGGCGGGCCGGACGGCGGAGGTGGCGGCGGCGGTGGTGGCAGGCGGTCGCTCCCACCGCCGCGGGGCGGCGAGCGCGACCGGCCGCGGCGGTCGTCGCGGCGGTCGCGGTCGCGGTCCCGCCCGCGCCCAGTGGGCGACCGGGACCGGGACCGGCGGCGGCCGGGGCCCGCCGGGTCGTCCCACCGCCCGGACGGGATGGCCGCACGCGCGCTCGACGGCCCCGGCCCCGCCGCCAGCTCCGCCGCCATGGCCCGCGCCCGTTCCCGGTCGTCGCCCACGGCCAGGCCCGGAAAGCGGGCGTCGGCCGGGCCGGCTGGGCCACGGGCCGTGGCGGGCGTGGGTGCGGACCGGCCACCGCCACTCCCTCCTCCCCCCCCCCCACCACCACCACGCAGGCGGCCGACGATCGTCCACAGCGTGTCGACCAGGGCCGGCGGCAGCTCGCCGCCCGCGCCCTTCAGCTTCGCGCCCAGGTCAGACGCAGAGCTCGCCTTTTTCGCCAGGTCGATGATGAATTCGGCCATGGTCTTGTCCGAGATGCCCAGGTGGTTCTCCAGTTCTGATTGTGGGTCGAGGCGTGGGGGTTGGGGGATGGAGGAGGGACGTGAGCACACGCTGGCAGCGCGGGGAGGAAAGGAGACGCGGGCTGGAGCACTCAACAAGCACACCCCCTCACACCCACCGCACACACGCGTACCTGTGGCCACCTTGGACACCAGGGCCAGCTCCTGCAGCTTGAGCAGGTCGTCCATGGTTGCGGGTGCGTGTTTTCGCGTCGCGCTCGCGTCTCCGATTCACTCCTGGCACACGGTGGCCGCCGCACTCGCTCGCGTCCGTGCCTCACGCTGCGGGTGCGTGGACGCCGTGCGCGGGCGGGTGCGCGGGTGGCGTGTGTGCGGGTTGTGCGTGTGTGTGCTCAGTGCCGCGCGAGAAAGCGCGCTCGCGCCCGTCGGCGGCGGCGAGGAAAGAGTGAGGAAACGTCGGGGCTGGCCAGTCTCACTCTTCCGTTTCCTACAAATCAAGGGCGTCCGTGCAACGCGCATTCCCTTCCTCTCCATCCCAGCGACGCACACGTCATTCCATCTCCCATGCCGGTCTCTTGAAAAACAAGGGAGCGGTTTGTCCGTCGTGCGCTTTTGCGTGGTTCTAGTAAAAACAAGCAACGACGAAAAAAACGAATGGCGCAACAACAGCAACCACCGTCGGCCCACGCCGTCCGCACCTGGCGCGCCCTCTGGCAGGGCCGGGTGCGGGTCGCCCTAAACGAGGCCAACCGGGCGGTGAAGGATTGGGAGGTGCGTGTGGGTGGTGTGGGTCGCGGAAACATTTTACGGCGGCCAACCTCGCCGCCTGTTCTTCTCACGCTGCCGTTCACCCCTCAAACAACAACAGACCGCCGTCCGGGAAGGCGGCCTCGCCGCCGCGGGCGTGGGCAATGCGTCCATGCAGGAAGAGTGAGTTTATGTGGAGGGAAGGAGGAGCTGGCTGAAGTGCGCGGGGCCCGTCCGTCCGCCTCTTTCTAGCTCTGCAAACTCACCCTCAACCCCCCCCCCCAATCAACAGTTCCCTCCCCTCCCTGCCCCTGGGCGTCCTGGCCGACATGGGCCCGGCCCTGCTGACGGGTGCGGCCGCCCAACTGCGGGCGAGGGCGGCAGCCCAGCTGGACGCGTTGCGGGCGGCGTTGGCGACTGCGCAGGGCGCGGCCGACCGCGCGACGGCAGCAGCGGCCTCCCTGTCCACGCCACCCGCGCCCGGCGACCCGGTGGGCGTGCCCGTCTTTGGCTGCCTGTCCCTGCAATCCCTGGCAGGGTGTTTCCAGCGGGTGGCGGCGGCTTTGGCGGCGGAGCTGGCGTTGAAGAAAGCGGTGGTGGCCGAGGTTGAGAGGGTGGTGGAAGACAGGGCGGACCGGAGGCAGAGAAAGGCAGACGGCGCAAGCAGCGGGCCCGCTGGCCACGGACGACCCCCTCTGGCGGGCGAAGACTTGCGGGCCCGGTTCTTAGTGTGCGTGACGGCGTGGAAGCTGCAACCCGAGCACGCGGCCGGGTGCGTCGCGGCCGAGTTGCGGGGCGTGACCGATGAGATGGCTGGGTTTTGACAGGTGGCGGGGGGGGGATTCTTGCCCTTTTTTTTCTTCCTTGTGTAGACGGCTTAGAGAGGGGCAGGGTCACCGGGATTGCTGGTCAAAGTCCGCGTGTGCGGTCGTCGGCCCCGTTGCGGCCACCCATCATCCCAGGCAGGGCCGGAGCGACAGGTCGCGGCACAGCACTGTTTTCGAGTTGAGGGCGCGCACATAAAACGAGAGGGCGCCCCGCCCGCCACGCTCCACCGTTCCAACCCCACTCCGTCACCCGCGGCGATTAATTCAGGCGGCGCCGGTGGCGCCATGGGAGGGACCACCCTCCACGCGGCGCACCGCGCCCGCCCGGCGGCAGCGCTCGCGGCCCCGACTCGTGCGCGGCCGCCGCTCGGCCGGCCGTTGCGGCCGGCTGCGCCGGTGCCCGGCACGGTCCCCGCCCTCGCCGCCCCCGCAGGCCGAGGCTTAAGGCGGCGGGCGCCCATCGTGGCATCGGCTGCCGGCGCTGGCGCGGGCACGCCGCCGCCGGGCGAGCTGACCAGCACCGGGTCAATTCTCGGCCGCGCCCTTTCCAAGGCCTCCCGCACCGCGGCCAAGCTGAAAGCCGGGCCGTTCAGCTCGCGCAAGTTCCTGCCCATGGTGTTGCTGTGAGTTGGGCGGGCGGGGAGGGTGGTGCGGGTTATGTGGGTGGAGCAGGGGCGCACGAGACGGGAAGGCCCTTTTCGCGCTCCGCATGCGTCGCGCACGCGCCTCGGGCCTTTCGACACCTCACCTCCCCCCACCCGCCGATCAACACACAGGTTTTTTTTCATGTCCTTCAACAACACCGTCCTGGACTCGCTCGCCAACTCGCTCGTCATCACCGCCTCCGGCGGCGGCACGCAGGTCATCCCCTTCCTGACCGTCTACGCCGTCTGGCCGTGCTCCATCCTCTTCCTCGTCGCGTACTCGGCCGCGACCCAGCGCCTGGCCCGCCGCCACCTCTTCAACGCGGTGCTGGGGTCGTTCCTGGCCTTTTACGCCGGCTTCGCGCTGCTGTACCCGTCCCACGAAGCCATCCACTTTGGCGGCATGGCGACGGCCGCGCTGGCGTGGCTCCCGCCCGGCCTGGCGGGCGCGGTCGGCATGGTCCGCAACTGGCTCTTCACCGCCTTCTACTGCACAGCCGAGCTGTGGGGCGACATCGTCCTGTCCCTGCTCTTCTGGGGCTTGGCCAACGAGACCACGCACATGGACGAGGCGCCCGCGCTCTACCCGCTGTTCGGCATCGGCGCCAACATCGGCCAGACGATGAGCGGGAAAGCCCTGTCGATGTTTCACCGGGCGACGGACGGCGTCCTCTCCGACGTCGCCCAAGTCCAGGCCATGATGGCGGTCGTGCTGGGGTGTGGCCTGACCGCCCTGGCCCTGCACGCGCACATCGTCAAGGCCTTCCCCCCCGACACGGAGGGCGACGTGCCGGGCGCCGCGGTGAAAGCCGCGTGCGAGGAGGGTGGCGCCGCCGCCGTCGTGCTCGACGCCGAGGCCGCCGTGCCTGCCCCGCCAGCCGCCGCCGTCGACCCGGCGGCGTGCGTGCCCCCCCCGCCCGACCACCCGTCCCTGCGCCAGGCCTTCACCTTCCTCGCCCGGTCCCCCCAGATCCGGTGCCTGGCGGTCATGGCCCTGGCCCAAGGCCTGTCCGCCAACCTCATCGAGATCGCCTGGAAGTCGCAGGTGCACCTGCTCCACCCGTCGCCCGCCGCGTACGCGGCCGTCATGGGCGACGTCGCCATGTGGACGGGCATCGTGACGGGCAGCCTCATGCTGCTGTCGCCGTCCCTGTTCCGGGCGTGGAAGTGGCGCGGCGTCGCGGGCGCGACGCCCAAGTTCATGCTGGCGGCCGGCCTGCCCTTTTTCGTGGGGTCGGCCGTGTACGCGTGGGCCCACCCGGCGGCGGGCGTGGCCGGCGCCGCGCTGTCGGCGGGCGCCGCCCGCTGGCTGGCCGTCTTGGTGGGCATGGGCGCGCTGCTGCAAGTCTTCGCCAAGGGCGCCAAGTTTTCGATGTTCAAGCCCGCCGAGGAAATGGTGTACATCGGCCTGGACGAACAGTCCCGGACAAAGGGCAAGGCCGCCATCGACGTGGTCGGCGCCCAGACGGGCAAGTCCGCCGGGTCGGTCCTGCAACAGGTGCTGCTCGTCGCGTCGGCCGGGTCGATGGCGACGTCCCTGCCCTTCATGGCCGCCGCCTTCCTGGGCATCCTGCTGGCCTGGACGACGGCCGTGGACAGGCTTGACAGGCTACACGTCTGCGCGTTCAGCGGGGAGCTGAAGGGCGGGGGCGTGCGCGACCTGCCGGTCAACGGCGGGGTGAATGGCGGCGGTGGCAGCAACCCGGCCGGCGCGCTGCCGCCCGACGGCCCCACCGCACTCAACGGGTCCGCCAACGGCGTCGCCGCGCCCGCCAACGGCTACGCCAACGGCGTGGCCGTCAGCACCACTACCAACAACAGCAGTGCGGCCGCGGCCGCGTGAAGTTGAGGGGGGGGAGAGAGGGTGGGTGGTGGGTGGAGGGAGGCGAGGTTTTTGGGGGCGAAGAATTTTTTTTTTTTGCAACAGCGGGCAGAGCCCCCCTACCAGATTTTCACGAGGCGCGCACGCGCTGTCACCCGCCATCCGCGTCCGCTGCGGCCGCTTCGGCGTCAGCCGTCAGCGCGGACGTGAAGCATTCCACCGCTTCTTCAAAGCGGCCGACAGCGTCGAGGGCCGCGCCCCGCGAGTAGAGCGCGGCCGCGACGGCCGCGGGCGGCAGGTTGGGAGCCGCCAAGACCTCATCCAAGTCTTTCAGCGCTTCGGCCGGGCGGCCCAGCTTTTGGAGGACGACGGCGCGGTTGTGTTTGGCGTGCGCGTCGGTCGGGTCGGCGGCCAGTGCAGCATCGTACGCCGCCGCTGCGCCAGGAAAGTCGCCGGCCTTGGCCAGACAAAAGGCCGCGCACACGTTCCAGCGCACGGGCGGCGGGTCGGGCGAGGAGGACGCCGCCGCGGCCGCCAGGGCCGCTTTGTAGTCTTCGGCCGCTTCCGCGTACGCGCCGGCCCGGCGCCGGGCCGCGCCGCGCGCCGCGAGCGTGGCCGCGTCGCCCGGCGCGGCGGTCAGGGCGGCCGTCAGCGCGGCCGCAGCGTCGGCGTGCGCGCCGCGCGCGCGCAGGGCGGCCGCCAGCGACCTGTGATGGTCGGGCCGGCTCGGGTCGGCAGCCGCGGCGGCGCGCAGGTCGGCGAGGGCGGCCGCGCGGGTGGCGGGGTCCCGGTCGCGCAGCGCCCCCCGCGCGGCCAGGGACACGGCCGCGGCCTTCACTTCGGGCCCGCCCGCAGCCCGGATGGCGGACGAGTACGCCTGTTCCGCGTCGGCCGGCGCGCCCAGGCGCTCGTACAGAGCCCCCAGGTTGTGGTGGGCGGACGCGTTGCCCGGGTCCAGGGCCAGGGCGGCAACGTAGTCGTCCCGCGCGGCCGCGAGGCTGGCCTCACCCCCGCGCCGCGCCTCCGCGTGCGCGCGGTTGAACAGCGCGCGGACGTGGGTGGGCTGGAGTTTCAAAGCGGCCGTGTAGTCCGCAATGGCGCCGTCGACGTCGCCCAGGCGCCGGCGCGCAAAGCCGCGGTTGTGGTAGGCGTCTGCGGCGTGCGCGCCGGCGGGGGAGGCGTCCAGCGCGGCTGTAAAGTCTTGGACCGCGCCGGCGTGGTCGCCCGCGACGTCCCGGGCGATGCCGCGGTTGTAGTACGTGCCCGCCAGGGCGGCGGTATCCCCGGGCGGCGCGCAGGCCAGGGCCGCGGTGTAGTCCGCGATGGACGCCGCCAGCTCGTTGGTCTGGTGGTAGACGAACGCGCGGTCAAACAGGGCGGAAAAGAGGCGGGGGTGGAGGGCGAGCGCGCGGGTGTAGCGCGCCAGGGCGCCCGCCGTGTCGCCCGCTTTGCGCGCGCGGTAGCCGGCGGCGCGGTGGCGTTCGGCTGTCGCGACGGTCGCGGCGTCCGGCGGGGGAGGGAGGGCGGGTTGGGGCGGGGCCGCCGTGGCGGCGACGGCGGCCGGGATGGAGAAGGTCGCCTTTGCGATGACGACGGGCGAGAGCGAGCGCGGGCGGGGGTGCTGCGGCAGCAGCTCCTCCGGTTCGCCCTCCTCGCCTGGAGCGGGCGACGACCGGGGCGCGGCGACAGCCCGGGCGTCCGCCACCACGGACACCGCCGCCGCCGCCGCCGCGCCAGTGTGTCCGCCTTTCGTCGTGCCTGCCGCCGGCAGGTCGTCCAGGTCGGCTGACGCGAGCTGGGACGCGAGGCTCCACGCCGTCCCGGCCGCGGTGGTCAGGCCGCCGCCGCTCCGTTCCGCCCGGCCGCGGCTGCCGCGCCGCCGCCCTTCCACCGTGTCGGCAGCCAGCGCGGCCGCGTAGTCTTCATTGGCCTTCTCAAAGTCGCCCACCCGGTTGTGGGCGGCGCCCCGGGCGTAGAGCGCGCGCGCGTGCGCCGGGTGGGCGGCGATGACCGCGCTGAAAGCCGCGATCGCGTCGGCCGTGCGGCCCAGGGCGTCCAGGGCCGTGCCCGCTCCGAACGCGGCTTCGACATTCGTGGGATCGTGCTTGACGGCGGCGGACCAGTCGCGCAAGGCGCCGGCGTGGTCGCCTGTTTCCGTTTGTTGGGGGCGTGGGACGAGGGTGTGATGAGGTGAGGGTGGGAGGGCTGTCGTTTGGGGTGTGCCCGGTCGGTGCGGGGTCTTCGGCCGCTCCGTGCCTGCCCGCGTCCCTCCTTCCTTCCCACAGCTCAGCGGCCGGCCCGGGCCCGTGCCGTGTCTGGTCCGGCTGTGGGCGCGGGCATCGCAAGCGAGAGCGAGGGTGCACGCACGAAAAAAAAGACGGCACGCGCGCGTTTCGACTCGGCGCGCGAATGCGGTCCGGCTTACCTTTGCTCGCCAGCGCGCGCGCCCGGATCAGCCGGGCCCGCACGTTGCCCGGTTCGGCGGTCAGGCGCCGGCTGGCTGCCTCGATGAGCGCAGCGCAGTCGGCGTGCGGGCGCAGGTAGAAGGCGCGGGAGGAGGTGGAAGTGGAGGAGGTGGACGGCGCGCCCGCGCCGCCTGCACGCCGGGTCAGCGTGGCCGCGGACAGAAATTCCAGGTCGTCTTCATGTGCGGGAGGAGGAGGGTGGGGTGCAGACGGCGGCGGTGCCGTGGCGGAGGCCATGGTTGGGGGTGATGGCCCGGCGGGCGTTCTCACCGGGACGGAGTGCGCGAGTTGAGCAAAGTGCGCAGAGGCCGGCCCTGCGGCGTTTCCGTCGGAGCGCGTGCGCGAAAACTCGCACAAACTCAACTCTCCCTTTTGCGAGGCCCGCCGTTTCGCTTCGCATCCGGGCGCCCATTCCGCACCCCTCTCCGCACAAGTCTGGGCCTTGACTTCCATAGTACCCAGCCAGCTCGAATCATTCCCCAATCATGGCGACGGCAACCGCCACAACAAAGACGGGCATCCCGCTCGCGCCGGGCGCGCTACTGTCTCCCGTGCCCGCCGACATCGATGTAGCCCAAGCGGCGACGCCTTTACACATCAGCACCATTGCGAGCCAGCTGGACCTGTCGGCGGACGAGGTGGACCTTTACGGCCCGCACCAGGCCAAGGTGAGGAAGGGGAGGACACAAACAGATCGGGAAAAAAAACGCGACCCGCGCTTGCGTGGAACGCTCCAACCTGCTCCAACCCACACCCCGCTCCACCCACCACCCGTCAACGACAACAACAGGTCAAGCTCTCCGTCCTGGACTCCCGGTCCTCCTCCCCCAATGGCAAGTACGTCATCGTCGCCGGCATCACGCCGACGCCCCTGGGCGAGGGAAAATCCACGACGACGGTGGGGCTGTGCCAGGCCCTGGGCGCGCACCTGGGCCGCAAAGTCGTCGCCTGCATCCGGCAGCCGTCCCAGGGCCCCACTTTTGGCATCAAGGGCGGCGCGGCCGGCGGCGGGTACGCCCAAGTCATCCCCATGGAGCTCTTGAATCTGCACTCCACGGGCGACATCCACGCCATCACGGCGGCGACCAACCTGTGCGCGGCCGCGCTGGACGCGCGCATGTTCCACGAAGCGACGCAGAGTGACGCCGCCCTGTTCAACCGCCTGTGCCCGCCGGGCAAGGACGGCAAGCGCACCTTTGCGCCGATCATGCGGTCCCGCCTCGCCAAGCTGGGCATCGACAAGACCGACCCGGACGTGCTGACCGACGCGGAAAAGGGCGCGTTTGCGCGCCTGGACGTGGACCCGGCCACCATCACCTGGCGCCGCGTGCTGGACGTCAACGACCGCTTCCTGCGCCAGGTGACTGTCGGCCAGTCCCCGACTGAAAAGGGCAAATCCCGGGAGACGGGCTTTGACATCAGCGTCGCGTCCGAAATCATGGCGGTCCTGGCCCTGACGGACTCGCTGGCCGACATGCGGGCCCGCCTGGGCAAGATGGTGCTGGCCCGGTCCAAGGCGGGCGCGCCCATCACGGCCGACGACCTGGGCGTCGCGGGCGCCCTCGCCGTCCTCATGCGCGACGCCATCGCGCCCAACCTGTACCAAACCCTGGAAGCGACGCCCGTCCTCGTCCACGCGGGGCCCTTTGCCAACATCGCGCACGGCAACTCGTCCGTCTTGGCGGACCGCATCGCCTTGAAAGCCGTGGGCGGCCCCACCGGCTTTGTGGTGACGGAGGCGGGCTTCGGCGCGGACATTGGGCTGGAGAAAGCCATCAACATCAAGTGCCGGGCGTCCGGCCTGCGCCCGGACGCGGTCGTCATCGTCGCGACCGTGCGTGCGCTGAAAATGCACGGCGGCGGGCCGCCCGTCGTGGCGGGCCGGCCGCTGGACGCGGCGTACCGCGAAGAAAACGTGGGCCTGGTCACGGCGGGCGCGGCCAACCTGGCTCGCCACGTGGCCAACACCGCCGCCTTTGGCGTGCCGGTCGTCGTCGCGGTCAACAAGTTTGCGACCGACACCCCGGCCGAACTGGGCGCGGTGCGGGAGGCCGCGCTCGCGGCTGGCGCGGCGGACGCGGTGGTGTGCGAACACCACGCCAAAGGCGGGGCGGGCGCCGTCGACCTCGCCCAGGCGGTCATCGCCGCCGCAGAGTCGGCCGACGCCTCCAAGTTCCGGTTCACGTACGAGCTGGACCTGCCGATCAAGGCCAAGGTCGAAGCCATCGCGAAAAACGTGTACAAGGCCGCGAGCGTCGAGTTCAGCGAGGCCGCGTCGGCCGCCATCGCAGCCTACGAGAACATGGGGCTGGGCAACCTGCCCGTGTGCATGGCGAAGACGCAGTACTCCTTCTCGGCCGACGCGGCCGCGAAAGGCGCGCCGGAAGGCTTTGTGCTGCCCATCCGCGAGGTCCGCGCGTCCGCGGGCGCCGGTTTCCTCGTGGTGCTGGTGGGCGAGATGCCGACCATGCCCGGGCTGCCCACGCGGCCGTGCTTCTTTGACATTGACCTGGCGCCGGACGGGCGGGTGGTGGGGCTGTCGTGAAGGGAGAGGGATGGTGCGTCGTGGGGGATGGGGTGGGTGGGATGGGGTGGGGGATGGGGTGGGTGGTTGAGGCTCTTTCAAGCGCGTTTTGTCTTTGCGTTACCACGCCTCCTCCCTGCCGCCGCCCCACCCAGCGCGGCACTCGCACAAAAGCCCAGCTCAAACACAAAGCGCGGCGCAAAGACGGACGGCGCCAGGATGTGGCGGGCCTGTAGCGCGGCGGCGAGCGCGGCCGCGGCGAGCGTGGTCGCGCGGACAGCCGCGTGCGCGGCCGCGACGCGCGGGCCGGCCAGGGACGCTGCGGCGCCCGCGAGGAGGAAGGGTAGGAGTGTGTCAGCTGCGATGACGGCGACGGCGAGGGCGTGCGGCGAGCCGGCCGCCAGGCCCACGCGCAGGCCGGCGACCTCTGCAATGTGGCCCGAAGTGTGAAAGGCGAGGTTGGCCGCGAGGGAGAACGCGGCAGCGGTCGTGGCTGGCGCACCACCCACTGCCGCGGCGGCCTGGACCGCCGCCAGCGCCCAGGGCACAGCTGTGTGGGCAGGGCGAGCGAGCGCCGCCTGGTGCATGGCTTCGGCCGCCGTGCGGCTGGCCCGGGGCAAAAAAACCAGGGCGGAGGTGGTGGTTGCAGCACAGGCCACGGCCGCGGCTGGGCGACTCCGCCTCCCCGCCCAGGCAGCCAGGCACGCTGCCAAGCCCGCGACCACCCAGCCCTCGGCCTGCAAGCAGCCGACAGAGAACAGGCAGGCGGCGTGAGCGGCGGTGAGGAGCAGCGGGGCGGTCGGCCCACCACCCCTCACCACGCCCGCCACCCGCCACGCCGCCATCCCAACCAGGCCGGCCAGGCCCACGCCCATCCGCCCCAGTCCAAACTGGGCGTGGTGCCGGGCTGCCGCAGCTGCAACAGCATCCAAGGCCGCTTCCGTGTCTGCGACGGTGGACGCACCCTCCAGGCGGGAGGAGAGGGCGGGCTCCTCCGCAGCGCCGACCGCCCAGGGCGCGGACGCCAGGTAGCGCCGCGCATGGTCCGCGTTGGCAGCCAGGGCGTCCGCATAAGAAGCGTTGTCGAACAGCTCCCACAGCCCCGCCTGCACCCGGCCCAGCGATGAAAACGGCGGCGGCGCGCCGTGGAGGAGGGCGAGTGAAGGGGCGAGGTCGGCGGTGGAGAGGGTGGTGGGCGGTGGAGCAGGTTGGGCGGGCGCCCGACCCTCGCACGCCGCCCGCACGCGCAGCGCGGGGAGTCCCGTCTCTCGCTCCGCCCGGCTGGCGCCGCCGTGGTTGCCCGAGGGGGTGCAGCCGTGGTCGCCCAGGACGAGCAAGAGCGCGTCCCGCCCAGCCGCCGCGGCCGCACAGGCGGACGGCCGCGTGAGCGCCTCCACCAGGCGGGTGAGGTTGGACGCGACGGCGGCCAGGGCGGCCGCGGCACGGGGAGACCCGGCCCCGCCCGCGTGCTGGGCGTGGTCGACCGCGCTGACGTGCGCGACCACGACGCGCGGGCGCGGCGCCGCGCCCGCCACCTCGGCCGCGAGCGAGGCCCACACGGCCGAGTCGTCGTCCGACCCCACGTCCAACGCGGGGATGCTCCACGACCCGGCGTCCAGCCCGGCAGCGCCCACCAGGCTCTCCCAGGCCGCGTCGCCAAACGTGACGACGCGCACGCCACCAGGTACGCAGGCGCGCACCCGGCTGACCCACGTGTCTTCGGCCGTCGGGCGGGCCGACGCAAAGACGACGCCGGCGCCCACGTCTGCGAATGCGGGGAGCCCACCCGTCAGCAGGGATTTGATGACAGGGAGGGTGGCCGTGGGCGGTGGGGCGAGGAGGCGGTGCGGCCCCCACGCACCCGCGCGCGTGGTGACAGGGTGGAGGGCGGCCGGCGCGTCGGGCCAGCGCAGGCCGTCGACGACGACGACCACGGACTGGTGGACGACGGCAGCGCGGTTCAGGCAGGGTGATGTGTGCGGCACCGTCCGCCGGACGAGGAGGTAGCCCCACGCGAACAGCAGGGCCGCGGCGAGGTCCGGCAACATTTTTTTGTGTGTGGGGAGTTATGGATGGCCGAGGTTGAGCAAACGCGGGCTCCCCGCGCACACTTGCTTTTTCTCTCTCTCTTTGGCACGGCACGCAACGGCGCGGGAACTCCCTCACTCGCCGCGGCAAGCATGTGCGCTGTGCGCACTCCCACGTGCCTTAGTGCGGCCGCACAGGCAGGAGGCAGCCGGCCCGCGCTGTCGCCAGCCCGGCTCGCACGCATCGGTTTGACCGCACCTCGCGCTCGGGCCTCAACCCCGACCACCTCCGCCTGCCTGGCCGCGCCCGCGGGCGGCGCGGGCGGCGCGGGCGGCGGTGCCCCTTCCTCTTCGGACCGGGTCGCCACCGCCACCGCCTTGTACGAACGCGCCTGGTCCACACCCGGCGGCGACGCCTTGCTTGAAGACCTGGTGTCCGAAAACCACGCCCAGGTCGACGCGGTGTGGCAACCCAAAAGAGAACCGGCCGGCGGGCGGGCCGCCCTGAAAAAAGGCATGAGGCACATGCGGCGCATTTACCCAGACCTAGCCTTCACGGTGGTGCAAGCGACGGCTCATGACAGCACGGGAGACGTGTTTGTGGAGTGGGTGTTGCGCGGGACGTGGGAAGGGCGGGCGGAGAGCGCGTCCGGCATCTCCCTCCTGTCCTTTGACGCCGAAGGCCGCATCCGCCAAACGCGCGTCTACCGCCAGGCCCTGGACGCGGAGGTGGAGATGGCCAAGCGCGGGGTGCGCGGGTCCAAGCCCGTGGAGCAGGGCGTGTTGCTGGATTAGACTGTCGGGCTTTTTTTCCCCCACAAACCCCCTTTCTCCAAATCTGCCCCCCCACGTTGTCCATCCCTCCCTCTCTGATGTCCTCCCTTTGCCTCACCCCAGCAAATCGCCAAACGGGTCGCCGCCCTTGGGCGGCGGCGGCTTCGGGGCAGCGCTGCCACTGCTGGCGCCCGCACCGCCGACGCCCAGCCCGCCCATCATGCCCGTCAACAGGTCGTCGCCCGCGCCTCCAGGCGGTGGCCTGGCTGGGGACGCGTTGGCCGACAGGCCGCCCAGGAGATCCGCGCCGGGGGCGACGGCAGCAGCGGACAGGGGTGAAGGCGCCGAGGGCGCCGACCCGAACGCGGAGCTGGCTGCCGCGGCGGCGGGTGCCGCGTACAGGGCGTCCAAGTCCAGGGCGGGCCGGGTGGCGGTGGCAGTGCCGGTCAGGACAGGCGCGGCCGCCGGCGCGGCCGACCCACCGCCGCCGCCCATCCCCTCCAGCGCCGCGAACGGATCGTGCGCCGGCTGCGGGGGCGGCGCGGCTGTCGGCGCGGGCGTGCTTAAGCCTCCCCCCAACAAGTCGGCGATGGGGTTGGCGGGCGGGGCCGGCGGCGCGGCTTTCGCGGGCGACGTGCGGTGGCGGCCGACGCCGGCTTCCACGACGCCGCTCGCGCCGCCCCCACCCCCACCGCCAAACAGGGACGCCGCCAGCCGGGCTTTCGTGGGGTCGACGGGCGAGGGCGGGGCGGCGGCTTGAGGCGGCGTCGGAGAGGGCGCGGCTGCTGCCGCGGGCGCCGGCCCGGGCGAGGCGGAGGGCGGGCGGGGCGCGGGCGCGAAGGTCGGCGCGGGCCCCCACCGCCGCCCGCCGCCGCCGCCGCCGATCTGCAGCTCCGGCTCCGCCGGCCGGGCCGGCGGCGCGGGCGCAGCAGCGGCAGGAGCAGGCGCGGACGGGACGTCGATGAGACCGCCAGCGGAGGCCGGGCGTGGGGAGGACGCGGCCGCCGTGGCCGCGGCCGCCGCCGCCGCTGCTGCGGCGGCCGCGCCGCCGGGCGGTGGCGGCGGCGGCGCGTCATACGCCGCAAACCGCAACTCGCCGCCGCCGCCGTCGCCGCCGCCGCCGCCCGCCTCCTCGCCGCGGACCATGCCGCGGGCCGCCCGCTCTGCGGCTGACAGGTACGGCGCGGCCGTCCCCGCGGCGAGCGCGTCGGCGACGTACGCGTCCAGGAAGGGGAGCGCGGGGTCGATGGCCGGCTGCTGGGCGGGGCGCGCCCCGCAGCCGCCGCCCGGCAGCGCCGCCTCCACCAGGGCGGGCGGCAGCCCCCCGCCCAGCGCCGGCAGGAGCGCCCGGGCTTCCGCCGCCCGGGTCGCCACCTCCGTCGACCGGGACAGTTCGGCCGACCGCAGGAAGGCGGCCGCCGTCGGCGGCAGGGACGACGCGCCCGACCGGGCCGCGAGTTTCACGATCGCAGACACGAGCATGCCGCGCACCTCCTCGCCGGCCGGGCCGGCGTCAGCGGACGCGGCGGGCGCGTCGGCGGCGCGGGCCAGGGCTTCCATGACGCCCGCCACGCCGCCGGGCGCCGTGTCCGACACCGCCTGCCCGTACTCGCCCAACACCCAGGCCACGACGGTCAGCAGGCGCCCACTCAAGCGCGCGGCGCGCTCGGCGTCCAGCAGCACCGCCAGGTACCGGCGCGCCGCCGCGGCCCGCAGCTCCGCGTCCGCCGCCGGGTCGCCGTCCCCCGCCCCGTCCGCGATGAGCTGGAGCAGGTCGTGGACCAGGGACCGGGGCGCCGCGTCGCCCGCGCCGTCAAAGACGGCCGCCATGGTGTCCACAAACCAGGACGCGGACGGCGCGTACCGCTCGGCCAGGCGCCCGACGCGGGCCGCGACGTCGGCGCGGGCGGCCGCGTCCCCCCGCGCCGCCGGCCCGTCCGCCAGGTACGCCAGCAGGCGGTCGACGATGGCCACCACGTTGGCCGGGCGCGCCATCTTCGTCAGCAGGTCGAGCGTCACGCCGCGCAGCGACTCGTCCGCGTCCTCCAGGCAGTCGACGATGGCCAGCTGGTGGTCGGCGCCTAGGGCGGGCGCGACGGGGACGAGGCGGGCCAGGGACGCGATGCCGACGTAGCGCAGGTTGCGGGAGGGCGACGCGAGGAAGGTGGCGACCGCGCCCGCGGCCGCGTCCACCAGGGGTTGGTGGGGGACGATGGCCGCCGCCGTGCGCACGCACTCCGCCACGATGGCGGCGGCCACGGTGTGGCCCGAGCCCGCCGCCCGGCGCAGGGCGTCGCCCACCACGCCGTACACTTCGCCGGACGCGGCCGCGTCGCCGGCCGCGAGCGTCGCGAGCAGGGCCAACAGGCGCACCTGCAAGAACGGCCCGGGCGACCGGTGGTACTCGTACGACCGGGGCAGGCGGTGGTCCAGGATCTGGCGCAGGATGGCGACGAGGGAGGGGACCAGGTTGCGCAGGGGGGCCGGGTCCGCCCGCGCCAGGGCGTGCAGGCCCAGCAGGGCCGCGCCCATGACCGCGGGGTCGCGGTCGCACAGCGCGGCGCGCAGGGACCGCTCCACGCCCGAGCCGGCGAGCGGGCCCTCGCGCGCCGGGTCCAAGGCCAGGAACGCGTGCAGGGCCAGGACCGCCTTTTTCCGCACTCCCTCCCGCGGGTGGTCGAGCAGCTTGGTGACGGCGGGCAGGACGGCCGAGACGGTGTCTGGGCCGACGAGGCGGGTCGCCGCGGACAGGGCCGCCGTCACGACGAGGATGTTGTCGCTTCCCAGGTCGCGCGCCAACGTGTTGATGATCAGGATGATCAGGTCGGAGCGGTGGTCCAGGAAGAGCGTGGACGCGAGGTAGGCGACCTGTTGTGTTGTGTGAGGGTGAGGGCAGGGACGGAGGGATGGAGAGGTTGAGAGAGCACGGGCGCGGGCGCGCAGGCGCGCACCCCCCTTTTTTCGCTGGCGTCTCCCACACACGCCGCCCTCAGACGCGTCCACGGCGCCGGCCACAAAGGCGCATGCCCACCATGCACCCGTGCGTGGGTGGGTGCGGTCGAACACCACCGCCGCCACCACCGCAAACACGACGCGGCTCCGCGCTCCGCTTCCATCGAACCGCGCTCAATGCACACCCCGCCGCGCACCTTTTTCGTCAGCACGTCCGCGTCGGAGCACGCCTGCAGCGCGCGCACGTGCCCCCACGACGCGTCGTGGCCCAGCATCTCCACGTACACCAGGCGGATGAGGGATTCCCGCAGCGCGCGCTTGTCGCCCGTGGCCGCGGGCCCGCCGCCCAGGCGGGGCTTGAGCGCGCCGACCTCGGCGGCGACGATGGCGTCTTCCTCGGCCTTGGACTTGCACTCGCCGATGGCGCGGACCAGGGCGTCGAACTCGCGGGAGTGCAGGCGGTCTTTCTTGGCGGCCATGGCCGCGGAGGCGGCGGCCATGGCTGCGGGAATGGCCGACATGTTGGGAAGAATGAAAGGGGGGCGGGCGAGCTCGCGTCGCTCGCTCGCTCTTCACTTCTTCGCTTGGCGAAGGCAAAAAAAAATCCGTCCCGGAAACATGCGGCCGCCGTCCTGCACGCCCGCTTCCACGTCGCCGCGGTGCGCGGGCCCACCCGGCCGCCGCACGTGCGTGCGCACGGCAGCCGCGCCCAGCCCTGTGCACAAGACCAAGCGGGGGCCGCAACAATCGGGGCCGTCGCGGCCAGCGCCGCCGTCGCCCTCCGGCCCCGCCGGCTCGCCCGGCGAACGCTCCGAATCCGCGGCCGCGGCGCGGCGCGTCCTGTTCAACGACATCGCGCCCGTGTACGACCAGGTGGGATGAAGGAGTGGCGGTTTCGTGGGCGCGTTGGCCAAATCCTCGTCGTCGCGGCGCGACACGAGGAAAAAAAAACCCGACCCTCTCACCAACCCACCCCGCCCACCCACAACAACATAGCTCAACGACCTGCTCTCGCTCGGCTTGCACCGCGTCTGGAAGCGCATGGCCGTCACCTGGTCCGGCGCCCGCCCTGGAGACGCCGCCCTGGACGTGTGCTGCGGGTCGGGTGACGTGTCCCTGCTGCTGGCGGCCCGTGTGAAAGCGGGCGGGCGGGTGGTCGGCCTGGACTTTGCGCCCGCCATGCTCGCCGACGCGGCGGCCCGCGAACGCACGCAGCGGTCCACCACGTCTTTTTCGCCCGGCATCGCGCCCGCGCCCATCGAATGGGTGGAGGGCGACGCCATGGCGCTGCCCTTTGGCGACGGCAGCTTCCACGCGGCGACGCTGTCTTACGGGCTGCGAAACGTGGCCGACCCGGCGGCCGCCCTGGCCGAACTGGCCCGCGTCCTCAAGCCCGGCGGCCGCGCCGCCATCCTGGACTTTAACCACTCACCCAACGCGGTCGTGGACGGCATTCAGGGCGCCCTGCTGGATGGGGTGGTCGTGCCAGCGGCGCGCGCGGCGGGTGTCGGCCCGCAGTACGAGTACCTCCGCCCCTCCATCGCCGCGTTTCCGACTGGGCCGCAGTTGGAGCGCATGGCTTTAGAGGCTGGGTTTGCCGCGGCTGTGCACCATGAGATTGGGCTGGGGTTGATGGGGTGCCTGGTGGCGCGGAAGGGGCGGTGAAGAGGAGAGCAGTGTAGTTGTTGAAGAGAGAGAGCAGCAAGGTGTTCTGGTTTGGCTGACCGTTCGCCTCACACTCGCACCAACCCGCACGGGAAAAAAAAAAAACCCGGCACACCAAACGTACGCCCACGCAACCCTGCGCACCCGCCACCCACGCCACAAGGGGCTCGAGGCTCGCGGCGCTTGCTGCCTCTGCTCAGCCGTGTGTGCACACGGCCCGCGTCTCTTCTTTTGCCGGCGCGCGCGCGCGAGTGGCCTGCCTCCTCGCCCCTTCCGGTCATCATCCGCCCACCTCTCCCGTCCGTTCCACCCACCCTCCCGTCCATTTCCATGGGCGACGCCCCGCCGCCCCGCCTGGCGCCGCGCGGCCGGCCCACTCTGATCACCGACCTGCCTACGGACGTCCTCTCCTACATCATCTCCATTATTCTAGATGAGAGCCTTCAAGGGCGCGTCCGCCTGTCGGTCGTCTGCCGGGCGTTTGCCGACGCGGTACGCCCGCCGAGCGCGGTGTGGGAAGACGTCTTCATTGTCTTCGCTGGTAAAAACAATGGTGAGGAATTGCACGAGCAATACAACACCCCCAGCCAGCAGGGTGCATACGGCACCCTGCAGCGCGCCATGCAGGTCGCCGGGCCGTGCGTGCGCCGCTTCTCATTCATGTTATGCTGCCAAGGGGACAAGAATTTGGATTCAACTCGAGCCTGGGTTGAACGAGTCCTCGCCGCGACGCCTCGCGTGCACTATGCGGAAGGGAGAGAGCGGGGTGGCGAGGGGTGGGCTGAAGCTCTGCATTCTTTCGGGAGGCACCAACAGACCCGCGTTCTCCCTCTCGCGTGGGGAGAGAGCGCGCGCGCGCGCGCCCGCGCCAGCCGTCTCTCTCCCTCCCACCCACGCCACCCATGGCGTCCGAGACGCTGTGGGCCTCAAAAAAGGAACAGGAGCTGTACGAACAGTATGCGGGTGCGTGAGGACGGCGCCTTTTGTGTGCCCCTGTCTTTGCATTCGTTCCACCCCCCATCACCCCGCACGCGCGCCCTCACTCCCACGCCCCCGCCCACACACACCAATCCGTAGACCTGTACGCCATTGTGAAGACGACGGAAAAGCTGGAGCGGGCGTATGTGCGGGACGCCATCTCCGCTGCGGAATACGAGCCCGCGTGCGAAAAGCTCATCGGTCAGTTCCGCACGCTGTGGGAGACGCTGCGCGAGACGGTGCGTTGCCTGCAAGGGACCGGGGGAGGGGGGTGTAGATCAGTCGTGTGGGCGGGGTTGTGTGCGATGGCGAGGGACTGGATGGTCGTGCCGGACGGGCGTTTTTGTGTTTCGCTGTCGGCCCCCATGCCCTCGCCAACCTTGGACCTCGGCGTCCCATCAAAAACCTCACGCCCCCGCCTCCCCCCCAAACACCCCACCAACAGATCCCGGACGTCCAGCAGTTTATGGCGGACTACAACATGCAGTGCCCCATGGCCGCCAAACGCCTCATTTACTCCGGCCTGCCCGCCACCGTCGAGCACGGCAAGCCCCGCCCGGCCGGCGCGTCCAACGCGGCCGTCGCCGTCGCCGAGGTCGTCCAACACTTCATCACCGCCATGGACTCCCTCAAGCTCAACATGGTGGCGGTCGACCAGGTCTACCCCCCGCTGGCCGACCTGCTGGCCGCCATGAACAAAGTCCCCGCCCTGCCCGCCGACTTCTCGGGCAAGGTCAAAGCGCGCGCGTGGGCGTCGCGCGTCCACGCAATGCCCGCGTCCGCCGAACTGTCCGAGAGCGACGTGCGCCAGCTGTTGTTCGACCTGGAGTCTAGTTACAATGCGTTCATGGAGACGATCGGGCGCAGCGGGAGCGGGGGGGAGTGAGGGGCTGTTTTTTGTTGCGCAGGTTTTTTTTTTCCTTCATTGTTTTACTGTCGTGTGTCACCCCGTCCCACGCCGCCCCGACCGCCGGGGCTCCCACACCGTTATCCCACCGTCCGCGCCTTCTCTCACCACCAGGGGAATGCCCAGCACCTGTTCCAGCTGCCTGGCCGCGCCTTCGAGGTCGGCGCGGCTGATGTCGGGATGCCTGCCAGCTGGCGCGGCCGTCGTTGCGCGGCCAGCGGTGGTCAAGCGGCGGCGGCGGTGCAGCGCCACACCGCCGCCCTGCCGCCCGCTGGGTCCAGCCCGCCCGCCTCGCCCACCAAACGCCGGGTCTGGCTGGTCCAGGGCCGCGCCGCCGACGTCGGGCTGCTCCCACGGAGAGCGTGGTAGAGGCGGCGGCGGTACCGCCGCTTCTGCCTTGACCACGTGCGGCGCCTTGGCCGGTGGAGGCGGGGTGGCTGCCGCCGCCGCCCCACCTGGTGCCGGCCGTTTGGTCGCCGGGCGCCGGGCTGGCAGGGCCGGCCGCGCCGCCGCCCCGCCGGACGGCCGGGCAGAGGTGGTGGGTTGTGGTGGTGGGTGCGCGGCCCACGCGGCGACCGTCGCCGTGTGCGCGACGCCGGCGTCGTGCAGCGCGGCCGCGCCGCCCATCATGGCGCCGGGCGTGGCGGCTTGCAGGCCCAGCCAGGAAGGCGTGGTGGTGGTGGTGGACGGCGGCGGAGGTGGGGGTGGCGGCGGAAGTGGCGCGTACTCGGCGCGCGGCTGCGGGCGGGGCGCCAAAGGAGTGGCTCCATCAGCTGCACCACCACCACTCGCCCGCGACGACCACCTGGCGACTTTGCGCGCCAGCTTGGGGTGGGCGGCCGCACCGCCCAGCAAGGACGCGGCGGCAGCTGCTGCCGTGGCTTCTGCCTCGGCGGCGTCGACAGCAGGAGCCGCGGCCGTGACGGTCGCCCACGCGTCGGCGGCCGTGACCGTCGTCTCCCACGCGCCAGCTGGGACAGCCGCACCAGCAGGCCGACCACCCCGCCGCCGATGCCTGGGCGCCGGCTGCCGGGCGATGATGGCCTCTAAGCCCGCCAGGACGGCCGGGTCGACGACAGGGCCCGTGGCGGGCGCCGGGAAGGGAAGCAGCGGCGGCGGCGGTAGGCGGCTGGGCGGCGGCGACGGCGCCCCCGCGCTCGCCGGCCGCTGGGCCATGAGCGCGGCCAGCGTGGCTTGCAGGTCCGCGGCGGCCTGAGCGGCCGTGGGTGGTGGTGGCAGTGCAGGAGGCGGGGGTGGGCGCAGAGATGATGATGGGGCAGGCCGGTCAGTTACGAGCGCGTGGGCCACACCGGCGTCGCTGCCCCCCGCCGCCGCCGCGGCCAGGGCCGTGGTCACGCCGAGCAGGTGGGCGCACATGCCCGACCGCAGGCCTGGCGGCTGGCTGGCGAGGAAGGCGCGGGTGTCGTCGTCCATGGGTGGGGTGTGCGTGTCCGTGTCGCCGCCTCCCCCTTTTTTTTTTTGGTGAGAGGGGTGTGAGGCGCGCGCCGTGCCTCTCCCCCCTCACCTCTCCTCCCTCCCCCCACTTTTCGGAAAACACACACACACACACACACACACACAAGAAAGCAAAAAACAGAAAAGCTACAGAAAGAAAAAGGCAAAGCATTCCCTTTCCTTTGGCAGTGCAAAAAGAAAGAAACAAAGACCCCCCCCTCTCTTACTGGTCCCAAACCTCCGGCGGGGCCGCCCCCGCCGCAAACAACCACCGCGCCGACGGCTGGACAGCGGCTGGCGCGGTCGCAAAGAGCACAGCCGTGCGCTCGGTGCGCTGGGCCCGGCCGCGCCCGTCACGGCCGGGCGCGGCCGGGCGCGGGGGCGCGCGCGTCGGGTGGTGGCGGTGGCCGTTGTCGTGCGGGCGCGGCGGCGGCGGCGGGTTGGCCGCTGGTTGCGGACCAGCGGGCGCCGCGGGCGGCGGCACCCACTTGGTCGACCGTTCCGACACACGGCGTTGCAAGGGTTGGTGCTGTGGAGGCGCGACCGCGGCGCGACCAGCGGCCGTGTGCGTCGCGGCGGCCGACGGCGTCGCCGACCGCCGCCGCGCTTTGGCCGGCGGCGGAGCGGCCGCCCCACCCGAGACGGGCGTGCTACCGCGGCGCTTGATCCCACCACCGCCGCGCGACGGGGACGCCGACGGGACGGGAGGCGGGCGGTTGGGCGACGCGCTGCCGCCAGTGCCGCCACTGCCGCCACCGTCGCCGCCCGCAGCAGCCACCGCCGCGCACGCGGCCGCCATCCGCATCCCTTCCTCGATCAGGCCTTCCGACCGGGCGCGGGCGCGGCCGTAGTGGCCCTCGTGCTCGTCGTCCTGTGTGCCAGTCGCGGGCGGTGGGGACGCGGCCCGACCAGTCGACGGCGGCTGCGGCGGCTGCGGCGGCGGCGCGCCGCCCGCCAGGCCGACGGCCGACGCCGCCTCGCCGCCGCCCAGGGCGTCGGCGGGCGACGGCCGCAACGCGAAGGGTAACGGCACGGGCGCAGGCGCGAATGCGTGCGGCCCGTACTCACCTCCGGCCGTCGGCGGCCGCGCGGCTGAAGGTTTCGAAGGTTTGCGCGGGCGCTTGCGCGCCCACTCGAGCGTGGGGAGCGCCGCCCCGCCGCCGCCGCCGCTGCCGCCGCCGCCGCTGCCTCCCTTTTTGGTCGAGGCTTCGCGCGCGGCGCGCGACGCGGCGCGGGCCGCCCGGCCCGCCACCGTCGCTTCCCGGTCCAGGACGGGGCCCATGTCCGCCGGCTGGTATTTCTCGCGCGCGGCTTGGGCGGCCGCGCGCTCGGCGGCCGTGCGCTCGGCGGCGGCCGCGCGCTGGGCGGCCGTGAGCTGGGCGGCAGCCGCGCGCTGGGCGGCCGCGCGCTCGGCGGCCGCGCGCCAGGCGGCGGCCGCGGCGGCCGCGTCCGGTTCCTGGTCTTCCAGGTCTGTTGTGTCATCACCCAGGTGAGTCTGCGAGGGCAACCCTGCGCGCAGGCCCGGCTCCGGGTTGACGGGCGCAAAGCCGGCGACGGCGGGCGGGTGCGACGGGTGCGGCGGCAGCCAGGGCGCGACGACAGGCGCCCCGCCCGCCGCCGCCGCGGCGGCCGCCCGCTTTTCCGCCGCCTGCTTCAGGACTTCAGCAATGGGCGCGAGCGCCTGGACCAGCGCAGCAGCGGGTTGTGGCGGTGGCGGTGGGGCGGCCTGCGGCGGCGGCCCCGACAAGGCGGCCTGGCACACGCGCGCGACGCGCGCCCGACCGGCCGGCGACAGCTGCTCCACCAGGACGCACAGCCGGTTAAAGTCCACGCCCGACAGGTCGGCGGGCAGGCCCGGGCGTGCAGGCGCCTGGGGAGGCGGCGGCCGCGCCGGCGCAGGCGGCTCGGCCGGCGGCGGCGCGGGCAGCGGCCCGCTCCACAGCCCGCCGCCAGCCCGGCTGGGGGGCGGGGCCGGCGGCGCCTGCCGCACCGACTGGACCAGGGCGCGCAGCAGGGCCGGGTCGGGCTGCTGGCCCGCCGCGCTGGACGTCATGAGCTGGGCCATGACGGCTTGCAGGGCCGGCGGCGGCGGGGCGGGCGCGGGCACGGGCGCGGCACTGGCCGGCGGCGGCGGCGGCGGGCCGGGCGGCGGCCTCGAGGCCGCGCCACCCACGGGCGGCCACACCGGGGCGGCGCCAGACGGGGTGGCCGCCTGCTGCTGTTGCAGCGCGAGCGCGGCCGCGACGGCGGGCGTCGGCAGTGGCAGCGCCGCCGCCGCCGCCGTCGTCGTCGTCGTCGTCGGCGGCGGCGCCTTGGCCTGGGCGTCCGCGCGAGGCAGCACGCCCGGATGGCCGCCCCGCGCCGCGCACCGGGCCGTCCACGACGCCCGGATGGCGTCGGCCGCCCGGCGCACCGTCGCCAGGACCGCGACTTGGTGGTGCGGGAAGGCAGCGAGCGCCGCCGCCTGGCCGAGGAGCTGATTTTTTGTTTTCCGTTGGGTTTTTCCTTTTCCGTGAGCGTTTGTTTTCTTCCTTGTGTGCCGCCGTGCGAGGCCCCTCCCCGCTCCCTCGAACCAACTCACCAGGGGCAGCAGGTGCGCGACGAACATGCCGTACGACACCGGGCTCTCCATGAGCGCGGCTTCCAGCCCGCTCAGCGCGGCGGTGACAGCGCCCTCGTCGCGATTGGCCAGTGCGGGGGCCAGGGCGCCCAGCAGGCGGACCAAGGCAGGAGTCAGCGAATCGACCACACCAGGTTCCAGGGGGAAGGGCAGGACGATCGAACCGTGCCGCGGCGACAGGGCGCGGACGGGGGCCGGCTGGGGCGGGCAGGCGGTGGAGGAGGGCGGCGGTTCCGCCGCAGGCGCCGCCGCCGCCGTTGCCGCCGCCGCCTCCGCCGCAGGTGGAGCCGGTGGCGTCGGCGGCGGTGGCGCGACCGGCAGGGCCTGGGCGCCGGGCAGTGGGCCCGTCCGGCCCTTGGTGCCGGGCGGGCGGCCCCGGCCCCGGGCGGGGAGGGCCAAGGACGGCAGGCCGCCAAACCGGGCCGGGCGGGCGGCGGCGGCGGGCGGCCGTGGAGGGGCGGGCGGTGCGGCGTCGGCCGCAGCCGGCGCCGTCGCGGGTGCAGGTGCGGGTCCAGCCGCCTCCACCTCCATCGGCGCCGGTGCGGGTCCGGCCGCCTCCACCTCCATCGGCGCCGGTGCGGGTCCATCCGCCTCCACCTCCGTCGGCGCCGGAGCAGCGCCGGCCGCGGGCGGCGGCGCAGCGGGAGCGGCGGCGGCTTCGTCGACCGCCGCCGCGACGTCCGCGCGGGCGGCGACGCGGGCCATGGCGCCCGCCACCAGGGCGGACACGGCCGCGTCGATCGTCGGCTCTGGCGCGGGAGGCGCAGCAGCGGACGGCGGCGGCGGTGACGGCTTCGGCTCCGGTGCGCCCGCTCGGGCGACGGCCGAAAACACGCCCGCCACGAGCGCGGTTACGGCCGGGTGCACGGCTTCAACCACCCCGGCCGGCGGCGCGCTCGGCTCCCGGGTGGGCGGCGACACGGGGGCGGGCCCAGGCGGCACCGGCGCCACCGCGTCCGCACCCACCGGAGGCGGGCTGGCCGCCTCCATCAGCGGGGCGATCGGCGAGTGGGGCGCGGGCGCGGGTTGCCCGAACAACGTGGGCGAGCGCGACGGCGGGCGCGGCGGGCAGTCGGCGGGGAGGCCGCCGCCGTCGTGCGCCGCCGTCGCCGCCGCGTCGGCCATCGTCTTGCTGGATTCCAAACCAGCGACAGGAGGGTTTGGTCCTCGCGGGCTGGCCGGCGCGTGCGGGGCGTGCTGTTGGCGTGTGTGGAGGGCGTATTGGGTGAGGGTGGGGAGAAGGGAGAGAGGGAGTTGCGCGGGCGGGAAGGCACTGCTGAGCCAGCCCCCAACGCGCGGCGTCCGCCGGCCTCCCCAGCGGACGATGAGCGTCACCGCTCGCCCGGTAAACAAGGCATGCGTCCCGGTCGCCGATCTGGTGGGCCGATGGGCGGGCGCGGCGCGCCGGTCGCAACGGCGGCCGCGCCCCTTCAGCGCGGGCGCCGCGCGGCGGCGAGTGCTGTCAGCCCAATGCGCTGAAGCGCCGCGCCGCCGGGGCTGGCTTCGACGAGCCTGCGGCGCGCCACACCGGAATCGGGGTCACCGTACCATGCAGCGCCCGCGACAAACGGGTGGCGGTGCAGGCAGACCGCCCCGCGGCCTTTTTCTTTTTCTTTTTCCGCGGGCGTAACACCGAGAAAAAGGAGTGTGGCGAGTGCCGGGCGGGGCGAAGAGTAAAAGGCGGGGCCCTGACTCAACCCCCTTCCCGCCTTTCTGTCCGTCGACTCGGCCCGCCGCGCCGCGCCGCGCCCGGCCACCTCACACCCCGCCCACGCCCATCACCTCCACCATCACCTCGTCAAAACCTCTGGTCACCCATTCTTTCACACACTTGCTCGTCTCCTCTCTCCTCCTCCGCCCCTCGTCCACCCCCGCGCGCGCGCGCTCCCCCCTCCCTCCACCCCCCTCGTAAAAAAAAAACGCTACGCGCCCCACGCCCGTGCCTGCCCACCCGCCGCCAAGCAAGCTCAGCCTTCCGCCAAGATTTGGTGCAATCCTGCGGACGCGTCGGCGGTGCCGCCGCGCGACGTAAGGCGCACCACCACCGCCCGGGCCGCGTCCACACCAAACTGAAGGCGGCCGAGCGCGGGCACGCCGCCGGGCAGGTGGCCGGACACGCACACGGTGTGCGACCGCGCGTTGGGCGGGACGGCGTCCGTGCCGCCCGCCGCGGCCAGGCCCAGGACGCCCAGCACGGCTTCCACGGCGTCGGCCAGGGACGGCCGCTCGCCCAGCGCGTACTCGTCCACGACTTCCGAGCCGTCGCCCGCGGCCTCCCACGCGGCGTCCCAGTCGGACCCGCCGCCGGGCAGGCCGGGCGCGTAGTAGTCGGCCGCGCCGACGGGCACGGCCTCCAGGGCGTACTCGTCCTCGTACCCGCCCTCCTCCGCCTCGCCCGTCGACGGGTCGATCTCCTTGACGATGAAGCGCAGCGTGGCGGGCAGGGCGGCCGACGGCAGGGGCATGGCCGGGTCCGGCTCCAGCCCCGCCGCCGGGCGCAGCAGGACGTAAGCCGTCGCGGGCGCGCCCGCGGGCAGGGCGCCCGGGGCGGGCAGGGACAGGGCTTCCTCGAACAGGCCGCCCGCTTCGGCGGCGTCGACGGACACCGACACGTTTTCCAGGACTTGTTCCGACACCGTGTTGGCGACTTCAAAGGCCAGCAGGACGGGGATGGGCCCGCCGGGCGACGCCGGCGCAAAGACGTGCTTGGTGACGGACACGGCGTACTCCGTCTCCTCCTCCGTCAGGCGGAGCGGGGGCGAGGAGTGGGCGGGCGGGCCCAGCGACGCGAGTTGCGGGACGGACGCCAGCGCTTCGGCCGCGGGCGGCGGAGGCGGCGGCGCAAAGGCGGTCGCGGCCGCGGCCAGCCCCGCGCCGCCGCCGGCCGCGGCGACCACGCCCGCCCGCGCCGTGGGCGACACCGCCCGCGCACGGGCCAGCGGCGGCGGCGCGGCCGTCGGCACGGCCGCCAAGTCAAACGGCTCGTCGGTGGGGCCGGCCAGGTAGGCCGCCAGCGCGGCTTCCAGCGCGGCGGGGACGACCGCGCGCGGCTCAGGCGTGGGCGGCCCGCCGTCGGCGCTCGCGCCGCCGTCAGCTGCGTCGGCCGCCTCCAGCTCGGCCAGCGCGCACGCCGCCCGGTCGCGGACCTCGTCGTCCACGTCCGGCAGGGCGCGGCGCAGCAGGACGGCCACGCGCGGGCGCAGGGACGGCAGGGCGACGCCAAACTTGGCCAGGGCCGACACCGCGGCCGCGCGCACCGCCGCATTTTCCAGGATGACGCGGTTGTAGATGGTGCGGATGTACCGGGCGGGCGCGGCCGAGCCGGGGCCCTCCCGCCCCAGGACGTGCAGGATTTGCGTGGACAGGTGCGTGAACTCGCAGTCCTCGATGAACTCGCACAGGTGGGCCAGGCCCGGCTCCTTGGCGTCCGGGATGGCAGCGACCAGCGCAAGCAGCGCGTCCACGATCGTTCGCTTGTACTCGTACCCGCCGTCCTCGCGCAGGGCGCCCGCCAGGAAGGCCATGAGCGGGCGGTGCTTGGCCGGGAACTTGAGGCCCAGGGCGCGGACGGCGTCGACGACGACGCCCTTGAAGTCGTCGCCCAGGTCGCCCATGAACCCGCCGACGGTCGAGAGCAGGCGGTCGACCGACGACTCCGACCCCGTCTTCAGCAGCGTCGTGATGGCGAGCGTGGCGACCGACCGGTTGGGGTCGGTGATGAGCGCTTCCAGGTCCGGGTTGCACGACGCGGCGACGGCGGCGGGGTGGGTGCGCGCGATGGCGGCCAGCGTGCGCGCGGCGGCGAAGCGCAGCACCGGCTTGGACGACCCCAAGAAGAGTTGCAGGACAGACACGGCGGGCGACAGCTCGCGCGGGGTCACGCCCGGCATGGCCGCCACCGCCCGCGCCGCCTCCAGCGTCACCATCTCCGCCTTGTGGCGCAGGCACGACTCCAAGAAATCGTAAAAGGGGCGCGGCTCGCTGCCGCCGCCGCCGCCGCCGACGGGCGGGCCCGCCTCGGCAATGACCTGCGCGACAAAGCGGACGAGCAAGCACTGGGCGAGCGGCGAGCGCACGCCCGCCCGGACCAGCTGGGCGACCAGCTTGGAGACGGCCAGCCGGTCGCCGCGGCGCAGGGCGTGCGCCAGGCCGACGGCGTGGAACTGGACCATGGGGTGGCGCCCGGCCGCGGCTTCGCCCACTTCCGACGCCCAGCGGCGGACGACGGACGTGTCGGGCGACGCCGCGAGCAGGTGGCACCCCGCGACCAGCACCGCGCTCGCCACCGCCGGCGACTTGTCCACGACCGCCTGCTTCAGGTACCGCTCGATCTGGCCCAGCAGGGCGGGGTCGGTGATGGCGCACAGCACCCGGATCGCGTTGGCCCGGTACAGGTCGACGGCGGAATTCATGTCCTTCATGAGGGAGGAGGTGATGATGATGACCTCGTCCGGGCCCGGGCACACGTCCTTGGTGATGAGGTAGACCATGCGGCGCAGGCAGGGGTCGCCCGCCTGGAAGAGCTTGGTCACCGCGAAGAAGACGTCGGACGTTTCCTTGGGGGTGAAGGTCTCGCCCTGGGCGAGCAGGTAGAGGAGCTTGGTGATGACCTGAGAGGGGAGGTGAGTGGGTGGTGGTGGTGGGAGCGGGGTGGAGAGGACCGGAGTGAGGGATGGCGCGCTTGGGTCGTTTTTTTTTGGTGCTCGGGTCCGTTTTCTTGGGCGGGCGAGGCACCCGCCCTCTCCGGCCCCACGCACACAGGGCCGCACCGCCCGTGCCGTGCGGCGGCGGAGGAATGGCCCCGCGCCCTCTCCCCGTCCCCTTCTCTCTCCGTCCATGCTCGTCTTACCTGCTGGCACCGGCGCGCGTCAATGTGCTGCTCGTGGAAGACGCGGGCTTCCTGCAAGACCAGCCCCTTTTCGATGCCGTAGAAGGGCGAGTACTCAACTGTTGTGAGGGGGAGGGGTGGGGGTGGGTGCGGGAAGAGGGCGTGAGGGCGCCGAGCAGGCGCGAACAGTGACTGGTCGATCGTTCGCCCGTGGGTGGTTGGAACGGAGAATGGAGGGCGTCCTCCACTCCTGCCACGGCGGGACGTGGACACACGAGCGTGCCATGCCGGTGCGCGGGCGGCAGGAAAGGGCAGAGGGATCGGAGAGTGCGCGACGGCGCGCGCCTTGTCGCCCCCCGGGCGCGCATCGGTTGAAAAAAAGCGGACCGATGCCCGCGGCCTTTGTCCGTCGCGCCAGGGCCGTCCCGCCCACGCCATCCCTCTCGCATCACGACGCACCATCGTCGTCCCGGTCCTCATCCTTCTTGAACTCGTTGCCGCGCAGAGGGGCTTGCGAGTCCTGGGCGTTGGCGGCCATGTTGTTTGGGTGGTGCGTGGCCGCTGCAGCGAGAGAAACACAAAGGCTGGCCGCCTGCTCTGCTCTCGGAGGCGGGGTCACGGGAGAGAGCGGGCGGGCGTGTGGTGTGTGTGTTTGTGTGACGAAGGGCCGGCGCGCGAGAGGGGAAGGCGGCCCCCTGCTCTCTTCTTTTTGTTGGCGAGGCGCGCCGCAGGGGAGGAAGCAGAAATGAGGGAGGGATGGAGAGAAACAAAACACTCGCTGCGCTGCGGCACACACCGGCGTTGTCTCTCTCTTCGCGCCGCCGCCAAGGACGCGAACCCTTTCAGAGACAGACAAACACGTCCTCGGAAAGCCACACACTCCCAGCTCACGCTGCGCGTGCCTAGTGTGTGAGGGGCGCGGGCATTTCGGCCGCGCTGCGTCTTTTTTTGCGTGCTGCCGCCGACGGCTGGCCGCATTCACGTTTGAGCGCCGCCGGCGAGCAGCTGCCCCTGCTGCTGAAGCTTCACACACGGTCGACAGCTCCTGACCCGCCTGAACACCGACCACCATGGCGGACACTGTGCGGTGCGTTGTTTTTGTTGGCGGACGCGAGCGCACGCGGCGGCCGACCGCTACCAACCCCGACCAATCTCCCTCTCCATCCACCGCTCACGCGCTCTCCCTCCCTCCCGTCCGCCCACCCACCCACCCACCCATCACCAGCTACCTCATGGAGGCCATGGTCCCCGAACTGGAGGACATGGTCGCCCGCGGCTACTTCACCCGCCCCGAAGCCCGGTCCATCGCGGCCAAACGCCAGGCCTTTGAGTACAAGCTGAAGCGCAAAGCGCCGTTGCTGGCCGACTACCTGGCGTACATCTCGTACGAGACCGACCTGGACGAGCTGCGCAAGGCGCGGCGGGCGGCGGCCGCCGAGGCCGGCCACGCCCTGGCCGCCGGCCCACCCGGCCTGGCGGACCGCGCGGGCGCCCGGCGCATCCACTTCATCTACGCCCGCGCGACGCGCAAGTGGCGCGGCGACCTGCGCCTGTGGCGGGCCTGGCTGTCGCACTGCGCGGCGACGGGCGCGTCCCGGCGCGGGTCGCGCGTCGCCGCCGCCGCCCTGGCCCTCCACCCAAAGGAACCGGCTCTGTGGGCGGCCGCCGCCGAGTGGGAGTTTGGGGGGACGGGCGCGCGGCAGCGGGTGCGCGGCGGGGGCGGCAACCCGGCCGCCGCGCGCGCCCTGCTGCAGCGCGGCTTGCGCGCCAACCCTGAATCCGACGCCCTGTGGGCGGATTACTTGCGGCTGGAGTTGGCGTACGCGGCCACGCTGCGGGCGCGGCGGGCGGTCCTGCTGGGTGAAGGCGGGGGTGGGCCGGCCGGCCCGCCCGCGGCCAAACGGGCGCGGGCTGCCGCCGCCGCCGCGCCTGCCCCTCAACCCGACTCGGACGACGCCGACACGTCGGGCGACGAGGACATCGGCACGGTGGACGTGGAGGGAGGCGGCGGCGGTGATGACGGCGGCGGCGACGCCGGCCCGGCCACGCCCGGAGGCGGCGGCGGCGGTGCGCTGGACGACGACCCGTCCGAAGCCGCCACCCGCCGCGTCCTGGACGGCGGCGTCGCAGCCCTGGTCGCCCAGTCCGCCGTCGCGGCCCGCCCGTCCTCGCTGGCCCTGCGCCTGGCCCTGCTGGACGCCCTGTACGCGCCGGACGTACTGGAGGCGGTCCTGCCCGGCGCGGCCGAAGCGGCGGACGTGCTGTACGAAAGGTTGACGGCCGATTTCCCGGGCGAGGCGGCCGCGTGGGACGCGGCCGCGCGGCGGCACGTCGGACCGTACGCCCCGGCCGGCGGTGGCGGGAAGAAGCCCGCCGCGGCCCGGCGGCGCGGCGCGGCTGGCGGCACGCCCACCACCCTGCCACCGCCCGAAGCCGCAGCCGCGTCCGTGTTCGAGGCCGGCGTGTCCGCCCGCCCGTCGTGCCCGGCCCTGTGGGACGCGTACGGCGCCTTCCTGGCCGAGCGGGCCAAGACCAGCAGCGGGTCCGCAGCCGCCGCGCTGACGGACGCCCTGCTCTCGGTGTACGCGCGGGCCGCGGCGGCGGGTGCCGCGTCTGAAGCGGCGCTCCTGGCCTGGCCGCGCACCGCCCTGAAAGCCGGCCGCGTGGACGACGCCCTGCGCGGCGCGCAAGCCGCGACCGCGGCCGCGCCGGCCTCGGCGTCCGCCTGGAAGCAGCGCCTGGTCTTGGAAGCGGCGGCGGCGGGCGGTGGCCGCCCGTCCCGCCTGCTCGACGTCGCGTTGGAAGCCGCGAAAGCCGTGCCTTTACTCGATTCCGGGCCCGTGTGGGAGGCGGCCTTCACGGCCGTGGGCGCGGACGTGGACGCCGTCTCCGCGCTCGCCGATGCGTTTGTCGGCGCGCTGGCCGCGTCCGCCCGCCCGAAAGGCCCCGTCGAAGGCGGGCTGGGCGCGGCGGCGGCCGCGGCTTTGACGGCCACGTCGTCCGTGTCTGGCCCGCCTGGGAGGCGGGATTTGGCCGCCCGCATCCGGGCGGCGGGCCCGCCGCCGGGCGCGTCGTTTTACGCGGCCGCCCTCCAGCTGGAGGTGGACGAGACCGCCGACCCCCTCCCACCGCCCGCCCTGCGTGCTTTGTTCGAGGATGCCGTCGCCGCGTACGGCGACACCTGTCCGGGCCTGTGGCTGCGGTACGCGGCCTGGGCGCGCAGTGCGCGTGGCAAGGGAGGCGGGGACGTGTACTGGCGGGCGACGAAAGCGTTGGGTGGAGGCGGCCCGCTGGCCGCGTTTGTGGAAGGGTGGGGCCGGGTGATGGGCGGCGGGGCGACTGCAACCTGAAATGAATGCCCCGCTTTGATTGTTCGATGTGATAGCCTTGCAATGGTGTGGGGAGGGAGTGCGACGGGCGGCGTCGCGCGACGGATGACTAATGCCGCTGGAAAGGGAGGGAGGGAGGGTGAAAAATGAGAGGTTGCCTTCCAGCTGCCGGCCGCGCGCGCGCTCGCTCCAGACGACGTTTTTTCCGCCCTAAAAGACTGAAGATCCATTCTTCGCCCTCATAACCGCACTCTTGCCCCTGCTCCACAAAGGTACGCTACCGTCCATGGACATTCATACGAGGGGGTTGCGAAGGGCAAAGGTGGGCGGGAGGCGCGGCGGCGCGCGTTCTGTTTTCCTCGTCGAGGCCAAACGCGCGCCGGCTTCTTCGCGTCCGCACTGCGCCATGCGGCGCCTCGGCCCGCGCGCCCGCCTCACAAGAGAGCGTGTCGAGGCCGTCGCCTCCCCTCCTCGTGGTGGTGGAAGACTTTCACGGCTGTTAAAAGGCGTTCTGCGGGCGGGCTCGCTTGCGCGTTTGTCGCGAAAAACAGTTTGCGACAGACGCTGCCTTCCTGCCCCACCCCCGGCCGCGGGCGTGACGAATTCACCGCCGCTCTGCCATGAGGGGCCGGCCAGTGTCCTTAATGATAGTCTGGGGATGTTGAGGGAGAATTTGGGGCCGCCCCACTCCGTGGACAGGGGGCTCGGCCACGACGTACTGTCCTCGCGGGCCATAGCGAAAAACATATCCCCCCGCGCCCGGCCCGCGCGCCGCCCCACTCCCGCCGAGCCCTGGCCCAGGTGGACGAGGACTCAGCGAACCATCGCTGAGCAGGGGATGGAGCCGCGTGGAGGTCGGCATCCCTCCTCCCCGCGGCCTCGCTGCCCTCGACTACCACTGTGGTAGACTCGCGCGCGACAGCCGGCGTCGCCACCAGTCGCCCCTCCGCAAACACCACACTCTCACACCACACCCATCCCCGCCCCGGGACACACACACAGACCGCCCGACACAACAACAACACAAGCAACAAAGACGCAATGGCCGCCTCCATCGCCCTTGCCACGGGCGCGCTGGCCCACGCCGCCCTGACCTGCTGCGCGTCCCAGGTCGTCCTGGCCGCCGTCACCCTGCCGACGTTCGTCTTCCGCGCGCCGGCGGGCGACGGCGAAGCACGCCTGTCTGCCTCCTCCTGCCTCAAGAAGCGCGAGCCCATTGAGATCCAAATGCACGCGGTCTCGCCCATCAAAGCGTCCGCGCCGCCCGTCGAAGCGTCCGCGCCGGAGGTTGTGCCCGCGGACGACGACAGCGACGACGGCGAGGACGAGGTTGAAGCGGGCGAGCTCGTTGAAGCCGCGGCGCCCGCCCCCGTCACCCAGGAGGAGGACGTGGTGATCGAAGCCGCGTCCACGGACGACGACGACGACGAGCTGATCGAAGACATCACGCCCGCCGGCCTGGCTGCGGCCGCCGCCGCCTGGCCGCCCCTACCGGCCGACTGCGATGCCTTCTACGACAACGACGAGTCGGCGCCGCCGCGCCACGCGCACACGCCGTCCCAGGTCGCGGACGGTGCCATGGAAGTGTACAACGCGGCCGTGGACGCGGGCGCGGCCGGCTTCACGGCCGACGTCGCCGTCGGGTTTTACTACAAGTTCATCGAACAGCGGTTTTCCATCCCCAACGCGGCCGACCGGGCGGTGCGCTTCGTGCCCACGCTCATCCGCGAACACAAGCTGGTCGAAGACGCCAAAGCTGGCCGCAACGGCGTCGTGATTGTGGGCGCCGGCAACGCCGTCGCCGCGGCCGCGGGCCCGGGCTCCCTGCTGGGCTGGGCCGCCGCGTCGCCCGAAAACACGGCCCTCTTCCACATGGGCGTCCAGGCCGGCGCCATCCTGGGCGTGGCCGCCGTCGCCGCCGTCGCCGTCGCGGGCGTGGCCGTGGGCGCCCTGGGCGTCGTCGCCATTGCGCGCATGGCCCGCCGCGCGCGCGGGCCCGCCCTCCTGCCCGGCCCGCACCCCTCGGCCGCCGGCCTGCTGCCGCCCGTCCACCCGTCGTCCGACCGCGTCAACGGCATGCCCCCGCCCGCTCCTGTGTCGACCTCCTCCATCTGGGATGAGATCACCTGCGGCATCGAGTCGCTGTGCGAGCACGCCGCGGACGCGATGGAAGCCTGGGAAGCCGTCAGCACGCCCCGCGCGTGGTCGGACGACGGGTTCGACTTCATGCCGCCGCCGCCGTTGCCCGTGGGCGTGTCCGCCTCTTTTATGGACGCGGCCCAGCCCGGCCGTGGCTCCCGCCGCTTTATCCAATGAAACAAGCGAGCGCGGTGAATGAAGACAAGGGTGGAGAGGTTGGTTTTTCCTACCAACCTTCACCCCCCATTTTTTTAAGAGCGACTCCACCCCATTCTTCCCTAGAGAAAGAATGTGGTCGGTGAAGCCCGCTGAAGCCCAAGTCATTTTTTAGGATGTGCTAACATGATTCTTTTCTTGATGGCGTGTGGTTGGCTGTGCGTTCCCCATTCAGGGACCGACAGCAACCACGTGTGCCATCAACGATAGTCGTCAGAGCGCACTTTTCGATTGGTCCCCTGATTCTTGCCCGCTCCGTCCCAGATTGAGTGTTTGTGTTTGTGTTTGTGTTTGTGTGCGATTGGGAGTGCGTGTGCGTGAGAGAGCGAGAGCGAGAGTGAGCGTGTGTGCGCGTCGGCGTGACGAAAAAAAAACGGAGAGAGGGTGGGTGGATGGACTGGCGCGTGAAAGAGAGTGCGTGAAAAAAAAAACGGATCAACACACACACACACACACACACACACACTAAGACTCTGCGGGCGGTGGTGGCGGCGGCGGTGGCGGCGACGGCTGCTTGGCCTTGTGAACGGCGGCGCGCGCTTTTTCGCGCAGTGCGTCTAGGTCGCCGGCGGGCGGAGGTGGTGGTGGGGGTGGGCTGCGGTCGCGCCGCTTCCTCCGCCGCGAGTCGCTCCTCGACCGCCGCCGCCGCCGTTCCCTGGAGCGCGACCGAGACCGCCCGCGGCGCCGGTCGTCGTAGTAGTCGTCATCCGCATCCCGCCGCCGCCGCGGCCGGTCGCGGGACCGGGACCGCGACCGGTAGCGGCGGCGCCCGGGCGAGCGCGACGTGCGCCGCCGCCGGCGGCGGTCGCGCGACCTCGAGCGCGAGCGCGAGCGCCCACGCCGGGGCGGCGACCACCGTCTGCTGCGATGACCGCCACCGCCGCCACCACCACCACCGCCACCCGCCGCTGCCGCCGCTTCCTGGGCCAGCCGCGCCGCGATCGCGTCCTGGGCCGCCCGCGCGGCTTGCACGCGCGCGGCGGCCGCGTCCAGCACCGCGCGCGGCACGCCCGTCGGCTGGGTCGCCGCGTCGGCCAGCAGGTCCCACAGCTCCGCCACAAAGGGCGCGGCGTTGCGCTCCAGAAAGCCCGTCAGGTTGATCTGGAGCAGGCGCGGGTCGACGGACTGTGGGGGTGGGGGGTGGGCGCGTGAGGGAGGGGGGACCAACCCCGCCCGGGTGCGGGCCTGTGCGCTCCCTCTCTCCATCCGTCCGTCCATCCGCGCCGACCGCCACCACACACCCGGCTCACCTCCTTCCCTTCCAGCTGTTCGGAGATGAAGCCAAGCAAGACGTCGTCCTCCACGCCGCCCAGCAGGGCCGTCACCCGTTCCGCGATCCAGGGACGCACGGCGTCCCAGTTGACGCGGGCCAGGTCGACGGGCGCGGAGAAGGACGGCGGAAACTTCATGGATTTTAAGAGCTTGGCTTCTTTGCTGTTGTTGTGGGGTGTGTGCGAGGGCGCTCGCGGTCAGCGAAACGTGCAGTGGTAGCCGTGAGACTGGCGGCGGCGGCGGCAGGCAGGCGCACGCATGCGTTCGGCCAGCACGCAAAACAAAACGGACTTGGCGAAGCGGGCGTCCTGGGACGCGGCCACGCCGCGGTAGCTCATGGTTTGCTGGATGGGTGTGTGCGCGTGCCGTGGTCTACCCAGCTACTCCGTGCGTGGTGCGTGGGCGGCACACGCAAGGCGCACGCCCACACAAAGGAAAGAAAGCGGGAGTGGGCACGCTGGCCGTCGTCCGGCACTCCACTCGTTCATTGCGGCCAGCGCGCCCGCGCTCGCACACACGCGCGCGCGGTCGGCGGAGGTCCGCCTGTCGCCACGCGCTCAACCTCCGCCGCTTCGATGGAGTTCATGGACCCCTTCTTAGCGGGGGCGGAGGATGCACGGTGCGTGAGGGAGGCGTGCGTGTGGGGCGGACGATGGCCTGGCATTGGTGGCACGCCCTTCCCTCAACCCTCGCTCCCTCCATCCCCCATCCCTCCATCCCCACACACAGCCTCGCCCGCCTGGCCGTGTCCCTCTCACCCGACCAGTGCTGCTGGGTGGGCCTGCCCCCACCGCTCATTGCCCGGTACGTGGATGCCAACCTGCCCATTCCGCTGGCGCTGGAGGTGACGCCCCTGCCGCCGCCGGGCGCCCTGCCGCCGCCCGCCCCGCCGCGGCCACTCATCCTCGCCTGGGGCGGCGCCGCGGCGCGGGGGCCCTTCCTGGAAGTCCCGGCGGGCCTAGCGTCCGCCCTGGGCTTGACGCCAGGCGTGCCCGTCGCCGTCACCCCCCTGCCGGCCCTGCCGCCCGCCGTCTCCGTGACGGTGGAGCCGGCAGGGCCAGACGACTGGGAACTGGTCGAGTGCCACGCGGCCGACCTGGAGGCGGACTTGCTGACCCAGGTCGGCGTGGTGGCGGTCGGCCAGCCCTTTCCGTACTGGGTGCGGCCGGCCGACGGCAGCGGCGGCGGCGGCGGCGGGCGGCCCATCCTGCTGACGGCGTCGGCCGCGGCGCCCGCGCCCGCCGTGCGCCTGGTCCCCGGGTGCGAGGTGGCCGTGGCGCCCCGCCCGCGGGCCCGGGTGGGGACGGCCGTCGTCATGCGCGGCAATGTGGGCGAGCCTGGCCCGCCTGCTGGCGCTCCGCGGCCGCCCGGGTCCGGGGGCGGGGCGGGTGCTGCCGCGTCCTCGACACCGCCGCCGCCGCCGCTGTGGGTGCGCGTCCTGCCGCCGGCCGACGCGCCCGCCGCCGTGGCGTCCACGCGCCTGCACCCGGCTCCCTGGTCCACCTCCCCATCCACGACGGTGTGGGTGTGCCCGGCCGCCGCCACCGCGGCCGGCCTGGCCCCGGGGTCCGTCGTGTGCGTGGCCACGCGCCTCCACGGCGCTGCCCAGGCGTGGGCCGCCCTCGCCACGCACGCGGCCCTGCCGCCGGGGCACGCCGTCTTACCGGCGGCGCTGGCCCGGGCGGTGGGGGCGACGCCGTACGGCCGCATCGCCCTGCTCCCCGCCTCCGCCGCGTCCGGAGGCGACCCGCCGTGCCTGGCGGTGCTGCGCCCAGACAGGCGCGCCACGGCGGGCCCGGCCGACCCTTCCCCCACCGCCGCCCGCCTGGCCACCCTGCCGCCGCCCGACCTGGCGACGCTCTTCGCCTCCTGGCTGAGCGCCCAGGCCCGGGCGCACGGGTCGGATCCGGGCGGCGCGGTCGTCCTGCACGACGGCGGCCTCGTTCGGCTGGCGGACGACGGAGGAGGGGGGGGGAGTGGCCTCCCGCCGCCCCCACCACTCGACGCCGTGCTGGAGCTGCACTGGCCGGGAGGGGACCGCCGGCCCGGCCGGCCCATCTTGCTGGATGCTGGCGTCGTGGGCGGTGGGGCGGGCGGCGCGCTGCGCGTGGAGGTCGGGCCGCCGGCCGACCTGCCCCCGCCGCTGGTGGAGGAGGAGGGTGGAGGGAGTGGCGGCCCTCCCCCTGCACCGCAGCCGCCAGCGCCCTGGGTCGCCCGCCACGTCCAGCCTGCCCTGTCAGCCCTCCTCCCCGCCCTGGACGCCCGCGCCCGGGCGGCGCTGGCGTCCAACTTTGCTGGCGCCGGCGGCGGCGGCGGTGGCGCCGCCTGGCCGCCCGCGTCCACCCGGTCCGGCGTCCTCGTCACCGGCCCGCGCGGGTGCGGCAAGTCGGCGCTGGCCGACGCCGTGGCGGACGCCGCGGCGTCCCACCCTGCCTGCCGGGCGGCGGTCGTCCGCCTGTCCTGCGCGGGCTGGGACGTGGCGGACGACCCCGCCGGCGCGCGGGCGGACCTGGAGGCTGCGCTGGGCCGGGCGGCGGCGTCCGCGCCGTCCCTCCTCATCTTGGACGACGTCGACGTGCTGGGCAGGGGGGGTGGGAGTGACGCCACACCCCTCCACCCGGGCGAAGCCCTGGACCCCGCGGCCGCGGGCGGGGCGGCGGTGGGCGCGTGGCTGGTCGAAGCGCTCTCCCCCCGCTCGTGCGCCGCCTCGCCCTTCCCGCCCGGCCTGCCGCTGGCGGTCCTGGCGACGGCGGGCGACGGGGCGGGCGTGCCGTCCGGGCTGACGGGCCCTGGCGGCGTGCTGAGCTCGACGGTCGCCCTGCCGCCGCTGTCGGCGGCCGCCCGGGCGGCCGTGCTGAAAGCCGCGCTGGCGGCGCGCGGCGCGCCCGTCGTTGCGTCCGCCACCCTCCGGTCCGCCGCGGCCGCTGCCGACGGCTGCGATGCCGCCGACCTGGCGGCGCTGGCCGACCGGGCCGTGCACGCGGCGGCCGTGCGGGTGGGACGCGGCGAGGGCGGCGCAGCGATCACCGCCGCCGACCTGGCGGCCGCGGCCGCGGGCTTTGAACCGGCCGCCGCGTGGGCCGCGTCCGCGCCCTCGGGCGCGCACCTGGGCGGTTCGGCACCCAGCGGCTGGGAGGACGTGGGCGGCTTGGGTGCCGCGCGTGCCGCCCTGACCGCCGCCCTGGCGGCGGCGGCACGGGCGGCCAAGCCGTCGCGCGGCCCGCCCCCGCTCCGCCCTCGGACGGGCGTGCTGCTGTACGGCCCGCCTGGGTGCGGCAAGACGCACGCCCTGGCCGCCGCCATCGCTGCGTCCAAAACACGCGTCGTCGCCGTGAAAGGGCCCGAGCTCCTCAACAAGTACATCGGCGCGTCCGAGGCCGCCGTCCGCGCCGTCTTTGCGCGCGCGGCCGCCGCCGCGCCGTGCGTCCTCCTGTTTGACGAGTTCGACGCGCTCGCCCCCCGCCGCGGCGCCGACTCCACGGGCGTCACGGACCGTGTCGTCAACCAGCTGTTGACGGAGCTGGACGGCGCGACGGGCCTGGCGGGCGTGGTGGTGCTGGCGGCCACGTCCCGGCCCGACCTGCTCGACCCGGCCCTCCTGCGCCCGGGCCGCCTGGACCGGAGCGTCTACTGCGGCCCGCCCTCCAGCCCCGCAGAGCGCGAGGCCATCCTGCGCGCGCTGGCGAGGAAGGCCAACCTGGGTCCGGACGCGGTCGAAGCCTTGCCGTCCATTGCGGCGGCGTCGGGCGGGTTCACGGGCGCGGATTTGGGGGCTGTGCTGGCCGACGCGCAGCTCGCGGCGGTGCACGCGGCGCTGGAGGAGGAGGAGGGTGGAGAGGGCGACGACGCCGCCGGCCCGCCCGTCATCACGGCTGAGCATTTGCGCACCGCGTTGGCCTCTGCCCGACCATCCCTGCCGCCGGCCGAGCTGGCGCGTTTACAGGCTGTGTACGCGCGCTTTGCGGGCGTGGAGGACGGCAGTGGTGGTGGTGCGGCGTCCGCGGCCGCCGCCGCCCAGGCCGCTGCGCGCGCGGCCGCCAAGGGCAAAGCCAAGCTGGTCCTTCGGCCGGATGGGGGTGAGAACGGGGATGATGGCGCGTCGGGTTTACTGGCCGCCCTGGAGCTGGGCGGCGGTGACAGAGCGGCGGCGGCGGGGAGCCGGGTGACGATGGCGTAGAGAGAGGCTGTGTAGAAAAAAGAGAGGGAGGCCGAGCGAGAGCAAACGCCCCGCGTCGGCGTCGGAGGGTCGACGCATTCCCCCCAAAAAACTCGCGCGACGCGCTGCGCAGGGACGCCGGGTGGGACCGCCCGATCTCTTGCCCGCCGCGTGCACCGTGGGTCCATGGCCGTCGTGCGTGGCTTAGTGGGCCGTGGGCGTGCGCCCGCCGCGCGGATGGAGCGCCGGCGAGCGCTCTTTGCACGCGGCCGTGTGTGCGCCCGCCCCGCCCCGACCAGCCCACAACCCACGCTCGCCGCTGCTGCTGCCGCGTCGCCCGACCCGACGACGTCCCCTGCCGCGCCCTCCACGCCTTCGCTTCCCTCTCTGCGCCCTGAAGACATCACCATCGAAGTCGTGCCCTCCATCGAGTCCATCGGCCGCGACGCGTGGGACGCGCTCGCCACGCGCGCCATCTCACCTGGCGACGGCGGCGACAACCCCTTCATTTTTTACGCGTTCCTGCACGCGGCCGAGGCGAGCGGGTCCGCCTCGCCCAAAGCGGGCTGGCTGCCGCAGCACCTCGTCGCCCGCGGCCCCGACAAGGCCATCGTTGGCCTGGCGCCCGCGTACATGAAAGCCCACTCGGCGGGCGAGTACGTGTTTGACTCTGCCTGGGCCCAGGCGTACCAGCGCGCGGGCGGGCGGTACTTCCCCAAAATCCTGGGCGCGTGCCCGTTTTCGCCGGTCACGGGCCCGCGGCTGTTGGTGGACGAAGCGGCGGGCCCGGACACTGCTGCCGCCGCCCGCACCGCCCTGGCCCGCGGCTTCGCCGCCCTGACGGACGACCTGAAGCTCTCGTCGGCCCACATAAACTTTGTCGACGGCCCGTCCGCGGCCGCGTTCAAGTCCGCGGGCGTCGGCTTCGTCGAGCGCCTGGGCATCCAGTTCCACTTTGCCAACCCGGGCTACGGCAGCTTCCAAGACTTCGAGGCCGCCCTCAAACAGTCGCGCCGCAAGTCGGTGCGCCAGGAACGGAAAAAAGTGCGCGCAGCTGGCCTGGCCGTCGACCGCCTACCCGGCTGCGCCCTCTCCCCGGCCCTCATTGACCGTTTTTACACCTTTTACGTGGACACGGCTTTGAGGCGGTGGGGCGAACCGTACTTTGAGCGCGAGTTTTTCCATCGCCTGTTCGATGGCGAGACCGGCCTGCCGCCCGACCGCGTCATGCTCGTCGTCGCGGCCGAAGCCAAACACAGGCGAGGCACGCCCGGCGAGGACCCGGCGTCTGTCGTCGCGGGCGCCCTGAACTTAGTCGGCTCGCACGCCCTGTTCGGCCGGCACTGGGGCTGCGTGCCCGGGTCTGACCCGCCGTCCGGCCTGCACTTTGAATTGAGCTACTACCAGGCAATCGAAGCCGCGATTGAAAAGGGCCTGCCGCGCGTGGAAGCGGGCGCGCAGGGCCAGGAGACCAAGCAGCCGCGCGGGTACCAGCCTGTGCTGACGCGGTCGGTGCATTACTTGCGGGATCCCGGGCTGAGGAGCGCCGTCGCCGACTTTTGTTCGAGGGAGGCGCGGGAGGTGGATTACGCGGTCGACGTCCTGTCCGTGCGGGACAGCCCGTACAAATGAGAGAGAGAGCGTGGTGGTGGTGGTGGTGGTGGGGGGGGAGAGTGCGTGTGTGTTTAGGTCGTTGTTGAGAAAAAAAAGCAGTCACCAGTCTCGTCCCGTCGCCATGTTTTCGTTTTTTGCACACGCTTCTACGCTGGGTGGATGGATGAAAGGGGCGGGCGGTCACACCCGCCCCCTCCTCCACTCTCTCACCCGCCGGCCGGAGCGTCCGGACCCGGCGGCGGAGGGTGAGAGAGTGGCGGCGGCTGGGCACCGCCCCCACCCTCTTCCTCCTCCACAGCCGCCCGGCGCTCCAACCCGAGCGCGGCCAGCCCGCGCCCCGGCGGCGCGGCGAGCAGGCGCGCGATCCGGTCCGCGCCGACCGTCCGCTCCCACCGCGAGTGGCGCAGGCCCTCGAAGCTGTCCCGCCCCGCAATGTCCAGCAGGTAGACCGCCAGCTTCTCCAGTTCGCGGTCCGTCGCGTGGTTGGTCGCCGACCTCTTGTACGGCCGGATCACCAGCCCGTTGGCCGGGTTAAACACGTAGTTGCGCTTCAGGTCGTCCAGCATGATCGTGTTGTGGGGGCCGTACACGCCCGGAAACTTGGCCCAGATCAGGGGCAGGGGCTTGCAGTCGTACACGCCGTGGCGGGCCGTCCGCACCGTCACCATCGCGCGGTGGTCGAGGTAACAGCTCAGCGTGTAGCGCGGATCGTCCGCGACGCCCATCTCGCGCATTTTCAGTTCGACGAACTTCATCGAGGACGCACTCCAAATGTGGATGTCGTAGTGCGGGTAGACGGCCGCGAAGAAGCCGGGGAGGAACGGGCGCATGACCGCGGTGGCCGACGGCCCGCCGCCCAGGTCGAACAAGCAGTAATCGATGTCGCACACCAACAGTTTTTTGCCGGGGCGGGGCGGGGCGCGGATGACGGGCTGGAACGCCGCGATGCGTTTCGACAGCTTCTCCTGGTTTTCCGGGCGGTCTGGGACCGGGACTTCGTCTTCGGCCGCCCGGCGGCCAGGCGCCGAGTCGTCCGACGCCCAGTCGTCTTCGAGGGGCGGGCCGGCGGCTGCGGCTGCGGCGGCGGCGGCCAGGGCCGCGGCCGGGTCGGCGGCGCCGGCCGCGCCCAGCACCATGAACCGCGTCCCCGGCTTGCCTGGGGCCAGGTCGCCGACGGCGTCGGTGTCGGCGGCCGGCTTGTTGGTGGCCGCGTGTTTGAGGCCCAAGATTTTCTGGCGCGAAGCAGGGACGGCCGTCCGGGCTTCGATGGCCGCCTTCAGGTCGGCGACGGTGGACGAGGAAGGCAGATCGAGCTCAAAGGTCGTCGCAGACCACTTGAAGGCGAGAGCGACGGTGGACGGGCCGGCCATGGTTTGGTGGGTGGTGGGATGGAGAGAGCGACGCGAGGAAACGAATGCCCGCCGTGCTCGCCGCGGTCACACGGGGAGACGGCCGCACGCTTCACAGCCCGGGTGCGCGAGTGGCTAGCGTCTGAAGCCTCCCGTGCGCAGCGGTTTGAGGCGCCCGGGCTGGGAGGAAGGCAGGGCGACCCGCGCTCAAAGCCGGAGCGGAGAGCGCGCAAAGAGCAAGTGAAACGCCCGCCCGCCGCGGCCCCCAGACGCGAAAAGAACGCCGGGCGCGGCGCGGAGAGGGAGCAACAACCCGGGGGCCACAGCAACCCTCACGACCCTCCCCACCCGCCGCTCGCACCCATGGACGACGCCACCCGCCCCCTGCGGGACGCGCTCGTCCAGACGCTGTCCACCAACCCGGTGCGTTTTTGGTTGTGTGTGCGCTCGGCTCGCGCATTCGCGACCGCTCTCGCATCAGCGACTCCCCACCCTCACACCCGCCCACTCCGCACCCAATCAACAGGCCGTCATCAAGCAAGCGGAAGCCGCCCTGGCACAGGCGGCTCAACAGCCCGGGTATGCGTTTGCGCTGTTGAAGGTAAGCGAGGTGGTGGGAAGGCGCACGAGCGCGCGCTGCGCCGACACCCGCGCACACCGCGCTCACCTCTCCTGTCTCCTCTCTCCATCCGCGCACAGATCGTCTCCACCGACGTGCCCGTCGAGCTGCGCCAGGCCGCGGCCGTCAACTTTAAAAACCACGTCAAGTTTCACTGGTCGCCCAAAGAAGACGCGGACGGCAACACGCCGGCGCCCATTCCGGACCCGGAGAAGGGCCAGGTGCGCGGCCTCATCACCGGGCTGATGCTCGCCGCGCCGCCCATCGTGCGCTCGCAGCTCGCCGAAGGCCTGGCGCTGATCGGCGCGTCCGACTTCCCGGCCCGGTGGCCCGAGCTCCTGCCCGACCTCATCACCCGGCTGGAGGGTGGGAGCCCGCCCGCCGTGCACGGCGTCTTGGAGACGGCCAACGCGATCTACAAGCGTTACCGCGGTTCCTTCATGACGCCCGCCCTGTCGTCCGAGCTGGAGTACTCCCAGGCCCTCGTCCGCCCCCTGCTGGCCGCGCTGGAGGGCGCCCTAGAACGGGCCCGGGCCGCGGCGACCGTCCTGGCCGCCGCCCCGGGCGAGGCGGAAGCCCTGGCGGCGGCGCGGCTCGCCCTCTCCACCGCGCGCCTGGCCGTCCGCGTGTTCTTCTCGCTCAACTCGCCCGGCCTGACCGAAGACTTTGAGGCCGCGCTGCCGGGCTGGATGGCCGCGCTGCACGCCGCCCTGACCCTCCCCGCCCCGCCCGGCACCCAGCCCACCGACCCGGACGTCGAATCGCCGACGGACGCCCTGCGCCGGGCGGTGGCCGACGCCGCCACGTTGTTCATGGAGGTCAACGAAGACGAGTTTGCGCCCTTCCTGCCGTCCTTTGCGCGGGACGTGTGGGCGCTGCTCGTCGGCCTGCCCGCCACGCCCGGCGCGGACGGCCTGGCCATGGCGTCGACGCGTTTCCTGACCACGGTCGCAAAGTCCGTGCACGCCAGCCTGTTTTCGGCCGAGGGCGCGCTCGCACAGGTGTGCGGCGCCGTCGTCCTGCCTTCCCTCCGCTTGCGGCCAGACACGGAAGAGCTGTTTGAGTTTCATTTCGTCGAGTACATCCGCCGCGACGCCGAGGGCGGCGACGCGGACACGCGGCGCCGCGCGGCGACGGAGCTGGTGCGGGCGTTGGCCGCCCGCTTCCCGGAAGCTGTCACGGCAGAACTGTCCCGCTTGGTCGGCGGCCTGCTGGCCGGCAGCGCGGCGGGCGGGGAGGACGGCTGGCGCGCCAAGGACTGCGCCGTCTACCTTGTCTCCGCGCTCGCCGCGCGCGCGCGCACGGCCGCGGGCGGCGTGGCCGGCACCACCGACCTCGTCGACGTCCCGGACTTTTTCGGGCGGCACGTCGCGCCCGAGCTGGCGGGCCGGGCGGCGGCGCTCAGGGCGGGTGCCGCCGCCGGCGGCGGCGGCGGCCCCGCGGCCGCCGCGCCACCCGGCGCGACGCCCTGCCCGCCCGGGTCCATCGGGCCCGACGTGCTCGCGGCCGACGCGCTGCGCTTTGCGACGCTGTTCCGGGCGACGCTGCCCACGCCGGCGCTCTTGGCCCTCCTCCCGGACGCCGTCGCCTGCCTGGCGGCGCCGGCCAACGTCCTCCACTCGTACGCCGCCCTGTTCATCGACCGCCTGCTCGCCGCGCGCGTGCCGTCCTCAGCGGCTGGCAACGGACCGGGCGCCGCGCCGTCCGCCTCCGAACCCCGCGTCCCGCCGTCCGACTTGGCGCCCCTCCTCCCGTCCCTGCTGGACGGCCTTTTTGCAGCGTTGGACCACCCGGACTCCGCGGAGAACGAGTACGTCATGCGCGCCATCGTCCGCGTGCTGTCGGCCGCGGGCGGGGCGTCGCTCGCGCCGTACGCGCCGACCGTCCTCGCCCGGCTGGCCGCCCTCCTGTCGCGCGCCGCCGCCAACCCTGGCCAGCCGGGGTTCGCGCACGCCCTCTTCGAAGGCGTGGCCTGCCTCGTGTCCCAGGCCGCGCCCGCGGGCGAGCCCGCCCTCAACGCGCTGGAGGCCGCGCTGTTCCCGCCGCTGACCGTCGCCCTCCAAAACGACGTCGCCGACTTCCACCCGTACACCTTCCAGGTGCTGGCCCAGCTGGTGGAAGCCCGGCCGGCGGTGCCGGGGGCGGGCGGGCCGAGCGGGCCGCCGTCCCCGCTGCCGGCGGCGTACAGCGGCCTGCTCCCGCCGCTGCTCGCGCCCGCGTTCTGGGAGCGGCCTGCCAACGTGCCCGCCCTCGCCCGCTTCCTTCGCGCCCTGCTGCTGCGCGCGGGCGGGTCGATCGTCGCGGCCGGCCAGCTGGAGGCCGTGCTGGGCGTCCTGCAGAAGCTGGTGTCGACCAAGGCGGCGGACGGCGAGTCCATGCGGGTGGCCGTCGCGCTGTTGCGGGGCGCGCCGCGCGGCGCGCTCGCACCCTACGCCCCGACCCTCTGGTCCCTGCTGCTCCGCCGCCTGCAGGCCGGCCGCACACCACGCTTTGCGGCCGGTCTGATCACCTTTTGCGCCGCGACCGCCGCCCTGGAGGGCGGCGCGTCCCTGGCCGCGGCCGTCGACGCCGTCCAGCCGGGGCTCTTTGCCGGCGCGCTCGTCCGCCAGGTCTGGGCGCCGGGCCTCGCGCCCGCCGCCGTCGGCGCGACCGCCGCCGACCGCAAGGTCCTGGCGGTTGGCACGGCGGCTGCCCTGGTCGACGTCCCCGCCCTGGCCGACGACCCGGGCCTGTGGGGCAGCCTGCTGGGCGACGCGGTCGGCATTGCGGCCGGCGCGGCCGCGGGCGTGGGCGGCCCCCACCGCCCGCACCACCTGCACGACGACGACGACGACGGCGGCGCGGACGTCGCCGCCGCGGCGGCGGCAGCAGCAGCGGGCGGGTACGCCGTCCTGCGCCACGCCGCCCCGCCGCCCGAGGGCACGCCCGCCGACGACGCGCTGCCGTCCATCCCCAGCCCGGGCGCGGGCCTGGCGGCCGAGCTCGCGCGCGGGTGTGCGGCCCGGCCGGGCGTGTTCCCCGCCCTCATCGCGGCGCACGTGCCGGCGGACCCGCAGGCTCGCTTGCGGGACATGTGCGCGGCAGCGGGCGCGACGCTGGCTTAGAGAGAGAGATTTGGTGGGGAGGGGGCGGAGGCGTGGGGGGAGGGAGGCAGGGGTGGGTGTGGGTGGATGGAACCATGGGGGAGACACACAAAACACGCCCACCGGAGCGTGGTCGCGCGACAAACAACATCTCCTCGTCCCCAACCTCTCATTGCTTGGTCGCCGGCTCCGTCAGGAACAGTTTGGTCGGGTCGGACGGGTCGACAAAGGCGGTGGCGACGTCCGGCTTGGGGGGCGCGGGCGGCGGCGGGGCCGGACCGGCGTCGGCGGCAGGCGCGGCCGCCGCGCTCGCACCACCACCGCCGCCGCCTTGCTGCGCCAGCACCCGGTTCAGTTCCAGCAGGTTGAAGTACAGCGGCAGGAACGTCCCCGTCCCGCCCTCCTTGAACTCCAGTTTGAAGGCGTGCGCCTCGCCCGTGGCAGCAGAGACAGAGCCCTTCAAGTTGTTGGCCGCGAACAGGGGCTGGACAAAGTCGGTGTCGCGGGAGAGGGAGGCCAGCGGCAGGGCAAAGGCGACGAGGCCGGACGGGTCGGCGGTCGTGGCAATGAAGACGAGGCGGGAGGTGGTGAGGTAGAGCGTGCCGGGGACGGACGACCACCTGGTGTGTGAAAGGAAACCGGCGGGATGGTGGTGGATGGGAAGATGGTGAGAGGACGACCCACTGGAGCGCCAGCCGCACAATGCACGGCCGCCGCCGGCCAGGCGGCGCTTCGCTTTCAACCCCTCCCACCCCTCACGACACACGCGCATCCTTACCCTCCCACCCTGGGCTTCGCCCAGCGTCCGACTCACTTTTTAGAGGGCGTGCGCACGTTGTCGATGGTGAAGCGCATGCCCGTGCGCGCGAGGACGAGCGCCTCTGCCGCCGCGGCGTCGACGGTCGGAGCCAGCGTGCCGTCGGCCAGCTGGGTGAGCGGCGGGTTAGCTGCCATGGTTTGTGGGGCGGACGCGGAGTCTGGGATGGGGTGTGTCGCTCGTTCGCGTCTCTGGCCAGCGACGTTAACGTTTCTTTGCGTGCTCACTCGCTCTCCTCACACACACACACACACACACAGCGCGGACGGAGAGAGAGGACAGGAAAGACCGCGCCACACAGCCAAAAGTCATGCGGTCCGCCGCGTCCTCCGCCGCCTCCGCCGCCTGGCGCCTGTCCTCCCACGCGCTCGCGGGCTGCTCGGCGTTGAGTGGCAGCGCTGGTGCCGCTGGCCACGCGCCGACGGTGACGCTGCTGCGCAGCACTTTCGCCTCCGCCGCGTCACCCACCCCACCAGCGGCCGCTGCTATGGAGAGTCTGCGCCAGCGCCTGGCTGAAGGTACGGGGGGGGGTCGGGGGGGCGGGACTCTCCCTCTGTCTCGAAACGAAAGCGAAAAAAAAAAACGCAAAACGGCGCTGCGCGCGCGCGCTGGCCCGACCGTCGCTTGCTCACTCACTCCATCCCCAACACGAACGACAGGCCCGGACTTTGCCGACTTCGTCAAGCAGCGCGGGTCCGACTACTCTGTCCGCGCGCCCAACTGGAAGGTGAGAGAGGAGGGGAGGGGGATGGAAACGAAACGACACGAGCCGATGCGCGAAAACTCCAACCACGACGGGAAAACCAACCACGCGACCCCCCCTCTATGACCTCGGCAGGAAAAAACGCGCAAGCCCGACTGGCTCAAACGCACCGTCCCCGGTGGAGACGACGGCTCGGCGTACGCCCGCATCAAGTCCCGGCTGCGCGACCTGAAATTGGCGACCGTGTGCGAGGAAGCCCGGTGCCCCAACGTGGGCGAGTGCTGGGGCGGCGGCGACGGCCACACCGCGACGGCAACAATCATGCTGATGGGGGACACGTGCACCCGCGGTGAGTCTGGGGTTGCTTTGCGGAGAGAGAGAGAGAGAGGAGGGGGGGGGGGAGGGCACGTGAGCGCGACACACCATTTCTTGTCTCACCCCGTCCCGTAAAAAACCCCACCACCGCCGCCCCCAGGTTGCCGCTTTTGTGCCGTGAAAACGTCGTCCACTCCACCGCCGCTTGACCCGGCGGAGCCCGCCAATGTCGCGACCGCCGTCGCCGAGTGGGGCATCGACTACGTCGTCCTGACGTCCGTGGACCGGGACGACTTGCCGGACGGCGGGGCGGCGCACATCGCGGCGACGGTGCGCGAGCTCAAAGCCCGCACGGGCGGCCGCTTGCTGGTCGAAGCGCTCGTCCCCGACTTCCGGGGGGACGTGGACGGCGTGCGGACCGTCGTGTCCTCCGGCCTGGACGTCTACGCCCACAACGTGGAAACCGTGCCCCGCCTCCAAGCCTCCGTCCGCGACCGGCGGGCCGGGTGGGACCAGAGCGTGGCCACGCTCGTGGCGGCCAAGGCCGCGGGCGCGCGCCTGACCAAAACCTCCCTGATGCTGGGCTGCGGCGAGTCGAAGGAAGAGGTGCTGGAGGCGCTGGCCCTGCTGCGGGCCGCGGGCGTCGACGTCGTCACTTTTGGGCAGTACATGCGCCCCACCAAGCGGCACATGCCGGTGGCCGAGTACGTGACGCCCGGCGCGTTTGACGGGTTTGTGGCGGCGGCGGAGGCGCTGGGGTTTGCGTACGCGGCGGGCGGGCCGATGGTGCGGTCTTCCTACCGGGCGGGAGAGTTTTACCTGGCGGCCATGCTGAAGGACGGGAAAAGGGGCAAGGGCGGAGGCGAGGCGGTCGAAGCGGCGAGTTGACGATGGGGTGGAGGTGGGGTGGGGGGTGGGGTGTTGCGCGATGGTTTTTCCATTCCTCGCCTTTCACACACACACCACTGCACACTACCCGGGCCCCGCCACGACTTCGCCCTGGAGCTGCCAGTCGCCCGCCAGTGTCGGTCGCCACAGACACACCCGCGGCGGCGGTGGAGGGGCGGCAGCCGCAGCGGCGGCCTCGCCCTCGCTCACGACGCGCCCGGCGACAGACGCGGCCAGCCACGTCCCAAACGCGTCAAATTCCAGCGCCCACACGCCGCCGCCGCCGCCGCCGGGGGCCTGGCCCAGGCCTGGCGGGGACAGGGTGGCCACAGTCGAACAGGACGGCCCGTCCGCGGGGCCGGCCAGGGCGTGGATGGTGATGGCCTCGGCGCTCGACACGGCCACCAGCTCGGCCGGGCGGCCCAGCCGCGGCGCCCAGGCGAGGGCGGTGATGGGGCGCGCTGTTGACCCGCCGTCCGTGAACGCCACCGCACGCGCCCAGTCGCCCGTGGAGGGGCGGTGCGCCCAGACGGCTGCGGACCCGCTGGCCGTCCCCACGGCCAGCAGGGCGGGCAGGGTGGCGGGCCCGCGCCCGCCGCCGTCGTCGCAGCCATCCGCTCGCCAGGCGAGCGCGGTCACTCCACCGTCGCCGCCGCCGCCGCCCGCACTTAACTCCGACTCCAGCTCCCAGGCCGGCGCGTCTAGGAGAGAGGTGCCCACGTACACGCGCACCGTGCCGTCGCCACACCCGACGGCCAGGCGTGGACCCAAGCCGGGCGGTGCCCAGGCGAGGGGTGGTGGCCGGGGGCCGGCGCCGCCCGGCACGCGCCAGGCCGCGCCTCCTCCACGCTCCCACCCGCCCCCCGCCGCCCGCTCCTGCCAAATGGAGACGGTGCCATCGGACGCTGCGACGGCCAAGGCCTGGCCGGCGTCCGGGTGCGCCCAGGCGAGCTGTGTGTTGGGAGTTGGTGGTGGTGGTGGGTGGTGGGGTTGGACGGATGGGTCGCGCCCTGTGCGTGTTCCGCACCAGCCCGCCGCCGTGCCCTCAAACGCCGCGCACGGACGGCCTGGCATTCACGTGCGTGTGCCGTGCGACCCCTCCAACTCACCTGCGTGGCGGCAGCCCCGTCCGGCAACGCAAACTTGCCCGCCTTTGCAGGAGACCAGAGCGGCGCGCCGGCGCCGCCATCATAGATGGCGACGCCGCCCGGGCCTCCCAGGGCCAAGCGCGTGCCGGGCGCGTTGGTGGCGGAGGTGAGGAGAGGGGTGGGCGCGCCCGGGAGAGGGGCGTTGTCGGCGAGGACGTCACCCATCGCGCGCGTGTTTTTGATGGGGGAATGCGCGGCCCACTACCAAGAACGCTGTTCATTCTTTTGTGCACAGACTCTTGTGGGCGGCGACGGCGGGCGCGCACTGTTCGCCGGCTCGCACCCTTTGCTGGCACACAGCCCTTACGGCACCCGCCGCTCAATTCGTCATGCGCCCGGCGCCGGCCGCGGCCGTGCGCGGCGGGCGCTTTCCGGCGGCGGTCGGTCGGCCGCAAATGCCCAGGTGCGGAGAAATGATCGGCGCGGAGGGCTGCCGACCGTCCGGGTCGGGCGATCTGGCTGGTGGCATGTAAAGAAGAAGCTGGCTCACCCAGCGCGTGTGGCTGGAGTGGGCGGCGGCGCGGGAGTGGGCGGCGGGGAGTGCGCAAAGGCGAGGCATGCGGCGCTCTCACGCGCGGCGGCCCGTGCCCTCGCCCCGTCCAACCCTCACCGCCCCCTCCCCTCCCCTCCAACCTCTCCACCAAGACGCAGCCGCGTCCCGGCCCGCCCGCCACTCCCACCCCCTGCCGCCACGCCAACGCACGCCGCCGCGACGAGTCCATCGCCGCCGTCCAGCTCGGCGCCGTCGTCCCCGTCCCCCTCGCCCGGCGACTGCCGGACGTATGGCCTCGCCCCGCGCACGGACTGGGCGTCGTCCTCCCTGACCGTCGTCGTCGTCGGCGCGTCGGGCGACCTGGCCCGCAAGAAAATCTACCCCGCGCTCTTCGCCCTGTACTATGAGGGTCACCTGCCGCCCAACTTTCAAATCTTCGGGTACGCGCGGTCGGAGCTGACGGATGAGGCGTTCCGGAAGAGCATCGGGGGCGCGCTCACCTGCCGCGTCGCGGCGGGCGCGCGGTGCGGCGAAGCGATGGAAGCCTTTTTGGACCGGTGCTTTTACCAGCCGGGCCAGTACGGGTCGGAGGCTGACTTTTCGGCCCTGGACGCCCGGTGCCGGCAAGCGGAAGCGGGGTTCAAACGCGCCGACCGCATGTTTTACCTGTCCATTCCGCCGTCAGTCTTCACGGCCGCCGCCGCGGCCGCCACGTCCGCCGCGTCCGCCCCGTCGCCCGGCTGGACGCGCGTCATCGTCGAAAAACCGTTCGGCCGCGACTCCGAGTCCTTCAGGGCGCTGAACGAAGAGCTGGGCGCCCACCTGTCGGAGGACGACACGTACCGGATCGACCACTACCTGGGCAAGGAACTGATCGAAAACCTGACGGTCCTGCGCTTTGCGAACCTGGTGTTTGAGCCGCTCTGGTCCCGCCAGTACATCCGCAACGTCCAAGTCATCTTTTCCGAGGATTTCGGCACGGAGGGGCGGGGCGGTTACTTTGACGGGTACGGCATCATCCGGGACGTCATCCAAAACCACCTCCTCCAAATCCTGGCGCTCTTTGCGATGGAGCCGCCCGTCTCGCTGGCGGCCGAAGACATCCGCAATGAAAAGGTGAAAGTCCTGCGGTCCATGCGCCCCGTGGCGCTGGAGGATGTCGTCGTGGGCCAGTACCGCGGCCGGCCCGCCGCCGCGGGGCGCGCCGCCCTCCCGGGCTACCTGGACGACCCGACCGTGCCCGCCGGCTCGCTGTGCCCGACGTTTGCGGCCGTCGCCGTGTTCATCAACAACCCGCGCTGGGACGGCGTGCCCTTCCTGCTCAAGGCGGGCAAGGCGCTCGCCGCCCGGTCCGCCGAAATCCGGGTCCAGTTCCGGCACGTGCCCGGCAACTTGTACAGGGACAAGCTGGGCGGCGGGGCGGCGGGGCCGGGCGGGTCGCCCGCGGACCGGGCGGCCAACGAGCTCGTCATCCGCATCCAGCCCGACGAAGCGATCTACCTGAAAGTCGCGAACAAGGTGCCCGGCCTGGGCCTGCGGCTGGACACGTCCCGCCTGGACCTGACGTACAAGGCCCGGTACGCGGACGCCGCCCTGCCGGACGCGTACGAGCGGCTCCTGCTGGACGTGATCAACGGCGACAAGCGCCTGTTCATCCGCGCGGACGAGCTGGAGGCCGCGTGGGCGCTCTTCACGCCGCTGCTCAAGGAGCTAGACGCCCGGGGCGTGGCGCCGGAGCTGTACCCGTACGGGAGCAGGGGGCCGTTGGGCGCGCACTACCTGGCGGCCAAGTACGGCGTGCGGTGGGGCGACCACGAAGACGAATAAGCAAAAAAAAATGGATGGAGAGAGGGTTGGTGGTGTGCTTTTTTTTTGTGTGCGTGCGTGTGTGGAGCCGTCAACAAAGGTCAGTGCCGCTTTGGAGCTGCTTGTGTGGGAGTGGGCGTTCTTGTCCGGGAGAGCTAGACTGTGTTGGGCGGGTGTGTGTGTGTGTGTGTGTGTGTGTGTGTGTGTGTAAAGACGGGCGCTGTAGGAGCGGGGAAAACAAGGGAGAGAGGAGAGGAGAGGAGAGCATGTCGGCCAGCGCGCTCGTCGCCGTCTCTTCACTCTCATTCTTTACCGTGTGGGGACCGCACACAAACACGCGCGCCTCGCCCCGCGCACACACACCCCGCCAGTGCCACTCCGCGCCTGGCACCGGCCTCCACGCGCCGCCGTGGGCGCAGGTCGAGTTCGGCGCGCAACGCGTGCCGCGGGTGTTTATCGCACGGCATCGGCCGCCGTTCCGCATTTGTCGGCGTGCGCCCAGCTGCCCGCACACCAGCCTAGCCCGCCATGGGCGTGCCAGCCTTCTACCGGTGGCTGAGCCAGCGGTGCGTTGTGTCTATGTGTGTGGGAGGGAGGGAGGGAATGGGTGCGCCGCCGCACGTCCTCTCCCCGCGCCCCCTTGCCGGCGGCCAGCACGCCGCAACCTCGCGCCCTCCCTCACTCCGCCACCCGCCCCACATCAAAAACACAACCAAAACAGCTACCCGCTCATCATCCAGGACTGCATCGAGACGCCGGCCCGCACCGTGGACGGCGTCACCATCCCCGTCGACACGTCGGCCCCCAACCCCAACGGCGTGGAGTTCGACAACCTGTACCTGGACATGAACGGGATCATCCACCCCTGCTTCCACCCGGAAGACCGGCCCCCGCCCACGACGGAGGCGGAGGTGTTCACGACCATGTTTGATTACATCGACCGCCTGTTTGCGATCGTCCGCCCGCGCAAGCTGCTGTACATGGCCATCGACGGCGTCGCGCCCCGCGCCAAAATGAACCAGCAGCGCTCGCGCCGGTTCCGGGCCGCGCAAGACGCGGCGGAGCGGGCCGAGGAGGAAGCCCGCCTGCGCGCCGAATTCAAGCGCCAGGGCATCGTGCTGCCGGGCGGCCCGGACGGCGAGGCCGCCGGCCCCAAGTCGGAGACCTTCGACTCCAACACCATCACGCCGGGGACGCCCTTCATGCACCGCGTGTCGCTCGCGCTCCAGTACTACGCCCACGCCCGGCTGAACGGCGACCCGGGGTGGCGGGGCATCACCGTCCTGCTGTCCGACGCCAACGTCCCCGGCGAGGGCGAGCACAAGATCATGGCGTACATCCGGGAGCAGCGCGGGCGGCCGGGGTGGAACCCAAACACGCGGCACTGCCTGTACGGCCTGGACGCGGACCTGATCATGCTGGCCCTGGCCACGCACGAGCCCCGGTTCGCCATCCTGCGCGAAGTCGTGTTCCCCACCGACCAGCAGCAAAATGCCCAGAACCAGCGCGGTCGCGGCGGCGGGCGGGGAGGGCACGCCGGCAACGGCCCGCCCACGCTCGCGGAGACCATGGCCGAAGCCGCCCGCCGCGGGTCGGGGGGCGTGGACGCCTCCACCTCCAACGACGCCGCGTCGGCGGGCGCGGCTGCGGCGGGCCTCAAACCCTACCAATTCCTTCTGGTCGGCGTCCTGCGCGAGTACCTCCAGCTGGAATTCGCGTTCCCGCCCGGGTCGCCCACGCCGTTCGACCCGGAGCGCGTCCTGGACGACTTCGTGTTCATGTGCTTCTTCGTCGGCAACGACTTCCTGCCGCACATGCCGACGCTGGAGATCCGGGAGGGCGCGATCGAGCTGCTTATGGCCGTCTACAAGAAGGAGGCGCCGGCCATGGGCTACCTCGTCGACGGCGAGGACCTGGACCTGGCGCGCGTCGAACACTTCATCCGCGTCATTGGCGGCTTTGAAGACGCCATTTTTTCCAAGAGGGCGCGCATGCTGGCCCGGGACAAAGCGCGCCGGGAGCGGGACAAGCAGCTGAAAGCCGCGGCGGAAGCCGAAAAGGAGCTGAAAGCGAAAGGCGGCGGCGGTGGCGGTGGCAAAGCCGTGCGCGGCCCCGGGAAATGGACGGCCGCCGCGCCGGCCGCGGACTACATGGCGTCCCTGGTCGCGCCTGTGGGTCGTGGCACGGCGTCTGGACCCCGGTTTGGTGGCGGCGGCGGGCCGCCGGCGTTCACGGTCGCGGGCGCGCCGGGCGGTGGCCCGCCGCCCGGCCTGGGCGGGCGGCCCGCGCCCGGCGCGCCCGCGTTTGCCCTGCCGCCCGGCCTGGGCGCGCCGCCAGGCCCGCTCCCGCCCGGCCTGGGCGGCCCGCCTGCCATGTCCAACAAGTCGGCGGCCGCCTTGTTAAAAGAACGCATGCTGGCGGGCGCCAAGCGGGGCGGCGAAGCTGCTGCTGCCGCGGCCGCGGCGGGGGGTGAGCCGGCCGACGAAACGGCCAAACGCCGTAAAGGCGAGGCGGGCGAGCCCGTCAAAGGCGACGCCAACACCAAGACGCCCGCCGACGCGGTCGCGACGGCCGCCGAGTTTTGGTCCGCGCTCAAGCCCAAGGGCGAGGAGGCGCCCGCGGCGGCGGAGGCGGCGAAAGGAGAAGGGGAAGGAGACGAACGACCCACCCCGCGCCTGAAAAGGTCGCGGTCGGGCGGGTCGGCCAAGTCCGAGGGCGGCGGCACTGACGGCGGTGCGGACGACGACGATGAAGACGACTACGTCGTGACGGACGACGACGAAGCGGACGAGCCGCCCGTCGCGGCGGCGGCCCGGGCGGCGGCGGCCAAAGCAAAAGCGGCCGCTGCGGCGGCGGCGGAAGCAGAGGCCGGCGCAGCGGCCGCCGCCGCCGCTGCCGCCGACCGCCTGGAAACCGCCATGAAGGACCGCTTAAAAGAATCGGCCGACCGGTTCGACGAGATGATTGTGCACGAAGGGCGCATCCGCCTGGGGGAGCCGGGCTGGAAGGCGCGGTACTACACCGAAAAGCTCGGCCTGCCCGAGGGGCCCGACCAAGCGCGCGAAACGCGCGACATGGTCGTCGCCTACGTCCGCGGCCTGGCCTGGGTGCTCAAGTACTACTACGCCGGCGTCGCGTCCTGGACGTGGTTTTACCCGTACCATTACGCGCCCTTTGCGTCCGACCTGGTCAACTTGCCGGCCATCGACGTGGCCTTCGACCTGGGCGAACCCTTTGCGCCGTTCAACCAGCTGATGGGCGTGCTCCCCGCCGCGTCCGCCCACGCCCTGCCGGCGCCGTACCAGCCCCTCTTCGCCACGGACTCGGCCATCGCCGACTTCTACCCACGCGATTTCGAGGTGGACATGAATGGCAAACGCTTTGCGTGGCAGGGCGTGGCGCTGCTGCCGTTCATCGACGAGCGGCGCCTGCTGGCCGCGACCGCCCCCCTCGAAAAGGAGCTCGACCCCGAGGAGGCGGCGCGCAACGGGCGCCGGGACGAGCTCCTGTTCATGGCGACGTCCCACCCGCTGGCCCCGGACGCCTTTGAACTGGCGGACGCGGCGGCCGGAGCGGACGAGGGCGCGAAAGCCGCCGCGACGGACGAGGGGCGGGCGATCGACGCGTCCCTCACCGGCGGCCTGGGCGGCCTGTTGCTCGCGCCGTACGGCACGGCCTGCCCGTCCTCCATGCCGCCGCCGCTGCCGGGCATGGGCGAGCCCGTCGCGCCCAATGCCGTCGTCGCGGCCCGGTACAGGCTCCCGCCACCGCGCCCGGGCCACAGGCACGTGTGCCGGCCGTTGGAAGGCCAGGCGGTCGACCCGCCGGTCGTGACGGAGGCCGACCTGCCGCCGCCCAAGCCGCTATGGCACGAAGACCGGCGCGGCGGGCCGGGCGGTGGGGGGCCTGGCGGGCGGGGGCCGCCTGGGTGGCAGGCGCGTGGGGCCGGGTACGGCATGCCGCCGGGGTGGGCGCAGGCGCAGCACGGCGGGCGCGGCGGCGGCCCGCCCGGCCCCGGGTGGGGTGGGCCACCGCCGCCCGGGTGGGGCGGCCCGCCGCCGCCCGGCCACCACCCGTTTCCGGGCCTCGCGCCGCCAGGCCAGGCCGGCTATGGTGGGCCCCCACCCCCCGGCTACTTTGGCGGCTTTGCCGCGCCGCCCGGCATGTACGGCGGCGGCGGCCCTGGCGGCGGCCCGCCGCCGCCGTACCATCCGGGCGGCCCCCCGCCGCCGGGCTGGGGTGGAGGCCCCCCGCCGCCGCACTACCAGCAGCAGGGCTGGGGCCCGCCGCCTCCTCACCAGCAGCAGCGCGGCGACCGGGACCGCGGCGGCGGCGGCAACCCGTACGCGCCCCTGGGCGGCGGCGGCGGCGGTGGGCGGCGGTGAGAGACGAGAGACGAGAGCGTGTGGTTTCCATCCCCCTGTGCTGTCTTCTTCTTTTGCACGCACCCACGTCCCACCTCTCCTCCTCCCTCCCTTCACCCCACGTCCACGCGCACGCAGTGGCACTCCAGCGTCCGCAGGTTGACCAGGACGATGACGCCCGTGGACGCGAATTCAGGCACGCTGACGAGGCGGACGGGGCGTTTGGACGGCGCGCCAGACCCCCCCTCAGCCCCGCCGACGCACTCCACCTCCACGACCGCCGTCTCGAAGGCGGGGGCCCCGCCCGCGAAAAACACGTGCGGCGGGCCGGACATGACAAAGGGGTCGGACTCCTTGAACGGGTAGGCCGGCAGGGTGTCGGGCGCGGTGGGCGCGAGGTGGCCCCAGGCGAGGAGGGACTCCAGCGCCGCGGTGCGGGAGGGGACGGTCGAGTACCGACACACGTCCGCCACGTTTTGGCCCGACGACCCCAGGAAGCGCACGCCGCCGCACTCGAACTCGTGCGGGTTGGTGGCGCGCACGCAGGCGGACGGCCCAAAGCCCGCCGCGCCCGGCAGCAGGCAGGCGTGCAGGGGCTGTTGCGGCAGCGCCGCGTTGGTCGGGTCGGGCGCCCCCGGCATGACGTCCACGGGCAGGCCCGCGACCGCCGCCGCCACCGCCGCGTCGGCGTCGCGGAGGGGGGCCAGCGCCGCGCGGGCGGTGGCGGCCGCGTCGGGGTGGCCGGCCGCCGCGGACGCGCGGACGGCGGCGAGGCCGTCGGAGGAGCGGACGAGGCCGCCGGCGACGACCGCGCGCGCGACGCGCGACCAGAGCCGGGCGTCGGGCCCACAGCCGGCCATGCCCGCCAGCAGGTCCACGGCCAGCGCCGCGCGGGGTGCGGCCATGCCGGCCGCATCGCCCATGCCCAGGCCGGACAGCAGGGCGACGTACGCGTCGCCGGCGGGCGGCGGCGGCGGCGGCGGGGTGGGGCGGGGCGGCGGCCCGCCCCCGCCCGGCCCGCGGAAGAGCGCGGCCGCCACTTCAAACTCGCCGGTCGCGCCCACCCGGCCGCGCAAGGCGGCGACGACGCCCGTGACGAGCGGGCCCGGGTCCAAGCCCGTGAGCGCGACGCGGGCCCCGGCGTCTTCGAGGACGAGTGAGTCGCCGTCGCCGGCCAGGCGTGGGACGCCGATCAGAGCTTCCAGCCCGGCGCCGGGCGCCGCCGCGCCGCCCGTGCCGGACCCGGACGACCCCGCCCCGGCTCCCGGTGCGCCCGTCCCACGCCCCGTGCCACCAGGCTGGTTGGCCACGAATTCGTCCAGGGCCGACGGCTTGAGGGGCTGCTCCTTGTACAGCGTGCCGATCAGGGCGACCTCCTCGCCCTCTGGCAGGTCCAGGACGGACACCAGGCGCACGCCGGGCCAGGCGTCCGCGACGCGGGCTTTGAGGGCGGGGGTCATGACGGCCAGCCGGCAGAAGTAGGTGGCCGCGTACTGGTCGCCGTAGGTGCGGGACTGCGTGTGTTGTGTGTGTGGAGGCGGGGACGGATGGGCAGGTTGAGCGGTCGAGGTCGCGAAAACGAATGCGCACCGAGCACAAACTTGTCCCTCTCCCCACTCACCTTGAGCCGGAACCGGTCGTCCAGGTTGGTGTACTCGGCTGTCGCGCGCGGCAGCGGGGCGTCCCCGCTCGCGCCGGCGGGCGGCGGGCCCAGTAGTTCGGGCGGCGGGAGCGTGCTGTTTTTTTGATGGGAGCGCGTTTTCGAAGGGAGTGAGAAGATGGGAGAGGAGAGCGCGCCACGGCTGCCAGCGGCGCGTTGCACGCGTGTGTGAGTACGATGGGGTCCACGCACCCCTGGGGCGGGCCTTCCACGCCGAGCATGGTTTGGCGGGAGTTGTTGTGGACGGGCGGAAAAAAAGAAAAGGAGAGAGTGGCAGCGCGCCCACTCCCTCGGCGCTCAAACCGGCCTTTGTGGCTGGGCGCGTGCTCACTCCCTCGCTGCGGGCGCGAGCCACGTGCGCCGACGAGCACCTCTCCACCTCTCTCCTCTCGCGCCGGGGCGCAGGTGCCTCCCTTCCCTCGCCAAGCCGGGCGTTGCGCTCAACAGCGCGCCGCGCGAGGCCGCGGCACGGGCATTTGTCTGCCCCAGCTTCAAACAGTCGCATCCGTTCTTGAAGAAAAGGCGCGCGCCTCCGCCACCGCCCACCCATGTTCTACTCCACCCAGATCCTGGCCAAGAAGGGCCCTCTGGGTACCATTTGGATTGCGGCGCATTTAGACCGGCGGCTGAAGCGGGCGCAGGTGTTTGAGACGAGTATCACGGACTCGGTCGGTGCGTTGTTTTTTCAATGCCTTTTGCGTTGTTTGCCCGCGCGCGCTGCCGCCCGGGCAGCGCAGACGCCGGCACAGCCCGCCCTCCACGCCGGCAGCGTGGCACAGTAGAAGCCCACCGGCGCCGGAACTCGGGCGTGTGGTCGCGTTTTGGCGTCACACGACGCGTCGCCGCCCAAGCTGGCGCGCCGCCCCCTTCCCCCATCTCAACCTGGCCTCCCCTCCCTCCGTCCCCACCCACCCACTCCCAGACTCCATCATCAACCCGGAGGCCCCGCTCGCCCTGCGCCTCTCCGGCCAGCTCCTCCTCGGCGTCGTCAAGATCTACTCCCGCAAAGTCGGCTACCTGTTCCAGGACTGCAACGACGCCCTGGTGAAGATCGAGCAGGCGTTTGACGCGGGCGGCGACGTCGACCTGCCGGCCGACGGCGACACGGCCGCCCTGGCCGCCATCACGCTGGGCGGCGCTGCCGGTGAGGAAGACGCGGGCGCGTACGCTGCGGCGGCGCTGGCTGCTGCCGGCGGCGCGGGCGGCGACGCCCTGCTCGCGGCGCTGCCGGGCGCCGGCCGGGGCGGCGGCGGCCTGAGCCTGGAAGCCCTGCAAGCCTCGCTCTCGCTGGGCGGCCTGGGCGCGGGCGGGTCCGCCGCCGTCTTTTCCCTGACAGGCGGTGACTCGTCTTTCTTGCTGGCCGAAGACGTGTCGACGCTGCTGCCGTCGTCCGCCGCGCCCGGCGGCTTCACTTACGGAGGCGGCGGCGGGCGCACGTCGTTTGGCGGCGGCGGCTCCCTCCTCCTCGACGACGACCGCTTCGACGCCGGCGGCGCCGCCGCGGAAGCCGCTCTGGGTGCCGGCCCAGAAGCCTTGCGTGCCGCACCCGCGGCGGACGCCGCCGCGGCTGGCGGGCTTTTCGGCGCTGCCGCGCCCGGCGTCGGCACGCCTGGCTCGGCCGGCCTCGCCAAACCCGCCGGAGGACTCGACGACGAAGTGATGGAAGCGCCGCCCGATTTTGGCGGCGATGGCGGCCCCGACTACTCCGACGACGACGACGACGGCGGCGGTGGCGGCCTGGGCGACGCCTGGGGTGCGGGCCCGGAAGAGAGCGAGGGCGGCGGTGGCGTGCACCTGCCGGGCGTGCCGCCGTCCCCGTCCGCCCTGACCTCCTCCCGCCGCCTGAAGCGCCCGCGCCTGGACATCGACCCGGCCACCCGCCGCCCTGCCACCCAGCTGGCCGGGCCCGCCATTCGGGCCTTGCTGGAAGACCGGACGCCACTGCTGCGCGACCGCGGTGGCGCGGGCCTGGCTGCTTTGCACAGCAACGCGACCGCCGCGCTGGGCGCGGCCGTCGCCGACCTGGCGATCCCCGCCCTGGCCGCCTCCACCTCCCGCCGCCGGGCCGCGGGACCCTTGGCCGTACCCCTGTTCGCCCCGTACATGGCGGGCGAGCTGTTTGACGCGGTCACGGCGGCGGCCGGGCCGTATGCTGCGGCGGCGGCCGCGGCAGCCGCGGCGGCGCGCCGCCGCCGCTCCCTGGGCGGCGGGGCGGACGGCGGCCTGCCGCCCGTCCCGGCCTCGCCCTCCCTCGGCGCCGGCATCGTCGGCGACCCCACCGCCCGCGGCTCGCCCGACGGGCTGCCTCCACTGGCCGAGTTTTCGGACGACGACGACGGCGGCGGTGGTGGCTGGGGCGGCGGCGGTGGCTGGTCGGATGACGACGACGACCTCGGCGTCTCCCTGCCCGGCGGTGGTGCGGGTTCCCAGCCCGTCTCGGCCGGCGTCATGGGCGAAGCGCCCGAGGGCGAGGGCGACGAGGAAGGAGGTCCGGAGTCGGCGGACGCGGCGGCGGCGAGCGCCAACCGCGCGTCGTTCACAAAGCGCACGCGCTTTGTGCTGGGCCGGCTGCAGGCCGAGTTTGGACGCGGCGGACCGTCGTCGCCCGCCCGGCCCGTCTCCCTCAACTCTCTGACCGCGGGCACGTCCCGCTTGGAAGCCGCGCGCTGGTTCTTCGAGACGCTCGTCCTACGCACGCGCGGCTTTGTGGACGTGGAGCAGGCTGTTGCATTCGGGGACGTCACGATTTCGGCGCGGCCGCCGGCGCTGCGCAAGGCTGGCGGCGGTGCGACGGCGAATGTGTGATGAGACTTGGGTGATTGTTGGGGGGAAGAGAGAGTTGAGGACGTCGTGTGTTTGTAAGAAAGAAATGAGAACCGTTGGTCCGCCCGTTTGAGCGGCGCCGGAAATGAGAAGATGGAATGAGGCGCAGGTTGAGGGAGGGCGTGTTCTCCCTTCATGTCTCTTGCTCCGCTTCACCCTCTCGCGCTCCACACCAAAATTCTCTTCCGCCCGTCAAAACCAAAAACAACAACCAACCATGCCGGTCACCATGTCCCTGCGCGTCTCCATGGCCAAGAAGGCCGCCCCGGCCAAGAAGGCCGCCGCGTCGACCTCCTCGAAAGGCGGCAAGGGTGCGCTTGTTTCGTGAAGGTCTCTGGCGAAAAAAAAACGCGCGGCCGAACGCCCGACCCTCACCCACTCGCCTCTCAACCACTCCAGGCAACTACTTCCGCGGCTCCGCCGACGCCGCCCTGTCCAAGTGGTACGGTGCGTTGACTCGTCGGTTTGTGTGGGCGGGCGTTGGGGGTTGAGGGGCGTCGCACCTGCCGCGCGGAGGCCCCAAAACGGAGAAGACCAAGCCGGCCTTCCTCCAGCGGCCGCGGCCCCGGGCTGCTGGCCAATCCCACCGCGCCGCGCCGAGCGAGCGCGAGGGGCCGCCTGTGCGCGCGTGCCGCCGCGCCCTGCGGCCCTCGTCCCGCCCTCAGCTCCCCGGCGCGGGCGTGTCACATCATGTCCTGCCTGTCCATGGGTTGGCCGGCCCAATCCCGCTTCCCGCGCCCTCCGCGCGGAGGCCCAAACGCCAGACTGTTCAGGGTCGCGACGGCGCTGCCTGCCTCTGCTCACGCACCTCCCCCTCCCCCACTCCCACCAGGCCCGGACCGCAAGCTGTACCTGCCCGGCGGCCTGCTGGACCCGTCCGAGGTGCCCGCCTACCTGAACGGCACCCTGCCCGGCGAGTGAGTTTGACGTGTTGCGGGCGGGGGACTTTTCTTTGGCGTCGCCCGCGCCGCGGCCGAATGGGTCGGGCTGGGCCGCGCTATCCCGTCGTGGGCGGGGGGCGGCGCGCGTGGGGCCCAAGCGACCGCATCCGACGCTGCCGCCGCCCCAGGCCCAGGCTTGAGATTTCTGGCCATGCGCCTGCTGGGTTGCGGCCCTGGTCGAGGGTCGGCAGTGGACACACGCACGGCCTCCCCCACCGTGGGCAAGGGCCGTCGATCGGAGCTCGCCCCCACCCGCCCCCGCCCCCACTGCCCCCCTCTCACCCCGCCTCCTCCCTCCCTCCACTCCCCCCTCCAACAGCTACGGCTACGACCCCCTGGGCCTGGGCAAGTCCGTCGAGCAGGTTGAGAAGTACCGCGTCAACGAGCTGCTGCACGCCCGGTGGGCCATGCTGGCCGCGGCCGGCATCATCATCCCGGAGGGCCTGCAGGCCAACGGCGCCGACATCCGCGGCGGCACCTACTTCACCACGCCGGCGGAGCTGGCGTCGACCGGCTCCCTGAACTACTTCGCCGTCCCCTGGGGCGTCATCACCAACCCGCTGCCCCTGGCCGCCGTCGCCGTCGTCAACGTCGGCCTGCTGGCCGCCGTCGAGGGCTACCGCGCCCGCGGCGAGGGCCCGGCCGGCTTCGCGCCCGGCGTCGGCAAGTTTGACTCGTCCATCTTCGCGGGCCTGGACCCCCTGTACCCGGGCGGCCCCTTCGACCCGCTGGGCCTGGCCGACGACCCGGAGATCTTCGAGGAGCTGAAGGTCAAGGAAATCAAGAACGGCCGCCTGGCCATGGTGTCCGTCCTGGGCTTCTGGGTGCAGTCGCTCGTCACGGGCGAGGGCCCGTACGCCAACTGGTCCAAGCACGTCGCCGACCCGTTCGGCTACAACCTGCTGACCATCCTGCGCGGCGAGGGCGAGCGCGCGCCCACGCTGTGAGTGCGGGTGCGGGCGGTGGATGGTTAAGTGTGTGTGCGGTGAGGCGGGGACGCGCCGCCATGTGTGCATGAGAAGAAACAAAGAGAGAGAGGGAGCGCTGTGAGCGGGTTTCGGTGTAAAACACTAACCGCGCCGGGCCGCGCGCAGGTCTCCACCCCCACCCCCAAGGCTTCGACCGCGCCCCCACTCCAGCGAAGCGCGCGCCGCTCGCGTTCTCGCTCGCGCACCCCACACACCGCCAGCGCGCGTGCTCCCTCCGGTCGCACACGCTCCCCTCTTTTTTTCCTATGGCGCCAGCCTCACCCGCCGTCGCTGCGGCGGGCGGCGCGCCCCCCCCGCCGCAGGCCCTGGACGGGAGCAAGCGCGACGCCAACGGCGTGGCGAATGCTGCTGCCGACGCTGCGCGGCCGTCCCCACCGCCCGCCGCGCCCGTCCGGCCCTCGCCCGATGGCGGGGCGGACGCGCCGACGTCTGGGCAAGCCTTTGAGGGCGGCGAAACGACTGCGCCGCCCCAGCCGGCGACGGGCGACGCCGGCAACGGGGACGGCGTCGGCGTCGAATGCCCGCGTCCGGCTTCGGACGCCAAGGTGAGTGTTGGCGGGGGGCGGGCGCGCACCCTCACGCGGGTCCGGTACCTGCACGGCGTCGGCCATGCGCCTGGGTGGTGGAACATGGCGGGCGCAAAGGCGGAACCGTGCGTGGGGCGGCCGCGAAAGGAGCGGCGTCGCGTCGAACCGAAATGCGCGCGACAGCGCGGAAGGGGGGGGCTCCTCCCGGCCTCCTCCAACACCCCGACACACGGCCCTCACGCCCACCTCACCACACACACACACACTCTCTCACACACACACACGCACACACGCACACAGGATTCGTCCCCTGCGGCCTCGCCCGCGAAAGAAGGCGAGCGGGAGGCTGGTGCTGCCGCCGCCACTGCCGTCCCACCACCACCTGCGGTCGCGCCGCCCAAGCCGTCGCCGTCCGCCGCCAGCCGGGACCCCCGGCCCACGGCCGCTGCCGTCACCTCCAGCCCGCCCAACCCCGTTCGCAAAGCCGCCGTCGCCGCCGCGGCCGCCATCGCGGGCAAACCCCGCCCGCCGACGGCGCCGTCGACCAAAAAGGCGGCGCCGCCTCCGACCGGCGGAGGTGGACGCAAGCGCCCGGCGTCCGGCCCTTCTCCTTCCGGAAACAACAACAACAACAACCGCAACACCGGCGGCGATGACCTGGATGCCCTGGCCCGCGGCGGGCCGCCCGGCTCTGCCGCCGCCGCCGCCGCCGCCGCGCGCGCCGACGCGCTGCGCGTGGTGTGGGCGCGCTTGAAAGGCTTCCCCGCCTGGCCCGCCGCCCTCCTGCCCGCCGACGGCTCCGGCCCGGGCGCGGCCCTCGCCCTGTCCGCGGGCCCCCGCCCGCGCGGCGGCGCCAACGCGGTCGCCGTGTCCTTTTTCGGGACGGGCGACCACGGGTGGGTCGCGCCGGGTGATGTCACGCCCTGGGCCGCGGGCTGCGACGCGGGCCTGCCGCGCCGCGCCGCGTCCCGGTCCGCGTTTGTGGGCGCCGTCCGCGTGGCGGCGGCCCTGCTGGCCCCGGGCGGGAAGCCGCCCGCCGGGTGGTGGTGGTGTGAGGACGGCGCGGCGGGCGGGCGCGGCGCGCGCGGCGCGTCAGCCTCCCAAGCCAAGGCCAAGGCACCGGCGGTTGCCGCCGCTGCAGCCGCGCCTCCACCGCCGCCCGCCGCGCGGAAGCGGTCCGCCGGCCCGGCGCCCGCCCCTCGCCCGCCCGCCCCGTTGAAGCGGGAGGGGGCGGCGGCGACGCCCGTGGAGGCGGCGGCCGCTGCGCCTGAAGCGCCCGCGCCAGCCGCGGCTGCTGCACCCGCGCTGGCCGCCGCGCCGGCCGCCGCCGCGCTCCCACCCCCACGCAAGCGGGACCGGACGAAAGAAGCCGCCCGCCGCCGGGAGCGGCGGCGCGAGCTGGCCCGCCAGGCGGCAGAGGCGGCGGCGGGCGGGCCGGTGGTGGGGGCGGGAGGTGCGCCGGCCACCGCCAGCCTACCATCCCCGCCCCTCATCTCTCCGCCGCCCGCCACAGGCGACGCCCAAAAGCCGGCCAAACGCGCCAAGCCCCAGTACGAGAGCGTGCGCCGCAACGTGTGGCTGGCCCGGCGCCGCCCCAAACGGTGCGCCCGCGACGACATCCCCGTCTGTGCGTGCGTGCCGGCGCCGGGGCCCGAGGCCGTCGGCGCGGTGGTCGTGGCTGGCGCGGACGGCGGGGACGCCGCGCCACCCCCGCCCGCCGTGGCGGCCGTCATGGAAGCTGCTGCTGCCGCGGCGGCGGAACAGGCGCCTGCAGCGCCTGCCGCGCCTCCGGCCGCGGGCGGCGGTGAACCCGGGGCCGCCGCGGACGCGGCCGCGGCCGCGGCGCGCACCTCGCCACCGCCCGCCGAAGCCGCGGTTGCCGCCGCCGTCACGGCCGCGGCTACCGCCGCCGTCCCCACTCGCCCGCGGTCCACCCGCCGCTCCACCGGCGCGGACGGCTCGCCCGGCGCGGACGGCCGTGGCGCCGCGGCGCCGCCGTCCGTCGCCTGCGGCGAGGCCTGCCTCAACCGCCTCTCCTTCATCCGGTGCGACCCGCGCCTGTGCCCGGCCGGGCGGACCTGCACCAACGCCGAATTTCAGGCGTGTCCCCGCCCTCCGATCGCCGTGTTCCTGACGCAGCGGTGCGGCTGGGGCGTCAAGGCGACGGCCCCCATCCCGGCGGGGTCCTTCATCGTCGAGTACGCGGGCGAGGTGGTCTCGTCGGCGGAGTGCGCGGCCCGCATGGCCGCCGCGCGCGCGGCGGGCGAACCCGACGTCTACATGATGGACTTGGGGCCCGGCCTGGCGATCGACGCGCGCACGCGCGGGTCCGTCGCCCGGCTCATCAACTCGTCGTGCGACCCCAACTGCGTGGCCCAGCTGTGGACGGACGCGTCGACGGGCGAGCCGCGCGTGGGCATTTTCGCGGGCCGGGACATCGCGCCCGGCGAAGAACTGGCGTACGACTACGCGTTCGACCCGGCCGGCGGCCTGGCGGCGGCGGCGGCCGGGTACGAGTGCAAGTGCGGCGCGCCGACTTGCCGGGGCACGATCGACAAGGCGCGGGCGCCGCTGCACGCGCGGGCGGCGCCGCCGCCGCCGCCCCCGCCTCCAGCGGGTGCGGCCAGCCGGGACGTCGGACGGCGGCTGGCCGTGCGCTGGGACGACGACGGCGCCCTGTACCCGGCGGTCGTGCTGGCGTACGACGCGGGGCGCGGGACGCACACGGTCCTGTACGACGACGGCGCGACGGAGGACGTGCGGCTGGGCGACGTGGAGCACGAATGGTTGGGCGGCGGCGCGTCCCGGCCGCGGGGCGGCGGCGGTGGCGGGCGGCGCCGGCCTCCTGGTGGCAACAAGCGTCCGCGCGACGCCGGCGGCGCGGTGCGCGCCCCCCGCCCCGCCCCCGCCGCGCAGCGCTCGGCGTCGGTGAAGCTGGAAGGCCTGGCCGAACTGGCGGCCGCCACGCTGGACGTCGGTCCCCCGCCTCCCGCGTCCAGCCCGCCCTCGCCGCCGCCGCCGCCCAAACACAAGATGTGGTTGCAGCGCTTGGCGGCGGAGGAGGCGGCCAAAGCGGAGAGGGAGGCCGCGGGCGGTGAGGCGGCTCCGCCGCCGGCCGCGCCCACGCCGCCGCCAGCGCCGGCGGCCGAGGCGGCGGTAGGGGAAGGAGGGGGGGGTGCGCCTTTGCCGGCGCCGCCCGCGCCGGACGAGGGGCCTGCTCCCGCCGATCCTGTGCCTGCTGCCGACGCCGAACCGGCCGCGGCCGGGCCGGAGGCGGCGGCGGCCGAGCCTTCCCCGCCTGGCGCGGCCGACCCGCCCGCCGCGGCTGGAGCCGAGTGATCGAAAGTTTTGCACGCAATCAAAAAAATGGAGGGAGAGGGAAGGGCGTTGATTCGTCAGTGCGTGTATGTGCGCGTCCACACACACGCACCCGTGTGTGTGGAGAGAGTGAGTGAGAGAGAGCCGGGCCCGCCAAGCAACCGTGGACGTGTAGAGAAAACAAGAAACGCCGTGCCGCAAAAAAAACACAGGCTGTTTGCCTGGTGCTAGGTGAGGTGGAGCGCGCAGAGGGCGGGAGAGTGCTCTGTCATTCCCTCTTCCCATCACACATACGCGGAGCCGCAGCAGCAAATGGCTTCGTCGACTGCCTCCCTGCGCCCGTCCGCGTCCTCCGCGGCCGCCCGCCCGGCCGGCCGGGCGGCCGCCCTAGCCCCTCACGCGGCTCTGGGCCTGCGGTCCGGCCGGGTGGCGGCCCCGCTCCGCCCCTCGCAGCACGGGTCTTCCGCGCTGCGCGCGCGCACCGCGCCGCCCACCCGCGGCCGGTCCGGCCTGCACGTCGTCGCCGTCTTCGAGCGGTTCACGGAGCGGGCCATCAAGGGCGTCATGCTGGCCCAGCAGGAGGCCAAAGCGCTGGGCAGCCACGAGGTGCGTGCGCGGCGTTGTTGGTGGTGTGCGGGGGAGGGCACACGGGCGCATGGGCGCGTTCCGTGGGGGCGCCGAAAAAAAAACAGCACGCATGGGGGTGCGAGGGTCGTGCCCGCACGGCGCGGCTGTGTGACGCCCACCCTTCCAACTCCGCCGTTGGCGACCCAGGAGTGTCACGCATGCTCCTGCACTGGCGGATGGGGCGTGCGGGACGTGCCACGACTGCGCGCGCCTCCGTGTTGTGGGGGTGGTGTGTGTGTGGCGCCCCGCTTCGACTTCAAAAAAAACTGACTGCCTCCCCCCCCCCCCATGCGAACAGGTCGGCACGGAGCACGTCCTGCTCGGCCTCATCGCGGAAGAGCCCGCGAGCAAGGCCGGCTACATGGGCACGGGCATCACGCTGGAAGCGGCCCGTTCCGCGGTCGCGGCGCTGACGGGCCGGGCGCGCAAGTCGGTGCGTGTGTTTTTTTGTTCGGGCTGGGGTTTTTTTGTTCGTTGCCGTTGTGGGGAGATGAAATCAACGCCCGCCCCGGGCGAACGGGGCGCGCTTCCACCCTCCCACCCGGCCAGACCGGACCTTGAGCGTTCGGAGCAGGGTTTGGATGGTGGTGTCGCATCGGACGGCCGGTCTGCGGACAGGAATGGGCGTAAGAACGTTTTTTTTCTTGCCGCTCAACAACACCACATCGGTTCGTCGTGGCTTCCCCACCCCCACCCCCACCCCACCCCACCCCCGCGCCCATGCCCCCCCCCCCTCCGCTCAAAACCCTTCTGACACACCACCACGCCTCGCCCACCCAACAACAGGACGCCAAGCCGACGGAGCTGCCCTTCTCCAACCTGGCTAAAAAGACGTTCGAAGCGGCGGTCCAGGTGAGGATGGAAGGGGGTTGGTGGGTGGGTGGATGGGCTGAGGGTTGAGGGGGGGGGGTGAGGTGTGGCAGTGTGCCCCCGCCCCGACCCGCGCACACCCCCACATGGACGCGTGCCCGCCCCCCACACCCCCCTCACCAGGACTCCAAACGCCTGGGCATGAACTACATCTCGCCCGAACACGTGTTGGCGGCCCTGCTGGCGGGGCCCGGCGGCGCGTCGTCGTCCGCCTCTCCCTCTTCCTCCTCTTCCCCTGCCTCCGCGTCCGGCTCCGGCGCGCGCCGCGTCGTCGAGCAGCTGGGCGTCGCGCCCGACGCGCTGCGGTCCGCCGCCCTGGCCAAGCTCAAGGGCGAAGCCGAAGCGGAGGGCGGCCGCCGCGGCCGCGGCGGCGGCGGCGGCGGCGCCGGCGGGGCGGACGCCGCGCGCGCCGAGGGCGCTAAAGTTCTCGCGGAGCTCACGCGCGACCTGACGGCCGACGCAGCCGAGGGCCACCCGGACCCCGTCATCGGCCGGTCCAAGGAAGTGGCGCGCGTCGTCCAGATCCTGGCGCGCCGGTCCAAGAACAACCCGATCCTGCTGGGCGAGCCGGGCGTGGGCAAGGTGCGGGTGGGAGGGGGAGAGAGGGTGGGGAGGTGGGAGGGGGAGGGGGCACAGGTGGATGGATGGGTGATTGGGCGGCCCCCTCTTTTTTGATGCCCTCACCCCCCCGCCCCGCCCCCCACCCCCACACACAGACCGCCATCGCGGAAGGCCTGGCCACCGCCATCGTCAGCGGCACCCTGCCCGACGGCGACCCCCTGCCGCCCTTCCTGGCGGGCAAGCGCGTCCTGTCCCTGGACCTGGGCCTGGTGCTGGCGGGCGCCAAGGAGCGCGGCGAGCTGGAGTCGCGCGTCACCAAGATGCTGGCCGAGATCCAGGCGGCGGGCGACGTCATCCTGGTCATCGACGAGATCCACGCCCTGGTCGGCGCCGGCTCCATCGGCGGCCGCGGCGGCGGCGGCGGCGGCGGCGGCATGGACATTGCCAACCTGCTCAAACCGCCGCTCGCGCGCGGCCTGCTCCAGTGCATCGGCGCGACCACGCTGGACGAGCACCGCAAGCACATCGAGCGCGACCCGGCGCTGGAGCGCCGCTTCCAGCCCGTCATCGTGGGCGAGCCGTCCGAGGACGAGGCCCTGGCCATCCTGGAGGGGCTGGCGGCGCGGTACGAGCGCCACCACCGGTGCGTGTACGCCCCCGGGGCCCTGGCCGCGTGCGTCTCCCTGTCCGCCCGGTACGTGGCCGACCGCCAGCTGCCCGACAAGGCCATCGACCTGATGGACGAGGCCGGGTCGCGCGCGCGCATCGACGCCTACCTCGCCCGCCGCGCGGCGGGCGCGCGCGGCCTCGACGCCAACGGCGCCGCGCCCTGGGAGGAGCTGGAGCAGTCGATGGCGGCGACGGCGGACGCGGCGCGGGCGGGGCTGTACGAGGAGGCCGGCGTGCTGGCGGACCGGGAGCGCGCCGTCCGGGCCCGGCTGGTGGGCGAGGCCGACGCCGCGCCCGGCGTGCCGGCCGTGACGCGGCGCGACATCGAAGCGATTGTGGCCCAGTGGACGCGCGTCCCCGTCGAAGCGATGCAGCCCGACGACCGCGAGCGGTTGCTGGGCCTCGGCTCCGTCCTGTCGGACCGGGTCATCGGCCAGGGCGCCGCCGTCGCGGCCGTCGCCCGCGCCATGCAGCGGTCCCGGGCGGGCCTGAAGGACGCCGACCGCCCGATCGCGGGCATGCTGTTTGCGGGGCCCACGGGCGTCGGCAAGACGGAGCTGACGCGCGCGCTGTGCGAGCACGTGTTTGGCGCGCGGGACGCCATGGTCCGCCTGGACATGTCGGAGTACATGGAGCGCCACACCGTCGCCAAGCTGATCGGCGCGCCGCCCGGCTACGTCGGGTACGGCGAGGGCGGCAAGCTGACGGAGGCGGTGCGGCGGCGCCCCTACTCCGTCGTCCTGTTTGACGAGATCGAGAAAGCGCACCCGGACGTCTTCAACATCCTGCTCCAAGTCCTGGAGGACGGCCGGCTGACCGACTCCGGCGGCCGCGTCGTCTCCTTCAAGAACACGCTCATCGTCATGACGTCCAACGTCGGCTCGGCCGTCGTGGCGCGCGGCGGCGGCCGGGGCATCGGGTTTGACCTGGCCGACGACGGCGACGACCCCGACGCGGCGACCTACGGCCGCGTGCGGTCCCTCGTCCTGGAGGAGCTCAAAGCCTTTTTCCGGCCGGAGCTGCTCAACCGCCTGGACGAGGTCGTCGTCTTCCGCCAGCTGGCCCCCGAAGACGCCCGCCGCATCGCGGACTTGGAGCTGGCGTCGACGGCGGCCCGCATGGCCGCCAAGGGCCTGCACCTCGAGGTCACGGCCGCGCTCATGGACCGCATCGTGTCCGAAGGCTACGACAAGGAGTACGGCGCCCGCCCGCTGCGGCGCGCCATTGTGCGCCTGGTGGACGACGCGTTGAGCGACGCCATGCTGAAAGGCGAGCTGGTCGAGGGCGACATTGCCCGGTTGGGCGTCGACGCCCAGACCGGCGCGACGACGGTGGAAGCGGTGAAACCGTCCCGCCGGCGCGGCGGCGGCGGCGGCGTTGGCGCGTCCGACGGCGGTCCGGCCCTGACCGGCGAAGTCCGGTCCGAGATCGTCTACTCGTCGCTGTCGTCCCGCCGCAAGGCCAAGGAGGAAGAGGCCAAGAAAAAGGCGGAAGACGTCAAGGCGAATGCTTAGGAAACACACAACAATGGTACGAGAGAGAGGGAGGAGGGAGAGCGGGTGGTGGTGCGCGGTGGTGGGATGGGATGGGATGGGGTGGCGTCTTTTTTCCACCTTTTCGTGCGCGTGTGCACGAGTGTATATGTGTGTTTGTGTGTGTGAGTGTGTATGTTCGGGGGGCGTATGTGTGTACAACAATTGTACGTCGGGCGTTGAGAGAGTGTACGTGTCGGGGTCCCTTTTTCTTTTCGTTTCTTCTTTGCGGCGGGGGCGGGGGCGGTGGGTCGCGGGATGGAAGAAACAGACGGCATGGATTTCCTTTTTTCGTTTTGGGTTTCTGTTGGCAAGTTTTCTCTCCTTTTTCTAAACAAACGCACACGCACTCCCTGCCTACGCTCCTCTCCGCGCCGCACACCGCTGAGGCGTGGCGGCCACGGTCCAAAAATAAAATCAATCACCTAACCCACCCTCCAGCTCCGCCAACCCCGCGGCCGCCAGCGCGCGCGCCGCGCCAGCCTCCGCCACCGCCTTACGCCGCTCGTAAAACGCGCCGCAGTCCAGAGACACGCACGCGATGCCGTCGCCGTGTTCGGTACCGCCTCCACCACCGCCACACGCTTCACACAACGCCCGCAAGGCCGCCACCCGCCGGTCCAGCGCCGCGACCCGGCCGAGCATCGCAGCCGCGGCGGCTTGTGGTGCGGCCGCACACCCGTCGCACAGCGCCCCGTCCGGGCGGGTCAGGCCGTCGCACGACGCACAATGCCGGGACAGGCAAAAGGACGTGATGGTCGCGTGGCGCGCCTGGTGACCGGCGGGCGGCGGGTGCTGCTGGCCCGCCGCCGCCCCCACGCGCTTGTGTGGCGCAGGCGGGCCGCCGGCCGTGCGCGCGGCCGCCGTCGGCCGGGGCATGGACCCCACCCAGGCCCGGACGTCCGCGCCGACCAAGGCCAAGACACGGTCCAAGGCGGGCAGGACGCACTTGGCCAGGTAGTACGCGCCATTGGGGCGCAGGCGCGGCGGCGGGGGCGGAAGGGGCGGACCGCCGGGGCCACCCCCACCGTCACCGGCCGCCCTGCCACCACCCCACCCCTCCACCAGCGCGGCCGGCGACACCACCAGGTCGGCCAGCCGTGCCCCAGGCGCGCCACACACGACCACATACGGGACACGTTCACCCAAGCGCGGCGCGGCCCGCGGGTCGGCGGCCAGAGCGCGCGCAGCCACCAGCGCCGCGGGCGGCGGCAGCGCGCCACGATACGTCCCCAGCCGCACTTCCTTCGCAAACACCAGGTCTGACACGCACACCCGCCCCGCCAAGAGGCGGGCGGCCGTGGAGGTGACGTACGCCTTGACGGCCGACAGGTCTCGGCGGCCCAACAACAGGCGCAGGACGCCTTCCAGCGTTTTCGCGACTGCGGGGCACGTGTCGCGCCGCACCGTCTCGATGCCCTTGGCATCAAAGACGGGCGGGGGTGACGGCGGCGGCGGGTTGGGCATCCCGCGCGGGATGACATCCGCCGGCCGGCTCATGTGCGCCAGCCCGGCATAGCGTTTTTTAGCGAGCAGGGCGCACCCGGTGTAAACTTTTTCCAGTTTCAGCGCAACCGGCGGCGGGTGGGCGGCCGTCACTGCCGCCGCGACAGCTGCCGCCGCATCCCACGCCGCCGCGGGCGACCGTCCGGGAAACAGGACAAAGAGCGAATCCGTGTCGCCGTACACGACGCGGGCGGGCGCCCACGGCGCGTCCGGGCGCTCCACCGCCGCCATGGCGGCCTCCAGGGTTGCCCGCCCGCTCTGCACAATCGCGTCGGCCAGCTCCGCGCACGGCATGCGCCCTGAAAAACCGGCGGCCGTGTAGCCGTACGTCACGTTGGCCAGCAGCTTCAAGCCGAATTGGCGGGCGTTGAGGGCGCGGCGCAGCGCCGACGCGGCCGGCGGCGCGCGCGCCATGCCGCCCTTCACCATCACGCGCGCGTCCAGCACGTCGGCCAGCATGCGCGGCAGGACGCCCACGCGGGCGGCCGGCGGCACGAACGCGACGCCGTTGGGCGGGATGATGAGGGCCGCCGGGTCGGCGGGGCCTGTCAGGGCGGAGGGAGGCACGGCCAGGCGGCCGACGCCGAGGCGGGCGCCTTCCGCGCCGCCGCCGCCGCCGACCGGCGCCGCCGGCGTCGGCCGGGGCTGGGACGACCCGCCGGGCGACGGCGGGCCGTGCCGAGTGACCGCCCCTCCGGCTTCCACCTCCCGCGCCACCGCTTCGCCCTCCGCGCCCGCGCCCACGTGCTCCGCCCGGCCCACGAGCGTGGAGAAGCACAGGTTGCGGGCGATGACCATGGACGGGTACAGCGACTGGAAGTCCAGGACGGCGACCGGGTCGGCGTACACCCGGGATTCGGGCTCCATGACGAGGGGCAGGGCCTCCATGGCGGGCTGGCCCGCCACCGACGCCCGCGTCGGCGACGGCAGGACGTAGTTGTGGACGTGGGCCAGGCGGGCCAGCACGGCCTCCACGCGGTACTGCGACCCGCGGGTGAGGACGGACGCCGCGTCGATGCCGTACGTCCGCGCCATTTCGGCCGCCCGCCCCACCACGTCCAGGGCGTCCAGCAGGGCCAGCGTCAGGCGGGCGCGGCGGGCGAGGGCCGACACCGTGCGCCACCTGGTGGTGTGAGGGGGCGACTGCGCGGTGCCGTCCCACCACCGCGCGAGCGTCTCGTGGCCGACTTGCGGGCTGCGCACCCGCAGGACGGCGGCCGCGCAGGATGGCAGTGTGTACGACGTCAGCTTGAGCTCGGTGCGCATGACCCGCCACCCGTTGAGGACGAGGCGGCCGGGCACGGCCAGGCCCGCAGAGACGGAGGCAGCGGCGTACGGGTCGGGTGGGCGGAGGTGGGGCGGGGGGATGGGCGGCGGCGGCGCGCCGCTTTCCGCGGCTGTGGCCGCGGCGAGGGCCGCAGCAGCCGCGCTCGTCGCCGCGCCAGGCGTCCGCGAGATGGCCAGCAGGAAAGCCGACGCCGGGTGGCCGGGCGGGAAAACGGCCGCGGCCCGGGACGCGAGCATGCCCAGGGACGGGCCCTGGACGTCCCACCCGACCAGGACGTCCGGGTCGGACGCGGTGATGGACGCGGCGACGCCCTCGAGCAGGGCCGCTTCCGACGGGAAGTGGAGGGCTTGGACGCCGCCCGCGGCCAGGCCGTCGGCGTCGGGGCGCGGGCGCACAGCGTCGTGGCCGGCAGCAGCAGCGCCACACCCGGGGACGACCATCAGCGCGCGCGCAGGGTACCGCCACGCCTTGGGCGCGGGCGCGCCGTCGTCCGCGCCGGCCAACACGACGCACCGGACGGGGTCGAGCGCCGGGTCGGGCAGCAGCAGGCGGCGGCCGCACGCGGCCGGGCGGGACGCGGCGTGCACCTCCACCGCCAGCAGGGCGACGTGTTGGGGCCCGCCGACCAGGCCGCCCCGGTCAAAGCGGGCGGGCGAGGGCGCGGTGGTGGGCGTGGCCGCGGCTGTTTGAGGACCCGCGCTCGGCGGCGTGTCGGTGGCTGCTGCTGCGGTGGCTGCCGCGCGCGCGGCCGCGCGCGCGAGCTGGGACGGCCCGCCATCGCCCGCCCGCCGCGGGTCGGCCGCCTGACCACCAGTCCCCACCGCCGGTGTCGAGTAGAAGAAGGACCGCTCATCGTACTTGGGCGAGGCCGGGCGCGTGGTGAGGGCGGCTGGTTCGCGGCGGCCGCCGCCGCCGCCGTCGTCGTCGCTGCCGCCGCCGCTGTCGTCCTCACTGTCCGCCGCCGCCGCCGCCGCCGTGGCCGGCCGGCCCACCTGGGACAGGCGGGACGGCCGCTGTGGGGCGGCGTCAGCCGCCTGAATTTGCTGGGACGGGCGGGTCGGGCACCGTGGACTGGTGGCGGCGGCGGCGGCGGCAGGAGGTGCGGGCGGCCGTGGTGGTGGCTTGGGCCCGGGCGCACACGGCCACAACCACCCGCCCGGCGCCACGCCTTCCACGCCCGTCCTCGCGACGGGCGCGCCATCCACGCGGGGCGTGCCCACCCGGGGCGTGCCCATCAGCTCTTCTATCACCTCACCACCGCCGCCGCCCGCCACGACCAGGGCGCCCGTGTTGGCGTCGGCCGCGAGGTGGGCAGCCGCGGGGCTCCCACCCCCACCACCCCCACCGCCGCGGCCCCTGCGCCCCTTTTTCCCACGCCGGGCCGCAGCCGCCGCCGCCCGCTCCGCCTCCAGCCAGGCGTCCGTCTCCGCGCGGGTGGGAGGCGTCGCAGCGGGCGTGAGAGCGACGGGTTTAGAGCGCCGGGCGCGGCCTGCGCGCCGTGCCGCGCGAGCGCGCTCGGCCGCGGCTGCACTGAACCAAGGCAGGGCGGCCGGGTCGTCCACGACGACGGGGACGGCCACTCCCGCGGCCGCAGTCGCGGCCGCGGCCCGGCTGGGCGCGTCGGCCGGGTTGGAGTAAAAGGGAACCGTGTGCACGACGGGCGGGATGGAGGCGTCGGCCGCGAGGTCGGCGGGCGACGGCGGCGGCTCTGCCGGGCGGAAGGCGAGGAGGGTGGGGCGGGCCCGGCGGCGGCGGCGGCGGCGTGGCGGTGGTGGGGGTGGCTGGGGCGCGGTCGGCTCGACCTCCATGGGCGCACCGTCACCGCCGCCGTCGCCGTCGTCGTCGTCCTCGTCCGGCCCCAGCAGCGCAGCGCGCGCGAGGGCCGACGGGTGCGGCGGCGGGTGCGCCACGCCGTCCGTGCGGCGGGGCGGGCGGAAGGGCGCGGCCGCCCCACCGTCCGCGACAGGGACGGGTAAGGGTGGCAGCCGGGAGGGCGCCGCGTCGGCAGGAACGCGTGTGTCGGCGCCGGCGCCGCCGCCGTCGTCGTCCGCCGCGCCGTCGAGCTGCGGGATGGTCGGACCGCGGCCGGCGTTGGTGTGTTGCTCCACCGCCGCCGCTTCAGCCGCGGCTTCACGCGCCACCGCTTCGGCAGCTAGCGCCGCGTCCACCGCTTCAAACATGGCGAGCTCCGCCGCCGCGTCGTCGTCGTCGCCGTCGACGGGCGGCGGCCAGTGCGTGGGCCGTGGTAGGGGCGGGGCGGGCGGTGGGGAAGGAAAGGGCGCGCGGCCTTCGTCCGACGCGAAAATGCCGGTGCCGCGGGCTAGGGCGCTCAGCGGGACGGGCTGAGGTGGCACAGCGGCGGGTGGGGGTGGCGTGGGTGCCGCCGCGCGCAGGGCGGCATCCAGGCGGCGGGCCGGGCCGGACGAGTGGTGCGGCGGGCGAGGCGCGGCGGGCTCTCCACCCTCTCCATCCACGTCCGCCGCCGCGCCCGGCGTGCATGCCAGGATGCCCGCGACTTCGACGGCAACGCGGTCGGCGGCGGCACGGCCAGCAACCGCGGCAGCTGTGAGCACGGCGTCGCCCGCCGGGCCGCCACCCCCGCCGCCCTGGGTCGCCGGCAAGGCGGGCGGCCCCGGTCCCCCGCCTTCACCCTCCTCCAGCTGGGAGGGTTGGGACGCGCCGGTGGCCGCGGCCGCTTCCGCCAAGGCGGCCAGCAGGTCGTCGTCGCTGTCGTCGTCGTCGTCGTCTTCACCCCCTCCGTCTTTGATGCGGGCCCAGTCCAGTCCCGCGGCAGCGGGCGCGGCGGCCGCGTCTTCGGCTGCTGCGATGGCGGCCGCAGTTTCGGCGGCGGCGCCGCCACCCTCGCCCGTCTCTGCAACGGCGGCGACGCCCGCAGCAGCAGCCGCTGCCGCCGCCGCGTCCGCGACGAGCGCTTCCAGAGGACGGGGCGACGTCGCGACCACGTTGGCCGCGGGCGTGGACGCCAGCGCGGGCGGCGTGGGCGACGACAGCGTGAGGAGCAGCTGGGTCGGGGGCGGCGACGGCTGCCGGGGGCGGGCCGCCGCGGCGGCAGCGGCTTCGGCGACAATGGCGGCGATGCGTGCCCGCGTCGCGTCCGCCGACTCGGAGGTCAAGGGCACGGGGTGGCGCGGCGGCGATGCGGGGCGGGGTGGGAGGGTGCCGCCGCCGCGCGCGGCCTCCTCCGCCCACATCGGAGCCAGGGATTCCACCAGCGGCGCGGGCGGGGGCGCCATGCGGGCTGGGGACGCTCCGGTGGCTGCGACCGCCGCGCGTGCGGCTGCTTCCCTGTCCGCGGCGGCCGCGGCGGCGGCGGCAGTGGCGGCGTCGATCGGGACGCGCCTCAAGCCCGCGCGGTTGAGGATGGAGGTGCAGCACACGTCGGCCTCCAACGCGCAGCAGGTGACGGCGGCCAGGCGCGGGCGGTGTGCACCACCGCCTCCCTGCCCCAGCCAGGCCGGCGGCGTGTTCCCTTCCGTCCACACCCAGGCCAGGGCGGCCGGGTCGTCGCCCGTCGGCGTGCTGGCGGTCGCGAGTGGCAGCGCAGGTTGAGACGCCGGGGGCCGGCGCGGCCGCCACCACGCGCCGCTGCCCCCGCCGCCGCCGCGGTCGTCCTCCCGCGGCAGGCCGCCGCTCCGAAACACGCCGCGCCCAAGGCTCATCACGCCCATGCCCGCCACGTTGGCGTCCGCCTGGAATTGGAGCAGGTACGGGAGGTGGGCCTCGTACGCTTGCAGCGGGCGAATGGTGCCGGGGATGGACCGGGCGCCGCCGGGCGGTGGTGGTGGGGCGCTGCCCGGCCCGCCCGTGGGTGACCACAGAGCACCGGCCGCCGCCGCCGCCGCGGCCCGGCTCAAGTCGCCCGGGTGGGCCAAGGACACCCGCGCCCACGCCCGCTCCGTCGGGTGGAAGCCATAGAAATCGGTCGCCCGGACGATGGCCACGTCCACGACGCGGCGCCCGGCTTTGCGGCGGCGGCGGCCGGGGTGCCAGGCTTCTTCCGCGGCGACGGCAGGCGAGGCCAGGGGTTGGGACGACTCGAGTGGCGGCGCCCAGGCTGGGCGCGGGCGTTGGGGTGGCGGTTGTTGAAAAGCTTGCGCCCGCGCGTTTTCCAGGGCGTCTTCCAGCGACCGGGCTAGGCGCAGGCGCGCAGCTCGCTCCACTGCCGGGTCCGGGTCGGGCGGGGCGTCCCAGGGCAAGTAAAAGTACGGGAAGACCTAGTGTTGTTGGAGGGTGGATGGGGAGGGGGAGGGGCGGTGAACGACACGCGCGCTGGGCGAGAGGGAGCCAAAAGAGAACGCGCAAGCCAGCAACAACCCCCGCCGCACGAGCAAGGACAAACCCACTCCGTGCACGTGCACACATGCCCGTTGCCCTCCTGGCGTCGCGCCAAACACCCGGATGACGGGCGCACAGGCCAGAGGCGAGCCGTCGAGCAGGGAGCACGGCGCATCCCAGCCCGGCGTCGGGGGCGCCGTCGTGTAGTCGAGCGCGGTGATGCGCAGGGACAGGGGCGGCGCCGTTGCAGTGGGGCCTGGGGATAGGGCGGCCATTGGGAGGAGGCCTGCTCTCTGGGAGCGGGGTGCAAGGGTCGCGGGTGTGCTACGGGGCGGGCATTTTGCAAGCAATGCCCGCCGTTGGGCACGAGAAAAAAGAGAGAGGTCTGGCTCTGTTGCGGCGCGCGCTCCACACCGTCACTCCACCAAAAAACCTTCCGTCGCCCAGAGCAAACCCTTCGCAGCACCCACCGAATCACACCATGTTTACGCTCCCGGACCTGCCGTACGATGTCGCTGCGCTGGAGCCGTACGTGGACGCGGAGACGATGGCGGTGCGTTTTGGTTTTGGGCCCTCCTCTCTTTCTGGCGTGGAGGGGTTTGAAAACGCGCGAGATGAGGCGGTGGGCGGCCCACCCTCCTTGTCTTTTATGATCCAAACTGGAGCTGAGAATATGCAGACTCTTTGGGCATGGAAGTGACGAGTGAGCGGTGGCGTAACCCGCCGTCGCACCGCCGTGAAAAAATCAATGGCCAGGCGCGCGCGGCAGCGATGCATGGACCCACGCCGCCGGAGGCACGGAGCGCCGCACAGAGGCTTTCACGCGCGTTCCGAGAGTCCAGCACGCGTGCGTATGCTCGCGTGAAGAAAAGAGGACGAAAGAAAGGGGGTCCTGGCCGTGGCGGCCGCCGAAGTAGGGAGCGACCGCCATCGGCGTCACGCCACAAACCTCCCCACCCTCCAACCCCCCCTCCCACGCCCGCACAAAAAAAAAACTAACGCCCGGTCCTCTCTCACACACAACACCAGATCCACCACGGCAAGCACCACGCCGCGTACGTCAACAACCTGAACGCCGCCCTCGAAAAGTTCCCGGAACTCGCCTCCCTGGGCATCGTCGACCTGAACAAAGCGGTGGGCACGCCCACCGTCCCGGCCGAGGTCGCGCGCGCCGTCCAAAACCAGGGCGGCGGCGTCCTCAACCACTCGCTGTTCTGGAAGTGGATGACGGGCCCGACGGATTCCAACGGGCCGTCCGCCGCGCTGAAGGCCGCCATCGACGACGGCTTTGGGTCGATGGACGAGTTCAAGGCGGCCTTCAACGCCGCGGCCGCGGGCGTCTTTGGCTCCGGCTGGGCGTGGCTGGTGCTGAAGCCCGACGGCAAGCTGGCGGTGACGTCGTCCGCCAACCAGGCCAACCCGCTCATGGCGGCGGTGGTTGGTGCCGAGGCCGCGGGCATTCCCATTCTGGGGCTGGACGTGTGGTGCGTGAAGGGGCGGAGGACAAAAAAAGGGGGGGGGGGCACATCATTTCTCGAGGGAGGACCCGCGCACACGCCTCATCCCATCCCATTCACACGCGCACAGGGAGCACGCCTACTACTTGAAGTACCAGAACAAACGGCCGGAATACATTTCTGCCTTCTGGAACGTCGTCAACTGGGAGCGCGCGAGCGAGGCGTTTGAAGCCGCGCAGAAGGGTGAGGTGCTGTTGTGAGGCCGGGGAGCGTGTATGGGGACTGGCAGGCGGGGTTGGTTGGGGGGGAGGCCGCCCGCGCACGGGTGTGCGCCCTCCCTTCCCCGCTCCTCTTCAGTGTGCTGGTGCGCAGTGTGTTGAAAGCGCGTTCGATTGATGTGTGTGTGTGTGTGTTTCCTCCTGTGTGCGGGCCGGGTGGGAGGGGTGCGGCGGGAGAGGTTGGAACGGATGGAGGGATGGAAAAAAAAGTTTGCAACCCCTCCGCCGTTGCGCGCGCTCTACCAAAACCCGCGCACGCTGTAACCCCCATCCACCGCAATCGCCGTCCCGCTCACATGGACAGCCGACGGCCCGGCCAGCCACGCGACGACGCCCGCGACGTCGGCCGGGTCCGCGATGCGCCGAGAGGGCGTCACAGCCAGCACGGACGCCCGGCCGGCCGGGTCCGCCAACACCCTGCTCGCCAGGGGCGTGTCTGTGTAGCTTGGTTTGACGGCGTTCACCCGGATCCCGTCCCCGGCCCACTCCACGGCCAGGTTCCGGGCCAGCTGGTCCAGCGCGGCCTTGGTCGCGGCGTAGATCGAGCCCGACTTCATGGACGTGGGCCCGCCCGCGACGGAGCTCATGAGGACGACGGACGCGCGCGGTGCCGGGAGGGAGGCGCCGTCGTCGTTTTCTGCGGCGTCCCACCCGCGCGTGCCCGCGAGTTTCAGGGCGGGGTGCGCGTCGCGCGCCAGGCAAAAAGCCGACTCAAAGTTTGTGTCGAGGATAAACTCCAGGTCCGCGTCGGTGTATGACGTCGTGGGCGCCGCCCGGTTGGTGCCGACGTTGAGGACCAGGACGTCCAGGCCCGGGTCGCCCGCCCCCCTGCCAACCTGGGTCCTGCGCCAGGTCGCCGCCGCGGCAAGGAGGTTGGCCCGGCCCGCTGGAGACGAACAGTCGGCCGCGCAGCCACCGACGGCCAGGCCCGCCGCCTTCCAGTCGGCCAACGCCGCGTCCACGTCCGCCTGGGTGCGGGCGCAGGTGAAGACGGAGGCGCCCAGCCTGGCCAGCTCCTCCACGCAGGCTTTGCCGATGCCCTTGGTGCCGCCGGTGACGATGGCGGTTTTGTGGAGGAGGCCGAAACGGGCGAGCGCGTGGTCGGCAGCCGCGGAGGCGGTGGAGGGTGGGGTGGTGGACGCCATGGTGACACGCTTGGGTCCGTGCCCTCTGCTCCGCTCTCTGGGGCCTGGTGTGTGAAGGTCCTGGCTACTCTGCAGGATGGAGTGTGGGTCGAGGACAGGTGGGCGCCCTGCCGTTGCGCACGTTTTTCTCTCGTCTTTGCTAGTAGGAGTCTGAGGCGTGCGCATCGCCCTTCACACACTCCTTTTTTTCGCCCGTCCGCCACTCTCCACACCTGCTCTCCTCCCTTCTTTCCTTCACCTCAGGTGGAGGTCAGCCCGCCACCACGAGGAAGGTGACGCCCATATCGCCGCCGTCCACGGCGGCGGCTGAGAACGGCGGCGTCTTCTCGACAATGGAGAGCTTGTCCGGTGCGCTCAGCTCCATGCTGCGCCGCGAGTCGTCCGCGGATGAGGTCTCCCGCCTGAAGGAACGGTGAGCTTGGCCAGGGTGTGGACTTGTCAGGGAGCGTGTGGGAGGAGGGATGTGGATGTTTTCCTGTCCGGGGGGGTGCCCTCTTCGGCGCGCCAGTCTGTCGCGAGCGCGGTTCGCACATGCGGAGCTCCGCGCCGCTTTTTTTTCGCGGCCTGCGCCGTCCCGACGCGTCGCCTCCCTCCCACCGCCGACGTGTCGGTGGGCTGGCCAGGATCCCGGCGTGCCCGGCACGTGGGAGCGGCGCGAGGGAGGCGCCAGAGTGTCCAGCGCAGTGCGGCGCAACGCACGCGGAGGATAGCTGGACACCGCCGGCGCGCATGAAGGCCCGCCCTCCCCTCTCTCAACCTCTCTCAACCTCTCTCAGCCTCTCTCTCTCTCTCTCTCTCTCTCTCTCTCTCTCTCTCTCTCTCTCTCACCTGCTTTTTTTTTCGCCGCCCCGCCCCACCCCCAAAAAACAGCATGGAAGAATTCCAGACCAAAGTGGCGGCCATCACGGGCGTCAATGTGGCCCTGCGCGACGAAGCCGACGCCCTGGCCAACGCGGCCGTCGGCCTCCGCAACGCGCTCAAAGCCGCGCGCGAGGACGCGGCCGAAGCCCGGGCCGCTGCTGCTGCCGCCTTGGCTGCCCGCGACGCGGCCGCGTCCGCCATGGACGGGTCTGCTGTTGGCTTGGCCGACGCGGTGCGCGTCGCCGCCGAAGCCGCAGGCGAGCGGGACGCGGCGCTGGCCACGGCCGCGCGCGAGGTCGCGGCACGCGAAGCGGCCGAAGCACGCGCTGCGGCCGCGGAGCGGGCAGCCGCCCAAGCGGCGGCCAAGCCCCTCACACCCGCCGTAACGCCACACGCCCTTGAAAAACGGCGGTCCTCGCACGACGCGTCGGCCGCGCGGAAAGAGGTCGAGGACGCGCGCGCTGCCGCCGCGGCCGCGGCTGCTGCCGCCGAAGCTGCCGAGCGTAAAATTGACGCCCTGAACGCCGCTCTCATCGCCGCGCGGGCCGACGCTAAAACAGCGGCGGCCCGCGAGCGGGAAGCCGTGGAAAAAGACTTGACTGCCGCCGAAGGGCGGGCGGCAGTGGCAGAGAGCAAAGCGGCCAAAGCGGCCGCGGCCGAGGCCGCGGCCCGCAAGACTGCCGACGACGCGGTCGCCAAGCTGGAAGCGGCGGCGGCGTCTGGGTCGTCCGGTCCAGCCGCCGTCGAAGCCCTGCGGTCCCAGCTGGCGGCTGTCCGTGCCGAAGCCGACCAGGCGCGGGTGGAGCGAGACGCCGCGCGCGCCGAGGCCGCCGCGGCCGGCGCTGCCGCCGCCGCGGCCGCGACGGCGGGTCCGACGGCTGGAGAAGCGGCCGCGGCTGCTGCAGCGGCGATGGAGGGCGCCCTGGCCGACGCCCGCCGCGCCGCCGACGCGGCACGGGAGGAAGCGGCGGCAGCGCTGGCGGACGCAAAGTCGCTCGCCCACCGCTTGGCCGGCGCTGAAAAAGCGGAAGCCGAGACCCGGGCCCGGGCTGCTACCCTGGCCCACGACCGCGCCGTGGCTGCCGACAGAGCAGCTCGTGCAGAGGCGGCTTTGGCCGCCGCGTCTGCGGGCGGCGACGGCCTGGCGGCCCAGCTGGCCGAGGCGCGAGCGGACGCGGCGCGCGCGCGCGCGGAACGAGACGACGCGGTGTCCTCTGCCAAAGACGCGGCCGCCGCCGCCGTCGCAGCCGCCCGTGCGGAAGACGCGTCATCCGCGAAAGTGCGGTTCGACGCGGAGGCGGACGCCATAGCGACGGCTTTGGCGGCGGCCACGGCCGGCCTGGCGGCCGCCGTCGCGGACAAGGCCGCGGCCGAAGCGGAGGCGAGTTCCCTGGCCGCCCGCCTGGCTGCGGCGGAGAGGGCCGAACAAGCCGCTCGCGAACGCGCCGCTGCCGCGCTGTCCGCGGCCGCCACGCCCAACCTGCTCAGCCCGCGCGAGTCGGCTGAAAATGCCGAGGCCGTCTCCCGGTTGGAGGCCGAACTGCGCCTGGCCCGGGCGGACTGCACTGCGGCCGCCGCGCGCGCGGCCGACGCCGAACGCCGGGCGGCCGAAGCGGGCGACGCGGCGGCTGCGGCCAGCCGCGCCCAGGTCGCCGCCCTGGAAGGCAAAGTCGCGTCCCTTGTGGCCTCGCTGGCGACGAAGGACAAGGCCGGCGCGGACGCGGCGCAGGCCGTGCGGGCTGCCCAGGAAGAAGCGGCCGCGGCCGCCAAGCGCGCCGCGGCGGCCGACGCCGACGCGGCTGCCGCCCGCTCCACCGCTGCCGCCGCCCGCAATGCCCTGGCCGAAGCGGAGACGCAAGCCACGGAAGCACGGGCCGCCGTCGACGCGGCGCGGGCGGATGCGGCGGCCGCCGGGCAGCGGGCGGACGGTGCCGCGCAACGGGCGGCCGAGCTGGAGGCCGGCCTGGTCGCCGCCGAAGAAGCGGCTGCCACGGCCCGCGACCGGCTGGCCGCCCTGGAAACCGAGCGCGCGGACTTGGCGACTCGGCTGGAAGCGGCGACCACGGCCGCGGACGCGGCGGCGCGTGAAGCCGCGGCCGAGCTGGCTGCCGCGCGCAGGGCGGCGGCCGTTGCGGCCGACCGCGCGGCGTCCCTGGACGGGGAACTCGTCAGCGCCAAGGCCGCGGCCGCCGCGGCCAAGGCAGCAGCAGCGGCTGCCGAATCCCGGCTGGCCCCCGCCGAAGCCGCAGCCAGGCAAGCCGCCAAGGAACGGGACGCGGCCAAGGACGAGACCGCCACCGCGCTGAAACGTGCGGCTGCCGCGGAAGCCGCCGTCAGCGACGCGACGGCTCGTGGCCAGGAAGCGGGCGCTGGCCTGGCGGAAGCGGCGGCCCGGCGTGATGCCCTGGAGGCCGAGCTGGCGGGCGAGCGCGCGGCGGCCGCGGCGGCGCGGAAAGAAGCCGCGGCCGCAAAGGCCGGCGCGGCCGAAGCGGTGGCGGCGGCCGAAGCCCGCGCGGCTGCTGCCCTGGCGGACCGCGTCGCCGCTGAGGAAGCGGCGCGGTCTGCCCGCGACGCCGCCGACAAGCGTGTGGCCGCGGCCAACGCCCGGGCGGCCGACGCGGAAGAGGTGGCGGCCCTGGCCGAGGCCGCGGCCGAGGACGCGCGCGCCGAGGCGGCCGACGCCCTGGCCCGGGAAGCCTCCGCCAAAGCTGCCGCCGCCCGGGACACGGCCGCCCGCACGGCCGCGGAAGCCGCCCTGGCCGAAGCCGAAGCGGCGGCCGCCCGCGCGGTCGCGGCCGTGGAGGGCGGGACGAGCGCGGCGCAAGGGTTGGTGGGCGAGGCCGCGCGGCGCCAGGCGGCGGCCGAGGCGGCCGCCTTCGCCCGCGTCGCCGGCCTGGAGGCCGACTTGGACGCGGCCCGCCGCGACGCAGCGGCCGCCACCACGGCCGCCGCGAAAGAACGGGCTCGCGCCGATGCCGCCGAGGCGGAACTGCGCGAGGCGGGACGGGCGGCGGCCGAGCGCGCGCGCGCCGACGCGGCGGCCGCGGGCGCCGACGCGGCCGCGGCTTTGCGTGCGGACGCGGCTGCCGCCCGCGCGGCTGCGTCGGCTGCCAAAGCCGACGCGGCGGCCGCGGAAGCTCGTGCGGCCGCCGCGATGGCGGCCCGTGACGATGCGATGGCCGACCTGCAGCGCGCGCTCGCCCGCGAAAGCGACTTGGCCAGGGCGCGGGACGAGGCCCTGGCCGCCGCAGCGGCCGCGGGGTCGGAAGCGGCCGCCCGCAAGGCCGCTGCCGTCGCCGTCGCCACGCTGGCCTCCCCACGCGGCGAGGGCGGCGCAGGCGGCGCGTGGCGGCCGCCGCCCGGCCCGGCCGTCACCCGCCTCCTCGCCGCCGCCGCCGCCGCGGCCGGCAACCTGGCCGGCCCGCAGCGCGGCGCGCGCTGGGACGCCCTCCGCGCCGAAGCCGCGCGGACGGGGTGGCTGGTCGACCCGGCCGCCGTCGTGACAGGCGCCAAACTGGGCGAGGGCGCGTTTGGCGCGACGCACCGGTCGACCTACCGCGGCGCGGACGTCGCGTCCAAGGCCGTGCGCGTGGCCAGCCCGTCCGAGGCGTCCTGCTTCTTGCGCGAGGTGGAGGCGCTGTCGTCTGTGCGCCACCCCAACGTGCTGCCCTTCCTGGGCGCGGCGCTGCAGCCGCCCGACGCTTGCCTGATCCTGTCTGAATTCATGCCGGGCGGCTCCCTCAAAACCTGGTTGCACGGCTCCAGCGGCGCCGGGTCTGGCATCGTCGGCTCGCCCGCCCCGCGCCGGTCGCTCCCCGCCCGCCTGCGCATGGCGCTCGGCGTCGCCCGCGGCATGGCCGCCCTGTCGGGCGCCGACCCTCCCCTGCTCCACCGCGACCTCAAGCCGTCCAACGTCCTCATCGACGGCGGCGGCCAACCCCGCATCGCCGACTTTGGCCTGGCGCGCTGGCTGCGCCCGGGCGATGAGGCGACCCTCACAGGCGAGACGGGGACGTATCAGTACATGAGCCCGGAGGCGTTCCGGCACGAGGTCTACGGCCCGCCGTCGGATGTGTGGAGCTACGGCGTGCTGCTGGCCGAAATCATGGCCCAGGCCCTGCCGTACGCGGACGCGCTGCTGACGCCCGTCCAGGTCGCCCAAGCCGTCGCGGCGGACCAGCTGCGGCCGGGCCTGCCGGCGGGGACGGACGCGCCGCCCGCGGTGGCCGCGCTCATCAAAGCCTGCACGGACCCGGAGCCGGCCTTGCGCCCGTCCTTTGGCGACATCGTGTCTTCCTTGGCTCGTGTGGCGGCGGACGTGGCGGCCGCGTCCGTGGGCTCGCCTGTTGCGGGCGGTGGGTGGGGCGGTGGGGGGAGCGGGAGTGCGGGTGGCGGGAGTGGCGCGGCGCCGCAGCACAACTCGGTGCTGTCGCGTTTTTGGGGTGGTGGCGGGAAGAAAGGGTCGGGCGACAAGGAGGCGGCGTGAGGAGAAGGGGCTGTACTACTACCTAACTTGCAAAACTAAGCGCGGACACTACTTAAAACAAGAGGGGGAGTGGCGGGGGGTGGAGCCATGGGATTGATGGAGAAACGCAAGCCCAAGGCACTGGGTGTGCGCGCTCCACACTAACTTTCATTCCGCGCCCGGGCCCCACACTCCTCGTCCCTGCCCGCCCGCGCAGCGCGCCCGCCCGGATGGAGCCTGCCTTCACCTACGAAGCCGCCGGCGGCGGCGACGACAAGCCGCCGCCGCGCAAGCGCGTCGCCGAACCGATCGCTCCCCCCGCACCGCCCACGACCCCGCCGCCGTTTGACACGGGCGACGCCGCGGCCGCCCCGCCCGCCCCGCCTTTACCCGCCCGCCGACGCACTTTCCTGGACGACGTCCTGCCTGAAACAGACTGCGAGTTTTGTCTGGACACCCGGGCCAAGCTGGCGGACGCACTGTCGGCAGTGGGCCGCGCGGCCGACGCGTCGACCGGTGCGGCGACCGACAGCGTCGCCCACGGCGTGACCGCCTTGCGTAAAGGCGCGTCCGCCGCCGCGGACCGGGCACACCGCTTCGTGGAGACGGGCGCCGCGCACGCGGGCGCGGCGGAGAGCGCCCTGTTTGACCGGTTGAAAGGTGAGGGGGGGCGCGCCATTCGTTTTTGTCGCCGGGGCGCTGGCCCCCAACCTCGTCCCATCCACCCGCCTCCATCCGGCCGGCCGCCGCGCCCACGCTCACGCCCCGCCCCCCCAACGCACACCCCCCACCACAACAGCCGGCATCACGTACGCCGCCGACCACCCGACCGCGTCGTCCATCGCGGCGGGCGCGGCCCTCGTCCTGGCGCTGCCCCTCACCCGCCGCGCGGTCTGGGCCGCCACGCTCGGCCGGCTGGTGTCCGAGGAGGCGCGGACGCGCGCCGCCCTGTCGCGCGCGGCCGCAGCAGCGGACGTCGTGGCCAACGTCCGCGCCTCGGCGGAAAAGGCGGGCGCCCGGGCGGACGCGGCGATCGCGGAGTACGAGCGGGCGCGCGCCGGGATGGCGACCGCCGCGTCGGGGTTGCGGGCCCTGGAGCGCCAAGCGGCCGGCGCGGAGAAGGAGGCGGCTGCCGCCCTGGAACAGCTGCGCGGCGTGCGTGTGCCGCCCGAAGCCCTGGCGGGCCCGCCGTCCAAGCCGGGGTCGCTGCCGCCGCCGCCCGCCCTGGCCGCGCGCGCCGACGCGGCCAACGCCGCCGCGGACGCGCGCAAGCTGCGCCGGGCGCTCGCGGACCAGGTGTGGGGGTGCGCCCGCTTTGGGTTTTGATGGGGTGGGTGGGGGGTCCCAGTGTAGAAGAAATACAACGAAGCACAGCAAGCTAACACACACACACACCGCCCTGCCCTCTCCGCGCCCCCGTCCCCCCCCCCCCCCCTCCCTCCCTCTGTCCTCTAAGGCACGCCCGCTTCCATCAGCGCCCGCACCTCGCCCGCGCTCGCGTACGAGCCCGGCACCAGCTCGTGCAGGCTCGGCCACATGTTGCGGGCCGCCACGCGCATGGTGGCGTCCGTGACGCCGGCGATGCCAGCGATGTCGGGCGGGATGGGCGCCGCGTCGCCCGGGCAGGCCGGCAGGCGCGTGATCGCGAGGATGATGGCCGCGGCCTGCGACAGCGGCGACTGCCCGTCCCACGGCTTGACGACGTTGCCGGGCCGCACGCCGTCGCGCGGGCAGGCGGCTTCCGCCATGTCTTCGGCGGCCTTGGCGACGGAGGGCGGCAAGCCCAGGCGGGAGCAAAAGCGGCGGGCGAGGTGGGCGGCCGACACGACGGCGACGGGCCCGACGACCGACGCCTTGCCCGCCCCACCAGACGTCGACGCGGCCGCACTGCCGCCACCCTTCTCCACCGCGGCTTCCAGCTCGCGGACCAGGGCTTTGTACGCCCGCCCCACGTCCCGCTTGTCGACGGACCCGGGCGGGCAGGCCTCACAAATCTCTTTGAAGGAGCGCGGGTGGCCTTCCTGGCGGCACGCGACGTAGATGACGGCCGCGGACACGGCCGCCTGCCCCCGGCCCCGCAGCTTGCCGCCCTCGTTCACCTCCTTGTACAGCTCGCACGCGCGGTCGCGCACGCCCCTGACAAGGCCGAGGGCGTCGGCCAGCCGCCCAATGGCGCGGAAGGCGGCCAGCAGGGCCTTGTCTTCATTGCCGCCGGCCCGGCCGGCCGTGCGGCGCAGGGCGTTGGCCAGCGCGCCCGCCGCGCCTGGACCGCCGCCGATGACGGTGGTCAGGCCGTCTTTGAGGAGCGGGTTGGTGGGGCCGCCGACGCGGGAGGGGTCGGCCGGGTCCTTGTCCTGGGTGTCCAGGGCGGCGGGGTGGATGGGAGTGGGTGTGCGAGGTGGGCGAGACGGGAGGAGAGGTGGGCGAAACGCATGCGGCCCGCCACACCGCCGCCCAAGCACTCACCCCGTCGCCAAACGTCCGCCATTCGGACCGCTCGTCGATAGCGTGCGCTTCCACGACCAGGCCGCAGCCCTGTGTCAAAAAGAAGAGAGGGTGGCGGGATGTGTGAGAGGAGCGAGAGACGGTTTTGGGCCGAAACCGACACGCCCAGACGAGAAAACATGACGACGACGTCACTGCCGGCGCCCCGGTCGTTCTTTCTTCCCCAAAACGCACGGTGCAGATGAGATCCCCAGCCGCATGGTCCTCCACAAAGTCGGCGCCCCCACAGTCCGGGCAGGTGCGCGAGTATTTGAGGCGGGTGGAGTCCTGCATTGTCGCGCGGCTGAGTGTCTGGGCACCCGACGAAGAGAAGGCCACGCCCGCCAGGCCGGGAGCGGCCAACGGGGTGCCTGCCGTGTGGTGTGCAGCGGGGGAGTCCGGGCGGCAGCCACTCTTGGGCCGCGGGCGCGAAACGGCCCGTTCACCTGTGTGCCAGCGCAACAACTCAGCTGTGACGAGTGTGGGAGTGCAGGCCAAAAAGAAAGCTCTCTCTTCACTCACATTTTTTTCCCTCTGACAGCCCCGTTGGCGGCGTAGAGAGAAGCAGCAGCAGCAGCAGCCATGGTGAGTAGACCTCTCCACGACACCCCTCCACGGGGAGTGCTCGGCGAGGCTTGGCCGCACGGCGGCAAGGCGGCCTGGGCTGCTGCCACGGCGGCGCGCGGCGGGCGCGACCGGCCGGGCTGCCGTTCACCTCGCGCAGGGACGCTCCGCCTCCTCCTCTCCGCTCGTGTGATGCCCGGGTATCGGACCCGTCGTCTGGGCGCAGTGGAAGGATCAGCACCAGTCGCCGCCGTCGGCCGACGGCCGGTCTGACGACGCGGCCGTCGCCGCCCGAGTGCCGGCCCGATCCGAGCGCCGCCACTCTCGGCTGCGCGGGGCATCTGCCTCACGCCACCGCACGCGGCCAGGCGCGACTGGGGTTCCAGCCCTTGCGCGTCAATCCGAACGGGCAGGCCGGCGTTGTCGCACGCAGTTTGTGGGCGTGGCGGCGGCCGAAGCGGGGCCGTGCGCGCGCCGGCGGCAGCAGGGCCTGCGTTTGGCGCCGCCGTGGCACGGCCTGGGCCTTGCCTTCCCACGCGACCAAGCCGGCCGGGTGCTGAACGACTGTCTGCACACTGCGGCAGCTTTGTTGTCCGCTTGCGACGCGCTACGCTCGGCCGCCGGGCGAAGTGAAGGGAGCCGCGACCACGATTCGGCGCCCTTCCCAACCTGCACTCACCGCCTCCATCCTTCCCCCACCCCACAGGTCAACATCCCCAAGACCAAGAAGGCCTTTTGCAAGGGCAAGGCCTGCGGCAAGCACCAGCCGCACAAGGTGACGCAGTACAAGACGGGCAAGGCCTCGCTCTTCGCCCAGGGCAAGCGCCGGTACGACCGCAAGCAGTCCGGGTACGGCGGCCAGACCAAGCCCGTCTTCCACAAGAAAGCCAAGACGACGAAGAAGATTGTGCTGCGCCTGCAGTGCCAGTCGTGCAAGGCCGTGTGCATGAAGGCGATCAAGCGTTGCAAGCACTTTGAGATCGGAGGAGAAAAGAAGAACAAAAACGCGGCGTACTGAGCTGGCGGTCGCTCTGGCGGGCGTCGGATCCGGCTGCCGGGGCGGGCGTTTGTTTTTTGTTTTCATCTGCTGTTTTTTTCTGAGAGGGGGTGGGGGAGCGGGGACGGTCGGTGGTGGTGTGTGTTGTGAGAGACCAAAACCAAAAAAGCAAAAACGTTTCGCGGGCGGACAGTCTCTCGGCTTGACGTATACAAGCTGGCGGGAAGCGCGCGCGCGGTTTGGAAGGCCGGGGCGGGACGGGCGAAAACAACAGAGAGAGAGAGGGGCGGGGTCGCCGTTTTCTCTCGTCTTGGTTGCCAGGTCGGCGGGCCGTCTCACTCGCACAAACCGAAAGAGGGGCGTGCCCGCGCGAGCAGGCGGCCGCCCGCTTCCACACGCACGCTACCCCATCCGTGAGCACAAGCTCCCGTGCTCGTGCCCGCGTGACGCAGGCCTGGTCGCCGGGCGCCGTGGACGCCGACGCACGAGAGAGAAACCGACTTGCCGCCGCCCTCACGCACACCGCCGGGCCCCTCTCTCCGCCTCGCCATCGAGGTGGCGCACGCACCCCCTTTCCGCTCCGGCACGCGCTGACAAGGCGTGTGCCGGGCACGCGGCAGGCGCAGCGCACTGCGCGAGACAGCGTGCTGCGTGTGTGCCGGAACGCGTTTTGCTTTTCTTCGCGGTGCCGCGCCCATCGCTTCGGCCAACCCTCCCCTGCCTGGAAGACGGGAGAGAGAGAGAGAGGGAGGCAGGCCCGCCAGCGCGGCCGAGTGACTCTCCCCACCATCCCTTGGAACCATGGGCTGCGCCCCCTCCGCACCCACGGGCGGCGGCGGCCCAGGCGGCGCCCTGGCCCGCCTCCCGACCCGCGGCCGCCGCCGCGCCGACGGCAAGGCCGACGCTGACGGGCCCAACCCATTCGACATCCCGGACTCGCTCGCCCACCTCCTGCCGTCGTCTGCGGACGGCCCCCTCACGCCCGCAGAGTTCCGGGCGCGCCTGCTGTCCTCGCGCGGGACGCAAAGCCTGCACCTGCCCGGGTCCGGGTTTTCGGTGCGGTACGCTTTCGCGTCCCTCCGCGGCTACTACCCGGAAGCGCCGGACAAGCCGAACCAGGACGCCGTGTGCGCGCACGCGTCGTTCAATGGCGACGCCGACTCCCTGTTGGCCGCCGTCTTTGACGGGCACGGGTCCACGGGCGCGGCGGCCGCGCAGTTTGCGATGGCCGCGCTGCCGCCCGCGCTGGTGGCGGACGCCCTGTTCAAGGCGGCGCCGGAGCTGGCGCTGCGCGACGCGTCCGGCGCCGTCAACGCCCAGCTGCACCGGAGTGGCATAGACGACTCCATGAGCGGGACGACGGCCCTGGTGGCGCTGGTCAGGGGGCGGCGCCTGTACGTCGGCAACGTGGGCGACTCGCGCGCGGTCTTGGGGACGGCCCGGTCCGAGTCGGCGGCCGGTCTGTCCACCTCAGCCTCCCGCCACGCGCCGTCCGGTCCCATAGACGCCGTCGCCATGTCGTGGGACCACACCCCCTTCCGCAAGGACGAGTACGAGCGGGTGTTGAGGGCGGGCGCGCGCGTCCTCACCCTCGACCAGATGGAAGGCCTGAAGGACCCGACCACGCCGTGCTGGACGGACGAGGACACCGACTCCGCCGACCCGCCGCGCCTGTGGATGCCGGACGCGCTGTACCCGGGCACCGCGTTCACGCGGAGCATCGGCGACGCGGCCGCCGAGCGCATCGGCGTCATCCCGGACGCCGAGGTGCGCGTCCGCGGCCTGACGCCCGCCGACAAGTTTTTGATCCTGGCGTCGGACGGCGTGTGGGAATTCATCGGCAACCAGGAAGCCGTCGACTTCGTGGCGGCCCGGGCGTCCGACCCCCAGGCCGCGGCCCTGGCCCTCGTCGTCGAGGCGTACCGCCGCTGGCTGGCCAACGAGACGCGCACGGACGACATCACCGCCCTCATCCTCTGCTTCGACGGCGTGCCGGGCGGGCCGGACCCGTTTGCCGTGGCGGCGGGCGCGGACGGCGAGGTGGACCCCGTGGCGGCCGCTGCCGCCGCTGCCGCCGCCGCCACCGCCCGCATCTCCATGGGCCCGCCGCGGCCGGCCACGCCGTCGGCGGACGGGCCGCTGGGCCGGGTGAGCCGGGGCGGCGAGGCAGGATGATGCCTGAGTTGAGAGTGTTCAGAGCGGGGGTTGTGCGCGAGTCTGTCCTGTGGTTTGTTCTGCTGCCGGTGTGTGTGCGTGTGTGCGTGCGTGTGTGTAAAGGGTGTGGGTTTCATGTGTCATTTTTTTTTTTCTCGCACAACCACTCAATGCCCACCCCCACCCCCACCACCGCCCAGGTGCGGGTGCAGGTGCGAGGGCCCGGGCCGCGGCCGGGTCACGGGCTCCAGCTTGGGAGGGGCGAGCACAGACGCCGGCATGCCAGCGCCCGCCGCAGGGGCGCCCGGGCCCGGGCCGTGGGACGGCGCCAAGCGGGGCGGCAGGGCGCCCAGCGGGACGGCCGCCGGGCGCGGAGCCGCCGCCGCCGCCGCCGCCTGTTGCTGCTGCTGCTTGGACAGCGCCCAGTCCGCGGAATCGAAGAACCGGTGGTCTTTGGGCAGGCCGATTTTCTTGGGGATCAGGCCGCCGTACTTGGCCCGCAGGGCGGCTTCCTGGGCGGCTTCCTCATCGAGCGGGGGCTGTGGGGATGGAGGGGTGGGGGGACGGGGGGAGAGAGGTTCAGGTGCGCGCGTGGGGGAGCAGGAGACAACGGAACGAGCTGGCCGGCGGTTTGTCGTTCATTCACTCGGCACGCGTGCTCAAGACGCCTCCACGCACCTGGTGTCCCGCCGCCGGGCCGGGAGGCGGCGGTGGGGCGTGGGGCGGGCCCGGCTGCTGCATGCGTTCGCGCGTGGCAGAGTGGGAGAGACTCGGCCTAAAGCTCGCGGCTTTTTTCCTTTCTTATCGCAGTGCGCTTGTCAAGGAGCGGGTCGGGCGCGGCGGTCGCGTGTGTGAGGAAGCGCGGGGAGGCCGGCGCTTGTATTTTTTTGGTCGCGAAAGAAAAGAAAGCGCGTCTGTCGGCTCAGTCCGAAAAACGAAAAAAAAAAGCGAAAGCGAGATGGCGTCCCGCCCGCCGTCCGGCCGGCCGCCGGCGGGCGAGGAGCAGCCTCTGGGCGCGAGTTGTAGTCCCCACCCCACAGGCGCGGCCATCGTCGCCCTGCGCGCTGTGGCGGACGCGAGCGCCGTGCCGCCGCTGGCGCTGGAGCCGGCCGCGCCCGCCGCGCCGGCGTCGCCCCGCCCGCCCAGCGCGGCGGGCGACGTGGACCGCCCGTCTTCCGGGGCGTGCACGCCCCGCCACACGCGCGGCGGGTCGGCCGGCAGCGAGGAGGTGAGAGAGAGGGCTGTCATGGGGTGGGCGCCAGGCTCCCAATCTTGAAAATTTTTCTCGACCTCACGAGAAACTTTCTCCCCCTCCATCCAAAAAAGGCCGCCACGCCCGCCACGCCACGGTCGCCCGCCTCCACGCCCCGCGGCGGGTCTGGATCCGGTTCCGGCGGCTTGACACCACGGTGCGGCATCGCCCTCGACGCCGGCATGTCGCCGTCGCCGTCGGGCCGGTTTGCCGTCGCGGCCGCGCCGACCCCCCTCCCCGCCCTGCCCTTTGGCCCGCGCGGCGCCACAGCGGCGGCCGGCTCGCCCGCCAGGCGCACGGTGCACCAACAGCAGGCGGCGACTGCTGCTGCTCCCGCCTCGCCCGCGTCAGCGGTGTGGGGCCCGCGCCTGGGGTCGGCCGCGTTCGGTGCTGCGCACGCGCGCCTGGACGCCGAGCTGCGGGCCTTTGTGGCCGGTCTCGGGGCGGGGGGGGCCGGCACCCACGCGGCGCTGGGCCGGCTGGCTGCACTAGCGGCTGAGACAGCCGGCCTGCCGGCGTCCACTCTCAGAGCGCGCGTCCAGGCCGCGGTGGATGCGGCGGACGCGGAGCGGCGGGCCGCGCCGCCGGGGCAGGACGGCGCGGCCGTCCGGTCCGCCGCTACCCGCCTGCTGTTTGCGCTGTCCCGGGTGTCCCGCCTGGTCGCGCCGACGCGTGGGGTGGCCGTCGCGTGGCCTGTGCCAGGTCCGACCGCTGCGGCTGTGGCTGCGCCAGCCACGGTCGCAGCCGCGGCGCGGCCGCACCTGGCGCGCGCGCCGCGGCCTGCAGCGCCCGCCACGGCCGCACCCCAGCCGGCGCCACAGCAGCCAACCTCATCGGCCAGCCCTGCACCACGCCATCGCAAGCCGTCTTGGTGGAGCCGCGGCCGGGCGGCGTCCCGGCCGGGGGCGGCGGCGCAGGGGCAGCCCGCAGCATTCCGCCCGCCCCGCCCGCCCGGTCCCGCCGCGCCCGCCGCCCTCCACCCCAGCGCTTCGCCGGCGTCTCCCACCTCGCGCGGCGTTGTCACGACGTTGGAAGCCGCCCTGGACGCGGCCGCGACGGGCCGGCGGTCGTCGTCCGGCGGTGGCGGGCGCGGGAGCTGCAGCGGTGCGACGCCCGCGCCCCGCCGCCCGACCCCGCCCACGCCCTTCACCGCCCGCCTGGCGGCGGCCCTGCGGTCGCTGACTGTGTCGCCCGGGGCTCGGAGAGCGGCCACCGTTGCTGCTGCGCGGGCGAGCGAGGATGGGGCGCCCGCCATCCGGCCGCCGACGGCGACGCCCTCCCCGCCCCCACTGCCCGCCCTCCCCCCTCCGCGGCCGCCGAGCCGCTCCCTGCCCGCGTCGCCCGAGCCAGCGGGCCTGCCACGCACGCCGCCTCCGTCTGCTTTACCGGGAAACGCGGCCCGGGCGCCGCCGCCGTCGCGGTTGCGGCCCGCGGACGCGCCGCGCGCCGCGTCGCCCGCGGTGGCTGCTGCTGCTCCCGCAACAGCCGCGGCGCCGCCGCCACCACCCACCGCCCGCCGCCCGCCGCCGCTGGCCGTGGCGGCCGCCCTGGGCGCAGCCTTGCCATCCCCGGCCTCGCCCGCCGTGGCGGCCGCCCCCACCTGGTCGGCCGGCTCCTCCCCACGCGGCGGTGGTGGCGGCGGCGGCCGGCCCGCGACCACGGCCACGGCCACCACCCCTCAGCCGCGACACCCTCGGTCCGCGTCGCCCTCGCCCGGCCTGCGACCCGCGCCCGTCTGCCGCATCTGCGAGGACCGCGTCCGGCCTGCGTCCGCCCTGGCAGCCCACACCGCGGCGTGCGCGGCGGTGGAGGCGGCCCTGCCGCCGGCGGTGGTGGCGGCGGTCGTTGCGGCGAGTGGCGTGGCGCTGCCCGGCCCGGCTTCACCGTCGCCCGACGCCACAGGGGCGGCGGCAGCAGCCCTGTCCGCCCTAGCTGACCTGGCCGCACAGTGGCGGGGCACGGAAGGCGGGCCGGGCGTGGACGCGGCCGCCGCGTCCGCCGCCCGGGCGGGCGTGGCGTCTGCTGCGGCCGCCGCCGCTGGAGGCCTGCCCCTGGACGCCGCGGTGGCCGGCCTGCGGGCCGCCGTGGCCGCGTCCCCGCCCCACTCCGTCGCGGACGCCCTGGGCCGGCGGGCGCTGAAAATTGCTCGCTCCGCGCGCCGCGCGGCGGGCGGCCGGGCACCGACGCCCGGCCCGCCGTCGCCCACGCCGCCGTGCGCCCTCCCACCCCCCCCGTCCCCGGCACCGCTCCCGACGCCGTCCACCACCGGCGCCGGCGTCTCCATCGCGGACTTCGAGGTCCTCAAACCCATCTCCCGCGGCGCGTACGGCCGGGTGTACCTGGCCCGCAAGCGCGCGACGGGCGACCTGTACGCCGTCAAGGTCATGCGCAAGGCCGACCTCGTCCGCAAAAACGCGGTCGCGGGCGTCGTGACGGAGCGGGACATCCTGGCGGCGGCGGACAACCCGTTCGTCGTCCGGTTTTACTGGGCGTTCACCAGTCCGACGGCCGTGTACCTGGTCATGGAGTACGCGGCGGGCGGGGACCTGGCGTCCCTGCTGGCCGGCGTCGGCGCGCTGGACGAGCGGTCGGCCCGCCCGTACATCGCGGAAGCCGTCCTCGCCCTGTCCTACTGCCACGCCCGGGGCATTGTGCACCGGGACGTGAAGCCGGACAACCTGCTCATCGGCGGGGACGGCCACGTCAAGCTGGCGGACTTTGGGCTGTCGACGGTGGGCGTGGTGGACCGGGCGGCCGGGCTGGACGGGGGTGGTGGGGACGGCGGACCGGCCGGTCCGCCGGGGGCCGCGCCTGCCCGGCGCCGGCGCTCACCCCCGTCCGGCGGCGCGAGCGCGGCGACCGCGCCCGCGCCCGCGCCGCCCACCCCACACAACCCACGCGCCGTCGGCACGCCCGACTACCTGGCCCCCGAACTCCTGCTGGGCGGGTCGGCCTCGCACGGCCCGTCGGCCGACTGGTGGTCGCTTGGCGCGGTCCTGTTTGAGTGCGTGGCGGGCGTGCCGCCCTTTGCGGCCGAGACGCCGGAGGGCGTCTTCGCCAATGTGTTAGCGCGCGCCATTCGCTGGCCGAGCGGCGAGGACGCCGTCCAACTCAGCCCCGAGTGCGTCGACCTGATTGACCGCCTGTTGGACCCCGACCCGTGCGCCCGCCTGGGCGCGGGCCCGGCCGGCGCGGCCGCCGTCCAGGCGCACCCCTGGTTTGACGGCGTGGACTGGGCCGCGCTGGCGGCGTCCAAAGCCGCGCTGTCCCCGCCCTTTGTCCCCGACCTGGCGTGCGAGGAGGACACGGCCTACTTTGCGCCCCGGCGGGGCGTGACGGCGGGGTCCATGGCCCTGGACGCGGACGGCGCCGGCGTCGGTGGTGGCGGTGGTGGAGGTGGAGGGGGTGGTGGAGGTGGCGCGGCGCCGGCCGCCGCCTCCATCCTTGGCGCGCCTACCCCGTGGACGGCCGCCCGGGGCGCCCTGCGCGCGCCGCCTCCCCCGCTGGCCGTGGTGGCGGGCGCGGGCGTGGGAGGGGAGGGACGCCCGGCCGCGGCGCCGCCTCTGCCTTCCATCGCCGCCGCCGCCTCGGCCGTCCACCCGGCCGGCAGTGAGACCGACCCGCCCGCCGACACGGCCGCGTCCTCGCTGCCTCCACACCTGGTCCGCACTGACTCCAGTGCGGCCGCCGCCGCCGCGGCTGCCTTTGCGCCCGGCAACGCGTTTCTGAATTTCTCCTTTAAAAACGTGGCGGGCTTGGGCGCGGCCAATGCGGACGTGGCGGGCGCGCTGGAGGCGTTGAGGGCCGAATTTGGGAATGGGGACGGGGGTGGTGTCGACGGCGGCGGCGGGGATGGTGCGGAAGAGGATGGGCAGGGCAGCACCAGCAGCGGCTGCAGCAGCGGCGGCGGTGGTGGTGGTTGAGAGAGAGAGTTGCGCGCACCAACACAGTTTTTTTTTTACTCAGTAAAAAACAACAAATCTATAGACGCTTCAAGACGTTTTCGTGGGCGGCTGCTGTGGCGGCGGCGGCAGCGGCGGCTGACCGCTACCATGCCCGCCCCCACCCTCTCGCCGCGCTTTGGCCGCGGCCGCCTCCTCCTCGATCGCCTCCCGGATGTGGCGCACGTTGCGCCGGAATTGGGCGGTCCCCGACCGGACGTCCCGGCGCATGAGGTAAACGACGGTGGAGACGCCGACTGTGTTTGGTGGTTCCGGGGCGGATGGATGAGTGGAGAGGGAGGTGGTGGGTTGGCGTCCGTCGCCGTCCGCGCATGGGGCCTTCGTTTTTCGGGCGCTCCCGCCCGTCGCCTCGCACCCTCCCCTGCCCAGCACTCTTGCTAGCTCACCCAGGGTCAGCATGAAATTGGACCAGGCCATGGGGGCGGGTCCTGGCGGGCGCGCGGCCCGCGAGGGAGAAAGGAAGAACGAGTGCGAGCGAAGAAAGAGCGACAGTGAGACGGCGCGAGCGCACCCACCTCGATGTGTTTGTTTTTTCCATTTTGCAAAGGGGGAGGGAACTCGGGGCGCGCACGCCTCTGTTTCTCTCTCTCTCTCTCTCTGCCCCCGCCCCGCTTGCAAATACCCGCCTACACACAAAAGAATAGAAGAGGAAAACAAGGATCAGCTGCTTTTGTCGTGGGAGCAAAGAAACACGCCCAAAAAAAACACTCTGTCCCCATCACTCTCCATCCACCGCACCGGAGCTCGACGCCCCGGCCCCACCCGCGCCCGCTTTGTTCGGCAGGGCCGCCTTCTCCGCCTCCCGGTACTTGGCCAAGTACACCTTCAGCGGTTCCACGTAATCCTCAAAGCCCAGCGTGGACATGGCCCACAACAGGTCGTCGCCGTTGATGGTTTTGCGCTTTTCGCGCTGGCACTTGTCCGACGCCTCGGACGTGACGAAGGACAGGAACTCGGAGATGCATTCTTGGACGCACTCTTTGGAGTCTTTCGCGATCTTGGCGGAGGCGGGCAAGCCTTTTTTCATGATGCGGGAGATGTTGGCGATCTAGGTTGGGAGGGGGAGGGGGGGGCGGTGGGGGTGGGTGGATGAGGGGCGTGGTGGTGGTGGGTGGTGGTGGCGAGCGAGCGAGCAAGCGACTGTGCGCCGCGCGCTCTTCTCCTCGCCGCCGCAGCAAACCAACCCCTACACCCGCCCCCACACGCTCAGGAACTCACCGGCAGGAAGCGATCCTGCTCGCGGGCGTCGCCGCCCTCGCCGGCGTCGCCCATGGCTTTGTGCGGGCGAGTGTGCTTGTGCGGCGCCAGCCGTGTGAAGAGAATTCACACTAGCCGGGGAAGGTGTGTGTCGTGCGGCAGCGTGCGAGGTACGCGTGCACCGCCTGTCCCTCGGCCGGTGTCGGCGAGAGTCGCACACGACCAGGCGCTCGCGCGTGGGTGCGGCGAGGTGCAGGGAGAGCGCGCTTGGTCGCCCTCGTTGTCCGTCCGAGTGCGAAACTGAGCAGTGTGCAGCAGACGGCGCGGCGCTCGCGCTCCGCCCTCACTCCCGCAAAGAGCCGCACGGCTCGCGGGGAACGCCCAATTCGAAGGCGTTCGGCGTGCGTTTCGGCCACGGCTCCGACATGAGGCGAGCCTTGTCCCTGCTACACAGCCCCGCGTGGGCGAAGGAGCTGGAACGCGCGGCGTGGGCTGCGGGCGGCGACGCATGCCCTCTCCTGTCTCGTCGCGGACGACACGGTGGTCGTCGCGGCACGTCGACCACCGCGGCACCAGCGCCGCCGTCGGCCACCACCACCACCACCCACCCGCTCATCTCCCTGTCCGTCAACGGCATTCGCACCACCATCCCCGCCGGCCTCACCATCCTGGAAGCCGCGCGTGCTGCAGGCGTGTCCATCCCCACGCTGTGCGCGCACCCGCGCCTGCCCGGCTCCGGCGGGACGTGCCGGGTCTGCCTGGTCGAAGCGGGCGACGGGCGCCTGGTCCCCGCGTGCAGGACGCCGGCCGTGGAGGGGTCGGCCGTCGTGACGGACAGCGGCCGCGTGCGCGACGCCGTGCGCGCCGTCCTGGAGCTGTTGAAGGCCGAGGGCGACCACTCGGACTGCCCGCGCTGCGAGGCGGCCGGCCACTGCGAGCTGGCGGCCCTGCTGGCGCGGTTCAACGTGGGCGGCGGGCGGGCGTTGCTGCCCAGGTCCCTCCACCACGAGTGGGAAGACGAGACGGACGGGGACGAGGGCGGGGCCGGGGGCCGCGGGCGCGGGGGGCGCGGGCAGCACGCCGCCCCGCGCACTGCCTACCACTCGCCGGCCATCACCATCGACCTGGACAAGTGCGTCCACTGCGGGCGGTGCGTGAGCGCGTGCTCGCTCCTGGCCGGCGCGAGCGTGCTGGGCATGGCCGGCCGGGGGGGCGGGTCAGGCCCCGCGACGGTGGGCGGGTCCGACCTGGTGGACACCCCGCCGTCTCCGCCCGCCGCCGGCCAGCAGTGGGCGTGCGCGTCGTGCGGGCAGTGCGCGTCCTTTTGCCCCACCGGCGCGATTGAAGCGACGCCCGCGTGGAGGGGGGTGGCCGAGGTGCTGGACGCGAGGCGCACACCCGTCGCCGTCCAGCTCGCGCCCGCGGTCGTCGTCTCGCTGGGCGAGGAGTTGGGCGGCGCGCCGGGCGCGCTGGCGCCCGGCCAGCTTGTGTCCGCCCTGAAAGCCGCGGGCTTTGACTTCGTCTTCGACACGGGGCTGGCGGCGGACGTCGTCGCGGTCGAGGAAGCGGCCGAGCTGGTGGCGCGCGTCCGCGCGGCCGGCGGCCGCGGACGCGCCCCCGACCGCGCCGCCGCCGCCGCCGCGCCGGGCCCGCTGCCGCTCCTCTCGTCCTGTTGCCCGGGGTGGGTCGGCATGGTGGAGCGTGGCGCGCCCGCCCTGCTCCCGCACCTGTCCACGACCAAGAGCCCGCACATCGCGCTGGGCGTGGTCGCCAAAACGCCCGCCCTGGCGGTCGGCGCGGCGGCCGCGGGCCTGTCCCCGTCCGACCTGGCCTCCCTCTTCCTCGTCTCGGCCATGCCCTGCACGGCCAAAAAGATCGAGGCGGCGGACGAGCGCCTGTTTTTGGACACGACGCCCAAAGGCAGCGGGGCCCGGCGCCCGCCTGTGGACGCGGTCCTCACCACCCGGGAACTCGGCCGGCTGGTGAGGGCCCGCACGGCGGGGCTGTCGCTCCCCGACCTGCCGCCCCAACCGTTTGATTCGCCGCTGGGCGCCGCGAGCGGGGCCGGCGCGTTGTTCGGCGCATCCGGCGGCGTCACGGAAGCCGCGCTCCGCTCCGTGTATGCCTGGATCACTGGAAAGCCGCCGCCTCCGGGCGCCCTGAACTCCGCGCGCGGCCTGGCCGGCGTCAAGGAGATAAGCCTGGACCTGCCGACCGAAGCCGCGGCGGCGGCGGGCGTGCCGCGCACGCTCCGCGCCGCCGTCGTCGCGGGCGTCGGTCACGCGCGCGACCTGCTGGAACGGCTGCAAGCGGAAGGTGCGTCGACGCCCTACCATTTCGTGGAAGTGATGGCATGTCCGGCGGGCTGTGTCGGCGGCGGCGGCCAGCCCCGGTCGGCCGACCCGGCCATCCTGGCGCGGCGGGCGGACGCGGTGCACGCGGCCGGGGATCGCGCGGCCGTCCAGGCCGCGCACGACAACCCGGCCGTCAAGGCGCTGTACGACCGGGTGGGGGGCGGCATTGGCAGCCCCGCGGCGGCCGGGTTCTTCCACCGGCGTTATTGAGAGGGGCGTGAGTGTTAGAGATGACAATGAAAGCGAGCAAAAATTCACACAGACAAAAAAAAACACCTGTCCATCTCACGCCAGCCCCAGCGCGCGCAGCGCGGCCGCCGTGTCCGTCAGATCGTCCAGCACGACGACTCCCGCCCCGCCCACCTCCTCCAGCTCGGCCCGGCTGTGCACGCCCGTCGCCACGCCCACCGGCGTCGCGCCCGCGTCCAGGGCCGCGCGGACGTCGTACGGCGTGTCGCCCAGGTGCGCGATCCTCAGACCGCCCGGCTCCAGGCCCACGACCGCCGCCGCGCGGCGGGCCGCCACGCGAATCAGTTCCGCCCTGTCCGCGGCGGGCGACTCAAACCCTCCCGAACAGTGGTCCGATCCAAAACCGCCCAAGGGCGGGGGCGGGGTGGAGCCGGACGGCGCCGGCCCGTCGCGGCCACCGCCGCCGTCGTCGGACGTCGCAAAGTGGCGCGCGACGCCCAGCGCGGCCACCTTTGCGGCCGCGATCGGCGCCAGGTTGCCCGTCACCAGGCCGACGAGCACGTCCTCCCTCGCGGCCAGGGCGTGCAGCAGGTCTTCCACGCCCGGCAGCAGTTCCAGCCCGTCCGCGACCGTGTGCTCGTTCGCGCGGAAGTGGGAGAGCATCGACTCGACCATCCGGGCCAGGGCCGAGCCCGCCACGGCCGTGGGCGGGAGGGGCGCAGCAGCCGGCCCCGGCTCGGCAGGGCCGCCGCCGTCGCCGCCGCCGCCGCCGCCGCCGCCTCCCATGACTTCGCCCGCCCCACTCGCCAGCCCGGCGTGGACGGCGCCCTTGATGAGGATGAGCGGGTCGGTCGAGCCCTGGTGGGGGAGGGAGGCCAGGTCGACCCTCGCGCCGTCGTACACGGCCGCCCAGGCCGCTTCAAAGGCCGACCGGTGCAGGGCGTTGGCCTTGTCGCCGGTCGCCCTCAGCAACGTGCCGTCAATGTCCCAGGTGACGAGCGTGATGGGGCGGGTGGAGGGCGGCGGCGCGGCGGTGGAGGGCGGTGGCGGCGCGGCGGTGGAGGGCGAGGCCTGTGCCGCGACGGCCGTGGTGGTGGCCATTGCTCAACGCCGTGCGTGGGCCGGCGTCCGTCGCCCGTGGGATTCTGCTGCACGCCAAGGCCACGTGTCGCTCTCTTGCAGATCTGCAGGAGAGCGGCAGAGTGCGAGTTTTCGCGGTCGCCTGGGCAGTTGGGACGGACGTCGCGAGAAAAACCAAGTGTGCTTTGGACGACGCGTCGCACGCGCGCTCCCATCAGTGCTCTCTTCGGCGCAAGGGGAGACACACACGCACTGGCGCGCGCCTGTCCCGCGGGTCGCCGGGAACAGCGCACACACCAGGCCCTGCTGCGTGAGGCCCCACCCTACCCCACAAGCCATGGCGACCACCACCTCCACCGACGCGGCCCTGGCCGCCGTCCTTGAAGCCGCTGCGGCCACGCCGCTGCGCGCCCCACCTCCTGGCGCCCGCGTCCACAAGGACGAGTCTGTCTACGGCTTTGACACCCCGCTGTCGCCCGGTGGGCTGTATCTGAACCTGAGCACGTGGCAGGTAAGGAGGCGTGGCAGTGTGAAGGGCGTGCGGTGCGTCGCAAAAACTTGCCCGATTGCATTCGTTCGGGTGTCTTCCACCCTCCTCACCCGCCCATCCATCCCCTCACCACACACACACACACTCACAGTCCGCCGGCGCCGACCACCTCGCCCTGGACGCGTCCCGGTCCGGCGCCCGCCTGTACCTGCACGAGGCCTGGACCAAAGTCGTGGACGAAGAAGCCGAAGCGGCGGCGGCGAAGCCTGAACGCCTGGCCATCGGGCTGCCGGGCGGGTTTTCCGCGGAGGGCGGGCCGCCCACGCGCACGCTGAAAAGCGCCGCCCTGGTTGCCATGCCCGGCCGGGTGGCCCTGCCCCTGCCCTGCCCTTCTTTACCGGACGACATCCAGGCCGTCCTGGCGGCCGTCGCGTCCGCGGACGACGCGGGGACGCTCGACGCCGTCGCCGCCTGGGAGGACGACGAGCCGCGCAAGGTGTCCCGCTACGCGGCCGACCTGCGCCAGCTGGAGGAGGGGCTGGGCGCCCACGGCCGCCGCATCCCGTCCGACCCGGCGTGCTGGAAGTGCGATGAGACGGGCGTCACGGACAACTTGTGGCTCAACCTGTCCACGGGCTTCATTGGGTCGGGCCGGGCCAACTGGGACGGGAGCGGCGGGAACGGCGCCGCGCTCCGCCACTACGAAGCGACCGGCAAAAAGTTTCCGCTGGTCGTCAAGCTGGGGACCATCACGGCGTCGGGCGCGGACGTCTATTCTTACGCGGCGGACGAGGACGACCTGGTGACGGACCCGCAGCTGGCGGACCACCTGGCCTGGTGGGGCATCAACCGCCAGGCGTGCGAAAAGACGGAGAAGACGATGGCTGAACTGAGCGTCGACGCGAACCTCGCGTTTGAGAGCGCGCGCATCACGGAGGGGGGCGGCGGGGCCCTGGAACCCCTGTCCGGCCCGGGCCACGTCGGCTTTGTCAACCTGGGCAATTCCTGCTACATGAATTCGGTGTTGCAAGCCCTGTGGGCGGTGCCGGGCCTGCGGGAACGGTACGGGAGCGCGGACGCGGCGTCCGCGATTTTCGGCGCCGCGCCGCCCGACCTGGCCGGCGACCTGCCGTCCCAGCTCGCCAAGGTCGGCGTCGCCCTGGCCACCGCCCGCACGGCGGCCGCGCCGGCGCCCGTGCGGTCCTCGCCTGCCGAGCCCGCCGACGCGTCCGCCGCTCCCGGCCCCAAGGCGCCGCCCGCCGCGGCCGACGCCGTTCGCCCGGCCGCCTTCAAAACGCTGATCGGGAAAGGCCACCCAGAGTTTTCGTCGTCACGCCAGCAGGACGCGGTGGAATTCTTGCAACACCTGCTCAACGCCCTGACCCGGGCGGAGCGTGGGGCGGTGGCGGCCGGGCGGTTGCCTGCCGGCCAGCGCCCGACGGCCGACGCGCTGCGCTTTGCGGTCGAAGAACGGATTGCCTGTGGCAAGACGGGCGCCGTCCGCTACTCGACGACGGACGGCCACAACGTGCTGTCCCTGGACATTCCGCTGTCTGCGGCCACGAATGCTGACGCTGTGGCGGCCGCGGCGGACCGGGAGGCCAAACGCGCCAAGATGGCGGAAGCGGGCGCGGACGCGTTCATCTGCGCGGAAGGGGGCGACAGCACGGCCGCCGCCGGCGGCGCGCCGGCAGCCGACGCCGCCGCTCCGTCCACGAGCCCCAAGCCGCCTGTGCTGCCCATCGTCCCCTTTGACGCCTGCCTGAGCGCCTGGGCGGCCGACGAACCCGTGGACGGCTACCTGTCCGCGGCGGCGGGGGGGGAGGCCGTGACCGCGACGCGGCGCGCGCGCTTTGCCACCTTCCCGCCCTTCCTGGCCGTCTCGCTGCGCCGGTACTACGTGGACGACCAGTGGCGGCCGCGCAAGCTGGAAGCGTTGGTGCCCGTCCCCACGAAGCTGGACCTGAGCGGGCTGCGGGCGCCGGGCGGGCCCCAGCCGGGTGAAGTGTTGCAGCCCGAGGATGGTGGGCCGGCGGCCGAGCCCGCGCCCGGTCCGCCCGCCCCAACCACCGACGCCGCCGTCGTTGCGGCCGTGGAAGGCATGGGCTTTTCTGCCAATGGTGCGGCCCGCGCTGCGTTAGCGACGGCGGGTCGTGGCCCCGAAGCCGCGGTGGAGTGGGCGCTCGAACACGCGGGCGACGCGGACTTTGACTCCCCTCCCGCTGCGCCGGCGGCGCCGCCAGCTGGCGGCGCCGGCGGCGGCGGCGCGCCCGCCGCCGACCCGGCCGCCGTGGAAATGCTGACGGCCATGGGTTTCACGGCCGTCCAAGCCACGGCCGCCCTGGCCGCCACCGGCGGGTCCGCCGAACGCGCGGGCGACTGGCTGTTCTCGCACGCGGACGACCTGGATGCCGCGGTCGCGGCAGTGAGCGGCGGGGGCGGGCACGCGCCCGCCGACGCGCCCGCCTCCGCCCAGCCGTCCTCCCCGCCCGATGACGGCCCGGCCAAGTACACGCTCGTCGCCACCGTCTCCCACTTGGGCGCCCACACGGGCTGCGGGCACTACGTGGCCCACGCCCTGCGCGGCGGGCGGTGGGTCATCCTGAACGACGACAAGGTCGCCGCCTCGGCCGCGGGCCCGCCCCTGGACTTGGCGTACCTGTACCTTTTCCGCCGGGTCGACGTGCCGGGTCCGGAGCCTTGAGGGGGCGAGGAGGGAAGGGGGTGAGGGGAACGCCCGCGCGCGGTGCGTGCATGTTTGTCTCACTTGGAGAGAGGGAGAGAGGGGCGGGAGGTGGAAAAAACAGAGCGCAAAGCATAAAGCCTACAGAACACACACACGCGCGCGCGCGCGCGCACACACACACACACACACTAAAAAAAGAATCAGATTGACTGCCAGGCCATGGCGCCATTGTTCGGTGGGGAGGGCGACGCGCGTTGCTGCTGCGCGCCGTCGTCCTCCAGCTGGAGAGCGGCGCCACCCGGTGGCGGTGGAGACGCAACTGCCTCGGGTGGTTGGCCACCGGCCGCGGCCGCCGCTGCCTCGGGCGTTTCAGCCGCCGCCGCCGCCGCGGCTTGCAGCGCGGCCTGGCGCTGGTGAGCTTGAGCCAGCGCCGCCGGCCCCGCCTTGTCTTCCGCCGCGCGCGCCGCCACGGCCGCCTGCCGCCGCCGGGCGGCGTCGACGGCGCTCTGCACCGCGCGGCGGCGGCGCTCCAGCGCCAGGGAGCTCAAGCACGGCAGGCGGTCGGCCCACGCGGACGCCGAGCCCCACCCCGGCCCACTCCGCACGCTGCCGGACAGGTGGATGCCCCGGCTGACGGCGGCGGCGGCGGACGCGGCGGCCGCGGCCGCGGTCGCGCCCGCCACCTCCCGCAGGCGCGCCCGCAAGAAGTCGGACACCTCGGACCCGGGCGCGCCCCCCGAGAGCTCCAACCCCACCTCGGCCGCGACGTCCGCCCACCGGCCCCACCCGTGCGCGCACACGCCCCGGACGAGTGCGGCGTCGTGGACGGGCGACCAGCCGGGCGGGCCCGGGTCGATGGCCGCGCCGGGCGGGAGGGGCGGCGGCGCCCCGCCGGGGCCGGGCGGCAGGCCCAGCAGCGCGGCCCACACGTAGGCGGGGTCGCCCTCGCCCCGCCCGCCGCCCGCCCGGTGCTGGGCCTCCGCGACGGCGGCGGCGGCGCCCGCCCGCCGCCCCGCTTCGTGCACCGCGTCCATCAGGCCGACGTGCTCGACCGTCATTTCGGCCGTGGACGCGCTGCCAAACAGGGCGACGACCAGGGGGTCGGGCAGGCGCGGCGGCGGCGGTGGAGACTCGTTGCCCGCCCGCGCCTGCGGCGGCGGGGGCGGGGCCGCGGCCAGGACGGACAGCGCCGCAATGGCGGCGCGCGCCCACCGCCGGGCGGTGGGCGGCGAGACGGACGCGCGGGCCGCGACGCGGGCGCGGGCCGCCGCGTCGGCAAACGCGGCCGCACCCAGCGACAGCAGCCCCGCCAGCAGGACGGTGCCCTGCTCGGCGCTCACGCCGCACACGGAGAGCGGGCGCCCGGTCTCCGGCTCCAGGACCAGGGACCGGGCCGCGTCGGTCAGCGGGTCGGCCGCGCCCGCGGCCCGCCTCCCCGGCCGGCCGCGCGGGCGGGGGTGGGGCGAGGCGCGCTGGACGCGCGCGGCGTGGGCCGCCGCCCACGCCGCCAGCGCTGGTTCCGCCCGCAGCGCCGGCACGCCGCCCCGCTTTTGGGCTTCGGCGGCGCCTTCGTCACCGTCGTCCTCACCTGCCTCCTCCTCTTCCTCCTCCTCCTCCTCCTGGTCTTCAAACTCGTCGTCGTCGTCGTCGTCGCCGTCGCCGTCCGGCGCTTCCGCATAATTGACCTTGCCGCGCCCGCGCCCGCGCGCGCCCTTGCCCAGGTCGCCGCCGCCGCCCTCCGCCGCCAGCAACGCCGCGTGCTGGTCGGCCAACAGGGCGTCCCAGAACGCCGGGTCGGCGGGGCGGGAAGGGGAAGGCTCGCGCAGCGCCTCCTCCGCCCCGGCCGTGGCGGCGGCGGCCGCGGCCGCGGCCGCCGCGGCTTCAGCCGCGCGCTCCGCCGCGGCGGCGGCCGCCGCCTCGTCCTCGCCCGGCCCGCCCGCCGCCGTCTGGAAGCGGGCGACGCGGAAGGCGGCCAGAAAGTCGTCGTCATCCTCCGGTTCGGCAGGCGTGTCGCCTTCCACCGCCGCCGCCGCTTTCGCCGCGGCGTCCGCCGCCGCTGCCTCCAGGTCGCTGCGGTCGAGCAACCGCTCGATGGCAGGCTCGTCCCATACGATGCGCACGGCCGCCGCCCGGCCGCCCAGGGCGCCGCCCGTGCGACCAGCCGCGGCTTCGGCGTGGGCGATGCCGCCCGTGCGAGCGACGCGCGTGGTGGCGGCCTGGCCATCGACGGGCGGCTTGCCTTCGGCGGTGGCGGCTGCGTCGCCGCCGCCGCCGTCCTCACCACCACCGCCGCCGCCACCGCCTTGCTCCCCGCCGTCCGGCAGGTCGTCATCCCGGAACAGGTCGGCCGCGCCGTACCGGAGCAGGTCGTTCAGTTCGGCCAGGTTGGGTGGGGCATGCGCGCCCGCGGGATCGGACGGGTCGGACGGGCCGCCGCCGCCGCGGCGGCGCCCCCCGCCGCCGCCGCCACCGCCCGCGCCCGCGCCCGCCCCCCGCACGACGAGGCGCCCCAGCACCAGCTTGCGCCGGGCCTGGGCCGCCATGCGCTCCTCCACCGTCGCCCGCGCGACCAGGCGCAACACCAGCACCGGGCGCGTCTGGCCCAGGCGGTGCGCCCGCGCGGCGGCCTGCGTGTCCGCGTGCGGGTTCCAGTCGGCGTCGTGCAGGATGACGGTGTCGGCCGACGCGAGGTTGATGCCCAAGCCGCCCGCGCGCGTGGACAGCAGGAAGAGCGGGAGGGAGGAGGGCGGCGACGCGGCGGGCCCGCGGTCGTTGTGCGCCGGGTCAGCGGGGCCGGCGGCGTTGAACGCGTCGATGGCGGCCTGGCGGGCGGGGCCGGGCGTGGACCCGTCCACGCGCACGCAGCCCAGGCCCCGCCCGGCCGCCCAGTCCTCCAGGATGTCCAGGACGCGCGTGAACTGGGAGTAGACCAGGACGCGGTGCCCCTGTGCGGCCAGCCTGGGGACGAGCTTGTCCAGGAGGGCGAGCTTGCCGGAGGAGCGGACGAGGCGGTCGAGGCGGGCGGCGGGGGAGAGGGCGGCCTCGGTCGCGGCGGCGGCGGCCGACGCCGCGACGGCGGGCGGCGCGTCGGCGGGCGTGCGGGCGGCGGCCGCAGAGCACGCCGCCCGCACGGCCTCCGTGTCCGCCTCGCCCTCCGCGCCCTCAAACAGGTATGGGTGGCAGCAGGCCTTGCGCAACTGCATGAGCACGTTGGACAGGGAGGTCGCGGCCGCGGCGCGCGAGCCGTCGCCGCGGGCCGGCGCTTTCTGCTCTTCGCGCTGGCCAGCCGCTGCGGCCGCGCGCGCGCCCGCGGCGAGCGCTGGGTACGCCCGCGTCAGCAACGCCCGGTAGAACGTCTTTTGTTCGGCGGACAGCTCGACACGGACCAGGGCTTCCCGTTTGGGCGGCAGCTGGGTGGCCACGTCCCGGACGCGGCGGCGGAGGAGGCGGGGCGCGAGCGCAGCGCGCACCCGGGCGACGGCCGCGTCGACCTCCGCCGGGTCGGGCGCGGCCGGGGCGGCCGCGCCTCCGCCGCCGGCGCCTTCACCCGCACCCGGCGGTGCAGCAGCAGCCGGCGCGGAGGGGATGTGGAACTCCGCGTCAAAGGCCGACTCCGTCGGGAAGCGGGCCGGGTCCAGGAAGTGGAGCAGGCCAAAGAGTTCCGCGACGCCGTTTTGGACGGGCGTGCCCGTCAGCAGCACGCGGTGCGCGGCGGACAGGCCGCCCAACGCGGCAAACAGCCGGGACTCGCGCCGGCGCAGGCGGTGGGCTTCGTCGACGACCAGGCAGTCCCAGGCCAGGCGGCCCAGGGAGGCGGCTTCCGCGACGGCGGATTCGTAAGAGGCGAGGACGACGTGCGGCGTCACGCGCGCGGCCAGGGCGGAGGACACCCGGCGGCCGGCGCCACCGGCGGCCGCGCTGGGCTGGGCGACTTCTTCGCCGCCGCCGCCGCCGCCGCCGCCCGCGTCCATGGGCGCGGTCAGGGTGCGGGAGTCGGAGGCGGCGGGCGCGGGCGGGGACGGCGGGCGCTGGGGTGGCGGCCGCCCGCCACCACGGCGGCGCCCGCCACCCCCACCGACCGCTTCGTCCGCCGCCGCCGCCGCCGCCGCCGCGCGAGCCGCTGCAACCCGCTCCACCTCGCCCGCTGTGGGCGCGACCAGCTCGTGTTCCAGCACCAGCGCCCTGGCCGCCCGCGACCCGGCCAGGACGACGGCGTTGAGGGACGGCGCCCACGCGCGCAGCTCGCGCGCCCAGTTCGCCAGCGTGGACAGCGGGGCGACGATGAGGTGGGGGGCGCCGGAGCCGGCGCCCAGGGACCGGACGGCGATGTGGGCGACGGCCTGTTGGGTTGGTTGTGTGTGTGTGTATGTGTGTGTGTGCGTGTGTGTGAGCGACGGGGTGAGGGGGAAAACACAAGGCGCCGCGCCTCCCCTCCCCTTGCCCATGCCCCCCCCCCCCCGTCCTCCCCTCACCTGGACCGTCTTGCCCAGTCCCATCTCGTCCGCCAGCACCACGTTCACGCCCGCCGCGTGTTTTTCTTGCAGCCAGTTCAGGCCGTCCAGCTGGTACCGGTGCAGGCGGCGGGGCGGGCCTGGATGGGGCGCGGCGGGCACGGGCGGGCGGCCGGGCGGGCGCCCACCCCGTCCAGGCGGCGGCGGCGGCGGCGGTGGAGGGAGGAGCGGTACGCCAAGGTAGGCCGGCGTGTCGGCAAACCGCCCGCCGCCGCCGGTGGGTCCGCGCTTGCCGCCGTCGCTCGCAGCAGCGCCTGCCGCGGCTTTTTGAAGGGCGGCCGCCGCGGCTTGCAGGCCGGGCGCGCGGTCGGCGATGGGCGCGCGCGCGGCCATGGCCGCCAGGGCCGCGGCGCCGCCGGGCGCGGCCGCCACGTCCGGCTCGGCCTCCCACGTCGCGGCTTCGTACCCCGCGCCCGCCCAGGTGACCAGCACCTCGACACCCCAGGCAGGCCGGCGGGCGTGGCGGCCGTAACCCACGGCGGGCGCCGGGCGGGACGCCAGCGCGCGGGAGACGACCAGGTCGGCGTGCGGGATGCCGGGCAGGCCGAGCGCGGCCGCGCCCGCCATGGCGGCGGCGGACGACGCGGCCCACACCGCGTCGGCGGTCGGGGCGGCGTCGGCGGGCGCGGCCGGCGCGGCCGGGCTGGTCGGGCGGTGGTGGTGGTGGTGCGCACCGCCGCCACGGCCGCCGCCGCCCGCCGCGTCCGCGCCCGCCGCCGCCGCCTCCTGATAGGCTTTCAGCCGGCGGCGCAGGCCCGGGCTGGACCGCGACGCCGCCTCCAGCACCGCGCCCGGCACCCAGGACGCGTGCAGGGCCGACTTGCCCTTCCACAGGACGAGGTAGGTCAGACCTTGCGTGCCTCCAAGAGGCTGTGGCGGCGGCGGCGGCGGCGGCGGCGGCGGCGAGGGCGGGCGCATCCTCCCGGGCGGGGAGCGCACGGCCGGCGGGGACGCCAGGCCGCCGCCGGCGACCTCGCCCGCCGGCCCGCCCGCGGGCGCGCGCGCGTGCAGTTCCGCCGTCGACCGCAGGCGGGGCGCGCCCGGCCGGCCAGGCGGCGGGTAGGGAGGGGCCGGGACGGCGGGCCCGGCCGCGGCGCGGTCGCCCTGGTGCGCGGGCAGGAACGCGGCCGCGGGCAGCGGCGGCGGCGGCGGCGGCGGCGGCGGCGGCGACGCCGCCCTGCCGGGCGTGCCGCCAGCAGCCGGCTCGCCCGTGCCGCGGCCCTCGGCCACCGTCGCACGCAGGGGCCCGGCCCAGTACGCCGCCGGCCCCGCCGCCGAGGGCAGCGCCAGGGCGGGCCGCACGGCCGACCGGGCGGCCCGGCGGCCGGCGTAGGGCGGCGCGCCCGCACCCGCGCCCGCGGCCGTGGCCGGGCCGCCGACGTGCGCGGCGATCGCGCGCACGCCCGCCCCGAGCGCCGCCTCGTCCGCGCACGCCGGGCACAGCCAGTCGCCTGCCGGCACCTTGGCCAGCGGCGGTTCCAGGCAGGCGACGTGCAGGGCGCGCGGGCAGGCGTCGCACAGCAGGAGGGAGTCGGCGCCCGCGGCCGAGCCGCACGCGGCGCACGCGTCGTCGTGGCCGTCGCCGCCGCCGCCGCCGCCGCCCGGCTCGTCGTCCTCCATTTCCTCGTAGCCGGAGTCGGACTCACTCGTCTCGGCGTCCACGATGCGTTTGCGGCCTGTAATGAGTTTGCGGGCGGGCGGGAGGCGGGTGGAGCGCGGCGGCGGCGGGCGGGGCGGCGGGCGGGGCGGCGGGCGGTGGCCGCGGCGCGGCAGGGGCTCGCCGCCGCCGCCGTCGTCGTCGTCCGAGGGGGAAGGAGAGGACGACGAGGGCGCGGCGGCGTCGACGTCATTCTTGTGCTTTTCCCCTTCTTCTGCGTCAGAGGACGAGGGGGACGCGCTGCCGCCCTCGCCGTCCGACGACGGCGGACGGCGGGAGCCGGGCGGGAAGGGCCGGGTCGCACGGCGCAGGCTGCCACGGCCGCGGCCGGCCGGTGGCGCGCGCGGCGGGGGGCGCAACCCCGGCCCGCCCCCACCCCCACCCCCCGGCCGCGCCCGCTTGGCGTCCCGGGCCGGTGTGTCGTCGCGCGAGGACAGCTCGGCGCCGCCGTCGTCCGCGGAGAGGGACCGGTGGTCCTGCGCATGCGCGTTGGCTGGGAGCTGCCGCTTGCGCGGCGAGTGCGGTTTTGTCCGCATGATCCCACGTGTGTGGGCGCCGGGGAGGAGGGTCCCGGGCACGGCGGCACACGTGGGCTCGTGCAGCCCGCGGGGTGAAGAGGAGGAGGGGAAGCGCGGGCCCCCTCACCCCCTCTGATTTGTTTTTGTCTCCAGAATGCAGAGACACACAACACCGCGCGGTGCCGCTTGTGTTTCACCCACCCCGCCGCCACGTAGGACGGTGTGTCAAATCAGCGGCGGTAATACGGGTAAATCGGCTATGGCTTCACTGCTCTCCGTTTTGCCACCGTTGGATAGCTCTACGCACGCTGGTCTACCTGACATCAATCACAAACAGCCTCCGCGGCTCCTCGCACCGCGCCCGCGCCGCCGCGCGTCCCTCCTCCCCCGCCAGCGCGAACCCGGCCCGTGCGTACAGCGCGTCCGCCGCCGCCGTCGCCGCGTGGACCGCGACCCTGGTCACACCCAGGCTGGGAGCGATCACGTCCAAAGCATGCCTGACCAGGGCGGACCCGACGCCGGCCCGCCGGGCAGGGGACGCGACGGACACGTTGGAGAGGTAGGCGAGCGCGCCCCCGCCGGGCGGGGGCTGGGCGCGCAGCCGCTCCGACGGCAGGGCTGGGCCCACGTTGACGTCGAGCGTGCCCAGAGCCCACCGCCTGGACTGCGAGCCGAGAGGCCCTGGCAGGCAGCAGGACGGGTCGGTCGCGGCGGCCAAGGCGGCGGCCACGGTGGGCGGGAGGGACGGCAGGTCGACCACGGCACTGGACAGACCTGCCGGCTCGCCGCCTGCCCGCTGCCCGTCCACCTCAAACACGGACGCCAGCAGGCAGACCACCCGCACCCCGGCCCAGTCGGCGTCTGTTCCAGCAATCTTGGCTTCTAGTGCTGTCCACGCGTCGCCCGTCTTGCCGCGGATGAAGGCGGCTTGGGCCCAGGCGGAGCGGCCTGGAGGGAGTTGCGAGCCAAACGCGGCGGCACGCACAGCCGCCGCGGCCCGCAGAGGGGCGCCTGGTCCGGCGAGCTCGAGGTGGAGACGCATCTCTGTGTGAGGACGAGGCTTTCCAGCCCCCAAAGAACAAACGCATTGTGCCAGGCCGACTGCGATGCAGAGGCGAGTTGTTTCTCGCAGACAGCGCGCGCGGTCCCCCCTTTCCCCGTGCTCTCTCACGCACGGCTGGGCGCGCTCCACACCCACACCACCCTCTCGCCAGGCGCATCAAGCTCTAGTCTGACAGTCCCGAGGAGGCGGCGCTGCGCTCCCACTCCTCCCGTTTTTCCGAGACAGCCGACTCGCGCAGGCTGACCGGACGCGAATGCAGCCGGACGAGTCCCCACCCCCACGCCGGGGCCTCTTCCGGGCCATCGTCCGGCCGGGCCGGCTACGCCCATGGCGGCGACGCGGTCGGCGTGACGGCGGCAACGGCGGCGCGGGCCTGGCATCCCTGTCCGCGTCCGCGGCCGACGCGCTGGCCGCCTCGACGGCGCCGCCTCCACCGCTGCCGGAACCAACCCCGCTGGATGCCGCCCTGTCCTTTGTGGACGGCCTCGCGTCGTCCCTGGCCTCCGCCCTCCCGCCCTGGCTCCGCGGTGTGGCCGTGTCTCAAGACTCCACGCTCTCCCCCGTCGACGCGGCGTGGCGAGAGACGTCGTGCTTCCCTTCCCGCATTGCGCCACCGGCCGCGGGCGACGGCGGGCGCGGCGCGGCCTCCCACCAATTGGCGGCGGTGGGGACGCGCGCCTTCAACCTCATGGGAGCGTCCCTCAGAATCTATGATTTTGCTGTGTACGTCAAGCCGGAAGAAGCGCAAAAGTCGGCGGCGTTGAAGGCGGCCGCCAAAGGGCCGGCCGGCCTCGAGTTCTCGCGCGCCCTGCGCTCCGCCGACGACGTCCCGAAGACGCTCGTCGTCCGGACACGGCGCGCCCTGCCCCTGCCCCTCATGAAGGCCGAGTACGCGCGCATCCTCTCTCGCAGGATCGTGACGGTGGGCGGGTCGCCGGACGACGGCGCCCTGCAAACCGTCATCTCCCTGTTCCGGTCTGACGTCCTTCCACCGTCCGCCCGCGGGCCCGCCGGCATGGTCCGCGCGGGGACTGTCCTGGAATTCGGCCGGGCGCCGGGTGGGCGCCTGTCCATCGCCCTGGACGGCGTGCCCATCGGTGAGGTCGAATCCAAGCCCCTGTCGGCCGCCGTCTACGACATTTACCTCGGCCGTGACCTGCCAGCGTGCCCTGCGGCGGCGCGGGCGGGCTGCGAGCGCGTCAAGCAATGGGTGGTGCGAAGCGACAATGACGAGGAAGACCACGAGCCGGGCCCGCTGGCGGGCGAGCTGGTGTGCGGGAGGGCGGGTGGGTGCGTCGCGGCGCTGGGTTAGAGTGTCGAGCATGTAAAAATTTTTTTGTTGGATGCAGAAAACTCTTTTTTTCTCACACCCCGCCCCCCTCTCACACACACACGCACACACGCACACGCCGCCCTCCCTCCCTCCCTCCCTCCCTCTCTCTCTCTCTCTCTCTCTCACATACACACACACACCGCCCTCCCTCTCACACATCCTCGACCATGAACGCCTCCCACCACCCCGGCTTGTACGGCGAGTAGGGAGCGGTCCACCCGCCCTTGGCCGACCGGTCGAGCGGCGCAAAGTCCGGGACGGGCGCGCCGGATTTCAGGGCTTCCGCGGGCGTCAGGGAACCCACGTCCACTTTCAGCACGCGGTCCAAGCGCAGTTTCATGAAAGTGATCCACGTCTTGTCCGTGGAGATCAGGGCGACGGCCGGGCGGCCGACTTTCTCGGCGCCGGGCGCTTTGGCCAGCCACGCGGGCTCGCACGTCAGGAAGAAGTCGACGGGCTTGCCCGCCTCCTTGAACAGGCGCACCCGCTCGCGCAGCTGTTCGGGGAAGGCCTCATTCTGGACGTCGTGCAGCATGAATTCGGCGTTGGCGACGACGGCGTACCATTCGACCTGGAGGTGGAGAGGGTGGTGTGTGTGTGTGTGTTAGCAGACAGTCGGGGGTGAGGGTCGGGGGCCTGGCCCGAGAGCATTGGCTTGAGCCTTTCTTGGCGGCAGCGCCGCGGCCGGCTGCGGAGAAGACGCCTCTCGCCCAATTTCAGGCATCAGCGTAGTGCAGCACCTCCGCTCAGCTGTGGTGAAGAACGGCGGGCGAAAGGAGTCGCCGTCTTGCCTGCACAGCCCGCACTAGGCCCCCCCTGCGAAACGGGATAGCGTCGGGATAGAGCCGGCAGCGACGGCGCGCCAGCGACGCCGCGCGACGCCGCAAGGCCTGGCTCCGTCGGCGGATGGGAGAGATCTCCGGGCATGCCTGCGCCCACCACCCCCACGCGAGCATTGAGCGAGGCCTTGGCCTCCTCGAGACATGAAGAAAAGGGCAGACGTGCGGTCTGGGCGGCGCCGTCGCCCGGCAAGGCGGCCCAATCGGTGTCGGGCCGCAGCGCGCTCTCTGCGACGGGCCTGGCCCAAAACCGCCGTCCGCCCCCCGCACGCAGCCGCACCCACAGCCCACTAGTCCCTCTCAAGCAGCCCCGCACTCCAGTCCTACCTTCTCGCCAGACTTGGGCACGGGCGCGGGCGCCATGAGCTCCGCCTCCGTCGGCAGCGCGGCGACGGCGGCCGCGACTGTCTTGGCGCGGCGAGCAGAGCGCACGGCGACCGCGGCGCGCCGGGCCGCGCACGACACGGCCGGACGGGCCGCCGCCGCGTGCCGAGTGCCGGACCGGGTGGTGGACAGGGTCAGCATGGGTCGAGTGGAGGTGGGGGAAAACCGCGGTGAGGCCGGGAAAAAAAGGGTGTGAGTGTGCTCAAGCAAACTAGCCTGACCCTGCCTCAAAACAACATCCCAACAGTCTCAACACACGCCCCTCCCCTCCCAGGCCAGCGCGGGCACCAACGCGTCCAGGGCCGCGTACCGGACCTGCCCCTCGCTCAGCGGGCGGCGCGACCAGGGGCTGGACCGGAGCGCCTTGTCCAGTGGGGCGCCGAGGAGGGCTTCCGCCAGCGCCGACAGCCCCACCGCGGGTCGTTTTTTGGTGGGCGCGCCCGCGCCCACCACCCCTGGCGGCATGAGGGCGCCGGCCTCCACGCACGTCGCACGCACGCCCCCGTCCGGCACGGCCCCAGGCAGGCCTGCGCGCAGGCGGGCCAAGTCCGGCCTCAGGCCCGCGCCCAGGACGGTGGTGGACGGGTCGGAGAGCAGGGCCGACGCCAGCGCGGCGGCTTCACCGGCCAGGCCTGCGCGGGCCAGGGCCGGCACGTCCAGCACAAACGCGTGGCTGGCCGTGGCGAGCTGCACCGTCGCCAGTGGAGGAGGGGAGGAGGGGGACGGCGGGCGGGCGTCGCCGCTCTCAGCGCTGCCTTCCTCCTCTCCTGGCTCCTCGCCCGGGCTGCTGCTTCCGTGGCGGCTGTCCCACTCCACGTCCAGGCCCACCACGGCCGCGCCGGCCAACTGGGCGGCCGCAGCGCTCAAGCCAGCGCCATCACACACCAGGGTGACGGTCACGTGGGGCGGGACGTCCAGGAAGCCGGCGTCCGTGGGCGGCAAGCGCGGACGCAGCCGCCCGCCGCGCCCGCCGCCGCCCCAGGTCCGGGACGTGGACGGCGGCGGGTGGCGGGCCGGGTCTGCCACAATCGCCGCCAGGTCGCGCACATCCCGGGCCAAACACGGCCGCCCGGCAGCCTCCGCAGCAGTGGCGACAGCGGTCAAACAGTCGACCGGGTGGGAGGGCGGGGGCGGCGACGCCGCCATCGCGAGCGCCGCGTCCCAGGCGCCGCGCGCCACCGCGCCCTTTATAGCGGCCGCCGCGGCGTCGGCTTCGACAGTCGGGTAGGCCGCACGCAGGTTGAAGCGGCGGACGGCCGCCGCGGCGGGCGCGAGGCGCCCGGCGGTGAGGCACGCGTCCACGAGCGCGGCCGGCGCGGGCGAGCCCGGGCCGCGCTCGGCCGCGAAGCCGGCCGCGGCCGCTTCGCCGCCCGGGCCGGAGGAGAGCAAGACAGCGATGACCGCCGTGTCAAAGCCGGGTGCGCCGCGGTCCAGGCCCGGCAAGGACGCCAGGAGGGCGGCCGCGGGCGCCGCGCCGGCGGGCGTGGCCGCCAGGCCGAGCAAGGCGGCGGTCGCGGCCGCACCGCCTCCTGCGTCTGCCGCGTTCAGTCCAAAGGCCGCCGCTATCCTTGGCGCCAGCCGGGTGGTGCCTGGCCCTAGATGTGACCCTGGACCTGTCAGATCCAGGACCTGGGACAGGAGGGCCGCCGCCGCCGCCCGGGCGGGCGGCGGGATGGCCGCGGCCGGTGGCAGTGCGGCGAGCAGCGCCGACCCCAGGGCGGCCGACGGCGCTGGCGGGCCAAGCGCGGCGGTCAGGCCTTGGATGACGAGTGCGGCCGCATCTGGCCTGCCTGCCAGCGCGTCAGTCAGGGCGGCGACGAGCGCGGCGTGGCCCCGGCCGGCGGCAGCGGTGCTGCCGGCTGACACGAGCGCGGGCAGGTCGGGGTCGCTGGCCGTGAGCGCTGTCACCGCAGCCGCCGCGGCCTCGGACACGCCCGGATCTGGGTTTGACGCGGACGAAGGGCAAGGCCGGGAGCGCCGCCTGGCCGCTGGTGGTGGAGAGGTCGGCGGCGAGAACATCGCACGCCGGACTGGGCGTGCCGGAGGCGGCCAGCGCATGGGGCCGCTCGTGTGTGAGGAGCCCAAAAAAAAACACGCGGCCCACGCCCGCACACACTCCGCCGTTTGTCCGATGCCCGGCGCGCTGGCCCTCCTCGCCCTTTCGTACGCATACGTCGGCGCCCTTTGCATTGCTTTAGCCGGCCTGAAAGCCGTGTTGTCGGCCACGTCTCCGTCCGCCCTCATCCGCGGCATTGTGGCCTGAGCAGCAGTGGGGACTGAGCCGAAAACTTTCACTCGCGCCGTCTTTGAATTTTCGGCGCCCCGCACTGCGCCTCACACCTGTCTTTTTGTCAGGCCGCTTGCCGCCTGAGGAGAGCGCATACCACTGACGGGTCTCGACCATGGAAAACTATACGTGAGTTTGGTGGAAGGGGCCGCGGCACGAACAATGCCCGACGGCGTCGTGCGGTGGCGACCGAGTGTCTCACGCCTCTCCTCCCAACACACAACAGCCCCAACGCCGCCGCCTGGGCCGCCGCCGGCGCGCCGCTGAAGCCGGCAGGCACGGTGCCGCACGTGGCGGAGCAGGTGAGAATTGCCTGTGGGCGTGCGGGCGCGGTGGGCGTGGAGTTTTTTCTCGCGCGCGCCATCCCTCGCGCCGGCGCGGACCGACCCCCCACCACCACCACCACCACCCCACCCCAGCAGGCCCCTGCCGCCGAAGTCGTCCGCGCCGTGGAAGGCGATTTCGAAGTCGTGGAAGCCGACGGCATCGTGTTCAAGCGCCGCCGTGCCACGCTGGTGCCGGGCGGCGGCGGTCCGCGCGCCGCGTCCCTGGCGCCGCCGGCGCCGCCCGCCGCGACCAGCGACCCGTCCGTCGCTGCCGCCGCCCCGACCAGCGCGGCGCCCGCGCCCCGGCCCAAACCCCGGCGGTCGACCGCGGCCGCCCGCGCCGAGGCTGCCGCCCGCGCCGACACGGCGGCGGCCATCGCGGCGGCGGGCGACGCGGCCGAGGCCGCGAAGCTGTGCGCGCTGTGGGAGGGCCTGGTGGAGGGGGAGGCCGGGCGGCTGGCCCAGGCCGCGGCCGCGCCCGGGTCTGCGACCGGTCCCGCCGCCGCCGCCGCCGTGGCGGCCGCCCTGCGCGCGACGGTGCCCGCGGTCGCGGCCGCGCTCGCGGACGGCACGCTCGTGTGCGGGTCTGCCGCGGCCGCGCTCGCAGCCGCGACGGCCGCCGCCCCACGCGACGCGGCGGCGGCTTTGGCCGCGGCCAAGCGCCGGGCGCGCGGGCGCCTGGACGCGCTGGCGACCGAGGAAGGCGAGTGGGCGTCGCTGTTGGAGCGGGCAAAGGGCACGGCCGCGTCCACGCCCGCGCCCGCGCCGTCCCCACCGCCGGCGGCGGACGACGAGGCGGCCGACGGCGCCGCGACCGTGTGCAAAGCAGGGACCCTGAAAGCCGCGGCCGCCGCCGCCCGCTGCCGCCTGGCCGCGCGCGTCGAAGCGCTCGCCGCCCTGGTCGCGGGCGCGGAAGCGATGGCGGCCCGGGCGGAGCGCGCGGCCGTCGCGGCGCACGCGGCCTGGCACGCCCGCCGGGCGGCCCGGGCGGCGGCGACGGGCGTGGGTGGGGTGGGCGGCCTGGGCGGTGGGGAGTCGCCGGGCGCGCTGCTGGCCGGGTTGCTCGGCGGCGGCGGGGGTGGGCAGTGAAGGGATGGGATGGTGGGAGACAGGGGTGTGGGGGGGGGACGGGGTGCAGTGTGGGGAAACCCCTTATCTTTGTTGGTGCGCCCAATACACACCCCCCGTCCTTTTTTCTTACTCTTGCCCTCGCACGCCCACGAAAAAACAAGGCAGCCCGCTCTCGGTCACACCACCGCCCCAGCCGGCGCGCCGCCCGCCCCCGCGGCTCCGTAGCGGCGCTCCATCCGCGCGGCGAGGCGCGCCGCGCCCGCGCCGGCGCGGCGGGCGGCGCCCTTCAAGTCTCCCACGGACCGGATCGCGGCCAGGTGGGCGGCCTGGGCGTCGCCCGGCGCCATGTCCGCGTACTCCCACCCCGCCCCCGGTTTGGAGAGGACGAACAGCCCGGCCGCGACGGCCAGGCCGCCCGCCTCCGCCAGCACGACCCACACAAAAATCCAGCGGAAGGCCGCGAGCTTGGTCCGCAGCGCCGCCGCCTCCAGGTGGGCCATCGCCGGGTTGGTGTGCGAGGCGGAGATGGTGGCGCACACGCGGTCCGGGTCGGCAAAGGCCGCGCCGACGAGGAGGGCTTGGGCGAGCGTGGCGAGTGAGCCAAAGGCGAGGTAGCACGCCAGCAGCGCGCGCGACCGGCGGACGCCGGCGAAACCCAGGGCGGCGGACAGGGCTGTCAACACGCCGACGGCGACCAAGCCGGCGGGGACGGGGGCGGTGGGCGGGGACTGTTGTGTGTGTGTGTGTGTGTGTGTGTGTGTGTGTGTGTGTGTGTGTGTGTGTGTGTGTGTGTGTGTGTGTGTGTGCGTGTGTGGGCCCGTGAGGGGGGCGTGCGCGGAGGGAGGGCAGGTTTGACCAGCGCCCGCTGCCTGGGGAGACAAAAAAAAAAAGAGAGGCCCAGCGCGTCCCTTCCCCCGCGCACCTGCAGGATCGCGCCCGCCGCGACCAGGGCCGGGCCGACGCACATCCCCGACCCGATCATCAGGATTTTGACGACGAAGGAGAGGAAGGCTTCACCGGCGCGTGCCATTTTGCTTTTGTGCGTGCTTTTTTTTGTCGTCGCCTTTTCGGTGGGCGGATGGTTGCGAGGTGTGGGAACGGAGGGCACAGTTTTTTTGGGGCGTGCTTCTCCGTGGGAGCGGGGATTTGGGCGCGCGCTTCGTCAATTACACACGGTCGCCCCAGCCCACGCTCACGGCACCGCACACGCGTTCACACATGCGCACACCACGATGTTTTGTGTTTTTTTGGATGTTTTCGGTTCTCTCCAGGACAAACGGGCCTCCCCCCAGGCACCTCCGCGCGGGGGCGAGGGGTTGGCACACCCCCTGGAAAAGGGGGTCGGGGCCCCAGGCGCGCGCGTGCACGCCTTGGCCTCAGTCCTCGTACACGCGGCACTCGTCGGCGTCCGGGTTGTCGTTGCAGAAGTTCTGTTGGTGGTGGCGGGTGGGAGGGTGAGAGGGGGGGGGTGGCCTAGGGTGGAGCCACGCGTGGCCCGGCGCCTCTCTGCTCGCGCGCGCGGCAGTCGCCCGCCGCCTTGTTCGCTCTGCTTTCACCGCCCCGCCCCCGCCCCCGTCCTCCCTCCCACCCAAAGCTCACCTCCAGCGGGTCCTGCTTCTTCTGGTTGGCCTTCTTGTGCGACTCGGCGGCGGAGATCTCCTCGACCTGGGTTGCGTGCGTGTGGGGGGAAGAGGGGGGAGGGGACGTGAGGGGGCCTCGTGCCTCGATTGAGGGTCGGGCAGTCCCCGGCACGAGAGACAGCAACCACAAGTGCGGCGTGCGGGCGTGGGGGCGCCGAGGGAGTGATGTTTTTAGGATCGCGCCCTGCTCACAGCACGGCCAGGGCCCACGCCTGCCCGACTACCGGGCGAGGGCGGGTGTGCGGCGTGCCTGCATCCCTGGGCGGGCGCGGAAAGGCGCCGGCAGCGCCACGGGGAGAAGCGCCGGCGCACAGCCAGACGGGGGACGGCTCCACGGCCCGAGCCCCGCCGCCGCCTCCCCTGCCTGCCTCACTAAGAGGCAGGGCCCGGGTCTACCTCGCGTCCCGCGAACGACGGCCGCGACCTCGAGGGAGGGAAACGCGGGCCCGGGCCCCCGGAGAAAAGCAACCACCCAACGCTCTCGCGCCCCGCGAGAGAAGGGAATTCGCGCAGGGGCGACAGGACGCGGGCGCCCTCCGCCATCCCTCAGCACACGCGCCCCCCACAAGACTTACCGTGTCCCACGCCACCGCGCACTCGGACGACGTGCCGTCCGCGCACGTCTCCTTGGCTTCCTCAATGGCCTTTTCGACGGCCGACTTGCCGGCCGGGTCGGCGCGGACGACGACGGCGCGGACGGCGCGGCGGGCGGGGCGGACGCCCGAGATCGGGGCCGGGCGGACGGAGGCGCGCAGGGACAGCATGGCGGCGGTGTGTTTGGGTGTTTTGTTTGGGGTGTTGGAGCGACGGTGGAAAAGCGAGAGTGAGGAGAGGCTAGGCAGTGCGAAGTTTTTTCCGCTCCGCGCGCGCGCTCGCGCGGAAAGCCGCGCCTTTCTCTTTCCACTCGCGCGCGCGCGCGCGCCCTCGACCCCTCTTTTCCTCTGCCCGTCCCCAACCAGGCGACGCGTGACAGAGACGCCCATGGCGCAGTGGGAAGCCCGCGACCCACGCTGGCTGGTTGAAGACAGGGAGGACGGCCGGAACCCGAACGGGTGGCACTGGGCAGAGAAGAATGCGTTTGCCTGGACAAAGGAAGACCTGGCGTCCCGGCTCCTCGTCCAGGCCGACCTGGCCGATGGCAGGCGCGCGCTCGTGACCAAGGTCACCTCCATCGAGGGCGAGGTGCGGACTGGGAGTGGCGTGGTTCTGGCGTGCGTGTTTTTTTTTCGCGGCGGTCCCTGCCCGTTTCTTCTTCCCTTCCATCCATCCATCCATCCATCCATCCATCCATCCATCTCACGGCGGGCCGCCCCGGCCGCCCCACCCCCACCCCCCTCACACGCGCGCGCAGGCCTCCATCTCCACGCGCAAAGGCGGCAAAAAATTCGCGGCGTACGACCTGACCCTGGCCCTCGACTGGGAGGTGGTGCCAGCCGGGGATGGTGGCGGCGGCGGCGACGACGCGACGACCAGCCCACCGCCACCCACCACGACGACGGGTTCGCTGAAACTGTCGGAAGTGTCCACGGGCCACGACGGCGACGACATCCTGTTTGAGGCGTCGAGTGGGCCGCCCGACGTGGGCGCGGCCGTGATCAAAGCGCTGAAGTGCGAGATTGTAGGCGCGCTGGCGGCGTACGCGGCCGCGCTGGACGGGCTGGACCTGTAAAAAAAAAAAATTCAGAACATGGGAGCAGAACGCAGAGAGCGAGGGAGAGGGGGGAGTGCGTGTGACTGCGCCGGGGAAAAAGAATGGGGGCGCGTCCCTGGGGGAGGCCCGCCTTCACACACGGGGCGCCCTCACCCCCCACCCCCACCCCGACCCCCCTCACCCCCCCCCCCCCACCACCACCACCACCACTCCCCCCCCCGATCCGACCCACCTCTCTTCACTCCCCGCCGCGCGGCGTCCGCTTCACCACCTGGCTCGCACAGTGCACGGCCCCATACATGGACGTGATGGGCCCAAAGTCCACGACCTGGACGTCCCCCCGGAAGTGCGGGTCGCGGACGATGGCCCGCGCCGTGCCCGCGTGCACCGACAGGATTTTGCCGCCGCCCAGGTTGAGGCAGTTGCAGCCGTACGCCAGCTGGTCGGGGCCGGGGACGGGGATGATGTGGAAGCCGCGGCGCCGCATGTACGCCGCGAACTCCGTGCCGGAGGAGGACAGCGAGTACCGGCCCGTCGCCGGGTCGCGGACCCACTCGTCGACCAGGCGGCGCGTCGGCGAGGCCTCGCCCATCATGTCGGCCAGCATCAGGCACACGTCGTCGCCCAGCAGGGAGAAGACGCAGTCCAGGTGCATGCGGTCCTGGGCCTGGTCGAAGTCGTCGCGCACGACCGCCAGCGCGCCCACGCCGCCCAGCCAGTCGTTGTCCATGAGCTGGCGGGCGGCGTCCATGTTGGAGCGCAGGCCGACCCCCAGCAGGGCCAGGCCCTTGCCCGCGGGGAAAAAGTCGCCGCCCTCCAGGTAGCCGGGCGGCGCGATGGCGCCCAGGACGGGCAGGCCCAGCTTGTGGAAGCAGAAGGCCATGAGGTCGACTTCCAGGGCGCGCTGGGGCGAGCGCAGGCGGCCCATGACGACGCCGCCAGCTGTCGTGACCTGCTGGTCCCGCGTGTACACCAGGTTGGACAGCGGCTGAAACTCGTACGTGGCGGTCAGGCCCGTGTCCCGCCCGCTCGGCTTCAGGTCGACCGTCGGGTTGATCAGCAGCGTGTCGATGAGCTGGGCGATGGACATGTGCTCCAGGACGCGGCGCTTGTAGTCGTCCGACAAGTAAAACGCGTCGTCGGCCGACACGGCCGACGCATCCGTGCCCGGCGCCAGGCGGTACGACAGGGCCTTCATGGCCAGTTCCTCCAGTTCGACGCGGGCGCCCATGTGGGAGGCGACGCCGTAGGACAGGATGTCGCGCACGGTCAGGACCTGAGGAGGGGTGGTGTGTGCGCGGGCTGGGGGCGTGAGAGGCTCTTTCTTTTTTTTTCGCGACGAGTTGCCCCAACCCTCTCCGCTCCGGGCCGCGCCATCTCTCCCTCGTCTCGCCCCCCACCCGTCTCTTCTTACCTTGATGCCCGCCTCCCGCATGACCCGCCGGAATTCGGCGTGTGCTTTCTTGGCGGCGTCCAAGTTGACGGGGCGCTCGTACAGGGAGGCACTGTGTGTGAGTGGTGTGTAGTGGGGGAGGGCGGCATGAGAGAGGTGACGCGCAGACGAACGTGCACGGCCTGGGCTACCTCTCCCTCCCTCTCCTGTTCCATCCGCCCCACCCTGGCTGCCTTTTCCCACCACCCACCACCAGCGCAGCAAACACACACACGCAGCGCGCGCATGCCCACACAACACAACACAACTCACCGCGGGTGCAGGCCGCCCATCATCAGGGACGTGCCCTCCGGCTCGCAGACAATCACGACCTCGGCGACCTCGTTCTCGTGGCACTGGCGCGCGGCACCGAGGGGCGGCATGCGCGTCGTGGTGCGGCGGGCGGGCGGGGGTCCAGCAGCCGCAGCGGGTGCAGCGGGCGGAGTGGCATTCGAGGAAGAGGACGGCAGGGGCGGCAGGCCGGCCGACCCGGACGGCGCGGCACCACCAGCACGCCCGCCGTCGAGTGCTAGGGCGGCCGCGCGGCGCGCGAGCGCCGATGCGTCGTCGGCCGAGCCGCCCTCCTGGCGCGCGGACGACAGCCCGCCGTCTTCCGCGCCTTCCTCGTCACCCTCTGTATCGACGCCGCTGCTTTTGTAACGCGGGCTGATGATGGGCTGCGTGGGAAAGGGCGGGGGAATGGAGTGAGGAAGGGAGGAGGCCGTGCGCCCGCTCGCTCCTAGTGTCGCCGCTCCCCGGCCCCGACGAAAAAAACGAACCTGGTCCGGCGCGACGGCGGCCACGTCCATGTAGCTCTGAGACAGCATACCATAGGAACCAGAAGAACCGGCCAGGCCGCCGCGGCCCCGCGGGCGGGTTGCAATGCCCAGCGGGGATGAACGCGGAGGCGGCATTTGTGCGTTCCCCTGTCCCACTCGGTGGAGTGAGGCGAACTCGTCTCCCATCAAACCAGTCTTCACAACTCGCCCGCCGCCCCCTCATCCAGCACCCACGCCACGCCGCCCGCACTGCGCACGCGCTGCACTGGCAGCAGCACATCCCCACTGCCTTTCAGGGCCTCGCCCACAATCGGCGCTTTGCCCGCGCCCAGCGCGACGACGGCGACGCGGGCCGCGGCGTTGACCGCGCCCAGGGACAGGGTGATGCGCGACGGCGGCGGTTTGGGGGAGTCGTCCACGCCCAGCACCCAGGCCCCGCTGACGTCGTCCACGGCGTCCAGTCCCGGGAACAGGGACGCGACGTGGCCGTCCGGGCCGACGCCGAGGAGGACGAGGTCGAAGGCGGGAAAGCCGCTGTCCGCCGACCTCGGCAAGACGGACGGCGGCAGGGCTTTCAGGCGGGCTTCGTAGTCGGCGGCCGCGGCGGTCGCCGTGATGCCGGGGCTGTCGGCGATGGCGTGGATCTGGGAGGGCGGGATGCCGGACTGCACAGACACAGAAGGCGGGGAGGGGGTGGAAAAAGCAAACGGGGTGAGGTGGGCCATGTGGGGGATGGATGGATGGACAGAAGGCGACGGGCACGCCCACTCCCTCCCACACCCCTCCCCTCCACGCACACCTTGCCTAGGAACGCTTCCACCGCGCCCTTGTAATTTGAGTCGGCCGAGTCCAGGGGCACGACCCGCTCGTCCGCCCAGAACACGTGCCAGTGCGCCGCGTCGGGCGCGCCCGCCAGCGGGGCGAGGCAGGAGACGAGGGACCCACCGGAAAGGACTAGGGTGAACGCGCCACGGTCCGCGATGGCGGCGTCGGCGGCGGACCGGACGAGGGCCGCGACGGCGGCGGCGCCGGCCGCGGCGTCGGGGACGACCAGGGCGGCGTGGCCGGGGGGCGCGCCGGGCGGCGTGCGGTCGCGCGCGCCGGGCACGGTTGGCCGTGAGGCCGCGGCCGCCATCGGCGAGAGGGTGGGGCGGGGCGGTCGGCGGGCGGTCGGCGGCGCGACGCGGGCGCCCAGGCGCATGCGTGAGGGAGGGCGGCGGGGGCGCGGAGGTGCGGGTGGGGAGGCCGCGGAGAAAACGGTGGAGTGGGAAAGCGCGCGTGCATGCGTGAAAAGCGGGGGCGCGCCCAGTCTGTGTGACCCTCTCCGCACACCCAACGCGCCCATCCATCCATCCACTCGTTCGTCTCTTCGTGTGTTTCCATGTCACCTTGCCACCGCCGTCGCCTCTGCTGCCTCCTCCTCTCCCACCACCACCGCCTCGCCGTCCGCCTCCCCCCCACCACAGACTTTCTTGGGGTGCGTGGGCAGCACCACGACGGCAGCCGTCATGTTGTCACAGCCCGCGCCCCGGCTCAGCCGCGGGTCGGGCGACAGGCACGCGTCCAACAGCGCGTGCGCGGCAGCCGCGGGCGTCCCGCCCTCGGCCGCCAGCGCCGCCTTCACCACATTCACGGCTTCCTGGTTGCCCAGCACGTCCCAGACGCCGTCGCAGGCCAGGATCAGGAAAGCGTCGCCGGCCGACAGGACGAAGTGGCGGACGTCGGGCTCGGCGGTGATGACCTGTGCGGGCGGCGAGCGCGCCGGGTCCTTGTACGCCAGGTCGCCGATGGCGCGGGACAGGGAGAGCGAGCCATTGACGCGGGCGACGCCGCCGACGGCGGCGACGAAGCCGCCCGCCGCGCGGATGCGGGCCGCCTCGCCGGGTTCGCCGGGCTTGTGGTCGGAGGACAGGGCGAGCGCGGTGCCGGCGGCCGTGCAGATGACGGCGCGGGAGTCGCCCGCGTTGGCCACCCACAGGTCGTGACCGGAGACGACGGCGACGAGGGCGGTGCAGCCGGCCTGGGCCCGGGCGGCCGCAGCGGCGGCGAGCGTGTGGGCGTGGGAAGAGGAGGGCGGTGGAGCGCCCGGCCCGCCTCCGCCACCAGCCGGCGGCGGCGCCACGTTTTCGTCGCCCGACGACGACGACGGCGGCGCGGCCGAGCCGACGTCCATGCCTTCTCCCTCTCCCTCCTCCGCCCCCGCCAGCATGGCCGGCGGCGGGGGCGACAGGTGCGCGGCCGTCGACGCCAGGCGGACAGAGGGAGGGGCCGGGCGCGCGCTTCGCAGCAGTTCGTCCATGCGGTGAAAGGCCGCCGCCAACGCGGCAGGCACGTCCCGTTCTGGACCGGCTGTGAAGGCGGCATGCGACCGAACTTCTCGCGCGAGGAAGGCGGCGCAGAATCGAGCGATCTCGCTGTGGAGTGTGCATGTTTTGGCGGGGAGGGTTGAGGCTGCAGAGGGGGTTGGGGAGCGGACACCCGGCCGGCGGCCGCGGAGAAAACGGACGGCGCCGCCCAGCAAAAAATCGCCGCCTACCGCCCACACTATGGCGCGCAGGATAGGCCGAGATCTGCGCATCTCGGCTGTGCATATGGAACGCCGTGCCACGACCTCCCACGCCCACTGTACCGGCGGCGTGCAAAACACACTGCAGGCCAAGCCAATGGGAAACGCGAACAAAAAAAACGCACCTCCCTCCATGCCCGTCGAACACGCCAAAGACGCCGTGCCCTTCCTCGCAGATGTCAATGAGGTGCGCGTCTTCCATGGTGCGGCGCCAGCCCTAGAGGTGTGTGGTTGTGTGGGGGCGGGCGCGTGAGGTTTAGGGCTTGCTGCGGCCGAACGTTTCTTCCATTGCTCGGCGGGCACTCGCGTCTTTGCCGAGACGCGCGAGCGCCTCGGCGCCCGTGCCTCCTTTTTCTTGCAGCGGACCTGCATGGAAACGACGGCGTACTCCACGTTGGCCGTGGCGTGCGCGCCTTCATCCGTCGATTTTTCAGTGACGGGTGACGAGAGGTAGGCACCCATTTTTCAGGGTCGAGCGCGGGCGCGGACGCGCCAGGGGGAGCCCAGCAGAGACGTGAGAGGGAGGGGCGTGAGCCAGGGACAGGCCTACTACGTAGTAGGCAGAGGTTGAAGGGGACGGGGGCGTGAGCGCCGGGCCCCAGCCAAGCCTTCGTGCAGGGGCGACGCCGGTGTGCGGGCGGGCACACAAACCACCACCCCGAGCTGTGTGCATGCGAAAACCTCGTCGGGCTTTTTCCATGTGTCCCGCCTCTCTTACAACTCGCGCAACGCCGCGACCAGCGCTTCGGTGTGTTCCGGCTTGCCCACGCTGATCCGGATGTAGCCCGCCAGCTCCGCCTTGGCGTAGTGGCGCACCATGATGCCGTGGTCGCGGGCCAGGGCGTCGCGCACGGCCGCCGCGTCGCGGCCGCCCCCCACGCGCGCGAGGATGAAGTTCGCGGACGAGGGGTACGGCTCCAACCAGTCGATGGTCGCCAGGCCGTCCGCCAGGCGCCCGCGCTCCGCCACCAGCGCATCCCGCACTTTTTTCAGGTACGGCCGGTTGGACAGGGCCGCCAGCGCGGCCGTCTCCGCGGCCACGGACACGTTGTACGGTTGCTTGCACCGCCACAGGAATTCGGCCAGCCCGGCCGGGAAGGCCCCGTACCCGACCCTCAGCCCCGCCAGGCCGGCGGACTTTGAAAAGGTGCGCAGGACCACCAGGTTGTCGTGTTTCAGGACGTCGGGCGCGCGGGAGGCCACGCCGTCGGCGAACTCGATGTACGCCTCATCAAGCACAATCAGGGCAGGCAGGGCCAGCAGGGCGTCCAGGTCCGCGGCCGGGACGAGCGAGCCGTCCGGGTTGTTGGGCGACGTGACGAACACGACTTTGGCGCCGCCCTGCCGCACCGCCCGCTCGATGCCCGGCACGTCCAGCCCGAACCCGGGCAGCGTGCGCGGGACGGTGATGACGGCCGCGCCGTTGACGGCCGCGTCAAAGGCGTACATGGTGAACGTGGGCGGGCAGTCGACGATGGCGTCGCCCGGGTCCAGCACGGCGCGCATCAGCAGGTCGATCAGCTCGTCGGCCCCGCAGCCGACGAGGACCTGGGGGGCGGGGACGCCCAGGTCGGCCGACAGGACCGCCCGCAGCGCGCGCGTCTCCGGGTCGGGGTAGATGTGCGGGTACGGCATGGCGCCCAGCGCCGCCGACACCTCGGGCGCCATGCCGTACGGGTTCTCATTCGCGTCCAGTTTGATGATGTCGGCCGGCTTCCGGCCGAGGCGGGCGGACAGGACGTCAAAGGGGACGATGGGCGTGTACGGCGCCAGGGCGCGGAGGTGGGGGCGGACAAAGTGCGCGCCGCCGTCGGTCGTTGCAGGCGGAGTTGGGGACGCGTCGGCTGCTGCTGGTCCGCCAGCCGTGGCGGACGTGGTCACGCCATCGCCGCCCTGCCGTCCAGCTGAAGAGGCGGCGGCGGGCGGGGCTGCGCCGCGCGGTGCGGGCGCCGCCGCGCCGCCGCTGGCCGGCGGCGGCGGCGGCATAGAGAGCGTGCGCCGCCGCGGCTGAGCGCTCAACCTGCTGGCGCCGGACGTGGATGGCTCGCCCGCGCGGCAGGCGATGCTGCGCATGCCGGAAAGCGGGCGTGTGGTGTGGGAGGAGTGCGGGCGCCGGGTGACAAGAGAGACGTGCCGCCCCGATTTCTGCGCTTTGACGGACGGACGGGCGCAGCTGCGCCCCCACTCATCCATTGTCTTCGCTCGCGCTCCATTCGTCACAGGCCTGGGAGGGCGGCCGGGCGCGCCCGTCGCCCAATCCCCGCCAGCGCAACGCGTGCTCTGACTTCTCGCGCACACGTTCGGCGCGGCTGAAAGTCGATTCCGTTGGCCACTTTCCCTCACCACACACACATACACACACACACGCACAAAGAGGAGGCCGCACGAACAAAAAATAACCCCATCATGCCGCAGACCACCCGCCGCGCTGCCCAGGCCGCCGCCGCGCTCATCATCTTTGGCGCCATCGGCCCTGCCCTGTGGCTGGCCCGCGGCTGGCGGCTCATCTTACGCATCCTTGAGAGGAAGGCGCGTTCCCTCCTGCGCTTGCCCAAGTCGGCCGGCGACGCGGCCGCCGACGCAGAGGCCGCGCGCCTGGTCGCGTCGCCTGGGCCCGCCCTCCCAGGCGCCACCCACCTCTCCATCCCGGCCTCCGACCCGGCCATCAGCCTCCACGTCGTGAAACTGGACCCGCCGGCGGGGCAGCCCAAGTCCGGGCGCATACTGCTGTTCGTCCACGGCTTCCCCGAGTATTGGGCGGCCTGGGCGCCGTGCATGGCCGCCCTGGCGTCCGACGGCCACACGTGCGCGGCGCTCGACATGCGCGGCTTTGGCGAGTCGTCCCCCAAACCGCCCGGCGTGGAGCACTACGGCATCGGGTCGCTGGCTGCGGACGTCGTGGCGGTGGCCAACCACCTGCGCGGCGGCGAGGGCGCAAAGGCCCGCGTGACTCTGGTCGGCCACGACTGGGGTGGGCAGGTCGCCGGCCACGCCGCGGCCCTGGGCGGGCCGGACGTTTTTGACGGGGCGGCCCTGCTCTGCATCCCGTACCCGGGCGGCGCCTTCCTCGCCAACGCCGGCTGGAAGCAGGCCGCCCGGTCGTGGTACATTCTTTTTTTCCAGTGCCCGTGTCTGCCCCTTGGCGAGGAGCTGATGTTTGGGCGGGCGGCCGAAACGCTGGCCGGCATCGTGGCTGAGCGCCGGGCGGAAGCGGAGAGCATGGCGGACGACGACGCCGGCCGGGCGGCGGGCGTGGAAGCGGCGGCGGGGCTGAAGCCGGCGCCGCCGCTGCTCACCTTCCCAGCGTCGGTCGAGGACGCGGGCTTCCGGTCCGCCTTCCTCCGCGACCCGTCCTCCCAGCGCGCGACCGTCAACTACTACCGCAACTTGGTGCGGTCGGCCCTGGGCATTGGGCCCCGCCCGGCGACGCGCGCGCAAGCCACGGCCTTCAAAACCCGCTTGAAAAGCCCCGGGTCGTTCCCCGTCCCGCTCCTCATGCTCTACGCCGCACGGGACGTCGCGCTGGGGCCGGAGCTCCTGGCCGGCGCCGACAAGTACGCGCCCGACCTGGAAGTCCACATGCTGGACTGCTCGCACTGGGCTCCCGCAGCCCGGCCGCGGGAAGTGATTGCCAGGCTGCGCGCCTTTGTGAAGCGGACGGGTTGAAAGGTGTGGCATGGAATTTTTTTTTGGAGGAGGAGCGACGGAATAGGAAGGCTTCTGTATTTCTTTTGAGAAAGAAATTAAGAAGGCTTCCAGGGCATGATGCGCACAAGAGCGGCTTGTATTAGAGAGAGGTGAGGTGCGGGAAGACGACGACGAGGCTGGGAAGGCGCGCCAGAAAAAAAGGCGCGCGGGTTGATGCGAGACTAGGTGTTGAAAAAACAACGACGACGCGTTCATCTAACACACAAACTCTCTGCCCACGGCCGCTCATGATTGGCGGATATCCACTGGGACGGAGCGGAGAAGAAGGAGCTGGCGCACTCACTCCAGCGCGTCCACGACCGTCGCGCTTAAAATCGACACCGGCTCCAGCGGGCGGTCGTTTTTATCTGTCTTTGCCTTTTCAATCGCCTGCACCACGCCCGCGCCGCGGACGACCCGCCCAAACACCGTGTGCTTGTTGTCCAGCCAGGGCGTGGGGGCGGTCGTGATGAAGAATTGCGACCCGTTCGTCCCCGGGCCCGCGTTGGCCATGGACAGCGTGAACGGGCGGTCGTGGCGCAAGCCCCGGTCAAACTCATCCTCAAACGTGTCGCCCCAGATGGACGACCCGCCCGTCCCGTCGCCCAGCGGGTCGCCGCCCTGGACCATGAAGCCCTTGATGACGCGGTGGAAGACGGTTCCGTCATAGTACCCGTTGCGGGCGTGCGTCGTGAAGTTTTCGACGGTGCGGGGGCACTCGTCGGGGAAGAGGCGCAGCGCGACGTCGCCCGCGGTCGTGTGCAGGACGACGCCGCGGTGCAGGCCGCCGGGAGCGGTGGCGGCGGCCGTCGACGCCGGCCCCGTCGCCCCAGCGGCCAGCAGCATGTCTTCCGCGCGCGGTTTTTCGTTGAAGACGTCCCGGCCGCCGCCCGACGCCACAGCGCCCGCGTCCGCGTCTTCGGGCTCGCGCCTCGAAAACAGGTAAAACCGCTGCGAGTTCAGCGCCGTCGCGACGAGGGTGGGGTCGGGCTCCAGGGACCGCGCGCCGACGGGACCGCCGGGAGTGGTCGCCTCTCCGCCTGCCGCGACGGCCGCGGCGGCGGCGCGGGCGGCGGCACTGCCCGCGCCGCCCGCTCCGACCGCTCCCAGTGCGCGCGGGATGCCTTGGTACAGGCCCACCCGCAGAAACCGTTCGCCCGCTTCGACTCTGCCGAGGATGGCAGCCACACGGTTCGTCTCCAGGTTGACGACCTTGACGCCCAGGAGGGAGGAGTAGAGCAGGAAGTGGCCGGACGCGTCGAAGACCGCGTTGCAGGGCGGCGGGGTTTCCGCCGTGCGGGCCTGCTGCGTGCCCGGCCCGCCGCCGCCTCCCCCGGGCGCGAGCGCCGCGTACCGGCCCGCCAGCTCCCGCTCCGCCGCCAGCCTCCGCCCGAAATCAATGGCTTCCAACCGCACGGACGGCCCACCATCCCGCTGCAAAGCAGCCGCCGCGTCCGGCGATTCATCGTACACGCGGCGCAGCTTGCCGGTCGCCCAGTCCCACACACGCACACGCCCGTCCGCGCACACGCCCGCAAAGCGGCTGCCGTCCGGCGAGACGGCCAGGTCCAGGGCCGCCGTGCGTGCTTTGGCCAGGGCGTACAGGTCCGTATCGGATTTGAAGGAAAAGGTGGTGGAGTCGGCCGGGAAGGAGCCCGTGGCGGGCGGGAGGGACGGTGCGGCGGGGCGGGCGGCGGGCTCGTCGGCCGCCGCCGGCGGCGGGGGTGCGCCCATCCCCACCACCACCACCTCCTCCACCTCTTCCGCCGCCGCGCCGACCGCTGCTTCCTCACGCCCGCCCTCGGACACACCACCACCACCACCGCCCGGCAGCGGCGGGCGCCAGTAGTCCAGCATGCCCTTGCCGTCCGCCAACACGCACGCGTCGGCGCCCGGGTTGAAAGCCAGGGCCGCGACGGGCGGGCGGCCGGGGCCCAGGTCGCAGACGACGACCGCACCGGGTTCGCCCGGCTCCCGGCCGTCCAGGACGGCCAGGCGCGGCGATTCCGAGTCGGCGACGATCAAGGTGGCGCGGCCGGCGGCGGCGGTTGTGGCGGCGGCGCCGGTGGCGGTGTGTCCACCGCCTCCTCCTCCCCCTCCACCCCGGACCGCCCACGCCGCGCACGACGGCCGGGAAAAAGGCAGGCGCACCATGGCCGTCATGTCGAACGTGGGCACGTCGAAGATCTTGGCCGTGCCGTCCGTGGCGGAGACGGTGGCGGCGAGGGCGCCGTCGGCCGACACGGCCAAAGCCGTCACCGGGCCCAGGTGCGCCCGGAAGTGTTTGGCAAACGCGATGCCGGTCGGCGTCTTGCGCCAAAATTTCACGTGCCCGTCCACTGAGGCGGTGAGAATGAAGTCAGACGGCCCAGCGACGGAAACGTGCGTGACGGTGTCGCGGTGCATGTACGACTTTTCGTACATGGCGGCGCAGGGTAGGGCGTCCAAGAAGACGGTTTCATGGGCGAGGACCTGTTGGGTGTGTGCAGTGTTGGGTGGATGCATGGAGCGTGTGCGTGCGCGTGTGGTTGAGCGGAAGTGGCGTGGGCGAGCGGCGAGTTGATGGGTAGATGCATGCATGGATGGAGGTTGAGCGTCGGCTTGGGGGGCGAGCCAAAAAAGAAAACGGCGCGGGCCCGCGCCGTTTCCTCGCCTCCTTCCCATACCTTGCGCTTCTTGGCCTTGGGCGGCACGGCCGGGCCGACGTCCTGAGCGTCGCCGTCATCGTCGCCCAGGTCCGGCGGCGGCACCGGGCCGACTGCGTCCTGACCGTCGGCGTCGGCGTCGGCCGATGCGTCTGGCGGCGGAAGGGGTGGGCCGACGTCCGGGGCGCCGTCGTCCTCTTCCGGTGGTGGCTGGGGCGGGCCCACATCCGGGCCGTCGTCGGCCATGGGTGCGGAGGTGGGAGAAGGGCGGGCCGCCTGCAATGTGCGGGAAGAAGGGAACGCGGCTGTGAAAACACACGTAGTGACCGGAGCACCTCCCATCCCGACCATCCGACCCAGCACAAAAAGCACAAAAAAAAACAAAAACGCGCGCGTTGTGGTACACAAATTTACACACTAAAACGACCCGTCCGAATCCGGGCTAGCCCCAGCGAGCGAGCCGACGCGCGGGCGGGCGACAGGCATCGCACCCGGCAGGGCGGCTTGAGCCGGCGTGGGCTGCCACCCACCCGCGGTCGCAGCAGCGACAGCAGGCGCCGCCCCGGCCCCGCTCCTACCACCCTCACCGCCGCCGCCTGCCGCCCGCCGGGACAGGAAGGAGTAGGAAAAGGCGTGGCCGGAGCCGGGCGTCGTGCCCGGTGCCGCCGCGGCGGGCGCGGCGGGGCGGTCGCCGCCGCCGCCCCAACTCCCGTCCGCCAGGTGCCCGCCGGCCGCCGCGCACGCGGCCTGGACCGCCGCCCGGTCGGGCGGGACGAGGCCGTCGCCCGCGCCGTCCGGGTCGCGGGCCATGACGTAAAAGGTGTGGCCGGACGACCGGTCGGCCGCAAAGGTCCGCACTTTCGCGCGCGTGATGGTCAGGCCCGCGCCCCGCAGCACGCGCGTCAGGTTGGCCAGGCAGCCGAACCGGTCGGTGGAGCGGACGTGCAGCTTGAGGCCGCGCGGGACGCGGCGCAGGATGGAGGCTTCCAGGGCGGCGGCGAGCTGGGCGCCGCGGGCCGGGTCCCAGTAGGCCGGCGGCGGGCCGACGGCCGAGGCGGTCGGGGGTGGGGACGTCGGCGAGCCGCAGCCCTCGCCCGCCGCCGCGGCCGCTGCGACCGCCACTCCGCCCCCACCCCCCGCCGCCCACCGGGGCTTGATGTAGTACTCCTGGTGGGCGACCATGCCGGCCGGGCGGCGGGAGGGCGGCGGCGCCGGCGCGCCCCCGGCGCTGGCCCAGTCCGCGCTCGCCCACGACTCCAGGCCGGCGCTGGACGCGCCGTCCAGGCCCGCCAGCCCCGACCCGCTGCCATTCCGCGCCAGTCCCCCGCTGTTGGCCGGGGTCAGGGCGGGCGTCGCGCCGACGGTGGCATGGTAGACGTCGTAATCCAAGTCCGCCAGCGTGCACAGCGTGTCGAACAGCAGCTTCGGCCGGTCCGCGCACGTGATGGTGACTGTCCAGTACCCGGTGCGGGGGCAGGGGCGGACGGCGATGGCCGGGCGGGCGGGGAGCGCGGACGATGCCTGCGCGGGCGGGGACCCCGCGCCGGGCGTGGCGGGCCCGGCCAGCGGCGGCGAGGTGGGTCGCCCCCCCTGCCCCTGCCCGCCACCGCTCCACGCCCGGGCTTCCAGGCGCAGGAGCAGGGAGTGCAGGCGCCGGTCGTGGCGGACGTCGCCGCGCACGCGCTCCAGGCGGACAAAGCACGGGTTGGCGGAGTCGTCGGACCCGTCGCCGTCGCGTCCGCGCCCGCCCATCACGTCCCGCAAGATGGACGCCAGGCGGTCGGCCTTGGCGTCGTCGCCCACGGCCCGCCCCTTCTCCGTGACGGACAGCACGAACGCGACGCGGCCCTTGTCCGTCCACACGGCCGCGGACCGGACGTCGCAGCCGGCGGACGTGAGCAGGTCCGTGACCTCGGCGAGGAGGCCCATGCGGTCGCCGCCCGCCAGCTCGACGACCGTTGTCTCGACGCGGGCCGTGTCGTCCGTGTCGTCGCAGTTGGCGACGACGTCCGCGTCGTCGGTGTATTCAATGTCAAGCATCTGGCGTGTTTCGTTTTTTTTTTTGGGGGGGGGGTGAGGGAGTGGTCGTGTCGTCGGGGAGGGTTTCCCCGTCGCACGCGCATGCCGTGGCGTGCTTTTTTTCCAAGGAACGTCCGAACACGCACCCGTTTGATGGTGTCCAGCTTGCGTTCGTCCGTCACCTGGGCGCCTGAGGTCTCTGTGACTTCGAAGACTGGGGTGTGGGTGGTGCGGGGGGCGGGTGTGTGAGCGGCGCGGGCGGGGGCGTCTGAGTTGGCGCTCGGCGGCTGGGGTAAAAGCAAACACAAGCAAACACAAGTCTCCGCGCCAAAGTCACCGTCCAAAAACCAGTTCATGTCGCTCGATATGTGCGCTTTGCGGATGTCCAACGACAGCGAGATCAGCACAGAACACACAGAGACGAGCGTGCCAGCGCGGTTGGCCGACGACACGCGTATCGTGGTGACAGACGACGCGGGGTCGTTCTCGACAGACACCTCGGCCGGCGCGACGCGCAGGGCCAGCGTCTCATACTCCGGTACCGCCGGCGCGGCCGTGTATGGCGAGACGCCGGCTCCTGAGGTGGACGCACCCGCGCCGCGTCCCAGCTCAGCCGCACGATAGGCTTCAAGCGACGCGAGCGGCGCTCGCACGCCGCCCGCGGCCGGCCGCAACAGCATGGTGGCGGGTGAATGTGATGTGCGGTCGGCCCGCACGGAGGGGCAGCCCTCGGCGCGTGCGCGGTGACCCGGGGTGGCGGGCCCCGGCGTGCGGTGGGTGCGGGCCCGCAGGGGCGCGGAAAGCGTAGAAATGGGAGGAGTGAAAACGCCCTAGAAAAGACGGCGCGCGCTCACCCCGCGTCGGGCAAAGCCCTCTCTCCCCCCCCTCCCCCCGTCGCCCCGGCATGGAAATGCACCACACGTGGAATGACATGCAATGAAAACGCTTTCCCCCCTTCTGTCTCTCTCAACCCCGCGCCTGCCGCCCGCCCTCGGCGGCCCGGCCCGCCGCCTCACCGTCACTCCCGCTGCGCGGCTCGCCGCGGTCCTCCAGCTCGGCCGAAGGGAAGGAGGCCGCCGGCACCATGCCCGGAATGACCGCCGGCTCGCGCCGCAGGGTCTGCTCCCGGCCCGGGCGGGGCGTGCCCACCCGCCGCCGCGGACGCGGACGCACCGGGCGGGCCGGCTCGCCGTCGTCGTCCCACGCCAACGGGTCCTCCTCATCAAACAACGACGACGGGGTCGCGTCCTCGTCAAACCACAACTCCGACGGCTCCGCCTCTGCCTCGTCGTCGTCCACCCACGACGACTGCGGCGCCGTGGGGTGCTGCGCGCCGCCCGCCTCGGGCGCCGGGCACGAGTCGCACTGCGAGCCCAGCGGCAGGAGGTTGGACGAGGCGGCGGTGCACAGCCCGACGGACGCGTCGGCCGGCGCGTTCAACGCGCCGGCCGGACGTCGGGCGTCGGACGCCCGCCAGGCCGGGGGGCTCTGCGCCTCGTCCTCGGGCGGCGGGCGCGAATCCTCGGGCGGCGGACGCGTGTCGGGCCCACACAGCTGGCCGATGCGGGAGGTTGAGATGGACGACTGCTTCAGGCGTTCGACGTCGACGCGGGGGAAGGGGGAGAGCGGGGAGGGGGGAGGGCGGCGGGCGGGCGGCGGCACTGGCGAGGCCGTTTCGTGCGCAGCGCCGCCGGCGCCACCACCACCACCGGCGCGCGCGGCCGCCCGCCGCTCGGCCGAAGCGGCCAGCTTCTCAAGGACCGCCTCCTCCATGAAAGGACCGCCTCCTGGTGGGCTGGACTGCATGGCGGCGCGAAGCCCGCCGAGACGACGAGAGAGAGAGAGAGAGAAAAGAAAAAAGAAAATGAGGGACCCAAGGGGGGGTTTTTCGGTGGGTGGGTTTGTGGGCGGGCGCCCGCACCCCGACGGCGCCTGGGCGTGTCTCTCCATCCCATGTCTTCCTTCGCTCCTCTCTGTGTACTACTCTCTGTCCATTTCATGCGTTTCTACAGCGGCCCGCGCTCTCCTTCCTCCTCCGTCTCGACGGCGGACGGCGGCACTTCGACAGGCGGCGGGAGAGAGGCTGCCTCTGGCGGCGGCTCCGCCTCCGACGCGGGGGCTGGCGGCGCTCCCACGGCTGCCGCCGGTGCCGCCGCACCGCCCGTGGTGCCCCTCGCCGCGCGCTCCACCACGCCCTCCAGCCCGGCCAGCGGGCCATCCAGGGCTGCCTGGTCTTGCACCAGCGGCAACGCCCTCAGCGCCGCTGCCAGCGCTGCCGCGTCCGCGCCCGCCTGCCCGGCCGCGCCGGGCACGCCGGACGCGGCCAGCGCGGCGAGCGCGTCCGCGCACGCGTTCCCAACACCGCCCGCGGCCGCCGCCAGGATGGACGCGGCATCGGGTCGGGGCAGGGTGGGGACCAGGGCGTGCGCCAGGGCGGTGAGTTGGCGGGCCAAGCCCGTCGCGAAGGCGGACGGACCGCCGGCGCCGCCGGGCGCGGCCCAGCCGGCGCCGCCGTCGGCGGCCACGGCCCGCAACCCCGCGCCCGCCGCGTCGCGGGCAAGGGCGACGAGCTTCGCTGCCACGCTGGCCCGGTGCGCTGCCAGGTCGGCTCGCGCGGACGCCCACTCGCCGGCGGCGACGGTGTGCGCGCCACCGCTGGCGTCACCGCCTCCCGCCAGCGCTCTCTCCAACACCGGCGCGGCCGCACTCACCGCCGCCATGGCGGACGAGTGCAGGGCCAGGTGGCGCGCGGACACGGCTTTGAGGCCGGCAGTGGAGAGCGCGCCCGCCCCCAGCACCGCCCGGCAAGAGGCCGCGTTGTAAGCCTTCACCAGGCCCGCGCAGCGCAGGGACAGGGCCGGGGCGGACGCGGGGGGGAGCGCGGCCGCGGCGGCGGCGTACGACAGCGCCGCCTCCACCAACGTCAGCGCCGACGCCGACACGGGGAAGGAGGCGCCGGCGATGGTCAGGGCCGGGAGCGCGGCTGCCTGCGCGTCCTCAGCAGCCGGCGGGGCAGCGTCGCCTCTTGCCAACGCGTCCAGCGCGGCCTGGAGCGGCGGCGGCACGGCCGCCGCAGCCCACACGTCTGCGTCCACGGCGGCCGTCAGCCGGGCGGTCGCAGCGGCGTGCAAGGCGTCGATGAAGCCCTTGCCAGCCGCCTCGGCCTCGGACCTCAGGGCCGGCGGCGGGCGGGCGCCCGCCGCGGAGATGGTGGCGGACAGGCCTTCAACCCGCGCGAGCAGGCGCTGCAGCCCGCCCAGGCCGCCGCCGCCGCCGCCGCCGCACCGGGCCCGCGCCGCAAAGAGCGCGGCCCACCGGGCTGCCGCTGCGTCAGCTGCCGCCTGGACGATGGCGGTGGCGGCCGCCGCGTCGCCGCCCGCCGCCCGCGCGGCGGCCGCGCACGCGGCCGCGTGCGACAGAATGCCACCAGCCGCGGCGGACGCGGCATCCAGGGCGGCGTCGGCGGCGTCCGGCCCGGCGGCCGCCACGCGGGCCGCCAGCGGACCCGCCGTCGTGCCGCCAGCCGGCCCGGGCGCGGCCCGGGCGAGCGCGCCGTCCGCCGCCGCCCGCACCGCGGCCTTTGCCTCCAACGCCGCCGCGTCGGCAGCCGACGCCAGCGGGCCGGCGCCGCCCGCGTCGCCCGCGCCCGCCGCGCCGGCCAGGGCGGCTCGCAACGCCGTCACATCGGGCGGCCAGGGCGGGCCGTCCGAGGCGTCGCCCGCCCCGCCGCCGCCGCCCAACACCGCGGCCGCGACGGCGTCGCCGGCCCCCGCCCAGTTCATCGCCCGCACGGCCGCGCCGCGCAACAGGCGGCGGGCTTCCGCCGCGCCGGCGGCCGCGGCGGCAGGTGCGCCGGCGAGGGCGGCCAAGGGCGGGGGAGGGAGGATGTGGGAGGCGTCGCGGTGATGCGGGGGCGGCGCCAGGCCGCCGCCAGCGGCCGCGAGCGCGGCCTCCATCTCGGACACCGCGTGGAGCGCGCCCGCCCAGTCGCCCGCGGGCAGGCACGCCGCCAGGGCTTCCTTCGCGGCAGTCGCCTTGTGGAGGGCGTCCACCAGCCCGGCGGCCCGGGCCAGGCCCGCCCGCCGGCGCGTCAAGCGCTTCAGCGGCGCGCCCGCCCCGCCCAGCGCGGCCGCCAGCGCCCGCACGCCCGGCCGCAGCCCGGCCACAGCGTCCGCCGCCCTCCCCGCCTCCGCCCTCAACTCTTGCAGGGCGGCCGCCGCAGCTGCGAACGCGTCCGTGCGGGAGGCGACCTCGTCGCACAGGCACGCCTCGGCCAGGGCCAGGCGGGCGGCCAGCGCGTCGGCCGCGGCGGACCGCGCGGCCTCGGCCGCTTCGGACGCCGGGGCGTCGTCGCCGGGCTGCCCATCCCCGCCGGCCGCGCCGTGCAGCGCCGCCCAGACGTCTGGGTCCGCTAAAGAAAACCGGTCGTCGAAGAAAATGGGCGGGATGGCGTCCAGCGCGCGGACGAGGCCGCGGCCGCGCGCGGCCACGGCCGCGCTGGCGGGTGGTGGCTGCCCGGCCGCCGCGCCCGCCCGGGCTTGCCGGGCTTCAAAGCCGGCCAGGGCCGGGCCCAGGAGGGCGAGCAGGGCGTCCATGTCGGCCGGCGTGACGGGCGGGAGCGTGCCCGGGTGCAGGGGCGGCGGCGTCAGCGCCAGGTCGGCGCCGGCGGACGAGGCACTGGTGAGGGTCGCCACCAGGCCCGCGGGCCCGCCGGTCGACCAGCCTGTGAGCAGGGCCGAACTGGTGCTGGCCAGGGAAGACGCCAGGTACGCGGCCGCTGCTGCCGGGTCCAGGCTGTCGGCGACAGGTCCGGCCGGCATGTTGACGACGGGGACGAGGGACTGTGTGATGGATGGATGGAAGGAGCGTTGAGGGGCGGCGGGTCGTGCGCGCGCGAGCTGCGTGAGACGGGACGGCACGGCATCGCCCCCCTCTCTCTTCCAACACACCTGTGCACTGCTGGCGACTTGGGCGTCACGGGAGGACGTCGCTACGCGGCGGCCGTCTGCGCCGGCGCGCGGCGTGGGTGGAGGAGGCATTCGTTTTTGTCGATGCGCCGCTGGGTTTCGCCGGGAGAAAGCGGGTGACAGCCCGCCGGGCTGGGCAAACCCTTGTTGGCTGGGAGGCCGGCACAATAGCGGTCACGCCGGCACGAAAAAGGTCGGAGTGAAGTGCGGGCGCCCTATCGTGCGGGCGGCATGTTTGTGTGCGTTTTCTCGACGCCGGTTGCCTCTGTGTGGGGCGACGAGCGGCGGCGCGCCCGTCTCACACCGTCTTCTTTCCGTGACGCGCCGCTCCCCCAGCCCGGGCAGCGCGTGCAGAAAACCCAGGCTTTCTTGCGACCGGAGTGCGTCGGGCCCTCGCACACAAGGTGAGAAGAGGCCTCACGCAGGCACGTCCTGGCCCGCCTCCCTCCCCCCTTTTTTTTTGCTTCGTGCCCCCATAGCCTGCTGGACAACAGGCGCGTGGGAATTGAGCGACCGCGGTGGGCCACGCCCCGCCCGCCACGCTGCCTCTTTCACTGTGCGCCGCCGCCAGGACGGCCGTGTGCGCCCGTCGGCGCGTGTCGAGGGCGTGGCGGGCGGTAGGACCGCGCCGCAGCGCCCGCGCCCCTTGTCGCTCCGCTCGCGGCGCAAGCAACCGCCGACTTCCGCGCCCCTGCCTGGGCGCCGCCGGGCGCCCGTTTGGCGTGGCGGAGCCAGGTTGCGCGTGCTCCATCGGACGCACGGACGCCTCAAGCCTGGGCCTGAGGCGCGAGGGAGACCAGCACCTCTGCGCGCGCGCTGCCCTCCCCGGTCCCCCGTCCCAACGCGCGGCGCCATTTCGTTCTCCCTTGCTGACGCACGCCCCCACACCCCCGCACTCCCCGCCCCGCACGCACAGCCTCCCTCTCCACCCGCCCGCCCCCATGGCGGCCTGAACACGGGAGCGCGTGGACTCGTGTGTGCGTTAGAGAGCCTCGTTCGTCCCCGCCTCTGCAACGCCCTTTGCTGAAAAAGGCACAAAAACAGCCACAAAAACTCAATGCCCGCCGCAACCTGGCCGGGGGCGGCGCGGCGGCGGCAGCGGACAAGGCCGGCCGGCCGCCCGGCCTGGCCGGCCGCCCTGGCCCTGACCGCCCTCCTGGTCCTGGCCGGGAGTGGCACCACCCGCGCCGCGGGTGGGGCGGGCGCGCCCGACGGCGGGGGTCCCGCGCCCGCGCCCGCGCCCGCGGCCGGACCCACCCCACCCCCGCCCGTGCCGCCGCCGCCGGCCGACGGCCCGCTCTCCTGGCCGTCGTTCAATTCGCTACCCGCGGACCCGGGCCCGACGAAGACCGTGTCCCTGGAACTGCTGCTGACCGGCAATGGCTTGGTCCCCTTTGGCGCCGCCCAGCAGCGGGCGGCCATGGTCGTCGTCTCCGACACCGTCCAGACGGTGCCCCACCTGTTAGAGCTCAAGTCTGTCGGCGAAGTCGCCGTCGTCCTGCCGCCGGGCCAGTCGTCGCCGCCGCCCACCGTGACGCTGACGGACTTGGCGCTCATCAACGTGCCCGTGGAAGCGCCGCGGGCTGAGGCGGCGGCCCCGCCGCCGCCGCCGCCGCCCAAGGGCAAGGCGGCCGACCGCGCGGCCGAGCGCGAGCGCGAGAAAGCGGCGGCGGCCGCCGCGGCCGCGGCGCCCGCGCCGCCGCCGGCGGCGGCCGCGCCCGCCGCGCCCGCGCCCGCGCCCGCCGCCGAGCCGCCCAAACGCCGGCTGTTGGGCGGCCGCCGCCGCCTGTCCGCCGAGCCCGCGCCCGCCGCGGCCGGCCCGGCGGGCGGCGGCGGCGGCGGCGGCGTCACCCTCGACGGCTACTCCTTCACCGTCTCCGGCGCCCAGCACGTCACCTTCAACGCGTCCATCACCGCGCCCGCGGCCCGGGCCAAGGACGTCATGCAAATGCTGCAGACGGCCGTCGACTCGGGGTCCATGGCCTCCCAGCTGGCGGCGTCGGGCGCGGTGCCCGCCGACAAGGTCCAGATCCTGCTGATGCGCGTCCTGGGCGAGGGCCCGCCCGCGAGCGACATCATGCTGGGCACGCCCCTGAACCTGGGCGGCGGCGGCGGCGGCGGCGGCGGCGGGGCCGGGGCCGGCCTCCCCCCGCTCGTGTCCGGGGACGGCGTGCGCGGCGCGCGCGGCGCGGGCGTGTCCCCCGGCGCGATTGCCGGCATCCTCATCGGCGCCATCGCCGGCACGGTGGCCCTGGTCGCCATCGCCTACCGGGCGGCCACGCGCCGCCAGCGCGCTGCCGCGGCGGCGGCGGCGGCCGGCGCCGGCGGCGGGTCGGCGGGCGGCGCGGACGACCTCGAGGCGCTCAAAGCGCGGCTGGGCTACGGCGGGTCGGCGGGCGAGGACGGGGCGTCCGCCGCCGCCAACAACAGTTCGGGCGGCGCCAAGATCCGGGACTCCGCCCTGGACCGGGACCCGGCCCTGCGCCTGCTCAACTCCCGGGCGGCGGCCGGCGCCGGGCCGGACGGCCTGGGCCGGTCCGACACGGACGCAGCCGCGCTGCTGCGCGGCGGCTCCGACGGCCCCGACGGCGGCGGCGCCTCCTCCGCCGCGACCGGCGGGCCGGGCGCCGGGTCGTCCGACCTGTCGGCCCTGGACGCCGCCCGGTCCGGGTCGGGCGCGCTCGCCGGCTCCCGGGGGCCGGGCGGCGTGGAGGCGTCGCTGTGGGCGGTCCAGTGGCGCGACCTGGAGATCGTCCGCCAGATCGGGGAGGGGTCGTTCGGCAAGGTGTACCTGGCCAAGTGGCGGGAGACGACGGTCGCCGTCAAGGTCCTGATCTCCACGTCCCTGGGCGGCGGCGGCGACGACGACGACGGCGCGCTGCCGGCGCCCGCCGGGCCCAACCCCCTGCTGGCCGGGCTGCAGAAGGAGGCGTCCATGATGGCGGCCATGCGCCACCCCAACGTGGTCATGTACCTGGGCGTGTGCGTGGACCCCCCGCTCGTCGTCACCGAGTATTGCGCCCGCGGCTCGCTGAACGAGGTGTTGAAGCGGGGCGCGGCGAGCCCCGCGGGCGCGGCGGCCCTGGACTGGCCGCGCCGCCTGGGCATGGCCCTGGACGCGGCGAAGGGCATGAACTACCTGCACTCCTCCGACCCGCCCGTCATCCACCGGGACTTGAAGTCGCCCAACCTGCTGGTGGACAAGCACTGGCGCGTCAAGGTGTGCGACTTCAACCTGTCGCGCGTGCTGGAGGAGCAGGCTGTCGTCTCCTCGCTCGCCGCGTCCAACCCGCGCTGGCTGGCGCCGGAAATTCTGTCGGGGCGGGGGTACACCTTCTCCTCCGACGTCTACTCGTTCGGCGTCATCATGTGGGAGCTGCTGGCCTGGAAGCTGCCCTGGCACGACTGCGGGCCGTGGCAGGTCGTCAAGCTCGTCACGGACGACAAGGCGCGCCCGCCCATCCCTGCGCCGGCCGACCAGCCGACGCCCGCCTTCCCCGGCCTGCCCGCCTACATCTCCCTGATGAACGACTGCTGGCAGCACGAACCGGACAAGCGCCCCCGGTTCTCGGAGATCATCACCCGCCTGCGGTCGCTGCTGTTGGCGGAGACGCAGCGGGCCGAGCGCGCGCGGCGCGCGGCCAGCGGCGGGGCTGGGGCGGGCGCGCCCGCCGCCGGCGGGCCGTCCGGCACCAAGCCGCCGCTGCCCCCGGCTTGAGGGGCGCTGTGTGTTTTTTCTTTCTTGTTCTTTCTTTTTGTGGTGGCGGTGGTGGGAGGGCGGGTGTGTGTGTGTTTGAGGGAAGCGGGGCGTTGGGGGAGGCGAGAGTGAAGGGGGCAGAGGGGGGGGGGATGGGGTGGGGAGGGCGAGGGGCGATGGGGCCCTCCCGCCCGTCCGCCCACGCCCCTCCCTTCCTGCACCCCGCCCCCCCGTCCAAACCATTCAGTAGCAGCTCTTTTTTGCCAGGGGTGTGTGTGCGTGTGTGCAAAAGCACGGACGGATTTTCACGCCCCCTCGACGAACGAAAAAAAGTGCGCGCTCTCACCAGCAGGTCGGGCGAGGCGCTCGCTCGAGCGGAACTCTTCCTCTCACTTCTCATTTCACGCGCCGCGCCGCTGTGCGCGCATCCCCACTCCCCTCCCTTCCCACAACATGGCGTCCGCGCTGCGCATGGGCCTGACGGCCCGTGTGGGTGGCGCTACTGGACCCGGCCGTGGCCCCGCGCGGCGGCCGGCCGGGCGGTCGCCGCCATCGTTCGCCCGGTGCGTTTTTTTTCTTTTGTGCAGGGCCGTCGCCGCCCCCTCTGCGTCTGTCATTTCCGTGCTGATTGATGCGTGTGGGCCTGTGTGTCATGCGAGTTTTGCTCAGCGCGCCTGGACCGGTCGTGCACGGGCGCGCAAGCCCGCACGCGGACGGAATGTGCTCGCTGTCTTCTCTCGCGCCGCGCGCGCGTCCTCTCGCTATCCCATCCATCCACCTCACCCTTCTCCATCCCATCTCGCACCAGGCGGCCTTCTTCCATCGCCCCGCACGCCTCCGCGACAGGAGGCGGTGGCGGCGGCGTCATCGGCGGCGACGGCCGCGGCTGGAGCGGTGGTGGCGGCGGCGGCGGCGGCGGCGGTGGAGACGACGGCGCGCCGTCTGACGGCGGCGACAGCGGCAAGAAACTCGGCGCGGCCGGCCTGGCCGGCCTGCTCGCCCGGTGGCCCGGCTGGCAAGCCCGCACCGCCGCCGACCCGTCCTTCGCCTACAAGGTCGCCCTGGAACAGATCATCGGCGTGGGCGCGGCCGTGGTGGGCGACATGGCGTCCCGCCCCGGGTGGGGGCTGAAAGAACTGGACTTTGTCTTTGCCACGCTCGTCGTCGGGTCCATCCTCAACTTTTCGTTGATGTACCTGCTCGCGCCCGTGGCGGCGGCGGCCGGCGCGGCGTCGGTCGCGTCCCGGTCCGGCCTGGGTGCGGCCGTCTCCGCCCTCTTCTCCCCGTCCACCCTCACCAAGCTCGGCGCCCCCGCCGGCCACGCGTTCGAGCCCGGCTTTTCCCTCGCCGCGCGCGCGACCAACCTCCTCGTCAAGGGCGGCCTCTTCGCGGGCGTGGGGTTCGGGGCGGGCGTCGTCGGCACCACGCTGTCCAATGCCCTGCTCTGGCTGCGCCAGCGCGCCGACCCGACCTTTGAGCTGCAGAACACGCCGCCCGGCGTCCTGGCCAACGCGGGCGCGTGGGCCGCGCACATGGGTGTGTCCTCGAACCTGCGGTACCAGGCCATCAACGGCTTGGACGCCGCCCTCCAACCGGTCATGCCTCCCGCCCTGTTCCGGGCGTACTCCGTGGCCCTGCGCACGGCCAACAACGTGCTGGGCGGCATGTCATTCGTGTTTTTGGCCAAACTGCTGGGCGTGCAGAAAGCGGCGGATGGAGAGGGCGCGAAGGCTGTGCCGGCTGCTAAAAATACCAAGACAGCCGCGCCGGCCGTCGACAAGAAGAAGCAGCAGGCGAAAGCGGTCGCCGCGCAAGGGAAGAAGGCTGCTGGCAAGGGCAAAGCGGCGGTCGAGGAGGGGTGGGCGGGCTTTTGGCGGCGGCCAAAGGTCGCGTGAAGGAGAAGAGCGCGTGCGGGTGGTGGGTCAAGAGAGTCTGTAATCGGCAGGATGATAAAAAACGCATACGGCTTTTTTGAAAAGGAAACAATGCAACAACACGACACGAAATCGACGCACACGCTCACTCGCTTAAACTCGCGGGGCGGCCAGGGCGGGCAAGGCGCGTTTTGTTTGGCTGACGGAAGGAAAGGAAAGAAAACAACACCACTCTCTCTCCACCCTCCCTTTTTTTCCTTCAAGGCTGGAGGACGGAGAGAGAGCGCACAGACCTAAAGAATGGGGAGTTAAAGGCGGAAAAAATGTGTACACAGCTCTCACATAAGCTGGGGCAAGGAAGCGCGCAAGGACGCGACGACGGCGGCCGTGGGCGTGGTCGGACCAGAGGCGGCTGTGCGGGCCCGGATGGACGCGGCGCGGCCGAGCGCGTTGCCACCGCCGCCGCCGCCGACCAGGATGGGCCCCAGCCCGCCCGCCTTGATGGACGTCGCCCGGGTGAGCGCGCCCAGCGTTGCCGGGTCCAGTTTTGTGGACAGGGACCGAGACAGCGTGCGCGAGACGGACCGAGACAGGGGCGGGAGGGTGGGGGTGGGGGTGGGCGCGGGCACCCCAGCGCCCTCCGCCGCCGCCACGCTCTGTTCCGCGCCCTTGCCCAGGACGTCGCGGGCCACAAACGCGTCCAAAGCCGCCAGGTACGCCGACCGGTGGTGGCGCAGATGAGCGACGTGTTCAGAGGACGCGAAGGCGAGCGTGCGGGCGGTGAGGGGCACGCCGTCGCGCGTCGTGCGCGCCGCGTGCGCGGCCGCGGCCGCGCGCACCGCCGCCGCCGGAATGACGTGGTCGTCCTCCGAAAAGATGAACAGCGCGGGCCAGGCCGCGAGGCGGGCTTCGTCCGCGATGACGGCTTTCAGCGCGCGCTTGCGGGCGCCCTGCATCCAAACTTTGAAGAAAGCGGACGCCGTCTTGAAGGGGATGGACGCGCGGTCGGGCGGGGCGGGGAGGGCGCCCCCGGCCGCGGCCTTCTTTTTCTTCTTCGACGACGACTGCATGGCCGTCATGAAGCCGGCCGCCCACACATCGGGCGACATGGCCGGGTACGGCGCCGAGTCAATGACCACGCCCTTCATGGCGGACAGGGCGGCGGGGCGGGACGCCGCCAAGTCGCCGACCAGGCCGCAGTAGCCCAGCCAGCCCGTGTTGGAGAACGAGTGCATCAGGAGGCTCACCCTGCCGGTTCCGTGCTGTTCGACGGCGGCGTCGTAGGCCTTGATGAGGACGTCTGCACACGCCAGGCGGCGGGCGTTGGCGCGGGCCAGGGTGAGGCAGGTCGCCGCCGGGAAAGTGAAGACGAGCGGGGCCCACCTGGTGGAGGAGGAGAGGGGTGGAGGAGCGAGCGGGTGAGAGCGGGTGAGAGGGTGTGTGTGTGCGTGCAGCGAGCGCGCGTGGCGTGAGGACGCGGCGGGGTGTGCGAAAACGATGCAAAGAAAAAAACGCACCCGGCGTCCCGGTACCAGGCCGCGTACTTGTCCAGCGTCTTTTCAGCGGCTCCCAGCCAGCTGTGTGTTGTGCGTGGTGTGTATGTGTGTGTGTGTGTGTGTGTGTGTGTGTGTGTGTGTGTGTGTGTGTGTGTGTGTGTGTGTGTGGGACGGTGTGAGTGTGTGTCCGTGGACTGGGCGGCTTGCTTCCCCCTGGTCGCAAGGACGCTGGTCGAGACTCGACGGCGCGCGGCATTCGCGTCGTCCAACACACGGCTCGCCCGCCACCCATCCGCCCGCTCCCACTCACCCAATAATCGCGACGATGTTAGGGCTGAGTCCGCCCGTCTCATCGGCATTGGTGAAAGGTCCAAGCGGCGGCAGCGATGGCGCCGGCGCCGGCGCGACAGTGCTGTGCGGCATGGCCTGACGGGCTTGTTCGATGCGTTTGGCTGTCGGAGCCCGTGCGGTGTCGACCCGCCTGTGTAAACGCGCGATGCGAGCACTAGAGCCGTCTGGAGGACGTGCCTATGCTGACCGCGGGTGTTGCGGCGATATCAGACGGCGGGAAGGCGTCCCGGTCGACGCGAGCGAAGCGCGCGCGCGGCGGCGGTCGGCGGGGTCTGCGTTTTGTGTGTCTGCGAGCGCCGGCACGCCAACCTCCCCCTCCTCGTTCTCCCATCAACTTTTCGTCCCCGCCTCCGCTGCCGTCCTTTCCGTCGGAAGCCGTTCACACACACGCACACTAGGCCCTCTACTCCTCCCACACCAGCCGCACCCTTTCCAACGGAAGCCGTTCACACACACGCACACACTAGGCCCTCTACTCCTCCCACACCAGCCGCACCCGCGCCGCATGCCGCTCCACCAGCCCCGCCACGGCCTCATAAAACGCGGCGTGCGTCGCGCGGACCACGGCCTCCTCACTCTCGCCCGCTTCCCACACCGGCCAGACGGGCGGCCCCACGATGAAGCGCAGGGGGCCCTTGCGCGGCAGGGGCGTCGCGAACCGACCCAGTGGGAAGTACGGGATGGGAAATCCAAACAGGCGGACGGCCGCGGCTTTCAGGCGCGGGGCGGGCAGGGGGTCGACGTGCGCGGCCGCGTCGCCCAGGGCCAGGACGGGGACGAGCGGGGAGCGCGCGCCGACGGCCAGGCGGACAAAGCCCAGGCGCCGGCGCACCAGGACGAGCTCGGACTTTTCGGCCAGGCGCCAGGTGTGGACAAGCTCCGTCTGCCCGCCGGGCAGCAGGAGGACGGGCCGGGTCGCGAGCGTGGCTTCCGCGACGTGGCGCGACACGCAGCGCACGCCCGCCCAGGACGCCAGGTCGCGGATGACGGGCGCGCGCAGGACGGCGGACGCGGCCAACACGCTCACCCGTGCGCCGCGCACGGCGGCCCGCAGCGCCGGGTGCAGGGCCAGCAGCACGGCGCCGGCGGGGTACAGGCCGTGCGGGGCGAGCGCAAAGACCGGGTGGCCCGTCCCCGTCTTGGGCGAGGCGGGCGGCAGGGGCGGCGGCGGCGACGCCGCCGGCCCCCGCCCGTCGTCGTGGACGAGCTGGAAGGGGCAGCCGGCCCGCTCCAGCGCCGGAAAGGCGTGGCGGGCCATCCAGTCCCCGAACGCCGGCCACTCCCGGGCGCCCGTGACGGCCGGGTCGCTCCGCTCCGTCAGCGCATACGCGGCCGCCGTGCCGGCCGCCCAGGCGGCCGCGACGGCCGCGGGGCTGACCCCCATCTGCGGCAGCAGCACGAACGACGCCGCCGCCGCCGCCACAAGGCTGTGGACGGGCGCGTACAGCAGGAGCAGGGGCACCCACCAGAATGGTCCGGCGGCTGCGGCGGGGCGGGCGGCGGCGGGCGGGGCGGGCGCCGCGCCCGACGACGCCCGCCACGCCCACAGCGACGCGGAGAGCCCGACCTGGGCGGCGGCCAGGGCCGCCGCCGTCAGCGCGGCCGCCCGCCCGCCCGGCGCGGACGCGACGGCCGCCCGGCCCAGGGCCAGCAGCCCCGCCCCCGCCACGCCCGTCAGGGCCCACGCGCCCGCCTGGGCGGCCACAAAGGCCGGCCCGCCGCGGCCCGGCTGGACGAAGGCCCAGCCGCCGCGCCGGCCGGCAACCGCGTGCGCGCGCAGGCGCCCGCCAAACCCGTGCGTCGTGCCCGCGCCCGCGGCCAGGCACGCGGCGGCGGCGGCCAGGTACACGCCCCGCGCGGCTGGGCCGCTCAGGGAGGGGGCGGTCAGGACAAACGCGGAGCCGGCCGCGGCCCAGGCGCAGGAGAGGGCCGCGACCGCGGCGCCGGCAGTGGACGGCGTGAGGCGGGGGGCCACGCCCCAGCGCGGGGGCGGCGGGCGGGCGACGCCGGCCGCGGCGGGCCGGGTGGACGGCCCCCCCGGCCCCGTGCTGCCCGCCACGGCGGCGGCCGCCATGAACAGGAGGGCGCCCGTCGCGGCGGCCGCCGCGCCCGTGAGCGCGAGCTCGCGTGCCGGGTCGGCCAGCGCGGCCGCCCAGGACGAGAGAGGGGGGGCGCCCGCCAGGCCGCGGGCGGCGGCGATGATGGCGGCGGTCCAGAGGGCCTGCGTGTGCGTGCGTGTGTGTGTGTGTCGGTGTGCGTGCGTGTGTGTGTGTGAGAAGAGAGAGAGAGAGAGAGAGGCGCAGGGGCGTCGGGGTTGGGGATGGGATGCAGGTCCTGCCCGCGCGCGCGCGCGCGAAAATTTTCCCTCCCTCGCGCCCCCCCTCCTCCTTCTCCCTCCACGCACCCAGCCCATGCCCGAAAATGCGCGGAAGCAGTCGCCCCACCCGCGCGGCTTGGACCGGCCGTGGCAGAGCGCTGGCGCGAGGGCTGCAAGGGGCGTGGCACAGAGTAGGAGGGCGGTGCAGCCGGCCGTGGCCGCGTACAGGGCGGCCGGCGGGGCGTCCATGGGGGAGACACTGGCTGACGTCACGGCACTGGCTGACGGGCCTCTCTCGTGCGGAGGGGTCACGAGGGAGAGAGGCGCCGAGGGAACGTCCCGGCCTCCGCTCGTCCCCGGCCCTTTTCTTTTTCGTGTGTGGGGGAGTGAGCATTCGCTCTGCTCGCTTGCTCGCTCATCCGTTTGTTCCTTGGCTTGGCCTCGCGGCGAGACAAGTCACGACGGGGCGGGAGCACGCAGGTCCGCGCCCACCCGCCCACACACCCACCCCACCATGGACGTCCCTGCTGCCACGGGCACCAAGCGCCCGGCCGGCGACGACGACGTGGACGCGGCCGGCGCCGAGCGGGCGGCCACTGGCCCATCGCCTGCTGTCGCCGCGCCGCCGCCCCCACCCCCACACGCGGAAGACGTCTCCCACGGCCAGCGCCACGCCCCGGACGTGGCCCGGGCGGACCGGGGCGTGCCGCGGGCCAGCGGTGGGCCAGCCGAGGGCGCGGGCGCACCGGGAGACGCGCACCGACAAGGCGCACCGGCGGCGGCGCCCGCGGCGCTCGTCGTCCCCGCCTCTGCGTCCTGGTTCCGCTACTACGCCGTCCACGCCCTGGAGAAGGAAGCCCTGCCGGAATGGTTTGACGGGCGGGACGGCGGGCCATCCGGCGGGCCGGACGCGTACCAGGCGACCCGCAACGCGCTCGTGGACGCGGCCCGGGTGGCCGCGGCCGAGGGCGGCGGCCGCCTTACCTTCACCGCTGCGCGGGCGGCCGCCCCCGCCGGCACGGACGCCGCCGCCCTGCAGCGCCTGCACGTCTTCTTAGACCACTGGGGCATCATCAACTACCGGCCGGGAGAAGGGGGTGGGGGCGCGGCGGCGGGCGCGGCCCGCCCGCCCGCCCCGCCCGCCCTGCCGGCCGGCGTGTCGGTCGACCCGGGCGCCCGCCCGCCCGGCACGGCCGCGCTCTTCGCCTTCCCGCCGCCGTCCGTGGCCGCGGGCCTGGCCGCCGCGGTGGCCGGGCCGGGCGGCGCCCCGCCCGCGTCCGCTGCCTCCTCGGCCGCTGCCCTGCTCCCGCTCCTGGGCCGCCGCGACCGCCACGGCCGCCCGCCGCCTGGCGAGGCGCCGCTCCCGCCGCACGCCCCCGTCCGCTTTTTCTGTTCCGCCATGCCCTGGGTGGATTGCACCGCGCTGCGCTACCACTGCACCCGGATCCCGGACGTCGACCTGTGCCCGGAGGCTTTTGCGGACGGGCGGTTCCCGCCCGGGTGTTCGGGCCGGGATTTCGTGCGGGTGGAGGGCGGCGGGCCGGCGCCGGGCGCGCCGGGCGCGCCCGGCCCGCCCGCGCCCGGCGTCCCCGCGCTCGCGGCCGGGGCGGCCGACTGGTCCGACCAGGAGACCCTGCTGCTCCTTGAAGGCGTCGAAGTCTACGGCGATGACTGGGCCGAAGTCGCGGAGCACGTGGGCACGAAGAGCGCGGCGGCGTGCCTGCGCCGCTTCCTGCAGCTGCCGCTCGCGGACGCGGTGTCCGCCTCGCTCGAAGCGCCCGGGTCCGCGGGCGCGTCCGTCCTGGCCCCGCCCGGCACCGCCCGCCCGCACGGCGAGCCCGTCACGGACGGACCGGGGGCCGACCACGGCGCGCCCCGCCCCCACCTGCCGTTCGCGGACGCGGGCAACCCGGTGCTCGCGCAGTGCGCCGCCCTGGCCGCGATGGCGGGGCCCCGCGTCGCGGCCGCCGCCGCCGCGCGGGCGTTGGAAGTCATCGCCGAAGAGGAAGGTGGTGGTGGCGGTGGTGGTGGCGGCGTGCCCGACGCGACGACGCGCGCCGCGGCGGCGGCCGGCCTGGCCGCCGCGGCCGTCAAAGCGCGCGTCCTGGGGGAGGAGGAGGAGCGGGAGGCGGTGCGCCTGGCGGGCGCAGCCGCGGCCGCGCTCTCCGCCCGCATCGTCGCCAAGATCCGGGCCCTGGACGACCTGGGCGCGGCGCTGGAACGGGAGCGGGCGGCGCTGGACGCGGCCCGGGATGCGGCGTACGCGGAGCGGCGGGAGCTGGAGGCGCGCCGGGTCGCTGCGGGCGGTGGTCGTGCGCGGTGAGGGCGAGGGGAAGGGGGGGGGAGCGAGAGTGCGCGTGGGGGCGCGCCAACAAAAAAGAATGTTTTCGCTTTGCGTGTGTCTAACAAACTTGGGGCTCTTCAACCACCGGTGCTGGTGCGGCGTCTCCACGCGTCTGCTGCCCTGCGCGCGGCCGTGAGCGCGGACGACGCGGCCGCGCTGCCCGCCGCGGCGGCCGCGGGCGCGCCAGAGGTCGCGACCCAGGCCGCCGCGGCGGGCAGGGCGGCCGCCAGGGCCGACCCAGCGCGCGACAGCGACGGCTGCGGCGATAAAGAAGCGGCAGCCGCCGCGTCTTGGGGCGCGGCTGCGGCGGACGCGGCTTCGGCGGACGGCAGTGGCCCGCCGTCGCCGTCGTCCCGGCCGTCCAGGGCTGTCCACCCATCGTCGAGTGGTGGAGGCGGTTGCGGCTGAGGCGCCGCCCCACCACCACTGCTGCTGCGCCTGCGCCGGCCGCGCCCCGCCACCGCACGCAGCAGGCCCGACCCGCCCAGGCGGGCTGGGGGTGGGGGTGGCGTCGGCGGCGTCAGGGCGGCGGACGCCGAGGGCGTGAGCCCGACGGGCGGAGCGGCGACCGCGGCGGGCGCCGGCCCACCCCCGTGCCCGCTCGCCAGCCCGGCCAGCAGCGCGGCCAGCACCGCAAATGGGTGCCAGTCTTCGGGGACGTGCGCGGCGCCCGGGCCCAGGACGTCTCCCACGACGGCGGCCGCGGCCGTGGCAAGGGCGCCGAGGCCGGCCCCAAACAGCGCGGCTTGGGCCGGCGTCGGGCGCGTGGCGGCCGGGCCGCCGGCGCCCGCGCGCTCGGTGCTGCTGAGACCGCCGCCGCCGGCCCCGGGCCGGCCCCAGGTGAAGGGCGGCCAGGCGTACGTGGCGGCGGGCGCGGCGGCCGCGGGCGGAGGGGGTGGTCGGTGTGGGCGCGGCGTCTGAGGCGCCGCCAGCGGTGGCGGCTCGCACGCCACGCTGCCGTCGCGGTCGACCACCACTTCCGGCTGGATGAGGGCCAGGGTCGCCGCCGCCGCGGAAGGAGGCGGGATGTGGAGGGGCAAGGCCCCACCGCCGGCGGGGAGGGGCGGCGCGCCGGGCCCGGGGGCGTGCAGCGCAGCCGCGACAGCTGGAAACGCCCACGCCCCTCCGCCGCCGCCGTCGCCGCCGCCGCGCCGGCGCCCGGGCCCGGGCGGGACGATATCCACCAGCAGCGGCGCGCCCAGGTATGCGGCAGCCAAACGCAGGGCCGCCCCAAGCTCCGCGGCGGCGGCGGACGTGGCGGCGAGCGTGGGCGCGTCCGCGCAGCCGCCCTCCCCCTCCTCCTCCTCCCCGCTCCACTGCGGCGGCAGGGCGACGCCGCGCAGGACGGCGCGCGGCGGAGCCGCTCTCTGTGGTGGCGTCGCCGGCCCGCTCCCGCCCCCCTCGACCAAGACCGACGACGCGGCCAGGCTGCTGCTGCCGGAGGGCGGGGCGGCGGCCACGCCCTCGCCGCCAGCGCCCCGCTCACACCGCAGCGGCACGGCGGCCAGCAGTTCGGCGATGCGGGCGCCCACCTCCGATGCCAGGCGGTCCTGGACGGCGGCCAGGCGGGCAGCGGCGGCCGCGGCTTCGGCGGCGCCCGTCCCCGCGGCCCGGCGGGCGGCGGCGAGGGCGGCGTGTCCAGCTGCCAAGCGTGCGCGGCGGGCGGCGCACTCCCGCCGCAGGCGGTCCGCTTCGGCCCGGTCGGCGGCGGTGGCCCGGGTGGACGCGACGATGGACGCGGCGGAGGAGGCGGAGGAGGCCCGGGCGGTGACGGCGACGGCGTCCAGGGCGGCGCGGCGGTCCTGTGTGTGTGTGTGTGTGTGTGTGTGTGTGTGTGTGTGTGTGTGTGTGTGTGTGTGTGTGTGTGTGTGTGTGGGGGGGGGGGGGGGGGGGGGGGGGGGGGGGGGGGGGGCGGGCGGGTTTGAGAGGGACGCCGACGCGAGCGAGCGTTTTCCAATGCACCCGCCAACACAACGCACCCGCTCCGCCAACAGGCGCTCCACTTCAGCTAGCGCGGCAGCGGCTCGAGCCTGTGCTGCGACCAAGGCGGCGGCGCGATCCGGTGGCCGCACCGCGGCCGTGGCGCACGGAGGGCACAACAGCGACGCACTCACGGCCGAGCACACGCCGCACGCCGACAGCTCGCCCGGCGGCGGGAAGGGGCCGGTGGAGCTGACGACCTGCCTCCATGGTGCCTCGGGGCGGCCCGACATCGTGTGTGCGTGGCGGGTTGGGTGGGTTGCGCCGAGGGCGGCGCGGGCCCCCGCCGCGCCCCGCTTTGTGTTTTGTGGTTGTGCGCCCGACCCCTCGCCTCTCACACACCTCTCATCATCCATCTGTCCAGCAGAGTGCGGCCGGCGGGGAGGAGCGAGGGCGCGCACTGCTTCTCTTCTCCGGTGAGGGGCCTCACTGACACGCGCCTCCCGACAATGCCCGCCTCCACCCTGTTCCTGCGTCGGGCCGTCGTCACGGCCGCCCTGGCCGCCCGCAGGCCTGGGCTAGCCGGGCGGCCGTCCACCTTGCACGCCCTCCCCCGCCTCGCCGCGCCCTGCGCACCCCTGTCCACCTCACCGCCCGGGATGTGGACACCCTGCGCATGCCTCGCACCCTCACGATTCGGCCGTGCGGGTCTGCCCACGTCCCTGCACACGCGCGCCGCGTCGGGCGGCGACGCATCGGCCAGCGACGACAGCGACGGCGCGTCCGCGTCGTTCGTCCGGGACCCGCCGCCCAAATCGCCGGGCGACATTGTGAAACGCATTGGTAGAGGTAAGTGAGGGAGGTGAGGAGACGGTCGGCATGGGGGGCTGTGTTTTTTTTTTTCTCGCGCCGCGCCCGCGCCGCGAGGCTCGCTCCCAACGCTCGCTCGCTCACCTCCGTTTTCCATCATCCACGCCCTGGGAACAAAAACAGACGACGTGACCATCGCCTTTGCCCGGTCCGGTGGCGCGGGCGGCCAGAACGTCAACAAAGTCAACACAAAGGTTGACATGCGGCTGGACCTGGCGGCGGCGGCGTCGGCGGGGTGGCTGGCGCCCGACCTCGCGGCCGTCTTGACCCGCACCGAAAAGAAGCGCATCAACAAAGAAGGCGCGCTCGTCGTCACGTCCACCAAGACGCGGTCCCAGGCCGACAACGTGGATGACGCCCTGTCCAAAATGCAAGCCATTTTGGACGGCGCGGCCGAAACGCTCATCCCGGTCGAGGTCGACCCAGAGAAAGCGAGGCAGGTGGAGAAACAGAAGAAAATCGCCAACGAAAACCGGCTGGTGGCGAAGAAAGCCAAGTCGGACAAGAAGAAGGAGCGGCGAGCCAAGATTGAGTGGTAGTGGAGTTGGGGGACGGTCGGGCGGGTCGTGTGGGTGGCGGGTCGGGGGGCTTGGGATGGGATGATGCAAGAAATGGAAAAGGGCAGTCTTTGGCCCACGTTTCAAAGGGGGACGCCCCGCCCCCCGCACCCCCCTCCCCACTAGGCAGTGCACGCACGCACGCGCGCCCGGCGCGCCGCGCCTCAGTTGAGCCGCCCCCGGCAGGCGGGCGCCCCGCACCCGCAGGCAATCGCGTCGGCCTCGCCCTCGGCCGCCAGGCGGTAGTCAAACGTCAGCTCCTGCCCCGGCAGGATGTCCGTGCGGGCGATGAGCACGATGCGGCGCGCGCCCAGGCGCAGGGGGCGGGCCCAGTCTGGCGGCGGCGGTGCGTTGTCGTCGCCGTCCGCACCCGCCGGCGGCGGCAGGACGCAGACGGTGCGTGGGAAGAGGGACGGCTCGCACCCGTGGTTGGCGAATCGGCCGACCGCCCCCGCGGTCGTCGAGTCGACGACGCACCCGTCGTCGCTGGCGAATAGGTAGCAGTCCGCGCCGGACCGGCGGTACGCGGCTTCACGCGCGGCGGCGATGGGCCCCGGCCGCAGGACGAGGCCGCGGTACTGGGCGACCCAGGCGCCCGCGGGGATGGGCGCCGTCGCAAACAGGCCCCACCCGGCGAGGCCGGACTTGCCGAATGTCAGGCGGGCGCGCTCGGAGGCCGTGGCGGCGGCCAGGCGGGCGGGCGGGGGCAGCGCCGCCGCCTCGGCGGGCGTGGAGCCTGGGGCGGGCGGGAGGCCGTCTGACGCGGGCGGGCGGCGCGGGGCGGCGGCGGCCTCCCCGCCCGCGCCTCCCCCTCCCCCCCACGCCACGGCCGCCCACTCGTCCTCGCTCCAACACCGCCACGCCGGCAGGTCTTCCAGTGCCGTCGGCCCGGGCCGGCGGTCCAGCGCCGGCACGGCAGACACGTACGCCCGTTTGCCCCACCGGGCGGCCGGGCGGCGGCGGCGGGGCGGCGGGGCGGGGGCGTCGGGCTCTGCACTGCCCGCGTCCCCGCCCTCCTCTCCCCCGTCCTCCTCGCCGCCCGCCTTCAGGCCGGCCTCCTTCCACACGCGCGCCGACCGGCGCACCTGCCTGCACACCGAACACGCACACCCGGGCTTGTGGCCCGCGGGCAGGGTGGGGACCAGGCCGACGGCGGCGGCGGCGATGTGCGAGGTGACGCGGCGCCGCGCCTGCTCCGCCAAGTGCGCGTCGAGCGGCACGCCCGCGGGCGTCACGTCCGCCGCCGCCGCGGCCGCGCCGCGCGTGCCGTGTCGCCCACGGGCGGCTGCGGCGGCCGCGGCCGCCGCCGAGGCGGCGGACCCGTCCAGGCCGTGGGCCGCGAGCCAGTCGGAGAGCGGCGGGCCGGGCACGCCGCCGCCCCGGTCGACGCGGACGGACGTGCGCCACCGCTTGGCCCCACCCCGCCCGCCCAGGCGCTCGAATTCGGTGGCGGACACAATGCGCCCACCGCCGGACGCCAGGGTGACGGTCGACCGGGCCGCGTTGAACCAGCCGCGGGCCGGCCCGCACACGACCGCGACGCCGCGCGGGCCGGGCGCCGAGGGCGGGTCGGCGCCGCCGCCGCCGCCGCCGCCGTCCGACGCCTCGGCCGCCTCGGCCGCCGCTTCCAGGACGTACGCCGGCGGCGCTTCGGCGGCCGCGGTTTCGGCCGCCCGCTTCTCCGCGGCGGCGGCGGCCGCGGCCGCGGCTTCCGCCTCGGTCGCGGGCCACACCACCCGCACGCCCTCGTCCTCGTCCTCCCCGTCCTCGCCGCGCCGGCCGACCTCCCCGCACCCGCCCCCCCACCGCTTGGAGGGCTTGGGGGGTGGGGGCGGCGGCGGCGGCGGGCCGCAGCCGTGGCCGCCCGCGTCCACCGCGCCCGCCAAGTCCAGCCACTCGCGCTCGCCGTCGGCTTCGTACCACACCAGGTGGCGCCCCGTCGCGCGATCCCACGCCTCCACGGTGGCGTAGTAGTACCGGGCGTCGCCACCCCACCAGACGCCGACGCGGCGGCCGACGGCGGACTGGGGCGGGCGGGGGGTGGGGATGGTGGGGCCGGCGGACGGGTCGTCCGGCGGCCCGTCAACGCCTTCTGCTTCGGCCTTGACGGCCGTGGGCGGACGCGGGCGCGGGCGCGGGTGGGGCTCTCCACCACCACCACCACCACCACCACCACCACCACCACCACCTTCCTCCGCTTTGACGCCGCCGCCGCCGTCCACCTCCATCATTTCACCAGCCGCCGCCGCCGCTGCAGCTGCAGCCGCCGCCGCCACAGCCAGCAGCGCCGCTTTGCGAGACGGCACGACGGGCGCGCCCTCCCGCACGACCACGCACCGCCCCGCCCACACCTCCACGCCCAGGTCGTGCCAGGCAGACCGCCCGTCGAAAAAATAAAAGACGCGGGACCGGCGTGGCACGGTGGGTGGGGCCTTGCCCGCCGCCGCGGCAAAGGCGTGCGCGTACCGCCCCGCCCCGTGCGCGACGACGACGCCCTCATACCAGTCGCCGTCCCGCGGCCAGAACACGCGGACGCGGCTGCCCAGGCGCGGCTGCGCGCGCGCGGTGCCCGCGGCCGACGCGCCCGCCAGCACCGTTGTCGCCGGCGCGTCGGCGCCGTCATCGCCGCCTTCCTCGCCCAGCGGCGGCGGGCCGGCCACAGACGCGCCCTCACCGGCGGCAGGAGGCGCGCCGTCCAGGGCGTCGGCCGGCGGCGGCGTGCCCTCGGCCGAAGAAGGGGCGGCTGCGCTCTCACCGAACGCGGCCGCGGCGGCAGGCCCTTCCGCCTGTCCGACCACGGCCCTGAACGCGCCCCGCACGAGCTTGGACGCCTGCTCGGCCACGTGCGACTCGTACGCTGCCACCGCATCCGCGTTGACGGACAGGCGGTGCAGGGCGTCCTTGCCGACCCGGGACGCGGCCAGCCAGTCCTGGAACGTCGGGTGGGGTGGCCGCCCGCCGCCCGCCAGCGCCTCCTGCGCTGCGACCGCCGCGGCCGCCATGCCCGGCCAGTCGCCCGCCAGGTCGACCGGCAACACAAGCAGGGACGTCCTCCATTTCTTGGACTCGCCCCGCCCGCACAGGGCCTCGAATTTGGAGGCCGAGACGGGGCCGCCGGCCGGCACGCCCACAGGGCACTGCTGCGGGGCCGCGCCCGGGATGAGCACGGGCGCTTCGTACTCGATCCACGGCGCCCGCACCCTGAGGGTGCGTGGATCCAGCAGCCCGGCTTTGCCGTTGCAAGCGACGGGCAGGGCGGGCGGTAGGCCGCGTGGCAGTGGATCCAGGCGGGCGGGGGGTGGGGACGGCGGGCGGCGCTTGGCGCGCGGGGCGGTGCCCGCCAGCGGCGCGGGCGGCGGGGACGGCGCGCGCGTGGGCGGTGGCGGGGGCAGGTCGACCGGTTCGGGCGGCGGGTCGGCCGGTTTGGGCGGCACCCACCACCCGGCTGCCGTCGTGCAGCCGACGCCCGTGCCGTGCGAGACGCGCGCGCCGCCGTCGCCCCAGCCGGGCCAGGGCGTGCACCGGGCACAACCAAACTCACGCGGCGGCCGCGGGACGGGCAGGGCGGGCGGCGGCGGGTACGGCAGGCCATTGAACAGGCGGCGCGTGGCGGTGACGGTGTCAGGCGCGTCGTCGTCCGCGGCCGCCGCGCAGGTCCCCGCGGCCGCGGCTGCCGCGGCGACCGCACGTGCGCGCGCAGCCGCCGCGGCCGACGCGTCGCCCGCGTCCAGCAGCGTGAACCCGGCCGCCGCCGCCCGCCGGGCGCACGCGTCGGCCACGCTCTCCCCCGCCAGCCGGCTGCCGTGAGCGCCACACCGCATGACCAGGTACGCGACCGACTCGTCGGGCCCGGCCGTCGTGTCCAGCTCAAAGCCGGCGGCCCGCCCGCACAGGGGGTGGAACGCGCGCCCGCACGCCTCCCCCCGGTCCCTGCCCTTGCACCGGACGACCGCGCCGCACCGCTGGCCGCACACATCGCACTCCAGGCTCCACCGCACTTTGGGGATGCGGGTCACGCCCGTGATAGGCTGCATGGTCTCCGGGTCCGACACGGCGACGCCCGGGAACCAGTGCGAGCAGGCCAGGTGCGCCCAGACGCACGGCCCGCGCTCGTCGCCGACGTCGGCGGGGCGCAGCGCGCCGCCCGCGACGGGGCACAGGCAGCAGTGCGGCGGGCGGGTGGCGGACGACGCACCGCGATGCAGGGGTGGGGCGTCTGGGTCGGCGCTGGCGGCGCCGTCGTCGTAGGCCGTGGCGGCGTCGGACACGGCCGGGCCGCCACCACCGCCGCGCTCGACCACCGCGCACCCGTCGCACCGCCACGCGCCCTCCACGCTCGGCAGGGTTTTGACGCCGTAGCACGACTGGTGGACGACCAGGCCACACCGCCCGCACCCGACAAACTGGTCGGCCGCAAAGTCGGCGTCGCCAAAGCACACAGCGCACCGGTCGCCCGCCCAGCGCGCGGGGAGCGGGCGCCAGGCGTTGGCGGTCGACGGCAGGGGCACGCCTGGCGGCCAGGGCGGCGTCCGGGCCGTCAGCAGCCAGGGCTCATTGACATAGCCGGTGCGTGGGTTCGGAATGGCGGGGGCGGAGGGGCCACCACCGGACGCGGCGGCGGCGGCGCCTGTGGCCGCCGCGGCCGCGCGCAGCCCAGCCGCGCCGCCGCCACCACCGGCGGCCTTGGGCGGGCGCCCACGGCCCCGCTTGGCGCCGACGGCGGGTGGTGGAGCAGGTGCAGCAGCAGCGGTCTGAGGTCCGCTCAGCCCCCACTTGTCCAGCCAGGAGCCCAGAGGGACGGGCGGCGCGCCCGCCGGCACGTCGGGCGCGCCGCCTCCCGGCACGACCCGCAGCGCGGCCCGCCATTTTTTGGCCGACACGGGCCCGACGCCGCCATGGACGGCGAACTCGACGGGCGCCATGTCTGGTGGGGGTAGGCCCCCAGCCATGGCGGCGACGGCTCCCGCCGCACAGGGCACGCACGCGCACACGACTCGCCGGGTGGCCAGCACAAACACGCCCTGGCCGCCCGCCCGGCCCGCCGTGACCGCGATTTGGGCCGGGACGCCGGCCAGGAGTGGGGTGGCAGGTGGGACGTGCCCCACGCTCTCGCCTGGCTGCTGCTGGGGCACGGACAGCGAGGAACGCTCGCCGCCGCCCAGGACCGCCCCCCCGGACGACGGCGGGCACTCGTCGTCCGGCGGGCCAGACGACGGCGGTGGCGGCGGCCACAGCAGGCCGCGGCTGCTCGTGGTGCCGCCACCGCCGCCTGTGCCGGGTCCGCCGCCGCCGGCGCCGCCACCGGCTGAGAACGACGGCGCGGGCGACGGGTCGACGGAAGGTAAAGAAAGGAGCGAGGAGCCGGGAGCGGTGCCAGCGCCGTCCGCGCTCGGGCCGGGCGGCGCGTCGAAAAGGAGCGAGGGCGGGCCTCCACCGCCGCCGCGGCCGCCGCCGACCCACAGGCCACCGCCGTCGCCGTCGTCGTCGTCCGCGTCCACGGCTGCGGCTGCCACCGCCGGCGCCGCCGCCGCCGCCTGGCGTTTGGGTAAAGACCCGCCACGCATGCCGGCCGGCGCCGCACGCTTGGCTGACTTGCCTTTCTTGCCGCCGGCTTTTTGGCCTCCTCCGCCTTCCTCCTCCTCCTCCGCCGGGTTCAAAAACCCGGCGGCTCTGGCCGAGGCGGCCATGCGCTCGTACCGGGCCGCCGCCGCGGCCGCCGCCGCTTTTTCCCGTGCCGCGGACCGGGCTTCGATAGCCGCAGCCGCTTCGTACCGGGCCCGGGCGGGTGCCGGCAAGGCCCGCCACCCGGCCGCGACCGCCGTGGCGGCGGCCTTGAAGTCCTCGGCCGTGGACCCGCCACCGCCACGACCGCCGCCACGCACCGAGTGGTGAGCCTCCGCCGCGTATAAATTATAGGCCGACCGCGCCCGTTTCTTTCGCGGGACGATGGCTTCCGCCGCGGCTTTGGCGGCGGCCAGGGCGGCCAGCGCCGCGTCCCTCCCCGCATCCCCTCGGCAGGCCGGGCAGGCGAAGGGCGGGCCACCCTCACCCGCGGCCGCCGCGTCCGCCGCCCTGCCCGACGCATCGCACCGGAAATGCACCCACAGCCCGCACTCATCGCACGCGACCATGTCATTCTCCGCAGCGTGCCAGGCCCGGGCGCAGATGGGGCAGTAGGTGCCGTCGGCGAACTGGGCGTCGCACGCAGCGCACCGGCCGGTCACGCCGGGCGGGAGCGGTGGGAGGTGGAGGAGTGGGGGAGCGGGTGGCAGGGCTTGTCCGCCGTCACGTTTCACCGCCGCCGCATCCTCAGCCGCCGTCGCGGCCACCACGACACCCGGCACGGCCAGGCCCGCCAGGCGGAACGCGGTGCCGGCCTCACCGGCTGTGAGTGCGGCGTCGCACGACGAGCAGGTCGGGCCGTGTGTGGATTCAGCGGCGGCGACGGCCGCGGCGGCCGCTTCTACCAGCACAGACGCGTCCAGGACACCGGACACGATGCTGTCGGCTTCCACCACGGCTGCGGCCAGGCCGTCGCCGCCGCTGCCGGCGGCGGCGGCGGCGGCGGCCTTCGCGTGGGACCGTTCATACGGCAGGACGGCCGGTTCGGGCGCCCAGCCGAAATCGCGCTGCTGCCCGCCGCCGCCAGTTCCAGGGCCCAAGAACAGTAAGCATACGTGGTCCGTCGCCCGCTGGCGGCGGACTGACGACGGCGCGGTCGCCGGGTCGATGACGAGGGCCTGGGTGGGGGGAGGAGAGGGTTGTGTGCGGGGGTGAGTCGACGCGGCCTAGCCGTGTGCGTTTTTGTGGTGTGTCGCCCACGCCGTGCACCCCGGCAACCAAACTCACCGGCACCGCGGTTCCACGCCCAGCAACGGGCGCCGTCACCAGGGCACCCAATTCCAGGCGGGGCAACGCGCCGCCGGGCGGGCCGCCGTTGCGGCGTTGCTGAGATGATGGAGCTGGCGGCGGTGGGGCCTGCGCAGCGTCCAGGCCGCCCGCGACGGCCGGACCCGTGGCCGGGTCGGCCATGGGTGGGGATGCGATGTGCGCTGCTCGCACGCCACCGTTGCCAGCGCCGGAGCGCGCGCGGGGAATCGGCTTCCCCCCACGGCGCGGTTGCGGGACGAAGAAAAATGAATGAATGGGCAGAGGGCTGTGCGGCCGCGCAACCTGCGCTCGCACTCTCTCCTTCCCCGAGTGGTGAAAACAGAACACGCGGCCAAGACGGGGCCCCAGTGCGCGCCTCACCTCCCTCTCTTCCGCGCGACCCACACACACGCGCGCACCACTGCACCAGCCCTGAGCGCGCGCTGCGTGGCGCGGCGGCAGGCAAACACCAACCTAGTCGGCCGAGTCTGGGCGCGGCGTTTTTTTTTCTGTAGCTTTTCTGTTTAGACGGGGCGGGCCCAGTCTCTTTCTCCATCCAGCCATGGGCTTCAGCTTCCGCAAGCTGTTTGACAGCCTGTTTGGCACGCGGGAGATGCGGGTGAGTTGGGAAAGGGTTGGTGTGTGCTGGGTGCGGCGAGAGAGCAGGCGAGCGGAGCATCGGCCGCGCGGAGCGCGCGCGCGGTGTGAGTGGGGGAGGAGGGACAACGCTCGGGGATGCGGGAGCACTGCGGGCGCCTCCCGGTCCGCCCAGGGCGTGGGGCGAGATCTACGCTCTCCGCGTGTGTGGATGGCGTGTGCGGTGGGCGCGTGCACGGCCGCCCGGCGGGCCGTTTTGACGAGAGACAGCACAGCGCGCCTCGGCGCCGGGAGAGCAACAGGGCCCCCTCCCCCTCCTCTCACCTCCCCGCCCGTCCACCCCGCACACCCAGGTCGTCATGCTCGGCCTGGACGCGGCGGGCAAGACGACCATCCTGTACAAGCTGCACATCGGCGAAATCCTGTCCACCGTGCCGACGATTGGTAAGAGAAGAAGACGGGAGGGGATGGGCCGGTGGATGGTGGGGGAGGGTGGTGGGCGCCTCCCCTCCACTCCCCACGCCTCACGCCGTTTTCCCGCCCTCCCACACCCTTCCAGGCTTCAACGTGGAGAAGGTCCAGTACAAGAACGTGCTGTTCACGGTCTGGGACGTGGGCGGCCAGGTAAGGAGGGGCGTGGTGTCGGGGCGTGCGGGAGGGGAGGGGGTCCTCACGAGGCGCGCGGGGCGGTCAAACCTCCCTCACCGCCCGTCCACACTCACCCACCAACTCCAGGAAAAACTGCGCCCGCTCTGGCGCCACTACTTCACCAACACGGACGGCTTGATCTACGTCGTCGACTGCGCCGACCGCGAGCGCGTGCCGCGGGCGGCGGCCGAGTTCCGGACGATCATCGGCGACCCGCTGATGCGCGACGCGGGCATCCTCATCTTCGCGAACAAGCAGGACTTGCCGGGCGCGCTGTCCACGGCTGAACTGTGCGCCGCGTTTGGGCTGGCCGACTTGCGCGGGCGGAAGTGGCATGTGCAGGGCGCGGTCGCGACCAAGGGCGAAGGTGAGTTCGTTTTTTCTTCGCCGCCCGTCTGCACGTTCGACCCTCACCATCCATCCGCCACCCCGTCTCATGTCCCCTCCATCCCTTCCCCCGCAAACAAAAGGCCTGTACGAAGGCTTGGACTGGCTTGCTGCTACCCTGAAAGCGATGCACGCGGGACGGCCGTTGCCGCAGGCGGATGGGCAGTGAGATTTTTGGTGGCGGCCTGTTAAGAAAAGAAAGCACGGTTTTTTTTTTCGGGCGCGCTCTGTTTCACACGCCCTCTTTCACTCTCTCACTCTCTCGTGTTCTCTCTTGCACGCTCGGGGGTGTGCGGACGGAAGCCACTGGCACGCGCCGAAAAGAAAAAAAGGCGTTCACTCCCCCCCACCTCCACTCCCACCATTCCCACCGCCGCGGGCGCGCTCGGCCACGGCCGCCGCGGCCTCGGACACTCGCGCACACGTCACCTGCAGCCGGTCGACCATGGCCTGGGCCTCCGCCACCGTCGCCGGGTTGTCCAGCGCGGCCAGGCGGGTCCACACCGCGGCCAGGCGCGCGCGGTCTGCGACCAGCGACGAAGTCAGGGCCTGGGCGCGGCGCAGGCCGTCGCGCAGGCGGGCTTCAGTGGCGGCCGCCGTCGCGGCGGGCGGTAGCGCGGCAGCCTGGCCCGAGGCGGCGGGCGCGCGCGTGGCTTCGTCGGCCGCCGTCGCGGCCTGACCCGTCGCGACGACGGTGGCGCGCGGCCGCACGGCGTCGGTGATGACGGCGGCCGGTGGCGGGGCTTCTTCCTCTTCCTGGACTTTGGCCGGCGCCGGCGCTTCTTTAACGGCGACCATGGCCTCGGCCGGCGCTTCAGCTTCTTTGTCGTCGTCGTGGGCGGCCGCGGCCCGCGGAGGGGAGAGTTGTGCGGCGGTGGGCGCGGGCGATGGCACGGGCGCGTCCGCCGCCACCTCGGCAGCGACGCCGCCCGCCTCGGACGCGGGTCCTAGTCCCGCGGTGGGCTCCTCGTGCGGGCGCGGGCTGCGTGCGGGCGCGGCCACCGCCGCGAAGAGCGGCGGCGGCGGGCGGGCGGCCTGTTGCTGGTCATTGTCGAACTTGGACGGCGGCCGCACAAGCGGGGCGCCGGCCTCGTCGTCGCTGACGTCGGCGGTAAAGCGGGCCAGGTCCGTGGCGTAGTCGACGGGGGAGAGGGTCGGCATGGTTGTGCGGAAGAGTGTCTTTCGTCCCTCGAGAGCAGGCGGAATGTAAAGAATAATGAGGGGCGGTGGGAGCGGGGATCTGTCCGGTCCTTTCTCTTTTTTCATACCTCGCCTGTCGCCGCCACCCGCCACCATCCACCTCCCCTCTCCTCAGCACCTGACCATGACCTGTGCATCGCCCTCCCCGGCCTCCACGTCCGGCGCCAACTCCGCGTCCCACCCGCCCAGGCCGGCCGCCACGGCCTCGCAGTCGGTGTAGCAGAGGAACTCATTGCCGAGCTTGCAGGAATGCTCGGGGCGGAAGGCCACGGGCTTCAGGCGCAACGCCGACCAGGCCGTGGCGCGGACGACGGCGCCGGAGAGCAAGACGCGCAGCGGTGGGGGGGCGCGGCCGGCCGGCCGCCTGCCCAGGGCCCTGACCGTCACGGCCGTGCGTTCCAGGCACTCGGCCGACAGGTAGGGCGGGTCGGCGACGACGGCGTCAAAGGCGCCCGCCCACCCCTCCGGAATGGCTTCGGGTTGCCTGTAGTCATAGAGTGCAAACGTCCCCAGGGACGCGAAGCGGGTGTCGAATTCCAGCAGGGCGTGGCGGGGCGGCATGCCTTTGCCGTCCGTCGTCTCCAGGCGGAGGAGGGCTTTGAACAGGCTCGGACACGAAATGCACGCCACCCGGCCAGAGGGCCCAACCGCAGACACGACCGCGGCAGCGACCCTGTCAGCTGTCTCGTCTGTGTACCAAAACTGGGACAGGCCAAAGTCTTCCGAGTGTTCTTGCCTCTGGTCGGCGAGGAAGGCGGCCAGGGCCGCGGCCGCGGCCGGGCCGAGCGTGGGTCGGTCGTCGTCGTCGGTCATGGCCAAGCAGAGGGCGGTGTGTGTTGCGCGCCTTGCCCAACGTGCCTTCCACACCGGTGACGCGCCTTGTCGGGCGTGCGGCTGTGCCTCCAATCGAATGGCCAGGCCGCGAGGAGGAAGGCTGGCCGCGTGCTGCGGGCCGCGCGTTTTTTCCTTTCTTGTGCCGGCTCGATAGAGCTAGGCGCGCGGCCGATGGGCGCAGTGAGCAAAGTGCATTTGCGGAAACAGCGGAGCGCTTGTGTCCCGTCCTCCAGGTGCGTTTGCTTGGCCGCACACGCTCCCATTCACCGCCACGAAGCCTGCCTGATCCACGGTGGTCGCCTAGAAGCGTGCAGATCGCTGGGCTGGGCCCAACCAGGCGTTGGACCGCCCGTTTTTTCTGCGCGCGGCAAGCGCGCACGAGAAGGCTCCGCGCCTTCTTTCGCGCCCGCCGCCGCCGCACATTTCCGCCCTCGCACGCCCGCCCCCGGCCAATGCGCCGATGCGTGAAGACGTTGGCCTTTGACAGGGTGCAAAAAAGAAGCGAAAAAACTGTGTGGCCTGTCGGCTAGATCGCTGGACGGCGGCCTCCTTCCGCTCGCTTCTTCCCTCACGCGCTCCCTCGCTTCCAACCTTCCGCAGGCACCACCCCTCCCCCCAACCCAGACACAGCCATGTCGGTCGCCGGCATCGACGTCGGCGACCAGGCGTCCTGCATCGCCGTCGCCCGCAAGCGCGGCGTGGACGTCCTGCTGAACAAGGAATCCAAACGCGAGACGCCGACGCTGGTGTCGTTTGGCCAAAACACGCGCGCGCTGGGCACCGACGCGGTCGGCGCGCTCACCGTCAACCCGCGCAACACGATTTCGGGGATCAAGCGCTTGCTGGGCAAAAAGTTCGACGACCCGGGCTTGCAGTCCGACATCGCGCGCTTGCCGTACAAGGTCGTCCCCGCCCCGGACGGCCGCGGCGGCTGCGCCGTCGCCGTCAACTACCTGGGCGAGGAACGCACCTTCACGCCCGAACAGCTGCTCGCCATGGTCATCGTCGACCAGAAGGCCGTGGCCGCGGCGGACGGCTCTCCCGTCACGGACTGCGTGCTGACGGTGCCGACGTATTTCACTGAGCGGGAGCGGCACGCCGTGCTGGCGGCCGCGGAAATCGCGGGCGTGTCGTGCTTGCGCCTGCTGAACGAAACGACGGCGGCCGCGCTCGCGTACGGCATCTACAAGACCGACCTGCCCGACGGCGGTGCGCCCCCCCTGAACGTCGCGTTCGTCGACGCGGGCGCCGACGCCCTGCAAGTCTCCATCGTCTCCTTCACCAAAGGCCGCCTCGCCGTCAAAGCGCACGCGTGGGACCGGGACCTGGGCGGCCGCGTGTTTGATGAAGCCCTCTTTGACCACTTTGCCGAAGAGTTCAAGGCCAAGTACAAGGTGGACGCCCGGGACTCGCCCAAGTCCTCCTTCCGCCTGCGCCTGGGGTGCGAGAAGCTGAAGAAACTGCTGTCCTCCATCCCGGAAGCGCCCATGTCCGTGGAAGGCCTGACGCCCGAAGTCGACGCGCAAGGGTTCATGACGCGCGAGGCGTTCCTGGCCCTGCCCTCCGTCAAGGACGCGCTGGGCCGCATGCGGTCGCCCATGGAAGCCGCCCTGAAGCAGGCGGGCCTGTCCCCGGCCGACATCGCGGCCGTCGAAGTCATCGGCGGCGCGTCCCGCATGCCGGCCCTGGCCGAGACCGTCCAGGCCGTGTTCGGGTCGCCGCCGTCCCGCACCCTCAACGCCAAGGAAGCCGTCTCCCGTGGCGCCGCCCTCAACTGCGCCATGCTGTCCCCCATCTTCCGGGTGCGCGACTTCGAGGTCGTGGAAGCCTGCCCGTATGGCGTGGAGGTGGCGTGGGCCAAACCCGACACGGGCGAGCGCACGTCCACCCTCCTGTTTGAGCGCGGCGGGCCCGTGCCGTCGGCGAAGGTGCTGACGTTCGTCCGGGACGCGCCCTTTGAGCTGACGGCGGCGTACGCGCCCGACGCCCACCTGCCCGCGGGCGCGGACCGGGCCATCGCGGCCTGGACGATCGGCCCGCCGCTGGTCACGCCCGCCCGGCCCGAAGGCACGAAAGCCAAGCTGAAGGTCAAGGTCAAGCTCAACCTGCACGGCGTGCTCGGCGTCGAGTACGTGCAGCAGGTGGAGGAGGAGGAAGTGGAGGGTGAGGAGGCGGCGGCCGGTCCGGACGCGACGCCGTCGGACGCGGCGGGCGACGAGCCGATGGCGGAGGCTGGTGGTGCGGGTGGCGGTGGCGCAGACGCGCCGGCCGCCCCGCCCGCCGACGCGCCGATGGAGGAAGGCGACGCGGCTGCTCCGGCTGCCGCTCCCGCGGCCGCTGCCCCCGCCCCCAAGAAAAAACGCGTCAAAAAGCACACCGTCGGCTTTGACGTCACGGCCACGCCGTCCGTCCCCCCGCCGGAGTTGGCCGAAATGTGCGAGGCCGAGCTGCAGATGGCGCTGCAGGCCAAGGCGCAAGAAGAAAAGGCCGACGCCAAAAACGCGGTGGAAGCGTACATCTACTCCCTGCGCAACCGCCTGGCCGACTCGCTGGGCGTGTACGCGACCGACGGTGAAAAGGAGGCCATCGGCGCGGCCCTGGAAAAGGCGGAGGACTGGCTGTATGATGAGGGCGAGGACGTCGCGCGCTCGGTCTACGCGGCCAAGCTGGACGAGCTCAAGGGCCTGGGCGGGCCCGTCGAGTCCCGCGCCGCCGAAGCGAGCGCCGCGCCCGCTGCTGCGGCGGCCCTGGAAGCGGCCGCGACGGGCTTCAAAGCGGCCGCGGCCGCGCCCGCCGCCGCGCACATCGCGGACGCTGACCGCGCCAAGGTTGTGTCGGAAGCCGACGCCGCGCTCGCCTGGCTGGCCGAAAAACGGTCGCTCGCCTCGTCCACGCCGCCCACATCCGACCCAGTCTTCACGGCGGGCGACGCGGCCAAAAAGGAGGCGACGCTGCGGCGGGTGTGCGAGCCCATCTTGGCGACGCCGAAACCCGCGCCGCCGCTGCCGGCCGAGCCTGAGCCCGCTGCCGCGGCGGGCGAGCCGGCGGGCGAGTGCCCGGCCGAGGGCGAGCCTGCTGCCAATGGCGAGGGCATGGAGGAAGATGCCGCGGCCGGGGCGGGCGAGCCCATGGCGGAGTTGGAGTGAGAGACAGTGCGGGGAGTGTGTGCGGGGATGGAGGGATGCAGGAGGGGGCGGATGGATGAAAAAAAGGGGGGACGGGCGAGGCCGTGGCATGAGCGAGAGTTGCAAATCGGGTTTTTAATCTCCTTCTTCACACTTTTCTACACTCCCTCCGCCCTCTCTTCTAAAAGCCGCGCTCCCGGCGGCGGGCCACCCAGCCCATGGACCACCGAAAGCGGCGGCGCGCAGCGCGTGCTGCGCTCGCTTTGGCGTCGGCCACCCGCCGCAGGGCCGGGCGTGTAAAAACCTGGGCTTCCCATAGCTGGGACTGTAGGCCGTCGGCGCGCATGATGCGGGAGACGTCTTTCAGGGCGGAGGAGATCTGTGGTGATGGAGGGGAGAGGCGTGATGAGGGGCGAGGGCCGGAGGTTCGGAGCGCGCGAGCGGACCGATCGAAGGCGCGCGAGGAAAGCCCGCCAGAATGCACGCATGCCCAACTCTGCCTCTTGCGCGACGGTAAGCACAAGCACAGCCCCCCGCACCTGGTTGCGGACGACGGGCACGCGGACGTAGGAGCGGCGGGAGGTGGAGGCGGCCGAAGCGGCGGCGGCGCTGCCGGCCGTCGCGCCCGCAGCAGCGGCAGCGAGACTGGACGGGCCCAATGTGGCGCCCAGGGACGAGCTGGCCGCGCCCAGCAGGGCATGCAGGCGGGCGGCTAAGGCGAGGCGGGACATGACCATGTGCGCGGGCGCCCCCTCAGTTTTTCCCTCTCTCTTTCGCTGTAGTGAGTGAGCACGCGCCGTCGCCGTCGCCGTTGGGCGGGGGAGGTGCGCCGTCACTCACGCCTTCCCGCTCCATTCACTCCGAGTGCGGTCCATGTCGACGCTCCTGCGGCCGGCCCGCGCGCCGGCCGCCCCGGCGCGGCCACGGCCGACCGGCCGCCGACGCTCAGGCGTCACGCGAGCGGTGTGTGTTGCACGGAACCTTCCGTTTTTGCCCGCGGTTTTCGGCGACGAGGACGGCAACGCAGCATTCGACTCCTTTCGCCAGCGACGAAAGAGCAAAAAAAAAACGCTTCACCACAGGCCCGCCCCTCACCGCCACCCCCACACCCCACACACCGCACAGGGCCCGACGGACGCCCCGCCTTCGCAGTGGTCGGCCCTGACGGGCGGCTTTGCAAAAAACCACGAGGAACTGCGGTCGCTGAGCGTGCCGCACAGGCCGCCGCCGACCACGTCTCCCTCCGACGCCGGCGCCGACGCCGGCCCGTCCACTTCAGGCCGCCGCCCTGGCGTCCCAGTCTTTGTCATGCTGCCGCTGGACACTGTGTGGTTGGACCCAGCCACGCAGAAGCCCGTCCTGACGCGCGGCCGCGCCCTGGACGCCGCGCTCGCCAACCTTGCGGCCGCGGGGACGGAGGGCGTGATGGTCGACGTCTGGTGGGGCGTGTGCGAGGGCCGGGGGCCGGGCGCGTACGAGTGGGGCGCGTACGCCGCCCTCTTCGAGCGGTGCGCCGCGCACGGCCTCAAAGTCCAGGCCGTCATGTCTTTCCACGCGGCGGGCGGCAATGTGGGCGACACGTGCCACGTCCCGCTGCCGCCGTGGGTGCTGGCCGCGGGCGAGGACCACCCGGACCTGTTTTACGCGGACGCGGGCGGGCGCCGGACGACCGAGTGCCTGTCCCTGGGCACGGACGACCTACCGCTCTTGCCCGGCCCGCTGCGCTGGGGCGGCGGCGGCGGCGGCGGCGCCAGCGGGGCGGCCGGCGGCTTTTGGCGGCGCCGCGCTCCCTTGCGCACGCCTGTCGAAGCGTACGCGGCCTTCGTCGGCGCGTTCAGCTCCCGCTTCCGCAGCCTCCTGGGCAGCACCATCACCGAACTGACGGTGGGGCTGGGCCCGGCCGGCGAGTGGCGGTACCCGTCGTACCGGGAAGCGTCCGGCTGGCGCTTCCCCGGCATCGGCGAGTTCCAGTGCTACGACGCCCACATGCTCGCGGCGCTGCGGCGGGCCGCCGCGGCGGCGGGCGAGCCGGGCTGGGGCGCGCCGCCGGCCGACGCCGGGCGCTACTCGGACGTGCCCTGGCACTCCCCCTTCTTCTACGACGGCCCCGGCGGCGGGTGGGACTCGCCCTACGGCGCCTTCTTCCTGGGCTTTTACTCGGGCGCGCTCATCGAGCACGGCGTGCGCGTGCTGAGCGCGGCGCGCGACGCGGCGGCCAAAGCCGGGGGGCCCGTGGCCTCGGCGACGCTGGCGGGGGGTGGAGGCGGGGCAGGAGGCCTGGCCGCCGCCCACCCCGCCGCCGGCCCGGCCACGCCAGGCGTCGTCCACCTCGGCGCCAAGCTGGCCGGCGTGCACTGGTGGTTCCGCTCGCGCGCGCACGCGGCCGAGCTGACGACGGGCTACTACAACACGCGCCACCGGTGCGGGTACGGCCCCATCTTCGACGAGCTCGCCCGCCTGGGCGTGCGGGCGTCCTTCACGTGCGTGGAGGCCCGGGATACGGAGTTCCCGCCCGAGTGCGAGGCCAGCCCGGAAGGCCTGCTGAATCAGGTGATCACCGCGGCCGCCGCGCGCGGCGTGCCGCTCACGGGCGAGAACGCCCTCCTCCGCTTCGACTCGCAGGCCCTGGACAAAATCCACGCGTCGGCCCTGGGCCGGTCGGCGGCCGCGGGCCGCCTGGCACAGCTCACCTTTCTGCGCATGGGCGACCTGATGTTCGACGAGCACAACTGGCGGCCCTGGTGCGAGCTGCTGGCACGGCTGCGCGAGGGACCCGTGGACTGAAGAGAACGGGCGGAAAGCATTTTTGACGGCGGGCACGCACGGGTTTTGTTTTTGTTCCATCCAGGTGTGGAGGAAACGCAACCTGCCCCCCAACCACGTTTTGATTGTGCGGGTCCGGCACTAGGCCGGCACACGCGTCGAGTGTTTTTTTTTTTGAGAGCATTTTTTGTAAGACCAACACCAGAACCAACACACACTTGCGTCGACACCGCAACCCCACGTGCGTTTTTTTCTTGCAACCTCTTCACCCCCCGCCCGGGCCGCCGCCACCGCCCTCAGTCGGCACGAATTCCAGGGCTTCAATCGTGATCACCGACGCGCCGCGCAGGACGACCATGCCCATGTCCTCCCGCGACTTTTCGTCGACCGCGCCGTCCAGCACCAGGTTCATGAACTGGTCGAAGCCGCGCAGGACGCCGGAGACGACGCGGTTGCCGTTGAGGGTGACTGGTGAGGGGGTGTGCGGCGTGGACGCGGCGTGTGAGGCGTGGTACGGGGCGAGCCAGTGGGCGGGCGGTCGGATGACGGGCCGCGTTGTCCCCCCGCCCAGGGTGGAGAGAGAGAGGAGGGGTCGGCACGGGGCCGGCGGCGGCGGCGGAAAAAGGAAGGCCCCGTTTTGCCGCCCTTCCCACCACCACCACCCATTCACGCACTCGTCATCTTCTTGTCCATGAGCCGTTTCAGCTCGGGCGGGTTGACCTTGGCCATGACTTGGAGGGCGTGCGTGGGTCAGGGACGCGCGGACCGTGTCGCACGCGAGAACGCGATGGCACAGTGTTCGGGGCAGGGCAGGAACACGCCCGTCGCCTCCTTCCGTCCTGTTTTCCTTTCAGGCGCGGCGAGGGACAAGATCTACGAGCAGCTGCGCGTCGTCCGCAGGCCTGGCGTGCGTGGGCTCGCGTCGAAAAACCAGGCACGAAACAAAGACCTTGTGAGAGCAGAGCGAGTGTTTTTTTTTTCCTTGTCTCGCTCAACCCACACCTCCTATTCCCCAGGCGGACGCCCCCCTCAGGCCGCGGCGGCACACCCTCGCCCCGACCACACAAAAAACAGACCATCCATGCCGATGGCCGCCGGTCAGCCCGACCAGCGGCCGGCCGCCGGCCTGGCCCGGCCGCCGTCCATGGGCGCCCTGGCCTCGGACGCGTTTGCGACCGTGTCGGCCCAAGTCCGGAAGAGTTCCGACTCGCTGGCCGCCCTCGCCAAGCGTGAGGAGGAACGCCTGAAAGCCGCGCTTTCGCAAGCAGCTGACGACCTGCGTGCTGAGCGTGACCGGCTGGGCGCGGCCGTCGTGTCGGCGGCCCTGGCGGTGGCGCCTCCTCCGCACGCATCCGCGGCCAGGCCGCGCGGCGCTAAAGCGTTGCCGCAGCACCGCGCGCCCGCACCGCGGCGGTCCGCCTCGGCCGGCGCCCTGGACTGGGCGTGGCCGGCCGTGCTGGGCGGGCGGACGCCCGCCCCTCTCCCTGGCACACCACCCAAGCCGAAAGGCGGCAAGGCCCGGCGCGTCCTGACGGCCGCGCCCCGGCTGTTGCGGTCGACGGCGCGCGGCGTGGGAAGGGTGCGCCGCGGACGGCCTGCCTCGGGTTCCTCCTCCTCCACGCCCTCCACCCCTCGCCTGGAGGACGGCCTCGCCGACCTGTTTGCGGCCCTGGAGCGCGGGATGGGTGGCGGGCTGGGCGACGCCCGTGGCCGGACGGTGAGTGGGTGTCGGAGAATTGGGGGAGGGAGTGGGTGGGGTGTCCCCTGCGCAAAGGCGGGGGAAAGGAGCGTCGCCGCGGCCGTCCAAACCCTCCTGTTCCTCCCACTCCGCAAGGCCCAGCGGGTCCGCTGGCGTCTTGGTGTCTGTCCTGTGAAGGACATGGCCCATTCCGAGGATGTGAGCCGTGCGCACGACGGCGAGAAAGGAACCGCTGTCGCGTCGTCGCGCCCCACGGCGCCGGGGGCGCTGCCTCTCTCCCCCATCCATCCATTCATCCCACTCACGCCCGCCCCCACCCACCCACCCCCCACACACCACCCAGACCCGCTTCCTCGCCGCCCCCGCCGCCGCCGCCCGCGCCGCGGGCGCGGCCTTTGAAGAAACCCAGCTGACGGTGTCGGACAATCTCGCGACGCTGGGCGCGGCGCTGGCGCGCGGCGCGGGGGCGGCCGCCGCAGCGCTGCCTGGCGCGGAGGCGGCTTGGGACCAGGCCGCAGCGGCAGTGGCGGGGCCGTCGCCGCCCGTGGTGGGCGGGGCGCTGGCGGCCGCCGTCACGGCCGAGTCGGCCCTGCTCCCGCCCCCCCTCCCGCCCGGCGTCTGGCAGCCCGGCCGCCTCTTCAGCGCCCTGGCCGCGCCGCCCGCGCGCAGCGCGCCCGTCCGTGCGCCGGACGCGCTCCTCGCCGACCTCCCCGCCCCGCTGGCCGCCGCCTTCCGCGCGCTGACGGCGCCCAAAGGTGCCGGTGGGCGGCGGACGTCCGCTGAGCGGGCTGCCGCTGCCGCCGCCGCCGCCGCCGCCGCCGCGGCCGCTGAGGAGGAGGAGGCCACAGCACGCCCGGCGGGGCCGCTCCAAACGGAGGCGGCGCGCCGCCGCGCCGCCGCCGCCGCGTCCGCCCGGGCCGGCGTCTCCACGCTCCGCGACCCCGCCCGCAAAGTCGCCATCTTCACGACCGCGTCCCTGCCCTGGATGACGGGCACGGCCGTCAACCCCCTGCTGCGGGCGGCGTACCTGTCGGCGCAGGACCCGCGGCGCGAGGTGACGCTGTACGTCCCCTGGCTCGCGCCGGCCGACCAGGCGGTCGTCTACCCGTCCAAGCACCGGTTTGCGAGCCCGTCGGACCAGGCCGCGTACGTCCGGTCGTGGGCGCGGGAGCGCACGGGCCTGCCCTGCAACTTCCGCCTGGAGTTTTACCCGGGCCGGTACGCGCCGGAGAAGGGGTCCATCCTCCCCGTCGGCGACCTGACGGCCCGTGTCCCCGCGTCGTCCGCGGACGTGGCGGTGCTGGAAGAACCTGAACACCTGACCTGGTACCACCACGGCGCCCGGTGGGCCGACCGGTTCGCCCACGTCGTCGGCGTCGTCCACACAAATTACCTGGACTACGCCGCGCGCGAGGAGGGCGGCGCGCTCAAGTCGGCCGCCCTGCGCGCCGTCAACGAGATTGTGTGCCGGGTGCACTGCCACAAGGTCGTGAAGCTGTCTGACGCCGTCCAGCGCTTGCCGCGCGAGACCACCCAGTTTGTGCATGGCGTGCCCGGCGCATTCCTGGACGTGGGCAAAGCGCGCGCGGCCGCGCTCGAGAAAGCGGCGGCCGAGCGGCGAGGGAAGAAGGGCGGCGGCGACAAGGTGGCCGACAAACCGCCGCCGCCGCCCTCCTCCCTCCCTGGCTCCGGACCCGCGTCGGCCGCCTTCCCGAAAGGCGCCTACTTCATTGGCAAAGCCATCTGGGCAAAGGGCTACACCGAACTGCTCGACCTCATGGAACAGGACGTGGGCGGCGGCGGTGCGGGTGGCGGCGCGAGGGATCACAACAGCGCGCGCGGTCCGCCCGGTGGTGAGGGCGGCGGCTGGTGGGGCGCGGCGCTGGCCCGCGCCGCCCGCGGCCGGGCGCCCGCCAGCCCCGCCCCCGACACGACCCCGCCCCCGCCGCCGTCCCCACCACCGCACATCGACTGCTTCGGCGCCGGCGACGACTTGCCCGCCCTGAAAGCCGCGGCGGCCGCGCGGCGCCTGCCCCTCACCTTCCACGGCGGGCGCGACCACCTGGACCCGGGCATGCACGGCTACCGCGTCCTGGTCAACCCGTCCACGTCCGACGTGGTGGCGACGACGACGGCGGAAGCCCTGGCCATGGGCAAGTGGGTCCTGGTCGCGGACCTGCCGTGCAACGCGTTTTTCGCGTCGCGCTTCCGCAACTGCCTGACCTACCGGACGCCGGCCGAGTTCTCGTCCCGCCTGCGCCACGCCCTGGCCACAGACCCGCACCCGCTGTCGTCTGAAGAAGCGGCGGCGCTGTCGTGGGAGGCCGCCACGCAGCGTTTCCTGGACGCGACGGAGCTGACGCCGGCCGAACGGCCAAAGGGCGCGGAAGCGGCCGCAGACAGGGCGCTGGGCGTCGCGTTCAATGCGCTGACGGGCGTGGAACCGTTGCGCGAGCTGGCGGGGGCGGGTCCTGGCACGCGGGACGCGCCCCCCAGCCTGGACGGGTGGGCGCCGGCCGCGGGCGGCGGCGGGTTCTTCGACAACAAAGACCGCCTGGCCAAGGGAGACGCAAAGAAGAAGCAGGCGGCGGTGGGCGCTGGTGCAGCAGAGGGCAAAGGCGGGCGCCGTGGCAAAGCCGCCCTGGCCGCGGCGGCGTAAGTAGTGATGCATGTACTTATATGTGTAGTAGTGATTTGTTGTCCCCCCCTGTCCGTTTTCGTGTTGCATGGGCCGTCCGTGCGTGTGCTTTTTTTTTCTCTTCGCGTCCTCGTGCGGGTGGGCGGGCCGTCGCTCACTCGCGCACAAGCGCATGCCCTCGCCGGGCGGGCGGGCTCCACGCGCCTGGATCCTCGATAAAAAATGCAGGGCCTAGCCCAGGCCCTGGCGCACGCCCTGACGGGTGGACCAAGCCTGGCGCGGGGCCTGGCGTCGACCGCGCGCCCTCGATCTGCGGCCGCAGCCGCACTCGACGCGGCCGTCCGCTCGCTCGCGGGCGCCCTCCACCCGGACACCGTCTCCACCCACCCAGACGCGGCCGCCTTGAATTCCACGGCCTTCAAAGCCCTGCAAGAGTACGCGGCGGCGGCTCGCGGCGAAGGCGATGCAGCCGCCGGCACCCGCGGCGGCCGCGTCGTCTTTCGTTTCTTCATGCGTGACGGCGGCTCGGAGGGCCGCCTGGTTGGGCCGGTGGAAGTCTCCCTGCCACCGCCGCCGCCCGCGCCCGGCCCAGCCTTGGCAGGTTTGGCTCCCCTGCTCACAGCGGCGGGCCTGCGCCCGCCGGACGTGGGGCGAGACGGCGCGGCGGCGCCGCCTGGCGCAGGCCCACGGCCGCTGTCACCGCGCGCGGCGGCGGCAGAGGCGGCCGCGCTCACGTCGCCGTCCTTGGCCGCTTCCTTGCCCGCCGCCGCCGCGAAAGCCAGGCGTCTGGCTGCAGCCTGGGCGTCTGTGAACCTAGATGCAGCGAGAGTGAGAGCCGCCCTGCGCCACGTCCACGGCGCCCGCTGTTCTGTGGCCGCGGCGTTTGGTGCGGGCCTGCCGCCAGACTCGCGGGCGGCCCTGATGGACCGCCTGGCCGCCGCCGCCGACGCCGCCGCGGCCGAGCTGGGCGGTGACCGTCCGCTGTCCGGCTTACACATTGTGCTGGGCGGGCCTGGAGAGGGCGGCGTGGACGGCGCGGGCGCCGCGTGGCTGCCCGCGGACGGTGGGGAGGGCGCGTGGACGGGCACACTGGTCAGAGCCGCGGCGGCGGCGCGGGCCGCGACCGACGCGTCGCCCTCCTCCTCCCGGCCCGCGGCGGAGGAGGCAGCGGCCTTAACACTGGGCGTGGACGGCGTCGCGCCTCTCAGCGGCGGCGGCGGCGCCGCGTACGACGACGCCCTGGACGCCCTCCTCACGGCGGACGACGACCCGCTGCCGGGCCCGGACACGGCGGGCGAGGACGGCGGCGGCGGCAGGCGGCGGCGATGGCCGGGCGTGGTGGTGCGCCTGGCGACGGCAAGCGAAGGCACGGCCTCCACGCCTTCCCTGCCGCCCGGCCACCTGGTCGTCCGGCTGCCGGCTGGCGCGGGCGAGGCGGCCGTGGTGGCGGCCGTGCGGGCTGCCCTGGCCACCGCCGGCCCGGCCGCCGCGGCCGCCGCAGCCGACGCGGCGGGCGCGGCGTCTGCTTTGACCGCCCTGCGCGAAGCCGCTCGCGATGCGCTGGGCGCCAAGAGCGTCGTGATCGCCGCTGGCGTGCCCCGGAAAGCGGCTGCGTCCGCGGCCGGGCGGCTGGCCTTGGCGGGGCGGGCGGGCAGCGGGGGCGCCGCCCTGCGGGCAGCCGGCCGCGGGCTGAGCCTGGTCATTGGGCCGCCGAGGGCGGGCGCTGGAGGGCCGGCATGCTCTGTGGCGCCGGACGGTGGGAGTGTGACGGTGGCGTGTGACTTTCAGGACTAGTAGGGAACGCGACACCCCCACAACAACCTCTGCGCGCCGCGCGCCGTGCTCGCTGGCCGCACAGCGCGAGCGCCGCGCGCAAAAGAGAGGAGACGCGGCGGGACCCAGAGGGCGGGATCGTCGATGCCTGCCCCGCCTCCGGCATATGCCTCGCCCGCGCCCACGCCCAGGGCGTGGGAGGGCGCCGGGGCAGGCGTGCCCGGCGCGGCGCCGTGGGACAGCGGCCCGCCGTCAATGCCCGAACACTCCGATCGGCCGCCCGCGCCCCCACCCCTTCCTGAAGCCAACAGCTTGTTCGACCAGTTGGCCGATAAGCCCCTGCGTGTGCTGACCGTCCGTCTCAACGGCCTGAAACGCACGTCGCGCGGCCTGGTGGAGCGCGAACTCGAAAATTTGGGGGCCGCGACCACGGTCGGCGCGGTGCGGGAAGCGCTGCTGAACGATTGGGAGGTGCTGGCGGGGATGGGGGCATTTTCGACCGTGGAACTGGCGTTGGAGGAGTGCAACCCGGTGCGTCTGGGGGTGGGGGGTGGGGGGTGGACGGAGGGGAGTGCCCGCGCGCCACGCCTCCCCGTCGCCCTCCCTCACCTCCATCCCATGCCCCCATCCCATCCACACCCCGCGCCCACACAGCCCGTCCCTGGCGCCTGCCGCGTCAACGCGACCTTTGTGGAAAAGCCCGTCGTCTCCCTGAACACGGGCACATACTTCCAAGGCACGGAAATGGCGGCGGAAGTGAAGGTCGGCCTGACAAACCCGACGGGCCACGGCGAGAAACTGACGCTCAGCGTCGAGAAGGGGTCGGAGGCCCTGGGCGAGCTGGGCGCGACGCTCTCCAAGCCGCGCTTCCTGGGGCGGCCCTGGACCGCGGCCGCCGACGCCCACGGCCGCACCCGGTCCTGGGCCCTGTCCTCCTCCTTCGACGAGCGGTCCCTGGGCGGCGGCGTGCGGGTGGCCAGGGACGACGGCCGCCACGCGTTTGGTTACGGCGCGGCCTGGCGCACGCTGTCCGACGGGACGCGGCACGCGTCCGGGGCCGTCAAGGCCCAGGCCGGCCACTCGTTCAAGTCAGCGCTGACCTATGCCGGCCGCATCGGGCGGACGGTGGGCGTGGGGCCGGCCCAGCACGGCGCCGTCGCGTCCTACGCCGCCGAACTGGCGGGGGTGGGCCTGCCATCCAGCGGCGCCGTCCGCCACGTGCGCCAGGCGCTGTCCGCGTCCGCGCACGCGCCGCTGGGCGCGCTCTTCCCCTCGCTCTTTGGCCCGCTGGGCGCGGGCGCGGGCGTCGGGCGGGCCGTCGGCCTGCACGTGTCCGCGTCGGCCGGGCTGCTGGTGCCGTGGGGCGGCGCCGGCGGCGGCGGCGGCGGCGGCGGCGGCCGGGCGCCCGCCCCCGCCCCCACCACCTCCCTCTCCGACCGTTTCTTCTTGGGCGGCTTTGGCGGCCTGGCCGGCTCGTCCACCCTGCGCGGCTTTGGCCTGCGCGGGGTGGGGCCCGTGGACGCCCGGCACGTGCCGGCGCTGTCGCCCGTGAGGGGTAGTGGTGGTGCGGGCGCGCCTCCTTCTTCTTCCTCGCCTGGCCCACCGCCGCCGCCGCCGCCTGCCGCCGCGCGGCCGTGGGATTTCTTGGGCGGCGACGCCGTCGGCTCCGTCACCGCCGCCGCCCGCGTCGCCCTGCCCTGGCGGTGGGCGCGCGAGACGGGAATCTTTGGCCACGCCTTTGTCAACGGCGGCAGCCTGGCCCTGCTCGGGGCGGGAGGAGGAGGAGGGGGCGGCGGGACCGGCGTGCTCTCGGCGCTGCGCTCGGCCGCGGCCGACTCGCGCTGGTCCGCCGGCGTCGGCCTCGTCTGGCCGACCGTGGCCGGCAACCTGGAGGTGGACTGGGTGCACGTGGTCCGGGCGGCGCCCAGCGACGTGGCGCGGTCCGGGCTGTCCGTCGGCTTCTCCGGGGTGCCCGGCTGATGGCGGGGCCCCCCGCCGCTCGCGTGCAGGTCCCAGGCGGGCGGGGAGGCGAGGCCGGGGGGAGGGAGGGGACAGGAAGGGGCGGGGGTAATGTTGTGATCCCTGTGTGCCGTGTCTCTTTCACTTTTCACTCGAGCGCGGGCGGCGGGCGCGCGGGCGGCCCCCTTCCCTCCACCGCCGCAATGAGGGCCAGGGCCTGGTCCCGCAGCGCGGCGGCATCGAGCACGGCAGGCACGAGGGCGGCCGGCCCGGGCGCGCCCCCCTGCGCCCCACCACCCCCACCGCCGCGCCCGCCCCCCTCCACCAGCAGCAGGCGCGGCGGCGGCGCAGGCGGCGGCAGCGCCGCGGCCGCCGCGGCCGCCGCCGCCTCATTCGCGGCGGTCAAGCGCGCGCCCACCAAAGCGGCTGCGCCACACACCATGGCGTCGCCCACGAAATTGGTGGTCGGGCCAGGGACGGCCGGGCGGGCGTACCCTAACGGCAGGGCTGCCGCGCCGCCGCCCCCACCACTGCTCCCGGGCGCGGGCGCGGGCCCGGCCCACGCCTCGACTCCCAGCCGGGCCGCGTGCGCGGCCGCCTCCGCCGCTTTGACGGCTGCCCCCACACCACCGGGGTCCGCCGGCGCGTGCGGCCCGCCGTGCGGGTCCTTCGTCCAGACGGTGGCGTGCGTGTGCGCGTCTCGGTCAGCCCGGCGCGCGGCGAGGGACCGAGCGTGGGCTGGTGGTCCGGCTCCTGTCACGGGGACGCACGCGCGGCTGGTGTCAGGCGCCAGGGCCAGGGCGTGCTCAGAGCCGTCTGTCATTGTGGAGAGCCGGGTCGTCTCGTCGCAAGGAGAAAGCAAAACGGAAGAATGGAGGGGGGCGGACACGCGTTTTTTTTTTGGGTGGGAGTGCGTTTCAGTTACCTTCCCCCAGTGGCCCATCCCCCTGTGCCCGCCTCAGTCACCTAGGCCCATCCCCCTGCCCGCCTCCAGCAGTTCGGCCGCCTGGTCCGCCGCGGCCAGCTCGGCGATGCGGGCCAGCGCTACCTTCCTGGGGTCAGGCGCGCCCGCCGCCTTTGCCTCTGCCGCCAGCGCCCGGGCCTGGGCCCGCCGGCCCGAGGCCGTGGACGCGAGGGCGGTGACGGGCAGCGGGGCGAGGTCGCCGCCGCCCTCCCCTCCGCGGTCGCCCAGGGCCGCGTCCGCTTCACGCACCCGGTCCATCACCGTCCTCGCCGCCACTGCCGCCAAGCCCCGCGCAAACAGGGCTTGCGCCCGCGGTGGCAGGGGGTTGGACGCCGCCGTCGGCGCCGCGGGCGGGCGGGGCGGCAGGCCCCACCGTGGGGTAGGGGTCGGGCCGGGCGGCCCGCCCTCCTCCCCCTCTCCCCGCTTGCGCAGGGGCTTGATGGAGAAGGAATCGCTCCGGTCCGGGTTGTCCGGGTCGTCCGTGCGCCGGTGCGTGTAATCCCACAGCAGCAGCTTCCAGCCCGCCCAGCCGAGCGCGGCCGACAAGGCGAGGAGCCCGAGCGTGGCGGGCGACGGGAACAGGGCGGCGGGCGAGCCGTCCTCGCCTAGGAGAGCGGCGCAGGTTGGGCTGCGTGCACGCCCTGTCCGCCTGGTGTGGGCAGGGTGGGCAGCTGTGGACGGGCGGCGCTGACGCGTCGGGCGCAACAGCGGACCGGCGGGTTGCGCGACGCCGCACAGCGAGGCGGGCGCGGCGGAGTGGACGCCCGCGACGGGGCGAGGGAACGCCGTGCTGCCATGCTGCTGTCGCGCCGAGCTCGTGGACGGCATGCCTGCCGACCTGGCGAGCGAGGCCGGCATCTCAACCCGGTTTGAGCCGCTCTCAAGCCGGATGAGACGGGAACAGACAGCAAACACGAAACCCATGTGCGTGTTGCAAGATACGCGAGAGCGGGCCGCGATCTAGCCCCGCTCTCAAAACCGCGTTCTTTTTTCTCCTTTCCTCCTTCCGGGCGCCGTCGTCGCGCCCACCGGGATCGCGCACCAACCTCTTCCCCACTGCACCGAGCCACGCCCACGCCCTAGTCCGTGGATCTGCCCTTGCCTAAAATCTGGCCCCACTCCCCTCTGTGTGAGCAAAAAACACAAACCGAAAGCGATGCGGCCCGCGCTCTTTGCCCTGACGCTTGCGGCGCTCGTCGCGGCCGCCACCGCCGGCTGTCCCTTTGGTTTTGACTCTGCCGCAGGTGCGATGGGTGAAGAGATGTCTGAGCGCATTGTACAGCCTGCGATCGGGCCTGATCGAGGCGGTTTGGCCCGCCTGCGCGGGCGCAGCCAAAGCCATGGCTCGCGCTCCCTTAGCCAGCAAGCGGGCCAGCGTCGGGCACACGCCCCGACGGCCGGAAAGCCGCGCGGCCAAGACGCCCGCCTTCCGCGCCTGCCCCCCTCCTCCCGTTCGCCTAGTCAGGTAGCTAGAGCCTCGGACGACGCCACTGAGCATTGATCACAGCGGTTGCACCTGCCGCCCGTCTGTGATGCGCCCGCCCAACAACCCGGTCCCTCATCTTTCGCGCGAAGCAAAAAAAGCGCGAGCCCGTGTTTTGTCACCCGCGGCACACTCTGAGCACACGCCTCCCACACGCCGAGCCTCTACCCTCCTCGCCTCTCACGCCCATCCCCCTTTCCCTCTCCTCCCCCCCTCAAAAAATCTCCCAGGCGCCCACCGCCGCCTGCTCGACGTCCAGGCCGCCTCCCTGCCTCCGAACCAGGCCTCCCCTCCGTCCCTGGCCGACGCCGCCGCCCCTGCCCCCACGGCCGCGGCGCCCAACCCCGTCACGGGCGAGGAGGAGGAGGAGGGCGGCCCGCCCGTCAACGGCCAGCGCGCCATCAACACGGACATCGGGTCGTCGCCCCTGGCGGCCGCCGTCCTGGGGTCGGTCGGCGGCATCCGCCTGAACTCGACCGTGTTTTACACGCCGCTGACCCGGGCCCAGCTGGGCGGGGCGGCGGCCAAGCCGCTGGCGTTCCAGCCCCGCCAGTACGGGTGGACGCCGCCCGAAATGTCCAAGCCGTCCACCGTGCGTTTGGATGTGTTTTCCCTGTTGCTTTTTTTTTTCCAGGCAGTCCCCCAGGTGTTGTGCCCGCTCCCTTGCAACCTGCGCCCACGCCCTCACGCGCGCCCCCACTCCTCTCCGCCCCACGCACACACGCCCAAACCACAGTGCTCGCACGCCGAGTACGACGCCATCGCCCGCGCCTTCAACGACACCGAGCTCGGCCTGGAGTTCCCCGCCGCGCTGCGCGTGGCCTTCCACACGTGCGGCACGTTCACCGCCCTGGACGCGTCGGGCGGGTGCGACGGCGCGTGGCTGCGCTTCGGCCCCGACGCGGACGCCGTGCCCAACACCGGCCTGGGCGAGCACGTGGCAGTGCTGGACAAGGTCAAGGCCGCGCACCCGTGCATCACCCACGCCGACCTGTACACTTTCGCGGGGTCGGTCGCGACGGAGCTGGCGGGCGGGCCGCCCGTCGCGTGGCAGCCCGGCCGGGTCGATGCGGCCGGCCCCGGGCCGTCGTCGCCCCCCTTTGCCTCGCGCGTGCCCGAGGGCGGCATCAACGCGCCGGCGCTGGGCTACTACGCCACCCAGGCCGGCCTGTCCCCGCGCGAGATCGTCGCGCTCGTCGGCGGCGGCCACTCCATCGGGTCGGCCTCCACCCAAAACTCGGGCTGGAACATCGTCTTTGTCGCGGGCGACGCCTGGCCGACGCCCGGCAACCGGTACTTCACCGACCTGGTCGAGCGCCGGTGGGTCCAGGCGGAGGCGCCGGAGACGGGCCTGCCGCAGTGGGTGCTCGCGGCGGACGAGCCCCTGGCGGGCGCGGCGGGCGCGGTGGAGGGCAAGCCCATCGGCCGCCTGCCGTCCGACATGGCCATGCTGTTCGCCAAGCCCTTTGAGCCGTACGTGCGCGAGTACGCCCGGGACGGCGCCCGCTTCCTGGCCGACTTCTCGCTCGTCACCCAGAAGCTGCTGGCCCTGGGCAGCCCGGGCGTGCAGGCCGGGGCGGCGGGCGACTACAAGTGGAAGGGCCTGGACGGGAAGTGGGAGGGGTGGGGCGCCGACGCCGCGCTGCGCAGCCTGGACGACGACGGCGGCGTGCGGTCGGCGTGAGGAGGGGGCGTGCTGACGGGGAGGGGGGGGTGGGTGGGGGGTGCACTGCGTGCTGCTGCCAAGGAAACGCGCGTGTGTGTGAATGAAAGCAACACAGAACTGTCGTTTCCCAGTCCCCCCCCCCCCCGTCCGTCCGTCCCGCCTCCCTCTCTCTTTCAGCTCCCACCGCCATTCCCGACCAGGGCCCTGGCGCGCGCGGCGGCCGCGCGCGCTTTCACCGTGTCCGACGCGTCGCTGTTGGCCAGGCGGTCCAGGGCAGTCGCGGCGGGCGAGCCGGGCGGCGCCAGGCCCGCGCCGCCAAGCGAACCCAGGGCGTCTGCGACAGACGCGCGGACGGCCTGCTGCTTCGGCTCTCCAGCCGCGGCCGCGAGCGCGGCGCCCAGGCCCGCCGCCCACGCCTCCAGCGCGGCCGCACCGCCGCCCGCTGGCACGGCGGCCGCCAGGGAGGACGCGGCGGCCGCGGCCGCGACGCGCGTGTCCCAGGCGGTGCCGGCGGCCAGGGCGGCGCCCACGCCCGCGGCCGCGTCGGGCGCCAGGGCCGCCAGCGCCGCCGCGCCGCCACCACCACCCCCTTCCTCGGCCGCGCGCTTCCAGACGGGCGGCAGGGCCGCGAGCAGGGCAGAAACCGGCGCGGGACGCACGGGAGCCGGGTCCCCTGGACCCGCGGGCTCCGACGCCGCCGCCAGCGGCGCAGCAGGCGGGCCGCCCGCCGCCTCGGCCGCCCGGCGGTCGGCGTATGCGCGCAGCCCGGCCGCGAGCGCCGGCGCGGCCACGGACGCCACGACCGCGGGCGGCAGCGCGGGCGCGGCAGCCGCCAGGGCTGCCAAGCACGCGGTTTTGAGCTCCGGCCGCGACGCCGGCCGGGCACAAATCGCAGCCAGGGACTCAGCGCACGCGGCCGCGCCCGCCTCGGCCGGCGCGGCCGCGGCCAACGCTCCCAGCGCCTTGGCCAGGCCGCCCTTGCCCTCCCAAAACCGGCCGCCGCCCAGCTCGGCCCGCAAAGCCTCAGCCAGCGCGGCCGCGTGCGGCGCGATGAGCGGCCCACCCGCGGTCGCCGCCGCTTCAATGGCCGCCGCGCCTGCCGCCTTGGCGCCCCACGAGGACGCGCGCAGCGCGCCCAGCGCGGCCGCGCACATCTCGGCGCCGTACAGCCTCACGGCGCTGCCACCGCCGGGCGCCGTCTCATCCCAGAAGCTCGCCCAGTCCGCGCCCGCCGCAGCGTCCGGGTCGTGCCGCCAGACAGCGGCCAGTGGCAGGAGGCCGGCGGGCCCGCCCGCCGCGCTCCACGCGTCGGGCGCGCCGCGCGCGGCGGACAGGGCAAACGCGCCAGCCAGCTCGCGGTCGGCCGCGTCGCCGCCAGCGGCGGTGGACGCGGCGGCCGCCAGGCTGTCCACAAACTTGCCGGCGCCTTTAGGGGACGCGACTTTCAGGAGCGTGCCCGCGGCGGACGCGTACGCCCGGCGCACCGCGCCACCTGGCGCGTCGGCCCTGGCGCCCGCCAAAAGTGCCGCCAGCAACTTTGCCGTGAACGGGGCCAGGGCGGCTGGCGCGCGGCTCGCGAGCGCCGTCACAAACCGGGCGGCGCCCGCCCGGGTGGACGCGCCGACCCCGCGTTTCAAAGCGGCAACCAGCGGCGGGATGATGGGCGCGGCCGGGGAGGCGGCGGCCCCGCCGGCGTCGGCGTCGTCGCCGTCCCCGCACGTCGGGCACCCCGCGACCGCGGCCACGGCCGCGTCCAGGACTGCCTGCGCCCTGCCCGACCGCGACGCGGCGACGCGGGCTTCCTCGATGGCGGTGCGCCCGCCCGCGTCACCCGCTGCGGCGAGGTGGGCGTCCACGTAGTTGAGCAGGCCGCCGCCCGCTTCGGCGCCGGACAGGGAGTCGAGGATCGGCGGCAGCATGTCCGGCAGCAGGGGGGCCAGGACGGCCGGCGGGGCGCCGGCGGCCAGCGCGGCCAGGCCGTCCAGCGCCAAGCCGCGCACTTCCACGGCCGGAGACGACAGCGCTTCCGTCAGGGAGGGGAGGACGGTGGCCAGGGCGTCCGCAGCGGCGGCCGCGGCCGCGGCGCTGCGCCCGGCGGCCGCGGCCTCGCACGCGCGCAGGGCCGCGCCGCGCAGCGCGCGCGCCAGGCCCACGGCGGCCGCCCGCACGGACGGCTTGACATCGTCCGCGCACTTGAGCGCGGCCGCCAGCGCAGGCCCGGCCGCAGACGGACCCAGCCCCGACCAGCCGCCCGCGTCGTCTCCGGCCGCGCCGCCGGGCGCGGGCGCGGACGGGCGGGAGACCAGGTCGGCCAGGCCGGCGAGCGCGGCCTCGCGCTCGCGCGCCGCCCGCCCGCCCGCGTCGGCGACCAGGCCGGCCGCGATGGCGGGCCGGGCCGCGTCGACCGCGGCGACCGGGTCTGGCACGAGGGCAGCCCAGATGGTGGCCATGGCGTCGCGCACCGCCGGGTGCGGGTCGTGCAGGCCCCGGAACAGGCGGGGCGTGAGCCGGCGCACGAGCGGCGCGAGCGCGGCCGCGCCGCCGGGCAGGGCGGCCAGGGACGCCATGCCCAGGGCCGCGCCGCGCGTGGACCGCAGCGCCGCCGCCTGAGCCGTCAGCTGGGCGAAGCGGTACACCAAGTCCGGCTGGCCCATGTCCGTGGCGAGGGAGGCGAGCTCGCGCAGCGTGGCCAGGGCCGGCGCGGAGGCGGACGAGGGGGGCGGCGCGGCGCCCGGCGGCGCGCCGCCCCCGCCCCCGTCCCCGCCCGCGGCCGCGGGCCGGACCATCAGCCCGTCCACCGTCGACGACTCGTCCTTCTTGATGGCGGCCCGGGCGCGGGCGGCGCCGCCGCCGGCCAGCGCGTCGGCCAGCCCGCCCAGCAGGGCCTCCCTCCCCGCCCCGGCGCCCGCCAGGGCGTAGCACGCGCACAGGCCGCGCGGCGCCGCCTCCTGGATCAGCTCGTTCGGGTCGGACAGCAGGGCGAGCAGGACGGCCTGGGCCCGCCCGGCGGCCGCCCGCACCTCGGCCGCGCCGGGGCAGCACGTCAGGAGGGACACCAACCACGCCGCGCCCGCCGCGCGGGCGGGGCCCGCGGGCGAGACGGCCAGCGAGTCGATCAGCGCGTCCAGGGCGCGCGCGCGCGCGGCGGCCACGGGCGGCGGGGGTGGGGTGGCTTCGGCCGGCACGGGCGACGGCTCGCCGCCGCCCTCCGCGCCGCCCGCACCACCGCCCGCGGCCACCAGGACGGACCGGGCGGCCAGGGACGTGAAGGGGGCGGTGAGGACGGCGTCCGCGGGCACGCCGTGGCCGCCCAGCGCCCAGGCCAGGCCCTCGCCCGCGGCCAGGAGCACCGGCTCTGGCGGCGGGGGGGCCTTGACTTGGCCGAGGTGGAGCAGGGCGTCGACGGACGCGGAGACGAGCGGGCCGTTGGTCGGGTCGCCGCCCGCCACCCGGCCGAGTGCCACGGCCGCGGCCGACGCGGCGCCCGCGTCCTTGGAGGCCGAGGCGGCCAGGAGCGCGGCCAGGGCTTCGAGCGCGGCCGAGGAGCCGGGCAGGGGGCCGGCCAGGCCCGCGTGGCCGAGCGCGGCCGCGGCCGCGGCCGCGTGCTGCGACCCGGGCGACGCCAGGGCCGTCAGGGCGGCCACCGCGCTGCCCGCGCCGTCGGCGCCGGCCGCCAAGACGCAGCCCAGCGCGGCGACGGCGCCGTCCCGGGCCTCGTGCCGGGCGGGCGCGCCCCCAGCCGGCGGGCTGGCCACTTCCAGCAGGGAGGCCGCCAACGCCCCCCGCTCGGCCGGCCCCGCCAGCGACCGCGCGACGACGCCCAGCAGCTTCGCGGCCGCGCCGCGCGCGCCCGGGTCGTTGTGCGCCAGGGACGGGCGCAGGAAGCCGCCGGCCCGCGGGGCGTAGCGGGCGCCGATGAGGGGCGCGTGCCCGGCCCCGCACTCTTCCAGCAGGGCGTCCAACGCGTCGCGGCGCAGGGGGCCGGGCGCGTCGGACGAGGCGAGGGCCCAGTCGATGAGGTCGAGCCACTCGGGCGGCGGCGGCGCGTCGGCCGCGCCGCCACCCGTCCGGCACGCCCGGCAGAATTTCAGCAGGGCCGCTGCCGCCGGCGCGGGGAGCGGCAACTCGCCGCCGCCCGCCGCCACGGCCGCGGCAGACGGCGGCGGGCGGGCCAGGCCCGGGACGCGGGCCCGGGCGTGGGCCACCAGGTCGGAGACGGAGGGCAGGGTGGGCGGCGGCGGGTGCGCGGCCTCGCCCATGTCCTCGTCGTCGTCCTCCCCTCCATCCGCTTTCCGCTTGCGGCCTGCGGCCGTCAGCTCGCCGGCCTCACTCCCACCACCACCGCCAGCCACAGCCAGGCCCGCCTCACCGGCCTCCCGCACGGTCAGGCGGGCGTCTCCCGCCGCCAGGACGCACACCCAGCGCGACGGGACGTGCGACCGCGGGAAGAGGCGGCCCGCCCACACCGCCGCGCACAGGCGCACGGCTTCCGCCGGCGCGGCCACGGCGTCCGTCAGCAGGCTGCACAGCTCGTCTGCCGCCGGCCCGGACACGCCGGTGTAAGCCGACGCCGCACAGGAAATGGCTTCTTGCGCGGCCGCGCGCACGCCGTCGGGTTGGGCAGACAGCAGGGAGAAGAGGCGGCCGGCCAGTTCCGGGCGGGCGCGCAGGGCTCCCGGCGCGCGGCGGGCCAGGGCTCCCAGGGCTTGCCACGCCAAGGCCACGGCAGCTGGGGAGGTGGTGAGGTGAGGCGCGTCGACGGCCATGGGCGCCGGGCCGGCGGGCGGCGCGGCGTCGGGCGCGGGCAGTGGTGGCGGTGGTTGCGGCGGCGCGCTCGGACCTGGCCCACCACTTCCGCCGCCGCCGCCACCCTCCAGCAACCCCAGCAGGCGGTCGAGGATGGCGGGCGCGACGGACGCCAGGGCCTCGGCGCTCGCGTGGCGCAGGACCCACACGCAAAACTCGGCGCCCGCCTGGACGACGGCCGTCGGCGCGCCCGGACTGAAGACGGCCGCCTCGATGGCCGCCGTCGCGGACGGGAAGCACGCCGGCGACGCGGCGGCGACGCGCGACCGGCAGAGCAGGGACAGCGCACGGGCGGCCAAGGCCGGGGAGGGCGGGGAACGGCGGGCCTGCGCGTCGACCGCCTCGCCGCCCCGCGCGTCGAGGTGGCCGACGACAAGGTCCAGCACGGCGCACGCGAGCGCCTCGTCTTCCAGCGGGTCGCCGGCCCCGCCGGCCGCGACGGCCGTCGACGGCGTGGGCGCGGACCGGCGGCGCAGGATGTCCTCCGCCCGGGCTTGCAGACCGCTGCCACCACCGCCCGCACTGGCGTCCGCAGAGGCGATGAGCGCCCACAGCAGGCAGGCCCGGCGCGCGTCGGCGGCCGCAGCCGGGTCGCCCCCGACAGCCGCGGCCAGGGAGCCCGGCGCGGTCGGCGGCGCGGACGCCCACTCCAGCAGGCCGGCTTTGAGGGCCGCCAAGCTCGCAGCCGACGGCGGCGCACACCCCGCCCCGCCCATGACCCGGTGCGCCTGGGCCAAGCTCAAGCCGGGCGGGGGGCGCAGCTCGGTGGGTGGGGCCGTGCCCGCGGCCGCCGCGGCCGCGGCGAGCGCGGCGCCGAGCGGCGTGTTGATGGACGGCAGCGCCGGGGCGGCGGTCGCCTGGTCCGGTTCTTGAGCCACGAGAGCCATCGTGGGCGGGCGAAACAGCATGGCGTGCGTGGCGAACTCCAAAAGCGCGGCGCGGTCGGCCGGGTCGGCGAGGAACGCGGCGGGCGGGCCGCCAGGCGGCGGTGGCGGCGCGTCGGCGGCGGGCGCGGCGGCCGCCACCCCCGCCACACCCCGCCCTTCACGCGGAGCCTTCCAGCCCTCCAGCCCACCCACAGCCAGGCGCAGGGACGTGTCCCGCTGGGCGGGGACGCGGCGGGCGGCGCCGGACGCCAGCCAGGCGACGGCCGCGGCGCGGGCAGGCGGGTCGGGGCGGGCCAGGCGGACGGCCATGTCGCTGTAGACTAGAGCGGTGTTGGAGACAAGCGGATTGGTCGCGCTGCTGGCCAGGCGCGCTAGCGCGAGGACAGGCAAGCCCAGGTCCCGGCGTGGCGCGCGCGCGTTGACGCGGGCGTTGGTGTGGGCGAGGATGCGCAGCGCGGCCTCCCGGACGGCCGGGTCAGGCGTGTCGAGCTTGGCGATGACGAGGGGCAGGAGCTTGTCGAGGACGGCCTCCAGAGACGCTTCATCCGTGCCGACCAAGCGGAGGAGGACGCGCTCCAGGGCGGCGGCATCGGCGGAGGTGGCCGTCATGGTGGGAGGTGCGCGGCGCGCGGCCGGGTTGAAGGCGCGCGCGCGGCGCGGTGGTGTGTGTTTCCTTTGCTGGCGCTCAGTCGCTCCCTCACGCACACGCGCGGGTCCTTGGCCCGGCGGGTGAGGCTGTGTGTGGAGGGCCTGGGCACGTGTGTTTTGATGCGAGGACGTGGCTGGGGTGTGTTGTGTTCGTGCGGAAAAAAAGGAAACAGAGCATTGAGCGAGACAGCACGCCCGCCGCCTTTTTCCTATTCACACACCTACCCGGCTCCCCTCGTCCGCTTCCGCTTCCCGGCCGCCCAAGCCCGCAGGGCCAGCGCCGCACTGACCTCCCCGTCCCGCTACCCGGCTCCCTTCCTCCGCTTCCGCTTCCCGGCCGCCCACGCCCGCAGGGCCAGCGCTGCACTGACCTCCCCGTCCCGGGCCGCCCACGCGAGTGCAGCCCGCCCAGGCGGGGCCTTGCACGCCGCAGCCCGCACGGCCCCGCGCTTCAGGGCTGTGCAGCGACGGGCTGCCAACGCGCCGAGGACGCGCCGGCCGCCTGCCTCGCTCGGTCGCCCGCCCTCCACCACGGCCGCCGCCGCCGCCGCGGCCTCAAACAGGCCCTCGCTGGGTAGCCCGCTCTCTCCATCTGCCCACATCGGCCGCCCGCCCGCCGCCGCGGCGGCGGCGGCGATGGCAGCGTTGGCGCGGCGCCGGCGCGGGGCAGTCGCGGCGGCTGCAACGCCCACCTCGCCCGGCCCCGCCTCCAGCCTGTCGGGCGACGCGCCCGCGGGCGGGGGCGCGAACCCGTAGCGCAGCACCGCGCGCGCGGGCCCGACGTCGCCGTAGCAGTTGAAGACGGGCGACCCCGGCGGGACGGCCCTCCTGGCCCGCATGCTGAGGACGCCGGCGTCCGGGTCGTGCGACAGCGCGCCACACCCGCCGCCGCCGACCCACCGGGACGACAGCGGGTCGTGGTCCAAGGCATCCCACACGGGGACGAGGGCCAAGATGCGGTCGCGACCGCCCAGTGTGAAGGCGTACGCTGCAACGATGGCGTACGCGTCCTCGAAGGGCAGTTTTATTTTTAATTGCGGCAGGCCGAGGCGGGCAGAGACGGCGGCGGCCAGGCGGCACGCGGCGGGGAGGGCCGCGGGCGCGTGGCGCGCGGCGGACGTCGCCGCGCGGGGGCCAAGGGTCCGGGCGATGGCCGTGCCGGCCAACAAAGCACGCCTCTGGCCAGCCGGCCACAGGACTGGGTGCGTGGCCCGCAGGCCGGGCAGGGCGCCCGCCAGCCAGGCCACGTATGGCCCGAAGCGGGAGGACCGCCCGGCGGCCGCTTCCGCCTGGAGGGCGAGCGCCAGGCCGACGCCCTCGCGCCACGCGTTGGCGGGCGCGTTGCCCAGGCCCGCCGCTTGCAGTGCGGCGCCAATGCATGAGGCTTCGACCGTCAGCACAGCCGCGTCGGGGACGGCGGCGATGAGGTCGCCGCGGCGGAGGGCGGACGCCGCGACCACAGACCGGCCAGAGGGCGAGGGTGGACACAGGCCGGCGCGAGCGGCCGACGCGGCGGCGGCGGCGGCCGCGTCGGCTTGCTGCTCCGACCGTGCCGCCACCCCGACCACTGCCACGTACGGCGTCATGATGCCGACATCAGCGCACCACCGCTTGAAAGCGGCGTCGACCGTCATGGGCGCATGGTTTTGGCGCACCGAAAAAACAAATGCTGCGACGGCTTGTTTGTTTTTTCGCACGAGTGGGCGCCCCGCACCACTCCGGCATCGGCACAGGAAAAAAACGGCGCGCGCCGCCCGGCGCGCGGTGCCAAAGCCATGGACCCGCCCCGCGACCAGGCCGTGCTCGTTTTAGTCGGCCTCCCAGGGTGTGGCAAGTCAAGGCTCGCGACCGCGCTGGCTGCCAACGGTGAGTCGAAGCAGCAAGCGCGCGGGCGGAACAAACGCGGGCGGCCTGCAACCCACGCTCATGAGTTTTTTGTCCCACGCCAAACAACAGGATGGACGCGCATCAGCCAAGACGAGCTGGGCAGCCGCGAGCGGTGCATCTCCGCCGCCGCGGACGCGCTGCGCAAAGGCCACTCCATTTGCGTCGACAGGTGCAATTTTGATCGCGGCCAGCGCGCCGTCTGGACGGGGCTGGCGGTCGGCGCGCGTGTCCCCGCCTGGGCACTGGAGCTCTGTCCCCCCGTCGCGCTGTGCGCCGCGCGCGCCGCCGCCCGGACCGACCACCCCACCCTCTCCCCCGCCGACGCGGAAGCGGTCGTCCACCGGTTTGCCCGGGACTTTGAATTCACGGACGAGCGGGAAGGCTTTCGCCGCGTCTGGCGCGCGGCGACGGACGAGGACGCCGACGCGGCCGCGCGCGCGGTCGGGCCCGCGCCGCGCGACCCCCAGCCGCGCCTCGACCTCCAGGGCTGGACCCCGTCTCCTGTGCCGCCGCCGTCGTCCGGCATGGGCGCCGTGTATGCGGGCGGCCGCGGGCGCGGCGCGGCGGCGGGGTACGGCGGCCACGGCCGCGGCGGCGCCGGGCGGTGGGCGCCGCCGCCGCGCACCCACGGCCAGAGCCCGGCCGTCGCGGCGCTCGCGCCACCACCACCGCCGCCTCGACACGCCTGGCCGCCGTCGTCTTCCAGCGTCCGCACGCCGTCCAACCCCTACCCGGGCTCCCAGCCGCCCCGCCACATCGACGCCCAGCTCGGCGCCGACCCCCGCCCCATCTTTCTCTTTGACCTCAATGGCACGCTCATCTCGCGCAGCGCGTGGTCGGGGCGCGGCGCGCGGCGGACCATCCGCGTCCGGCCCGGCATCGCGGCCCTGCGGCAGGCCCTGCCGCCGACCGTCGCCCGGTGCGGCGTGTTCACCTCCGCCACGCCCGCCACGGTCGACGCGGCGCTCGCTGCTTTGGCGGACGCTGGCGCGGGCGGCCTGTTTTCGGTGCGCGCCCTGATCCTGCACCGCGGCCACACGCTGCCCCGCCCGCCGCCCGCGGGAGGCGGCGGGCTGGGCGCTGCTGCTGGTCCGACCTCCACCTCGTGCGCGGCCGACGCGCGCGCCGCGGTCGCCACTGTCAAGCCGCTCGCCCGCTTCTTCTCCGACCTGTCGCGGTGCGTGCTCGTGGACGACGAGCCTGAGAAAGCCGCGCCCGGCGAACACCGCAACCTGGTCCGCGTCCCGGAGTGGGGTGGAGGGGAGGCGTGCCCCGTGCTGCCGGCCCTGGCGGCCGCGCTGGCGGGCCTGGCCGCAAAGGTGGGCGCGGGCGAGGACGCGCGCGAACACACGGCGGGCGTGGCGGCGGCTGTGGCGGCGGTCGTCGTGGGTGAGGAGGCGGCGGCAGAGGGCGAGGAGGAGGCGGCAGAGGGCGAGGAGGAGGCCGCACTGGCCGCGGCTTGAGGGAGTGCTTTTGTGTAGAAAACAACCGTCGGAACCAAAGACGAAAAAAAAAAAGGCTTCACACCAGCACGCCCTCGCCCTTCCCCGGCGCACCCGCTCCCGCCGCTGCCGCCGCTTGCTGCTGCTGCTGCTGTGGCGGGGGCGGCCCATCCCGGATCCGGATGCCGTGCTTCTTTTGGTACTCCAGCAGCGCTTCCTCCTTCGCTTTGACGTCCGCTTTCAGCTTGGCGACGATCTTTTGTGTGGGGTGGGGATGATGGAGTGGGGATGGGGATGGAGAGAGTGGGTGGGTGAGCGCGCACGCGCACGCAAAGGGAAGGGCGTCGCGCGCCGGTCTTCCCCACCCACCACGCCCTCGCACCTCTGCCAGCTGGGCCTGGTTGGACTGGACGGCGGGCAGGACTTCGCCGACCGTGCGTTCGACGAGGACGTCACCGACCTGTGTGAAGATGGGAGGGAGGGAGGGAGGGGTTGAGCACTCGTTCGCCTCCCCCCTTTGCATCTCAAGGCGCGCACAAAAAAGCCGCTCGCCCGCACAGCGCGACGCCCGCTCCCACCCCTGCCCGCCCACATGCGCCGGTGCCTGGGTGCATCCTGCATCCGTGGCGAGCGCAACACAGAACCGCAACGGCACGCACCAGCCGCCAGCACCGCCGGTCCGCTGCCATTGGCTGCAGCGCGGTCACCACGCGCGCGTGCTCGGCTTCCTCCGACGCCAGGTCGGACAACCGCCCGGAGACGGTCGCCAGCTCGGAACGCATGGCTCCAAAGCGCTGGACGATCTGTTGGGCGGCGGCGTCGGCCATTTTTTTTTTTGATGAGTTTTTTTTTGTGTGGGTGTGTGCAAGAAAAAAACACGCGCGGCCTGCAACCCCTCTCTCCATCCTTCTTTGACACGCTCCCCCACCACCCCCACCCCACCCCCCTCCTCACGCCCGCGACGGCTTGCGCCCCAGCACCACCCGGTGCCGGTGGTCCGCCTCCACCGTCACCACATCGATGAACCCACACCCGCGCAGCATGGCTTCAATGTCGCACTGGTAGTACTCGTCCGACCACGGCTCCGTCGCCTTCATCATCGTGAACAGGGGGGCGGGCAAGTTTTGGATGGTGGCGGACGCGGGGTTGTTGTCGGCCACGGCGTACGTGCCGCCCGGGCGCAGCAGGCGGTACGCCTCGCCCGCCATGCCCTCGATCGCCCAGGGCCGGCACTCGTGCACGACGAACGTTGAGTTTACCAGGTCGAAGGAGGCCGGCGGCAGGCGGGTCGCCTCCGCGTTGGCGTGGACGTAGGCGATGCGGGACCGGTCCGCACACTCCGGCCCGGCGTTGGAGTGCGGGACCGGAGCCGCGCCAGCCTCGCGCTGGCGCTCGCGCAGCTCGGCGACGGCCAGGAAGTAAGGGGACAGGTCGAGGCCCGTCACGGCCGCGGACGGCCACTCCGCCGCCAGGTGGCGCGTCGACACGCCCACGGAACAGCCCACGTCCAGGATGTCGCTGAATGCCGCGTCGCGCGAAAAGTCCCGGATGGCGGCGTGGATGTTGGCCCGCAGGCGGGCCTGCGCCGCGTCGGGCGCCAGGCCGGGCGCTTCGGACCGGAACGTCCGCAGCGCCGTCACCTGCGTCGCGGACTCCACCTCTGCCGCCGCCTCCCACGACAGGTTGCCGGCCTCATACGCGTGGAAAGGCTGCGTGTAGTAGTCCGGGAAGACGATGCGAGGGTCCTCCAGCTGCGCCTTGATGGCGGGCAGGGCCGGGTCGGACGTGAGCGCCCGGAACGTCGCGTCCCATGGCACGCCCGCCTTTTCGGCGGTGGACTTGAAGACCTGCGTGCGCGTGGGTGCGTGTGTGTGTGTGTGTATGTGTGTGTGTGTGTGCGTGTGTGAGGGTGAGTGGGTGTGTGTTTGTGTGCGTCTTTGAGGTGCCGAGTGGGAGGGAGCGCACGGCCGTGCGCAAGGACGATGGAAGGGAGGGTGGGGTGGGGTGGGGGGTACACGCCCCGCCCGGGGGGGGTCGGGCGTGCGCGCCCGTCGCACGCCCGTCCGCCTTTACCTGTTTGGCCCCGACTTTCAGCAGGGCGTACAAGGGCTTGGTGGCGATGATGCCGTTGACGAGCTTGGACAGCAGGTCATCGCCTACGGGTGTGTGGGGGAGGGGGTGGGAGGGGTGAGGCGTCCGTGCGGGCGGCCGTCTTTCTGTCGCGGAGACGGTCGCGACGTCGCCGCTGCGGCGACGGCAACCCATCGCTCTAGTACGCGCCACAACAAAGCAAAACCGCCTGCCTCCCACTCACCTGCCCAGTCCGGTTTGGTCTTCAGCTGGGGCGTGCTGGCGGCACGAGGTGGGGCCGGGCCGGCGCGCGGCTGGGCCGCCGTCGTGCGGGACGCCGGCGCAGTGCACCGCATTGTCTGTGCTAGTTCTTTTTTTCTTCTTCTGAAGGGGGCCGCCCCCTTATCTTCTTTGCACTCCATCCAAAACATCAGTATGCAGGCCGCGTGCTCGACCATCCTGCGCGCCAGTGGGCCCGGCAGCCGGCTTGGGCGTGCGCCCTGCACCGTTCCGTCGTCACGGGGGACGGCCATTGTCGCCGGCGCGGCAGCGAAACCGACTGGAGCAGCGCCCGCGCTCGTCGGCAAGCTGCTTGAGAAAGTCGCGGCGTCGTCTTCAGCGTCGGCTGGCGCCGCCGCTCCATCGTCGGACATAGTTCTCATCGCGGACGGGGCCCTTGGATGTGGGCTAGCCCTGGGCCTGCTGCGCGCGGGGCAGCGTGTGACTTTAGGTGGGTTGGCGCGTCGTTTTCTTTGCCTTGCCCGCGAGCCATTTCGACACACCTCCCCGCTCAGCTCACCCCCTCGCTGCCTCACCCTGTGTCCCTCCACAGCCGTCCCGGATGCCGACGCCGCCGCGGCCGACGCCGCCTTTTTCAAGAAAGCTGAAGTCATCAAAGGCGATGAATTCAAGCGCTTGACGCTCGTCGACGCGTCCGACGCGGCGGCCGCCATCGGGCGCGGGTCCGTCCTCGTCGTCGTCGCTGGCTCGTCGCCGGCGCCCGCCGGCCCGCGCTTTGGCCGGCCTGGCCGCGGCGACGCCATCGCCGCCGCCGCGGCCGCGGGCGCCAGCCGGGTCGTCGTCCTCGCGGGCGCGGGGCCACCCCCGCCCGCCCTGACTGCCGCGCGGGCGGCTGGCCTGGCCACGACGCTGCTGCGCCTGCCCGGCGGGGTGGATGGCGGCGCGGGCGGCGACTACAACGCCATCCCGGCCGCCGTCGGCAGCCCGTCCTCCGCCCCGCCCTCCGCGCCCGGCGCGTCCCCGCGCCAGGTCGCCGACGTCATTGCGGCCAGCTTGGCCGCCGCCAAACGCGGGGCGAGCTACGAGGTGGCGGCCTGGGCGCGCGAAGGCGTGCCGCTGGTGCCGACGGCCACGGCGACCGCGGCCGCCCTGCCGGGCTGTGAAGTCGCGGTGGAAGCGCCGGCGGCCGTGGCTGCTGCGCCCGCTGCCAGGGCGGCTCCTGTCGCGCCTGCGCTGTCGTCCCTGCCGGCCGTGCCGGCCCTGTTTGGCGGCGCCAAGGCAGGGCGGGAGGAGGCGGGCGGCGGCGGGGGTGGGCGGCCCGCGGGCGCGCGTGCCAACAACCCCCTGGCCCGCCTGTTCGGGGGGGCCACGGCCGGCAGCGACGACGACGATGAAGAGGACGAAGAAGGAGAGGACGACGGCGTGCCAGCCAACCCGCTGGGCCGCCTGTTTGGTGGGGCTCGTGGCGGCGGCACGCGGACGGTGGCGGCCGCGGCGCCGCCGGCGCGGCCCGTACCAAAAGCGCGGCCACCGCCGCCCGCTCCCAAAGCCCGGCCACCGCCTCCGCCGCCCAAGGCTCGCGCGCCGCCGTCGTCCGACGACAAGCCCGGCGGCCGCCTGTTTGGCGGCATGTTCAGCAGCGCCAACAAGAGCAGCAGCGGAGGCACGAAGGCGGTGAGTGCGGGCACACGGTCCGTGTCGTCGGCCCGGCGGCCCGCGCCGCCCGCGCCCGCGAGGAAAGCCGCCCCGCCGCCGCCGCCGCCGCCCAAGCGGTCGCCGTCTGGCAAGGCTTCCACTGCTCCCTCCGAGAAAAAGAAGAGCGGAGGTGGCCTGTTTGGCGGCCTGTTCTCGCAGGAGACGGCGTACATTGACGAGCTGTGAGGCGGGCCGTGCGCGCGCGGGGCGGGCGGGCGCGAGGATGCAGGGGGGGCGGTGGGCGGGTGGGAGCGCGTGGGTCGGGGCGCGTGTGATGCCGGAAAGAAAAAAAGAAACTATGTCGGAGCGTTGGCTCCCTGTTGATATACACACACTTCTCTCTGGTCCTGTCCCCCGGGCTCTCTAGCGGGCGGGTGCGCACGCTCGGTGGCCCACTCCTTCCCATCGCAAAAAACGCAAAAAACAACGCGCCCACACCATGCGGGCGGGCGGGCGGTGACCGCCTGCCCGCCCGCCTCAGTCCCGCCACCCGGGCCCTTCCTTCACCACGCGCGCCCGCTCCACAATCATTTTGCCGACCTTGTACCGCTGGCTTTCCTCGAAGGCTTGGATGTAGCGCCAGCCCAGCACCGTCTCGCAGACGGAGCAGGAAATGTCGGCGACCTGGTGCAGGCCCGTGATCAGGACGCGCTCCTCCACGGCGCCCTCCTTGACGTTGACGACTCCCGACGCGTCCACCAGGTACGCCCGCCCGTGCCGGCCCTGGAAAGCTTTGGACACGATGGCGTCCGCGTCCGCGACGTGGGCGCGGCAGGTCGCGCACCCGTAAATTTTAGTGGCGCACTCGTCCAGGTAGGTTTTGAAGACGCGGCCCATGTGGCGTGTGTGTGGGTGTGTTTTGTTTTTGTCCAGCCGCGCGAGAGAGAGAGGCTGAGGTGGTCGGGGGAGAGCGCCTCCGACGAATGGACTAGGGTTTTGTGGCACTTTCGTCGACCGCCTGGCCTGGTGCGGACCAAAAAGCGACAGCTTTTCCCACCCTGCTGAAGGTTCAGAATCTTGCGCACGCCTGGGAGTGGCGGGAGCCCTGTCTTCGGCTCGGGCGGGCCGGCGCGAGCTGTCGACGTGGACTGGCCGCGAGTCAGAACGCGCGCCCCGCTCGCTTTTTTCTCGGACGGCGCGCGAGGCCAAGGAGCGCGGGAACTCACGTCCGGTATGGACGCGAAAGATGTGCTGATGCCTGGCTACCGGCCCGTGTGTGCGGACCGCCGGGTGGAGGAGGATGTGCGGAGGGGACGCGGTGGCGAGTCCTGAGAGCGCGAGCGAAGAGGTTCTCTCTCGTCTGTGAGGGGGGGCACGACCTCCCGCGTCTCCTCCTTCCACCTCGCTGTTTTCAACGCCGCCCATTCCCACGCCCCCCTCTCCCGCCGCCCAGGGCCCAGCCGACCGCGCGCCGCGCCCTCGCAACAGAAGCGGAGAGCACGCCACTCCCGCCGCCGCCGCCGTCTCCGTTGCGCTGCGCACCCGTTTTAGCCGTGCTGGCACGCGCCAGGCCGGGCCCAGCAGCCCCGGCCCGGCCGCCGCCGCGCTCCCGCTCCCGCAACAGCGACCCGGCCGCGGCTTCCAGGCGCTGAATGCCGTCCCGGTTCATGACCACACGCGCCCGCTCCAACAGCATGACCATCGGCGCGCTGGGTGGGGTGGTGGGCGCTGCGGCGGCAGGCACGCCAGACGGCGGTGGCGCCGCCGCGCGGACGCGCAACACGACGTTCAAGTGGTAGACGCGGGCGCACGGCACCGGCTCGACGCCCGCGCCGTCCCTGCCCAGCCTGAAGTGCGGTTCGGACGGGGCTTGCATGCGGCGGGTGAGCGGCGCCAAGTCAAAGCGCATGATGTCGGAGAGCGCGCCGACGCCTTGCAAGCGGCGGTCGACGGCCGCCCAGGCGACGTTGACGGTCTTGGAGTACGCGACGACGCGCTCGGGCTGGGCGGCCGCGCGGGCGTGGGCGCCCAGCGCCGCGCCGTAATTGCGCAGGGCGCGCACGCGCGGGTTGAGGGAGGACGGGTCGAGGACGCGGACGCGCTCCGAGATCGTGCCGACCGTCTCACCCCGCCCGTCGGTCGCGGAGACGATTCTGTCGTAGAACACGTAGCCAAAGTAACCAGCGACGGGCTGGAGGTAGCGCTTGCCCAGCTCTTTGAGGCGGTCCTTGACGATGTAGCCTGGACGGGGAAAGGAAAAAGAAAACGGTGAGGGTGGGTGGATTTGTGTTCCTTTTTGCCGTTTTGCCGCGGGGGGGGGGGGGGGAGGGGGGAGGGGGGGGGGGGGGGCTCCCCCCCCACACACACTCCCGCTCAGACCACGCACCAAACACCAGGATCAGCACGTACAGCGCGCCGTACTGGTCGCCCGCGTACTTTTGGGCCAGCCACACCGTCCAAATCGCAAAGGCCATGGCCGTCCCCGCGATGGCCATGCCGACGACGTCCACCAGCACGGTGGGCGGCGGGCGTGTGCGGGGCGTGAGCGAGATGGCGGCGCGGGCGTGCTTCTTCAGGACCTGCAGCCGGTTGGTGTAGCCTTCATTGACGGACGGCGGGCCATCCCGCATGAGGGATTCCGTGAACCCGCGCCGCAGGCGGGCGGCCTCCAGGCCCGCGACGGCTTCGCGCAGCAGCGCGCGCGCCGAGCCCAGGTCCGCGGCCGCGGCGGGGGTCGGGGTGGCCGGCGTCAGGGACGGAATCGTCTGCAGCGGCGGCGGCGGCGGCGGTGCGACTGGCGCGCCGCGCGGGCTGCCGCCCGCGGCCGGGCTGGGCGGCGACGTCCCAGCCGCCGCAACGCCGAGCGCGGTCACGGGCACACTCATCTCCAGGGACGGGCGCCGGCCGAGGGAGGAGCCGCCGCCACCCCCGCCCGGCCAGGCGCCGCCTGTCGGTGACACAGACCCCGTGCGCAGCGACGACTCGGCCGACCCGCCGCGCACGTGCGGCGGGAGCGCGGTCGCGACGGGCGCTGGGGCGATGGGCAACGGGTCGGACGCCGGCGGCAGGTTGGACGGCCGCCGCACCGCGTCCTCTCCGTCTAAAAGTGAAGCAATCAGAGGGGCACGGCCTGGAGCGGCAGCCGACGACGGCCGGGGCGATGCCGGCGGCGTGGAGCCGACCCGACACCGCGCGCTCGCCGTCGCAGTGCTGTAGGCGCTCGTCCGGCTCGCGTCGTCGACGCTCGTGCGGGCGGCGACGGACCGGCGCCGGGCAGCGGCCGCGGACTCGCGCACCGCATCCAGGTGCGGAAAACGACCCGCCCAGCCTGCGGGCGCGGGGCGTGGGGGCGGCGGCGGCGGCGGTGGAGGGGAGGGCGGGCCCAGGCGCGGAGGCGGCGGAGGCGGCGGCGGCGCGGGCACGCGCACCGACCGCGTCAGCTCGCCGCCGGGCCCCGGCCCGCCGTCGCCCTCCCCGCCGCCCGCGGCTGTTGGCTCGACCACCAGCTCGCCGCCACCCCCCAGCGGCGCCGCCTCCAAGTCCGCCAGCAGCTTCAACAGCGCGCGCTCCGCCTCCAGGATGGTGTGTTCCTCCACCAGGGCCGCGGCCTCGCGCACAAAGGGCGGCAGCGCGCCGCTCGCGTCGCACCGACACGGGTCGCAGGCTGTGGCCAGGGCTTCCAGCGCGCCGCATGCCTGCTCCACCAGGTCGATGCCGGCGCGAGCGGCCGCCGCGGTCGCGTCAGCCTCGTCGTCGCCACCGTCCCCAACCCCGCGCCCTTCGGCCACGGCCATGGCCGCGTCCGCCGCCACGGCCGTCGCCCGGCGGACGGCCGCCCGGAAGATGCAGGCCAGCAGGCGCATGAGTTGCACCGCGTCGTCGGCGCGGGCGGACCGGGTGGCTTCGGCGGCGGCCGCGGCTTTGGTGGCGACGCGGCGGCGCGGGTCGAGCCGACCTAGGGACGCCGCGCGGGCGCGAGCGGACGCTGCTTCGGCAGCCGTGGCGTGCATGTCACTGAAGGCTCGGACGAGGCCAGTGAGCAAGGAGACGGCGATGGACGTGCCGCCGTTGGCCGCGCTGGCCAGCGTGCGGGCAGAGGCCTTGCGCGCGAGGGAGGCGAGGCCGCCACCACGTTCTAGCGCCGCGCCCGCTGCCACCAGTTCGGCCAGGTCGACGTGCGGTGTGTGGAGGCGAATGACCACAAACAGGTTGGCGTAGAAGGAGACGGTCGGGTCGGCGGGCTCGAGCTGTGTGGAGGGAGAGACGGAGGGAACAGGTGAGAGAGGTTGGAAAATAAAACGCGGCGCCGAAATCAAGACCCCCCTCTCAGCTCAACGGCGGTGTGTGACTCACGCACCTCTTCCGGGCAAAACAAAAACACGTCCACCCTGTACTGGTTGGCTCGGGGCATCGCTGGCGGAGCGTCACCCCCGCCCGACCCGCGCTGGCGGCGGCTGTCGCGCCGCAACCAGGCCCAAGGCCGCCAGACAGTCGGCCCGCCGCCCGGGCCGCCCAGCCGGTACACGATTTTGATTTCCAGCGTGCGCTCATTCTCCACGCGCAGCTTGATTTTGGCGGGAGAAGCCCGGCCCCGGGCTTTCTCAGGTGGGTCGGCGCGCTCGCCCTCCAGCTCCGTCGTCGACAGGCGCCGCCGACCGACGGCGTGGCCGCTGCCGTCGCCACTCAGGCTGCCGCGCCCGGCTTCTAAGCCCGCCGCCCAGTCGGCGTGGGAGGGGTCGACCCACCTGTCCGGCCGTTCCAGGCCGGCCAGGCGGTAGAGAGTGTTCACAAAGGCGGACGGCATGGGTTAGAGCGGCGACGGCTTGCCCGTGTGACGCGGAGATGATGGTGTGGATGGATGGGAGCGGCGAGCCGGGTCGTAAACTTTGCCTGCCGGCAAATGCCGCGGCCGCTTGCCCAGAAAACGCGGCTTCCACTCAATGCCCTGCTGTCAACCTTAGACAGCAGGTCACGACCGCATTCGGCGCGTGGGTGACGTGGGCACAGAAGAGCGAGAACGCGCACGGCCGCGATCGGTTGTCGTGGCACGAAATGGGTGGCCAGTCTGAGACCGGCCATCGAAGAGTCTGTCTGCACCCCTCCCCAGCGCCTCGACCACATCACCTAGAAGAACGCCGCACACACTTTTACACTCTTCTCTCACGCAGTTCCCACGCCTGCGCCCCAGGGCACACTGCACACACACACCACCGCCCCCAGCCCCCCAACCCGGCTGGCTGGCTGGCTGGCTGGCTGGCTGGCTGTTCACAGCCTCAAGTCCTGCGTGATCAGGCTCATGTGCCCTTCCCGCACAATCTCCGCCAGGTCCAACTCCTCCGTCTCGCCCGTCACGTACGTGGCCGCCGCCCGCTTGCCCGCCACGTCCACGTCCGTCACCTCGATCAGGTACCACAGGTTGTCGTCCGGCCAAAACAGTTCGGCCCGCTTGCCTTTGAGCGCGGGCGTGATGTCGGCGTGCGTCAGGAGCCGCCCGACGGCTTGTGGCGCGGGCGCGGACGTGCGCATGCCGGGCGGGACGGAGGGGGCGTACGGGAGCGCGGGCACGCCCTCTCCAGGCGCGACGGCGGGCGGCACGTCCCCGGCTTCGGCCTTGACGGACGCGGCGGCCGCGCGCCGGGTGCCGGCCGCGGGCTTGCCCACCCCGGCGCCCACGCCCGCCGCGCCCGCCGCGGCGGCGCGCGCCCGGCGTTCCGCGTCCGCAGCGGCCTGGGCCTGGGCCGCTGCGGCCGCCGCGGCTTCGGCACGGGCGGCGGCGGCCGCGTCCACAGCCGCCGCGCGCGCGGCCGCCGCCTCGCGCTCGCGCCGCCGCTGGTCGGCTTTGGCGGCGGCGGCCGCGCGCTGCTGCTGCTGGGCCGCCATGGCCTGGGCTTGCTGGGCGGCGGCCGCGGCAGCCTGGGCCTGGGCTTGCGCGGCGGCCTGGGCTTGGGCCTGGGCGGCCAGCGCTTGCTGTTGTTGGGCGTGGTGGTGGGCCGCCGCGGCCGCGGCCATCGCCGCGGCGTCGGCCTGGCCCGGGTAACCCGACAGCTGCGGCGCGCCCAGGGCCGGCGCCGGCATGGACGGCGCGCCGGGCAAGCCAGGCGGGAGCACGCCGGACCCAAAGACGGAGTCGTACGCCGCCAGGCCGGCGGCGCCCGCCTCGCCCATGATCGCGGCCATCGACCCGTCGGCCTCCATCTCCGCCGCCAGCCGCGCCGCCTCCACGTCCAGCTCCGCCGCGTGCCGGTCCATGAGGTCGTAGGCGACGGTCGCCAGCGACACCTTTTCTTCGGCCCACTGCACCAACAGGCGTTGGTCGGCCACGATTTTCGCACGGAGGGCGACGACCGCCGGGTCGGGCTCCCCGCCCTTGGGGCGGGACGCCTGCGGCGGTGCGGCCAGGCAAGTCGCGACGTCGGCGCGAATGGATTCGGCCAGGGCCGACGACCGTTCATCTAGGTCGCGGATGGTGGCTAGCAGCCGGGTCAGCTCGGCGGGCAGGTAGCCGACGCCTGCGATGGATGATGGGATGGATGGCAGGGGGTCGTGAGGTGCAGGGGATCTGCGGTTCGCAGCGTTTGCTTCTCACCACGGCGCCGCCTCCCACCATCCCCTTCCCATGCCCCACCCAGCCAGCTATGCGCTGGAGACGCGAGCGCCCTCGCCCCACCGACCGGCGGGCCCCGACTCGCGACTTACTCTCCACAAACGTTTCCAGCGTGAGCACGGCAGCCGGCGTTGCTCCGCTCATGGCTTTGTGTTGAGGGGTGTGCGGAGGCGCGCTGTGCGTCTGGGCCGTGTGAGCAGGAGGGCAGCGCACAGCCGTGCGCACGCGCGGACAGCAGGGATGGGAGCGGCCGGCCTTAGAAAAAAAGGGGGCAAAGCACTTAGTCCGCCGAAAAAGTTTTCGGTCTGGCTCCGACGCCCAGCCCATTCACTCTGCTTTTTCGCTCGCACGCTTTGGGCGTCGCGCCGACGCGCGAGTACACGCCCGCACGCACGCGCGTGCTGCCACACACGCCGAGGACCTCTCTCGCACCACCGCCGCTCTCGCTCCCTTGCGGCAGGGGCGTTTGCGCGTGCCGAGCCTTGTCTTTGCGCCACCCCGCCTCCTTTCTGTCGCGCCCGCCGTCACTTTCCCCGACCCCTTGCTCGTCCCGCCGCGCACGCCCCTGTAGTCGCCATGTACTCGGACTTCAAGGGCAAGGCGATTGGTGAGTGTGAAACAGTGTGGCGTGTGGCCTGCTGCGCCGTTGTTCGCGAGGCGCAGCACTGCGGGTCGCTGTCGCTCGGCCGTGGATGAGTAGGAAACACACAAACACAGGGAGGACGCGGGGTGCACGCGTCCAGCCTCGGTGCCAGTTGAGAGCGAAGAGGCGTGCGCCCACCTGCCCGTGGAAGGGCGGTGAAAACGAGAGCGTGCCGCCCCGCGGCGGTGGAAAACGAGGGGGCCGCGAGCCCATGCCCCCGCACCCAACCTGCTCGCGCGGCCGCGCGCCCTCCTCCCATCCCACCATACTCTCTCCCCCTCTCCCACCCACACACTCCCCCAGAGTACGTCAAGCAGGCCGTCGACGAGGACAACGCGGGCAACTACGCCAAGGCCCTGGAACTGTACAAGGTGGCCCTCGAGTACTTTTCCACGCACCTCAAGTACGAGAAGAACCCAAAGGCCAAGGACGCCATCACCGCCAAGTTCAAGGAATACCTGGCCCGCGCGGAATACATCAAGGGCGTGCTGGACGGCGCCCAACCGGAGACGGCGCCCGGGGACGGCGCGACCGGCGCCCAGAAATCCCGGGGCGGCGGCGGCGACAAGGACGAGGACGCGGCCAAGCTGAAAGGCCAGCTGGCGTCCGCCATCCTGACGGAGCGGCCCAACGTGAAGTGGGACGACGTCGCGGGCCTGGACGCGGCCAAGGAGGCGCTCAAGGAGGCCGTCATCCTGCCCGTCAAGTTCCCCCAGTTCTTCACGGGCAAGCGCAAGCCGTGGTCGGGCATCCTGCTGTACGGCCCGCCCGGGACGGGCAAGTCGTACCTGGCCAAGGCGGTCGCGACGGAGGCGGAGTCCACGTTCTTCTCCATCTCCTCCTCCGACCTGGTGTCCAAGTGGCTGGGCGAGTCGGAGAAGCTGGTCAACCAGCTGTTCACCATGGCCCGGGACAACTCCCCCGCCATCGTCTTCATTGACGAGATCGACGCCCTGTGCTCGTCCCGCGGCGACAACGAGTCGGAGGCGGCCCGCCGCATCAAGACCGAGTTCCTGGTCCAGATGCAGGGCGTCGGCTCCGGGTCGGACGACCCCAAGCGCCGCATCCTCGTCCTGGGCGCGACCAACATGCCGTACGCGCTGGACCAGGCCATCCGCCGCCGGTTTGACAAGCGCATCTACATCCCGCTGCCCGAAGCGCCCGCCCGGGCGCACATGTTCAAGGTGCACCTGGGCGACACGCCGCACACGCTGACGCCGGCCGACTTCGACGTCCTGGCGGCGAGGACGGAAGGCTTTTCCGGGTCGGACGTCTCCGTCGTCGTCAAGGACGTGCTCATGGAGCCGGTGCGCAAGACGCAGGAAGCCACGCACTTCCGGGAGGTCACCGACCCCAAGAGTGGGCGCAAGGAGCTGGCGGCCTGCTCGCCCGGCGACCCGGGCGCGTTCGCCGCCACGCTGACGGAGCTGGCGGACAAGGGGCTGGCCGACCGGGTGGCCACGCCCGTCATCACGATGCGCGATTTTGAAAAGGCCCTGCTGAAAGCCCGGCCGACCGTGTCGGCCAAGGACTTGGAGACGCAGGAGAAATTCACGGCCGAGTTTGGGGAGGAAGGGTCGTGAGGGGGGGGGGGGGGGGTCGCCGGGGTCGCGCAGCATGGTGGGTGGGTGGGGAGGGGGGTGGGGGAGCGGGATGGGGGGGAGCTGGTGGGGGAGTGGCTGTGTGTGTGTGTGTGATGCGACAGAGGCGGGCGAGGGGCAGCGCCGCTGCGTGCTTTGTTTCATGCCACCCCCCTCCTCCCGTTCCCTGACAGTCCCACGCCCGCCGCGGCCTCGGCGGCGTACAGCCCCCGCAGCGCCGCGTCCACGACGGACGCGACGTCACTCCCCGCGCGCACCACCAACCCCGCGCGCGCGACCGCCGCGGCGCAGTCGCCGCCGTGCAGGACGGCTGACGCGCAGTCCGGCCGGGCCCAGGCACCGTACCGATCCGCGTCGTTCGCGTCAGCCCAGGCCAGGTTGGAACGGCCGACGGGCCCGCCGGGCGGGTGGGGCGACCAGAGGGCGTGCGCCGCGAGCGCGGTCGTGGGAGACGTGGCCCGGGCGGCGACGACGGCGGCCACGGCCGGGTGGCCTTCAACCGGGACGAGCTCGAGCAGGGAGGAGCCGGGTGGAGCCGCGGCGGCGATCGCAGCGAGGTCGGGCGCGCCCCGGCCGACGATGACGCGGGCGCCGGCCAGGGCGGGGGCCACCGCGGCGAGCGCGGCCGTCGGCGTCGTCGACCCGCCTTCGCCCCCGCGGCCGCCGTCCACCAGGCGGAAGGCCAAGCCTGATGCGGCGGCGGCGGATGAGAGCGCGGAGACCAGGGCCTCCGTCTCCGTCAGCCGTGCCGGGCGGGCGGGCGCGAAGAGGATGAGGGACGGCACGGCGGGCGCAGGCGGCAGCGCAGCGGCAGGCAGCACGTGCGCTCCCACCCGGGCAGCCGCACCGACCCGGGCACGGACCGCCCCCGCCAGCGCGCCCGCGCCGGCGCCGGCGCCCGAGCGTCCGACATGGCCGCCTCCTTCACCTGGTCCCACAGGCACGACCACGGCCTCAAGCCCTAGCCAGCCCCCAGCGGCCAGGGAGACCAGGTCGTCCCTGAACAGGGCGGCGAGCCTGTTTTGGGAGGGCTGGGCAGGCGCGCGCAGGCTTAGGGCTGCGGCCGCGGCGCCGGCCGCCCCACCCCCTGCCCGGTCCGCGCCCGCCACCAGCAGGGCGTCGACGGGGTTTCCGTCACTCACAGCCAAGCCCGAGACGACCCACGCTCCCGCAGTGTCTAGAGCCGTGTGCGGTGGCGGCTCGTACCGGGACGGCGCCGCCAGCGCGGCGGCCCGCCCGGGCAGCCAGGCCGGGGAGTGAAGCGTGGCGACAGTCCTTGCCACGTCCGCCGTGGGTAAAAGCGCGATGGCCAAGGTCGGAGACGGGCCCAGGCAGGCTCTGAGGGTGGATAGGGAGGCTGGCGGGGCCAGGGCGTAAAAGGCGCCGGCGTGGAACCTGGCAGGGGGGGGGGAGGGGGGAGGATGAAACTGACGGTGGCGTCCTTTTTTTTTGCGAAAAAAAGGCGCCGTCCGCGCGTTTTTTCCGCCGCCTCGTCCCTCTCCACAAACACACCACAGGTTGCGGACCAGGCAGGTGCCCAGTCCGAGGCGGGTGGCGGAGGTCGGAGTGTTGGCCAGAGGCGGTGGTGGGGCGACCGTGCGCGGGCGGGCAAACGCAGCAGCGGCCGTGGTCGGGAGCGTCGCTGCTGCCCAAGCACACAGCCACAGAAAGAGGGTGGGACGGGTGCGGTGGGCGTGCGGGTGTCTGGGCGCCATGCCGCCAAGGGGGACTGGAGCCTTGGCCGGGGCGCGCGAAACACGGCCGGGGCCCCGTGGCAGAGGAGGCGGCCGAGGTTGAAGGTGTGGATGGATGGACGCAAACAAAAAAAAACGCTGGCTAGCTTTTCATTCCATCCATTTACTCCCCGCCCCGCGGGCCAACGCACAAAAAAAAACACGGCCATGGTCAAGGCCTACCTGCGCTATGAGCCAGGCCCCACCCTCGGTGCCATCACGGCCGGCCCCGCCCTGGCCTACTCCCTCCCCGACGGCGCTCTGTTGGCGTCTGGCGCGGGTGAAGCCGTCGCCGTCTGGGACGCGCGCACGGGCGGACGCGTGCGCAGCCTGACGCCGGCCCGGTCAGAGACGACGGGTGAAGCGGCGGGCGAGGTCACGGCGCTCGTAGCAGGCCCGCCGACCGACGGCAATGGCGGCGGCGCCGACGGCCAAGCCGTCGCAGCGACGGCGACGGCTGCATTCGCGCGCGGCCCGCTCGCGTCCGGTCACTCTGACGGCCGGGTCAGGCTGTGGGATTGGGACACCGGCGCCTGTGACGCTGCTCTAGCTGGTCACGCGGGCGCGGTGACGGCCCTGGCGTGGGGCCCGCCGTCCACGGGCTTGCTCGCGTCGGGCGGCGCCGACACCGACATTGTGATCTGGGACGCGACCGCGGAGGCGGGCCTGTTCCGCTTGCGCGGCCACGTGGGACAGGTGACGGGCCTGGCATTCTTGAGGGGCGGCCGAGGGCTGGTGTCGGCCTCCAAAGACGGCCACGTCCGTGTGTGGGATTTAGCCGCTCGCGCGTGCGTCCAGACGCTGGCCGGGCACCACGCCGGGGCAGCGGCGGGCAGCGGCGGCGGCGGCGGCGGCGCCTCGCCTGCTGCAGCGGGCGAGCTGTGGGCGCTGGCCGTCGACCCGGACGGCGACCGGGTGGCGGTGGCGGGGTCGGGCGGCGAAGTCGCGGTGTACCGTGTGGTCGACGCAGAGGGCTTGGCCGCCGCCGCCGCGGCTGCTGCAGCCGCCTCGGCGTCTGGCGCCGCTGCGGGCGCGCCGCCACCGACCCTGACCCCGCACGGCGTCCTGAGACGGTCCGCACCCGAACGAGCGGCGGGCCTGGCGTGGACGGCCCTCGAAAGAGGCGCGGCGGGTTCGCTGATCGCGTGCGCGGCCGCGGGCCGCGCGGTCGAGGTGTGGGCGGAGCGCTCCCCCGCCGACGCGCGGCGGCACGCGGCCCGCCGGGCCAAGCGCCGCCGCGACAAGGCAGCGGCCAGGGGCGAAGAGACGCCCGCCGACGCCCCCGTCGTCGTGGACGCGTCGGACGAGATGGAGCCCCGCCCGGCCGCCCGGCCCAAGGCGCGCGTGCGCGCGCTCGCGCCCCGGCCGCCGCCGCCCGTGTCGGCGTCCGCCGACCCGTCGTCCGGCCGGGGCGGCGGCGGCCACCACCACGCCCGCCGCCGTGCCCTGGCCCGCTTGGCCCTTGGGCTGGGCACCAACGTCCTGGAACAGTGGGACGTGCCGGAAGGCGGCGGCGGCGGCGGCGGCGGCGGCGGGGGTGGTGGTGAGGGCGAGCCGCACCCCGCGCCGGAGCGTGCGTCGGCCATCGACGCGCCGGGGCACCGCACGGGCGTCCGGGCCGTCGCCCTGTCGTCCGACGCCCGCACACTGGCCGCCGCCGCGGGCGCCAGCCTCAAGCTGTGGAGTCTGGGCGGCGCCGGCGGCGGCGGTGGCAGCGTGGAGGGCGGGGCGGTCCTGCGCACGGCCGACCTGGGCGGCGGGCAGGGCTTGGCCGCCCTGTTTGCTCCCGGCGACCGCCACGTCGTCGTCGGCACAAAGGAGGGCGGCCTGTGCCTGGTCGACGTGGCGACCGGCGGCGTGACGCACATTGGCGCGGGCGCCGAGGTTGTCGTTGGGGTGGAGGACGGCGGCGACGCGCCGCGTCCGTCCCCCACCACCGCCCACGCCGGCCCCGTCTGGTCGCTCGCCCCCCTGCCCGACGGTTCAGGCTTCGTGTCCGCGTCCGCCGACCACGACGTCAAGTTCTGGGAGTGGGAAGTCGTGGCGAGCGGCGGCGCGAAACGCCTCTCCGCCCGCCACGCGCGCACGCTGCGCCTGGCCGACGACGCGCTCGCCGTCCGCCTCACGCCCGACGGCCGCCTCCTGGCCGTCGCCCTCCTCGACGCCACCATCCAAGTCTTCCACGCCGACACCCTCAAATTTGCGCTCGCCCTGTACGGCCACTCCCTGCCGGCCCTGGCCCTGGACATCGCGTCCGACGGCGTGCTGTGCGCGTCGGGCGGCGCCGACAAGGCCGTCCGCCTGTGGGGCCTGGACTTTGGGGACTGCCACCGGTCCCTCCGCGGCCACGCCGACGCGGTCATGGCCCTGGCCTTCGTCCCGGGCACGCACTACCTGTTCAGCGCGTCCAAGGACAGGACCGTCCGGTACTGGGACGCGGACGCGTGGGAGTGCCTGCTGACCCTGGACGGCCACGGCGGCGAAGTCTGGTCGCTGGCCGTCGTCCCGCCGCCGCCCGCGGTCGGCGGCCGGCCCGCGACCCTGCCGCCCGGCTGGGGCGGCGGCCTGGTCGTGTCCGGGTCGGCCGACCGCACCGTGCGCGCCTGGTGCCGCACGGACGAGCCGTTCTTCGTGGAGGAGGAGCGCGAGCGCCGCCTGGAGTCGCTGTTCGACGCGGGCGCGGCGGAGGCGGCGGGGCGCGCGGCGGCGGCGGCCGCGTCGACGGCGAGCCTGGTGGGCGACGCGGCTGGCGACGGCGGCGACGCGGCGGGCGCGGGCCGGGCGACGGCGGAAGCGCTGACGGCGGCCGACGTGCTGGCGGACGCGCTCGCGGCCGCCGACGCCGAGGACGAGCGGGCGGCCCTGGACGCCGAGGACGCGGCCGCGGCCGCGGCGGCGGGCCGCCCACCGCCCCGCCCCACGGCCCCGTCGCCGCTGCTGCTGGGCCTGTCCCCGGACGGCGCGGTGCTGCGCGCGCTGCGCGGCGTGCGCGCTGCGGACTTGGAGGCGGCTTTGCTCTCCCTGCCGCCCGCCGACGCGGCCCGCTTGCTGCGCCGTTTGCGCCGCCTGGCCGACGGGTCTGCGGACCTGCCCGTGGGCGGCGGGCATGGCGTGGCGGCGGCTTTGCTCCCGCCGTCCAGCTCGCCTGAACTGCTCGTCCGGGCGGCCGCGCTGCTCGCGCGCGTGCACGCGCCCGCGCTGGCCGGCGCCCGTGGCGTGGCCGCCGAGCTGGCCGCCCTGCGTGGGCCTTTACGCAAGCGGGCGGCGGCGGCCCGGGACGCGTTGGCTGGGGCCGAGGCCGGGTTGGAGCACTTATTGCGGGTGGCCAAATCGCGCAAGGCGGTTTGATGGAGGTTTTTTTTTTTGTAAAATCGTTTTTTTTTCGTTTACTGTGTTTTTTCATTCGGTGGGCGCGCGCAGCGTGCTGCCGCCGCGCCGTTATTCGATCGGGAAAAAAGGGTGGGGGAAGGAAGAGTGCGAGGGCGCACCACCGTGCAAACCCTGTCGACCGCCGTAGGGAAGGAAAAAGAGAAAGGAAAGGAAGGGCCAAGGCACGGGCGCACGGGCTCTTTAAACTCGCTCGTGTCGTGTCTCTCTTGCCTCCCACGCAGCGGGCGCGTGCGCGCCACGGCGACCAGGGAAAAAAAAGAGACACGAGCGTGCCGGCCTTTTTGGGGGGAAGGGGGGGTTCAGATCCTCGTCAAAACACTGGAAAAGAAAAACAGCAGAAAAAAAAACCCTGCCATGCCTGTCATCAGAGGCGCAGCAGGCGGCGCAGGCCATCCGTGGCCGCGGCCGTCGCCGCGGTGGGCGAGGGCGCGGAAGTAGGCGGCGGCGAGGCGGCGGCGCAGGGCGGTGGAGGCGCGGGCCCGGCCACACCGGACGCGGCCGCGGCCACAGGGTAAGGCTGTTGGTGCGCCGCCGCCGGGTAGTGGGGCGCCGTCGGGTAGTGGGGCGCCGCCTGGTAGTGCGCCGGTTGCGCGTGGTGGTGGTGGTGGTACTGCTGGGCGTGGCCGTAGTGGTGGTGGTAGGCCGGCGGCTGCGGCGGCGGCGCTTGGTGGCCGCCGTGGCCGTGGCCGTGGTGGTGGTAGGGCGAGTGCGGCCCGCCGCCGACGGCGGGCGGGCCGGCCTGCGGGTACGCGTGCTGCGCCTGCGGTGCGGGCGCGGGTACCGGCGCGACCGGGAAGGTGGCGGCCGCCGCGGCCGACGGGATGGGCGGGCGCGGCGCGAGCAGGGCGGCGGGCGGGGGCGGCAGGTCGGCGGGCGTCGGTGAGACATAAAAGCCCGGCCCGGCAAACGGCGTGCCGGCCGCCGTGTTCGGTGGTGTTGTGGCGGCGGCAACGGCGGCGCCGGCGCCTTTCTTGGCCTTGCCGCGCTTGGAGGTCGGGGGCGCGGCGGCAGGCCCGGGCGCGGCAGGCGCAGCAGCGTCCTTGCCCTTTTTGCCCTTTTTGCCTTTTTTCGCAGGCTCCACCGGTTGAGGCTGCGCGGACGACAGGACGACTTTGGGTCCGGGGCCCTGGTTGGCGCGCCGGCCGCCGCCCTTGTGTTGTGGGGGGTACAGCAGCTGGCTGGAGCCGTCTTCTAGGGCGCCGTCCAGTGCGGCCGCGGGCGGGGGCGGCGCGTCGGGGTCGCCGTCAAACGCAAACGGAACGAGGGCGCGGCCGTACCCGGGCGGCGGCGTGTCATCTTCTGCCCGGCTGGGCGATGCCGTCGTCTGGCAGGCTTCGACCAGGCGGCCCAGGAGTTCTTCGCCGCCCGTGAAGGTGGTGGAGGACGAGGGCGGGTGCATCTGGAGGATGGGGGGGAGGGGAGGTGGAGAGGTGAGAGGCGCGGGCGGGTGGCGGGCACGAAAGGAAGGGAGGGGAGCGTCCCTGCTCTCCCGCCTGCCGAGCTGCCCTCGTCCCCGCGCACGCTCACGCGCGGATGCCACGGCGTTCTCGCCTCGCAGGCGAGGCATGGACGGCGGGGTGGAGGGAGGGGGAGGCGGCGGGCGTGCCCCGGAAAAACCCAAGGTCTGCCGCGCCCTCATGCCAAGGTGCGACAGCGCGCTGCACAGAGGGCGTACGTACGCCCTTGACACGCTGGTTTTCGCGCCACCACCGCCGCGGTGGCTTGGGATCGACGCACGCTCACACACGCACCGGAAGGGCGACGGTCATGTGACGGGGGTGGGGAGGAGGCGTTGTCGTCCGAAACGCGGGCGCAGAGAGATTCGCGCCGCCGCGTTGCACTGTAGGCGTGCAGAGAGGCCTAGGACTTGTGTTGTTCTCGGGCGCCGAGCGCTGTGTATGGGCGCGCAGCCGAGGGTGGTGTGTGTGGGTGACGCACGCGCGCGCCGCCGCGGCGCTGTATTTTGTTTGCTGTTTGCAAGAGTGGAAGGCGCCGCCCGCGCAACCCACACACACCTCTTGCCTCGCTCTCCCAGCCCCTCTCAACCGTGTCGCAGGAAAAAAGGCGAGCGATGGCGGTCGACGACCCGCCACCCCGCCCACCCCCCACACAACCTTTCCGCTTTGGCTCGCGAAAAGAACGCATTGACTGGGGCGCCCTGCACGGCGTGGACGCGGACGCGGTGGTGAGTTGTGTCGAGGTGGATGGGATGGAGACCAGAGCGCCGAAAAACGACGACGCGCTCAGTCCTCCCCCCCGACCCTCTCAACACACCCAGGCCGCCCGCACCGACTTGGACGCCTTGGAGCGGTGCGTGGCCGCCATTGCGTTTGGTGACATAGACGCGGAGCCGGGCGGCTGCGTGTCCGAGGTGAGGAGGGAAGTGGGGGGAGATGATGGACGGAGGAGGGAGGGCGGAGGAAACTGACGGGCGCCCGCCCCCGCCCCTCTCTCACCGCCTGCCGCCCCTCGGCTCACCAGGTGTCCTTGCGCCGCCTGTTCCGAGTCGCCCAGCTGACGGTCCAGTACCTGCTGCACGTCCAGGACCGCCTAGGGACGGCGAACGCGGGGCTCAAGGTGAGCACTGGAGGTGTGTGGACGACAGGGACGAAAAAAAAAAAAACAGGTGGGAAGGCGGGCGGGCTCCCTCGTTCACCACACACCGCCCGCCCCCTCTCCTCGCCACAGGAGTCCCTGGCCCGGGAGCGCGCCCGGTGCGCGAGCCTCAAGGCCCGCGTGCGGGAGAGCAAGGCAGGTCCGGACGCGCCGCCGCCACCCCCACCGCCGCGCCCGGCGTCCTCCCCCAGCAGCAGCGGCAGCGAGGCGGCCGCGCCGCCGCCCCAGCGCCGCCGCCTGCCGCCGCCACGGGCGTCTTCTGCGGCCGCCGTCGACGACTTGAAAACCCGGCTGGAGGCGGCCACAGCCCGTGTGGCGGCCTTGGAAGCCGCGGCGGCGAAAGCGCCTCCGCAACCTCGCCGCACCTCGTCCTCGTCCGGCGGCGTCGGCCCGGCCGCCGCTGCAGCTGCGTCCGCCGCCGCGGCCGCGGCAGCCAAAGCTGAGCGCGCCGCCGCCGCTGCGGGATCCGCCCGGACCGCTGCTGTAGCCGCCTCGGAACGGGCGGCGGGCGACCGGGAGGCCGCGGCGAAAGCGGCGGACGCGGCGCGCGAGGCCGCGGCAGGCGCCGCGCGCGCGGCGGGCGTCGGCGGCGAAGGCGCCGCGTCCGCCGCGCTCGAGACAGCCAAAGCCGCGGCCTCTGACGCGGCCGCCGCCAAGGCCGGGCTGGACCGCCTGGCCCGTGGCCTGGAAGCCCTGAAAGCCAGCGTCGCGGCCCGGCGCATCGCGGCGGCGTGCGCCGTGGGCGGCGAGGGCGGCGGTGCGGCCGCCAAGCCGCCCAGGCCGCCGCCGGCCGCGGCTGCCGCGTCCGAGGACGCGCCGCCCGGGGCGGCCTGGCGCGTCGCCGCGTCGCCGCGCGTCCCCGCGGTCGCAGCGGCCTGGCCGGCCCGGGCGGTCGAGCCGCCGCCGCCGCCGCCGCCGTCCGTCCACCGCCTCGCGCGGGCCGGGCCGCCACCGCTCCCGCCGCCGCCGCCTCCACCACCACCTCCACCACCGCCGGCCGTCGAACCACCGCCGCCACCACCTCCACCGCCCCCCACCAACCCTCTGACTGCCGCTCTCGTCCACCGCCTCCCGGCCGGCAGCACGGCCGCCCACCCGGCCGCAGCGTCGCGCTTCCCGCACGCGCCCGCTGCTTTCACCGCCCAGCGGGCTGAGACGGCGGCCGCCCTGGACGCGGCCCTGGACGCGGAAATGGCGGCGCTGGGCGTGGACGACCCGACCGCTGGCGTGCTGACGCCGCGCACGGCCAGCCGCGTGGAGGACGCCCTGGCGTCCCGGCGGGCGGCCGCGCTGGCGGGGCTGGGCGCGGGCGAAGCGGCGGGCCTGGCGGCGGCCCGGGCGGCGTTGGAGGAACACTTGAGTTCCGCGGTGACGGATGGTCGACAGGAGGGTGGCGCGCCGGCCGCATACTACGGCGGGGGTGGGTGACGGGCGGGCGCGGGGGAGGATGGGGAACGGGAGAGGGGCGTCGCCCGTTGTTGAGGCCCGCAGACGAAGAAAAAAAGAGACATGCCGAGAAAGCCCCGCCTCACTGACGACTGGGCCACCGCCACGGGCGCCGGCCCACTGGGCGTCTCGGCCAGTGTAAATGGCTTTAGCTCGCCCGAGAAAGCCGTCGTCCCGCCCGTTGCGCCCGTCGTGCGGGAGCCAAAGCCGGCGGTGGACGAGCTGCTGCCCGAGCCGGGCGTCGCGCTGCCGCGCCGATCGTCCGCCGTCGCGGACGTTGACCTCACGCCAGCCTGCCTGTCAGCGGCACCGCCCGTGCCGGTGCCCGCGGCTCCTGTGGGACGGGCGTGCTTCGACGCGGGGGTGAGTTTCGTGTTTCCTTGGACAACGGATGCGGCGTCGCGCGGCATGTCTCACACGCCCTCCCCCTCCCTCGCGCAACACAGGGCCTGCCCTCCGCCCGGGACGTCGCCCGGCTGCAAGCCCTGGTCGACACCGTGACCGGCCTCGTGGCCCGCGGCACAATTTTCGCGGGCACGGCGGGCGCGCCGCCAGCGCCGGTGTCGCCCGCGCGCGCGCGCGTCCACCCTGCCCCCGCCCTCGGCCGCCGCGCCGCCCGCAGGTCCTCCTCGTCCTGGGCGGGGGCGAAAGCCTCTGGCGGCGGGACTTCCCGGCGCCCTTCCTTGGGCCCGGACGTCCTGGAACCGGTGGACGACGGCGGCGTGCCGCCGTCGGAGGACGAGGAGGAGGCGGGAGAGAAAGGCGGCCAGGCCGCCGCGTTTTGGGGGCGGGCCAAGCCGCCGCCCGCTCCGGGCGCCGCTGCTGCCGCGCCTGGACGCCCGTCAAATCGCCCGGCCATCGACGAAGCCGCGTACGCCGAACTCAAAGCGGCCGTGGGCGCGGCCATGGCGGAAGTCATGCAGCTGGTGGGCGGAGCGGGCGGGGCGGCCGCCGACCACCACCACCACCACGCGTCCGCGTGCGCCCCCTCCGCCGCCGCCCTCATCGCATCGTCCGCCCCGCCCGGCTCCGCCGCCGCCGCCGTGGGCCAGCTGTGGACGTGCCTGGCCGCGTTCATGGACCACGCCGTCACTCGGGCGGGCCGGGCGACGGGCGATGCGGCGGCGCTGGCCGCGCGCGCGGCCAACGCAGAAGCCCGCCTGGGCGTGGCCCTGGAAGCGTGCGGGCCCGAACTCGCCGCCATGGGCTTCCCCATGGATGACGAGGAGGCGGCAGGCGGGCAGCAGGCCCGGGCCGGGCGCGGCAGCGCGTGGGGCGGGTGGCTGGGCCGCAAGGCGCCCCCCGCCGCCGCGCCCAGCGCGGACGGCGCCGAGTCCCCTGCCTTCACCGCCCACTCCTCCGGCGCGGAGGACGGCGAGGGCGCCGCCAGCGCCGCAGACCTGTCATCTGACGCGCGGCTGGCAGGCTTGTCTCCCGCGGAACTGGCGGCCATGCGGGCGGCCGCCGCCGTCGCGGCCCTGGACAGGGGCGGGAGGGGCGCGGCCGCGGCGGCCGCGCTCGTGGCCGACCCGCCGCCGCTGGCCCGCGCGCTCCACCCCTTTCCCAAGCCGCGGCGGGCGGGCGCGACCGTCGCGCCGCCTCCAACAGGAGGCGCTGCCCCCGAACAACACCAGCCCCCAGCCGCCGTGCCCCCGCCCCCGCTGGCCGGCCTGGCGGGCGCGGTCGCGTCGCTCGGCGCCTGGACTGCGGCGGGCGGGGACGCGGCCGCCGCCGCGGCCTGGACGGCCGGGCCGCCCGCCGCCGACGGCGGCGCTGCCCGACGCCCGCCGTCCGGGCGCCGGTCGTCGACAGCGACGGCCCTTCCCCCCGGCTCCGTCACGGCCGCGCCCGTGGCTGCCGCGGCCGTGAGAGCGTCTGCCTCTGGCGACGGTGCGCGCTTGGTCGCGGGCTTGGCCGGCGCGCTCGCCGCCTCCCCCTCACCACGCCGCCGGCCGTCGGTCGTGGGCGGGAGTGGTGGAGTCAGCGGCGATCAGTCCGTGCCGTCGGCCTGGCTGGCGGCGTCCGTGGCGGCGGCGGCCGCGGCGGCGGCCGCGGACGGTGGCGGTGGCGGTGGCGCTGCTCAAGAAGGCGGCGGTGGCCCGATGGCGGCGGCAGCGTTGTGGGGCGGGCACTCCGCGCCCACCGCTGCCGGCCCGCTGGCCGCGGCGGGCGACGGCCTGCTGTGGGGCCGGGCGTCCGCGGACAAAGCCGTCGCGCTGCCCGGCCGCGGCCGGGCGTCCGCCACCTCCTCTTCGCCTGGGCGGCGGGGTGTGGCCCCCTCAGCCGAAGAAGCAGTTGAGACCGGAGGCGGCGCGCTCGACCGCGTGTCGCCGACCACCAGCCTGACGACGCTGTCCGATGCGGAAGTCGAGGCCGTTGCCGCCGCCGCGGAGGAAGAGGAGGCGCTGGTGGCCGGCATGGCGGGCCTGGTGGGCGAGGGCGCGGCGGGCGACGGCGCGGCGGCCGTCCGCGCGTCGTGCGACGGCGGCGCCCCTCGCCGCAGCCGGCGGTCGTCGCTGGCGGGCTCGCCCGCCCGCGCGTCGGCCGCGACTTTGCCCACCCCACGCGGCGCGGGCCTGCCCCCTCGGCCCAGCCTGTCGGGCGCGCCGCCTGCCTCGCCCGACCACGCCGCGGCTGCGCCGCCGGCCGTCGCGCCTGGTGGCGCGTCTCCAGCGCCCGCCGCCCCACGCCGTGCCTCCCCAGCCCTCATGGCCTCCCTGGAGCGCCTGTCGGGCGCCCTGCGCCGCAGCGTGGAGGGTGCGTTGGGCGCGCTGACGGGAGAACAGTCGGCCGGTCCCTCGCCTGAAAAGCCGGCCGGCCCGATCGACTCGTGGGCCGACCGCCCGCCGACGAGGGACGGCGCGGCGGACGCGCTGGACGCGGCTGTTCACGCCGGGCCGGCCAGCTCGCCGCAGGCTGAGGCGGGCGAGGTCGAAGAGGCGGCTGAGGCCGAAGAAGAGCAGCCGTCGCCGTCGCCGCCGCGCGGGCGGGGTGCGGCCTCTGCACCCCGCGCCTCTTCCTCGCCTTCGCCCGCCGCCCGCGGCCGCGGCTCCCAGGCGCCCCCGCCTCAGTCCGGTCCCTCCCCACCGCCACGTGGAAGCAAGAAAGGCAAGAAGAAGAACAAGAAAGTCGACCGGTGGGTGGACGACGACGAGGAGGAAGGGGGAGGCGCGACGCCCGCGCCGTCCGCCAGCGCCGCGCGCGGCCCGTCGGCGACGCCCGCGCCTCAGTCGACAGGCGGCGGCAAGGGCAAGAAGGGCAAGAAAGCCCGGGCGGTGGCGGCCAGGGATGCCGCTTTTGTGGCGGCGGCCCTGGCGCGCAAGGAAGCTGCGGCCGCCCCGGCCTCGCCGGCCACGACGGGCACAACAGGCACGGCGGCGGCGCGCGCGCCCCGCCCGGCCACTGCGGCCGCGGTTTCCACGTCCCGCCCCGTCTCCAGCGGGTCCGCCGCCGCCGACGGCCCGCGCCCGCTGCCCTCCCTGGCTGAGGTGGAGGCCGAGCGTGCGGGCGGCCACCTCGCCGCGCCGCCGGCGGCTTTGCCGCCCCTCACAGCCGAGGCCGCGGCCGCGGCCGAGCGGTGGCGCGCAGACCTGAGCGGCGCCGCCGGCCGCGTCGCGCCCACCGTCGCCCTGCTGGAGGAGGGCGCGCCCAGCACGCCGTCGTCTGCCACAGCTGCTGCTGCTGCTGCTGCTTCTGGTGGACCCGGTGCCGCCGCCTTTGCCGCCGCCGCCGTCGCGGCCTTGGCCCGCCGCCGCCTGGACGAGGCGATGGGCGGGGGCGGCGCGTCCGACGAAGAAGGCGGTGGCGGCGACACGCCCGCGGCCGTCGCGGGCCTGGTCGGCATGCTGGGCCTTGGCGGTTCCCCCACGCCCAGCGACGGCGGCGGCGAGGAAGAGGAGGAGGACGAGGACGGCGCCGGCGGCCCAATCCCAGCCCCACCCGCAAACGCGTTTGCGGCCCTGGCCGCGCTGGAGGAGGAGGGCGGCGGCGACGACTCGAGTGGGAGCTCGGAGATCCCGCCCTCCGACGACGACGACGACGGCTGCGAGGCAGCGCCGCGCGTGCCGGCCGCCGCCGTCGCCGCCCCGGCGGCTGTCGTGGTTGCTCGTCCGTCCTCTGGCGGCGACAGCGCTGCCGCCGCCCACCACCTGCCGGACGGCCTGTTCTCGTCAGAGGACGGCGGGACGCCAGGCGCCCCACCACCCGCCGCGTCCGCGGCTGCGTGGCCGCCGCTCTCTGGCGGGGGTGACGCCGCCGGCCGCGCCTCCTTCGCCTTCCCCGCCCTGGGAGGCGGCGGCGGCGGTGGCGGCTTGGGCTGGGGGTCGGCCGCCGCGCCGGCGCCGCCGCCGCCCACGGTCGGGCTGGCGGCGTGGGGCGCGGGCGGTGGCTCCGCGCCTTCGCCACAACAGCCTCAGCTCGGCCCGCTGGGCTTGCCTGTACGCGCGCGCTCGCCCTACGCCGCCGCTGCGGCTGCCCTGGCGGCCGCTGAACAAGCGGGGGCCCGGGACGAGGCGTCCGACGGAGACGACGACGGCTCCCAGATGGGCGACGCCGCGTCGGACGATGAGGGCTTTTTCTCGGCGCGGAGCGACGCGTCCTTCATGAGCGGCTCGGCGATCTGTTTCTTGGGAGGGGATGGTGGGGAGGGGCGGGAGGAAGGCGGCGGTGGCGGCCTGGCGTCCGTCACTTCCAGCCCGGCGCGGAGGGTGGAGTGAGAATCTAAAGGGAGTGTGTTGGAGGTCCACCAGCACTTCATCAAATCCCACGGGCGCCCGCCTAGCGGGAGCCTTTTCTGCACACACGCACACCAAACCCGGGCCCGTGGGACGCCCGGCGTGCAGCTGCAATGTCCGCCCGGCCACCCATGCGCGGCCCGCCCGGTGGCGGCGGCGGCGGCGGGCCCGGTTTGCCGGCGCGCTCCTCCGCGCCTCCGCCGCCATCATTCCGTCCGCCCTCGCCCGCCGCGGCCGGCGGGCCCAATGCGCCCGGTGCTGCCAGCGCGCCAGGAGGCGGCAAGAGCCACCACCTGCTCACATCCCTGGTCGGCGCGTCCTTGCAGCGCCGGTCGGCTCGGCCCACGCCGTCGCCGTCGTCGCCCATGCTGGCGCCGCCTGATGGCCCGCCCCGCACCGCCTCCCAGCGGTGCGGCGGCCTGCTGCGGCCGTCGCCTGAAGCCAGCAGCAGCCGTGAGCTGCTGAACGAGGTGCGGTTGGGCGGGAATTGGACGCGGCAAGGGCGTGGGTTTGGGCCGCATGCATCTGTTCCGCCACCGGGGGCTCGGGCGGCCTGCCCCGCGCCCAACAACCCACCACCGCACCACGCGCGGCTCGGCCCTGCCCCTCACCCCCTCCCTCTCCTCTCGCGCACGCACGCCGGCGCCCCCCCCACCCCTCACCCCCCCCACCCCCCCCCCCCCCCACCCCCACCCACCCACCCACCCCCCACCCACCCACACACACACACACACACACACAGGCCCTCCGCCACATCGCCCTCCCGCCGGCCGACCTGCGGTCCATCGCCGACGCCATGGCCGACGAAATGGCGGCGGGCCTGGCGGCCGAGGGCGGGCCGTGCTCCCCGCACTCGTCCCTGGGCATGATCCCGACCAAGCTGGACCTCCTGCCCGACGGCCACGAGGCGGGCGACGTCTTCGCGCTGGAGTTGGGCGGGGCGGGCAGCCTGCGCCTGCTGCACGCCGTCCTGTCGCCCGGCCACCGCGGCGGCACCGACGGCCTGGAGGTGGAGGAGGTGCGGCTCGACCCGTCCCTCAAGACCGCGCCGGCCGACGTCCTGTTTGGGGAGCTGGGCGCCCGCCTGGCCGCGTTCGTGCGGCGGTGTGGGTGGGACGTCGCCGCGCGCGGCCCGCCCGTCGTCGGCTTTTGCTTCTCCTTCCCCGTGGCACAGGCCGCGGACCTGGGCAGCGGCACGCTCCTCGCCTGGACCAAGGGCTGGGCGTGCCCGGGCGCCGTGGGGCGGGACGTCTCCGCCCTGCTGTCCGACGGCGCCGCGCGCGCGGGCTGCCCCATCTCCGTCCAGGCGCTCGTCAACGACACCGTCGGCGCCCTGGCCGCGGCCCGGTACCGCGACGGCGACGACGCGGTCGTGTCCCTGGTGCTGAACGCCGGCACCAACGCCGCCTACGTGGAACTGCTGTCGCACATCGAGAAATACTATGCTCGCCCGGGTTGCGGTGGGAGCGGGGGTGGCGGCGGCGGCGTCGCCGTGTCCCGGGCCGGGTTGGTGGCGGCCGGCGGCGAGGCGCCCGCCGGCCTGGCCCCACTCCCTCCCCCCGCCCCGCCCGCCCCGCTCACGCCCGGCCTGCCGCGCACGTCCGACCTGGTCGTCAACGTGGAGTGGCGCGGCTTTGCGGACGCGCTGCTGCCCGTCCTCCCCGACGACGTGCCGCCGACGGACGACGGGCGGGAAGGCGGCGCGACCTCAACGCTCGACTGGGCGTCGTCAGACGGCGCGGCCGGGGGCGGGCCCTTCGAACGCCTCACCGGCCCCATGTACCTGGGCGAAGCCGCGCGGCGACTGCTGGCTCGCTTGGCTGCCGCGGGCGCCTGGTTCGAGCCGGGCGCGGCAGGGGTGGGGCCGTCGCCCTCCGGCCCGGCCGACCCGGCGTCGGCCGCGCGCGCCGCGGCCGGCCTCGCCACCCCGGGCGCCCTCGACTTCCACCGCGTCTGCCGTATCGCCGCCGACTGTTCGGCGGACTTGCGCCACGTGGGCGAAGAGCTGGGCGAAGCCCTGGGCGTGCACCCGGGCACCATCCCGCCGTCCGCCCGGCCGGAGGTCCGCGACGCGTGCGCCGCGCTGCTGCGGCGGTCGGCCCGGCTGACCGCGGCCGGCCTGGCCGGCATCATCGCCCACCTGGCGTCCGAGGCCGAGTACCGGCCCGACGTGTCCGCCACCCTGGACTTGGACGCCGTCGACATCGGGGCCAGCGGTGCCGCGGCCTTGGGCGTCTTCGGAGGGTACGGCCCGGGCGGCGCGTCCTTTGACGGCGGAGGTGACTCGCCTTTGGCCGGTCCGGCCCCGCCAGTTGGCAAGCGCTTTGTCATCGCGGCGGACGGGGCCATGCTGCGCCGCGGCGGGCGCTTTGCCGAAGAGCTGCGTGCGGGCTTAGACGACGTCCTGGGCACTGAGCTGGCGGCGCGCGTGTGCGTGCGCGTCGTGGACGGCGGCGCGGCGCTGGGTGCGGCCGCTGTTGCGGCGGCCGCGCACGGCCGGGCGGTCGCGATGGGCGCCGCGGACTTGGGCCCGCCCACGGCGCGGACGTACTTCAGCTTCCCACCTCGGTCGACGGCGAGCACGCCGCTGCGGCCGGCGGCACCAGAGGGGCAGGAAGGGACGGGCACGCCCGCGCCGAAGCTCTAGAGCGTTTTTGATGAGAGGGAAAAGGCGGTGGGTCGGGGTTGAGAGTGGAGCGAGTCGGCCAGAACTGCAAAAACGTCCCGCTAGTAGTGCTCCTTTTTTTGCGACAGACCAACGTCACTCTTCATACGCATGCGCGGCGCCCTGCGGGTCGCTGGCGCGGGTCGCCACGTCGGCGGCCGGGCGACCCCGGCGAGCCGGCCGGCGCCGCCGCCGAGGAATGCGTCGTCGACGACGACGACGGCAGCTGCGGCGTCGGCCTCGCCCGCCCCACCCTCCACGTCCACCTCGCCCATCACACCTACCCTGCGCGACATCGCGCGCCAGGTCCAGACACGTGAGAGGTCCGCCCTGGAAGTCACGGAGGAGTGGCTGGGCCGGCTGGAGGCGGTGGAGGGCGACGTGCGGGCGTTCATCACGGTCGACGCGGCGGGGGCGCGGGCCGCCGCGGCAGCCCTGGACGCCCGCATCGCGGCGGGGGAGGCTGTGGGCGCCCTGGCCGGCGTGCCGATTGGGGTCAAGGTAAGACAGGAAGGAGGAGAGGCGCGCCGGACGGGAAGGAAATGGGCGAGCGCGAAACCTAGCCGTCGCCCCCCCTCCCCCCCCCCCCCCCCCCCACACACACACACGCACACCCTCACGGACGGCCTCCCCCTCTCCTGCCCTCCCTTCCCAGGACACTATCTGCACGGCCGGCCTGCGCACGACGGCCGCGGCAGCCATGCTGGCCGACCACGTGCCAGCCTACGACGCGGGCGCCGTCGCCCGGCTGAGGGCCGCGGGCGCGATCGTCGTGGGCAAGACGAACTGCGACGCGTTTGCCATGGGGTCGACGTCCGAAGCCTCTGCGGCGGGGCCGACGTCCAACCCCTGGTGCGCCGGCCGCGTGCCGGGCGGCTCGTCGGGAGGGTCCGCCGCCGCTGTGGCGGCGCGCCAAGTGCCCGCCAGCCTGGGCTCCGACACGGGCGGGTCCATCCGCCAGCCCGCCGCGTTTTGTGGGATCGTCGGCATCAAACCGACGTACGGCCGCGTCTCCCGGCACGGCCTGATCGCGTACGGCTCGTCGCTGGACTGCATCGGGCCGCTGGCGGCCACCGTGGAAGACGCGGCGGCGGTGCTGGACGCCATCACGGGCCGGGACGGCCGCGACGCGACGGGGAGCGGCGGTCCGCCGGCTGCCTCCACCCCCCTCGTCCCGCCCGGCGGCCTGGCGCTGGGCGACGCGTCCAAGCCGCTGGCCGGCGTCCGTGCCGGCGTCATTTCTCAGACCGTCTCCGGCCCCGGCCTGGCCCCCGGCGTCGCGGCCGCCTTCCGCGCGGCCGTCGACCACCTGTGCGTCCTGGGCGCGGACGTGGAGGACGTGTCGCTGCCGTCCTTCACGGCCGCCCTGCCCGCGTACTACGTCATCGCGAGTGCGGAGGCGTCCTCCAACCTGGCGCGGTACGACGGCCTGCGCCTGCCGCGCCCGCCCGGGGCGGGGGACCTGTGTGACGCGGCAGACGTGCGGGCCGCCATGGCGGCCGCGCGCGCGGCGGGCTTCCCCGACGAGGTCAAGCGCCGCATCTTGATGGGCACGTACGTCCTGTCCGCCGGCTACGTGGACGCGTACTACGCCCGGGCACAGCGCGTCCGCACCCTCATCCAGCGGGAGATGGGTGGGGCGCTGCGGTCGGGCGTGCCGTTGGGCGGCGGCGGCGGTCCGCGCGGGTCGTTCGACGTGCTGCTCGCGCCCGCCGCGCCGACGACGGCGTACCCGGCCGGCGCCGCCGCTGCGGACCCGCTGGCCATGTACCTGGGCGACGTCATGACGGTGCCGCTGAACCTGGCGGGCTTGCCGGGCGTCTCCGTCCCCGCCGGCTTTGACGAGGGAGATGGCGCGACGCCGCCCCTCCCCGTCGGCCTCCAAATCTTCGCCGGCGCGTGGGGTGAGGCGGACGCGGTCCGGGTGGCGCACGCGTTTGAGGCGACGGCGCCCTGGGTCCGGCGCGGATGGGGCCCGCTGGCGGCGAAATGAAAGCGCTGAAACAGAGAAAGACGCCGTGACGCTTTTTTTTGACTCTCCCTCCTCTGCTCCATCCCGTCCCGACCCCCCCCCCCCCCGCTCCACTCCACTGTTTTCCCCCGCCTAAAAAAAGCACGCACGCACCGCCCCGCTTCTTTCATGCACACCGCCCTCACTTGGCATCGTACCAGTTGTCCGCGTGTTTCGCGTCCACAGCCAGCGCCACCCGCAGCGGGTTCGTCCCCTCGAACGGGTGCTCCATGTGGTGGACCACCAGCGCCTGCGCCTCCTCCACACAGGCCGCGGGGCCCTCCAAAATGACTTCGTCGTGGACCTGGAGCAGGAGCGTCCAGCCCAGGGCCGCCAGGCGGGGGCAGCGCGCGATGGCCAGCATGGCGGCCGTCGCCACGTCCGCCGCCGACCCCTGGATGGGCGAGTTGATGGCCGCCCGCAGCGCGTGCTGGTACGCGCGCGCGCCCGCGCGCGGCCGCCCGTTGCGGCCGATGACCGCGTCGGGGAGCACGCGCGTGCGGCCGAGCAGCGTCCGCACCCGGCCCAGCCGCCGCGCCTCCGCCCGCGTCGCTTCCTGCCAGGCCTGGACCTCCGGCCGGTCCGCGTACCAGCGATCCACCGTGGCCGCCGCCTCGTCGACGGTCGTGCCCCAGTCCCGGGCCAGGCCGTGCGCGGTCTTGCCGTACGCGATCGAAAAGTTGAGGACCTTGGCGCGCCGGCGTTCCGAGGCGAACACGTCCTTGAGGAGCGGGATGTCGGGCGACGAGGGCGAGGAGGGCGGGCGGTCCTCCCGCTCCAGCGCGACTTGGCCGGCGTCGACGGCCGCCCGGATGTGGTCGTACATGCCCAGGGCCGTCCGGGAATGGAAGTCGCCGCCCGCTTCGAAGGCGGCCAGCATGGACGGACAGTTGGCCATGTGCGCCAACAGGCGCAGTTCCAGTTGGCCGTAGTCGGCGACGATCAGCGTCCGCCCCTTCGCGGTGTCGGCCGTGAAGGCCCGCCGCACGCGGTACCGGTCCTTCTCCAGGGCCGGCTGGTTTTGGAGGTTGGGCCGGCGGGCGGACAGGCGGCCCGTCTCCGTGTTGATGTTGAGGGAGCAGTGGACCCGGCCGAGCGGGAGGCCGGCGGCGGGCGTGGGAGCGGGCGGCTCGCCGTCGGCGCCAGGCAGCGGCGGCAAGAACACACCGCCGCCCGGCGCGCCGCCGGCCCGCCCCCGCCCCCCACCACCCCCACCGTCAGCCCGGCCTTCCGGCGTGGCGATGGCCGGGCCCTGCAGCGGGATGATGAAGTTAGACAGGAGCGTGTCGATGGCGCCGACCTCGCACAGGGCGTCGACGGCGGCGCACGCGCGCAGGCCGGCGGTGCCGCCGCCGAACGCGGCGTAGAGCGAGCCGACGCCCAGGCTTTTCGCTTCGGCCGCGAGCGCGGCCGGGTCGCCCGCCCCGCCGTTGCTGGGCGCGTTGGCCGCCGCCGCCGCGTGCGCGGCCGCCAGGGCATCGTCGTCCGAGCCGGCGCCGTCGTCGCCGATGAACCGGCCGCGAGAGGAAGGGGGCGACCCGCCGCCGCCGTCTTCGTCCTCCAAGTCGCCGTCCGCGTCGTCCAAGAAGATGGTGTCGGCGAGCACGCCCGGTTCCGGCGGCGGCGCGTCGTCGGCCAGGCCGAGGCCGCGGTCGGCCAGCGCGCGCAGCGCCGCGCCGGGAGCGCCCGCCAGGGCCCGCAGGACGGGCGTGGACACAGCCGCCCGGCCTGTGGCCGTGTGCACGGCGGGGACGAGGGGCGACGGCACGCCCGGACCCCACAGGCCGTGCAGTTCCAACTCCAAGTTTTTGCGCGGCGCTTTTTTGCCGGGCTCCACGACGCCGGCCTCGTTCGGGACCTTGAACTTGCGGGACAGGGGTTCGTGGGCTTCCCCGCCCGGGCGGCCGTCCGGCGTGCCGGCGAACAGGAGCGTCCGAACCTGGGGACCCGAATTGACGTTCATGTGGGCGGCGTCGGGGACGAGGGAGGACGCCCACCCGCGGAAGCGCGCGCGCGCGGCCTCCCGGTCGGCTTCGGCCCGCACCTGCGCCGCGGCCAGGTGCGCCCGGTCCACGCGCACGCCCGCGGCTTCCATGTCGGTGAGCAGCTCACCAAAGGGCCGCCAGTACGTTTCGTACAGGTCCCAGGCACTGAAGCCGGGCCGGCCGACGGCGATGCCGCCGGCGGCCAGGGCGGCGTCGGGCTCGACGGCCGTCGCTCTCAGCCTCGCCTCGAGCGCGGCCCGCAGGTCCCAGGTCGCCTGGGCGTCCAGGGCCGCGTACTTCACCCACGTCCCGCGCGTGGCGGGCGCGGTCTGCAGGTCTTGGACGGGCGGGACCGTGACCAGCTTGCCTGGCGTCCCGTCTTTTTTCAGGTTGGGCCGGCCGAACAAGTCTTTCATCGACGTCTTGGACCGGGTGACGGAATCGTCCGGCGACGACGGCGCCTTGGTCCCGGTCGCCAGCGCCCCGGCCGGCGAGTGCAGGCGGCCCCTGGAGCCGGCGCCGCCCATCAGCTCGGCGTCGTTGGAGAGGGACTCCAGGGAATAGCCCTTGCCCCGCGCCCGGCTGGAATCCCACAGCCGGGCCATGTGCATCGTGTCGCCGTCGAAGCCGCCCAGCACGAGGCCGGCGTTTTCGAGGACGTGCCGGTCGAAGGAATAGTTGTGCCAGACTTTGGGGCGGGCCGGCGACGCCCAGAATGGGGCGAAGGCGGCCAGGATGGCGGCCGCCTCGTCCGACGTGGCGGGCGTGCCGTCGAGCAGGGTGTCGACGAAGAGCTGGGGTTGGGGGACGGGCGGCGCGGTCCCCGCCCGCACCGCGGCCGGGTCCCGGAAGTCGACGTCCGGGCCCGCGTACAGCGAAAAACAGATGACCCGGCCGTGGCCGCAGGGCGACTCGCGCGCGACGTCGATGGCCGCGACCTCGGTGTCGGCCGCAAACGTGCGGCCGTCCATGGCGGGGGACATGAGGAGGGCCGCGACGCGGCGGGCGTCGGACGCGGTGGTGACGACGTGGACGTACGGCGGCGGCGGCTCGCCGGCCGGCTCGGCGTGCAGGCCGGACAGAGGCGCGGCGGCGGTGGTGGTGGTGGTGGAGGTGGCGGCGGGCGAGGCAGCGGCAGCCGCCGCGTCCGCGTCCGCGTCCGCCTTGCGGGACCTGCGCTTTTTCGGCGTCGCTCCCTCCTCCGGCGGCGGCGTGGACGGAGCTGGCGGCTCGTCCAAGCCTGCGGCGGTCAGCCCGGCCGCTGCAGCGCCCTCCTCATCGGATGATGAGGTGGATGGGGGGCGGAAGGGTTCACCACCGCCGCCGCCGCCGGAGCCGGCGCCACCACCCGCCCGGAACCGGCCTTCCAATTCCAGCAGGTTGGCGGCGAGGGCGGCCGACGTGCCCTCAGGCGCGACGGGCACCGCCGACGCGGACGCGGCGAGTTGGGCGGGGCCCGGAGGCGGGCTGGCTGGCGCCGCAGACGGTCGGGCTGCCAAGGCCGCCGCGCGCGCGCGCGCCGCCGCCGCCGCTTCCGCCGCCCTGGCCGCCGCGGCTTGCCGGGCGGCCAGGGCGTCGGCCTGGCTGGTCAGTAAGTCGTTGACGATGGCGTCCCGCTTCGCGGCCGGACCAGACCGCCGTTTCTCGGCCGCGCGCGCGGCCGCCTGGTGCGCCCGCCGCAGCGCGGCCGCGTCCGCCGCGGAGAGGTGGGCTGAGGAGGCCGCGGCCGCGGCTGCGGCGGCGGCGGCAGCACGGGCGCCTCCACCCCCAGGCGCAAGGACCACCCGCCCCTCCGCCCGGCGCCGGGCTTCCGCTGCTTCCCGCCGCGCGTTGACCGCGGCTTGCTGCGCGGCGCGGGCCGCGTCGGACGAAGGCGTTGTGCCGCTGCCGCCGCCTCCAGGCCCAGCCGCGCGGACGGCCGCAGTGGGGCGACCCGTCCCAAACGCGCGGCCCGCCGACGTGGAGGCGGCGGCGTGGGAGGTCAGGCTGACGTGCGTGGGGCGTGGAGGGAAAAAAAATGAGGCATCGAAAAAGTTGATGCGGGAGAGCACGCATGAAAAAAAGACGGCCGGCCGCGGCGTGCTACCGGTGGTCTCCGCCCCTCCCACCCCGCTCCTCGACTCACCGACTGCCCAGTGCACTCAGCAGGACGGACGCCGCCCGGCGGCGCATGGTGGCCAGTGCGTGCGGCGCGGCGAGCGGTCGAGGCGCGGCGCAGGTGGTCGCGCGCCCTGCCAATCCCACAGCCGCGCTCGCGCTCGCGGCAGGGGGCTGGAGGGAGCTGCTGCTGCGAGGCGGTGCGGGGCAGGACATGTATCCTGCCGCCGGAGTGGTGTGTGCACGAGGCGGGCGGGCCGCCGCGGGAGGAGCGCGTGTGTTTTGCTGAACGGCGTTTTGGCGCCGCTGGCCCAGACCGACGAATTTGTTCGTCCGAGTCCAGGCGGGGCGGCGTGTCGCCGGCCTGCGTTCCCGCTTTTCGCTCCCCGCCAAACTTCGCCCACACAAAGGCGAGCGTGTCCTGCCCGCACCAAGCCAGGCGGGCACCCCTTGAAAATGTCGCTGGGCCGGGCTTTACGCGCCGGCCGCCCGCTGCACATCCTCATGGCGGCCGGCGTGGGCGTGAGCTCGGGCTACTACCTTTTTGCGCAGCCGCTGAAGGCGTACTGGGAGGCACAGGCGGACCAGGCCCGGCGGGAGGGCGGCGGCGAAGGGAGCGGGAGGGTGGTGGAGGGCGAGGGCAGGCGAGGCAGAGGCTAACATGCGCGGGTTGCTAGCCCCCCTCCCCCCCCTCACAACGCGTTCTCGTCTGTCCGTCGCCGTCCTGCTCGCCCGCGTCCACAAACCCCCACCGTTCAACCAAACCCAACGCCATGATCGCTGCTAAAGTTGACCCCACCACCGTCGCTAAAGGCGTGGCCGCCGCCGTTGCCGCCACGACTGCGGTGTGGTTTGCGAAGTCTGCGGCCTCGCCCCGCCCGCCCTCGTTGCGCAAAGACTGGGCTGCCCGCACGCAAGCAATGGCTCTAGCTGCCCCACGCCAGGCGGCGAAAGAGCCGGTGCTGATGAACCCGTTCCGCCGTCCAGTCGTGTGAGGAGGGTGTGGTGGTGGGGGTGGCGGGTTTGCAGTGTGTGTGTGTGCGTGCTGATGGTGCGCGCGCAGCAAAACGGGAACGGGAGGGGCAAGCGGGCGGGCGAGCGGGCGGCGCGCCATCCACCCCCCTTCTCTTTTTTGTTTGTGTAGGACAGAGACATCAGTTTTTTTTCATGCAAAAGCGACAATCTCAGTGCGTAAAGCGCAGCGCGGTGCGCGCGGCAGTGCAGCGGGAGGCAAAGCCCTCGTCCCCCGCACTGCCGCGCCCTTTCCCCGGCCCCTCTCTCTCTCGTTTCCCAACCATCCCATCTCCGTCTGAACGCGCTCTGTCGTTGTGTTTTTTGATTTTTGGTTTTGTCGTTGCCATCGGTCTCTTTCTGTCCCGAGAAAATGCGTTGCCACCGACCAAAAAGGGAGGGAAAAAAAGTAGAAAAAAAATGAAACACACGCACACACAGCCCGCTTCGTAGTGATGGCATCAAAAATTTGTAAAAAAAGAGGGGGGGGACGTGAAGGAAAAAAAAACAAGGCAAACAAACACGCTCTCAGGCGTCGGGCGCGGGCGCGGGCGCAGACCCGCCCGCCCCCGCCGCGGCGCCCAGCGGCACGAGGCGGTGCAGGGAGATGCGGGCGTGCTCGTTGCCGGCGGAACCGCCCGGGCCCAAGGCCGCCGCGGCGGCGGCGTAGCCGCCCTCGCCCGGCGGTGCGGCGTGCGGGTGGGCGGCGGCCGGTACGGGCGCGGGCGCGCCGGCCGCGGTGGCGGTCGTCGCCGTCGTCGTCGCGGGTGGCACAGGCCCGGGCCCGTCCAGGCCCAGCAGCGCGTCCAGGGCGCCGCGCGGGCGCAGGCCGCCCGGGCCGCCCACGAGCGCCGCGCCCGCGCCGGCCGGCGCGGCCGCGCCGCCGCCGCCGAGGAACGCGGCGCCGGGCGCGCCCGGCGCCGACCCGGCGCCGACCAGCCCGACGCCGCCGTCCGCGCCGTCGTCGCCGGCCGCGTCCCAGGCGTGCAGGTGCGCCGTCACCCGGCGCGGCACCGCGGCGGCCGGCTCGCCAAACATGATCTGCATGATGTAATCGTCGCCGCCGTGCGCCGCGTCCTCCCAGGGCGCGAGGCCGCCGCCGTCGTGGTGGTCGGCCGGCGCGGCCGGCGGCGGGCCCCCGTTGCCGCCCTCCCCACCAGCCGACGACGTCGCATTGCTCATCACGGTGTGGACGGGCTTGGAAGCGACGGGCGTGCCGCCAGCAGAGCCGCCGCCTCCGCCGCCTTCCGGTGTGGCAGCGCCGTCGCCGCCCGGCGCGCGGCCGGACGGCCCCGGCGGCGGTGGCGGGTGGCGGTCCGTGTCGAACAGCGAAAAGTCGAACAGCAGGTGCATGGGCCGGGCTTCCTCACCGGGCGGCAGGGGCGGCGGGGAGGGCGGGCGGAGGAAGAGGTCGTGCTCGCCCACGACGCCGGCGAGCGGGTCGTGGCTGTGGTGGTGGTGGTGGTGGTGGTGCGGGGGCGGTGGCGGCGGCGCGTGCTGCGCCGCCACCCCGCCGCCGCCCGCCCACTGCAGGTGGTCGCCCGGGTGCATGCCCAGCGGCGGGACGGCGTCCATGTGCAAGGCCGGCGGGTGCGGCGCCACGGCGCCCAGGCCACCGACAAAGGCGCCGGGCGGCGGGCCGCCGGGCGGCGGCGCGCGCGCCGGGGCGGCGGCCGCGGCCGCGGCCGCGGCACTGCCGCTGCGGGACCGGGCCGCGCGCTTGCGTGGGGGCGCCGCGCCGCCAGGCGCGGCAGGCGGCGCTCCCCCACCATGCGCGGGCGGCGCGCCGGGCGCGGCGGCCGCGCCTTGGGCCTGTTGTGGCGTGGGGATGGTGGAAGAGAGGATGGTGAGAGGTTTTGCGGCGGCGCGCGCGCGACCGGAAATGTTTGTTGGGGGGCCCGCGCGGAGGCCGGGCGCGCGCGGACTTGGATGGATCCGGCCTGCCCAGCGTGGGCAGGCGGGTCCGGCCGACCTTGGCACAGGGGTTGCGGGGCATGGGAGGGGCGGCAAGGCCTTGCCGCCGGGCGCTTTTCGCCGGCTTTTCCAGGCAGGGGGCAGGGCCGGGCGTGGGTCAGCCTCTCGGTGGGCCCCCCCTCTGCTTTGCTCGCCGCGCCGCGGCACACGAAACGCGAGCGCTCAGGGTGGGGGGACGGCGCCGGGCGCCCTCCCACCCCCGCCCACCCACGCACACACGCCGCCACCGATGCCGGCGTGCCTGGCCGAGGCACGCCGGGCGTGGGCCACCGCCGCATTGACGGGCGCACGCTCCCTGCTCCCCGCATGCGGGGGAGCGTTCACCAACACACTCCTCCCCAAAGAAGACTCACCAGCCGGAACCGCTTGGCCGCCTGGCGAGGTGCGGACCGCCCGGCGAAGCAGCCGACGTGGTGGCGCCCCGCCCGCAGCTCGCGGCCACATTTGGGGCACCACTGGAGCTCGCAGCCGTGGCCGCGCTCCTTGCCAGACCCGCGCACGTCGGGCGGCGCACGGTAGTGCACTTTCAAGCGCCTGTTGGGTGGTGGAGTCGAGTGGAGAGGGGTGGGGTTACTGGCCCTGTGCAAGTGCCAGTCCATCGTCTACCCCCTCCGGGCGCGGGGAGGGTGGCGGGAGGGGGTGGGCGCGTGTGCGGGGCCGCAAACGCCGGCAGCCAGGAAAAAACGACTTGCCGGGCGCCGGCAAAGCACAAAACGCACCAGAGCTCGGCGAAGGAGCGCTGGCAGCCCGGGTACGGGCAGAAGAAGCGCTCCGAATCGTTGCGGCGGCCGCCCGAGCTGTCGGGCGCGGCGGCGGCGGCTTTACCCTTAGAGCCGGAGGGGCCCGGCGGGGCGTCGCCGCCGCGGGCCGCCGGCGACATTTGCAGGGGGTGTGCCTGTCTGAACCGCCGAGCGTCGAGGCTTTTTTCCGCCGGTCCCAGGGCCTAGCTGTGTGAGTCGGCCTAGCGGCTGGGGCGGGCGGGTAGGGTGTGGGTGTGGCGCCGCCGAGTTTTGTGTGTGTTGTTGTTTTGTGTGTTTTGTGAGTGTGTGTCTTTCACACACACAATGGGGAACGGCGCCTTCCTCCCCCTCGGCCGCGGCCGGGTCCTGGGCGTCGACATTTGGACCTCCGCCCCGCAAGTGACGCGCAGTAGTGGCGGTGGCAACGGGGACCCGCCCTCCACCTCGGACGCGACGGTCGTCGCGCGCCTGCTCTCCCACTCGCACACCGACCACACGGCCGGCTTGAAACCGGACTGGGCGGCCGACGGCCCCGGGTCGCGCATCCACTGTTCATCCGCGGCGGCCGTCCACTTGAACGCCATGTTCAAGGATGGTGGCCGCCTGGGCGACCGCCTGGTCATCGTCGGGCCGGGCGACCGCCTGCGCATGCGGCCGCGCAAACGCCGCTTGGACGACGGTGCTGGAGGCTCGGATGACGGCGACGGCGTCCTGGCTGAAGTGCACGTCCTACCGGCCAACCACTGCGTGGTGCGTGCTGGTTGGGTGGGAGGGTGGCGGGCGTCGTTTTTTTTCTTTTCCGTCCGCGGCGCGCGCGACAGGTGCCTGTCCGAAAACTCTCAACCTCCCGCCCCTCCGCACCGCCGCCACCCACAACCTCTGCAGGGCTCCCTCATGTTCCTGGTGCGCTCCCCGGCCTGCGGCACCGTCCTGCACACGGGCGACTGCCGGTTTGAGGCGGCGGCGCTGCGCGGGCTCCTGGCCCAGGTTGGTTGAGTGTTTTTTCTTTCCCACCCACCCATGCTTTTCGCGGCTGCCCCCCCCCTCACACCGCCCGCCTCTCCGCCCTCTCTCTCAGATACCCGTCACCGCCGTCCTGGGCGCGTCGTCGCCGTCGGCCCAACACATCAACACCCTGTTCCTGGACGCGACGTACGGCAGGAGCGCGGCCTGCGCGTTTCCTTCGCGCTGCGCCGCGGCCGCGACCATCCTCGCGGCCGTCGCGGCGGGCCCGGCCGGCCTCCTGGGCGGGCGGCGCGCCCAGCCCGCCGGCCGCCGCGGGGGCCGGGGGCGCGGCCCTCCCCTGCCGTCCACCTGGTCCGAGGTCGCCATCGCCGCGGACGGCGTGGGGAAAGAGGAGCTGTTGGCCGCGGTCGCGGCCGCGGCGCGCACGCGCGCGCGCGTCAGCCCCCTGCGGGCCGCCCTCGCGGCCACGGGCGGCCTGCCGCCCCGCCCGTTTGCGGTGGACGAGGCGGCTGAGGCCGGCGTGGCGCCCCTGTGGCCCGGCAGCGCAGCCGAGCCCGTCGTGCGCGCGCTCCCCCGGCGCCGGGTGTCGTCGTTTGTGTGCGCGCGCGCGGCGGGCGGCCGCTGGACGAGGGCGCGGGCGGGCCGGCCGCCAGCGGGTCGGGGGCGGCGGGGGAGGCGGCCCGCGCCCCGCCGCCAGTGGGCGGTTGGCCTTGGCTCCCTCCCTCCCCCCTCCCTCCCTCCCTCCCTCTCTCCACACACAGGCAATGCACGGCTGCCTTTGCACGCACGCTCGTAACCCCAGGCGCGGGGCGGGGGCGGGCGGGGTGCCGTGGCCGCACGCGTCGATGGCGCGCTCGTGCTGGAGGTGGGCGCCGACGCGCGGGGGTCGCGCGTCCTCCCCACCTCCCCCTCCGTCGACCTGCCGCCGCCCGACTTCCCGTACGGCTTGCTGGCGGCGGTGAGCGCTGTGGCGGGCGTGGGGGCGGTGCTGTTGAAGTCGGCGGCGGGGCGGGCAGCGGTGGGGGCGGAGTGGGAGTGAGGTGGTGTGTGTTGGGAAACCCCCGCGCAAGAGGCCGCGCCCGCCCCCCACGCACCTCCTCCAGCCCAGGCCCCGCCCATTGGACGCCGGCCTCAAGACGACGTGCGCAGGTGTTGTGTGACTACTTTTTAAAATACTCAGTGATACGTCTCTGCCTCTTCTTGTCGGGTCGCCCTCCATTCTCACCCCCTTCGCTCTCATCCCCACTCTCGTCCCCCCACCCATCGTCGGGGGGCTCCACCGGGTCCAGTCGCGGGAGGTCGGGCGGCAAGGCCACGCCCACCACAACCGCCAAGTGGTCGCTCCCGCCCCTTTCCGGGTCGATGCGCTCGCGTGTGACGCAGCCGTGCAGCCTATCCGCCGAGACTGCGAAAAAATCAATGCCCAGCGTGAAGGGTTCACGGTTCTCAAGTGTGCCCCTCATGTGGGGCACAAACAGCCCGGCGTCGCGCAACATCTCCTCCAGGATGTCGATGCGGGAGCCGTGATTCCAGTCGGCGCCGACGATGATGGGCGCATTCGTTGCTTCGTGCAGCAGTTTGAGCCGCCGGACCAGGACGGCAATGGCGCCTTCCCAGCGCCGCACTTCTTCCCCGAACGCCGCGTTTGTCTTGCACCCCCCACCGCCCCGTTCCCTGAAGTCAACGAAAGGCGCGTAGAAAGACACCAGGACGACGTTGTGGACGGTCAGGACAGCCGCAAAGCGGCCTGGGGAGGGAGGCGGTGGCGGGGTGTGTGTGAGGGGGGGGGGGGGTAGGGGGGGCGAGGGGGGGGGGGGGGGGCAGGGGCGGGCGGGCAACACTAGGCGGGCGGGCGGGCGTTTTAAAACGCCGATCTTACCCTCGCCGTCAACCACGTCATCCCACACGTCGCCCAGACGTAAGATGTCGTCCAGGGTGACCCACACTTCAAGCGGCTTCCAGGGCGTGATGACGGCGACGCCCGCGTACCGTACGCCGCCGACCACCTCGCGCCCGTCGCGCGAGCGGGTGGCGAACGCGACGACGATGTGCCACCGCCACCGTCTAGACATGCCGAACGCCTTCTTGACGTCGTCCGTGCGCTTCAGATGGTGCTCCTGGATGCACATGCCGTGCAAGCCGTGGGCGTGGGCGAGCGCGGCCAAGCTCCAGTCGAGGCGCAGGGCGCGCAGGACGGCCTCGACGGCGCTACCAAAACGGGTCAGCGAGTTGACGTTGAGGGTCGCGAAACGCAGCTCCACGGGCGGTTTGAGGTCGACGGCCGGGTGCAGACAGGGGTCGACGCCGGCGGGGAGGTCGACCAGGTACTTCTTCTCCTCCAGCGGGGCGGGCAACGGGCGTCAGGGCGGGCGGAGCGTGTGTTTCGCTTCTGCGGCGGCAGCGGACCGAAGTGCATTGCAGGCGGCCCGTGCGGCCCGAACGGCGGCCCATGCGGTTTCGACGGCGTCGGAGGCGGCGGCCATGTGGCCCCGGTCGGCGGCGAGGGCCGCCTCCCCGTCGGCTCGGGCGGCGGCGGCGACGGCGGCGTGGGCGACGGCGCGAGCGGCGGCGGCGACGGCGGCGTGGGCGACGGCGCGAGCGGCGGCGGCGGCGACGACGTCGGCGGCGGCGGCGGCCAGGGCGGCGGCGAGGGCGGCGTCCCCTTCGGATTGGGCGGCGGCGGCGGCGGCGGCGGCTTCCCGGGCCCGGTCGACTGCGTCGGCGGCGCGGTCAGCGTTGGACGCGACGTCGGCCGCGGCCTTGGCGACGGCGGCGGCGTCGGCCTTGATCTCGTCCGCGAGCGGAAAATTTAGCGACCTGCTGGCCCGGACGCCCAGGGCGCGCAGGGCGCGCGCCGCGCTGTCGAACGCCTTCGCGGCCGAGGACTCGAACTGGTAGTAGCCCAGCGGGATGGTCTCGCCGCACCAGATGGAGGCGGGCCACAAGCCCCCAACAGGCTGCTGCACGCCGACGTACGGCTTGTCGGGGGGGGGCGGCGGAGCGCCCAGCCCGCCGTCAGCCGCGGCCGCCCTGGCGTCAGCGTCGGCCTCTGTGCCGGCCTGCTTGGCTTTGGCTTTGATGGCGCGCAGGACGTCGGCGGCCAGTGGCGCAAGCGGGGCGGCTGTGCCGGCCGCGCGCGGCCGCGGCCGCGACCGCGGCCGCGGCCGCGACGCTCGCGGGCGGGCCGGGCCCGCCCCGCCCGCGGGCGGCGGCGGCGCAGACGGCAGCGCAGACGGCGGCCCGGCAGCAGCGGCAGGCGCGGGGGCGGGAGGGGCGGGCGGGGGCGGCTGCCCGCCGCACCCTCTTTTTACGGCCTGCCGCTCGCCAAGGTCCGTGCGCGGGGAGTTGACGACCGCGGCCCGGCGGTGTTCTTTCGCCCTGCAGCGCTCCGCCTCGTCGTACGCTTCCGCGGCCTGGACCTCGGAATCGAAGTAGCCCAGGTGGCAAGGCTTGTTGTCCTTCCGGATCCGGGCCTTCCACTTGCTCTTGCCCGCGCACCAGCTCACGCCGACGTACGTGGTCGTCGGGCCTTCGTCGGAAGGCGCGACGGCCGCGCCCGCCGCGCCCCCGGGCGGCGGTGGCCCGCCCGTCGCGCCGCCCGCGTCACCGACGCCCGGCGGGGCCAGGCCCACCCCGCCCGCCGCAGCGTCCACGCCCGCCGCGGCAGGGCCAGCCGAGAGGCGGGGGCGGGGCGGCGGCGCGCCCTGCCCGCCGTCAGCCGCGCCGGGCGGCGGTGGCCCGCCCGTCGCGCCGCCCGCGTCACCGACGCCCGGCGGGGCCAGGCCCACCCCGCCCGCCGCAGCGTCCACGCCCGCCGCGGCAGGGCCAGCCGAGAGGCGGGGGCGGGGCGGCGGCGCGCCCTGCCCGCCGTCAGCCGCTCCGGGCGGCGGTGGCCCGCCCGTCGCGCCGCCCGCGTCACCGACGCCCGGCGGGGCCAGGCCCACCCCGCCCGCCGCAGCGTCCACGCCCGCCGCGGCAGGGCCAGCCGAGAGGCGGGGGCGGGGCGGCGGCGCGCCCTGCCCGCCGTCAGCCGCGCCGGGCGGCGGTGGCCCGCCCGTCGCGCCGCCCGCGTCACCGACGCCCGGCGGGGCCAGGCCCACCCCGCCCGCCGCAGCGTCCACGCCCGCCGCGGCAGGGCCAGCCGAGAGGCGGGGGCGGGGCGGCGGCGCGCCCTGCCCGCCGTCAGCCGCGCCGGGCGGCGGTGGCCCGCCCGTCGCGCCGCCCGCGTCACCGACGCCCGGCGGGGCCAGGCCCACCCCGCCCGCCGCAGCGTCCACGCCCGCCGCGGCAGGGCCAGCCGAGAGGCGGGGGCGGGGCGGCGGCGCGCCCTGCCCGCCGTCAGCCGCGCCGGGCGGCGGTGGCCCGCCCGTCGCGCCGCCCGCGTCACCGACGCCCGGCGCGGTCGCGCCCGCGCCGCCCGCCGCGGCGGCGCCATCAGACGACGGCGCAGACAACGGCACAGACGGCGGCCCGGCGGGATCGTCCGGGACCTCGTTGAGCCAGGCGGCCGGGCAGCCGAGTTCGAGCGCCTTGGCGTTGTACGCACGCGCGGCCGCGGCCTCGTCGGGGAAGCGGCCTAGGACGAGCCTCTTGCTGCCCACTTTGATCCGGGCGCGCCACATGCCCGAGGACTCGTCCCAGCTCACGCCGCGATACGCGCTCTTCGGGCCGCTCGCCCCTTCAGACGACGGCGCAGACGACGGCACAGACGGCGGCCCGGCGGGATCGTCCGGGACCTCGTTGAGCCAGGTGGCCGGACAGCCGAGTTTGATCGCCGCCGCGTTGTACGCACGCGCGGCCGCGGCCTCGTCGGGGAAGCATCCCAGGTCGTGATCCACGTTGTGCCGCGTAATCCGGGCGCGCCACATGTCCGTGGACGTGTCCCAGCTCACGCCGCGATACGCGCTCTTCGGGCCGCTCGTGCGGGGCGGCGGCGCGCCCTGCCCGCCGTCAGCCGCGCCGGGCGCGGGGGCGGGCGGGGCGGGCAGGGGCGGCGGGCCGGCGGCAGGGGCGCCCCGCCCGGCGCGACCCGCGGCGGGCGGCGGCGGCGCGCCGGCCGCAGCGTCCACGCCCGCCGCGGCAGGGCCAGCCGAGAGGCGGGGGCGGGGCGGCGGCGCGCCCTGCCCGCCGTCAGCCGCGGCGGGCGGCGGTGGCCCGCCCGCCGCGGGCGGCCAGTTCTTGGCGGACGGCGGCGGGGAGGAGACTCGGGCAGGACGGCGCAGAAGCTCCTTCGGCCGAAGGCCAGCCCGGCCACCCTGGACGGGCGGCAGGCCGGCGGCCGCTGTTTCGGACGGAGCGGCCGCGGCCGCGCCCGCCGCGACCGCGAGCGGCGGCGGAGCGCCGGCCGCGTCCGCGGCCGCGCCCGCCGGTGCCGCGCCCATCCCACCCACCGCGCCGGCGTCTTCAGGCGCGGGCCCAGACGGCGGCGCAGTCGGCGGTCCAGCGGCGGCGGCAGCCGCGCGGGCGGGAGGGGCGGGCGGGGGCGGCGGGCCGGCGGCACCCGCACCCAGTTCGGCCGACCCAGGCGTCGGCGGCGAGCGGGACGGGCCCGCGTCCGACCCCGCGCCCGGCGCGTCCGATTCGGCCACCGGGGGAGAGGACGGGCGGGTCGAGGCCGCGGCGGCGTCGCCCGCCGCGGGCACGGCCGCGTCGCCGACCCACTCGTAGAAAGCCAAACGCACGGTAAAACCTTCACCCTCAAAAAACTCCGACACGTCGCCCTCCCAGACGCAGACATCCTTGGCGTCGTTGCAGCGCCACCAAGTCCCGCCCTTCAAGCACACGTAGGCTTCGTAGTGACGTTTCGCCTCCGAGTAGACGATGAAGCCAAACAGGCGGAGGACGGCTTGGCGGCCGTCGCGCAGGGTCACAACCATCTCCATGGGGACGGAGCAGAAGGACCCCATTACCACGCGCTCCAGGGAGATGGGCACCACGCACGGCACGCCCTCTTCCACAGACACGTCCAAGTTGATCAAGACGTCAGCGTCCTCCAGGCGGCGGATGGGGTGTCCCACAAGGGCAAGCTTGAGCCGGTTCGCCAGGAGCGCCGCCACGTCGAACTGCTCGACGCTGACCGCCTCCTCGAACAAGGCGTTCACCAGGTTCGGGTACACGTCCGCCGCGTCTGCCATTTCGCCCCGGGCGAGGCCCCCGACGTGCGAGGACAGGGCATCAAAAAAGGCCGAGACCAGGTACACAGGGACAGCTTTCACGTCGTCCTCGTCCATCGCGCGAAACAGGGTGTCCATCGCGCGAAACAGGGTGTCCAGCGCGACGAGCAGGGAGGGGGGCTGCCCAGGGAACCACTCACGCTGCAATGCGGCCGCCGCCGCGGCACGCACCGCGCGACGCAGGCCGGGGAAGGCGTACAAGATCTGGATGATGGACGCCATCCAGCAGGTCATGCCTAGGTTGGGCACGCCGACGGCGCGGGAGGGCGCGTCCGAGCGGGGCGCGGCCATGGCGCGTCAGGCTGGAAGAGGGTTTCGGTGGGGATGGGGTGCGGGGCGGGTGAGGGCATGCCCGCCGCCTCGGCATCCGCGTCCAACCTCGAGGCGACCGCTGGCAACAAGCCGAGGCCGCCACAGGCCGCGACGGCGCGCCGTGCGCCGGGGCGGCGCCGCGAAACTGGACGCGTGTGCGTGCGCGGGTCGCCCCGCCCCCCCCCCCTCCACCCCCGCGCACACGCGGGCGCGACACCTCGCCTCGTTCCCCGCCGCCGCACTCCCCCGCTCTTCTGCGTACCTTGTATAACAGACGACGAGGAGTAGGCGTCCACAGGCCGGCGGCGTCAGTCCGCCGCAAAGGCAACGGCGAGACGCGGGCGCACGCCCGTCTTTACCGACGGAAACGCGAACAGGACAGGTGCGCCCTCCGACCCACACAGAGTCGGAGCGCGCAGGAGGGTGTCGGACGACCACCGGCTCAATCAGGCGGGCGCGGGTGGCGGCGGCCGGACCGAGCGCGAAAGCGAACGCGACAGCGGGCAAAGGGAGAGGCGGGGTGTAGGGTGAGAGGAGTGAGGTCCGCGCGAGCGCGCTCGGCGCGGCCCACTTCCCTTTTCCTCACCCCTCTCCGGGCGGGGACACCCCGCGCCGACGTCGCCCAGGGACGCCTCATGTCTCAAAATTGACGGGGGGCCGTGTGCTCACACGCGTCAACACCGCCGCGGCTGCCACGGCCGCTGGCGTCAAGCCTTGCAGCCCCGGCGGGGTGGGGAGGGCCCTCCCGGCCAGGTGGTCGCGCAGGCTCGAGCTTGCGCGCGGAGCACCAATGCCGCCGTAGCAGCCCGCCGACGGCACACACCCTCACCATCACGCCAGGCGGGGGCGCGCCTAGACTCAGATCTATTCGGGCTTCATTCCGGGGGCGTGTGTGCGGTGTACGGCCTCAGCCAGGCGGCGTGGCGGCGGGCCCCTGCCGGACCTTGGTCGCCGGTCGACTCCACACGATTTTTTTTCTTTCGTTCCCTTTGCCCTGCGACAAAAGGGACAGCCTGTGGGGCGGGCTCGTTCAGGGCGTGAATAACCTCCGTGATCAGGCCCCTGCACCAGCCGCCGTGGCGGAAGCGGCCGCGACAAAGGCGGCTGGGCAAGCAATAGGACACCGCCGCCGAGCGCACGTCGGCCGACAAAACAAAGTCGCCGCCGCCCATGTACGCGAGGGCCTGGTCATCGGCGACGGCGACGGCGATGGCTGGGACGAGGACGACTGGGACGTGGAGGACGGAGAGGAGGGCGGCAGTGCTCCGTCGGACGGCGTCGACGCCGGGGCAGGCGGCGCGCGCCGGGGCGCGCCGCCGGCCAGCGGCGGCGCGCCCCAACGGTTCTCTGACAACCACCCCCTCTCCACGGCCGCGGGGCGCGCCCGCGCGTCTCCCCGGCCGCCTGCCGCCACGGGCAACGTCCCGACCCTCCACCCGCGACCTGGCTGGCAGAGGGGGGGGCCTGCGGCCTGCCCTCCTCCATCTGCCTCCTCCTGCTGCCATCTGCCTCCTCCCGCCCCGTCGTGCACCGTGCGGCGAGGCCGTCGCGCACCCAGCCCTGTCCCTTCTACACAGCCCTCTGTTGTCACTCCGCCCCGGCCAGCCCACGCCACCGCCCTTCCAACGCTCGCAACCAGCCGCTCACCCCGCCCGCGCCCGCCCGCGCCGCGAGGCCCGCGCCCACTCGAGCCGCCGCAGCCAGCACACCCGCGTGGTGCCGCCCGTCCGGCGAATTCAGGCGGAACGGCACGTACGTCCGCCAAAACAGCAGGGCCGCCCACAGCCCGCCCCGGCCCGAGAAGATCCCCGCCACCAAGAGCGCGCCCGTCGCCAGTTCCGCGCCCGCGGCCGCGCGGGCCAGGGCGGCCGCCCGGGCCGCGACCGCCGTCCGCGCCCGCACGGCCCACCGTGGGGCAGCGTCGCCTGCTGTGGACACGCCCCACTCCAGGGCTTGGGCGCCGGCCAGCAGCGCAGCAGGCAGGGCAGCCGGCGGTGGCGGCGCGCCCGCCCGGCTGGCTACAAATAAAAAGGCAATGAGTGCCCCGTCCGACGTGCGGGCCGCAGACGACGCCCATGCGAGCAGGGCCATGACGCTCCGCGGATCCGACGAGGACGGCAGGGGTGGGGTGCCCAGGCGTTGGACGGCGCGGGCGCAGTGCGCGGCCGTCGCGAGCAGCGCAAAGCGGCGCCACGCCCGCGGGCGGGCGTGGACCGGGGACGCGAACGCCAGGGCGGCCCAGAAGACGGCCAGGTTGAGGGCGAAGAGGGCGAGCGCGCCTGGGCCCGCGGACGCCAGGCGGGCGAGGCCGGCTGTCGTGGAGGCGGTCGTGGCCGCCGTCGGTCGCGGCCTGGGCGGCGGCGGCGGGGGTGGCGGCCGTTCCTCCACTTTTGGCGCCGCCGCCGCTGCCGGCCGGAAGGGCGACACATCCAGGTCCGGGTCAACCTCCCGCTTGAACCACTTGGCTTTGACCAGGGGCCAAGTGGCGGGGTTGGCCACTTCCACCGAAGACGAGTAGGTCGCCCACCGCGCGTCGCCCTCCCAATCGAACGCGGCAAAGGCGGCAGCCGCAGCGGCGGCGGCGGAGGGCGCGTCTGACATCTGTTGGGCGTCAAGGTCGCGCCTCACGCGCCGATCTGGATCAAGAATGCAGGCGCGGGAGGCGCCCCGTGCCGTTTTTTGCTTCCTTTTTTTCCGCCGAAAAAATGGAGCAGTGCCAAGCGACCTGTCGGGAAAGTGAGCGTCCGCACGTTTCGGCCTGCACTGCCTCGTTCTTGGACCGACCGTCGGCAGGGAACGCCGCCACCACGCTCCCTGGCCCTCAGCCCACTTTCAACCTCCGCCAGTGGAGAACTGCATTGAGTTCCAGATAGAGGAGCGCATCACACGAAGAAAGCCATGCCCCTCCGCCTCCGCCGCCTGTCGAAAGAGTCGGCCGCATGCGTTGCGCCGCCGTCGCGCCTCGCCCGCGTCGACTCGCTCAAGCTGCACCGCCGCCGCTTGAGCACGGAACCCGACCTCGCGGCCGACATGCCCGCAGCCAAGCGGCGGAGTGACGCGCCTGGGAAAGAATGGGTGCCCGGGCCCGCAGGTGCGTTTTTTTTTTGTGTCGGGCGGCGCGCGGCGCGCGCGACTAGCCCGTGAGGCTTTTCTAGCCGACAGTAGAACAAAAAAAACCTTGCGCCTCACCCGTCCCCACCGCCCTTCCCACACACGTCCCGCAGCTGACGACGCCCCTACCCTCTCTGGCCGCCTGTTGATCGCCCTGCGCACCGCCCGTCGCACCTTCTCCGCGTCCAGCGAAGCCTGCGCGGCCAGTGCCGGCTCGCCCGGCTCGGCCAAACAAGCCACCGCCGCCTCGCCGTCCTGCTTCTCTCCGTTGGGTGCCGCCGTTGCCGCTGCCATGGAGGCGCTGGCCACACCGCGCGCCCACAACCCGTCCCGCGTCGCGTTTGCCGAGGGGTGAGAGGGAGAGGCGGGAGACAGGGGGGGAGGCGGGCGAGAGCGCAGTCTCTCCCTCCCTCCGTTCCCTCTCCCGAGCCCGCCCACCGTCAGAAGTAAAAGATTGTTGGGAGGCGAGAGCGCAACACTAGAAAGGGGGAGGGGAAGGGAGATGATGCGTGCCGCTGTTAAATTTGTGCGACGAGGGTGAGAGAGGTCGTGACTCTTGCTGCTGGAGGTCAGAGGTCGCCCAAAAACACTTTCTTCGGCTTGGCCACCACACCGCCCCGCACGGACGACAGCCATGCTCCTCCGGGCCACCCCGCCCGCCTGCCAGTCAGGGCCGCGGCCTCGTGTGCCCCTCCCAGCCAGCGTCCGACCCGTCACTCCACGCCCGGCACCCCGTGTGCTGCGCCTTTCCGCGCTCGCCGCGCCAGAATTTGCGACGCCCGACGCGGCCTCGTCCTCCTCCTCCACCAGCCCGCCCGGCCTCGTCGTCCGCCTGGCCCTGGAGGACGAGTTTGAGGCCGTGGCTGCGCTGAGAGCGGAGGCGTACTACGAGGTGTGTGGCTTGTGGGCTGGACGGACGAAGAAAAAAAAGGCTAGCGCAACGACGCGCGCGCGCCGCCTCGACCCTCTCCATCCCGGGACTTTCCCACCCCACACACCACCCCATCCCGTCTCCACCCCACACACCACCACCACCCACCAACACAGGACCAGCCCGGTGGAGGCGGCCGGTTCGCCTCGTCCTACAAGAAGCAGTTTCGCGACCAGGAAGCCCGGTCGCTGCGGGCACGGACGGCCGGCAGCCCCGTCCCGGAGTGCGCGTGCCTTGTCGCGGCCGAGTGCGCCGCTGGTGCTGGGGGTGCGCTGCCTTCCGCGTCGCCCGCCATCCTGGGCGCGCTGGACGTGCGCCCGCCCGCGTCGGCGGGCGGTGCTCACCCGCGCGGCGTTCCCGCGCAAGATGCAGCCGCCGCCGCCGTCCTCAACGTGGCCGTCTCGCCCGACGCCCGGCGGAAAGGCGTCGGCGCGGCACTGATGGCTGAGGCGGCGCGTTTTGCGGCCCAGCAGTGGGGCGCCGCCCGCCTGTACGCGTCCGTGGCGGCGTCCAATGGGCCGGCGCGCGCGCTGTACGCCAGTTGCGGGTACAGGGAGGTGGAGGGCGAACACGGGAGGGAGTGCGACGTGGCGGGCGGCGTGGCGGGCGCGGCGACGCTGGGTGAGTCTTTTTTTTTTCAGAGGCGGATGGATACGGGCGAGGCCGTCGCCCCTGTCTCTCTCCTCGTGCTTTTTCACTCACGCCCCCCTCCCTCAAATCACTCTGCAGGCAAGGAGATCCTGTTGTGTGCAGACGCGTAGAAATGTTGGAGGTGTGGGGGGCGTGAGCGTGTGTTCCGCGTGTGTTGAGAAAAAATGCTTTGTCCCGTGGGTTGAGCAAAACGCATGCCCTCAGACATGCTTTGCCGTTTGCTCGTGCGCGCGGCCGCGACGCACCGCAGGTGAGCGGCTTCTCCGTCGTCAAGCACGGATCTTGACGCGTCCGGCCACTAGCACGCTTGTCGGAGGAAGGAAAGAACGCGCTGGCCGTCTCCTTTTCTTGCCGTCCCCCCCACCTCCCCACCACTCTTGCATCCCATCCCTCCTTCCAGCACCCTCCCCTCGACCATGGGCGCCTGCCTCTCCTACTTGCCCGGCGGCGGCGTCACTGACGGCGCCGACGCCTCCACGCCTTTCAACTGGGCGGGCCCGCCGCGCACGACGGACAAGGCCGACCTCGCCGCCGCGCGCGCGGACATCGAGTCCCTTGTGAAAACCGAAGGCTGCGCGCCCGTCCTCGTCCGGTTGGCCTGGCACGACGCGGGCACCTTCGATTGCAAGTCCACGGCGGGTTTCCCAGGCGCGGGCGGGGCCAACGGGTCCATCCGGTTTGCGAATGAGCAGGCGCACGCGGCCAACGCTGGGCTGGCTGGCAGCGCGCTGACGCTCCTCGCGCCCATTGCGGCCGCCCACCCGCGCGTCAGCTTCGCCGACCTCATTCAGTGCGGCGGCGCCACTGCCATCGAAGCGTCCGGCGGGCCGCGCATCCCCATGCGGTACGGGCGCGCTGACGCGCCCGGGCCGGCATCGCTCGTGCCCGAGGGGCGGCTGCCGCACGGTGGGCCGCCGTACCCGGGCGGCGCCAGCGGCCCGGCAGACCACCTGCGGGCCGTCTTCACCGACCGCCTGGGGCTGACGCCCCGCGCCCTGGTCGCCCTGTCGGGCGCGCACACGCTGGGGAGGTGCAAGCCGGACCGCAGCGGGTTTGGGCGGGCCGTCACAAAGTACACAGCGCACCCGCCGCGCGGCGCGCCTGGCGGGTCGCCCTGGACGCCCGACTACCTGACGTTCAACGGGTCGGAGTACTTCCAGGCCGTGCTGCGTGCCGCGGGCAATGGCGGGGAATCCACCGACCCCGACCTGGTCGTCCTCGCGACGGACGCGGTGCTCGGCGACGACCCGGAGTTCTTTCCGTACACTGCACGGTATGCAAAGGACGAGGCGTCCTTCCGCAAAGACTACGCGGCCGCGCACGCGGAGCTGTCGGAGCTCGGGGTGAAGTGGGATGCAGGAGGGCCCTTTTCGCTGTGACATGCTTTTTCTTTACAAAAAACCTCCGCCGTCGTCGTCGTCGTCCTCCGTCGCCCGAATCTTGGCCTGGCCGTCCTTTGTCAAAACCTCTCTGTCCGCGCCCGCTCTTTCAAACAGGGGAGACAGCCGGAAGAGGAGGGCCGCGCCCGTGAAGGCCGCCAGGTTGAGAGCGACCGGCAGCGCGGCTTCGCCGGGCTCCAGGCGCGTGAGCAGGGGCGCCAGGCCGTAAAAGACCAGCAGCGGACCCCACAGCGGCGCGAGGTAGAGCGGGAACAGTGGGACGCTCTTCACCCGGCTGGCGAAGCCCAGCACGAAGCCGCCCGCCGCGGACGTGACCAGGCCCAGGGACCGCTGTTCTTGGGACAGGCCGGGCACGGTCGTGCAGCCGGCCGGCGCGTCCAAGCAGCTCAGCAGCGCGTCGAGGGCGGCCGCCAGCGCCTCTGGCTCGCCGCCCGCCTTGCGCCGCTCAAACAGATTCCCGTACCGGGCCTGCAACTCGATGAAGAACCTGCGCGGCAGCTTGGCCAGCACCTCATCGGCCGGGAAGAAGCGCAGCATGTTGGGCGCCGACGGGTCGGCCAGCACGGCGACGGACCTCCGGTCCGTCCCGAGGCCCCACCCGGCCCGCAGGGCGTCGGCGTCGGGCGCGCCCGCGTCGTCCGGGAAGGCCGTCAACAGCCGCACCCGCCACCCTGTGCGGGCTTCTAAATCCGCGACGCGCGCAGCCAGGCGCTCTTCTGCGATCTCCGGGACTAGGCGGGCGCGGTCCAGGATGGGTGGCAGGGAGGCGGGCGACGCGAGGGCGGCGGGCGCGCCCAGCAGGAAAGCAGCGGACAGTAGGGTCGCCGCGGCCGCGCCGTCGCTCGCGCGACTCGCCGCATTCGCCACCACCCGCCGCCCGACCACGGACCGGCCTCCTGCCCGCCCTGGCTGTAAAGGCGACCTCCTGCTACAGGAAGCGGGGCAGGGGCTGCGGTGCGCCAGCATGGGAGAGGCGAGAGAGGACGAGAGGAGTGGTGTTGTGTGTTTGTTCGGGCGTCTGGCTCGTCACCACCCGCCGTCGTCGTCCCCACCCTCTTCCTCAATCTCACCGCCGCCGTCGTCCGACGACGACGGGAACCCGCCACCCCCACCCGCCAGCGGGTCCGCCTCCTCGTCTCCGTCGCCCCCTTCGCCGTCCTCGCCTCCACCATCGCTGTCCGAGGAGCCGTCCAACCTCTCTTCCACGGGCCCCGCGGCCGCGCCGCGGTCGCGCGCCCAGTCCTTTAACTTTGTCCCGCCGCCCGTCCGGGTCTCATAGTTGTCGTCCAGGACGTCCCACCCGGGCGGCTTCTTAGCCGGGGCCGCCGTCCCTGCTCCGCCGGCCAAGGCCGCCAAGAAAGCGTCCCGCTCCGCCTCGCCCGTGCGCGCGGCCCGGCGCGCGGTCGACCCGACCGCCGCGCCCGCGGCCGCGGCCCGAGACCGCTGGGCCGCCGCCACCGCGTTGAACAGCTGGACGACGCCGCGCGTGGCGGTGCGGGCGTACGCCCGTTCCCGCGTGTCGTGGTCGGGGTCCTCACCCCGGCGCGGCACGGCCGCGTGGCCGCGGCGCCGCATCTCTTTGCGCAGGGACCGCGCGGCCGCGGCCGCGGCTGCCGCGTCCGCGTCGGCCGCGTCGGCCTTGGCCGCGCTTTTGGAAGACGCCAGCACACCAGCAGCGCCGCCGGGCCCACCGGTCGCCATGACCTTGGCAAAGGCGCGGGCCATGGCGGAGGCTTTTGGGTCGGCGGGCTGTGCATCGTCCTCGTCGGACGTGGAGGGCGCCGGGTCGGCGCCGCCGTCGCTGCTGCCGCCGTCGCCAAACTCGTCGTCGTCGTCCTCGCCTTCCTCGCCACTGCTGGACGCGCCGCCATCGCGCAGGCGCGACGGCAGTGCACCACCTTTCCGCCGGGCGCGTGGCGGGGCCAGGTCCGCGGGCGACAGGCCGGGCGGGGCGTCAAAGTCGTCGGCATGCGCGGCCGGCGGCTCTGGCCGCGCGCGTTTCGGGGCAGCCACCGTCATTTCCAGTGCTATTTTGAAATCGGGCTGTATACTAATGGGTCTAGGGAAGGCAGTGGTGGGTCTGGGACGTGGTGGAGGCGCCGTGGATGAGCGCGGCCGGCCCCACGACGAAACGGAAAGCGAGACTGAGGAGCGAGTTTTTCACTTGGGCACTCGTTTTATTCGCGAGCGCGCTCGCTCGCGTCTTTTTTCTCTCCTCGTTGAGGAGGGCCGCCCGCTCGTCCCCAACCTCCTCTCGCCCGCCATGTGCGGCCCGACAGGTGCGCGCACGCTGGGAGCGCGCAAGCGCGTGCTACGGGCCCTCGGCGCGCGCCTCTTCTTTTGCTCGTTTTTCTTCACGGCGCTCGCTCATTCGTTTCGACCCCCCCCCCCCTCCCCGCTCTCTTCTTCCAGGCACCTCCTTCTGCGCGGGCATGTCCGTCTTCGGCTGGCTCTTCATGGCGACCATGGCCTCGCTCATCCGCCGGGACTACCAGTTGAGTGTTGACGCCGATTGAACAAAAAGAACTCCGCACGCCCGCACCGGGCTGCTACCCTACACAGCATGCACCAGCCTCTCACCAGGTTTGTTTTTCCATCCCCACCCATCCACACCCAACCCACGCACCACACTGCCCAGGTACCTCGGCGAGTGGTATGAGCCGAAAGGCTCGTCCCCGCACGTCCCCTCGTACGAAGCCCAGAAAGCCGCCGCCGCGGCCAACTGCTCCCGCGTGGCGTGGATGTATTTTTTCCTGGCCGTGCTGTGCGGCGGGTGGATGGTGGTGCTGCGTGCGCGGGGGCGGTGAAGCATGGGATGGAGGGGGGGGGGGGGGCGTGTTTTTTTTGTTCGGTCTGCTGTAGAAAAAACGTTTGCCGCCGCCGCGTGGGCCAACACACAAAGAACGAAAGCTACGAGCACACAGTGTTTTGTTTTTACACACACAGAGAAGTCTGACGGCGCGACACACACACACACCCATCCGAACCCCCCGTGTCCGCCCCCCTCCTCACCGCCGGGGCGCGCCGCCGAGCGTGGCCTCCGGCAGGCGCTCGATCGTGTACCGCCTCCCCGCCAGGTACATGATCGGCACGCCGGGCACCTTGCGAATGCGCCGCCTCAAGTCCTTGTCGCACGTCGCGACGATGTAGCACTTGTGCGCGCACACGCGCTGCACGAGGCAGTCGTCCGCGTACGTGCCGGCGTGGGCGCAGGGCAACCGCTCCAGGCGCGGGTCTTTCGCGACTTTCAGCGCGACCCTGTACTTGGGCCCCAGTTTTTCCAGCTCGGCCAGCACGCAGTCCGTCACGCACGGCGTGCACTGGGCGTACAGGCAGTCCATCATGCCCTGCACCAGGTCGATTTTGTTTTTGATGGAGAAATTGATAAAGTTGGTGTCGACAAGCACCTGGTACGGGGGGCCGAGTTGCGAGTTCCACTTAAAGAAGAGGGCGGTCGACACTTTCTGACTGTGATTGGGTGGTGCGTTGAGAGGGGGTAGACGGTCAGCGGTGGGCGCGTTCTGTTGATTGACGCCCCCGGCCATTTGGCCACGGGTTGAAGGTTGAAGGCGAGGCGCACGCGCCGAAAAAAAAATGAAACCTACACATGGCGGACGTCGTCTTCCTTGTTTTTTCCTTTGCCCTGTTGCTGCTGCTTCTTGGCGGCAGCCCTGTGTGGTGGGCGGGAGGTGGAGGATGGCGGTGGTGAGCGCGGGAAACGGAGCGCATGCAGGGGACGACGGCCAGCCGTCGTCGCAAAAGCTAGCGACGCCTTTCCCGCCGTTCCCTCCATCGAAAAAAACGCAACTGCTTCAGGTCCTTCGGGCTGATGAGGCGCTTGACTTCCGCGTACTTGCGCGTCTTCTTGGCTTTGCCCATGGGATTGGCCGTGGAAAGGGCGCGGGACGAGAAACGAACTAGTGAGACGCCGAGCAGCGCCAGACGCATGCGTTCACTGCGTCGAACAAACGCGGCCAAAAAGCACACGACGTCGGCGCGTCAGCGGAGCCTCCCACTGCTATCCCTGAGCAGACCGAGCGTCCGCACTACCCGCTCAGGCAGGCCGCGTGCCTCAGAAACCGCTCACTCAACCGCCAGCCGTCTGTTTCCTTCGCGCGCCGCCGCCCGACGGCCGCCGTTTGCTAGCCCGTGCAAAACGCCATGTCCTCGTCCTCACGCATCTGCGTCAAGGGCCTACCCAAGTCCGCGGATGAAGCCAAACTGCGCGCCTACTTTGGCGAGCGTGGCCAAGTGACGGACGCCCGGGTCATGCGCACGCCGTACGTTTTTCTTTTTTTTCTGGTTCGGCGCGTTTTTTCTTCCGCCTTCCCTCCCCTCTCACGCCTCTCTCTACATCCCCCGCCTATCCCACAACAGTGACGGTCGGTCCCGCCAGTTTGGCTTCGTCGGCTTCAAAACGCCCGACCAGGCCGCCGACGTGGTGGCGTACTTCAACCGGGCATTCATGGACTCCGGGCGTCTGGCAGTGGAACTGGCCGCGCCGCCCGGGTCGGCCGCCCTGGGGCGGCCGTGGTCGCGGCACTCCACCAAGGCGGTGGTGCCACCGCCGCCCAGCCCTGCTGGCGCGCCACCGTCCAGGCCGTCTAAGAGAAGCGGCAAGGCCAAAGATGAAGAGGAGGACGACCCGCGCCTGGCCGAATTTCTGGCGCTGCACGCGCCCCGGTCCGGCGCAGCTGTCTGGGCCAATGACGACGGGACGGGCGAGCGCAAGCCCGTGACGGCGGCCGCGCCGTCGGCGCCAAAGCCCGCCAAAGCCGGCGACGAGTCGGACGACGACGAAGAGTACCAGGACCTGACGGGGGCGCCGTCCTCGTCGCGTGAAGCGTCGCCCACGCCACCGCCCGGCGCCGCGACCGACCCGCTCCTCGCCGACGATGGCGCGGGCGCGGACGACGCCGCGTACCTGGCGTCCCGCACCGTCAAGCATTTCAGCGATGACAGTGAGAGCGACACAAGCGGCAGCAGCAGCAGCAGCAGTAGCAGCAGCAGCAGCAGCGAGAGCGAGTCGTCGGACGAGGACGAGGCGGCGGCGGACTACGGGCCGGCCGCGGCCGGCGCGGCACCACCCACGCCGCTCCCCCCGCCGCCGTCTTACCCGCCACCGCTCCCCGCGCCGGGCCCCGACCCGGACGCGCCGGACCCGGCCGCCGACGCGGCTTTGCTGGAAGCCACGTCGGGCCGTCTCTTCCTGCGCAACTTGCCTTTCTCCGCGACGGCCGACGAGGTCCGTGCGGCGCTGGAAGTGCACGGCCCGGTGAGTTCGCTCCACCTGGTGGTGGATCGCTTGACGGGCACGCCGCGCGGCGTCGCCCACGCCCAGATGGAGAGCGCGGCGGCTGCGACTGCTGCCCGTGCCGCTTTAGACGGCTCTTTTTTCCAGGGGCGGCTCTTGCACGTCTTACCCGGGCGGCCCGCGCCGAACAGGGCGGCTGCCGACGGGGAGGGCGGCGGCGGCGGCGGCGGCGACGGCGACGGCGGCGGCGGTCCCTCCTCCTTCAAAGCCGCCCGGGCCGCCGCCCGCAAGTCCGGCGCGGGAAGCGAAGCCGACCGGACGTCGTGGAACGCCCTGTTCATGCGCCCCGACACAGTGGCGGCCGCGATCGCGGAGCACTACGGCGTGTCAAAGTCCGAGCTGCTCTCGCCCGACGCGCCCGACGCGGCGGTGCGCCTGGCGCTGGGCGAGGCGCACGTCCTGGCGCTGACGAAGGCCAGCCTGGCGGCCGCCGGCGTGGACGTGGGCGTCCTAGAAGCGGCGGCGGCGGCCCCACGCGGCGTCCGCCGGTCCGACACCGTCCTCCTGCTGAAAAACCTGCCGTACGCGACGAGCGAGGCGGACGTCGACGCGCTCGCCCGCCCGCACGGCCTGGTCACGCGCCGCGTCCTCCCGCCGACGCGGGGCCTGGCCCTGCTGGAATTCGCGGACCCGCCCTCCGCGGCGCGTGCACTTAAGGGGCTGGCCTACCGCCGCCTGCACCACGTGCCGCTGTACGTGGAGTGGGCGCCCGCAGGCGTGTTCAAGGCGGGCGCGGCGGTGGGTCTGCCGCCGGTGCCGGCGGTGCCGGCGGCTGACCGCCCGTCCACCACGACCGCCGCCCCTGCCGCCGCCCGGCCCGCGTCCGTCGCGGCCGCGGCCGCCCTGGCGGCTGATGACGCTCCCACGCCAACAGCGACTCTCTTCGTCAAAAACCTGTCGTTCGCGACGGACGACGCCGGCCTGGCGTCGCACTTCAAGGCCGCGGCTGGCAAGGCGGGCGGCGCCGTCCGCGCCGCGCGCGTCGCCCGCAAAAAACTGCCCGGCGGTAAGAAAGCGGCGGGCCCTGCGCCCTCTGCCGGCTACGGCTTTGTGGAGCTGTCATCTCCAGACGTGGCGGCGGCGGTGCGGGACGCGACGCAGGGTTCGCGCCTGGGCGGGCACGCGCTCGTGGTCGAGTTTGCCACCGAGGAAGGCGGCGGCGCCGCGGGCGCCGCGGGCGCGGGCGGCGCGCCCCCGTCCCACGAACCCCATCGCGGCCGCACCAAGATCGCCGTCCTGAACGTGGCGTTCCAGGCCTCGCGCAAAGACCTGGCGTCTCTGGCCGCGCCTTTTGGCGCCCTGAAATCCGTGCGCCTGCCCAAAAAAGCGTCCCTGGACGGGTCGCACCGTGGGTACGGCTTTTTAGATTTCGCGACGCCGTCCGAAGCGGCAGCCGCGTTAGCGGGCCTGACAGGCACGCACCTGTACGGCCGCCGCTTAGTCCTGCAGTGGGCAGACGCGGACGCGGACGCGGGCACGGAAGCGGGACTGGACGAGCTGCGGGCGCGGGCTGCGGCCCGGTCGAGAGCAGAGGATGGTGGAGACGGTGGCGGTGGTGGTGGTGGGAAGCGGGCGCGGCGGTGAGAAACGGACTGAAAGAAAAGAACACGACTGCTCGGATTGAAATCTCGCACGCACACACACACGCAAACACTCGGGAGAGATGTGGAAAGAAAATGTGAACGACACGCCCCCCCCACGGGCGCCTCGTCTGCGTGCACGCTTCCCTGTCCACATCCACGTCCCCCGCCACACTTCGAGCGACAAAACCTAGCCGCGCGCGCAACGCCGCCGCGCCCGGCCCCGCGCTTTCCTCACTCGCCGACAGACGCCTTGTACGCGGCCACGTCCATCAGGCCATCGGTCGCGCCCGGCCCCGCGCGCACTTTCATGATCCAGCCAGAGCCAAACGCGTCCGCGTTCACTTTCGACGCGTCGTCCGCCAGCGCGTTGTTCACTTCCACGACCTCGCCGTCGACGGGCGAGTAGACGTCGGACGCGGCTTTGACGGACTCGACGACGCCGAACGACTCGCCTTTCGTGACCTGGGAGCCGACTTCGGGGAGTTCGACGTAGACGACGTCGCCCAGCTCGGACTGTTGAGGTGTGCGCAGAGAGAGGGGTGGTGGTTTTGATGGGTGAGACAGGGACAGGCGTGGGAGGAACGAGCCGCGCGCGCAGACGGCCAACGCGCGCCGTTGTGCCCTCCACCCAACCTCATTCCCTTCCCCCTCCCTGATCGGAGGCCGATCAGGACCTAGGGCCGCTAGTGGGGCCCGGAGAACGACCGGAAACAACCGCCTTCCACTCGCACACACGCGTGGGCAACCAAAGCTAATGCGCGCCGGCACTCCTCACCTGCGCGTGGTCGGAAATGCCGACGGTCACGATGTCGCCGTCTTGTTTGGCCCACTCGTGGGACTTGGCGTACTTCACATCGCTCGCAACTGGAGAGTGTGGGCGCGGGAAAAGGGGTGTATGGGCGGCGGGCGTGAGAAAAAACAGGCGAGAGGGTCGACGACGTAGGAGGCTTGACGCCGTGATTTTTCGTCCTCGCCAAAAGAAAAACGCACAGGTCGACATCCAGCGGGCCAGGCCGGAGGTCGCGGCCGCAGCCACTGGGACCATGCGCAGGCCCGTGGACTGGGCGATGGCGGACGCGGCGCGGCGGAGGGCCATGGTGTGAGGGTCGTTTGCTTTGTCGTCGTCGGCAGGAACAGGGAGTGAGACACAGCACCGCCCGCTGCGACCCGGCCGCGCTCCCTCTCCACCACAACAAGAAAAAAAGACTGGTGCACACGGAGCAGGCGGGCACGAGCCGTCGCCGACATTTCGTGAAACACTCTTTCTCTCATTTTCTACATGACTGTGTACCTGCCCACTCCACCAGCCCCACCCTCGCGCCGCAGCGCCTTCTCCGTCGCTTCCTCAATCACTTTGCGGCACGCCGCCTTGGCCGCCCGCACCACGCCTTCCGACCGGCCCTGGATCAGCAGGTACATTTTCCGCGTGCCGGGCGGCAGGGGCGGACCCCCGGGCGGCTCGTACTGGCCTTTGGCAATGATGGCCGCGCCCGTGGCGTCCTGGATGGCCGCGATCGTGGATTTTTGGGACACACGGTACCGGGCGGCCTGCGGGAAGTCGTTGATCTCAAACTCCGTCTGGAAAAAGGTCGGCTGCGGGGCGGGCGCCGCGGGCTGCGGCGCGGTGCCGGGGGGTAAGGGGCCGCCGGACGCGGCGGCGGCCGCGGCGGCGGCGGCGGCGGCGGCGGCGGCGGCTGCCGCGGCACGAGCAGCCGCCAGCTCGGCGGGCGTGGGACCGCCGCCACCAGCCCCGCGCCCCGCGGCCGCGACCGCTGCCGCCGCCGCCTGCGCTGCGCGCAGGACGGGGTTGAGGCCGGCCGGGGGTGGGGGTGGCGGTTGGGACGTCGGCGCCGCCGCCGCCGCCGCAGCGGCCCGGTCGGCAAAGCGGGCGGCCGCGGCTTCGGCAGCCCGGCGCGCCGCGTCGGCCGCGGCGACGGCCGGAAGTGGTGGTGGCTTGGCCTCTCCGCCGGCCGCCGCCGCCGCCGCGGCGGCTGCTTTGGCTTTGGCCAGGCGGGCCGCCGCGGCGGCCGCCATGGCCGCCACGGACGATGGGACAGGGGCGGGCGCAGGAGGGGGGGGAGGCGCGGGCGCGGGCACGGCCCCGGCCTCGGCCGCCGGGGGTGGTGGTGGAGGCGGTGGCAGGCCGTCCCCCGCCGCCGCCCTGGCCGCGCCCGCCTGCGCTGCCGCCACGACCGCCGCCGGCGGTTTGGGCGGGCCCGTGACGGGCTGGATGGAGGTGTCGGCTTCCTCCACGGCAGGCGGTGGCGCGCCGGCCGGCGCGGCCGGCCCGCCGCCGTCCGCGCCGTCGCTGCCACCGCCGTCCCCTCCACCCACGTCCTCGTCCGGCTCCTCCATCCCGGCCGCGCGCCGCGCGGCCTTGGCCGCCGCCGTGCGGGCCGCCCGGTCCGCCGCCGCTTCCGCCGCGTCAAACTTGAAGCCGGACCCGCCAAAGCCACCACGGTGGAGGGGGCCGGCCTGGCCCGCGGCCGCGCGCTTGGCGGCAAAGCCGTCGGCGAGGGCCTTGAGGTCGCGCGGCACGGCCGCGCCCGCTTCGACGAGCGCGCGCACGAGGTCGGGTGCCGCCCGCTCCTCGTCGCCCTCCGGCGCGATGAAGGTGATGGCCGTCCCCTTGGCGCCCGCCCGCCCCGTCCGGCCGACGCGGTGGATGTAATCCTCGTGGTGCGAGGGCGGGTCGTAGTTGACGACCAGGGCGACGCCCTTGACGTCCAGGCCGCGCGCCGCGACGCTCGTCGCGACCAGCAGGTTGCACACGTCGCCCTTGAAGTCCGCGATCGTGGACGCCCGGTCGGCCTGGTCCTTGCCGCCGTGCAGGGAGAGGCAGGGCCAGCCCAGGGCCAGCAGGTCGCGGAACAGGGCGTCGCACGCGTCCTGGGAGGAGACGAAGACGAGCACCTTGCCCGCCTCGCACCACTCGCCCAGGAGCTCCAGCAGGCGCAGGAAGCGGTCGGACGCCGGGCGGACTTCGACCAGCTGGGTGATGTCCGCGTTGACGACGGACCGGCCGCCCACCTGGATTTCCACGGGCGCGTGGGCGAGCAGCTGCTTGGCCAGCGCTTCCAGGCCGCGCGGGAAGGTCGCGGAAAAGAGGACGGCCTGGCGGTCGGGGCGGACCAGGCCCGTGACGCGCGCGATTTGGGGGCCAAACCCCAGGTCGAACATGCGGTCCGCCTCGTCCAGCACCAGGTACGTCACCCGGCGGCAGTTGGTGATGCGGCCGCCGGACATGCCCAGCACGTCGATCAGGCGGCCGGGCGTGGCGGCCACCACTTCCGCGCCCCGCTTCAGGTCGGCGATCTGGGAGCCGAGCGCGGACCCGCCGTACGCGCACACGCACCGCAGGCCCAGGGCCCGGCCGAAGCGCTTGACTTCGCGGCCGATCTGGACGACGAGCTCGCGCGTGGGGGCGAGGACCAGGGCGACCGGGCCGTCGCCCGGCGCCAGGGCCGGCTGGTCGGCGATGTGGCGCAGGGCCGGCAGCACGTACGCGAGCGTCTTGCCCGACCCCGTCTTCGCGATGGCCAGGCAGTCCCGGCCGGACATGATGACGGGCAGGGCCTGGGCTTGGACGGGGGTGGGGGCCTCCATGCCCGCCTTGCGCAGCACTTCGAGCGTGCGGGAGGACAGGCCGGCCTGCGCCCACGTGGCCAGGGGCTTGGGCACGTCCTTGCCGCGCACGCGGATGCCGTCGAGCTCGGCCCGGCGGGCCGCCACTTCCGCGGGGGTGAGCCGGGCCAGGTCCGGGACTTCGATGTAGAAGGCGCGGCGAAAGGGCGGCCACTCGGCCGGGGTGGACGACGCGGCGAGCGCGGCGAGGCGGTCGCCCTTGGACAGGCGGCCGAGCGCGAGCGCTTGCGCCCACGCCGCGTCGTCCAGTTCTTCCTCCGGCGCGCCGGCGCCGCCGTCCCCGCCCGCCGCGTCGGACGCGTCCGAGTCCAGGACGTCACCTGAGGAGGTGGACCCGTCGGAGAAGTGGCGGCCGGCGACGCGGCGGCGGCGCTGGGCGGGGTGGGTGGTCCCGCCCTCGGGCGGCACTGGCGCGCCGCCCGCGCTGCCGCCACCAGCCCGCGCCCGGGCAGCTTCCGCTTCCGCCTCCGCCGCGGCCGCCGCCGCGTCCTCGTCCACACCCGCCATGAACGCGTCCAGCGGGTCGACCTCTTCGTCGTCGTCGTCGTCGCCGTTGGCCATGGCGGCGTCTCCGCCGCGACCACCACCGCCTCCGCCGCCGGGCGCGGACGCCGTCACGCTGACGCCAGGGCCATTATCCCCTGCCGTCGCGGCTTCTAAACGGGCGCGGCGCAGGCGGGCGGCTTCGGCAGCGTCGTCTAGCGGCCCACCGTCGTCGTCGTCGTCGTCGTCGTCGTCTTCCGACGGCCGGCGCGCGGGCGGCGGCGGCGCGGGCGCGGGCGCGGCCGCCGACGAAGGCCCGGCCTCGCTGCCTGCCCCGCCACCGCCTGCTTCACGCCGGGTCCGCTGCCAGGCTAGGGCCCGCTCCCGGCGGGCGGCCACCTCGTCCGCCAGTTCGGGCTCAATGGTGACGTGCCCACCGCCGCCGCCCTGGGCGTCGGCGCCAGCAGCAGCAGCAGCGGGTGGAGGGTGCGCCGCCGCGGTCGTCGACGGTTCGCCCGGCCCACCGCCACCGTCCTCCGTCCGCTGCCGCTTGTCCGGCGGCGGCGGCAGCGGCATGGAGGACGACGCCGCCCGGTCAGGTAAGGGCTGTGGGTCGGCCTCCCCGGCCGCCGACGCGGCGCGGTCGCGCTTCGGCATTCGTCGCCGTCGCGTGCAGCGGTGCAGCAGAGTGCGGTTCGCTGTGCCCTAAGCTGCTATTTTCCCTACGCGCCCCTCCCTCCTGGAGGGGCGTGAGTGAGCGCGCGGCGCGGCGAGTGCGCGCCGCGAGCGAAGCAGGAGACAGTGGGGGAAGGGGGCGCTGCCCCGCGACAGAAAATAAGGTGTGGAGAGCCGGGGCCGTCCACTCGTGCATTTTTCTGCGTCGGACGTTTGTTTCCTCAAGGCATGCGCCTGACCGTCCAACACGCCGGCAAGGCGCTAGCTGTCGATATAAACGAGGAAACCTCCCCAGATGACCTCCGAAGTCTCCTGTCAGACCTGACCGGCGTCCTGCCCCGCGCCCAGAAGCTCTTGCACAAGGGACGCGTGCTGCCCGCGTATCGCGCGCCGCGCGCCGGCCCGCTCGCCCCGAAAACCGTCACGCTGGCGTCCCTGGGCGTGACGGACGGCGCGAAACTGATGATGCTGGCGAGCGGCGGGACCGGTGGCACAGCCGGTTCTGCGGCTTTGGAGGCGTCCCGGGCGGCGGCGGCCGCGGCGGCCGCGGCCAAGAGAGCGGCCGCGCCCGGAGGTGGGTCGGCCACGGCAGCAGGGCCGCAGGATTTCGCGTCCCGCGCCGCCGTCTGGGCGAAAACAGGCGTCATTGCCCTGCGCGACGCCGGCCTGACATCCCTGCCAGCTGAAGTGACGGGCGTCGCGGCCGCCGCGACCGCCGCGGACATCGGTGGCAACCCAGGCCTGACAGCCCTTCCACCCAGCTTCGGGTTGCTCACCCGCCTGTCCCGCCTGCGCCTGTCCGGCTGCACGGGGTTGGCGGACCTTCCGGACTCGTTTTCCCGGCTGTCGTGCTTGCAAAACCTTCTTTTAGACCGGTGCGGTTTCAGCGCCGTGCCCGCGTCGGTGCGCGGCCTGCCGGCCCTGAAACAGCTGTCGCTCGCGCACAATGAAAACCTCGCGTCACTGTCCGGCGGCGACGACGACACAGCCGCCTGGCCGCCCGCCCTGGAGGTCTTGGACGTGTCGCACTGCGCCCTGCGTGACCTGCCAGCCTCCCTCGCCGCCCGCTGCCCGCGCCTGTCAGCCCTCGACGCGGCGCACAATGCCATCGGCCCGTCCCTGCCGCCCGGCCTGGGCCGGGTGGCCGCCGTGCGCCTCGACTCCAACCGCGTCGAGTCCCTGCCGCCCGGCTTCCTCGGCGGGCCCGGGTCGGCCGTCGCCATCCTGTCCCTGCGCAACAACCCCATCACGTCCGACCAGCTGCGGGCCTGCGATGGCTTTGCCGCGTACGACGCCCGGCGCTTGGCGGCCGCCAACAAAAAAGTCGATGCCCGCGTCATTGCCGACGGCGGTGGGGCGGCGTTCCAGGAGGGCGCGGACGCGGTGGAGTGGTGCAGGTGGGCCGGGTGAAGGCCTGTTTAGACACACAGAGAACAAAAAGCATGCTGTTCGTTTTTGCAAAGCCGGGACAGACGCACACTCTAAACACACACACACACACACACACACACACACACACGCACCGCGCTCTCTCCATCCACACGCCACTCTCTCGCCGCGCTCGCTCTCTTCACCCGCCGCGCGGGTGCTCGCACATCGCGCACTCGCCCGCTGCCGGGGCGTTGTTGTACGTGCACGCGCCGCACACCCACCCCTGCGTCGCGGCGGCGGCGGCGCCCGCGCCCGCGCCCGCGCCCGCGCTCAGCTGCTGGGAGGACGGGCCGGCACCGCCGCCGGGGCCGCCGCCGCCGCTCGGGCCGGTCGCGTAAGCCGACGCCAGGTCGTCCAGCCCGCGCTCCAGCTCGGCCACCAGCTTGTCAAAGTGGGTGCGCGTGACGTCCGTCAGGCCGATGAGCTGTTCCCGGAACTGGGCCCACTCGGCGGGCGGGGTGAGCGGGGGGCCGGCCCGGGCGTGCGCGGCCGCCATCAGGGCGGCGCCCGCACCGCCGCCGCCGCCGCCGGGCGCGTACGACGACGCGCCGCCGGCGGCTGCGCCGCCGTGCGGGCCCGCGCCGCCAAAGCCGGCGGGGACGGAGCCGACGACAGCCCGGCCCGCGGCGGCCGCCGCGGCCAGGCCGTCGTCCGACTCGTCGCCGGAGCCCGACCCCGACGCGCCGCGGCCGCCGCGCGCGGCCGCCGCCGCCGCCGCCTCCGCCGCGTCGGCCGCGTCCAGCATCGCGTCCAGGCGCTTCTCCACGGCCGCGTGCAGCTTTTCCAGGTAGTTTTCGGCCTGGCCCTGCGCAAACTCGAAAAACTCCTGTTGCTGCTTGAGGGCGGCTTCCGAGGCGGCGGCCGCGGCGGCGGCCCCGTCGGCGCGCGCGGCCGCGGCCGCGCCCGCGCTGCTCGGCGCGGCCGGGCCGCCGCCGTTTTCCGCGCCCGTCGTCCCGCGTTCCGCAAACTGGTAGTACCCGTACGCGTACGTCCACTTCAAGATGCGGCGGCACTGGATGACCTGGGCCCACGCGTCGCCGATGAAGCGCAGCTGGGACGTCGGCGTGCCCGTGACCTCGGCCAGCCGGTCGAGCTTGTCGGCCACGGCCGACGCGGCGGCTGCGACGGCGCGGGCGCGGGCGCGGTCGTGCTCCGCCCACCGCTGGAAGTAGTGCATGTACCGCTCCAACGCCGTGCGCGCCCGCTCGCGCGTCGCGGCTTCCTCGTCGTAGTCCCCCTTCTTCTTCGCGGCCTCGTACCGGTTGCAGGAGTAGAACCCGCCCGTCCGCTCGCCGTGGTCGGCCCACGCGCCGCAGCACAGCCAGCAAAACTGGTGGCGGCACTGGGAGCAGGTCATGTGCATGCAGCCCTGGTTCTTCTCGATGGGGCGCTTGCACTTGGGGCACTGGGGTAGTGGGTTGGAGGGTGTTGGGGTGGTTGTGTGGGGGCAGGGGCGAGTGAGTGTGTGTGTGTGTCTTTCGTTCCGTGTGCGCGACCCCGTCCCCCCCCTCCCCATCCCCCATCCACACCCATTCTCCACACCTGCTTGGTGTTGGCCAGGATCCACGTCATGTTTTCGGATTCGGCCGAGTTCTTGACGATCCACCGGTGCACGGTCTCGCAGTCGACGGGGCGGTGCGCCTCCTCCTTGCAGGAGAAGCAAAAGGCCGCGCCGCACGCGCAGTCGACGTCCAGGGCCGCGCCGCCGACGCCCGCGTCGCCGACCGTTTCCACGGCGTGTTCGCAGCCGGGCGCCGGGCACCAGGCGGCGCGGCGGTTGTCGTCGACGTACGAGCGGCGCTCGTACCGGGAGTACCGCTCGCGCAGGGCGGGCGTCGCCACGGCGTCGATGACGGCGACGGGCACGGCTGCGCCGCACTTGGGCAGCGGGCACCGCAGGGACAGGGCCGTCGGCCCGGCGTCCACCGCCGCCGTCACGTAGCCCGTCCAGCAGTCCCGGCAAAAGGCGTGGCCGCACCTGGCGGCGAGCGTGTCGGCCGCCGGCACGTCTTCAAAACAGATGCCGCACCGCACCGGGTCGGGGCGCGGCCCGGGGGCGGCGGGCGCGTCGACCAGGCCGCACCTGGCGCGGACTGCGTCCGTGTCGGCGAACCATTCTTCGTGGACGCGGGCGACGTCCCTGGGTTGGTTGAGCGGAGTGGGAGGCGGGGTGAGAGTGGGCGTGCGTGCTCTCCGGGCGCCCCCCCCCCCATCATGAAAAAAAACAGCACAGCCTGAGCAAAAAAAGGCCAAACTCACCACTTGAACTCGCGCAGGACGCGCACCGCCTCGCCCGCCGGGATGGACAGGACGGACGTGACGGCTTCCACGGCCTCGTGCTGGCGGGCGCGCAGGCGCTTCTCGTCCAGGACGTGGTACGGCTTGGCCTGTGGGTGAGGGGAGGGGGGAGGCGAGAGGGCGGCGGCGTGAGCCCGAGGGTGGTGGCCAGGGGCATTGGCACCGTTGAAGGGCTGGTGGGGACGCGGGACGATCGTTTTGCACCGCACCCAAACCTCGGGTGGCCGCGCATGACTGCCACGCACCCGCTGTGGGGCGAGGTGGGCGGGTCCATGCGTGGGGGTGTGCACGTGCGGTCGGCGACAGAACACGCTTCCGCCGCCGCGCTTTGCGCGGTCGGCCGGCCGTGAAACGGGAACACGCCGACGACGACTCACCTTGCGCGCCGCCATGACCGGCTCGCCCAGCGCGCCGCCGTAGTCGTCGTCCATGCTGTCGTCCGCCGACGGCCCGGCGCCGTCCGAGTCGTCGCCGGAAAAGACAAACTGGGCGCCTTCTTCGCTGTCCATCGGTTGCTCCTCCCCGGACGACCCCACGTAGGCGGGCTCGTCCGCGGAGGACATTGTTGCGGTGCGCGTGTGTGTGGGGTCTGTGTGCGTGTGCTCGCGGCTCCGGCTCGTCCGCTGCCGCAGAGACGGAGAGGGGCAGAGGGGCGGGCGACGCACGCCGCGCGCCGCGCAAAAGTCCAGAGTGCGGGCGACCGGCGGTCGCACGAAGCTTGTTTGGCGGCGCGCCCCTGTTCACTCTCGAAACACAGACAACCCACCGAAAAACCCCTGCGCTCGCGGGCGGCGTCCCCCGCTTCCCACCCACACGCGCACAGGTGATGGCCAGGAGGCCCTGGCGCACCGTCGCCGGTGTCACCGCGGCCGTCACGCTCGCAGCGCTGGCGGCGCTCGCGCACGCGAGCGCCGGCGTGACGAAAACGAATGCCGCCAGCTCCACGCTCGGCCTGACCATGACCGACGCCGCCGCCCTGTGAGTTTTTGGATGGGCGCGGCAGCGAGGGGACGTGTCTGCCGACAGTCAGAGCGGGGCAGCGGACAAAATCTCGGCGCCCCGCCTCCCCAGCCCGGCCGTGGGAACGTAAGCCCTGGCGCGCGCGCTCTCACCACCCACCACACCCTCGCACACAAAAACAAAACACAGCACGTGCGACGGCGCCCTGACCCTGCTCGCCGCCTTTGCATTCACGGGCCTCCTGGCGAGGACAGCCGTCCGCGCTCATGCCGCCTCCGACGCCGCGACAGCATCCTGGGCCGCCGCGGCCGCCGTCGGCGCGGCGTGGGCGACGGGTGGGCTGCAAGCCGTCGCCGCGGCCGTCGTCGGCGCGGGCGTCGGCGGGCGGCCCGCCCGCCCCGTCCTCGCCGCGGGGCTGGCGGCGTCGGGCGTGGCTGCTCAAGCCGGCGCGCTGGCGGCCGCGGGCGTGCTGGCGCTGGCCATCGACGCGGCCCGCCGGGAAGCCGCGGACGAGGAGAGGGCTGCTGCTGCTGCTGCTGCCGCTGCTGCGAGCGCCCGCACCCCGTTGCTGGGAGTGGAGGAGGACCGGAGCGAGGCGCCGCCGCCGCCGCCGCGTCGCCGGACGACCGGCCCGCCCCTGCGCGAAGTCGCGGCCACGTGCGGCCTCATCCTGGTCGCCGGCGTGGGCGCTCTGTGCCTGGCCGTCGCCGGCACCGCGGTGTTTGGCGGTGCGGACGACGGCGGCGGCCCTCCCGCGCCGGGGCTGCCACCCGCGCCGCCGACGCCGCAACAGGCCCAGGACCGCCTGCTCCTGCCCGTCGCGCTGGCCGCCACCGGCATTCCCACCCTCATCCTGGCGTCTGCCGCCGCCCTGGCCGCCTGGACGGGCGTGGGCTGGCCTGTGCACGCCTTCGGCGGCGGCGCCGCCGTCGCGCTGGCTGGCGGCGCGTCGGCCGTGCACGCGGCCGCCGCGCACGGCCCCGTGTTTTTCGACGCGTTCGCCGCGTCCGACCCGACGGGACGGGCGGCCGGCGTCGTGGCGGCTGTGCGGTCCGACCCGGGCGCGGCCGCGGTGGCGGCCGCCGCCATCCTGGCCGCCCAGGGCGCGGCCGCGTTCCTGGGCCTGACCTACCAGCGGCCGGGCGCGGTGCACAGCCTGCGCTCGGCCGTGGTGGAGCGCGGGTCGGCCTTGGTTTCCGCTGCGCGGCCCGCTGCATCAGCGCTGGCCGCGTCTGTCGCGCAGCGGCGAGCATCGCTGGCGGCGGCGGCGGGCGAGCAGCGGGCCGTGCTGGTCGCGGCCGCGAGCGTCGCGGCTGGCCGGGTGAAACGCTGGTCGTCCAGCAGTGGCCAGGGGGAGGCGGATGCGGTGGCTTCTCCTGCCCCTGCGGGGCCGGCGACACCGCCGGTTGCCGATCCGTGGGCGGCCAAACCCCGTGCGCGGGATGGTGGCGAGAGCAGTAGCGTGCGCTGGTCGGAGGAGGGCGTGTGAAAACGAACGATTTTTTCTGCTAGAGGATTCATTTCATTTTTTTTTCTCCTGTCTGTCTTTGCAAATCACCGCTGCCGAGGGCGTGGAGCTCTCACACGAGTTGTTGTTTCCCTCTGACGAGGAGGCAAGGCCGTCAGCTACCTGGCGCTGAAGAATTTAGGGCAGCCGCGGCCAGTCTTCTGTCGCAGCGGGCGACCCATTCGCACGCGCGCGCGCGCTCCAACCTTCGCTCCACCCCATCCCCCTCCGCCCAAAAAAAGATGGCTCTGCCCGCCCTCATTGCGGCCTGCATCGCCATGCTCGTGGCCGCACTCGGCGCTGGCTCACTGCCCATCTCCGCTGCCGCTGCTGGTGCGTTCGGCGGCGGCGACGCCGACCCAGCGGCTCGATACGCTGCTTTTTCGTCGTTCGGCGCGGGCTTGCTCGTCTCCACAGGCGTTGCGGTAGTGGTCCCGGAGGCATTTCACGCGCTCATGGCCATCGAGCTGGCCGGCAACGCGGCGCACGGCGCCCACGACCACGACCACGACGACCACGACCATGCGCACGCACACGACCACGGCGGCCACGTCTCGCACGCGGTGCCGGACTGGGCGCCGGGCGCCGCGCTGCTGGCCGGCGTGGCCGTCATGCAAGCCCTGGACTTTTTGTCCAGCGGCGCGGCGGGTGGTGGTGGGTGCGGGTCGGCGCTCGCGGGAGGGGCCGGCACCGCGCACGCGTCGGATGGGGAGGGCGACGTCACCGCCGCGCCGGGCGGCCGGGCGTACGCCGCGCCCGCCGACCCGTCCCTGCCCCAGACGGGCGCGCAGCAGCGGGCGCGCGGGAGTCCGCCCGCGCGTGGCCTGGCGGCGTGCCTGCCCGCCCCGCTGTCGGCCCTGTTCCCGCCGGGCGACCCGGCCGGGTCGGCCCTCCTCTCCATGGCCGTCCACGCGTGCGCGGACGGCATCGCCGTCGGCGCCGCCACGCGCGGCGGGTCCGTCGCGGCCGAGTGGCTGGTCCTGGTCGCGATGGTCGCGCACAAGGGCCCGGGCGCGCTGGGCCTGTCCTCCCTCCTCGTCGCCGCGCGCTGGCCGCTGGACCGCGCCCGGTCCGGCCTGGCCCTCTTCGCCGCCGCGTCGCCCCTGGCCGCGGTCGCGACGTACGCCCTGCTGAGCACGCTCGGCGCCGCGTCCGGGGCCGCGGGCGGCGCGACGGCCGCGCTCGCCCTGCTGTTCAGCGGCGGCACGCTCCTGCACGCGGCGCTGGGCCACGTCCTGCCGGCCGCGACGCGCGCGTCCCGCCAGGCGGGCGGGCGCGGGCTGGCCATGGCGGCGGGCGCGGCCGTGCCGCTGCTGCTGTCGGCTGTCGCGCCGCACGGTCACTGAGTGAGGGTGCAGGTTGTGTGCGAGTGTGTGTGTGTGTGTGTGTGTGTGTGTGTGTGTGTGTGTGTGTGTGTGTGAAAGAAAGAAAAACATTTCCTTTCTTGGAAACTTCCTTTCTTTGAAACGTTGCGCGGAACCCGCGCAACGTTTCCATAAAAGAGGGTCTCTAACAGTTTTTTTTTTGGTCACATGGCCGTGCGGCTAATGGTGGTACGGCTCGCCCTTCAAAATTGTCCACCCGCGGTACAGTTGCTCCAGCAAAACGATGCGGGCGATTTTGTGGTTCAGAACACATCCTGACAGGCGCAGCGTCCGGGCCGCGCGCGCGCGCACGCGCGGGTCGTGGCCAAACGGCCCGCCGATGACGAACACCAACGACCCGCCCGCCCGGGCTTCCAGGTCGCCACTCCCGCCGCACCCGCCCGCTTCGGCCAGCAGGTCTGCAATGCCCTCGGACGTCGCTTCCTTTCCCCGCTCGTCCAGGGCGATGACGACGTCGGCCGGGTGCAAGGCTTTGAGCACGCGGTCGCCCTCGGCCTTGACGGCCGTGGCCGGGTCGGCGGCCTTGGACGGGTTACCTCGTATGGACAGTTCCGTCAGGGTCGTGTAGCGCCGCACCTTGGCGGCCCAGCCGCCGCAGACAGCATCAGCTTCTGGGTCGGCCTTGGCGACGAAGACGAGCTTCAAGGGAGTGGGGCGCGTGGCCCGGGCGGCCGGGCGGCCAGGTGTGGCGGGCGCGGCGGCGGCCGCGGCGCAGTGGTTGCACCGTCGGGCAAGGAGGGCGACCCCCGGGTGCCCCACCCCGCCCACTCGACCTGCGACACGCATGGCTGGCGTCCCCGCCCAGCCCACTCGACCTGCGACATGTCGCATGGCTGGCGTCGCCCTGGCCAGCAGCATGCCGGACGGCCGAAACGAAAGTGCAGAGTGAAAAAAAAAGAACACACGCGCTCTCTCTTCACACTGAAGAATGGTGCGGCTGAGCGCGCTGGTTGCTGCCGTCCACAAAACAACCGGTGGGAAGCTGTGGCTAAAGCCGTGGGGCGTCCCAAAAACGTCCGCGAAGTCCGCGACCAAGCGCAACTCCAAAACCGCGGAGAAACTGGTGGCGGCCTACCGCGAGTCGCTCAAACAGGCTGCAGCGGCGGAGCCGACGACGCGCGCCGCACCGCCCGCAAAACACGCGTGAGCAGGGGCGGGTTCCTGAGCTCGCAGAGTCGGTCCGCCAATCGTCACGTGATGCCAGTCCTGCCATCTACCCAGGGCCGGGCGGGCGGGTCCGTCCGGGGCACGCGCCTGCCATCGCGGCGGCGCCGCGCGCCGCTCGTCTTTGCCGGCCCGTCATCGGCAGCAGCGCCGTCGTCGTCCTCGTCCTCGCAGCCGTCGCCCATCCTGGCCGCGTCTGGGCTGGCGCCGACGACATCAGCACCTTCGAGCTCTCCGCTCGTCGACCGGCTGGGCCAGGTGCCCGTCGTTGTCGCGCCGCCTAGCCCGGACACCGGCGCGGGCGGTCCACCGCCGCCGCCGCCGGCCGAACTCCCTCCGCCCGGCGGAGACGGCGATGGTGACGGCGGCGACGGCGGTGGCTCGGTCTGGTCGCGCCTGGACCTGTTCAGCCGGTGAGTTTGTTTTGAGTAGGTGGAGGAGGGGTGAGCTGGGGCGCGGCGGCTGGGGAAGGCGAGCGCTCTCGTTAGCGCGAGCAAAACGCGCTGCTGCTTTTTTTCGGCACACCGCGGACAGCGTTGCAGGGTGTCTGCGCTCTGCATGGCACCCGCCCTGGCATGGCACGGTGCTCAAGCATGAGCCTGCGTTGCGGGAGGGAGGTGGCTCCATGCCCGCCCCACCCAAAAACGGCTCTCGCAGGCGGACAGCGGCCACGCGCGCCCAGTCTCCCGCCGCTTTTGTCCTCCCTCCCTCACTCTCCACCCCAATCCCACCCCATCATCCCAACAGCCTCGCCGCCGGCGTCCGCGCCCGGTCCGCCGCCGACCCGGCCTTTGCCTACAAGCTGGCCGTGGAATGCGGCCTGGACGCGGCCATCATTCTGGGCGTCAACGCGGCGGCGCGCGGGTGGTCGCTGTCCCGCCTGGGCGCCGAGGCCGAGTTTGTCCTCTCCCAGGTCGCGGTGTCCCTGCTCAACGACTTTGCGCTCGTCTACCTGCTGGCGCCGACGGTCCCCGCGGCCAGCGCGGCGGCGGTCGCCGCGGCCGCCGCGGCGGCGTCGTCCGCCCGCGGCCCGCTCCGGTCCTTCCTGGCCTCCCTCCCCGCCCACGTCCTGCAGCGGGGGCCGTACCCGCCGTCGTCCCGCGCCGCCTGCTTCGCCGCCCGGGCCGCCCAGTACGGCGCCGTCGGCTTCACCATGGGCGTGACGGGCTCCGCCCTGGTGGCCGGCCTCACCGCGCTGCGGGAGGCCGCCGACCCGGCCTGGCGCCCGCCGCCGACGTACCAGTCGGTCCTGGGGACGGGCGTCGGCTGGCTGGTCTTCATGTCGACGTCCTCCAACGTGCGGTACAACCTGGTGAACGCGGCGGAAGAAGCGCTGTACGGCGCGGCGGCGGCGGGGAGCGTGTCCGGCCTGGTCCCGCGGGCGGGCAGCGTCGCCCTGCGCCTGGCCAACAACGTCGCGGGCGCGCGCGGGTGGATGGCGACGGCCGAGGCCCTGAAACTGGAACAGCCGCGGCCGCCGCGGAAGGCGAAGAAGCGGGGGGCGAGTGTGGATGAGCCGAAAAAGGCGTCCGGCGCGCCGTGGGGCCTGCGGCGGCGGGCGGCCGTGGCGGCGGCGGCATGAGGCGCGCCCATTGTCCCCCCCCCCGTCCTTCCTTGGGGCCGGGTCTGGCTGCGACCACACCCCACCACTGCCCCAGTTTTTTTTTTTCCGTCGCCGTCCTCTTTTTTTATGCCCTTTTTTATTGGAAACGCGGGGCCCCTTTACTCCCGGCATGCGCGTGTCTCCCCTTCCGCAGCATTTTCGTACTCGTTGTGGGGGGCGGTGGTGGGAGAGAGAGTTTTTTTTTTCTTCAACCAGGCAAAAACCTTCTGTGTTTTCAGCAACAACGAAATATCCCCTTCCGACTGGCAAGAACAAAAAGTGGAAAACTGGAGAGAGAACGTGTGCACGCGCGTGTGTGGATGGGCGGGGCGGCGGCCGCGTGTAAGTTTCCGCCTTCCCTTTTTTTTCATGAAAGAAACGACGCAGAGCGACCCTGTGTCCGCCCCCCGCCCCCCCTGCACACCTCCATTCCACCCTCCCACTCCACCCGCGCCGTCCCTACAGCACCAAAACAATGGCCACCACCGCCGCCGCCGCCCCCGCCACGGACGGCACGCCCGCCAAGAAGGTGTACACGCTGGCCGACCTGAAGGCCCACGCGACCGAGACGTCGTGCTGGATCCTCGTCCACGGCCGCGTGTACGACGTCACGACCTTCCTGGAAGAGCACCCGGGCGGCTTTGACATCATCATCTCCAACACGGGTGCGTGCGTGTGTATGTGGGAGCGCCGTCCCTCTCCTGCGGGACCGGGCGTGCGTGGGTCTGGGGAGGCTGGATTGCGTGGGCGGCCGGACGGCCGTTTTTGTCCGGCGGAGCGCGCACCCAGGTCGAAGGGATGGGAAACAGCGCCGTGCGTGCGCGGGGCGGTCGTCCTGCGCAGTCTGCGGGGCGCGCACGCCCTGCCTGCCCCTCCCTCAGAGTTCGAGCGGCCTGGTCGCTTCGATCAGAAGGCGTAGAGCTGTCGACGACCCCGTCGGCGTCGCCTTTTTCCGCCCCGCGCCGCCGCCGCCGCTCGTGCCACCGCCCGCGAGTCTGCCGCGCCCACCGCTCGCGATGCCTGGCTTTAGATGCCAGCGCGGTCACTCCGGCCGAGGAGCCAGGCGCCCGGTCGTGCTCGTGACGTGGGCAGTGCCGTTGGACCCGCGCATGTACCGGTGGGCGGGCCTTTTCTCGCTCAGTGTGCGCGCGCGCGCGCTCGCGCCGTCGCGACGCGCACCCTTGCTCGCTCGTTGCCGTCGTCGCCCGGCAACGGGAGCCGCCTCCCTCCCCGCGCTGCGCTGTCCATGCACCCGGGTGCCTGGCGGACGCGGCCACGCAGCCAGACCACCGGAGGCGCCAGCCATGGGCGTTACGCCCGCCTCCGGCGCCGCCTCTGACCAGCCATTGGCCCGCCGTGCGTCTGCAGCCCCGTGCTTACGAGACCCCCCCCACCCCACCACCACCCCTCAACCATCCACTACTCATCCAGGCAAGGACGCGACCGAAGACTTTGACGAGATCGGCCACTCCAACGCGGCCAAGGAACAGCTGGAACAGTTTTACATCGGCGAGTTTGAGGGCGGCGACATTTCGGCGCCGTCCCGTGCGCGCGCGGGCGGAGCCGTGAAAGCCGGTGGGTCGTCCCCCGTGTCGCCGGCCGTCCGCCTGCTCCAGATGCTGCTGCCGCTGCTGGCCGTCGCGGCGGCGATTGCGCTGCCCAAGCTGCTCAGCAAGTAGAAAATGAGAATGAGAGGGGCGGGGAGGGAGACCGGGTGAAAAAACGGAGAGAAAAACGAAAAGAGAGGGACACGAGCGTGGTGGGTGGGGCGGTGCAACAGCCCACTGTCTCCCTCCCCATCCCGGGACCCACCCACACCGCCCGCACCCAACCCCTTCCATTCCATTCCCCGGGTCGCGCGCCCCCGCCCTCAGGACCCTCTCCTCACGCACAAAATGTCTAGCCCCCGCAACAAGTGGTGGCGCAGGGAGGGACGGCCGAGCCCGAGCCCTCCCTGCGTCCACGCGCCCGGTTGGTCGCGCGCCAACGCGCCTCTCAGCTCTGCGTCAGGACGCCCTTGCTCGACGCGACCCTGCCCCCCCGCCGCGGGTCCGCCTCCGTCGCCATGCGCAGCGCGCGGGCAAAGGCTTTGAACGTCGCTTCCACGATGTGGTGCGAGTTGGACCCGGCCAACTGCCGGATGTGGAGGGTCAGCCCGGACGTGTTGACGAGCGACTGGAAAAAGTGTTCGACCAGCTGGGTTTCGTACGTGCCGATGCGTTCGGTGGGCAGGTCCAGCCCGCACGACAGGTGCGGCCGGCCCGACAGGTCCAGGACGACGTGGACGAGGGCTTCGTCCAGCGGGGCGGCCGCGTCGCCAAAGCGGACGATGCCGCGCCGGTCGCCCAGCGCCTGGGCGAGCGCGGTGCCCAGCGCCAGCGCCACGTCCTCGTTGGTGTGGTGGTCGTCGATCCAGGTGTCGCCCGCGGCCTGGATGTTCAGGTCGAACAGGCCGTGCGAGGCGAGTTGCTGACGTTTTTGAGTGAGGAGGGCGGGGCGTGAGAGGTCGCGCGGAGGAAGGAAGGTTCGGGGCCCCCCGCGCGACGCTGGCCAGAGGGCAAGCAAAAAGTCGCGCGTGCGCGCAGCCCGCACGGTGCGCACACACCCCACCCCTCTCACACCACAACGCACGTCCATCATGTGGTCGAGGAACGGGATGGACGTGCGCGACGAGCACTGGCCCGTGCCGTCCAGGCAGATGCGCACGTCGACGGCCGTCTCCTTTGTTTTACGGGTGACGGCGGCGGACCGCCCCGCGGACGCGCGGCCAGTGGACGCGGAGGCAGCGTCACCGCCACCGCTGCCGCTGCCGCCACGGCGGCGAGACGATTTGCGGCGCGTGGAGGAACCTAAGAGAGACGGGAGAAGGGAGAATGTGAGGTCAGCGTTGGCGCACCGCGACTCGAGCGCGGATTCTCGCCGCGCCCTCCCGCCCAACGCACCGTTCGGCCCACCAGGAACGCCTGTGGCAGCCGCCAGGGCCGCCGCCGCCGCGGCTGGCATGGACGCGGCGGCGCCTAGGGAGGACGCGGCGGCGGCGGCGGGCGCGGTGTTGGCGGGCGTCGCGGCGGGGGCGGGCAACGACACGCGGCGGCCGCTGCCGCGGGGCCGCCGCGGCTCGGCCACGCCACCAGTGCCGGAGGTAGAGGGCGCAGAGGACGCGCGTGCGGCGAGGGCGGGCATGGTCGGAAGAGGGGCGGCGCGCGGTTCTGCACACACACACGCGCTGCACTGCACGGGAGAAAGGAAGTCTGCGAGGCCAGTGCAAGGCCTCTCTGCAATGTGAGGCGCCGGCTCCTCACTTCTCCCTTCCGGCGTCAGAGAGCGCGCGCAGGCGCGAGCGAGCGCACTCTGCGAGCGTCCCGGACACACCCCTTTCCACCCCACCCGCGCACACACACTCGGCCTGCGGGCCATCCTCACACACACGCCACCATGTTCATCAAACAAGTGCGTCCTGTTCGACGCGCCGAGGGGAAAAGCGAAAGCAGGTTGATGGCGGTCGAAAAACTCACGCCCCCTCTCTCCACCCATTCTCCCCTCGTCTAGGTCGTCATCGACGGCTTCAAGTCGTACAAGGACCAGACCGTGTCGGAAGCCTTCTCGCCCGGCGTGAATGTGGTCGGTGAGTTGCGGTATTTTGGGCGTGGGCGGCGGCGGCGAAAGAAAACGCTCGAGCATTGCTTTCACGCGCTCGCATCCGCTTCTCACGCCCCCCCTCCCCTCCCCACGCCCACACACGCAGTCGGCGCCAACGGGTCCGGCAAGTCCAACTTCTTCCACGGTACGTCGACGGACTGGAGCTGGGTGGGCGAAAAAAAGAAACGCGGGCGCGCCGGCGCGCCTCTCTCCGTGCTCAATTACGCGTCGGTTGAACGCGCGGGGGCAGAGCGCGCGCCCTGCACGCCGGCGCTCCCCCTCGGCGCGCCCGCCTGGCGTGGCCGATGGGTGATGCGATGTCTGGGCCCGGCCTGGGGAGGGGCCGAGGCGCTGGCGGCGTCTCCTGCATGCCTCCACGCCCGTCTCCCGCCGCACGCGCCTCGCCGCGTCCATCAACCTCACGCCTCCTCTCCCCTCCTCCCCCCCCCCCCCGAACACAGCCATCCGCTTCGTCCTGGCCGACGTCTTCCAGACCCTGCGCGCCGAAGACCGCCAGCGCCTGCTGCACGTGAGTCGGTGTTCGGAGCGGTGGGCGGCCGGCTGCGTGCTCGCCCCTCGTCCCCCCAACACACACACACCTCCCACCCCCACCCCGACCCCCACCCCCACCCCCACCCCCACCCCCACCTCCACCCTCACCTTTCACAGGAGGGCGCCGGCCACGCCGTCACGTCCGCGTACGTGGAAGTCGTCTTCGACAACTCGGACGGCCGCTTCCCCGTCGACCGGGCGGAAGTCCGCCTGCGCCGCACCATCGGCCTCAAAAAGGACGAGTACTCGCTCGACCGCAAGCACGTCACCAAGACGGAAGTCATGAACCTGCTGGAGTCGGCCGGGTTTTCGCGGGCCAACCCGTACTACGTCATCCAGCAGGGCAAGGTGAGGCAAGGGGGCGGGGGTGGGGGGAGGGAGGGAGGGAGAGAGAGAGAGAGAGAGAGAGAGGTGCCGAGCGGTGGTGCGCAGCGGTGGTGCCCCACCCCACCCACTCACCCTCCCCCCTCCCCCCTCCCCCCTCCCCCAGATCATGGCCATGTCCACCATGAAGGACGCGGAACGGCTGGAGCTGCTCAAAGAGATCGGCGGCACGAAGGTGTACGAGGAACGCCGCCGGGAGTCGGTCCGCATCCTGGACGAGACCGAGGCCCGGCGCGAGCGCGTGGCCGAGGTCGTCGCCCAGCTGGACGCCCGCCTGGCCGAACTGGACGCGGAACGCGCGGAGCTGGCCAAGTACCAGGCGGCCGACCGCGCGCGGCGGTCCCTGGAATACACCATCTACGACGCGGAGCTGGGCGCGGCCCGCCGCAAGCTGGCCGTCCTGGACGCGCGGCGCGTGGCGGACGGCGCCAAAGTCGGCGCCGCGCACGAAGAGCTGCGGGCCGCGCACGCGGCGGCCAAACGCCTGGAGAAGCAGGCGCGCGCGCTGGAGGCCGAGGCCGCGGGCCACGCGCGCGCGCGCGACGCGGCCGCCGCCGCCCGGGCGGCCGCCCTGGAAGCGTCCACGGCCGCCGACCTGGACGTGGCCGACCTGGAAGCCCGCCTGGCCGCCGCGACGCGGGCGGAGGGCGGGGCGCGCGCCGCGCTGGCCGCCCTGGACGTCGAGGTCGGCGAAGCGAAAGCCCGCCTCGCGGCCGCGCGGTCGGCCGCCGACGCCGCCGCGGCCGCGGAAGCCGACGCCGCGTCCGCCGCCGCCGCCACCCGCCGCCGCCTGCAAGCCCTGTACGCCAAGCGCGGCCGGGCCTCCCAGTTTTCGTCGGCGGCGGAACGGGACGAGTGGGCGCGCGGCGAGATCGCGCGCCTGGAGGCTGCCGCGTCCACCCAGGCCCGGGCCGCGGCCGACCTGGCTGCCGCCGCCGACGCGGCCGACGCGGAAGCGTCTGCTGCTGCCGGCGACGCCGACGCCAAGGACGCCGAAGCCGCGGCGGCGCTGGCGGCCCTGGAAGACGCCTCCGCCCGCGAAGCCGCGCACCGCGCGGACGAGCGCCGCCTGATCGGCGAGCGCAAGGAGCTGTGGCGGGACCAGGAAGCCGCCGACGGCGACGTGGCGTCCGCCCGGGCCGACGTCGCCCGCCGGGAGAAGCAGGTGGAAGCCGCCGCGCCGCGCGACCTGCACCGCGGCCTGGCGGCCGTCAAGCGCTTGGCCCGCGAGCACAACATCCGCGGCGTGCACGGCGTCCTGATCGAGCTGATCTCGGCCATCCCGCAACTGCACACGGCCGTCGACGTCGCGGCGGGCAACGCCCTGTTCCACGTCGTCGTGGAAGACGACGAAGTCGCGTCCGCGTGCGTGAAACACCTGGCTGCTGAGAAGGCCGGGCGGGTGACCTTCATCCCGCTCAACCGCGTGGCGTCCCGCCCGCCGGCCGCGCCGCCCGCCGCGTACGGCGCCGACGCCGTGCCGCTCGTCAAGTACCTGTCGTACGACGCCAAGTTCGCGCCCGCCGTCGCCCACGTCTTCGGCCGCACCGTCGTCTGTAAAAACCTCGACGTCGCTGCGGCCGTCGGCCGGGAGACCGGCCTGCAGTGCGTCACCGTCGACGGCGACCAGGTCGGGCGGAAAGGCACGCTGACGGGCGGGTTTGTGGACGCGGCCCGGTCCCGCCTGGGCGCCATGGCCGCCCTGAAAGAAGCGCGCGCCGCGGCGGACGCGGCGGCGACCAAAGCGGCCGACCTGGCCGCGCGCGGGTCCGCCGCCGACCAGGCCGTCGCGTCCGCGGCGGGCGAAGCCCAAAAGGCCGCCGCCGACCGGTCCCACGCCCGCGGCGTGCTGGCGGCTGCCCGTGCCGAAGCCGCGGCCGCGCGCACGCGCGCTGAGGAAGCCGGGCGCCGGGCCGACCCGCTGCGCTCTGAAGCCGCGGCCGCCTCGCGCGGCGCGGCCGACCTGGAAGCCCAGCGCGACGGGTTGCGGGCGGAGCTGGGCGCCGACTTGGCCGCCCGCCTGTCTGCGGCCGAGACGCGCGAGCTGGAGCGCCTGGCGCCCGAGGTGGCGCGCCTGGAGGCGGCGTTGGAAGCGGCGAAACTCGCGGCCGCGGCCGCGGCGGGCGAAGCCGCTGCGCTGGCCGACGCCCTGGAATCCGACCTGCTGCGCCGGAAGGCGGAGCTGGAGGCCCGCCTGGCCGCGGATGAAGGGCGCGCCGGCGTCAGTGGCCGCGCGACCGGGTCGGCCGACGACGCGGCCGCCCTGGCCGCCGCGCTCGCCGCGAAAAAAGCCGACGCCGCCGCGGCGGCCGACGCGTTGGCTGACGCGGAAGGCGCCGAGCGTGCCGCCGCCCAGGCCGCCAAAGCCGCGGCGGCCGGTGCCGCGTCCGCCGCCGCCGAACTGGAGCGCCTGCGCGAAACCGAGGAGCGCGGCGCGGCGGCGGCGGCGGATGGCGGGCGGTCCCTGGACGCCCTGGCCGCAAAGCGCGCCGCGGCCGCCGCGCGCGCGGCCGACCTGGAGCGCAAGATCCGGGACGTCGGCTCGCTCCCCGCCGACGCCTTTGACAAGTACCGCGGCCGGCCGGCAGCCGAACTGCACCGCCTGCTCCACGACGCCCAGGCCGCCCTGAAAGCCTTCGGCCACGTCAACCAAAAGGCGCTGGACCAGTACAACGCGTTCACGGACCAGCGCGCGGAGCTGACGCGCCGCGCGGACGAGAACGGGCGGGCGGAGGCCAAGATCCGCCAGCTCATCGCGACGCTGGACCTGCGCAAGGACGAGGCCGTGGAACGCACGTTCAAGCAGGTGGCCCGCAACTTCCGGGAGGTGTTTGCGGAACTGGCGCCGGGCGGGCGCGGCGAGCTGGTCATGCAGCGCACGCCCGGCGGCGGCGGGCGGGGTGGCGGCGCCGAGCCTGGGGACGGCGCCGACGCCGCCGACGCCGACGGGGGCGACGCCGAACCCGCCGCCGCGGGTCCTGGCCCCTCCGGCACCATGGAAAAGTACTGCGGCGTCCGCGTCAAAGTCACGTTCCCGGGCGCGGGCGAGGCCGCGGCGCTGCAAGCCCTGTCGGGCGGCCAGAAAACGCTGGTCGCGCTCGCGCTCATCTTTGCCATCCAGCGGTGCGACCCGGCCCCCTTTTACCTGTGCGACGAGATCGACGCGGCCCTGGACCCGCAGTACCGCACCGCCGTCGCCGCCCTGGTCGCCCGCACCGCGGCCGCCCCGCACTCGCGCGCCCAGTTCATTCTGACGACGTTCCACCCGCAACTGATCTCCGTGGCCGACCGCGTGTTTGGCGTCTCGCACGCCGCCCGCGTCTCGCGCCTGGCCGTCGTCTCCCGGGAAGACGCCCTGGTGTTTGTCCAGTCGGAGGAGGACCGGGCCAAAGCGGCGGCGGAGGAAGCGGCGGCGGGCGGTGGGGGCGGTGAGGCTGGTGCGGCCAAGCGCCCGCGCGAGGCGGTCGCGTGAGAGCGCGCGTGGAGAGAGAGATGGGAGGGGGAGAGAGAGCCAACACAACCAACGCCTGACCGCCCAACCTGTCCCCCATGTTCACCCCCTGCATTCCCCCCCTTGCATTCCCTGTAAGAAAAAGGTGTGGCGCGGCACCGCGCTCCCAACAACATGCGAAACAGCCCTCTCCGTACAAGAACACAACAAGGTTTTACACTCACTCCTCCATCCGGCTGGGCCCGCCGCCTGCCTTGGCCCCCACCGGTTCCGCCGCCACCCGTTCCACCGCTTTGCCCGCCTTGGCTTTGGCAGCCCGCGTCCGCGCCGCCACCTCGGCCGGCGTGACGGTGGCCAGGCCGCCCGGCGCCTTGATGAGGTGCGCCTCGTTTTCGAGCTGGGCGCGCGCGGCCGCGCGCGCTTCCGCCCGCGCCTTGCGCATCCGCCGCTCGTAAAACCGGTCCTGGCGGGCGACTTTGACTTCGTCGACACGCGCCATGGCCGCGACGGTCCGGCCCACCAGCTCGCGGTCGTACCGCACCGGCACATTGCGGCGGCGCTCCATTTCAAAGACGGCGTCGTCGGCCAGGTCCTTGCCCGCCAGGGCGCGGTACGCTTTCGTCCACCGCACCTTGCGCGGGTTGCGCTTCATCTTAAAGTTCTTGTGGCATTTAGACCGGCAGAAGCGGAAGACCTAAGTTTTTTTTGCGCGCGCGGAGGAGGCAGGGGCGTGAGCGACGGTCGACGGAAACAACAAGGCGCTGCCTGGAGGTCGGGGGAGGCGGCGGCTGCGCTGCGCCGCCGCTTTTTTTCGTTTCGCGCCGCCGTTTGCCTCCACATCCCCCACTCCACCCTACTCACCGTGCTGTCATTGCGCACAAACTGGATACCGTGGCCCGGGTAGATGGTGCTGGAACAGAACCAGCACTTTTCCAGGCGCATAGCGGGCGAGTGTGCGGCGGCGGCGCCGGTCTCCCTTCACTCTCCTGTCTAGAGTTCTATGGCCTGCTGCGAGTCTACAAACGCGCCCTGCCTCTCGTCTGGGGAGACAGGCGAGATAGCCGTCCACGTGCGGGTGGGCGCGGACGGGAGCGGGATTGTGTGGGCGACGCCGGAACGTGTGGAGGAAAGCGACGGCCGTCGACAAATGCAGTGTGTGAAACGGGGGGAGGAGCCAAACACTGTGCGCTCTCATTCTTGCGTTTCCCGTTGTGGCAGGGCTGGCCGTGCGCCTCAGCTCGCCCGTGCGCGCAGTCCGAGCTCACGCCTGGGCGACTGTGCACCCAGCCGACGGGCTCGGATCCCTCAGCGGGCTGTGCCCGGCTCCTGTTCTTCGCCCGCACCGGCGCGGCGCCGATTGGCGCTCAACCTAGCCGCCCCACGCCTGGAAGGGCGAGGCGACAAACACGCCCGGTGCCCCGCCACTCACACATGGGCCGGTCCACCCGCCGCCCGGCCGTCGCCGCGGCTGTCAAAGCTGCTGCTCCACCCTCCCTGGACGCCGTCTTGGCAGGCAGCGGCGGCGACGCGGATTTCGGGTCCCCCACCTTTTGGGACGCGTTTTTCGCGGCGCGAGGCGACGCCGCCTTTGAATGGTACGGCGACTGGCGCCAGCTGGGGCCGCTGCTGCGGCCGGCGTGCGCGCCACGGCCAGTGGCGGGTCAAGCCGGCGGCTCAAAAACGGCGGCCACCCGCCCCGCGTCCGCCCTCATCCTTGGGTGCGGCAACTCTGCCTTGTCCGCCCAGCTGCACGACGACCCGGCCGCCACGACCGACGTCCTGTCCATCGACAACTGCGCCAGGGCGATCAGGGGGCAGTTGGGACTGCACGCCCGCGCCCGCCCCGGGTGCAAGTGGCGCGTCGCGGACATGACGGCGACGGGCTTTGAGGGCGGGAGGTTTGACGTGCTCATCGACAAGGGCGGCCTGGACGCGCTGCACGCGGACGACACGCCCGCCGCCGCGGCCGTCGCGGGCGCTGCCGTCGATGAAGCCGTGCGGCTCACGGCGCCGGGCGGGACGTACGCCGTCGTCTCCCTGTGCGAGCCGCACGTGTTGCGGGCGCTGCTGGAGAGGCTGCGGCTGGGCGCGGGGTGGGCGACGTCGATCGCCGTCCCGCCGCCGCCGCCGGACATGGCGGGCGCGGCGCTGCAGCCGTTGGTGGTGATGGCCGTGCGCAGCGGCGAGGAGGGCGGTGGAGCGTCCCCGCCCGTCGTGGCTGAGCTCCCGTCCACCGCGTCCGCCCTTCCCAACGCGGCCCAGCTGGCCGGCGTCGCGGCCGTCATCGCGGCGGAGAACACCGCCCGGGCGGGGGGCGCGGCCCGGCCACCACCACCAGCAGCGGGCCCTGCGGACACTGGAGATCCGTGGGCGGCCCTCCACCCGGGTCGTGTCGCGCCCGCGGCCGTCGGCCCTCCACCGGCCTCGCCAGGCGTCGAGCCTCGTTTCCGCGCGACGGTCGTCGACGGCCCTGGCGCCCCGCCGCCCGCCCTCCCCTCCAAGAAACCGCCGCCTTTACCATCGGCTGCCGTGTTCATTGTACCCCAGGGCCGCGAACACGAGTGGCTGTTTGCGTCGCCGGCCGGGCTGGAAAATCTGAGGGGGCAGGTCGGGGCTGACCGGCTGATTGCCGTTGCCTTGGGCCGCGGCCACGCCTTCCCGGGCGGCCTGCCCGCCATCCAGGCCGAAGTGGGGCCGGCAGTCGCGCACCTTACGCCCGCACCGCTGCGCGGCGCGGAGCGGGCCGTGCCCATCCTCACCCTCGGCGGAGACGCGGGCCTGGGGTGGAGGCGGCCGGTCGCGCGGGTCGCGTCGGAACTGTCCGGCACGGTCCTGGTGGAAGACGTGGCACCGCCGGATGCTGAGGCAGCAGCTGCGTTGGGCATCATTGCCTTCCGACGCCTGGTCTTTGCGGGCGCGGCGGGCCTGGTCCAGTCCGAAGCGGCGGTGGTGGGCGAGGGTGGCGGCGCTGGAAGCAAAAAGGGCGGCGGCCCGGCTGGAAAGGCGCTCGCCGGCACCCACCTGCCCGCCGCCTACCACACCGCCCTGCTGGCGGGGCTGGCACCTGTGGGGTCCGCCATTGCAGCCCTCCCAAAGCCGGCCGACCTGCTGCTGGTGGGGCTGGGCGGCGGCGGGCTGGCCGCGCACGCGGCGCGCACGCTGCGCGCGCTGCGGGCCGTCCACGCCATCGAACTCGATCCGGCCGTGGTTGACGTGGCGCGGGCGCACTTCGGCCTGGCGGACGCAGAGAAAACCCTAGGCCCAGACCGCCTGGTCGTGCGCGTGGCGGACGGGGTGGACGCGGTGGCGCGCGCGGAGCGGGGAGGCTGCGCCGCCATCCTCGTCGACGCGGGCGGCGGGGACGGGTCCGGGGCCATGACCTGCCCGCCGCCGCCCTTCACGACGCCGGCCTTTGTGGCGTCAGCGGCGCGGGCGCTGGATGCGGAGGCGGGAGTCTTGGCCGTCAATTGCGTCAGCCGGGCGGGCGAGCCCGTGGAGGCGTTGATCGCTGTGCTCAAGGTGCGGGAGTCGGGGAGCTGGGGGTGGGGATGGAGAGTGGAGAGGGTGGGGGAGGGCAGCGGAGAACGAGAGACAACGCACCGCACTCACACACACTCCCGACTCCCACTCCCTCTAACACACACACACCTCCAGGCCCACTTCCCAGCCGTCTACGAGATCGACGTCACCGACGACGTCAACCGTGTTCTCCTGGCGTACAGAAAAGCGCCGGCTGGAGAGCGTGCGCCGGTGCGTGGGGACGCGGCCGCGGCGGCGGCCTTGGTGCGGGCGGGGCTGGGGGCGCTCAGTGGGAGCAGCGGTGGCCCTGTCCCTGAGCCTGGGGCGTGCGTCGGTGGGCCCACGCTGGCCGACCTTCTGTTGGAGATGCGGGAGAGGTGAGGGATGGGATGGTCGTCGCGTTGTTGCAGGTTGCAGGTTGAGAGAGGCATGCGACACCCCCACACGTTCCAAACCGCACGCACGCGCCACCCCTGCACTCGCGGGGTGTGCCACCCGTCCACGAGTTGGTGCACGTCCCTGTACACACGCCCGCATCCACACGCACATGCCAGCCCCGACGCCCGACGGCGCCGCGCCGTCCGCATTCCCGGCCGTCGACGCGTTTTTCACAGAGTGCGGGGCGCCCGGAGCGGAAACAGTCAGTGAGGCTGTGTCGGCCTTTGTGGCCCGGCACTGCGATGAGTCCGGTACGTAATGCACGAGGAGGCGAGGGCGGCGGCAGCGCGGAACCGTCCCCAACTGCGCTCTCACTATGAAAAGCGCAAACCACCACACCCCAACCCAGGCCGCCCCACCCGCCCCATCGTCTGCGTCACGTCCGGCGGCACGACCGTGCCGCTGGAACGGCGGTGCGTGCGCTTCATCGACAACTTCTCGGGCGGGACGCGTGGTGCGCTCAGCGCGGAAATGTTTCTGGAGGTGAGTGCGGATGGGTTTGGGGGGCGGCCGCGCCTTTGTATCCTTCCATTCCGTCCCGCTCGCTCCTCTCATTTTTTCCATCCATTTTTTTTTTCATCACACACAACACGGCAGGCCGGCTACGCCGTCATCTTCCTCACGCGCAAGCACGCCATCCAGCCCTTCACGAAAGGCTTACCGTCCGGCGACATCGTCGACTGCCTGACCCAGGCCCTGGACGCCGCGGGCGGAGGGCCGTCCATCCCGGCCTCGCCCGTCGCGACGACCGCGCGCGGCCTCACCCCACCGCCCGCCACGCCGCGCACGGGCGCCGCCTCCGCCGCGTCCGACCTCATCTCCAGGGCGGTCGCGTCGGCGCGAGCCGCGTCCGATGCTGGCACCCTGCTCCGCCTGCGGTTTGAGACGCTGGCGCAGTACCTGGGCGCGTTGAGGGCGGTTGCCCTGGCGCTGGCCCCCGCCGGCCGCTCCGCGTCCTTTTACCTGGCCGCCGCCGTCTCGGATTTTTACTTGCCGTCGGCCGACATGGCCGAACACAAGATCCAGAGCGCGGACGTGGGGGGTGGCGGCCTGACGCTCACCCTGGCGCGCGTCCCCAAAATGCTGGGCGCGCTGCGCACGCTGTGGGCGCCGTCCGCGTTTGTCGTCGGCTTCAAACTCGAAACGGACGCGGCCATCCTCATCGAGAAGGCGGCGCGGTCCATTGCGTCGTACGGCTTGCACGCGGTGGTTGCCAACGTCCTGGACACGCGGAAGGACGTCGTGTACCTTGTGACGCCCGGGGGCGGGGGCGACCCGCCGCGGCCTCTCCAGGTCGCGGTCGAAACGATCCACCGCCCGCCGGCGGACGCCTTCATCGAACGGGCGCTGGTGGAGCGGGTGGTGGCCCTGCACCGGGCGTACATGGAGGCGGCGGGGCCAACAGCAGCAGCAGTGTAGATTGACGTGGAGGTGCGCGTGATGATGCATCCACAGGACGAAAAAAAGTGGATGACAATGAAACATTCGCCCGGCCTGTGATGTTTTTCTCCACTCCCTCACGGAAAGAAAAAAGGGCGCACGAAAAAAAAAAAAAACCCTTGCCTAACGTTGTGCGCTCCCAAGACACGGTCCCTTTGCGCCTTTCCCACCCCCACCCAGCTTTAGATTTCCATGGCCGCGTCTTCGGAGTTGGCGCTCGGGTCGACCTTGGGAGGGCGGACGACGAACAGCACGGTCCCGACGACCGCCCCGCGCCCGCCCGCGCTGCCGGCGGCCACCAACGCGAGCGGGCCGCCCGGCTTGGTTTCGGCCAGGACGCCCGCGGTCGCCGCACCGGGCGGCGGCGGGCCCGCGCCCACCAGGCCGCGGTCCACGACCACCAAGCCCGGGCCCGCGAGCTTGGCCTTGTCGCTCGGGGAGCGGGCGTTGGCCGCGGCACAGAGCGCCGGCTCGGCCGAGCAGTCGGCGACGGGCACGGCCACAGGCCGGCCCGCGACCGCCAGGGCTTGCCAGGACGGCAACACCACAAAGGACGCGTCAGGGGAGGGGGCCGACCCGTCATTGCCGGGCGACGGCGTGAAGGCGTCAAACGCACCGGCCGTGCGCGCCGCCGGCGCAGCCGCCAACGCGGCGGCCGTCAAGCCAGCCTCCCCCAGCCCCGCGCCCGCGCCCAGCACCGGCACCACCCGGAACAGGGTCTCGTGCGGGGCCAGGCGGGCCATGGTCAGGCGGGGGAGGTCGGCGGCCGGGGTGTCGGGCGCCGGGGCGGACGGCGACTCGGACGCCGCCCCGCCCAGCGCCGACCCCAGGCGGGCGATGGGCGTCGCGCCCAGCTCGTCCAGGCGGCCAAGGGCGCCGGCGCTCACGCCCGTGATCGCGCGCCCGCGCTTCAACGCCGCTTCTTTGGCCTTTTCATCCCGGCACTCCAGCGCGTCGCGGTACGCTTTGAAGGCCAGCGCGTCGGCGGGCGAGGGCGAAAACCCGTCCCGCTCGGCCGGCCGGCGCTCCCACTCCTTCATGGCGCGCGCCAGGGCCGCCGCCTCCACGTCGTCCATGCGTTCCTCCCACACGTACAGCGCGACGGCCGGCCGCGACTCCGCCGGCAGGTTGCGGACTTCGTACAGGAGGCCTTCCCCGCCGGGCTGGCGGAAGTGGTCGAGGGCGGCCTGCGGGAAGCCGGGCGCCTTGGCCAGCGAGTCCAGGACGTCGGCGGAGATGATCCAGGACGATTGGACGACGCGTTCGATGCCGGTGGCGGCTTCAACGGTCACGGAGTCGACGCCCTTGCGGGCGAGGGGGGGCAGGAGGGCGGCCAGGTCGGGCCAGGCGCCCGCGCGCGAGCGCAAGCGTTCAAGCGCGACCTGCACATTTTTTTTGGGGGGGGGGAGATGTAGAGGGGTGGAGGGGGGTGAGAGGGTGTTGGAGCGCGCGCGCGAGCGCAAACACACAGAGGGCGCCTCCCCGCCAGCCGACACGCACGTTGATGTCGGGCCCGTCGTCCAGCAGCCACGACGCTTCCGCGCCGTCTTCCATGAAACCCGACGGCGGGCGGAAGTTGGGCGTCGCGGCCACGTCCAGGCCGACGCCGGTGGGGGAGACGGCGGTCGGGGCGCCGGAGGGCAGGCCGCCGCCGGGACCGGCGGAGGGGGCGCGGCCGCCGCCAAAGACGGAGGGACCGCCCGGGCCGCCCGGGCCGCCTCCAGGTGCAGACGGGGTGGGTGGCCCGCCCCCGCCGCCGCGCCCGCCGCCGAACGAAGGCCCGCCCTGGCCGGGGATGATCAGCCTGCCGCCGCCCCGTCCGCCCGCCGGGCCACGCCGTTCCTGGCCAGGCAGGATCAGGCCCGAGTCGCCAAAGTCTCCGCGGCTTGGGCCGCGGCCGCCGGGCCCCGCGCGGGCGTGCACGGCCAGCGCGAGCGAGCGCGGCGGCCGAGCGCTGCTGCTAGCCACCAATCGGCTGCTGCCACTGAGCGCGCGCCCAGGCGCGGTGGTGGAGCGGGCGCCCTGCATGGCACGAGTGTGACTGTTGGAGGGGGTCTCTGTGCCCTCGGAGGGCTGGTTGCGGTGAGGCGGAACTCGGTTTGGAGACCAGGCGAGCGCGTCTCGTGTCTGCCCAGCTCGACCTTTTTTTTTTTTTCGTTTGTGAAAAAGCGCGTGTGACGAAAAAAAAACTCGACACTCTCCCCACACCTCCAACACTCAACTCCTCCGACACGCCTCCAGGCGTGCAAGGCCGGCTTCCACGACCAGCCCACCCCCACCAGAGGCTGCCTTAGACCCGTCTCCGATCGTCACGCGCGAAGCTTGCATCGTCGCCTGCGTTTCACGGCCCCTGCGATGGCGCGCATGATGGCAAAGTTCTCTGCGCCGGCTGCGACGAGCGCGCGCTCCACATGCACGCCGGCCGCCGCCCTGCCCGCCCTCTCCCGCGGCGCCGTCCCATCGGCCGCAACCGCCCAGCGGTCTGTGGCTGTGGCTGGCCTTGCTCGCGGGCCGGCGCGCCGGGCCGCCGCCCCCGCCCGCGGCCCCGCCCCGCCCGCTGCTGCTGCGCGGCCGTGGACCGAGGCCACCAGCCGGATCGTGTTGGAGGACGGCAGCGTCTTCCACGGCCGTCCGTTTGGCGCGACAGTCGATGCGTTGGGCGAGTGTGTGTTCAACACCTCCCTGAGTGGTGAGTGCGGGTGGGAGAGGTGCCGCGCCGCGCCTGGAACGACGTTTTTTGTGGCCGCAGGTCGGGGCGCGCTCCGCATCCTCCCCCGTGCGCCGACTTGCCCCTGTCACGCGCCTCCCGCCCCATCACACTCCCCTCCCCTCCCCTCCCCTCCCCAGGCTACCAGGAGATCATGACCGACCCATCGTACAAGGGCCAATTCGTCGTCTTCACCTGCCCGCACATCGGCAACGTCGGCATTAATGCTGGTGCGTGTCTGCTTTTTCACGTCGGCGCAGCCCTAGCGCCGCAGCGGTTGCCTTTTTTTCGCATCGGACGGGCGGGGAGAGCGCTGATGCGCATGCCGCCTGCGCCAGGCTCATGCTGACGCTGTGGCCGACCCGTGGAGCGTGGCGGATGGGCGATTGGATGTGCGGAGCCTGCGTCCGCCGGCACCCTTCTGATTGACGGCCGCCGGGCCCGCGGGCGCCCTCGCGCTCGCTCCCCCCACACCTCCCTCCACACCTCACGCGGCCGCCCTCCCTCCTCCTCACCCAAAAAAATGCAGACGACATGGAGTCTGACCGCGTCCACCTGGGCGCCATCATCGTCCGCGACCTGTCCCCGCTCGTCTCCAACTACCGGTCCAACCAGACGCTGGACGCGTTCTGCAAGGCGCAGGGCGTGCCGGGGCTGGCGGGCGTCGACACGCGCGCGCTGACGCTCCGCCTCCGCGACGCCGGCTGCCTGAACGCCGTCATCTGCCACGACCCGGCCGTCCCCACGGCTGACCTGGTGGCCAAGGCCAGGGGCTGGTCCATTGTGGGCCAGGACCTCGTGTCCCAGGTCACGTGCGCGGCGCCGTACGAGTGGGTCGACCCCACGGACAGCGAGTGGGAGTTCAACGCCAAGGCGACGGCGTCCAAGCCCTACCACGTCGTCGCGTACGACTTTGGCGTGAAGACCAACATCTTGCGCCGCCTGGCGTCGCTGGGCTGCCGCCTGACGGTCGTGCCCGCGTCCACGCCCGCGGACGACGTCCTGGCCATGAACCCGGACGGCGTGTTCCTGTCCAACGGCCCGGGCGACCCGTCCGCCCTGCCGTACGCCGTCGAGTCCGTCCGGTCGCTGCTCGGCAAAAAGCCCATGTTCGGCATTTGCATGGGCCACCAGGTCCTGGGCCAGGCGCTGGGCGGGACCACGTTCAAGCTGAAGTTTGGGCACCACGGCGGCAACCACCCGATCCGCGCGCCGGGCGGCCGCATCGAAATCTCGGCCCAAAACCACAACTTCGCGGTCGACCCGGCCAGCCTGCCGGCCGACGCCCAGGTCACGCACATCAACCTGAATGACGGCACCTGCGCGGGCTTGGCCGTCCCGGCCCGGTCGGCGCTGTCCATTCAGTACCACCCGGAAGCGTCGCCTGGGCCGCACGACGCGGACGTGTGCTTCGAAGCGTTCGTCGACATGATGGCGGCTGCCAAGGGGGGCAAGGGTGCGGCGGGCGCGCCGGCGGCGGCGGGGGTCGCGGCTTGAGCGAGCGGGTGGGGAGAGTGTCGGCGGCATGAGACACACGGCCGGGAGTGGGTCAGGTGGTGAGGGGGTGCGCTGGGGCCTGCCCACAGCGCACAATCAAGGATGGACCGAGATTTTCCTCTTCTTTTTTTTCATTCCCAACGAGTTTGAGTGTGTGTGTGTGCGTGTGTGTCCCTGAGACTGAGGCGTCGCGTGCGTGTAAACAAAGATTTGATGTGTGTCACGCGCGTTTCCTTCCCGTGCTTGTGTCGTTCTCCTGTGTTTCAACCCTCGACCACCCCCTGGGCACCCCCGCCCCCATCGATGCTTTCCACCCGAGCGGAACGCACGCTCAGGCCGTGCGGTCCGCCCCCACGCCCCCCGCCCAGTCACCCAGGTCATCAGTCTTCCGCGCCCAGTTCTTCCAGCATGCGCCGGATGAAAAAGTCCGTCTCGCTCGGCGACGCGACCCACAGGATGCTGCAGCAGTCGCGCGTCGCGGCGTCGTTGCCGGACGACGTGAACCTGTCGCCCACGTGCAGCACCGCGGACGGGTCCAGGCCCAGGTACGTCTTGAGCGCCTCCAGGCCCAGCGACTTGTTGCCGACGTCCACAAACACGTCCCCGCCGCCGTTGAACGCGCAGAAGGGCAGGTCGGGGATCGCGCCGGCCTCGGCCGCCGCGCCCAGCTCGACCTTGACCGTGATCGCCAGCTCTTCCAGGACTTCGTACACGGTCGGCGCGGTCGGCACGACGCCCACGGCCCGGTCCTTGCGCAGGACGTCCACGGGGACGCGCAGGCGGTGCGCCGTGTCGACGAGCACGGCTTGCGCCGCGTCCAGGAGGGCGCCGATGTCCCGCTCCCGCCACGCCATCATCTCCGGCGTCTTCCACTCCGCGTCGTGCACGAACGCCAGGCGCCGCGCGCCCTTGCCGCCGCACCCGCCGGCCTCGTCCGGCGGCACGACGCGCAGCAAGTAATTGCACTCGCCGCCCATGATGTGGAACCGGTCCGTGACGGACGCGGGCAGGTCCAGCGCGGCAAACGCCGACAGCAGGCCGGGGAGGCGGGCCTCGAACCGGGCCGCGTCGCCCGGGTAGCCCGCCGCCGTGACGATGGCCACGTGCACGCCCGCCCGCAACAGGCGCACGATGTGCGCGATCATGTCCGAGTCGTGGCGCATGTGCGCGCCGTCCGCGTACAGCGTCCCGTCCGCGTCAAAGGTAATGAGCTTCAGCCCCGCGGCCGCCGAGGCGTGCACCTGGGCGATGTTCAGCACGTGGCGCAGCTCCGCGAAGTTGGGGGGGACGTACTTGCGGCGCGACAGCGCGAAGAATTCGTCGTACTCCGCCAGGGCCCGCGTGAGGGGCAGCCGCGTGAAAAAGGCGCCGACGCCGGGAATCATGCGCTTCAACCTCGACCGGTGCGGGTCGGCCCGGTGGTCGTCCACCCACCGCTCGAACTTGGCCGCGACCTCGTCCGCGGTGTGCGTGGCGTGCATGGCCAGCATGAACTCGATGAGCGGGTCCTGTTCTTTCAAGTGGCCTTTGCGGCGCAGGACGCCGGCGTCGGAGGCCGAGCGCGCGCGCGGGCCCAGCAGCGACGACCCGGGCCCATCCCCCGGCGCGTCGTCCGGTTCGGGCGTGCTGAGCAGGTCGGCCCACTCCGTGGGGCCGTGCGACGGGCTGGCGGGCGATGCGGTGGACGTTGTGACAGCCTCAACCACCGGCACGCCCGCGGCGGCCAGCGTGGGCGAGACGTGCTTGCCGGTGGCCGGGTGGTCGGCCGCAGCACCGCCCGTCGCTGGCGTCGACGACGGCGTCGTGCCGGCTGCCCGTGGCGGGAGCGGCGGCCGGCCGCTCGGTCCAGATGGTCCAGGGTCGCCCGTAGATGGGCCTGGGCGGCCAGCAGCCGGCGGGAGCGCGTGCAGGCGGGGCACGGCCCCGCGGCTGCGCAGGAGCGGCGGTTGCGCATGCGTCGCCGACGGCCGCATCGTCGGAGGAGGCGAAAGCACAGACTTGCACGACGGTGCACGGATGTCTTTCCACAGGAGCCAGTGGCGGATGAGTGTATCTACCCTGTGAGCGAAGAGGACGAGGAGGTGGGAGGGTGAGGTGCGGTCCAGGCCCGGTCCGAAGCGACGTGGCTCTCTCTTCTCGGCCGGGGCGAAGCGCGAGCGCGAGCGAGCGTGTGCGTTTTTTGTCGACGAAGGACACGGTGTCGCCCACTCAATTGGCCTGGCAGACCGCGCGACTGAAGCCTCAGGTTCGCGTGCTCACCTGATGCGGGATGTGCGGGAATCGGGCGCGCCCGGGCGAATGCGGGAAGGACGCGCGTCTCTGCTGCCTTGTTTTGAGTTTGTGACACGGTCGCGCCATCAACCCGTTCCATCCAACGCTGTCGGACAGAGGAGACTCGAGACGTGGGGTCTGGCCGAGCGTGGCGGTGTGATGCCTCTCCTGCTCCTCTCATTCTCTCTCTCTCACTCACTCTCTCCCTCTCTTTCAGGAACGCCCTCGATTGTCACAGCCCGCCCGCCCACTCCCGCACCGCCGCCTCCGCCTCCGCCGCAAGGGCCGCGGCACCCTCGGCATCGGCCGCTTCCGCGTATACACGCACCACATCCTCCGTCCCGCTCGGCCGCACAAACGTGCGGGCGCCGCGGCCCGCGGCCGCCATGGCTTTGTCCAGGGCGTCTTGCAGCCCAGGCGGGCCCGTCGCGCGGGACTCGTCGGGCGTCGTCGTGATGACGGACCGGTCGGCCACACGCACCACGCTCATGACAGACGGCAGGTCGGCGTACAGGCCCGCCCACTCCGCCCCACTCCAGCCCAGGTTGCGCAACGCCGCGTCCACCAGCAGTATGCCAGACAGCGCACAGCCGACGGCCTGGTTGCAGGCCGTCGCGAGGGCGGTGACGGTGGCGGCGGCCGCTTTCTCAGCCTCGCCCGCACTCCCGTCCTCCGCCACGCCCACGCAATGTTCCTTCAGCCGAGTCGACAACAGGACCGCGCCGTGGCCGTTGGCTTCGAAGTAAATGCCCGCGTCAAAGCGGGCGGCGGCCGTGGCGTGCAAGTGCTTGACGCCCGTGGCGGCGACGGCTACTCCAGCGGGGCCGGCGGGTAGCGCGTTTGCAGCGGCCGCAGACGCCGCTCCATTCGCGTACGCCGTCTGGACGACGCCCACGGTCGGCGTGGACCCGTCGGCGTACGGCGGCAAGGCAGCGATGACAGGCCCCAACCAGGCCGCCAGCAGCAAGGCGATGCGGTCGCCGTCGAATAAAAAGAAACCTTCGCCCGCACCACCACCACCAGTCCCTGGGTTGAAGAAAAAAACGACGCGGTCCGCGTCGCCGTCCAGGGCCGCGCATAGGGCGCCCGGAGGCGGGGGTGGAGACGACGCGCTCGTCCCCACCGCTTCCCACGCCGTCGGCGGCGACCGCGTCTTCTGCACGTGCTCCGACCCGCAGCCCTTGTTCAGGGACGCGCCGCCATCGTGCGCGCGCGGTGGGTTGAACGCGCCCAGCCGCAGGCCGGCCGGCGCCACCGCCGCCGCCAGTTCTCCCACCTGAGCCGCGCCCACGCCGTGCGCGCAGTCGACGGCTAAGAAACTGTCGGAAGAACCGGCCCACCAGGCGACCGGCGGTTTTTCCGCGACGAGGGCAGCGTGGCCGGCCGCGAGCGCGCGCGCGTACGCGGCGGGCGACCACGCGTCCGCCGGGTCGTCCGGCAAGCGGCCGTCGGTTTTCAGTGACGCATTGGCTGCCGCCACCGCCCAGTGGAGGCGCGGCGTCGTGGCTTCACCCAAGTCGTGGAGGGCCAGGCCCGGGGTGAGGGCGGCCGCGCCGTCTGCGGCTGCCTGGACCAACCCGGCCGACGACGGCCGCGTGTCCCGGCCGACGAGCAGGACGGACGTGGGCGCGGCTGACGCCGGCACCGGCACGCGCACGCCCGGTACAACCTCCCCGCCGTCCAACAGCGCCACAGCCGCGGCGCCGACGGCCTCGTCGTCGTCCAGGCCCGCTAACCCGTCCGCGATGCCTTCCCAGGCTGGGTCTAAGCCGTGCCCGGCCGGCGGGTCGACCAGCTTGAAACCATTGTCCCGGGCCGGGTTGTGGGAGGCGGTGACGCACAGGCCGGCAGGGGCGCCGCCGGCCCGGGCGGAGCGGGCGGCCATGAGCAGGCCGCAGCTGGCGTGTGGGAGATGATGGAGGGGAGGTTGAGTTTTTTTTTTTTTCCATCGCGTTTCAATCGGTCGCCGAAAACACGACGCACGCGCCTCTCCTCCCCTCTTCACCCCCCTCCCATACCGGAACGCGGTCGAGCCTAACAACCCAGCCTCAGCCCGAAAACCCGCCGTCCCAAATTTGGGCGTAAAGCCGGGGGGTTTGGGGTGCGCCCGGCTCGCGGCCGCGACGCGGCGTTGTTGTGGTGTGAACGCGCCCTCGGGCGCGTCCACCGTGCCGGCCATTGTTGTGCCACACAGAGAGGGCAAGGGTGTGGGGAAGCTTTGTACAGGGAGAGCGGGCAGAGGAAAGGCCTGTGACGGGTTGGGAGGCCGTGCCGAGAACAAGCGAGTGTGAGGTGGGCGCGCGCGCGCTGACCCATCTCAACCTCTCAACCCTTCTCCCTCTCTCTGTGCGTCTTTGTTTTTTTAATTTTTGCCTCGGCGCAAAGTGCCGGGCCCGGGTCCACTTACACACGCACACGCTGCACGCGCACAGCCAGACCCAGTATCCCGTCACTCAGTCACCGATTTGATTTTGAGCGCACACTCCCCGCCCGCACACGAATCACACACGCGCCACACCCACACACGCAAGAAAAAAAGTTTCCAGGGAACACAGGGGATGGACGCACAGGCGGCGGACGCACGCACCCGCCCGCCCAGGACGCCCCCTCCCCTCATAAAAAACACAAAAAAGAAAAAGTTTGATTTGATGGTGTAAAGGTGGGGGGACGCACACTCCTCTCTCCCATTTTTTTCCGAAAAACCAGGCACACACACCCTCCCACCCTCACTCTCTCTCTCTCACCCGCCCACACTCAGTGTGTGTTTGAAGGGGCCGCTGTCGTTTTGTAAGCACGCGCCGCACGCGCCGCGCACGCTTCACTTCACTTGCCGGCCACCTTTTTGGCGGCGGCGACGACGGCCTCCTTGGTGATGCCAAACTCCTTGTACAGGCGGTCGGCCGGGGCCGACGCGCCGAACGTGTCGACGCCGATGGCGACGCCGTCGGAGCCGACCCACTTGTCCCAGCCGAACGTGGAGCCGGCTTCGACGGACACGCGGGCCTTGACGTCCTTGGGCAGGACGGACTCGCGGTACGCCGCGTCCTGCTCCTCAAACAGCTCCCAGCAGGGCATGGAAACGACGCGGGCCTTCATGCCCGCCGCCTCCAGGTCCTTGGCGGCGTCGATGGCCAGCATCAGCTCCGACCCCGTGGCGAGCAGGATGACGTCGGGCTTGGCGGTGCCGCCGTGCACGATGTACGCGCCCTTGACCGTGCCGTCGATGGACGTGCCCGGCTGGTTGGGCATGCCCTGGCGGGACAGGGCCAGCGTGGACGGGCGCCGCTTGCCGGCCGGGTTCTGGCCGGCCGCGTTCAGGACGGCGGCCTTGTAGCAGCCGGCCGTCTCGTTGCCGTCGCCCGGGCGCATGGTCAGCATGGACGGCATGGCCCGGAAGGACGCCAGGTGCTCGATGGGCTGGTGGGTCGGGCCGTCCTCGCCCAGGCCGATCGAGTCGTGCGTCATCACATAAATGACGCCCGCCTGGGACAGGGCGGACATGCGCATGGCCGACCGCATGTAGTCGGTGAAGATGAAGAAGGTGGCGCAGTACGGGATCAGGCCCGTGTTGTGCAGGGCCAGGCCGTTGCAGATGGCGCCCATCGCGTGCTCGCGCACGCCGAAGCGCAGGTTGCGCTCCGCGTACGACCCCTTCTGGAAGTCGCCGAACATCTTCATGAGCGTCATGTTGGAGGGCGCCAGGTCGGCGGAGCCGCCCAGGAAGCCGGGCAGGACGGGCGCCAGGGCGTTGAGCATGGTCTGCGAGTGCAGGCGGGTGGCCAGGCCCTTGTCCTCGGGCGTGAAGGTCGGCAGCGCGGCCTCCCAGCCCGCCGGCAGCTTGTTGGACAGCAGGGAGGCCAGCTCCGCGGCTTCCTTGGGGTACTTGGTCTTGTACGCCGCCATGGTGGCCTCCCACTCCTTGTGCTTGGCCGCGCCGCGCTTGGCGCCCTCCGCGAAGACGTCGTAGGCCGACTGCGGGACCTCGAACTCGCCGTGCTTCCACTGCAGGTTCTCGCGCGTGGCCGCCGTCTCGTCCTTGCCCAGGGGCGCGCCGTGGACGTCGTGCGAGTCGGCCTTGTTGGGCGAGCCGTACCCGATCAGGGTGGACACCTTGATGAAGGACGGCTTGTCCGTGACGGCCTGGGCGGCCTTGATCGCCTTCTCAATGCCGGCCAGGTCCAGGTTGCCGTCCGCGACGTGCTGGACGTGCCAGCCCATGGACGCGTACCGCGCGGACACGTCCTCCGTGAAGGAGATGTCGGTGTGGCCGTCGATGGAGATCTTGTTGTCGTCGTACAGGACGATGAGCTTGCCCAGGCCCCAGTGCCCCGCCAGGGACGCGGCCTCGGAGGAGATGCCCTCCATGTTGCACCCGTCGCCCATGATGCAGTACGTGTAGTGGTCGACGACCTTGGCGTCCGGCTTGTTGAAGCGGGCGGCCAGGTGGGCTTCGGCGGCGGCCAGGCCGACGGCGTTGCAGATGCCCTGGCCGAGCGGGCCTGGGGAGGGGGCGGGGGGGAGGGAAGGGCGGGGGAGGGAGGGGGCGGAGGAGCGGGTGAGAGAGGGGTGGCGGGCGCGGCGCGGGGTGTGGGTGAGGGCAGCGCCCCACCGCTGCTGCTCTGCTCGCCCCCCCCCCCCAAACTCACCCGTCGTGACTTCCACGCCCTCCGTCTCGAAGTTTTCCGGGTGGCCAGGCGTGCGGGAGCCCCACTGGCGGAACTGCTTCAGGTCGTCGATCTAGGGGGGAAAGGGCGGGAGTGGGGGTGGGCGCGTGAGGGACGCGCGGAGGGCGGAAGAAGAGAGGCGGAGGCTGGCTGGAGGGGGGGCAGGGCCGCCGGCCGGGCGAGCGCGGCGGACGCACGAGCGTCGGCGCGCGAAGAAAGCCGCGCCGTTTTTCGCTTTCGCGTCGCGCCGTCCCCGCCTATGGACCGGCGCGACTGGCGGCCAGGGCTTGCACACACCCACAGCTTGCGTGTGGACGGCAAAGCGGGGCGGCCGAGGGGCGGCACAGCCGCCCCGCGCGACCACGCAAGACAGCGCGCCCGGCCCCCCTTCGATTGGCCCACGCGCCGGCTCAGGGCGAGGGCCGGGCACCCGGGCGTCGGGGAGCGGCTTCCGTCGTCCGCACGCCGGCCGCCACCCAATCAGTGGGTGCCCGAGTCCTTGTCCTAGCCACTCCGGGCGGCGTGTCGGGGAAGGAGCGCGCCGGCCGGCCGCACACCGCGCCCAAGCAAGGCGCGGCCGTGCGAGGGCGGCCACGAACGGCCGAGCGGCTAGCGCGGCCGGCGCGCCGGACGCGCGTGCTCTCGCGATTCGGCGCGCCGCGCGCACGCACGACCGCCCTGCTTCCCCTCGCCCCCTCCCCTTAACGCACCGTCATGTTCTTGTAGCCCAGCAGGTGCAGGAGCGCGTACTGGAGCATGGAGCCGTGGCCGGCGGACAGGACGAAGCGGTCGCGGTCGGCCCACTTGGGGTCGGCCGGGTCCGCGTTGAAGATCTTGGAGAACAGGACGGTGGACATGGGGGCGCAGCCCATGGGCAGGCCCGGGTGACCGGAGTTGGCGGCGTTGACGCCGTCAATGGCCAGGAAACGGACGGCGTTGATGGCCTCGCCGACCGCGCCGGGGACGAGTTCGGCTTTGTAGACCTTGGCCTCGGACGTCTTGACGGCCTGCGCGACGGCCGCGCGGCGGACGACCGGCGCGGAGCGACGCGTGGCAGGGCGCGCAGCCACAGCGGGCGCGCGGGGAGCGAGGGTGCGCTGCATGGTTGAGTTTTGTTTGGTTTGGGGGAGGGTAGAAAAAATTCGCGTGTGGGGGGCGGCGCGGGGAAAAACAGCCGTTTTGGTGCCCATTGCGACGAAACGCAACACACACGTCGTCGCACACGTCGCGGCCCCCACCCCCACCCATCCCCCAATGGCTGGCTCCACGCCGCGCCGGTCCAGCCGGCTGACGCCGTCCAAGGGCAAGAGCCCGCGGGCGGCGTCCCCGCCCGCTGCCGCGCGGAAATCGAGCGCGGCGCCCGCGCCGCCTCCACCGCCTGCAGCGGCCCGCGCCCGGACCACCACCCGCCCGGTGGCCGGTGGTGGCCGCCACGCCGAGTACGAGTTTTGCGGGCCGGTCCTCGGCCCCCTCGCCCTCATCGTGGGCCTGCCCGCCGTCTGCTACGCCCTGGTCGGCGTGTGCAACGCCGAGCGCGGGTGCGTGGGCGGGCTGGGCGACCTCGCGTCCCGGCTCGCGGCCGGCTCCCCGGCCGCGTTCCCGGGCCTGCCCCGCCCGCTCTTCACCTGGCCGGCGTTTTGGGCCGTGCCCGCGTGGTTTGCGTTCCAGGCGGGCCTCCACCTGCTGCTGCCCGGGCCCACCGTGCTGGGCGCGCCCCTCAGGGACGGCCGCCGCCTGCCGTACAAGCTGACTGGCCTGGCCAATTTGGGCGTGACGCTCGCGCTCGTCGCCGCGTTTGGTTTCTCGCCGTCCACCGTGTCCGGCGGGCCCTGGTGGCGGGCGGCGTCGTCCCCCATCTTTGGGCGGGCGGGCTTTGGGGCGGCCTCCCCACCCCGCCTGGCCTGGGCGTACGACAATTTCGTGCCCCTGCTCACGGCCGCGTGCGCGTGGTCGACCATCCTGGCGGCGTGCCTGTACGCCGCGTCCTTCCGCGGCCGGGCCGGCCCGTCGGGCGCCAAGCCCATGCTGGCCCTGGGCGGCGACACGCCCTCCCACATCTACAACTTCTTCATGGGGCGGGAGCTGAACCCGCGGTGCGGCGGCGGCGGCGGCGGCGGCGGCGGGCGCGGGCGCGGGCCGTGGTCGTCGTCCGCCCTGTCCCGCTTCGACTGGAAAGAGTTTTGTGAGCTGTACCCGGGCCTGATCGGCTGGGTGCTCCTCGACCTGGCGTGCGCGGCCAAGGCGGTCGCCCGGACCGGGACCATCCCGCGCCCGCTGGCCATGGTCATCGCCTTCCACACCCTCTACGTCGCCGACGCCCTGGCGCACGAGCGGGCCATTCTCACGACCATGGACATCACGACCGACGGCTTTGGCTTCATGCTCGCCTTTGGCGACCTGGCCTGGGTGCCGTTCGTGTACACCCTGCCCGCCCGGTTCGCGGCCGACTTCCCGGCGGCCCTGCCGTCCTGGGCGGCGGCGTCCATCTACGCCCTGTTCGCGGCCGGCTACGCCATCTTCCGCGGCTCCAACTCCCAGAAGGACGCGTTCCGCACCGACCCGTCCAGCCCGGCGGTCGCGCACCTCAAGACGCTGACGACGGCGTCGGGGCGCCGCCTGCTCGTCTCCGGCTGGTGGGGCGTCGCCCGCCACATCAACTATTTCGGCGACTGGCTGCTCAGCCTGGCCTGGTGCCTGCCGTGCGGGACCGGCTCGTGCGTCCCGTACTTTTACGCGGCCTACTTTGGCATCCTCCTCATCCACCGCGACCGCCGGGACGGCGAAGCCTGCGCGCGCAAGTATGGGGCGGACTGGGACCGGTACTGTGCGCTGGTGCCGTGGCGCATCGTGCCGTTTGTGTACTGAGGGCGCGCGGCGGCGGGGGGAGAGGGGGGTGTTGGGGGGGTGGGTAAGCCATGAGAAAAAAAACGAGGACGCCCTCCCCTCACTCCTCCTCTCTTGTGTGTCGTCGCCGCGCCGCGCGTCTGACCCATCCCGGAAGCCCGGTGCCACGCTCCGCATGACCTCCACACTGTACTATACCCCACGGGTGGGCCCGCCGGCCGTGCCTCGAGCGCGCCCGGGGCCCCAACCGCAACGCATGCGTGGCCCGCCGCCGCGCCCGCTTGTGAGCCGTCGCAGCGGCAGCGCACCGCGGGCGGCCGACGCGACTGCGGCCACGCAGAAGAGTGAGTTTGAGGAGCCTTGAGTGGCGCAAGCGGGGAGCTTTCGGGACCCGTACGGGTCCCGGGAAAGCGGTGGGCACATCCTGACCCTCACACCCATCCACCCCCCCCCACCCACCCCCACCCACCCACCCAGCCCTGCGCCTCAACGCCGGCGCGACGACCATCAGCCTCCCCTTCTCCCCCGCCCGAGCGGCCGAGCTTCACGCGGCTCTAGCCGCCCTCCTTGCCACCTTCGCTGAAAAGGCCGCGGCGAGTCGCCCCCAGCGGTGGCCGTCGACCGAGTTTCGGTTTGTCGGGCAGCCGGGCGCGGGCGAACTCGCCCTGTTCGAAGCGTTTTGCAACCCGAACGCGCACGCGTCGCCCTTTGACGCCAAGGTGCTGGTCACGGCCAAGAGTGGGGATGGCATGGCCGTGACGACGGAGGTGCCGCTGACAGGGCTGCGGTCGGACCTCGGAGATTTTGGAAAGTGAGCGAGTGTGCGGGAGGGGGTGGGGTGGGGGGTGGGGGATGGGTGGATGGATGGGGGGTCGGCGTGTCGATCAGAGCGCGCGCTTCTGTCTGCGCCTGGACATCAAGACTACAGTTCTAGACAGAGAGGCACAGCCCTCAGTGCCACGGCCGGTCGGCCGCGCCTTCGTCGTCCGCGACGGACGGCCCGCCACCGCCGTCCTCCCCTCCCACCACCACCCCTGCTTCTGTTGCCTGACGACCACCCGCGCCGCCAGCCAGCTCGGCCGCCAGCGGCGGCACGCCCAACCGCACCCAGGGGTCCTCCAGCATGGAGGGGCGCAGGTACGCGCCGGGCGTGAAGGGCGGCGGGTCGTGGTTTCCTCGCCCGCCGCGCCCGCCGCGCCCGCCGCCGCCGCCGTTGCGCCCGCGCCCGCCGCCGCCGCCGCGGCCGCCCTGCCACCCTCTGCCGTAGCCGGGCGGTGGGCCGCCGGCATGCCACCCACCGCCGCCGCGGCCGGGACCGCCGCCGCCCCACGCCGCACCCGGCGCCGGTGGCGGGCCCGGCAGCAACAGGCCGGGCGGCGGCGGCGGTGGCCCTGCCGGCCCGCCACGGCCTCCGTGCGCGTGCGCGTGCGCGCCTCCTCCCCCTCCCCCCCTTCCACGCCCTCCTCCTCCTCCTCCTTCACGCTGGCCATGCCCTGCCGCCCGGTGCGCGGCCGCAGACGCGGCCAGGGCGGCCGCTGGGTTGGAGAACAGGGACGGCGGCGGTGGCGGGGGTGGGGGGGCGCCGCCTGCGCAGCGTTGTCCGCCGCCCTCCCCGTCGAGCAGTGGGTTGGCCAGCGTCACGGCCGGCGGTGGGAGGGGCGGGCCTGTGTGTGTGTGTGTGGTGTGGGGGGTGGAGGGAGGGGTGAGAGCGGTGGGGCCGTGAGGGCGGACGAGGAGAGGGGGGCGGCAGGTTGCGCCCCCACAGGCCGCCGCCGCCGCCGCCGCCCCTTGCCATCCCGCCCTCTCTCACCTTGCCCGCCCGCCGCCGCTTCATCGCGCATGGCCTTCAGGCGCTTGCGCCGGTCGTCGGTGGCCTCGCCTTCGGCCATCTCGACGAGGCGAGCGAGCGAAACAAACACAGGGGCGCCGGGCTTTGTCCTTTCAATTCATCTCACCTCTGCCTGCCCGGCGCAAGACACAGAGCAGAGAGCTGTTTCCCTTTCCAGCGAGGAAAAGAAGGCCGGCACACCCCACCACCAGCCACACACACACGACCATGTCGATCCTGGCCCTGCCGGTCGGCGTCCTGGACCCCCTGGGCGCCCTGGCAACAAAGCAGGGTGAGTTTTGGGGGCGTGGGGCGTCGCGGCGGGGAAGGGGACGACCGCTGCTGTCCAGTGCCTCGACTGCCAGCCGTGTTTGTGTTGGCCGGCCGCTGCGGGGCCTTGTTGGGCGCGCCCACCCCAATTTCTGGATGCAGGCGGGGGGCGAACACGCGTGTGCGCTCAGCAAGATTGGTGGGGGCGGCAGGCCATGCCTGGGTAGGGCGGGGCGCCGGGCCCGGACGGGAGGGAGACCTTCCCCATGGGCCGCCGCACGGTTGCATGCCGCGGCCTTTCCCGTTCCTCACGCGCGCTCCCGCACCCCTCCACACAACAGACCCGGACACCGCCGCCGCCCCCGTCGACGCGGAGGAGGGCGATGACGACGACGAGGGCGAAGACTTTGACGAGGAGGTGAGTGGAGGGCTGTGGGCGGCGCGGCGAAAAAAGAGAGAACCCTTGCGGCCGCCCCCTGCCAACCCACGCTCGCCTTCCCTCTCATTTTTTTCTCTCCGCCCACCAACACCAGGACGCCGGAGATGACGACGACGACGGCGGCGGCTCAGATGGCGGCGACGACGACGACGGCGGCGGTTCCGACGGCGGCGGCGCGGGCGGCGCGTCGGCCGGCGGCGATGAGGAAGGCGAAGAACCGTACGAGGACGAGGACGAAGACGACGAAGAAGACTTGGACGAGACGGAGGAGGAGGAGGAGGAGGAGGACGACGACTACAGTGAGGACGTGGAAGACGAGGACGCGGTGAGTGTGCGGCGTGGAGGGCGGGCGGGGCGGCCGGTGGCGGGCGGGGGCGGGGAGTGAGTGGGCGGCGCGGTCGTGGTGGCGGGAGCGGGTCCCCCCCACCCGCCCCAGGACCGTCACCCTGACGGTCCCACCACCACCCCTCCTCCACCAACACCCAGGGCCTGGGCACGGCCGCCCTGGTGGGTGCGCCCATCCCGGACGGGTCGGACGACGGCGATTTCGAGGACGGCTCGGACGAGGAGGAGGTGCGCGGATCCGCACCTCTAGGCGGGGAACGGAGGCGGTGGTGGTGGTGCTTTTTTTTTTCATTCGTGCTCGTGTCGTGGTGGCTCACGCACTCCCCAACCCCACCCACCCACCCCACACACACACACACCAGTCCGAGGACTTGGGCGAGTCTGATGAGGAGTACGGCTCCGACGAGGAGGGCGCCAAACGGCCGGCCAAGCGTGCGCGCGGCGGGTCCGCGGGCGGCGGGTCTGCGGGCGGGCGGTCTGGCCGGTCCGGCCGGTCGGGCGGGAGCCGTGGCGGGACGGAGGACGACGACGCCGAGGAAGACTTTGACGATGAGGATGACGGCGACGACGAGTGAGGGATGGAGGGAGTGTGCGCGCGCGCTCCGCGCTCTGCGCCTCCTCCGTGTGCCCTCCTCAACCCTCGCGCGTGGCGTGGTCTGGTTGAAGAAAGTGCCACAGGGAGTGGGTTGAGCGCGTTTTTTTTCAAAGTCCGTGAAGGTGGGGGGACGTGTCTTTCCTTTTGCTGTGGGGAGAGGGGAACGCCTGTGCGAGTGTGTGTGTGTGAGGGCGGGCGTGCGTCGGGTGGAGAGCGCCTGGGCGTGCTTGACTGGCGGGGACGGGGCAGTAAAAACACACGACCTGCGAAAAAAAAAAACGCACAACCCCGTCGCGCCGCCTTTGTCTACAACAACGCCTTTCTCGGGCGTGAAACTCACGCTCCCTCTCTCTCAGGTGCGGCGCGCACACGGGCCTGTGCGTGTGTTTTTGTTCCCCCCTCGAAACCTCCCAAAAAAAACACGGACAAAAAAACTGGCAAACACACCCCCTCCCTCCCCACTCGTTCATCCCACCCTCAAAATTTTTTGCGACGCACGCCCGTCGCTCACGACGACTCGATGACCAGCTTGACGGCCAGGAACACAGCCACCCAGAACGCAGCCGCTTTCGCGCCGTCCGCCACCGTCTCAGCCGCCGCGGCGGCGCGCTTCTTCGCGGCGCCGACCGCGCCGCGCACGGCCAGAATCCCGCCCGTCAGCGCGAGCAAGCCCGCGCCCGCCGCCAGCGCGCCGCGCGTGGACGGGTCCAGCAGGGCGCGCGCCGCGGCCGCACCAGCCGCGACAGCGCCGCCTGCCGCGCCGGGCGCGCCCACGCCCGCCGCGCCCTCCACCACGCCTTCGGCCACCTCGACGCCAGAGTTGAGCAGCGCCCCGCCCAGCCCAGCCGCGCCAGCGACGATCGCGGCCACGACCAGCGGGCTGAACTGGCGCCCAACCTCGTCGCCGCGCTTCAACGGCAGGTCGCCCGTCGCGGCAAAGGCTTTGACGCCCACCTCCCCGCCCGCAAAGCCGCCCGTCGCGTTGGTCAGCGGGCCAATGGATTCCTTGTCAGGGTAGCGGGCCGGGTTGTCGTTGATGAAACGCCCGGGGCGGCCGACGCGGCGGCCTTCGTAGTCGTCTTTCGCGTGGCCAACGTAGATGGGCGCGGCGGGCGTGCCAGGGGCGGGCTTGGAGGGTTTAGAGGGCGCGGCCGGCTTGGCCTTGGCGGGCGCGGCAGACGCCGCCGCTTCCGCGGCCGCCTTGGGCGCCCAGGACTTCAGGGCGACCTCGCCGCCGGGCCAGCCGCCAACGAGCGCGGTGCGGTCCGGGTCTGTTGGATAGAAAGCAAAAGAAAGGAGGAGAGAGGGGCGTGTGCGTGTGTGAGAGAGTTTTTTGGGTTCATGCAGGCGCGAGTTTTGTTGTTTTTGTGTCCGCTCCTTTTTTCGCCTCCGGCCTCACATTTCGACGGGTCGTCCACGATCACACGGCCCGTGCGGCCTTCACGGGGGGCGTAGTCCCCCTTTTCAAAGCCGATGTAAATCTCGGCTTTTCCATCCGGGATGACGGGTTTGGGCGCGGCCTTGGGCGCGGCCTGCGCAGGAGCAGCGGCCTCAGCCTTGGCCGGCTCAGCGGCAGCCGCTTCCGGCTTAGCGGACGCGGGCTTGGCCTCCGCTTTGGCAGCCGGTTCCACGGTCTTGACCTCCTGTGGCACGGTGAGGGGAGGGCGGGCGAGGAGTGAGAGCGGCCGGGCGGATAAGAGAGAGAGAGAGAGAGGGAGAGAAGTGGTGGTGGTGGTGGAGTGGTGGTTGCGGGCCGCGAGCGAGCCAACGGCCGGCGGCGCTCCTCGACATGCGCCGGCCGCGCCCGGTGCTGCCGCCCCTCCTCAGGCTCCACCCTCGCCCTCGAGTAGGTGAAGTGTCCCGCTTTCCGCACCGAAGGCGGGAGGCACGCAATGCGGCCGCCCTTGCGCGCGCACGCCCGCCGCACTCGCGCTCGTCCGCTGGCTTGTGCGAGGCGTTGCCGCTGCTCCTGCACCCCGCCCGACGCTGACGACTCACCGGCTGGGCAGCGGCCGCCACGGCCCGCCGGCCGGCAGGCCGGGTGGACGCCGGGCGTCCCGCGATGGACAGACGCATGGGTAGTTGTGTGGTGTGCGTGTCGCGTCGTGCGTCTTTTTTCTTTTTGTGCGAGTGAGAGGGAAAGTGGGAGCGAGCGTGCTCGGCAGTGGGAGCGTCGACCACCACCAACCCTTCCGCCCGGCTTCCTGTGTGCGCCTCCCTTTCTCCGCCCACCTTTTTCAAGAGTCGCCCCAAGGCCGGACTTTGTATCGTGTTTACAAGATGCCCAGCCACACACGGACGCCCCCGTCCCCTCTCAAAGTCTGGAGTGTTTCAGTGCGGTGTTCTCTCTCTCTCTCCCAACCCTCCATCCATCCATCCCCACATTTCACTTTTTGGGCCCGGCCTCAATCACCGTGAACGCGGGCGGCGGCGGCGGCAGGGGCGGGTAGGTCGCGCCGACGTGCTTGCGGTCGGCCGGCGTGTGCTTCTTCGGGCGGAGCTTGGTCTTGGCTTTGACGGCCTGCGGGGTTGGGTGTGGGCGTGGAGGGGAGGGTGCGAACTAGCCGTGAGAAGGGCTGAGGGACGCAAAGAGACGCGCGCGCGGTTATGTGGCTTTGATGGAGCGGTGTTCTGAACCCTGCTCACGCCCAGAGCATTATCAAGGCGCTCTAGCATTGCACTAGGGCGGTGACGGTGCCAGACGACGGGCCGGCGAGGCAGCGCTCGCCTTGAAGCAAACGCAAAACAGGCCGGCGGCCGGGCGCCGCCGTCGCTCCTGTTTCGCCGCCGTCCTGGCCTGGCAGCTCAACGCCATGCCACTTTGAGCAGCTCATTGCGCAGGAACGCGACTCTAGTACGACCGCTTGTGGCGCGAGTCGGGCCTAGGCGCACGGCGGAGCCTTGGCACGCGCACACAACGACAGAGGGCGTCGTGGCCGCGCCGCCGGCCCGATTCCTCTCTCTCTCTCGTCTCACCTTCCACTGCGGCCGGGTGGACGCTTCCACGCCGACGACTAAGGTCCGCGACGACCGGGACGCGGTGCGGGCCGGCGCAAAGGCCGGGCGGGAGACCGTGGACAGCATTTTGGATGGGCGGGGGTGACGCGTGCGTTGGAGAAGAAACAACTCTGGCCTCACAAAAAACAACGCTCGGCTCCCCAGGACCCTCGTGTCATTTTTTATCTCTCCCTCTCTCCCTCTCCGGGCTCTTCCCCTCCATACATACAACATCACAACGCCTTGACGCTCTCCTGAATCCCGGCGTACAGCCCCGCCACGACCCCCTTGTACTTGGCCGCCAGCACCGGGCGCTTCAGCTTGAAGGTGGGCGTCATCACGCCCGCCTCGGGCGTCCAGGCCTCCGGTTCCAGCGCGACGGCGCGCGGCACTTCAAAGGGGCGCAGGCCCGCCGCGCGCGCGGCGTCGGCCAGCGCCGCCGCCACGGCCTCGGCGGCACCGGGCACGTCGCACAGGGCGGCCGGGCCCGCGGACGCGGGCGGCAGCGCGGACTTGGGCAGCCCGGCGTCGGCCAGGCAGCGGCGCAGCGCGTCCGGGCGCGGGACGACCACGGCCACGGGGAAGGCCGACAGCGAGTCGCCCGTCACCCACGCCTGCTCCAGGAGGCCCGACCCCGCCAGCGCGGCTTCGATGCGTTCCGGCGAGATGTACTCGCCCTGGGCCAGCTTGAACAGGGCCTTCTTGCGGTCGATGAGGCGGAGCGACCCGTCGGCCCGGATCTCGCCGATGTCGCCCGTGTGGAACCAGCCGTCGGCGTCCAGCACCTCCGCCGTCTGGGCGGCGTCCTTGTAGTAGCCGGCGAAGACGGTCGGCCCCCGGATGAGGACTTCCCCGCGCGGCGGGTCGGCGGTCGCGTCGTAGCCCATGTCGGGCACGGACTCGAGGCAGGTGTGGAGGAGGGGGAGGGGCCCGCCCACGCGGCCGGCCTGGTCGGCGGACGGCGGCGCGACAAAGGAGGACGAACAGGTCTCGGTGAGGCCGTAGCCTTGCAGGACGGGGCAGCACATGGCGACGCGCAGGAAGGCTTCCACCCGGGGCGCCAGGGGGGCGGAGCCGGAGACGACCAGGCGCGTGCGGCCGCCCAGCCGCGCTTTCACCCGGTTGAAGACGAGGCGGTCGGCCAGCGGGGACGCGGCGTCCCACCGCATGCCCGCCGCCAGCCCCCGGGCCTTGTGCCAGGAGGCCAGGCCAAAGACGGCGCGGCGCAGGGGCGACGCCGCCGCCAGCTGGGCGTGGACGCCCGCGTACACCCGGTCAAAGACGCGGGGGACGCCGATGAAGAGCGTCGGGCGCAGCGCCTGGATGTCGTCCAGCACGCCGTCGATGCGGCCGCGCCAGTACCCGACGCGCGCGCCGATGGCCAGGAACAGCTCCTCCAGCGCCCGGTCAAAGATGTGGGCCAGGGGCAGGTAGGAGAGCATGACGTCGTCGGGCGTGAAGCGCTCGCCGAGCGCGCCGCCCAGCTGGTCCATGCCCGCGCGCTGGCCCGCGACCGTGGTGAGGACGGCGCGGTGGGTGATGAGGACGCCCTTGGGGTCGCCGGTCGTGCCGGACGTGTACATGATGGTGCAAATGTCGTCTGGCGAGGTGGACGCCGGCGGGGGCGGCGGCACGACCGCCGCGCCGGCGGCCTCAAACGCGTCGAACGACACGACGTGCAGCCCCGTCGCGGCGGCCGCGGCGGCCAGTGCCGCGGCGTCCGGCGCGGCCCCCGCGGGCGTGCCCCAGACCACGATGGTCCGGACGACGGGCGAGCCGGCGACGGCGTGCGCCGGGCGGCCGGACTTCAGGGCGTCGGCGAGGGCCGGCAGCTTGTCCGCCGCGACAAAGACGGCGGCCGCGCCAGAGTGCGCCAACACAAAGCGCACGGCCTCATCGCCCAGCGTGTCGTACAACGGCACGCACCGCGCGCCGGCGCGGTTGCACGCCTGCATGGCCAGCATCCAGGCCGGCGAGTTGGCGCCGTACACGCCGACGGCGTCGCCCGGCTTGACGGCCGCGGCTGTGGTGAGGGCGGCGCCGAGGGCGGTCGCGCGGCGGGCGACGGCGCCGTAAGTCTGCCACTCGTAAGGCCCCGCTTTCCCCTCGGCGTCGACGGGGCGGTGGCCTAGGCACGGGCGGTCCGCGTTGCGCCGGGCGGACGCGGCGAACATCTGCAAGGGATGGATGATGGGGCAGGCACACATAAGTGAGCGAGTGTGTTGTGGGAAGGTTGAGGCAACGCCCATCGCGCGCCGCGCGGCGTGGCCAAGAAAATAAAACTCCGCTCCTCTCGCGCACCTCCCACAAGTTTTCCGGGTTGCCTTCCACGACAGGCCAGGTGTCGACGGCCTGCTTGTTGGCCCAGACCGCGGACCGGGCGGGCGTGGTGGACGTGGCGGGCCGGGCGGGCTCTGGTTTTTCGGAGTGTGGGAGACGTTGTGAGGGAGTGTGGCACCCTGCGCCACGCGTTTCGTGGGGGCGGTGCGACCGCGCCGCGACGACAAAACCCAGCCTGAAGCGCACGGCGAGTCTGCAATCACTGGTTGGGCCGGAAGGAGGCGGCCGAAACGTCCCCAGGACGCTGGGCGACGCGTCTTTCCTTCGCCCGCCGTGCGACCGCGCCGACAGCTCTCCCGTTTTTTGGGGGGGGCCGTGTCGAGGCGCTGGCATGCCCCAACGGTCGACGCACCAATGGTCGTGTAGACATCAAATGTGGGGAGCATGGAGCTCCCCGTGGAGGAGGACGGGCCCATGGTTGGAGGCGTTTTTTGAGGGCACAACCAATCTGTGAAGCGCAGTGCGCGCGCGGCGGGCAGGAGAGAAAAAAAGACACACCTCTGTCTTTGTTTTTTCTTTCGTGTCACACGCCCGGCAATGCCGACCTTCACGGCCAGCCGGCCGGCAGGCCGTGCCCTCGGGCTCACCGCTGCCCGCGGCACCAGTCGCCGGCCGCAGGTGCTCAACCCCCGAGCGGCGTCTTCCTCTTCACCAGCGGACACGCCGAGCGGCCGCACGGTCGGAGACCGCGCGGCCTCAGCCGCCCGGGACTTCGCCGAACGCCACAAGCTGAAAGAGCGGTGAGTAGTGTAGGACACGGCGCGTCTAACAAGAGGCACAGGCGGCCATGAAGACGGCGGGATGGCCGTGCCGCACCGCGGTTTCATGTTCCTCACACCCCAGGCATCGCTGTCCCCCAACCCTCATCCCCACAGCGCGTCTGCGGCCCTCGGGAAAACGGCGTCCGCCCTGACCTCCGCCGCCCGGGAAGCCGACGAGAAGCTCGGCCTCTCAACCAAAGCCCGGCGCTTCACCGCCGACGCGGCGCGGTACGCGCCCATCTACCGCCGCCGCATCCGCGCTTTCATGGCTGGACCCGCGGGCCCGCCCTTCCTCGCCGTCTCGCTCGCCCTGCTCGCGTACTTCGGCCTCCTCGGCCGGCTGCTCAATTTCTTGTTGCTCCTCTGGTGGCTGGCACCGCTCGTCATGCTGCCTCTTTCGGCCGCGAGTGCGCGGCGGGCGCAGGCGGAAGCGGAAGCGGCCGCGGCGGCGCGCCGGGCGGCGGGCCCCTTTGGCGCGTGGGGCCGGGGGGCGCGCGGCCCAAGCAGCGGTGGGAATGGCAGTGGCCCTGTCATCGACGTCGAGTGGGAGGACGCCGTGGACGGGCGGTGAGAAGGGAGAGGGTTAGATCTGTTGTTGCGTTCTGGGTTGTTTGTTTTTCCATCCATCCATCCATCCACCTCTCCATCTCCCTCATCATCTCCGCCCGCGCGTCTTCAAGCTGAGCTCCACCACCACGCCCGGCCCCAGGTTGTAGTGCGCCAGGCTGGCCCCGTCGGCCGTCAGGACGCCCACACCCTCACGCGCCAGCTTCTGCTTGTTGGGCGGGAGGCCCGTCTCCGGTTGGAGCGCGGCTTTCAGCTCGCCGATGGTCGCGGTCAGGGGCAGGGACACTTCCACCGTGCGGCCGTCCAGGGGCGGGTCACCGTCGGGCAAGGCCACCGAAATGGCGACCGGCCCGCCGTCCCGCCCACCGTGCGCGGCCAGGAAGTCTTCTTCGGGCGTCAAGACAAAGGCGCGCGAGGCGCGCGCGCGCTTGGGTGGCGGCGGAGCGGCGGCGGCCGACGGTGGAGCGGCGGCCGTGGGTGGGGGCGGCGGCGGTGCAGCCACGACGGGAGGCGGTGGCGGTGGCGGCTGAGGCGGCGGCGGGGCCGCTGCCGCCGCCACAGGCACCGTCGGCCCGGGCGGCGGCGGCGGGCGCGGCCGACCAGCGGCAGCGACCGGCACGGTCGGCCCCGGCGGCGGTGGAGGCGGTTGCCGCGGCACCGCCGCCGGCGGCGGCGGAGGCCAGGCCCCGCCCGCGCCTGAAGGAGGCGGACCCACAGACGGCCCTGGAGGAGGAGGCTGCGGCCCGGCGGCCGACGCGTCCAGGACGGCGGCCGTCGCGGCGGCGGACAGCCCGCCCCCGCCGCCCGCCGCAGGCTGGTCCGCGCGCGCGCCACTCCGACCACCGCCGGGCCCAAACACGTCCGGCCGGCGCCGGGCCAGCGCCACCAAATTGCCCACGATCTCGTCGTCGCCCGCCGTCGTGGAACCACGCAGTTTGGACAGCATGGCCTCCCTCTGGGCTTTCCACTTGGGGTCCAGCAGAGACACGCGCATGTGCTCGCCCATGTCCTCCAGGCGGACGAGCTCGCCCGTCAGCGGGGACACAACAAACCCGGACGCGTCGCCGACGGCCGCAGCGGCTGCGGCGGCCGCAGCAGCGGCAGCGGACGCATCGCCGCCTTTGCGCTTGTAGTCGCGGACGATGCGGATGGGGCCGTCCTCGTCGGCTTCGACCGCGCCAGCGGGCAGGGCGGGCGGTGGCGGGTGGAGGGACGCCGCCAAGGCGGGTGCGCCCTCCCCCTCCTCCTCCATGGCGGCTTCGGCCGCCGCGCCCGCGGCGACCATGGCCTGCTCCTCCGCGTCCATGGGTTGTGGTGGTGGTGGAGGGCGTGGAGGCGCGGGTGCGCCACCGTCCGGCCGCGCCGCAGGCGGCGGCGCCGCGGCTTTGGCCGCACCCGCCGCCGCACTCGCCGCCGCCGCGATGGCCGCCTTGTTCATGGCCAGGACGTCGGCGCGCGTGGCAGGCGGCGGCAAGCCCGCGTCTTCACCGGGGGCAAAGGCGATGGCCTCCACGACGACGGCCGCGTGCCAGTCGATGGAGAGCGTCGCGACGCGCTCCGCCTCGGCCACGGCCGCGGCTTCCTTCCGCCCGCGCTCGCTGGCCCGCTCCCATTCCAAGCGGCGCAGGCACCTCTCCAGCACAGCCGTCCGGTCTTCCGCGTCCTTTTTCAGGGTGGCCAGGGTGGCGGAGGGCGGGCGCAGGACGCGGGCGTAGGCGGCGACCAGCGCGCGAAACGTCGCGTGCAGTGAGTGGGTGGGTTTCAGAAAGGCGAGGGCCGGGTCGGAGGCGCCGAGTTTGGAGGCCGCGAGCGCGTTTGGAAACTCTTCTTCACCACACCGGGCCGCCATGGCGGCGGCCAGTTTGAGGGTGTCGACCTCCAACGGCGTCAGGCCGGGCGGGATTCTCACGGCATACGCGGCGGGCGCGGGCGGGGCCAGCACAGCGCCCGGCGCCGCGACCGTCGACGTCACGACCATGGCCGCCGCCGCGTCGGCGGCCGCACGGGCGGCGGTGGCGCTGTCCGCGCCCGGCGCGGTCGCGGCCGCCGCCGCGGACCCGCCCACGGCCGCGGCGGCCGCGGCGACGGCATCCCCGCCCTCGTCCGCGGCACGCGACGCGGCGACGCGCGCTTTGTAGTACTGGTGGTACGGATCGCCCGGTTTCAAAAAGTTGAACTTGGCGTTGGCGGCCTCGGTCGCCAGGATTTTAGCTTCAAAGGCCTCGCCTGTGGGTGGTTGGGCGCGGGGCGGTGGAGAGTGGTGTTCATGTGAGGGGGAGGCCAGGTTGAGGCGCGGGGGACGAATTTGCGTGCCCACCGCGTTTTTCGTTCGTCCCACCCCACCCACCCACCCACAACCATACCATTCCGCGCCACAAACTGGGCCGTCTTGTCCACGATCGCCCGGATGTCCGGCGGCGGCTGGATGACGCCCAGGGCCTTGGTGTGCGAGTCGACCAGGTCGACTTTTTGAGGCGCGCCGCCGCCGCCGCGACGGTCGACGGTGCGCGCCGCCTCGCCGGGGACAAGGGCCACGGCGCCGTCGCCGGTGTCCATGGGCGCGGCCGCGCCCGGCATGGCTGGGCGTGTGGCTGCGCTGTGCTGCCCAGGTCGCACGCGCCCGCCGCTGGTTTCTTTTTTGATGTGTGAAAAGCACAGGCTTGTCCCCATTCTTCTATTCTTTCGTCCAGCCCGCGCTGCCCCCGGGGCCGAGGAGCCGCGCCGGCCTACACACATACACACACACGCGTGCGCGCGCGCGGAAGCACACAACACACCCTAGGCCCGTGGCACACACCCCGGAAAATGACGGGCTTCCTCGCCCGCCTCGCCAACTTTCTGCGCCGCCGCACCACAGTGGGCGGCGACATCCATGGCAACGTCTTTTACACGCTGCGGGAGCGTGGACCCGGCGGCGAGACGGTGCGCTTGTGAGGACGGAGGGAGAGGGCGGGGTGGTCGCCGTTCGTCCGCCTCTCATCCAAACCCTTTCCACCCCACCAGGTCGTCCGCCGCCTGGTGCGCACGCCCGGCGGCGACCACCCGTCGTCGTACGACGCCCGGACCATCGCGCCGGAATGGCAGTCATGGCTACGGGGGACGCGGCCGGACCCCCCATCGCCTGAGGAAGCAGCTGCGGCGGCGGCGCGGCGGGAGCGGGCGCGCGTGCTGGGCGAGGCGGCGGCGGCGGCGCGCGCGGCCAAGGCAGCGGCGGCGGGGCCGCCACCCGACCGCCTGACGCGGCAAATCCCGGGCGGTGGAGGAGGAGGCGTGTAGCAAAAACAGGGAGCGAGTCTAGATCCTTGCACACGCCTACTTGCTGGCGGCCGCCACCGTTTCTTTCAGCTCGACCCACCGCGCGAAAAATTCGGTCGCCCGGTTGCCGGCCGCCCACAGGGCCGCGCCCACGTGGTCGGCCGCCCGGCGCCGGGCCAGCGCCTCACCGCCCAGCCCTTCCAGCGCGTCCAGCACGGGCGGCAGGGTGAGGTCTGCGCCTGCGAGCGCGTCGTGCAGGGCCCGCCCGCGGGCCGCACACCCTTCCCAGAGCTGCCTGTCAGAGTAGAGGCGCGCCGCGTCGGCCGCAAAGGCGCCACCGTCCGTCGCGGTCCACAGCCCTCCCCAGGCTGCTGCTTCAGGACAGTCGGCCGGAACGGGCGCGCCTGGAGGTAAGGTCGTCACTCCAGGCCCGTACGGCCCACCCCACCAAAACGGGGCGCCGCCGCCGCCGCCTGGCGGCGCCGCCAAGGCGGGCGAGGTCGGAAACCCGACGACGCCGCCCCCTCCCCCGCCATCAAACCAGCCTTCAGCGCCGACGGGCGTCGTGCAGACGGGCGTGCCGCGGGCCCAAGCCTCCAGAATCTTGCCTTTGAGCCCGGCGCCAAACCGCAGTGGTGCCAGCAGGACGCGCGCGCGGGCGAGCACGGCCAGGCTGGGCGCGCGCCCGCGCAGGAAGATGCGGCGGCGGGGGGACGCGCGCGCGCGCGCGGCCCCGCTTTCGTACGCGCCCCACACGTGCAGCTCCGCGCCCGGGCAGGCGGCCGCGATCGCGTCCCACGGCCCGCCTGGTTGCGTGAGCCAGGCCAAGCCATCCGCGTTCGGCGCGTGGCCGTGGTGGCCGACCATCACAAAGTCGCGCCGCTCCTCCCAGGGCCGGCCCAGTCCGCGCCCGGGCCTGGCGGACACGGGCCGCGCGAAAAAGGGGGCGGGCAAGAGTTTGGAGGCCGGCACGCCCCACCCATGCCTCAGCAGGCGCCCCTCCAGTGGCGAGCACACGAGCGACGCGTCGCACCGCAGGATGGCGGCCAGTTCGCGCGCCGCGTCCGCGTCGCCCGCGGGCGGAGACGCGGCCAGGGCGGCCTGGGTGGGGGTGAGGGGCGAGCCGGACCGCGCGCTCGCTTCGACCGCCCGCCCGCGGCAGCGGCGCAGCGACGCCGCGTCCTGCATGTCCAGCACCCTGGCCGCGCCGGGCGCGCCCTCCCAGACCGCGTGGCCCCAGGCTTCCTCAGCCCAGAATTTGTCAAAGACGACGAGGGCGGGGTTCAGGGACGACAGCAAAGCCGCGGTGTGCGCCGCTCGGTTCAGCGGCGCGTCCACCACTGCCACCCCGGCCGAGGCCAGGGACGCGGACGCGGCGTTTCTGGCCGCGGGTGAGCCGACGGCCACGCTCCAGCCTCGCCTCTGAAACCCGCGGATCAGGGATGCCGTGCGCACGCCCGCCGCGGACGCGTTGGCTTCCGGCCAGAACGGCGCGAGGAAGAGGACGGTCCGGCCGGGCGGGTCGCCGCCGGCCGCCGTCGCATGCGGCCGCACCGGTGCCGTCGGCGTCGGCCTCACCCCCGCAATCCGACATCGGCCGAGGTGCCGACCAACCCGGCCACACGGCCGCATGGACGCACGCGTGTCGGACGGGCTCGTGTGAGAGACAGGCCCCGCGCTCTCTCGTTCTTTTTGCACGTCTGTTGCCGACATCCACATCCACCCCCCACCCATCCCACCACGCTCACCTCACTCACCGCCCCGCCAGCGCGCCGACACCCCAGCCCACACAAAACAGGACAGCCACGACCGCGCCTTGCGTGCGCATCACAGGATCGGACGCCGACAGTAGCACCACGGCGACGACGGCGACAGCAGCCACGGCACCGCTCACCAGCCACCCGCCCACCCGCTTCTTCCACGCGGCGACGACCGCTCGTTCGACCTCCAGCGCCGCGGTCGCCCGCGCTTCGCCCGCCCGGGCCGCCTCCGCGTCCGCCGCCGCTTTCTTGGCCGCCGCTAAAACCAGGGAGACGTCGGCTTTGGTGCCGCCGCGCGGCGGCAGGCTGCTCTCCACGTCCGTCATCACGCCCGCGGCCACGCCGCGCGCCCGGGCCCCGAAACGCAGGGCGGCCAGGGTTTGGCCGGCGTCGGACGCGGCGCCGGACGCGCACACCAAGAACGTCGTGACGGCGGTCCCACCGACCGCGCCCTGGAGCAGGCGGGTGAGCTTGGACGCGCGGTAAGGGACGTGCTGGTGCGCGGCTGGTGTGCCGTCGCCGCCGCCGCCACCGCCGCCGCCGCCGCCGCCGCCGCCGCCCGCCAGGGCCGCAATCACGTTGCCCAGCGCGCTCAGCGACTGGTTGATCAAGCGGCCTTCTTCAAAGGCGGCGGTGCCTGGAGCCGTGCCCGCCTTGCCGGCGCGCTCACTCCCGGCCAAGTCCGCGAGGACGAGGCGGGCGGTGCGGGGGAGGCCGTCCCCGCCAGCAGACGACGCCACCGTCACGACGACGAGGCAGTGCGACCGGGACGACTGGGCATTGGCGGCCGTCGAACCCACGGCCCGGGCGGCCATGCCCGTGGCGACGAGGGCGCGCACGGCGGCGGCCGAGGTGGCGGGGACGGACGCGGCGCCGGCCAGGGTGGGGGACCCGTCGGCCGACGCGCTGGAAACCAGAGAGACTTCGGGCGAGCCCGGCGGGCTGAGCAGGCACCGGATTTTCTCGCAGTAGACTTCCAGGACGGACACAGTGACGGCGGGCGGCGACGACGTGGAGACGGTGGCGCCGGGCGTGGGCGGGGCCAGGTGGGGGGACGTCGCGGCAGCGGCCGCTTTTTTTGACAGGCCTGCGCCCAGCCGCGCGATGGCACGGCTCACAATGCCTTCGCCACCCGGGCCGTCGCTGCCAAACAGGGTGTGCGTCTTGCCGGAGCCCGTGGGGCCTGGGAGGTGTGGGCGGGGTGGGTGCCGAGGGTGGGCGTGAGGCGGGATGCGAGGGGGGGGGCAGTCGCCTGCCCTCTTCTTTCCAGTCCCGGCCGCGCCTTCAATTTTTTTTTGCCAACGCACCGTACGCGATGATGGACCCGCTCCGCCCAGCCAGCACGCCGTCGACGACTTCAGCCACTTGCGCAAAAGCGTCGGCTTGAGAGCTGCCATCGCCCAGGACGGCGTCAAAGGGGAAGGTGGCGGAGGGGAGGCGCGGCGCGTCGGCGGGCGTGGGACTGTCGCAACCGCCAAACGCGACCGCCGCGGATTCGCCCTCGGCAGGGCGCGCACAACACGGGCCGGCCGCGGCTTCTGTGGGCGTCAAGGGGCGGAAGCGGACGACGACGCGGACGAAGGATGGAGCCATGTTGGTCGGGCGGGCGTGGAGGGAGGGCAGCAGGGGGAGGGGGAATGAGGGTGTGCAACATGGAAAAAAAAATGGAGGCAAAAGGGACAGTGCGTTCCGTTTGTGTTTGTTGCTACACCCCACGCCCCACCGCGCACGCTCACACACACGTCCACCAATCAACACACCGCGGCTTTAGCTCCCCGCCTGACCGGCGGCGGCCGGGTCGCCGCCACCACGGCCGCGACCACCAACCCCACCACCGCCACGGCCAGGAGCGGGCGGGAGCCCTCGCCGCTCGCCGCGTGTTCGGCGGGCCCGCCCAACGCGCGACGGGGCGCGGCCGCCACGCCCGCCGCCCGCAGCGTGGCCGCAGGCGCGCGGTACCACTGCAACAAGAAGCGCAGGACGGCGCCCTCATCCCACTGCGGGCTGCCGTCGCGCCCGGGCACCGGCGCGGCGCACGCCGGACACACCGCCCGCGGCGGCCACTGCACCTTCGGGTGGGCCGGGTCGCCGTCGCCCGGCGTGGCCGCTTCCGTGCCCGCCAGGCGCGCGTTGACCCTGTTGTGGGCGGCCCACGCCCACAGGACGGCGTCGGCGCGGGTTGCCACGCCCACGGCGTCGGACCCGGTCGCCATGTCCGAAAAGTGGGCTGCGCACTCGGAGCACTGGAAAAAGTGGCGGACGTAGCCGCGCACGCCGTCCATCCAGGCCTTGCCTCCGGCGGTGGCGTCGGGCAAGCCCGCCGCCAGGGCGTGGAACGTCTGCCACAGGCCGCAGGTGTACCCCCTGCCGGTCGCGCGCGCCGCGCCCGCAGCCGTGCCTCCCGTCACGGCGGCCGACGGCGCGCACGCGCCCCAGCTGGACGGCAAAGACGACGGCGGCCCGCACACGGGGATGGCCAGGAGGGCTTGCACGTCCGGTTTGGGCGGCGGCGCCAGGGAGCCGGGCGCGGGCGGCGGCGGCGGCCAGGCCTTGGGCAGGGACGCGGCGAGCGCGGCCGCGCCCGTGCGGCAGGCCTCGACGGGGTGGGCCGACGCGACGAGCGCCGTCCAGGACACAAACGCGTCCCGGGCGCCCGGCTCCCCATGGACCGCCTCGGCTTGGAGGGCGTACTGGAAGGCCAGCGCCGTCGCTTTGGTGATGTCCGCGACGTCGACGGCCGCGGCGGGGAGCGCGGCAGGCTGGGCGGTTTTTGACGCGCTGGGGGAGGTGGTGGTGGTGGTTGCTGCGGCCGTCGTCGCCGCGTGCTGGCGCTGCACGTCCGCAGCAGCAGCAGCAGCACCGGTCCCTTCGCCAGCCCCAGCCGCCAGCGCTGCGGCTTTGGCCCGGGCCCACGCTTCGACCGCCGCGCCCGTCAGGCCGCCGTCATAGATGCTCCACTTATCGCGCGCGCCCGCCACCACGTCCGCCGCTGGGCCTAGGACCATGGTCGGGAAGCGCTGGACGCCGTAAGTCGCGCAAATTTTGGCCTGTGAAGTGGGGGCGGGTCGTCGTGATGAGGCGGCCAGGTGTCCCAGGGGCGCGTGGCGGGCGGGCGCGCACCTGCGCGCGCGTTTCCAATGCCTCCCACCAAAACTCACGTCATTCGCGCAGTCCAGCCGGGCCACAAACACGGCCGGCCCGCCGCCGCCAGCCAGCCCTGCCGCCGCCGCCTCATACTCGGGCTGGAAACGGCGGCACGTCGGGCACCAGTGCGCGTAAAACTCGAGCAGGACGGGTTGCGTGGCAGGGAGGGCCGAGAGCGCGGGCGCCAGCGTCTTCGCGTCCAGTTCCGCGGGTGCGGACGAGGTGGCTGGCGGGGACGGTGGACCGCCCGCCAAGCCGGCACCGGCTACACCCGATCCTTTCGCCGGCGGCAGGTCGTTGGACGCGCCGGTCGCCGCCGCCGCCGTCGACGCATCGGCGCGGGCGTGCGTCGGCAGCACGAAAAACGCGGCGCCGGCCACGAGCAGGAGGGCGAGCGTGACGACGCCCGCCCGCAGCCGGGCGGCGCGCGGACGGCGTCGTTTCCTGCCGGCGTGCATGGCGAGTGGGGCCAGAGGGCGCGTGTGCGCTCGTCCCCGGCCGTGTTGCTTTGAACGAGCGCGCGGGGCGCGGACTCTGAACTGAAGGCGACCCGGCCTCCCCTCTCCCCTTCTCGGCCCGCCCGGCCTCGTCGACGTGGCCCGTCGCTGCTGACCACTTCCCAGACCCCCAGCCATGGACAAACGCACGCTATGCACGCTATGCAAGCTACCGGCAATGTGGCTACAACCCCTCACTCACCACCGTCCCTTTGTCGGCCTCGGTCAACCTCGCGCCCCCGCCCCGGGCCAGGCCACCCAACGCCGCGGCCAGCGCCGCTTTGTCCAGGCTTCCAGACGGCGCCGCCGCAGCCCCCGGTGCGTGGGGTCCCAAGTCCGCCTTGGCGGCGGCCAGCGGGGCGAGCGCCGTGTCCGGCCCACTGTAAAGCGTGGCGTCCGTCTTCAGTCCTTTGGTGTAGTCCGTCCGCGGCGCGGTCGTCGCGAAGCCGTGCAAGCGGCGCACGTTGAAAAAGGCTAGGAGGTCTGAGGAGGGGGACGGCTCGTCGGGCGGGCCTGTTGTGTGTGGGCGGGTGGGCGGGTGGTGGTGGGGCGTGACGGGGATGGAGGAGGGGGCGGAGGTTGGATGGGGCGGGCGAGCGGCGGAGGGGTGGAAGTTGGATGGGGCGGGAGGCCGAGGAAGGAGGGGCGCAGGTCGCTCCGCCGCCCGCCGGGCCTCCGCTCAACAAACGCACGTGGTCCCGGCTGCAGGAGCTGGAAGGGCATCGAGTGTTGACACACCCTGCGCGACTGCACGACGAAGAAAAAGAGAAACAGGACTGTGGGAGCATTCGACGATTTTTTTTCTCAACCAGAAAAAAATAATGGACGCCGCCGCGCCCTTGCTGGGAGGACCCAGCGGCTCCGGGACCGCGCGCCGAGTCCGCTGGCTCCTGTGCGGCGTCGCCTGTGCAGCAGCAACGCTCTCGGGTCTGGCCTTGGCGCTCGTCATCGGCGGGAGCGGGCTGTGCGCCGCTCGCCGCGCCTGGCCGGCCTCCCCCCCGCCCCGCGCCTCGGCCGCGTACCTCGCCCTCCTCGACGCGGCGGGGCCCCTCCTCCCGCCCACCACGCACGCCGTCCTGCGCGGTCTGACCCCCGGGTCGCGCGTGCTCATCACGGGAGACGTCCACGGCTGCACGCAGGAGCTGACCGCCCTGCTGCACCGCGCGCGGGTCGTGCCGGGCGCGGGGTCCGACACGCTCGTCCTCGCCGGCGACCTGGTGGCCAAAGGCCCGGACTCGGCCGGCGTCCTGGACGTGCTGGCCCGGGCGGGGGTGCACGCCGTGCGCGGCAACCACGACGACGCGGCCCTGGCGGCGGCGGAGGCGTGGGCCGAGCGGCGCGCCCGCCCGCCGCCCGACCTGGCGTGGGTGGCCAACCTCACGGCCGCGCACGTGGCGTCGCTGGCCGCCCTGCCCTTTTCCCTCTCCCTGCCGGCCGTGGGCCTGGCCGTCGTCCACGCGGGCGCCGTGCCCGGCGTGCCCCTGGAACGCCAGCGCCTGGGCGACCTGTACACCATGCGCGGCGTCCGCCCGTCTGGTGCTGCCGGTGGCGGCTGGGAAGCGGTGGAGGAGTGTGGCGTGGGCAGTGGCGCCCCGCCCGCCCGCCCGCGCCGCCACGGCCAGCCAGCATCGCCGGGCCTCAATGAGACGTGCGCCCGGTCGGCGCCCGGCGCCGTGCCGTGGGCGCCGCGGTGGACCGCGCCACCGCACATTTTGTTCGGTCACGACCACTTGAGGGGCCTGCAACTCGCGCCCGGCGCCACAGGCTTGGACACGGGCGCGGTGGACGGCGGGTGGCTGACCGGGCTGGTGGTGTGCGTGCCCGGTGGGCGGGAGCGGGGGCGTGAAGGAGGCGCGGCGGCGCCGCCGCCGTGCGAGCTTTTAGACGACGACCTCGGCGAGGACAGCGACGGCGGCGTCGCGGCCGTGCCCGGCTTCAGGGGCGGCGCCCGCCTGGTCTGGGTGCGGGCCGGCCGCAACTACACAGCAGCAGCAGCGTGACTGGAGCGCTGCGTCCCCCACAACCCGTGCAACAGCAAAAACGTGTCCTGGTCCTTCGTGCTACTCCTCCCTCCACCCGCGCGCCCACACACACAGCCTCCGCCCACGCAGCCTCCGCGCCAGGCCCCCCGTCACCCGCCCGCCTCGACCACCGCCCACACGCGCACCACGCCATCGTCGCCCGCCGTCGCCAGCAACCTCCCGCCCTCCGGCCCCGCCGGACACCAGGCCAGACCATTGATCTCTGACGGCGGGGTGGAGGACGCGGACGCGACCTGGACCAGGGCGCCGCCGCCGCCGCCGCCGCCGCCGTCGCCGCCGCCGCCCTCCTCCCACAGGCGGAGCGCGTCGTCGCCGCCCGCGCTCGCGAGGCGGGCGCGCCCGGCCCCGGCGGGCGGCGCCCACGCCACAGCATACACAGGCCGGTCGCCGTGCGCGCCGTCCAGGGCTTGGGACACGCGCCAGGCAAAGTCGTCGTCCGGCGCCGCGCCGGCCGGCCGGGGCGGGCACGCCCACACGCGGACGCTCCCATCGCCGCCCCCGCTGGCCAGGCGGGGCGGGGGGCGGCCGCCGCCCGCGTGCCCGCCACCCTCAAAGCTCAGGCACCAGACCGTGCCCGCATGCCCGCCGTCCCCCACTCCCAACACCTGCGCGCACACCCACTCGTCGCCCGCGTCGGCCCACACGCGCAGCGTCTCGTCGTACGACGCAGAGACGAGCACCCCGCCGCCGGGCGCCGCACAGCCGGTGACGGCCTCGGGCGCCGGGTGCCAGGCCACCGCCTTCACATCCGCGGTGTGGCCCTGCTTGACGTCCGCGCACTCGTACTCCGTCCCGCCCCCGCCGTCCGGCACGGCCTCCCACACCCAGACGCTCTTGTCGCGCGCGCACGTGGCCAGGTGCGACCCGCTGGGCGACCAGGCCGCGCCCTTGACCTCGGACTCGTGGCCTTGCAAGACGGCGGCCGCGACCCAGGAGGACGCGGGCGCCGGGCCCTCCCGCTCCCAGACGACGGTCGTCGCGTCGAACGACGCGGCGGCCAGGCGCGACCCGCACGGCGACCAGGCGAGGCAGCGCACGGCGCGTGAGGCCGGGCCGTCCAGAGTCGCGGCACACGCCCAGTCCCTCCCACTGCCTCGTGTCCACAGGCGGACGGTGCGGTCGGCGCCGCAGGAGGCGAGGGTGGAGCCTGGGATGGGCGTCATGGGAATGGATGAGGGAGAGTCCGGACGCGCGGGTTGCACATTGTTCATCCCCCGCGGCGCCTCTCTCACTCACCGTCGGGCGACCAGGCCACGCCCCACACCCGGCCGTCGTGGCCTTCGAGGGCTGCGACTTCGACCAGGCGGGGGTGAGGCATGGGGCGTGTGCGTGAAAAAAAAAGCCCCGCGCGTTCTGTCTCGGCGCGCCGTCCCCGCCCGAGCCCCGAACGCGCCTCTGCCCGCAGGACTTGCTTTGGCGCGCGTCGACAGACGCGGCGTCGCTGCCAAAATAAATATTTTGGCCCGCCCGGCCTTGCCTGCCTTGCCTTGCCCCCGCCTGCCTTGTCGCACGTGCACGCGCACATCGCCCCGTCTTCGCGCGTGGCTCGCAGCCTGCCCTCGTGCCTCGTCCACACGCTCGTGACGAGCGTCTCTCCCGCTATGGCGCAGCCGCGGGAATTGGACGACGCCGCGGCCCTGCGGTCCTACCGGTCCCGCATGGCCGACGCAGCCACCGCTGCCCGCCTGGACGACGACTTTGTAAAGGTAAGCAAAGAAGGAGGGTGGCGGGAGGAGGGAACGGCGCCGTCCCCGAAGGGCTCGCCGCTCCCTGAACCCCCCGCCTCAAAAACACTCCACAGCTCCACGCCTCCCTCCACCGCCGCCTGCCGCTCCTGTCCCGCACGGCCAAAGCCATGGTCAGTGCCTGGGCGGCTCATTTAGCTGAACCTGCTCCTGCGTTGGCTTGGAAGCGGACGCGCAATGAGACGGCGCGCGCGCTGGATGGTGCGCTGGCGGCGGGGACACTCCCACCGCCGTTCGACCGCCGGCCGCCGGTCGGTGGGCCGGGTGGACGGGTGGTCGTGGGCGCTGGCGGCAGGACTGGTGCGCCCTCCACCAGCCGGGCTGGCAGCCTGGCGCTGCCGGCGACCACGACGACGACCACCACCAACCCACCCCTGCCCCTGCCACCCCCACCCCCGCCCGCCGCCCTGCCCTCCGTCCTAGAGCTCCAAGCCGCCCTGGGCGCGGCCCGGGAACGGGCGGCTGAGTTGGAGTGGCGGCTACAAGCCGCGGAAGAGCGTGCTGAAGCCGCGGCTCGCGCGGCTGGCGCCGCCGCCGCGGCGGCGAGTGTCAGCGCCGCGCCTGCTCCCTTCCCATCCGCCGCGCGCACCGTCCTGGACGCGGAGGCCCGGCGCCGGCGCCGGGACGAGGCGGCGGCGCCGTGGTGGGCGGACGCTATCGTGTCGCCGTCGCTGTCTGGTGGTGGGCGAGCTGCTGCAGCCGCACCGTCCGGCCCGCTCCGCCGCCCGCCGCTGCTAGAGAAGCAGCAGCAGCAGGTCGAGCCGCGCCCGCCGCCGCCGCCGCCAGCAGGGGAAGAAGAAAAGCCGGCTGCCGCCGCTGGGCCTGCTGCGGCTTCGCCACCGGATATGGCGAGTCTGCGCGCGCGGATTGGGGCGTTGGGCGGTGGTGGTTGTGGGGCGGCGGCGTGGTAGTTGTGAGGTGATGTGTGTGACAAGACGAAGAGAGCGTGTGCATGGATGGACGGTCCCAGGGGGGCGTCGAAAAAGCATGTGGCCCACTCTCAATTTTTTTTTTTTGCTTTGTTTTTTTTTCCGCTCTCTGCGCACATCTCTCCTCCAGTCCACACGCTCCAACACCAGGCGAGTGGTCCCTGCTTCCCGCCGTCGACGGGGGTGAAGGCGCAGGTGGTGAAACGCACGCTCTCTCTCTCTCCGCGCCGCGACAGAACGGCGGACGGCTGCGCACCCTCATGGAGGCCCTCCAGAACCCGTTCGGCGACCCTGGAGCTGTGCCGCGCGACCTGGACGCGGAGCGGCAGTACGCGGCCTGGTTTGCTGAGGCCGACAGCGGTGCGTTTTTTTTTTTTTCGCACGACGGCGGCAGCCATCTCTCCACCCCTGCCCTGCCTGTCGTGCGGGGAGGCGGCAGCACTGTCTGGGCGCCCGCGGCAGGCCCGTCCTTTCAACTTACGCCGCCCCCCAACCGCCCCCTCACTCCAAAAAACCGACAACAGACCGCGACGGCCGCGTCTCCGGAGGGGACGCCGTCGCTTTTTTCGCCCGGTCTGGCCTGCCCCGCTCGACGCTCGCCCGCGTCTGGGCGCTGGCTGACGCCCGGCGGGAAGGCTTCCTGGACGGGGCGGCGTTTGCGCGGGCGATGCAGTTCATCGGCCTGGCCCAGGCTGGCGGCGACGTGAGTGCAGAAGGCCTGGCGGCGGCCGCGCAGGGCGGGGCGCCCCTGCCGCGCGCGCGGATGGATGGCGGGGATGGCGAGGGCGGGTCGGCGCCGCCGCCGCCGCCGCCGCCGCCACCGCCACCGCCACCGGGCCGCATGGGACGCTCCTCCGCGCCGTCGCTCAGCGCCGCGGCCGTCTCCTCCGTCGTCGACGGCCTGGCTTCGATCTATTTCTCCAAGGTCAAGGGCCTGGAAGACGCGTACAAGTTTGGGTCCTTCTTCTCCTCGTCCCTCACGCCCGCCGACTTCAAGGCCAAGCCGTCCGTCCTGTTGCTGGGCCAGTACTCCACCGGCAAGACGTCCTTCATCGAGGCGTGCCTGGGCCGCCCCTACCCGGGCGCGCACATCGCGCCCGAACCGTCGACCGACCGCTTCGTCGTCGTCACGTCCGGCCCGGAGGACAGGCGCACGCCCGGCCACACGCTCGTCGTGCAGCCCGACCTGCCCTTCAGCTCGCTGTCGAGCTTCGGCAACGGCTTCCTCGCCCACCTGGAAGGCGTCGCGATGGCGGGCTGCCCGCTCCTCGACCACATCACGTTCATCGACAGCCCGGGCGTCCTGGCGGGGACCAAGCAGTCGTCCGCCGTGCGGTCCTACTCCGTGGAAGAGGTGTGCAAGCACTTCAGCTCCCGGGCCGACGCCTGCTTCCTGTTCTTCGACCCGTCCAAGCTGGACGTGAGCGACGAGCTGCGCTCGCTGGTGACGGCCCTGTCCGGCCAGGACGAAAAAATCCGCATCGTCCTCAACAAGTGCGACACGGTGTCCGGCCAAGAGTTGCTGCGTGTGTACGGCGCGTTGATGTGGGGGCTGGCGCGCACGACGCGCGCGCCGGAGGTGCCGCGCGTGTTCCTGGGCGCCTTCAAGCCCAGGAACAGCGGCGGGAGTGGCGGCGGCGGCGCAACCCTCCCGGGCGGGAACGACCTGTTCAAAGCTGAAGCGGAAGACTTGCTGGCCGAACTGAGGTCCATCCCGGCCCGCGCCATGGACCGCAAGGTCGCGGACTTGGTCAAGCGCGTCCGGGCGGCCCGCATCCACGCGCTCATCATCGGCCACCTGCGCCGCCAACTGCCCGCGGTCATGGGCCGGGCCAAGGCGCAGGCCAAGCTGCTCGCGGACTTGCCGGCCGCCTTTGACGCCGTCGCGCGGGAGCACCGCATCAGCCTGTCCGACTTCCCGGACCCCGTGCGCTACAGGCAAATCCTGGAAACCTTTGACGTCTCGGACTTCCCCAAACTCAAGGACAAGGAGCTGAAAATGTTCGACGACGTGCTGGGCGTCGAGATTCCCGCCCTGGTGCGCAAGTTTGAAAACCCGTACGGGCCCGGCGGCGCGGTCAGGTGAGGGTGCGTGCTGCGCGTGATTTTGTCGTGCGCTCCCTTCGCTGCTGCGCGGCGGGGTTTTTTGGGGCGGCGGTGGCCACTGAAGTGGGGCGCGTAGAGAGAGTGTGTTATCGAATTTGGATGGACATGGATGATGGGTGGTTGGGTGGTTGGGAGGAGGGGGGACGACGGGTGCAACAACCTCTCTTTTTCTCTTCCTCTCGCCTACATTTTTACAGCTTCTACCCTCCGCACGTCCGCTGCGCGTGCATGTGTGATGGGGGCGCGCCCACACCGTCCAACCGTCCTGAGATCACCCTCGCCGCACGCCCGCCACAAAGCCGGTCGCCCGTTTAGCCGCGTTGGGCGACGGCTCGGCCGGCTGGGGCTGTGCGTTGGGCGCGGCGCCGACGTCGCCGTCGGCTCCAATGCCCAGGTCCGCCAAGTCCTGGCGGGCCATGAGATTCCTGTTTTGTGTGCGGGGCGCGTGTGTTTGAGAGTGAGCCGGGTGGAGATGGATGGGGGATGATGGTCGTGGCCGCGACACAAAACACGGCCGTCACCTCTCACCTGTCCATCCGGCACGTCAGGTAGGCTTTCGCGACTTCCGCACAGGGCGCCGCGTCATCGCCGTGCGCGGCCAGGCAGGCCATGTACTTGTCCTTGACCTGATGGGTGGGTGGGGGGCGGGCCGTGAGAAAAAAGGCATCGAACGAATTCGCGGCTAGGCGACGCGCGGTCGCCGCGGAAAAAACGGACCTCCTTGCACTCGTTGAAGTGGTCCAGCGGGAAGACGCCCTTTTCGGGTGGGCGTGGGGCGGCCTGCCGCGACCCACCAAAGGCGCTGGACATTTGTTTTGTTTGGCGGTGTGTGTGTGTGTGTGTGTGCGACGACGCGCCACAACCGTGTCGTTCTACTAGCCTAACAACTCTTCCTCAACCACGGCCTCCACACTCCGCGGCTCAAAGCCCAAAGCGTTCCGCAACAGGCTGACGTCCATGGTGATGTCGGCTGGTGATGCAACTGGCCGCACGGCGTCGGTAGCCCTGGATTCCACGACAGCGGTCGGCGGCACCCCAACTTTGGCCGCGACCACGCGCGCCAGGTCGGCCCGGGACAGGCGCGCCGGGCCGCCCACGTTGACGACGGTCGGGGTGACGGGCGTGCTGCCAACACTCACAGGTGGTCGGTCAGTCACGGCCTGCGCACACACGCGCGCGACGTCCCGCACGCCCACGAACGACCGCCACTCGTCCGTGAAAAAGGATAGACCGCCCTGCCCACCACCACCACCACCGCTGTCTGCCGCTGCTTGCTTGACGGTGGCGGCGGCAAACTGTAAAAAGGTCAGTCGCCCGGGCGCTAGCGGCCAGGCGGGCTGTGGCAAGGACCCAATCATGACGGAACACCGCAAGATGAGCGCGTTTTCGGGCCAGGACGCCAGGACGGCGGCCTCCGCGTCCGCTTTTGTGCGGGCGTAGGCGTTGACGGGGCGTAACGGCGCGCCTTCACTCCACCCGGTGGCCGGCGTGCCTTCCCCTGCATAACACTGGTCCGTGGACAGCTGGACAAAGACGGGGCGGGTGGACGGGCAGGCTTTGCGGAGGGAGGCCAGCAGGGCGGCCGGCACGTTGAGGGCCGCGGCCGCGGCCGGGTCGGCTTCACAGGCGGCCGGACTGGAAATGGCCGCACAGTTGACGACGCCCGCCAGGTCCTTGATGGCGGTGAAAGCTTCATCCAGCCCTCTTCCCGTGGCCAGGTCCACAGGGTAGGCCGTGACGCGGGCCGCGCCTTTTCCAGGCCAGGCGGGCGGCATGCCTGGGTCGGCCGCGTCGTGGTAAAAAACAGCCACGGCCCATCCCGCCGTCAACAGCTCGTCCACGACCCACTGGCCGAGGTAGCCCGTGCCGCCTGTGACGCACACAGCCCCCGGGGAGGGGTGGCATGCGGGCGGGCGTGTGGGGGACGGGAGTTTTTTTTTTTGTGGAGGCATTCGTCGGCCCAAACGACGCACGTTTGGGCTCTCGACCTTCCGCGTTCTCCCATCAAAACACAGCATCGTTTCGGCAACACAAGGCGGGCGAACACACAGCACTCTTCCCCGTTTTCTCTCTCGTTCGCTGTCTCCATGCACACGCAAAGCGGCAAAGAGGGCAAAGCATCTCGTTGGTCCAACCCTCTCCCTCTCTCTCACTTTGTTTTTGGTGTGTTTTTCTCGCTGTCGCTCTCCATCCATCCATCATCCACCCCGTCCGTTTGCCTTGTTGTTTCGTGTCGTTCAAGGCGCCCGTGGCCCGCCCGCCCAGCGCGTCCACCGACCGCGCGCTGTCGCGCCTCGCACAGCCACTCCCGCGCCCTACGAATTCTTGACCAGCTCCATCATTTCGGCCGCGTCGATGGCCCCCGATCCGTCCTTGTCCGCGGCGCGGATCATTTGTTCGACGTCCGCGCCGCCGCCCAGCTTGTTGCGCAGGTCCATGGCGTTGATGACGCCCTTGGGGCCCATCTTGGCTTGCAGCTCCTGCAGCTGGGCCAGGCGGCGGCTCTTGATGACTTCCTCCCACACGGTCTTTGGGTCGTCCGCCGGCTTGTCTTTCGTGTCGTAGTACGACCCGCCGGGCGAGCGCGCCATGGGGTTGTTGTTGCGGCCCGGGTTGAACACGCTCGCCCAGCCCCGGGCGCCCGCGTTGGGCGAGAAGCCGCCGGCCGCGGACGGCGTGCTCGGCGCGGTCGGGGAGGTGGCCATCTTCATGATGGGCGACACGTCTTTGGACGCGGGCGACAGCGTTTCTTCGGCTTCCTGGACGGTGCCCAGGGAGAAGTCGTCCCAGGAGATGCTTTTGTGCATGGCTGTGGGAGGGCGGGAGCGCGTGTGAGCGTTTAGAGGAGACCAGGCCAGTGTTTAGAGGAGAACGGACGTGGAGGGAAGGTGGCGACAGGTTTCTGTGTCTCGCGGGCGCGTCCATCTTCCTCGGATCAACTCAGACACACCCAACAGCTCCAGCGGCAGCCACCCGCGCTCACGGAGCCCCGTTTGCTTGTCAAAGCAAAGCGCACATTCCATCCTCCCATCCATCAAGGGTTGGAGCGGAATGCGTGGGCAGAGGACGTGTGTCCACGCGTCGCGAAAAAAATCTTCGTTGCATGCATTGCGCTGACTCGCGCCTAGCCATCAAAAAACGCACCGCCCTGGCCCAACAGCGTCTTGATCAGGCCTGGAGCCATTGTTTTTTAGTAGGTATGGACAGGTGGTCCCTGTTTGTGAGTGGCGGACCGGGTTTGGGGCCGGGGTTGAGGGCGGGAGGCTGTCGGAGGTGGAAACGGGTCGAAGTAATATGATCTGAGCGACAAAATGGCTGCGCCGTGGCACCAGAAAAAAGTTTCCACGCCCCGCGTTTTTTTCGTCGCACGGGCCGGGCCCACACCCAACGCGCGCCCGGCGGGTCGCGGACGCCCTGATGGATCCGCCCGCGCCAGCCGGCCGGCAGGCGCGGCAATCCCCCGGCCCGCGCCGACAATCGGCCGCCGACGCGGCAGGCGACGCCGCTGCTCGACGCCCGTCCCCTCCGTCCACGACGACGACCTGTGCCATCTGCCTGACCGAGTCCGTCCCGCTGGCCGACCGCGCCGTCCTGCAACCCTGCTTCCACGCCCTGTGCACGCCCTGCGCGTCCGCCTGGCTGGCCCTGAAGCCCGTGTGCCCGCTGTGCAAAGCGGACGTGAGCTCTTTCTTGTGCGACATCCAGGAGGACGGCGGCGCGGGCGGGCCGCCGGCCGCCGGGCGGGAGGTGTTTGTGATCGCGGCGGTCGCGGAGAAAGGGGGGCAGCAGCCACCCGGCCCGGCGCCCTGGCTGCGCGACCACCGCCGGCGGACGGGCCGGTGGGGTGGCGGCCCGCCGCCCGAGCCGCGGCCGTACCACTTCCGCGTCCAGCGCCAGGCCGCAGGTGGGTTCCCGGCCCCGCCGCCGTCGTCTGGCGCGTCCCATCCTCCACTCCCGCCGGGCGAGGCGGCAGCCCTGGCCCGCCGCCGGTCCATCTACGACGGCGGCCTGTGGGCGGTTGGGGTCGGCGGCGAGCCGCGCGGCGCCTCCCACCCTCCGCGGCCGCACCCGGCCGCCGCAGCCGCGGCCGCCCGGTCCTGGGCGGCTCGGGACTTGCGCGCCCTGGCCGGCAGTGGGGAAGCAGCAGCGGTGGACGTGGCACTGTCCATTGCGGTCGGGCTGTTGGCGGGGCGCGGGGTCAGAGGCGGCGCGGGCCACGCCGCCGCCGCCCCGGCGCCCGCCTCGGCCGCCGTGCCCGCCCTCGCGCCGTTCTTGGGCGCCGCCACGGCCGCCCACTTTTGGCACGAGCTGACCGCGTTTTCAGCGTCTGGGCTGTCCGTGGACGCGTATGATGGGCTGGCCGTGTACAGGGCCGGAGGAGGCGGGGGAGCGTCGCCGCCTCGCCACGCCCACCGCAACCCGTCGCCGCCGCGGCCGAGGGGCGAGGACAACGACGACGGCCGCGGCCGCGGCCGCCACCGCCGCCGGTCGACGAGCCCCAGGCGACGCCGGCGGTCGTCCTCTCCACGGCGGAGGCGGAGGCGGTCGACCTCGCCCGCCCCCCGCCGTCACCGCCGCCGGCGCTCTTCACCGACCCCGCCGCGCGACCGCGGCTCGCCCTCGCCCGCCGCGCTGCGCGCCGCCGCGCTGGCCCGCGTGCGCGCCTACCGGGAGAGGCAACAGAGGGAGTAGCGCTCAGACACTAGTGCAGAATAGAAAAACGAGGCGGGTGTGCCGTCGGGAAGGGCTGTTTTTGTGCACACTTCCCACTCTCTGCCGGCCACCCCCGCGACCTCGCCTTCCCCCTCACTTTTCGTTTTTTCTGCGTCTCTTCTCCACCCTCCGCTCACACACACACAAAACCACACGCGCGCGCACGCACGGCGCGCCGCCGCCCGCCGCCGCCTCGCAGAAAAAAAGCGTCTACGAGTAGTAGGGCAGCACCTGGGTCAGCAGGTACGCCCACGCGACGCCGGCCAGGCCGCCGACCAGCCAGCCGGCCGTGAAGTTGGACCAGCCCGCCGACGACTGGAGCGGGTCGCGGGGGACGGTGCGGCCGGAGAGCGTCTTCACGCCCAGGCCGCCGGCCGACGAGCCCTGGAAGGTGACGGCGCCGTAGGCGGCCAGGCACGCCGTCAGGATGAGGACCAGGCCGGCGGCGGACGCGCAGCCGGCCTTCTCGGCGACGCCGGGGACGGCGCGCAGCGGGCCCAGCTTGATGAAGGGGCCCGTGACGAGCAGGCCGTGGGCCAGGCCGATTTCAACGCCGCGCAGGAGCGGGGACACGCCCGTGCGGTAGGCGGGCAGGGAGGACAGGTAGGTCGCGACGATGGGCGCGGACGTGACGGGCGTCTCCAGCATGCCGATGAACGGGTCGTTGTTCAGGGGCTGGATGACCTGTTGGGACGTGGGCGGGGAGGCGGGCGGCGGGGAGGGAGGAGCAAAAAAAGGGTGAGATAGAGGCGGCGCGGAGCGAGGCGCGCGGGCCGGTTTGGAGGGCTTGGTCCCTCTGTGCCACCCCCTCGGCCCTCATCAGCCGGGTGCCTGACGCGTAACAGCACGCCCTGGTGGGCGTGGAGAGGCCGGGCGAGGCGTGGAAGGCGTCCCCCTCGGCCGGTTTTTTGTGCGCGGCGCATGGCGGCGCGGTGCGGTGGGGCACAGGGGTGAGGCAGCAACCGAAAGGCGACGCCCCCCGCGCGCACGAGCGCACGGGCCTACTGGACCCGGTACCCATCCCAGGGAGGGAGCCAGATGCTCAAGTGTCGGCCTGGCCGGGCGCTGAGGCGAGGGGAGTGGCCGGCCGCCCGCGGCGCTGTGCCGCGTGGGCACCCTCAATCGGGCACACGACCTGCAACCTGCTCTCCAGGCACAGGGCTGCTGCTGCCCTTTTCCCCTTCTGTCTCCTCCGCGCGCGGCCGTCGACCCAACACACCTGCTCCTTCTCCGCGGCCACACGGACGACGCGGGACACGCGGCGAGCGGCCGGCGTGCGGCGGGCGGCCAGGCCGGGCTGGGTGCGGGACAGGGACAGCATTTTTGGTGGGGGTGGGGGTTGAGGGTGGAGTTTTGGAAGAGTGGAGTGAAGGGGGAGCGGAGGGTGGGAGCCCACTGCCCCCCCCCCCCGCCTGGGATGGACAAAAAGAAAGACGCAAGAATAGTTTTTTACACAAAGCGGGCACAAAGAGGGAGATGTCCGACCCCTCCCCGTGCGCGACGATTGGACGCGCGCGTCCGTGGGGCCCCATGGGCGGGGGACCATTGTTTCCTAAAACTCTCCCTCCCTTCTCGACCCACCGGCAAGGCACAAAAAGTTTTCGTTTTTTTTGTTCTTTTCTAACGCGTGTGTCAATGCTCTCTCCCTCTCAAGTCTCGTCCAGAGACCGCAGCAGGGACATGCTGCCCGACAGGGGCAGCATCAGCCCGCTCGCGTCAAACGCGCCCGGCAGCGCGGGCGGCAGGCCGCCGCCCACGCCGCCGCCGCCGACGATGCCCGTCGGCAACAGCATGGACGACGACTGGCGGCCCATGGACGGCGCCGGGACGGGCGGGGCGGGGGGCGGGGCGGTCGACGCGTCGATCGCAGGCGGGGGAGGCGACGGCGGCGGCGCACACGCGGCGGCCTCGCAGCCGTCGGCCGCGGCCGCGGCCAAGCGGTGGCGGCCACCCGCACCGCCGCCCCCGCCCACCGCCGCCAGCCGCGCCCGCGCCGCGGCCAGGGCCGCGTCCCGTTCGGCCAGCTGGGCCTCTAAAGCTGCATTGGCCTGGGTCAGGGCGTGGACGCGGGCGACCAGCTCCTGCATCTGGGCCCGGCGCCGTTCGCGGGACAGCGCCGCCGTCGCCCGGTTTTTGGCCAGGCGGCGCTGCTTGCGCTTGTCCGCCGCGTCCATCGGCGGCGTGCTGCCGTCCGCGGCCGCGGCGGCTTCGAGTTCGTCGATGTCCGTGGGCTTGCGCTTACCCCGGCGGAGTGGGGGTAAGACGGGGACGGGCGCGCCCGCGGCGGCCGCGGCGGCCGCGGCTTCGGCTGGGGAAGTCGGGCGGTCGCCGCGGGCCGGGCGCCACAGGTTTTGTTGAGGCGCCACAGCACCGGGCAGGCGGGGCGTGCCCGGCTGGGACTCGCCACCGCCGCCGCCGTACACGGAAGACGAGGGCGGGCCCGCGGCCAGTCGGACGGTGGGGAGAGGAGGCAGGACAGCGGCCGCGGCCGCGGCGAGCGACGCGGCCAGCGGGCGGCGGGCAGCGGGCGCCGACCCGCCGCCGCTGTTGGTGGTGCGGCGTGGCCGCCCGCGCCCGCGTTTCAAGGCACCAGACCGCCCGGACCGCAGGACTGCGGGCGAGTCGGCCATGGCGGCGGCGACGACACCCGCCGCACGGGCGGCAGCCCGGCGCTTGGGCCGGCCGGCCAGGTTGGTCTCTTCTTCGTCTTCCGAGGCGGCCGCCGGTTCTTCTTTCATGACGACGCCCGCGATCGGGCTCAGGCCGCCGGACGTGACGACGCCGCCGCCAAAGGGCGGGAAGGATGGGAAGGCGATGGCGGGCGGGAGGCCTGTGGGGGGTGAGGGCGCCACGCACGCGCAGTGAGGGAGGTGTGTGTGCTTCCGGGCCTACGCGAATGGAAACTCCCCTGCCTCGCGCCCTTGGCGCGTGGAACCGGCCGCACGTGGGCCTCCATCTCTTTCCGGACGGGCTGCAAACACTTCACTAGCGTCCAGCGCCGGCGCTGGCGCGTGACAAGCGACACACGGGCCGGGACGGGCGGCGCGGGCCACAGGCCATGCGCGCACGCTGTCTCCGCGCCCCTCCCCTCGCCCCGCACGCACCTTCACCCACGCCGTCTTTCACGTCCTGCGACGGCATCGGGACGAGGCCTGGGACGTTGAGCGTCATGGCCGCGCGGGCGGCGCGGGGCTGGGAGGGCGTGGAATGCGTGGGGAGCGGGCAGGGAAGCTGGGAGGAAAGGTGGTGTGAGTGCTCGGCTTCGACGCGCCTGGCCGCCTGAGAGCGCGAACAAGCAGGCTGGGGCCGAACTCGACTGGGAAAAACGCCCTTGGACCAGTCGGCCCGTCACACCACCATTCCCATCCTCAAAACAACAAAGAAGCCTCCAAAGCCAACCACCGCTCCACCGCGCAGCCACCTCGCGCAGCCACCTCAACAAAACCATGGGCCTCTCTGTCGGTGACATCGGCCGCTTCGCGTCCGTCGACCTGATGTCCGTCGACTGGATCGAGGGCGCGGGCAAGGCGGCCGAGTCCAACAACAAGCACGTCGTCACCTCGGGCGACGTCGCCGCCGTCCTGCCGCTGCCCAACGCGCTGTCGCTAAAGGGCGGTGACCCGCTCGCCTCCCTATTCGCGGAGGTCGGCCTGCCAGGTGAGTTATCCAGAGAGCGGGGTTGTTGAAAGGCACCCCCGCATGCGTCTGGCCGGAAGCGTGAGCGCGCGTGGCTTCGCAGCGAGCGAACATGCCCGCCGCGACCACTTACAGGGCGTCCGCCCCGCCTCCGAAATCGCAAGAGCGGACGTGGAGGCTGTCTGTGCCCATCGCGCCGAACAAAGCTGCAAAAAGCGGCGTGCGGCTGGCGGCGCGCCCGGCCAACCACCCCCACCTGTCGGTCCGCGCGCCCCGCTCTCACCATCCTGCCGCCCACCTTCCCACCTGCCCCACCTGCCCCCACACACCACAGCCCCCGCCGCGCCCACCATGCTGTCCTCCTTTGACGACCTGCCCGACCCGGCCGCCCCTATGGGCGTGGGCAACCTGTGGGCGCCCGCGTCCGTCAACCTGCTGCCGCCGCTGCCGCCGGCCGTGGAGCCGGTGAAGCCTCGCGGCGGCCGCGCGCCTTCGCCCGCCGCGCCCGGCGCGGGCACGCCGCCCCCGCGCACCCCGCGCGTCGCCGTCCCGCCTGCCGCCGCCGCGGCGCTGGCCACGGCGGCGGCCACAGCCGCGCTGACCGGTGGCCCGCCCCCCTCCCTGCCGCCACTGAAGCGCGGCAAGCGCAAGGCCGTGGCGCTGGACGAGATTGCTGACCTGGCTGAGCGCCGGCGCCAGCGCCGCCTGGCCAAAAACCGGGCGACGGCTGCCGTCTCCCGGGAACGCAAGCACGCCCAGATGCAGGCGCTGACGACCACGGTCTACGAGCTGCAGGTCAAAAACGCGGAGCTGACCGCGGCGCTGGCGGCCAAAGACGCGGAGCTGGCCTCCCTGCGCGCGGCCCTTGGCGGCAGTGGCCTGGCTGTGGCCACGCCCGCCGTCGCTCCCGCTCCCGCTCCGTCCGCCCGGGCCACGCGCCGGTCGGGCCGGAGCCGGGGCAGCGACGCCCTGGCGTCCATTGACGAGTGAATAAAATTGAGCGGGCGTGCTTTAGATCCCATCCCCCCCCCCTATCCCCCACCAACCCGGGAGCACCTGCGCGTGCGTGGGAAACCCCCTTCCTTTTTTCCGGGCCCACCGAACGAATTTGATTTTTTAGGAGAGAGTGTGCGTTTTTCCTCCCAACCATCCTTGTGTACGCGTCCCCTCCCGCTTGCGTTCATTGTGCGGGAAGAGTGTGAAAAATTGTGTTGAAAAGTTTTGCGTTTTTTTTTTGCATCCAAACCTCTCGCCTCGCGACTCCCATCCCCATCACTCCTTCTCGACGACAGCAGCAGCAGCAGCCTCAGCCGCGCTCTTTTTACCATCTTCTTCCTCCTTGGCCGACGCCCACAGGCGGTACGCCGCCAGGGCGAGCGTCGCGTTGCCCAGCACCGTCAACCCGGCCTGGGCCGCGACCATGGGGTACAGGGACGGCGCATTATAAAAAAAGTGAAAGGTGCAGGCGGCGAGGGCGCCTCCCAACAGCGGCAGCATGCCCCAGGCCATGCCGGCCAAGGCCGGGTCGTTGCGCACGGACCCGAGCTTGACAAACAGGCCCATGGCAGTCAACCATTCGACGACGGACGAGACGTGGATGGCCCAGGTCGGCAGGGAGAGGGCGTTGGCCGGTTCGGTGGCGGGCGTGGTGGACGCGGCGAAGAAGGAGGTCGCCGTCGTGTCGGCCAGGGCGGGGTGGGTGGACGCCAGGGCCATGGCGAGCGCGGCCGCGGGCAGGGCGAGGGAGGTGGGCGGCGTGGGCGAGGAGGTGGATGGCGACGCGCCATCGAGCGGCGGAGGCGCGGGGCGTGGGCCCACTCCTCGCCCTGCCTGCGCCTCTGCCCTGGACGCCTGGACAGGAAGGCGTGCTCCGAGGCGGCTGGGGCGCGATGGAACACCCTGCCCCGCCCGGGCGGCGGGCGGATGAGTGGCTAGAGGCCTTTTGGCCGGGAGGGCGGGCGAGTGTGCCATCATTTGCTTGTGGCTGGGGCTTATCGGCGCCTGGCGGCCAATAGTCGAGGCTGGGTTTTGATGCGTGTGGATGTGTGGGAGGTCGGCGGAGTTTGGCAGCGATGGAGGGCGTGAGGCCCCTCCCCTTGTTGCTCTCGTGTCTGCAAAAAGAGTGAGACCGATGCGGGGGGAACAGGCCACACCGCTATCATCGGAGAGAATTTTTCTTTTTTGTTTCCACAGCCTGGCACACGCACACCATGACGCTGGCCAGTCTTCGCATCCCGGCGATGGCCGGGCCTGGGCGGGCCGTGCCCGCCCGGCGGGCGGCCGTGCCGCGACTGCGCGCGTCCGCCGCTGCGCCTGCGACGACTACCACCCCACCACCACCCTCCGCGCCCACGCTCGACGGCGCCTCCTGGCCCGACATCGAAGCTGCCGCCCGCGCCGCGGCGGGCTCCGCCCTGGACGGCTACACGCTCGTCGCGGGCGGCGAACCGGCGTCCGTCCCCGCGCCCGTCCTGCCCGTCGACGACAGCGGGCCCACGCGCGCGTCCACCGCGCCCATCATCTTTTTCCGGGACACGCACGGGTGGTGCCCGTTTGCCGCGCGCGTGAACATGGCGCTCTACCACCTGGCGGACGCTGGCGTGGACGGCGCCAAGTACGAGGTCGCCCCGATTTCACTGTACAGGAAGCCGGCCTTCTACCCGAAGCTCGTCCCCACGTCTAAAGTGCCGGCGGTGCTGCTCGCGTCGCCCGCCCAGCTGGCCGCGGCGGGCCCGGCCGGCGTCCCAGCACACGAGCGCGAGCTCGTGTACGAAAGCCTGGACGTGCTGGCCCGCCTGGACGCCGACCACCCGGGCGTCCTGACGCCGCCGGGCACGGACGCGGCCGCGTCCAAAGCCGCCCTGGACCTGGTCGACAGGTTTGGGACGGCCGGGTACGGCCTGGTCCGCGCGGCGGCCGCGGCAGCCGGCGGTGCGGCCGCCACCTCGCCATCCATGCCCACGCCGCCGCCGCCGCTGGACGAAGCCCGCGCGGCCTTTGAGGCCGCCCTCGCGGAATGGGAAGCTCTGCTGGGCTCCACCCCCGGCCCGTTCCTGGCGGGCGAGGCCGTGTCCCTGGCCGACTTTGCGTGGGCGCCCATGGCGGAACGGCTGGCCGCCAACATCCCCGCGTGCGCGGCGGCGGCCACGTCCGTGCGCGGGCGGGCCGACGCGCCGCGCGTGAGCGCGTGGTATGATGCCATGCTGACCGTCCCGGCGTACCGCCGCGCGCGTGGCGACCCGGCCACGCACCGGGCCGTCTTCTCGCGCATCGCCGGGTTGAGCCTGGCGACAGAGCCGTACGTGCCAGCCGACCCAGCGTCGGCGGGCGAAGCCGCCGCGAAACTCGCCCTCAACCGGGACGCCATTGTGGCTGACACGGCTAAGAACGCGGGCTTACCGGCGGGGTCGGAGGCTGCCATCGAAGCCGCGCTCGCCCGCCTGGCCGGCTGCCTGTTGACCGGCCAGCCGGGCAAGCCGGCCGACGACGCGGCGGGCAACGCCGTCACGGCGGCTGTGTGTGCCTTCCTCCCTGCCCGCGTCTCTGCGCCGCGCGATATGAGCGGTGGGGCGGCGGAGGAGCTGCGGGCGGCGTGCGCGCGCGTGTTGAAGGGCTGCTACAACGCCGCGCTGTGAGAGTGGGGTAGAAACAATGGATGGATGGAGATTTTTTGTTGTTGTCGTTCGGAAAGGAATGAGTTTTCTCAACACACCGGCACACCCCACCGCTACACGCACACACACACACACACACACACATAGAGCCCGCCCACCCACTCAGAACAAAGCAAAACACCACACAAACACACACACACAGGGAAAAACGCACGCCAAAACTCTCTCGTCTGTCTCTCTCCATCTCACTCCCCGCTCCCCCCCCCCCCCCCCCCCTCCCGTCCATCTCTTCAGCCGAACCCAAAGCCGGTCGTCTCCCGGATGGCCAGCAGCAGCCGGTCTTTCAACTGCTCCTTGCTCTCGTACTCCACCAAGTCCAGCTGGTTGAAACAGGTGTGGGCGGTGGGCAGCCGGTCGGGCGGGCCGAACGCCTTGTGCACCTGGAACTTCTGCGGGCCCGACACGCCCTGGAGCGCGGCAAAGCCGTCGAGCGGGACCTTGGCCGTCCCCGTCACGAACTGGACCAGGCGCGCGACGTCCTCCGGGCTGAGCTCGCCCACCACCTCCCAGAACCACTGGATGACGGGCGACGCGGCGGAGTAGCCGCCCGCGTACTCGGTGTGGCGGCGCAGGTCGGCCACGTCGATCGTCGGCAGGCCGGAGATGAGGAGCTCCAGTTCGGCCGCGTCGAAGGGGGCCAGGGCCGGCTGCGGCACCAGGTCCCAGAAGCCGGCCAGGAAGGCGGCCGTCTGGTCCTTGATCGCGCCCGTCATGCGGTGGGCCGCCGCCAGGTCCACGTACTCCCGCTTGTTGGCGTTGGTGACGCGGAGCGCCGCGCCGCCGGGGACAAACTCGACGACTTCGCGGCGCCCGAAAAAGTCGGCCTCCTCCGAAAAGGTGAGGTCCAGGTCCATGCCACCCTCTTCGATGTCGTTTTCCAGAACCCAGGCCAGCGTGCGGAAGTAGGCCGGGTCCACGGCTTCCACGTCGGCGTAGGACAGCGGCTGGCCCAGCATGTGCTTGTAGAAGGAACGCGTGAAGTGGGCGTCGATGGCCTGGCCGTCCAGCAGCGCCTTGCCGACGACGCGGCCGACGAAGCGGAAGAAATCCAGGTGGGAGGTGCCCCGCGCCTCGTCGGACTGGATGACGGACGCGGGGTTGGGCTGGAAGGTCGTCCCGCCCTCCGGCGTGTGCACGAACAGTGCGGCCTTGGGGTCGAACATCGCGCGCGCCATGACGGCGTACCACTCGCGCGTCACGCCGCCCGCGTCGATGCCTTCCTCGCCCTGGAAGGTGACGGCCAGCTTGGAGCGCAGCTCCGCGGGGGTGCGCATGCGCAGCTGGTGGAAGGAGTCGTCAAAGACGTGGGCGCGGCGGACGGCGAGGCGGAGCGGGCCCGGGTCGCGGCCGGCCACACCGGCGGCCGCGCGCGCGGCCGCGGCTTCCCGCCGCATGCGCGCCCGGAAGTGGGCGCGCTTGTTGTCGAAATCCAAGAGGCGCGGCGTCCTCAGCAGCGGGGCGAGCGAACCGTCGAGCAGCGACGGCGCCTGGCGGACCCAGGCGTTGAGCAGGCGGCGGTGGCGTTCAGCAAACTTGGCAAAGGGCGCGGCCGCCGCCTGGGCGGCGCCGTCGCCGCCGCCGCCCCCACCACCCACCGCCGTCGACGCCGGGACCAGCGGCTGGTCCAGGCGGGAGGGCGGGCGCGGGATGGACGCGGCTAAGGCGGCGTGCGTGCGGGAGGGCGACCCGCCGCGCGCGCCGCCGGCAGACGCGGCGGGCGACGCGGCTTTCTTGGGCGCGGCCGCCGCCTCGGCCGCCGCCGCTTCCGCTTCCGCCAGGACGAAGAAGGTTTCGACCAGCGGCAAGACGGTCGCGGCGCCGGGCGGGAGCAGGCGGGACGCGGCGGATGGCGGGCCGCCCAGCAAGGCGGCAGGCGCGGCGCCCGCCGGGCCGGTCGCGCCAGCAGGCAGGGCCGCCTCCACCGCGCTCGCGGCCGCTGACACCGACGCCCACAGCGGCTCCAGGCGGGCCGCCGTCGACGCCAACTCTTTGGCCGCCGCAGACGCGGCCGCAGCCCGGTCCGGGTGTTGGTCGGCGCCGGCCGGCGGCTTGGCCAGGGCGGCCAGCGCGCGGGCAACCCGCAGCAGGCGCGGGCCGGGCAGGGGCGCGCCCGCCGCACTGCCGCTGCCGGCCCCGCCCGCCGCTACGCCGCCGTCGCCTTTGGCGATGGCGTCCAGGCCGGGACGGGCGGCATCCGCCAACGCCAGCATCAAGTCGCCCAGGCGAGCGCGTAAAGCTGGGGCGGCGTGCGTGGGCGCGCCCGCCGCGAGGGCACGAAGCGCGGCAGCCGCGCGTGACGCGGCCGCGTCGGGCACGGCCAGCGAGGCCAGGGCGTCGGGCAAGACGCGGACCAAGGCGAGTGGCAGTGCCTCCAAAGCCGGGGAAGAGGCAGGAGGGGCGGTGGGCGGGCCGGACGGGCCCGCACCGTCGCCCGCCGCGGCGGCCTCACCCGCGGCCGCCGCGGCCGCCTTGGCCGCGTCCCGCCCTGCGGCACCGACCACCGCCTCCACGAGCGCCAGGGCCGCTTCCGCCGCGCCGGACGCCCGCCGGCCCAGGTCGGCCCGGACCAAGCGCAGGAGGAGGGCCAGGGCTGGGGTGCATGGCGGCGGCGCAGCGCCGCTGGCGTCGACGGCGACGACGACGGGGGCTTTGCCTTTCGCGTCTGACGCGGGCGGGCGGGGCGGGGACGGCGTCGTGGTGGGGCCGCCGCCGCCACCACCCACCGCCACCGGCAGTGCCGCCAGCTCGGCCGCAACGCCCGGGTGAGCGCGGACTAGGGCCGCCAGCGCATCCACCGCCCGCCGGGCCGTGACGGCCGCGGCGGCGGACGGAGGGGGCGCAGCCGACGGCGCGCCCGCGCCCACCCCTTCCGCCTCCATCCGCGCGGCCAGGCCCGCCCCGCCCTCTTCACCCTCTTCTCTGGCGACAACGGCCGCCAGCGGAGCGCACAGCGCACGTAACACACCGGGCCGGGCCGCGTCCACGGCCGCCAGGTTGGCAAAGACGCGGGCCAGGGCGCCGCCAGAGCCGCCCGCGCCGCCAAACCGGCCGCCGCCGCCGGGCGCGGGGGCGAGGCGTAAAGCCGCGACCAGCGGGCCTAAATCGGATTCGGCCAGTGGAGGCGGGCCGTAGTCGGGCGGCGGCGGGGGAGCGGACGGCGCAGCGCCGGCCGCGCCACCGCCGCCGCGCCCGCGCCCGCCGCTGCGCGGGCGTGGGACGGGCGGGCGGGGCATGCCGCCGCCGCCGCCGCCCACCACCATCAGCCCGCCGCCCGGCCCGCCCATCATCAGCCCGCCCATCCCACCCATGGCGCCTAGAGCGCGCCGGCGCAGGGACGCCGCTTCGGCGCGCATGGCCGCGGGCAGGGAGGCGAGCATGGCCTCGTCGGCCGTCAGCAAGACCTCGTCGCGCACGTCGGGCGGGAAGGACGCGAGCGCGGCGGCGAGGTCGTCGCCCGGAGGGGCGGCGGCGGCGGCGGGAGGCGCGGCGGCGGCAGCGCCACCACCGCCACCACCTTCGACGGGAGCAGGCTGGTCACCGCCCGCAGCAGCAGCAGCAGCAGCGGCGGCGGCGGCCGCTTCCGCGGCGGCGGCCGCGCGCGCGCGGGAGGCTTCGCGCGCGCGCTCGCGCCGCGCCTGCTCCAACACCTCCGCCTGCAGTTCGGGCGGGAGAGCCGCTAAGAACTCCGGGTCCACGCCGGCCAGGTCGTCGTCGTCTTCAGCGGCGGGTGGAGCGGCGGGAGGAGCGGGCGCGGGTTCGGCTGCAGCAGCCGCAGCAGGCGCGGCAGCGGCCTCTTCGCCGCCGCCGCCGCCCAGGTCGAGGTCCGCCGGCGGCGGCGGTTCGGCGGGCTCGGCCGCCGGCTCGGCCGCCGGCTCGGCCGCCGGCTCGGCCGCAGGCTCGGCCGCCGGCTCGCCACCACCGCCGCCGCCCAGGTCCACATCGGCGGGCGGCGGAGGCTCTTCATCCTCCACCTCCATGGCGGCCGGCGGTTGAGCGGCAGGCGGCGGAGCGGCAGGTTCGGCCGCGGCGGCGGCCGCCACTTCGACCTCCCGCCCGCCACCACCGCCTTCCTCACCCAGTGGCACGCCGACGGACGCCAGGGCCGACCGCAGGGCGGCTTCCACCGCGTCGGGCACTTCTTCATCCCGCGGTGGTGGTGGTGGTGGCGGAGGGGGCGGGGGTGGAGGCGGCGCGGGCACCGCCTCCAACGCGCCGCCAGCCAGCGCGGCCTCCAGGACGGACGACCACTGCCCGACGCCTTCCGCGCCCGCGCCCGCGCCCGCGGCGGCGCGGGCCCGCGCGCCGGCGCCGCCACCACCGACCATTGCCCCAGCGACGGCGGCTTCCCAGCCGCCGGCCCCGCCGGGCCCGCCCCGCCCGCCGTTGAGCAGGGCTTCCAGGGATTGTTGGAGAAAGGCGTCCGGGTCGCCGCCGCCCGGCCCGCCGCCGCCAAAGCCGAGGCCTAGCCCGCCGCCGCCGCCGCCCCACCGCCCAGCCGCCAGGCCGGGCGGCGGGTGGGGCATGAGCAGGGCGTCGCCGTCGCGCATGCCGTAGAAAGCGGCCACGCCGGGCGGGGTGGCGTACGCGCCGGCGGCCCGGCCGGCAGCGCTGCTGCTCGCGGTCGTGGGGCCGCCCTCGCCCGGGCGGGCCAGCAGCCGGTGCGGCGCGCGCGGCAGGCCCGCGCCCAGGCTGCCGGGCGTGGCCGCGCCGGAGCCGGCCCGCGTGCCGCGGCCGCCGCCGTACGCCCCGCCCGCCCGGGCGGCCAGGCGAGACAGCACGGCAGCGCGGGCGGCGTGGCGGCCGTCGGCGCCGCCGCCCGGGCGGGCGGTCAGCATTTCTTCGAGGATGGCTTCCATCTCGTCCGGGCCCACGCCGCCGCCGCCGGGGCCCCCGCCGGCGCGCCCGGACCCGCCCATCAGGATGCCGCCCACGCCGCCGGGCCCGCCGACCAGCTGGTAGGCAAAGCCGCCGCCGCCGCCACCGCGGCCGCCGCCGCGCAGGGGCGTGCCGTCGCCGCCGACCACCATGTGGGCCCCGTCGGGCCCGCCGAACACGGCCGCGTCCGCCCACTCAAACTCAAAGCCGGTGCCGTCGTCGTCGTCGTCGTCGTCGTCATCTTCATCGTCGTCGTCTTCACCTCTGGGTTCAAACCCTCCCGCCGGGTCGTCGTCGTCATCGGCTGGCACGCGGCCGCGCCGGCGCCGGCCACCGCCGCCACCGCCGCCGCCGCCCAGCCCCAACTCGGCCGCGCCCGCGTCCAGCTGCTCTTGGATGCGTTGCGCGACTTCGACGGCGGCGGCGGCGTCCAGGCCTCCCGGCCCGGCTTCGACGACGATCTCGTGCGGGCGGCCACCCGCCGCGCGAGCGGCGGCAGCGGCCGCCGCTGCCGCGACGGCGGCCGGGCTGATGCCGCCGCCGCCGCCGGCTCCACCACCGCCGCCATCGCCACCGCCGCCGGCTTCCTCGTCTTCAGATTCCGACTCGGACTCGTCGCCGTCGGTGAGTAAGCCCGAATCATCGTCGTCGTCGTCGTCGAGTTCGTCGTCGTCGTCGTCGATCGATAAACCGTCGTCGTCATCGTCCGACGACGGCGGCCCGCTGTCGTCTGAGGAGCTGGTGCTCGGGCCGTCGTCGCCCGATGAGGACGAAGAGGTGGGCGACCCGTCGGAGGAGGACGTCGGTCCATCCTCGTCGTCGTCGTCATCTTCCGACGACCCGCCCGTCGACGCATCGGCGTCGGCCGCCGTCACGGCCGCGATCGCGTCTTCCACGTCCGAGTCCAGCATGTGGGACGCGCCGCCGGCGGAGTCGTCGTCGGAGGAGGAGGAAGAGGAATCATTGGAGCCGCGGTCGGCCATTTCCTCGTCCCCACCACCCGCGCCGCCGGCACCGCCGCCGCCGTCGGCCGCGCCGCCGGCCAGCCCACCGGCCAGCATGCGGCCGGGTGGGCCGTCGGAATCGTCGTCATCGTCATCAGAAGACATGCCCAGGTCTTCACGCAGCGTGCGCGTGGCAGCGGCAAAGGCGGCGGACCGGTCGACGCCCGCGCCCGCGCGCGCGGCAGCAGCAGCCGCGCGCTCAGCCGCCGCGACCGCGCGCGGGCCGGGCGGCGCGACGCCTTCCTCGGCTCCGGCAGTGCCCGGGGGCGCGGCAGCAGCACCGCCGCCAGCAGTCGGCGGCGCAGCACCCGTGGCGGGCGTGGCAGCAGGGCGGCCGGTCGCGGGCGTGGCAGAAGCAGGCAGGCCCCCACCGCCACCGCCACCGCTACCGCCACCACTGGCTGCCCGGCGCGCAGCCGAGCCGGGCCGCCCCCCGCTCCGCCCGCCAGCCCGGCTCGGCCGGACCGGGATCGGCCGCGTCAGGGCTTCAATAGGGCGCAGGAGGAGGGCGACAGCGGACAGCGCAGCCGGGTGGTCCATGTCCACGCGGGCCAGGGCGTCGACGAGCGCCTTCAACACGCCCGCGTCGCGCACAGCGCGCGCCATCTCGACGGGCAGGCCCGGCGCGCCGGCCGCGGGCGTGGAGCCGAGGGACCGGGGTGGAGGGGGTGCCGCCGCGGACAGCAGAGCACCCAGCAATGAAGCCGCCGCTTCGACGGCCGCGGCGGGCGCCAGGACGCCCGGGCGTTCTTGGATGGCGGCCGCGGCCGAGGATGGCGACGGCGCGAGGGGCGTCCGCGCACCGCCCGTGGCGGCCGGGCTGGTCGCGCCACCGCCACCAGCCGCGTCCGGCGACGTCAACGTCCGGGCCAGCTCGCGCGCGATGCGGCGCCGGCCATCGGCCGACCGAATGCACACGGCCAGCAGGAAAAAGGCGACGGCGTCGTCGCCGCTGGAGGCGCGCCGGGGCACGGCCGCGGACCCGCTCCCGCTCCCACCACCCTCGGCCACGCGGGCTTCGATGAGCTGGCGGAACAGGCCGCCACCCCCGCCGCTGGACCCGCCAGGCGGGCTGGCGCCACGGGCGGAGCGGGAGCCAGGCGCGGCGGGCGTGGGCGTCGCGCCCGACGGCGGCGGCGGCGGGTGACCGCCGCAGACCACGGGCGGCCCGCCCGCCCGGCGCAGCAGGGCGCCGACGAACGGGCCGTACTGGAGTGTGAAGGACGCCAGCAGGCGCAGGGCGGCCCGTGGGGCGGCGGGCGGTGGGGTCGGCGGTTTGGAAGGCGGCGGTGCAGCCGGCTCGGCGGTGGGTGGAGGCGGTTGGTCGTCCGCGTCCATCGGCGCGGGTTCGCCCCCGCCCCCGGCTTCCGCCTTGACGGACGCCGGCGCCACGACAGCCGCCGCCGTGGGCGGGATGCGGCCCAAGGCCGCGTCCACGAGCGCATCCACCACCGCCACGAAACTGGGCGGCAGCTTGGCCCGGCCGGGTTTGGAGGCGGAGGGAGGTGGAGGGGCAGCGCCGCCACCAGCGACGGGGGCGGGCGGCGGCTTGCCCGACGCAGGGCGGCCGCCGCCGCCACGGGGCGTGGTCGGCTGACCCTCACCACCACCGCTGCCTTTCGGCCGCAAGACGACGTGCGGCTCGCCACCACCACCCACCGCCGGCTCCAGGACGCACACAGCCCGGACTGCCTTGAAAAACGCCGTTGGCTCGCGCGCCACCAGGCCGCCGCACGACGCGACAAACGAGGACAGCGACGGCCGGGCGGACCCGCGGGCCGGGCGGCCGCCGCCGTACCGCCGGTCCACTGCGTTGCCCGCGTCTGGTGGGGCCAGCGCCGCCCGGATCTCGGCTTCCATGGCGGCCTGCAACGTGGCGGGGTCTTCCAGGATGTGGCGCAGGACCGCGCCGACGAGCGGTTCGATGGCGGGCGTGAAGGCGGGGGCGGGGAGGCCCAACAACAGAGCCGGCCCGCCGCCCGCCAGGACGTCCAGGGCGCGGGCGTGGTCGGCCGTCAGTCGGGCCAGGGACTGGACGACGGCGGCGGCGTGGGCGGCCATGTCCGCGTCGGCGGACGAACGAGACGCGTCGTCGGCTGGTTGGGTTACAGCCGCCGCGACGGCGTGGACGTGCGCCAGGAGGGCCAACCCCACGCGCGTAGCCCGGGCGGCGGCGGTTGGGGTCAGCAGGCCACCCGGGCGGAGGGCCGCGCACGACGCCGGGAGTGGCACGTCCGCCGGCTGGGTGGTGGTGGTGGCGGTGGCGGTGGTGGAGGGCGCCGCGGGCGCGGGCGCGGGCGCCGCGGCTGCTCCACCCGCCGCAGCAGCAGCACGGGCGGTGCGGCGCCGCGTCGTGCGGGCGGGCGGGGACGGCGGCGCGGGACGAGCAGCTTCCGCGGTCGTCGTGGCAGGAGCAGCGCCGCCGTCAGACGGGCCGCCTCCCTCGCCGTCTTCAGCAGGCGGCGGCGGCGGCGGCGCCTGGGCGGCCAGCTGCTCCAACACCAGCAGCGCCGCCTCCACCCACCGGGGCGGGCGGGCGGGCGGCGCAGACGTGAGTGGAGCGGGCGGAGCCGCCTTGGACGCCTTGCATGCCTTGCCACCTCCAGCGGGCGTGGGCGTGGGCGCGGGCGCGGCCGTGGGGCCCGCGCGCCGGCGCTTGGCAGCGGCGGCAGGTGCGGGAGCTGGAGCAACAGCAGGCCGCACAGACCCAGGCGACGCCCGGCCACCAGTGCCAGCCGCGGCAGCAGCCTCCAAAGCGCGCGCCGCGGCCGCGGCCCCACCCCCACCACCCCCACCCCCGCCGCGGGGCGGCGGACGGGCGGGCGCTGGCCGCGCGTGTGCGCGCACCCACGCCTCCAGCAACGCCAGCGCGGCGTCCGCGCCGCCCAGGCCCGCGACGACGGACCGGGCGGGCTGGGAGTCGGCCAGGAGCAAGGCGAGCATGTGGGAAGCTGGCAGCAGGACGGCATCCTCGCCCGACCCGTCGGCCGACGACCCGCCGCCCGGGCGCGCAGCCGCGGCTTGCAAGCGGGTGACGGCCGGCGAGACGACCTGGGCGACGGCTTCGTAGGCCAGGGGGTCCATGCCCGCCGCTTTGGCTGCCGACACCATGGCTGCGTCGGGCGGAGGCGGCGGCGGAGGGAGAGTGGAGGTGGAGGCAGTGGTGGCGGCGGCGGCTTCGCCGCCGCCCTCACCACCGCCCTCACCACCGCCCTCATCGCCGCCCTCACCACCGCCGCGCTCGCGTTTCGCTGCAGCCACTTCCGCCGACGCCGAAGCCAGGTCGTGGTGCCGCTGGGCCGCCGCGCGCAGCAGGTCGGCTAGGGCGTGTGCAGCGTCGGGGACGGCCCGGGCCACGTCCAGCGCCGCGTCCGCCAGCGCCGCCGTGTCCGGGAGGGACGCGGCCGGCGGCGGCGGGAGTGGCGCGGACGCGTCGGGTCCGCGCAGGACGGCGGCAAGGGCTGCTTCCTCGCGGTCGACGGGCGGAGGGGTCGGCGCGGCGGCGATTTCAGCGGCAGCAGCGGCGGCGGCGGCAGGCTCGCCCTCGGCCGGAGCGGCGGCAGCTTCACCGCCCGCCTCCCCACCGCCGCCCTCCCCACCGCCGCCGTCCGCGGGAGCCGGGTTGAACAGCAGCCACTCCATGGCCAGCTCCACCACGCCGCCCGTGCGGCGCAGGGCGGCGGCCGCCCGGTCGGGCGGGAAGCCCATCTCCACGATGCGCTGGACGGCCGCCGTGTCGGCGCCGCCGCCCGGCGCTGCGGCTGGAGCGCCTTCACCACCGCCGCCATCGCCACGCCCGCCACGCCCGCCACCGCCACGCCCGTCCGCCTCGCGCAACGCGCGCCGGGCGGACGCGGCAGCGGCAGCCGCGTCCCCGTCCGCGCACCGCTCCAGGACGGCGCACAGGCGGGGGACGAGGGACGGGGCGGCGGCAGCCAGGCCTTTGCCTTGCGCAGCGGCCGACCACAGAGGGAGGGCCGCGGCGAGCACCGCCGCTCGCAGGTCGGCTTCCACGCCGTCAGCGGTGCGGGGCGGGGCGTCCGCGGGCGCGCCCGGCACGGGCAGGGCCAGCAGCGACGACGCGCCGGCGGACCCGCGGATCAGTGGCGCGTTGGCCAGCGCGTCGAGCAGTGCGAGCGCCGCGCCGACGGCGGAGGACGCCGCGCCTTTCACCGCCGCTTTCGTGGGCGGCGGCACGACGACGGGGGTCGGGGTGGTGGTGGACGACGTGGACGCCGGCGCGGGCGGCGCCGCCTCGTCCGGGCCGTCGTCCGCCGCGGCCGCGTCCAACGCAGCCGCAGCCGCAGACACGGCGGCCACCAGCGCGCCGGGCCCGCCCACGCCCGCCCAGTAATTCGCGACTTGGACGTGGACGGCCCGGCGGCGGGCGTCGACCAGCGTGGCCAGGACACCTTCAAAGGCGCGGGCGTGGACACGGGCGGAGCGCAGCGCGGCTTCCCGGGGTGGCAGCGTGCAGCCGGCGGGCGGGCAGGTCGCAGCAGACGTGAGCGCGTCGACCATTGCGGCGGCCAGCGCGGCCGACGCGGCGCGGGCGGCTTTGCCGGGAGCGCCGCCCGCACCGCCGCCTTCACGGCGCCGGACCGCGGCCGCGGCGGCCTTGGCCAACGCCGCGTGGAAGGACCGGGCGGTGGCGGCGAAGTGGGCGACGACCTCGGCGGCCAGCTCGTCGCCCGCCTTTTTGCGGCCGCGGGCGGGCAGGCCGACGACGGTCGACGTGGCGGTCGTGGACGTGGCGGTGGTGGCGGGCGGTGGGGGAGCGTCAGCAGGGGGGTCCGCGGCACCCGCCGCCTCGTCCGTCTGCATGGCGGCGGGAGCGGCGGCGGCGGCGGCGGCGGTGGCGGCGGCCGGAGCAGCAGCAGCAGCCGCGCCCACGGCTGCCTCACCCCCACGCCCGTGCGCGGCCGCTCGCTCGGCCGCGCGCGCCGCGTCCGCGGCCGCCCGCCAGTCCTCCACGCCCGCGGCCTGCCAGGCCACGCGTCTCTCCAATGCCGCCAGGGCCGCGATGGGCGGCGGGCGGGCGCCGTCGCCCGTCGCACACGCCAGCAGCGTGGGTTGCGACCCGCGCGCGACGGCCGCGGCCGCCGCGGCCAGACCTTCCGCCCGGGACAGGGCGCGGACGTAGTCATCCCGGGCCGTGGGTTCCAGGTCGGGCACGGACGCGTCCAGGGAGGGCAGGCCGTCCGCGGCGGAAGTGGCCGCGGCGAGGGCGGAGCGCAGCGCGTCGCCGAGCGGGCCCGCGACTTCGGCGCCCACGGCCGCGGACCCGCCTCCTGGTGGCGCGGCCGCGGCAGCCAGGGCGCGCAGGGCAGCTAGCAGGGCGTGCGCGCCGCCCCCCGACCCGAATGTGGGCGGCAGGAGAGGGGCGCGGTACGGGGCGAGGAGCAGGCCGACGCCGCCCGCAGCCGCAAACGTGCGCGCGGTCGCGCCGTTGGCGAGCGCGGCTTCCAACGCCCGGCCGGTGGCGGCAACCGCATCGCCCAGCCAGACGCCCGCGTCCGGGGCGGGGGTCAACACAGGGCGCGGGCCGGGCCAGGGATCGCCCGGTTGGCGAGTGGGCGCGGGCGCGGCGTCGGAGGTGGAGGGAGGCGCGGGCGTGGCGTCGGAGGTGGAGGGAGGCGCGGGCGTGGCGTCAGAGGTGGAGGGAGGCGTGGGCGCAGCGGCAGCAGCAGCGCCGCCACCTCCAGCGTCGACGTCCATCGCGGCCGTGCCACCGCCACGGCGCGGCCGGGCGGCCGGTCGCCCACTCGCCTCCGGCACCGTGACTTTGACTTCCTCCAGGGCCGGGTCGTCCGCCGGCAAGCCGCCCAGGACGCAAAGCGTGCGCAGGGCCGTCGCCATGGCAGCCACGCCGTCCGGGCGCAGCGCAGGGACGTGGCGCATGAGCTCGTCCAGGCCCGCGCCGATGACGGACGGCGTGTCGCCTTGCAGGGCGCGTAAGTAAGACGGGCCCGTGAGCACGGTGGCGATGGACTCCAGGGCGCCCGTGTCTCGGACGCGGGCCAGGCCCGTGGCATTCAAGCACAGCGCGCCCAGCGCGGGCGGCAGGCAGCACAGGGCTTCGCCGGCCGGCGGCACGCCCGCCCGTACCGCAGCCAGAAACGCGTCGGGCACGCCCGCGCTTTCCAAGGCGGGGAAACACAGAGGGTCGTGGTGGATGAGGTCGGCCATCACAGACGCGGCCAGGGCGAACAGCGCGCCACCAAAGTCGGGCGCCCGCCGGAAGATCGCGGCCAGGCACGCGTGCAGCTCGGCCGCCTCCGCGCCGTCGCGGCCGGCGTCGCCCGTGCCCGGCGTGTACGCGGCCAGGGCCACGCATCGCAGCAAGGCCTTTGTCAGCGAGCGCCGGACGTAGGAGGGCCGGCCGGTGGGCGGCGCGCCCGTGTCCAGGGAGATGAGGGCGGGGAGGGACGGCGCGGCCACCATGGTGGGCGGCGCGGCCGCGGCGTCTGGAGGCGACGGCTCCGCCGCCGCGGCCGCGGCCGCAGCCGCCGCCTCGACCGCGGGCGGCGCGCCCGGCTCCACCTCCGCCCGCAGGCGGCGCGCCATGTCGGCCAACCCCCCCAAATCCCGGAACAGGCCGGCGGCGGCGGGGCTGTAGTCAAGGAAGGCCTCCAACACCCGCACGCCCGCCGCGACGAGGGGCGTGTGGGCGGGCGTGCCGTCCCGCAGCAACGGCAGCAGGGACGGGACGAGGCCCGCCTCACCCAGCGCCGCGCACCCGGACGCCGACCCGACGAGCGCGCCGCACAGGGACAGGAGCGCTTCGACGCACGCGGGCGTGTAGCGGGCGGGCGCGCCGCCGCCGCCGCCGCCGCCCGCTGTCAGGTCGGCCACGCCCCGGCGCAGGAGCGTGGCCAGGGGCCCCGCCGCGCCGCCCGCGGCCAGGGCAGCAATGACGTCGCCGTGGCGGGCCCGGTCCAGGAGTTGGACGGCGAGGGCGCGCAGGGCGGCCGTGCGGACGGGGACGGGGACGCGCGCTTCGTCGCCCAGCGCCGCCACAAGGTCCGGCACCAGCTCCGGCTCCTCCGCGAAGAAGGCGGCGACGTCGTCCAGGGCGGGCGCGGACTGGAAGAGCAGGTAAAAGGCGAGGAGGCGTTGGACGGCGTTGCCCCGGCGGCCGGCCAGGGTGGCGCCCGCGCGCGCGGCGCGCAGCGCGGCCAGCAGGCGGAACCGCTCGCGCGGCGGGACCGCGTGCGCCGCCGCCAGGGCCGCGGCGGTGCCCGCTTCGTCGCCCGCCAGCACGACGTCCGGCGGCGCGTCGATGACGCGCAGGCCGGGTGCGGTCGCGGCGGACGCGTGTTGTGGAGGGGTGGGTGGGCCGCCGCCACGCCCACCACTCCCACCACCGCCGCCAGCGTCATCCCCGGCATGCGCGTAAAACTCAAAGCGCAGGCGGGTCATGGCGGCCAGCGCGGCGGGCGTGATGGCATCCTCTCCATCCCGGGTGGCTTCGGCCAGCGAAAGCCCCGCACTCCGCCCGCACCAGGCCCGGGCCAGGGCCAGCAAGCGGGCGTTGAGGCCGGCGGCGCCATGCCAGCGCACGGCCGACGTGTGCGTCTTGCGGATGAAAGCGGCCAGCGCGGCGAGGGCGGCTTCGACGACGGCCGGGTCGGGCGCGGCCAGGAGGGAGGACAGGTGCTGTGTGGGCGGGGTGGGGTGGGGGGCGGGCCGTGAGAAAGAAACGCGGGATGGAAGGGGAGAGGGGTGCGGGTTGGGGGGGTGCGGCCGCGCGAATGGAAAACGAAAAGAAAAAACGGGCTCGTCACGCCTCACCTCGTACGACTGGTACAGGTGCTTGTTGGAACAGTTTTCCAGGATGGCCGCCGTCGCGGTCAGGCAGGCGAGCAACGTGGCGGAGGGGAGGGGAGGGTCTGGAGACGAGGTGTCTGCCGGCTGCTGCTTTGCGCCGTCGCTGCCGCTCCCCTCCTCCACCGCCTCGCCGGGAAGGCGCAGGGCCAAGTCGGCCCGCGGCGCGACCGCCCGGTCGTAGTACTCGTCCAGGCGGTTGAGCAGGGGGACCCAGTGGTAGAAGTCGCCCTGTGGTGGGAAGGGTTGAGGGGCGGGTGAGTCGCTGCGGCGAGGAGGGGAGGGAGGGGCGCTCGTTTTCGATGCCCAAACGCACGCCGACTTGCCTTTTCGTAGTCCCACGCGAAGCCAGCCAGGGCCGCGGCCAGGCCGTCATCCGGGGCGGCCACGACCCGGTCGACGACCGCCTGGACGGCGGGCGGCTGTCGTTGTGTTTTGGGGAGGGGACGGGGAGGGACGGGAGGTGAGGCGCGCTTGCACGCGGCGCGGCGCGGATGAAGGGCGCCGGGAGACGCAGCTGGGGATGCGGCGCAGCATGCGGGACGGCTCACCGGCTCGACGCCGCGCTTCGGCTTGGCGCGCATGGGCGCGCGTGCGACTCTCCGAGCGAGGCGCAGAGTCGTTTGCGTGCGTAGAAGAACAAAACAGAAGTGAGAGCAATGGTCGCGGGCCGGGCCCCCCCGCACACACGGCCAAACGTGGCGAAAGGCCGCCGGGCGGCGCAGACCCCACGCGCACGCCCGACACGGGCGGCCGCGCTCGCGTGGAGCGCTATAGTCTTGGCGAGCGCTGACGGTGGGGTAGGCGCGAGACAAGGCCGGGCCGACGCGGGACGGGGGCCTCGAACCGGCGCGGCCGCGGGCCGCACCCCGGCCTGGCCGCAGCTGGAGACGGTGAGCGACAAGCACCGACAACACGCGCACGCAACCACTCAACCCCCTGCGCGGTGTGCCCTGGTCTCGCGCACGTCGCGGACTGGACGCACACTTACTTCCGGGAGGAGCGCTCTTTTTTTCACGCGCTCCTGGGGATGGGACGGGTCGGTCTTCCAACCTGGCCCATCCTCTTTCGACGAGGTTTTTCTCGTTCGTCCAACCCGGGTCAAAACAGGGGGAACAGCGACCACGGCCCACATAGTACGGCTGTTCCTGAATTTTCTCTCACACCAGGACGGCGCCGCCTCCTGCGGCCGTGACACCTTTGTGTGCGGGAGAGACACGACCCCCCTCACCCACCGCAACCCTCTCTGTCCCTCTCCCCATCTCCCGCCGCCCTTACAGGGCGTTTTTCCCTCGTCGTCGCCCGCTCTACTCAACATGCGCTCTCCACTACAATCACACTCTTCTCTACACTGTGCTCCACCCCACACGCCCGGCCCGCACCCCACACACCGCCCGCGTCACAAAGTGCGACAGCAGGCCGAGCGGCCCGGCCATGAAGCTCAGCCCAATGGAGTGGCGGGCGGGGACGCCGCGGTCGGCGCCGTCCTTCAAAATCCACCGCGCCTGGACCAAGTCAATTGTCAGCAAGTGCGTCCATGCAGCCGCTGACACAGCTGGATGCGCAAACGCGGCGGCAAAGGCCGGCAACCAGCCTGGAGTTGTGACGCCGGCAAGCGCGGTTGCCGCAACCCATCCCGCCCGGAAAGACGCGGCGACAGCAGCGACGGCCGGTGGGGAGAGTGCGAGCACGGCCATGCAGGCCGCCCACAGGGCGATGAGCGGGGTCAAGGGCAGGCGCGTGGCGTGGAGTTTCTATGGACGGGCATGATGGAGAGTGAGTTTTTTTAGTTCTTTGCAACCTAGCCTTTTGTTAGTCGCGCCCACGCATTCCCGACCCAACTCACCAGCGCCGCCCTCTGACTGGCCAGCGTCACGCCGTACACGCACACCGTGTAGACGGTGGCCGCGGAGAAGAAGGTCTGGGACAGGGCGGTGGCGGCCGGTTCTGCGAGAGAGCAGGCGAGCACGGCGGGCGGCTGGGTTGGCGCAAGGCGCGGCGCGAGAGTGCGGAGCCGTTTCGACGCAGAACCGCCGGGGGCCGGCGAGTGCAAGGAAGCAGGCCAGCCCTGGGCACGGCGCGGACTCGACAGAATGCCCGTGGGAGGCCGCATTTGTCCCCGTCCGCGCTTGTCCCCTTTCGACGCCGCTCGCCGATGGTTTTCGTCTGTGCGTGCGGCCGCGGCCGCCTGCGCACACAACCTCTTTTTCCTCAACCAGGCTCCTCCTCGTCCCCTCGCAAAAACACACCCACCCTCCCGCAATGGCCTTTGCCGTCTCTGCCAAGGCGTCTCGCGCCCAGGCCCGCCGCGGCGCGGTGCGTTCGGCGGTGGTGGGGGGGCGGGCGACGCCACGGCGCGGAGGCGCGACCGAAAGAAGGAGCAGCAAGAGGGGGGTGCGGGAGAGAAAAAAACGCATGCGTTGCTGCCTGAGGGAGCGAGTGGGAGAGGGGGCGACCTGTGTGTCGACCGCCGCCGCGTGAAGGCTTTGTCGCCTCGGCGCTCCGCTCCGCCAAGGCCGAGCACGACGCCTTGGCCCACCTGCTGCGACTGGCGGAGTGGGCGTGCGGCGCTGTCTGCGGCCACGCGCGCGGAGCACGCGTTTGCTGCTGCTGCCCACTCTCTGCCCGCGCCGTCGGCGGGCGGGCGCGCTCTGTCGGGGGGGCCTCGCCGCCACGCACGCACGCTCGCCCACGCCTGCCGCACCCTTTATGGGTGACGCGCACCACCTCACATGCGGAGAGTCGCGGCAGGAGGTTTGGGCCGGCGCGCGCCCGCCCGCACGCGGCCTCGCCTCCTCAGGATAAAATTTTTCGCCTCACCCTCCCAACCTCCCCCCCCCACCGCCTCCCCTCCTCCCCGAAAAAAACCAACACACACACAGGTCCGCGTCGCCGCCGCCGCCGACCGCCCCGTCTGGCTGCCGGGCGCCAAAGCCCCGCCCCACCTCAACGGCTCCCTCCCCGGTGACCGCGGCTTCGACCCGCTGTCCCTGGGCACCGACGCCGGCCGCCTCAAATGGTACGCGGAGGCCGAGCGCCAAAACGGGCGGTGGGCCATGATCGCGGTCGCCGGCATCCTCGGCCAGGAAATCTTGGGCGTCACGCCCAAATGGTTCCTGGCCGGCGCCAAGGACTACGGCGTCCCCGTCCTCGCCCTGGTCGCCATCCAGCAGGTGCTCTTCGGCGCGATTGAGACCACGCGCTTCGCCAACTACAAGTCCGGCGAGAAGAACATCCTGTTCCCGCTGGACCCGGCGGGCATGAACTCCGAGACCAACGCCGTCAAGGAAATCAAGAACGGCCGCCTGGCCATGGTCGCGTTCGTCGGCTTTGCCGTGCAGGCCATTGTACGTGTTTTTGGACGGGTGGGAGGGGGAGGGATGGGGCGGGGGTTGGCGGCCCACCCGCCGCGCTGCTTGTGTGCGCAGCATGCCAAACCTCACTCGTGTGGCGCCGGGCGAGCGCGGCATGCACGCCGTTCGTTTCCACCGCCTCACGCGTCCCCAACCACCTCCCTCCCCAACCACTCAACAGCTGACCCGCGAGGGGCCGATCGAGGGCCTGGTCGCCCACCTGTCCAACCCGTTCGGCCACAACATCGTGTCCAACATCGCCAACATCCCCAACGTCATTGGCCAGGCGTCCTGAAGGTGATGAGATGGACGGCTTTCCTCCATCTTTTCTGCGTGAATGAAAAAAACCTCATGAGGAATGGAAAGAAAGGCGTGTGTTTTTTGAAAGTGCTGGCGGGCGCGGGAGGGGAGCGGGGCGCGCTCCCTCTGTCTGGTCGCCGCCGGTGTTTGTGTTAGAGCTGTGTGAGTGGGCGGAGCCTGGGGATGGCGCTGTGTGTGCGTGCGCCCTCTTTTTGTGTGAACCGAGAGAAAAAGAGCAAGTGCGCGCGCACCTCTTCCAACCTTCCCGTCCTCGTTTTGCTTTCGTCATCTGCTTCTCAACTCTTTTTTTAACAAGGGACCGGGGGGCTTCATGGGCCGGCGGGCACGCACATTTGTGGGCGCGGGAAGGGCCCACCTCTCTCTGATCACGCACGCCGTCCGTTCACACCCCTCCCATCCATCCAGCCAGCCGGTTGGTGTTTCTCCATCTTTTCACAGGCAAAAAAACACGCCACACGCACTCCCTCCCTCTCTTCAGAAGGGGATGGCCGACTTGAAGGGGCCCTTGTCGGCCTTGGGGTCCAGGGTCTGTTTGAGTGAGGGGATGGGGATGGGCGGGGCGCGTGCGCGTGAAAAGGACGGGAGCGCGAAAAAAGGGGTGACACCGCCCGCGTGCGTGCGCGCGCGCCGCACCCACACGCCCCCACACTCACCTTGCGCGCCTCAATGACCATGGGGATGGTCGCGCCCAGCGCCACCGCGACCGCGAACTCCTTGCCGACCGACGACGTGTAAATGTTCTCGGCCCAGGGAGCGGACATGTGCGACTTCAGCGCCTCCAGCGGGGTCAGGCCGCGGACCGCGTGCACGGACGCACAGCCCAGCACGGCCAGCATGGCGAGGCGGCCGTTTTTGATTTCTTTGACGCGCATTTCGGGGGAGTCCATGCCGGCCGGGTCGAAGAACTTGTCCGTGCGCTTCTGCCAGCCTTCGTAGCGCTTGGCTTCGACAAACGCCATGAACGCGACCTCGACGGCCAGGAGCGTCGTCAGCGGGATGGGGGTCGGCTTGGCACCGGCCGTCCACCAGTCGCCCGGGGCGGCCAGGATGCCGGCCATGGCGGCCATCGCCCACCGGCCGTGGACCCGCTCCGACTCCTTAAAGTACTCGAGCGCTTTGCCGTCGCTGTTGGCGGCCAGGTTGAGCGGGTCGAAGCCGGCGTAGCCCGGGGCGTTGGCGTCCAGGTGGGCCGGGGCGGTCGCGCCGGGGTACCACAGGGTCTTGCCGGCGGCGGCGCGGACCTGCGCGTGTTTGGTGTTGTGCGGGTGATTGGGGTGAAGGGTGGGGTGTGAGCGTGAGGCAGCCGGCGTCGGGGCGCGCGAAGGGTGGGATGCGTCCCCGCCCGGGCCCGCGGCCATGTGCACAGGCGGATGGAAGGAGTCACGGTGGCGAGGATGAGACGGCAGCAACGGAGGGCGGGTGAGGGTCGGCGCAGCCCCGCGCCGCGTTCTGCTCTTCTCTCGCTCCAAGCATCGGCCAGGCACCGGCTCGCCACGCTGCCCACACGACCGCACAGCCTACGCCCCAGTCGTCCGGGTGGGGGTGTCGGCGTGGTGGTCGGACCGAGGCCGAGGCCGTGCGCGTGACTGCATGCGTGGGGCTCCGTGCACCGGCCCGACCCTCTGCCCAGCCCGCGACACTTCCCGCGCGCGCGGAGCGCGGGGAGGGTTGTGGTACACAAACCACATCCGCCAGTCATCTTCACACGTCACGCCAGGCCTGGGAGGGTGCGGGTGATCGAGCAGGCCCCCTGCCTGGCCTTGGCGGGCGTCCGACGACACTGCCAAAGCAAAACAACCTGCACCCTTTTTGTCCGCCTCCCCGCGCGGCACTGCCGCGGCCCGCCTCCTACACCAAACTCACCGCGCGGCGCGGGGCCAGGACGGACGCGGGCTTCAAGGAGAAGGCCATGATTGTTGGGATGGAGGCGTTGTTTATCTCGACGGTCGGGAAAGGAGGGAGTGAGCAGGTTGTTTTTCCTCGGCGTGTTTTCTCCCTGGGGTCAAAAGGCATGCACTCTCATTTTTTTTTGGTCGCGTGTTGCAAGGCACCATGCCGCCCAAGCGGGGGCGGGACCCATCCCCTCCCCCGCGCAAGGCGAAGGAGGCCAAGCCAGCCGCCGACCCGCCTGGCAAGGCCAAGGCAGGCGCCGCCAAGGGCAAGGCGGGGGGCGATCCCGCGCCCGCCCCCGCGCCGGCGGCGCCCGCTGCGACCAAGGCCAAGGCGGCCACCACCACCAAGCCGGCGGGAGGCGTGTCCGCCCTGCCACCACGCGGCGGGGAAAAGGCCGCCAAGGCTGCTGGCGGCGGCGGTGGTGGAAGTGGTGGTGGTGCCGCCGCCGCCGCCGCCGCCAAGAAAGCGGCACCGACCAAGGGCGGGGGCGGGGGTGCGACCTCTGGTGCCAAGGCGGCCGCGCCTGCCAAGGCCGGCGATAAGCGGACCCGGTCCGCGTCTCCACCGGCTCCACCTCCACCAGACCCACCGGCGTCCCTGGAATCCCGGGTCGCGGCCGCCCTGGACGGCGGGGACGCGCCCGCGGCCGACGCCGCGCTGGACGCGGCCTTGGCGTCCCTCGCCGCCGCTCCCGCCGGCCCGGCCCGGCCCGCGTACGCGGCCGTCGTGGCGGCAGTACGGGCCCGCCCAGCCGTGGCGGGCTTGCCGGCCACCCGCGCCCGCCTGCTCGGCTTCCTGCACGGCGGCGGCGGCGGTGGCGGTGCGAGCGCGGCTGCCGCAGCCGCGCCCGCGCCCGCGCCCGGCCCGGCCGCCCTGACCGCGGTCGGCCCACGCGGCCGGGCGGTGGCCGCAGCCCAGCCCCTAGCCCTGCTGGCGGCAGCCATGTTGCCGGCCGGGCTCGACGCGCCGCCGCCCCAACCACCTCAAGCGCCCAGCAAGGGCCGCAGCGGGCGCGCGTCGGCACGCGCTGCGTCCGCCCAGCCGCCCGCGCCGGCGGCCGCGCCGCACTGGCCGCCCGCCCTCATCACGGCTTTCCTGGACGACCTGTTTGGCCCGCGCCTCTGGGTGGACGCGCCCGCGTCGGCAGGCCTCGTCGCGGGCGTGCTCTCTGCTTTCCCGCCGCGTGGCCGGCGCACAGCCCGGGGGCAGGGCGCGCCGCCGCCGCCCCTCCCCGCCGACTGGAGCATTGGCCCGGCGCCCGCTGATTTAGGCGGCGGGCCAGGAGGCCCACGCCCACCAGGAGCGGGCGGGGTTGCCGGCGGCGGGAGCGGCGGCGGCGGCGGCGGCCTGGGCGACCTGCTTGCGCCGGCCGGCCCGTCGCCCTCTCCGCCGCCCGCGCCCGCCGCCGCCGCCGGCGCCGAGTCGCCGCCTTCCAAATTCACGGACAGCGACCGCTCCGCCGCCCTGCAAGCTTTAGTCACCCGCGTCAAAGCCCTGCCACCCTTGCGCGGCGGCGGCGACGGCGCGCGGTCGACCGCCCGCCTGCTTGCCTTCGCCTGCCGCACGCCGGCTGGGAGAGCCGCTGCCGCCGCTGCTGTTGGCCCGCTGTTGGCTTCACCCGCCTCTGCCCGGGCCGGAGCAGCCCTGCTCGAAGAAGTCGTGGCGACGGGCGGAGGCACGGAGGCCGAGGATTTGGCCGCCCTGGGGACCGTCCTGGCCCTGCGCGCGAAGCCGGCGCACGCGTCGGCCGTCAGCCGGGCGGTTGAGGGCCTGGCCCGGGCGGCGCCCGAGTACGCGGCGGGCGCGCTGCGCGCCCTCATCGGCCAGGAAGCCCGGGAGGGAGGCGGCGGCGGCGGTGGCCCGGCGGCGCAGGGCGGCGGCGCGGCCACGCCGACCGCGCCCGCTGCAGGCCCCGCCTCGTCCGCCGCCATCGTCCGCGCCGTGTCCGGCCGCCTCCCGCCCGGCGCCGTCGAAGCCATGGTCGGCTCTGCTCTGCTTGACGTCTTGGCCGGCGGCGACGCCCCGTCCCGCGCCCGCCTGCGGGAAGTCGTGCGCCGCCTGGTGCGCGGGGCGGGCGGCTGCCTGCGGCCCGCCGCGCTCGCGCCTGCCCTGCTGACCCCGCCGTCGGCCGGCTTGGACGCCGTCGCGCCCGCGCCCGAACTCAAAGAACGGTGGTTTGGGGATGTCATGGCCCTGTTTTGCCATGTCATGCTGGTGGGCGCGGCGGCGGCGGAGGGTGGGAGTGGCGGCGCCGGGGCCGGCGCCGGCGCGCCGCCGCCGCACCCGCCCCTCCCGGCATTTCTTCAAGAGGCGGGCCCGGCGCTGGCCGCCGCCGCCGCCTGGGCCGGCGCGACCGTCGCCCCCGCCCTCCCCGGCCTCCCACCCGACACATTTCGGGCGCTGCTGGCCCGCCTCCTCTTCCTCAACCCGGACCCGCGGGCCTACTGCACGCCCGGTGAAGAGTCCGGCGACCCGGCCACGCTGCGAGCGCTGGGCGCGCTGTCGTCCGCGTCCCCTCTCCTGGAAGACACGCTCACCCACGTCCTTGTGGCCGGCCTCGCCGTCCCCTCGCCTTTAGCTCCACGCGACGCCCTGGCCCTGGCGGACGCGCTGCTGGTGCGGCACCTCGCGGGCGAAGCGGTGCGGAGTGGTGGGGAGGCGGCGCCCGACTTTGTCAGCCCGACCCCCACCGTCCTGCCGCCGCGGCCGCCACGCTTGGCCAACCCCCAACTCCTGGACGCGGCCTTTGCCCTGGCGGCCTTTGAGCCGCCCGCGCCGCCGCTGGCAGCGCCGTCCAACGAGCCCGCGCCGCCCGCGCTGGCCGAGGCGGGCGCGTGGTGGAGCGCTGTGCGTGTGGCGGCCCTCATTGCCGCGGCCGGCGAGCCAGGGCTCGTCACCGCTGCCGCCGACAGAGACCCCAACCTGCGCCGGGTGCTGGTGGCCATGGCGGTCGGGGCGGCGGACGTGGCAGCGGGCGGGGTGGGTGGCGCTGTAGCCGCGGCCGCGGCGTCGGCCAAGGAAGCAGCGGCCGACGTGGAGGCTGTCGACGCCGTCGTCGAGTCCCTGTCCCAGTGTGGGGCGGCCTGGGCGCCGCCGGACGGTGTGACCCTGTTCCGCCGCACTGGGTGCGCCGCGCCGCGGGCTTTACCGCCGGCTGAGCAGCTGGACGTGCCGTTTTTAGTCCGGCTCGCGGGCGTGTCTGGCGCGGGCGCGTCCCTGCGGTCCGCCGCCAACGCGTCCGTTGACTTTGTGGCTGAGGCGGCTGGGTGCGAACCCACCCCGTCCGCCGCCTGGCGGTGGGCGCGCGCGCTGCTGGCCGCGCCAGACGGCCCGGCGACGGCTGGCCGCCTGCCTCCTGCCTGGCGCCCTGACCTCCTCGAGCTCGCCGTCTGCGAAGGCACGAGCGACGCCGCGGTCGTGGCCGCCCTGGCAGCGCCGTTGAGGGCGGGGCTGGCTCAAGGCGACGGCGCCGCGCCCGCGTCCGCCGCCCTGGCCCGCTTCGTCGGGCGGCTGGGCGACGCCGCGGCCGGCGTGCGGGCGGGCGCGCGCGCCTGCCTGGCCGCGCTGCTGGGCGGTGAGGGCGGCGACGTCGACGCCGCCGCGGCCGCCCTGGAAGCCTTGCCCTCCCCAGCCGCCGACGCGGTCGCGGCCGCCGCCCCAGCCGCCATCGCCGCGGCCGCCGCGGACGGGGAGGGCGGGTGGGAGGTCCGGCCCCTGCTGGCACTCCTCGCTCGATCTCATCCGACCGCCGCCGGAACCGCCGCTGCCGCCGCCTGGGCCGCCCGCCCCGCCAGCCTGGCGACCCAACTCGCCGCTCGCCCACCCCCACCGGGCGCGGCCGCTGTGCTGCGAGCGCTGTGTGCGGCGTGGGTGGGTGGTGGCGGCGGCGCGGGCGCGACCCTGGCTGCCCTGGCCGCCGCTGCGTCCGCAGGGCCGCTGGACATTGGCGACGCTGCCGTCGCATCTGCTGCCCGGGACAAGGCGGTAAACGAACCGGACGTGTGGCAAGGGCACGGTGACGCGGCCGCCGCGGCCGCTGCGCTGTGCGGCGACCCGGCGCTCGCCACGGCCGCGGTCGCGTCCCTGCCGCCGCCCGCCCGCGTGTCCGCCCTCGTCCGCCTGGGCGCCCGCCACCCGGCGGCTTTGCTGGCGGCACTGGACGCGGACCCAGAGACGCACGCGTCTGCAGCAGCGGAAGCGGGCCTGGCGGCGCGTGCAGCGGCCGCGGCGCGCGCCCTGGGCGGGAGTGACGGGCCCTTCGCCGCGGCCGTCGCGGCCAGGGTGCCGCCACCCGCCGCGCAGATGGAGGTCGAAGCGGGGGACGGGGAGCCTGTCCCGTTACCCACCCAACCACTGCGCACACCCGCCGAAGCCCTGGCCGATGCGTGGGCGGCTGGGCGGGCTGGACCAGACGTGGCGGGCGTCGCGGCGGCTGTCGCGGCCGCGCCACGCCCGCCCCACCCCCTGCCGGCCTTGATTTCCGCGGCATCGGCCGGCCTGGCGACTGCACCCACCCACGTCCTGGCGGTGTTGCTGCCGCCTACCGTGCGCCTGGTTGGGCGCGCTGCGTTGGAAGACGCCCTGCGGGCCGCGGCCGAGGCGGGCGACGCCACCCGCGCGGCTGCTCTCCAGCCGTGGCTGCGCCCTCGCCCCCGCGACTCCTCCATGAGCCTGGCCGACGCACTGGCTTCCTCGCCACCCGCGGACTTGACGACCGATGTGGCGGCCGCAGTGGCGACCGCGCTGGCGGGCGGGCCGGCTGCTGCCGCGTCGGCCGCGGCCGAAGCGGTCGGCGTGCTGCACAGCGAAACCCTCTCCAGCCCGGCGCGCGCGGCCGCCGCCGCGGACGCGGTCTTAGTGTTGGACCCAGGCTTGAGCGGGCCTGGCGTGCTGCCCGGCTTGACCGCCATCCTGCAAACCGGCCTGGACGGCCGGGCGAGTCCAGCAGCCCTGGCGGGCGCGGCCGCGCTCGTCAGCGGCGCGGCCGCGCGCGCGGGCCCGGCCGGGCGGGCTGCGCTCGCAGCCGCGGCGCTGGCCTTGCGGGTCGACGGGCGGGCGCCTTCCCCTCCTGCGTCTGTGGCGGCTGCAGCCGCCCTCGCCGCTGTCGAAGCCGGCCTGAACCCGCCGGCCGCGGCCGCCCTGTGGCGTGGCAACGGCGGCCCGGCTGCCGGTGGCGCGGGCGCGGGCGTGGGTTGGCCCGCGCCCGCCTTGCGCATCCGCCCGGCCGGTGCTGCGGCCATGGCGGGCCTGGCGGTTGTGGCTGCGGCGGGTGTTGAGGAAGCCGATGCGTCCGCCGCCCCACGCCTGCCGGCCGGCCTGGCCGCCCTGGCGTCGGCCGCGAGCCAAGGCGCGGAGCAGATGGGGGCGGCCGTCGACGCCCTGGCCCGCGCCGCCGGGTGGGTGGGCGGCGGCGGCGGCCAGGGCGGTGCGTCCACTGCCGCCAACCTGCTGGCCCGCCTGTACCTGCTGTTCCCGGACGGCGTGGCGGGCGCGTTGGCGGCGGTTGGAGGGGGCGGGGGGGAGGGCGAGGGGGACGGCCCGCCCCCCTCGCCCCTCCTCTCCCGCTTGCACGCCGCCGCCCTGGCCGCGTCCGCCACCCAGGGCTGCGTCCTGGCCAAACACATGCACGGTGTGACCTCTGCCCTGGCGTCCCCCGTCCCCGCAGGCGCCGGCCCGGCCGCCCTCGCCGCTGCCGTCGGCGCGGCGGCAGCCCACCCGCCCTCGGCCGCGCTGCACCTGGAGAGCGTGGGCGCGGCCCTGGCGGGCGTGGCGGCCGGCCTGGCGACGGCGGCGACGCCAGACGACCGGGCGGCGGGGCTGGGTGCCCTGGAGCGCGGCGTCGTCCTCGTCGACGAGCTGGGCGGCCTGCTGCGGCGCGTGGAAAGGGGGCGGGGGGGCGCGCCCGCCGCGGCCGCGGCGGGCGGCGCGGCCGTGCTGGCCGCCGCGGCCGCCGGCTTGGCCGCCCTGCGCCCCCAGCTGCGCACGGAAGCCGCGGCTGTCAGCTTAGCCAGAGCCTTGGGGGCGACGCTGTGCGGCTGGGCGGCGGCCGCGCCGGCGCTGCGGGCGGCGTTGGCGGAGGGCGGCCTGCCCGCGCTCGACCCGGGTGCATTTCCATCTGCGCCCGCTTTGGCGCCCGGCCTGGCGGCTGCGCGCTCTGGCGAGGCGGCTGACCTGCCTCCTCCGAGTCCTGCTGACGTGCGGGGCGTCGAAGCCGCGGCCGCCGCCGCCGCCCGCTTGGAGGAAGCGGCGGAAAGCGCCGGCCCGCCAGAGGACGACCCGGCGTCGCCAGCGCGCTCGGCCGCCCTGGCCGCCCTGGCCGCCGTCCCGCCGCCCACCCTGGCGGCTTGCCCGCCGGCCGTCCGGGCCCTGTGCGCTTGCTTAGCAGCCGCGAGAGACCCGGACACCGCGGCTTCAGCCCTGGACGCCCTGGCCGGCGCGGCGAGCCTGCCCGCGTCGGCGGGCGGGCGTGCCGCGCGCAGGGCTCTGGCCAGGGGTGCCGCTGCTGCTCTTCGCGCCGGCGGCCCGGCTGTGGCGGCCGTGGTGGGCAGCGCGGCCCCCCTCTGGCTGCCGCTGCGGCCGGGACCAGCGGCGCGCAATGAAGACGCGGCGGCTCTGTTAGCGGCGGGCGCGGGCGGGGTGGTGGGAGACGCGTTTTGCTTGGCCGCTTGAGAGAGGAACGAGAGAGAAAAGTTTCCTGTAGGCATTTTTGTGACACACACACACACACACACGCACACGCACAAGACTGAAAGCAAGGGGGGGGGGGGGGGGGGGGGGGGGGGGGGGGGGGGGGGACAGTGCGGCAGAAGGGAGGGACGGGGCGCGGGAGGCGGCGGAAGCGGAGGCGAGAGGGGGAAGGGCCACGACGCGCGCGAGCGGCGCGCAGCGCGCCTCTCTCTCTCTCTCTTCACAGCAACCCCACGAGCGTCGGGTCGCCCGCCCGCAGCCGGCCCGCGACGGAGTCCAGGAAGGCCCGCGACACGGAGACGACCGGGTACGCGACCAGGGACAGGCGCACGCCGAACTGGCCGCCGCCGATGAGGGCGGCCGACTCAAACTCGACGACCGTGACGAGCAGCTTGCGCTTTTCCTCCTCCGTGGGGCCGGCCGCGGGCGCGGACGCGGCGGCGGCGGCGGACGCGGCGGCGTCGGCGGCGGGCGGCGCCGCGCCGGGAGGCGGGGGCGTCGCGGCGCTGCCGTCGGCCTCCTGCTCCGCCCCGCCCACGACCGCCGCCCCGCCGGGCGAGTGGTCGCCCATGTCCCGCCGCAACACAGTCCGCTCCCACCCGTCCTCGTCCACCACCACCAGCCGGAACTCCGTGCGGGCGACGTCCCCCGGCAGGGACATGAACTCGTCGACGGGCGTGAAGCGGTAGTAGGACGGGGAGGAGAGGTACGCCGGGCGGGTGGGCAGGGGCGTGCCGCCGGACGAGCGGCGGCCGCCACCGCCGCCGCCGCTGCCTTGGCTGGCAGCGCCGCCGCGCCCGCCGGCGCTCGGCGCGCCGTCCGCGAACGCGCGGGCCAGCAAACGCGACGACAACCCACCCAGGGCATCCACGGACGGCACGGGTTTCAGGCGGAGCGCGTGGACGCGCGCGCCCCCGTCCGAGCCGTGCCAGCGCACGGACAAGTAGACAGCCGCGACGCCGGGCGGGAGGGTGTACGGCAGCTGGGCCGGCGCCGGCGCGGCCGGCTTGGGGCCGGCGTCTCCTGTCGACCGGGTGGCGGCCTCGGCCAGGCGGTCGGCGTCGGAGGCGTCGGCGGCGGCGCCGAGGGGGCTGGGCTTGGGCAGGGGCGCCTGTGTGGGTAGGTGTGGGAGGGATGGTGCACAGGCGACGGCGGGTGTGGTGTTTTTTTCGTGAGGCCAAGGTTTTGTTTTGCGTGCGTGTGTGTGCCCCGCGCGCGCGTTCCGGCGTTGCTCACACCCAGCAAAGGCACGACTCGCCCGCATGCATTGCCGTCTTGTGGCCTCGCACAAGCGACCTGGCGGGCGGGTGCAGCGGCCGAGGGCCCGGGAGGCGGACAGGCGGGGTGCGCGCCCACCCAAGCCCCGGAGGAGCGCGCCCGGTCGCGTGCCCCGCTCTCTCCCGACTGCGGTCAAACACCCACAGGGGCGGGGCGGGCGTGGTCGGAGCGTTCCGTCCACACGCGACGACGAGGCCCGAGCGCCTCCCCCCACCCGACCGACGGCCGACGGGGAAGGTGCGAGGCAGGGCAAGGAGCGCCCGCCCTCACCCCGGGCAAGGGACAGTGCGCGTCGGTTCGCATTGGCGCCCCGACAAAAACGGCCCGGCTGTGTCGCCTGCCGCCGCTGCATCCGCCCACCTCGCACGCCGTGCCGGTGGACCAGATGCTCCTCCACTCGGCGGCCATGTGGACGAGAGCTTGGAACCCCTCCCACCACACACACGCCCCCGATTTCTTACGCACGCACCGTCGTCCGCCGCGTGCGGCGCACAGGCGGGCCACCGTCCGAGCCCTGCGCCTCGCTGACGTCGGACGCGCCGCCGCCGGCGGTGTCAGCTCCAGCCGCTACCAGGGCGTCCGGCCTGCCGCGCTTGGGTGCGCGCCGGGTGGCCGGCATTTTTTTTTGTTGGGTTTTTTTATTGTGTGTGTGAACGCACAGGGGGGCACGCGCTCCCGTGCCTCACAGTCGAGACCTGCTGTCTTGGGAGGCAAAGGAAACAAAAACACACGCAAGCATGGGCGCGTCCTCCCTTGCCGCGCCGCCCTCCAGCGGGCTGCACGCGTACTACACCTCCCAGATCGAGGCCCTGGAAGTCGCGTGCCGGGACAAGGCGACCACGCTGCGCCGGTTGGAAGCCCAGCGCAACGAGCTCAACTCGAAAGGTTTGTGACAAAGGCGGTGGTTTTCTGTCGCGGTTGCCGCGTGTGTCGCGCCGCAATACGTACGCGGGCGTGTAGGTCCAGATGTGGCCCCGCCGACCTGGGGCGGTGCAAGCCAGGCGCGGGCGTGAGCAGTGCCGAGCGTCTCGAGCAAACCGCGGCCATGGGCCCATGGCTCCGCTCTCGCGTCTTCTTTTCGCTCGCACCGTCAGCTCGCACGCACCACACCTGCTCGCGCCGTGGACCAGAGGCCGCGCAAGCTGATTCGCAGAGGGATGCAGGACACGGCCTAGCGCGCACGCTTTCGGACGCGACCGTTTTGTTTTCGGCCGACCGGAGCGCGCGATGGAGGGGCGCTCATTTTTCTCTCCTCCCGCTTCCCACACCACACCAACGCCCCAACAGTCCGCGCCCTGCGCGAGGAGCTGCAGCTGCTGCAGGAGCCCGGCTCGTACGTGGGCGAGGTGGTCAAGGTGCGTTGGCAGAGGAGAGGAGAGGAACAGAAGGGGGGGAACGGCGCCCCGCGCCCCGCGCCACCTCTCTCAACCTCCTCTCTATCCATGCACGCTCCGCCCCTCTCCACAACGCACACAGGTCATGGGCAAGTCCAAAGTCCTGGTCAAAGTCCACCCGGAGGGCAAGTACGTCGTCGACCTGGACAAGGCCATCGACGTCAACGCCCTGTCTCCCGGCGCGCGCGTCGCCCTGCGCAACGATTCGTACGCCCTGCACCTGCTGCTCCCGACCAAGGTCGACCCGCTCGTGTCGTTGATGAAAGTCGAAAAGGTGCCGGACTCGACGTACGACATGATCGGCGGCCTGGATCGCCAGGTGAAAGAGATCAAGGAGGTGATCGAGCTGCCCATCAAGCACCCGGAACTGTTTGAGAGCCTGGGCGTCGCCCAGCCGAAGGGCGTGCTGCTGTACGGCCCGCCGGGGACTGGGAAGACGCTCCTGGCCCGGGCCGTCGCCCACCACACCGACTGCACGTTCATCCGTGTGTCGGGCTCGGAACTCGTCCAAAAGTACATCGGTGAAGGGTCGCGTATGGTGCGCGAGCTGTTCGTCATGGCGCGGGAGCACGCGCCGTCCATCATTTTCATGGACGAGGTGGATTCCATCGGGTCGGCGCGCGGCGGCGCGGGCGGCGGCGACTCGGAAGTCCAGCGCACGATGCTGGAGCTGTTGAACCAGCTGGACGGCTTTGAAGCGACCAACCAGATCAAGGTGCTGATGGCGACCAACCGCATCGACATCCTGGACGCGGCCCTGCTGCGGCCGGGGCGGATCGACCGCAAGGTGAGGTGGATCCCGTGTCTGGACAAGGGGAGGTGGTTGGGTGGCCAGGGGCGGCGTTTTCGTACGCACGCTTTCGTCGCCACGCTCCCGGCGCGCCTTGCCGGTCCGCCCACACGCGCGCACGACCCCCGCGACACGGAACAAATCCGAGCTCCGTCGCCGCGTCAACGCCTCTTTTTTTCTCATCAAAACCCACTGACTCAACCACTCAAAAAAAAACGCGCGACACAGATCGAGTTCCCCAACCCGTCGGAATCCTCGCGCGTGGACATCCTGAAAATCCACTCCCGTAAAATGAACCTGGTCCGCGGCATTGACCTGGCGGCCGTCGCGGACAAGTTGCCCGGCGCGTCCGGCGCCGAACTGAAAGCGTGCTGCACGGAAGCGGGCATGTTTGCGCTGCGGGAGCGCCGCGTCCACGTCACGCAGGAAGATTTTGACATGGCGGTCGCGAAAGTCATGAAGAAGGACGGGGACAAGAGCATGAGTCTGAAAAAGCTGTGGAAGTGAACGGTGGTGGGTGGTGGAATGGTGTGGGTGGGACGGGGGTGGGTGGGTGGTGCCTTGTAGCAGAACGAGAAACGGACGAGCGCGGAGCTGGGGGAGAGACAACAAAAATATTTCTCCCATCACACCTCAGCCACACCCTCTCCGACACGCCGCCCGCACGTCTGACGATGGCAGCGCCCATCTGCGCGCCCGTCCTCCCGGCGGGCGTGAGGCGGCAGTGCTCGCCGCACGGCTGGACAGCGGCGCATGCTCCGGCCGCCGGCTTGCTGCGCAGCTCGACGGCTAGGTCCGCGCTCTTGCCGCCGCCGCGCCGCCCTGCCACTCTCCGCCTGCTCCGCTCCATCACAGCAGCGGCGTCCACGTCCACGGGACCCGCCTTCAACATCCAGACGCTGGAGGTGGATTACGGCGGGCGCAAGGTGAGAGTGTGGACGACAACAGAAGGCATTGGCCCCTCCGTGAGACCCAGGGGCTCGGCACGGACCTCACTCACGCGCCGCTGCGGCCACACCACCACCACCTCACGCTTTGTGCGCAACACTCCACAGATCAAGATCGAAACGGGAGAGATCGGGCGCCAAGCTGCGGGCGCCGTCACCGTGACGGACGGCGAGACGGTAAGAGAGGCGGGGAGGGGGAAGGGACGGCCCCGGCCTCTTTGTGTCCCATCCCAACACATGGTCCGCCCCCAGCCGCCGCTCTCACTTAGAAACACGCACCCACGCACGCACGCGCGCCCTCAACAGATCGTCTACACGACCGCGTGCGCTGCCGAGTCCGCGACCTCCGACGGCTCGTTCGGCGTCCCTCTCCAAGTCACGTACGCCGAACGGTTCTCAGCCGCGGGGAGGACGGCCGGTTCGTTCATCAAGCGCGACGGCCGGCCCAAAGACCACGAAACGCTGACCGCCCGCCTGATTGACCGCCCGCTCCGCCCGGCTTTCCCGGCGGGGTGGGCGTCCGACACCCAGGTCCTGGCCTGGGTGCTGTCGTACGATGGCGTGCACGGCCCCGAGCCGCTGGCCATCACGGCGGCGGGCGCGGCGCTGGCCGTGAGTGATGTCCCTGTGGCCCGCGCTGTCGCAGGCGTGCGCGTGGGTTTGTTGCCCGCGGACGCCGTTTTTGCGGCTGGGGACCCGCCGGGTGTGGCGTCCCCGTGTGGGCGCCTCATTGTCGTGAATCCGACGGTCGCCCAGATGGCGGACAGGTGAGGGTTGGGGGAGAGTTTGTGTGTCCGGGAAAGGCGGCGGGCGTGCTCTCGCTCCCGCCCCCTCGCGTCCTTCGCTCGAGGGTTGTGTGAGGTGGTTAGGGTTTTGCCCCTCACCCCCCCCCGTCCATGTGCCCCCCTCCCCCTCCCTCCAGCTGCCTGGACCTGGTCGTCGCCGGCACCGCGCACGCCGTCCTGATGATTGAAGGGTACTGCGACTTCTTATCGGACGAGACCATGGCCGCGGCGGTGGGCGCGGGCGCGGACGCGGTGGCGGCCGTCGCGTCGGCGGTGGACGCGTGGGCCGAGGCCTTCGGGTCCCGCCCCAAGCGGGCCGACCGCGTCCTGCCCGACCCAGGCCTGGCTGACGCCGTGAGGGCCGTGGCCGCGCCGGCCTTGGCTGCCGCCTATTCCGCCCCGCGCGCCAAAGCCGACCTGTCGGCGGCGGTGGCGGACGCGAAAGCCGCGGCCGCGGCCGCCGTCGGCCTGGCCCTGGGCGAGCCCGGCAACGCGCCGTCCGCCGCGCCTGCCTCCGGCGGCGGCTCCTCCTCCGACGAGGACGACAGCTCGCGGGACGGCGCCGTCCCACCGCCCTCCTACCCGGCCTTCTCCGCCGCGTTCAAGGCCGTCCAGTCGGCCGCCATGCGGGCCGCGATCCTGGACGGCGGCGCGCGCGCCGACGGCCGGTCGCCCGGCGACGTCCGGCCCATCGCGTCCCGCGCCGGCCTGCTGCCCCGCACCCACGGCTCCGCCCTGTTCACGCGTGGCGAAACACAAGCCCTGGCCGTCGCCACGCTCGGCCCCACGACGGACGCGCAGCGCGTGGACGGCATCGGCATTCCGGAGGACGACGCCGGCGCAGGCCTGCGCCGTTTTTACCTGCAATACTTCTTCCCGCCGTCCTCCGTGGGCGAGACGGGGCGAGTGGGCACGCCCGGGCGGCGTGAGATTGGGCACGGCACGCTCGCCGAACGCGCCCTGGCCCCCGCCGTCCCGGCCGAGGACGCCTTCCCGTACACCGTGCGCGTGGAGTCCACCATCACCGAATCCAACGGGTCGTCCTCCATGGCGTCCGTGTGCGGGGGGTGCCTGGCCATGCTGGACGCGGGCGTGCCGCTGTCCACGCCCGTCGCGGGCGTGGCCATGGGGCTGATCCTCGAACAACAGGCCGGCGGCGGTGGAGCGGCCGGGCCGCGCGCGGTCGTGCTGACCGACATCCTCGGCTCCGAGGACGCGCTGGGCGACATGGACTTCAAGGTGGCGGGCGACGCGGACGGCATCACGGCGTTCCAAATGGACATCAAGGCACGTGTGCGGCGGGAAGGAGGGCGTGGGGGCGGGCTCCGCGCGCGAAAAGAAAGGCGGCCGCTCCGCTCCATCCATCCACGCTGGCTCACCACACACGGACGCACACACACACACACACACAAAAAAACAAACAAACAAAAAATAGGTCGAGGGCATCACCCTGCCCATCATCCGCCAAGCGCTGGCCGCCGCCAAGGACGGCCGGCGCCACATCCTGGCTGAAATGGAGCGGTGCGCGCCCCCGCCACGCCGGGCCCTCGCCCCGCACGCGCCCCGCATTGTGAGGCTGTCCATCCCGTCCGACAAGGTCGGCGTGTTGATTGGCCCGGGCGGGCGGACCATCCGGTCCATCATGGCCGACTCCGGGTGTTCCTCCGTCCAGGTCATTGACTCGGAGGCCGGCCTGGTGGAGGTGTGCGACGCCGACCCGGACGCGGTGTCGGCCGCGGCCGCCGCCGTGCGCGGCCTGACGACCGACCCGGAGCCGGGCGAGGTGTACCGCGGCGCGCGTGTCGCGTCGGTCGAAAAGTTTGGGCTCATCTGCGAGTTCCTGCCGGGCCGGACGGGCCTGTGCCACGTGTCTGAGCTGGGGCCGGGCCCTGGACCCGACGCGTTTGAAGTCGGGGACAGAGTGGACGTCGTGTTGCTGGAGGTGCGTTGTGAGGCGGAGGGAGGGTGGAGGGATGGGGGATGGGGGGGGATGGGATGGGATGGGACGGGACGGCGCTCACTCACCCTCTCCACGCAAAAAAAAAACAGGCGTCCGACAACCGGTTCAAGCTGTCCCGCCGGGCGGCCCTGGCCCTGGACGGTGACATCGAAGACGGCGCGTCGTCCGTCGGGTCTGCGCCTCCGCCGCCACCCCCGCCGCCCCCGCCCCAACCACTGGAGGTTGGCCAAGTCCTGCGCGGCGCGACGGTCCGGGGCGTCACCACCTTCGGCGTCTTTGTCGACGTCGGCGGCGGGCGGTCCGGCTTGGTCCACGTGTCTGAGCTCGCACCCGGCCCTGGAGAGGACGACACCGGCGGCCGGCGCCGGTCGCCCGCCGCGAATGAGGCCGCGCTGGCGCGGTACGCCAAGGGCGACGCGCTCGACGTCGTCGTCACCAAGCTCGGCGCCGACGGCAAGATCAGCCTGTCGGAAAAGGCGGTGGTGGCGGGCAGCAACGTCTGGGCGGAGAGCGACGGCTTTGGGGACGGGTTTGACGGTGAAGGTGGGGAGGAGGGGCCGGGGACGCCGACGCGGGCGTCGGAGGGGGCGCGGCGGCGGTGAGGTGGTGTGGAAATGGATGGAACGGCGGGACGACAGGGAGCGTGGCCGTGGAAAAGGAACCTGCCGTGTTTTTTTCCCCTTACAATTCCTTGACGCCGGCGGCAACCAGGTGCGGCCTCAACCTCCCCGTCAAAAACAGGGCCGCCATCCGCAAGTCGGCGGCAAAGGAGAGCGCCGGGCGTTTGAAGGACGCGGGCTTGTTGTGCTCCACACAAAAGTGAGCAAACCACGCAGGGCCATAGCCTACGGCGAGGGAGAGGGCCAGGCCGGGCGGGCCCCAGTCACGGAGCAGGCCGGTGACGCCCAGCGCGAAAGCAGACACAGTGCCGACGACGTGGATGGCGCGGGTGAGCCTGCGGCCGTGTTCGCGAAGGTAGAACGGCCAAAAGTCAGCCCAGGTTGAGGGTGGTGGCGGAGGAGGCATGCGGGTGCGTTTTTTGGCCGCGTTCGGGTTTGGTACGGTTTACCGCGGGCCCGTGGCTTGTGCCAGGAGCCAATGCGTGGCGTATGAGAGTAGTATGCAGCCGCCGTTTGGGTTTGGCGTGGCTGGTGGCTTGTGTGCTAGGAGCCAGCCAATGCGGCTGGCGGATGGAAGTCTGGACAGCCATTCTTTTTTTTTTCCGCGCTCCTTTTTTCCTCCAATTTTTTGTGTTGCCCGCCGGAAGGCAGGCCACGCCTCCTCTGGCCTGGAAACCGCCATGTCTCCACCCTGGCGCCCACCTCCCGGCTTTGACTGGCGGCTGGTCTTCAAAAATTCGGAGATGTGCGTGGGGTGTGGGACGAAAGCGAGCGCGCGAGCGCGCGCGTGCGCGCTTGCTTCCCACCTTCCGCCAGACAGCGCGCACACCCTCATCCCCTTTCCACCCGCCCGCCGCACGCACATCCAGCCCACCCCACGTCGTCGCCCACTTGCGCCGCGTCTACGCGACGCTCGCCGCAGCGACTGCCATCGCGGCGGGCGGCGCCTGGCTCAACGCCGGCGGCGCGCTGGGGTCCGCCCCGCCCGCGCTCGCGTTCATTGTGTGCGCCCTTCTGTTGCAGGCGACCGCGCCGCGGTCCAACAGCGCGGCGTACTACGACGCGGGCGCCGCGGCCTCGACCACTCGCCTGGGGCTGCTGGCCGGCGCGGCGGGCGCGCAAGGCGCGGCCCTGGGCCCGCTCGTCGGCGTGGCGTCCTGGGCCGCGCCCGGAGCGCTGGTCGCGGCCCTAGCCGGGTCCGCCACCGTCTTCCTGTGCTTCACGGGCGCAGCGTTGCTGGCCCGCCGCCGGTCCTACCTGTTCCTGGGCGGCGCCCTGTCGTCGGCCGTCACGCTCCTCCTGATCCTCCAGCTCGGCGCCCGCCTCATCGGCGGTGGCGCGGCCATATTCCAGGCGGAACTGTATGCTGGCCTGTTGCTTTTCATGGGCTACGTCCTGTTCGATTCCCAGGCCATCGTGGAGCGGGCGGCCCGCGGCGCCCGGGATTTCGTGGGCGACGCGTTGACGCTCTTCGTCGACGCGGCCGCGCTCTTCACCCGCCTCCTCATCATCTTGCTCCGCAACCAGGGGCAGGGCGGGTCGGGCCGGCGGGCGGAGGACGAGCGGCCGCCGTCGCGGCGGGGGCGGGACGACGGGTACGACCCGGCCCGGGACAAGGGAAAGCGGCGGGCGTGGTAGAAAGGAGAGAGAGGGCGAGAGCGCGGGAGCGAGAGAGAGGTGTTAGACGGAGCGGAGTCAGGAGAGCCAGGGCAGCAACACGGACGGGAGCAAGAAAAAAAATGAGAGGTCGGCATGGTTGTGAGGGTCGGCAGAGCGCGGTCTTTGGCTAGAGGCACGATTTTTCCCACAATCGGGCGGCCTCCTGCTGCGCCACCCCCCTTCCGCCCCGAGAATGACGGACACGCCGACGGACACGGGCACGGGCGGCCTGGCTGCCGGCCTGGCTGCTGGCATTAAAAGCCTGCGCATGCGGCTGTCGAGCGGGTGAGTTTTGCATGCGCACGGTCGTGCGCCCGCGTGTCCGTCCCGCAAGCCTGTGCTCCTGCAATTTCCACCCTCCACCGCGAAGCGCCACGAGTGCTCAGGCTCACCAAGCATGTGGCTGGGGCCGGAATGGGGGGTGAGAGGCGGGCAGGCGTGCCCACACGTTCGCGGTCCACTCTATTGATGGGGGTCCGGGCCGCCGTTTTTTTTTTCGCGCCACCCGTGCCACCTCACCCATCAACCACTCCCCCAGGTCCCTCGGCCGGCGGTCGGGCGACGCCACGCCCAACACTGGCGGGGCGTCCACGCCCCGACGCGCCCAACAAACCTTGGCGGACCTGCTGCGGGACACCACCGTCGCGCAACTCATGCGCGAGCAGGTGCTGGTCACCCTGCCCGCCGACGCGACTGTCGAAGCCGCGCTCAAGACGCTGGCCGCCCGCCGCGTCCTGTCCGCGCCCGTCACCGCCCCGCCGCCCGGCGTGCCCTGGCCGCCTGGAACGACGGACGAATTCAAGGCCGCGGCAGCGGAGCGCGGCTCCTCCCTCGTCTGCTTTTGCGACCTGAGGGACGTGCTGTGGAGCCTGCTGGAATCGCTGCCGGCCGCCTCGCTCGACGGCGCCAAGCTGCTCAAGCGCATGAAGGTGCTGGAAGAGGCGGGCGCGGCGCTGGCGGCCCTGCCGCTCGCCGCCCTGCCCGTCCTGGGCACGGACGGCGTCTTCCTGCCCGCGGACGCGGCGGCGGCCATGCCCGTCGGCGCGCTCCTGGACTCTGTCATGCTCCACCCGCCCGACCTGGCCACCGTCCGGCCCGGGTCCGCGCCGCGCGCGCGCGCGGCCGCCCACCGCGTCGCCCTGACGTCTCCAGACGGCAAGGCCGTGACGCACGTCGTCTCCCAACTCGACGTCGCGCGCTGGCTGCTCCAAAACATCTCGTGCCTGGGCCCCCTGGCCTCGCGCACGCTGGCCGAGGCGGGGTGGGCGTCCCGCGGCGTGGTGTGCGTCCGCCCGGACACGCCCGCCATTGACGCGCTGGCCACCATGCGGTCGCACGGCATTGCGGGGCTGGCCGTCGTGGACGGCGGCGGCGCGATGGTCGCCTCCTTCGCGCTGCCCGACCTGCGGTCCCTGGCGGCCGAACACCTGTCGTCGCTGGGGCTGCCGGCCGCCGAGATGCTGGCCCGCTCGCGCGGGCGGGAGTGGTGGGGCATTGCGCCGCCGACTGCGGGCGGCCCCACGGCGCGGCCGTCGCTGCCGGACGGCGGGGAAGCGCCCCCGCCGGACGCGGCCCGGCGGCGGTCCATGAGCGGGCCCGGGCCACCGCACGGCGGCCCGGGCGGCGCGGGCCCCGACTTCCCGCCGCCGCCGTCCGGCGGCCGGCGCGCGTCCATCGGCGACCGGGTCGGGCAAGCCGTCGTCACGGCGTCGGGCAGCGACACAGTCGCCACGGCGCTCGCCCGCCTCGTCTCGCGCCGGGTCCACCGCCTCCACATCGTGGATGGCGCCGACCGGCCGACGGGCGTGGTCACGCTGACGGACGTGCTGCAGGCGTGCTTGCAAGAAGCGCAGGCGGAAGGGTATGGGAAGTGAGGGGGGGGGGGCGGCTGCCCCCTGCGCCCCTCGCCCCTTCCTCCCACCTCGGGACCCGGGCGGGGTGGGGCGGGGGTGGGACGGGGGCATGGAGAGAGACGGGGAGAGGGCGGGGTGGATGGTGCATGGAATGAGACAGCACTCGTTCATTTTTTTTCCTTTGTCCGTCCGCGACGGCGCGTCCCCAGCACCATGTCGGACTCATCGCTGCGCAGCCTCATGGTCAACACCAAGGTCTCGGCCCTGCTGTCCGGGTCGCACCACATCGCCACTCTGACGCCCGACGCGACGGTGGAACATGCGCTTGCAACCCTTGCCGCGCACAAAGTTCTCTCAGCTCCCATCGTGGCGCCGGCCAAGGTGCGGCAGGGTGAGGGTCTCCGTCGCACGTCCACACGCGGAGCGTGGGTGGTGGGAGGGCGTGTGTGGGGACGTGCCGGGCCCGGAACATTGCCCGCGCGCGCGTCGCGCCGATGGGCAGCAAGCAACCACCGTCGCCCCGCCTGCCCCGTCGCCCGCGAGGACCGACCGCCCCTCGCCCTCACCGCCCCCCTCAAAACACAACCCCCTCAGACCCCCGACGGCGTCGCCGAAATCTTCGGCCAGCTGGACGTCAACGACGTCGTGTACAGCCTCCTGGCCTCCCTCCCCCCCGGCGTGGCCACCGAGAAATTCCTCCTGCGCCGCATGAAGGAACTGGAAGCGGCCGCCCCCGCCTTTGGGCGCACGCCCGTCTCGGCGCTGCCCGTCGTCGGCGGCGACGGCTCCTTCTTCCTGGCCGACCGGGCGGCGGGCATGAGCCTGCTGGAACTGGTGCACGACGGGTTCCTGTTCCCGCACGCGAAAGCCCCGCACGGCGGGTCGTCCGTCTCGTCGTCCGTCGTCCACCGGGCGGCGTTGCACGACGCGAAGTGCCATGTGACGGCCATTGTCTCGCAGAGCGACGTCGCCCGGTTCCTGTCCACGCACGAGGCGTCCCTGGGCGGGCTCGGCGCGCGGACGGTGGCCGAGCTGGGCTGGGTCAAGGGCCCCGGCTCCATCATTTCCGTGTCCCCCGAAACGTCGGCCATCGCGGCCCTGGCCCTGATGAAGGAGAAGAAAGTGGCGGGCGTCGCCGTCGTCGACGGCGCCGGCCGCCTGGTCGGCAACTTCAGCGGCGGCAGCGAGTTGCGCGCCCTCTCCGCCGACCGCCTGCCCGCCATCGCCCTGCCCGTCGCCGAGTACCTGGCGCTGGAGCACGGGACCGAGTGGTGGGGCGTGCAGCACGACGACGGCGGCGCGCCGCCGCCGGCTGAGATGGACCGGGCGCGCGACCACGCGTCCGGCTTTGCGCGCGCCAAGGACCGGCGCCGGTCGACGCTGGGCGGCGGGGTGGGGCAGGACCTCGCGCACGCGACCGGTGCCGACACCTTTGCCGCCGTCCTCGCCCGCATGGTCGCCCGCCGCGTCCACCGCCTGTACGTCGTGGATGACGACCGCAAGCCTGTGGGCGTGGTGACGCTGACGGACTTGCTGCGCGTGGTGACGAAGGAGGCGGTGTGAGGCAGGCGGGCGGGGTACGACGGCAGAGAGGGGGGCGGGCAGCCACGCCCCGCTGGCCCAGCCCCTTCGTCGTCCTGGCGTGTGTCTAGGGTGTGGAGGAGGACTGGGAACCGCGCGTGCGCTGGACGTGTGTGTGTGTGCCTGTGTGAATGTTGTGCGCGCGCGCGCGTGTGCATGTGTGTTTGCGTCGCGGGGGCGGGAAAGAGAGAGAGAGAGAGAGGGTGCAAAAAGTTCAGAGACAAATCCAACCGGTGGATGGGAAGCAGAGCACAAAATGAGCGCGGCCAGCCCCGGGGCGGCCGCCACGCACGGGCCCGCCTCCTCGCCAGCACCCCTCCCGCCACCGCTACTGGACTTTGTCTATGTGGTGGACGCCGGCAGCCTCTCTGGCGCCGGCCCCGTGACCGTGGGCGCCGGCGCGGCGGCCGCGGACCACGCATGCGGTCGTCCGCCCGGCCAACCCTCGCCCTCGCCGTCACTCTCCCCGCGCCACCGCGCCCGCTACACCGCCGCGGACCTGCAGACTGCCCTTTCCACAGCCGGCCTGAAACCTAAAATTGCGCGCAAGGCGGCCAAGCTCACCTTCCGGCGCCTGGCGGCCGAAGCGGTGGCTGCGAGTGGAGGCGCGGCGGCCGCAACAACGACCGCCCGCGTCGCCCGCCAGGACTTTGAGGCTTTGGTGTCGGGCGCCGTCACAGCCGCCGCGCGCAAAGCCGACGGCGCGCCGGACGAGTCGCCCACCGTGACAACAGCCACCCTCCCCCGCCCGGACTTTGCGCTGGCCTGCGCCCTCACCGAGCGGCGCTTGCCGCTCGTCGTCCTGCTTGCGGGGACGAGCGGCTCTGGCAAATCCACGCTCGCGTCCCTGTTGGCGGGCCGCCTGGGCGGGGCGGCGGTGCTGTCCACGGACGCGGTGCGTGGCGTGGTCCGCGGCGCGCTGCAGGGTGGGGGCGGCGGCGGCGAGGAGCGCCGCATCCTGGCCGCGTCCACATATGAAGCGGGCGCGGCGCTGGACGGCGGAGGAGGCGGTGGAGCCGGCGGCGGCCCCTCCTCCCGTGCCGTCCGTGGGTGGGCCGCCCAGGCCGCCCTCGTCCAGCCGGCCCTGGGCCGGGCCATTGCCGCGGCCGTGGCGGCAGGTGAACCGGTCGTCGTGGAGGGCGCGCACATCACCATTCCGTGGGCCCTGGAGCTCATGGAAAGGCTAGGAGGGCCCGACCACCCCACCCCCGCTGTCGTCATCCCTTTCTTGGCCTTCATCTCCAACCCGGCCAAGCACGCCGACCGGTTTGCGGTGCGGGCAAAGTACATGGCCGCCGACGCCGGGGCCAACAAGTACGTGCGGAGCCTGGACGCGATTCGGTCCATCCAGGACGCGCTGCTGGAGGCCGCGGGCGGCGCCGGCGTGCCCGCGGTGGACAACACGGCAGTCGACCGGTCCGTGGGCGCCATGCACGCCGCCGTGCTGGGCTGCCTGCGCCGGGCGGTGGTAGGGGGCGAGCGCCTCGTGGTGAGGGGCGCCGGCCCGGGCGCCGCCGCCCTGTCCTGCCCAGCCGTCGCCGCCGAGTTTGCGGGCGCGACGGCCGCGCGGTGGTCGTCCAAGCTCGCGCTGCGGTCCATCCGCGAGAAGCGGGCGGGCGCGCGGGCGGTGGTGGCGGGCCGGTCGCCGGGCGTGACGCCACGCCCGTCGTCTGCTGCTGTGATTGCGGCCGGCTCGGACGGCGACGTGGATGGCGAGGCGGGCGGCGGGCGGGGAGGCGGGGAGCAGGAGGGCGGCAGCGACGGCGGCGCGTCGTCCAGCGACGACGCAGCGGGGGCGGAGGAGGCTGCCGCCGCCGCGACGGCCGCCGCCGCGACGGCCGCCGCTGCGACGGCTGCCGCCGCGTCCGCGTCCATCACCTCCCTGTCCTTGGACCCCCAGACTCGCACCGCCCGCGCCGCGCTGGCCGCCGCCGCCGCCGCGGGCGCGTCCGTCTCGGAAGGCGGCGACCCGTCCGACTTCCACCCGCGCGCTGGGGCCGGCGCGTTTTTCTTCTCGTCGGACGATGGTGGTGGAGAGGGTAGAGGAGGAGGTGGGCTGACGACGGTGACGGAGGGCCTGTAAGTTGTGTGAGCATAGATTTCCCGCGCGCGTGTGTGGGCCGGCCGCCCCCCACCTTTTTTTCTGAGGGCGGACGGGGCCGAGGTTGTCCCCGCCGCCGCAGTGTTGCCAATTGGAGCGACGAAACAAAACACGCACGCCGCAATGCGGGCCGTCCGCGTCCGGACCCTGTCCGCCTTGTGGCGACAAGCGCACACAGTCTCAGCCCTTGCAACTAGATCGAAAAACTGGGCGGCAACTGGCGGAGCCTGGCGCACGCTCTCATCGTCGGCCGCGGCCGGACAACAGCACCCCCCACCTCCATCGAAGGAGCTTCAGGGCGCGGGTGACCGTTCGTTCACCCGCGCCCTCAAGCTCGTCGCGATCACGTCCTTGGCCGGCGCGGCCGCCGTGGTCCTGCCGAACCTGTCCGCCACGGGCGCGCCGCACGCGGTCGCCCTGATGTCGACCGACTCCCAAACTTACCGGGCGGCGGGCGCGTCGCGCGCCGCTCGCCTGGCCCGCTCCATCCCCGGCGGCCGGGCCTCCTTGGCCGCTGCGGGCGCGCCAAAAGTCCTGGGACCCGTGATTGGCAGCGGTGACCCCGCTGCTGCCGCGGACGCGTGCGCGGTGGCGGCGGCGCTGGTGGGCGTCGTGGAGGATGGAGACCTGGCGGGAGCGGCAGCCGCAGCAGGCGAGTTGGTGGGGCAGGAGGGGGCCGCAGGCGAAGCGGCCCGCGACTTCCTGTGGGCGCTGAAAAAGAAGAGGGAGGGCGGCGGCGGGTGAGCGTGTGTAATGCGTAGGGCCAGCGGTAGAAAAAGCCCGTTGTGCGGGCGGAATGGTTCTGTCCCTGTGGTGGGATGGACCAGGTTGCTAACCTTTCACCTCACTCCCGGGTTCCGAAAAGGGCCGCCAGCGCTGCATTCCGCACCGTCCGCCACCCTCGCCTGGGCACCAGGACGTGGCGGGCACACGGCCCCAACCTGCCACGCCCAGGTCCACGCCTGGCGTGTGCAGGGACGATGGGCGGGCCGGCCAACGGCGCTGCGGCGCGAACACCGGCGTCCACGCTACGCCTCGTCCGCCCGCCGTCCACTCCACCCACGGACGACCCGCCCGACCTATGGTGCGCCGGGCCCATCCTACACGCTGTCCAGATGGCCGGGCTGTTCGAGGATTGCAAGACGTTTGTGTACGTTATGGGGGGTCGCGCTGTCGCTGCGAGTTTCTTTTCCGATGCCCCTCTCGACGACGACACAACACTCGACCCTTTCTCTCCACCCATCCAACAACCACAGCGACATGCCCCTCGTCACGACGCCGCCTGAAGCTGCAGCCGCGTTCGCCGCCCTGCCAATAGACTCGGCCACAGGCCTGCCGCGGCTGAAAGAGCTGCAAGGCTTTGTGGCCGAGCATTTTGGTCCTGCAGGCTCCGATTACGACAGTGTGCGCCCGCCTGACCATGCCCCCACCCCGCCGCCCTCCTTCCTCCCCCGCGTGCCGGACCCGGCCATCAGGGCGGGAGCGGCCCGCATCCACGCCCTGTGGCCCGCCCTGTGCAGACGGGCCAAGGACGGCGGCGGCGGCGGAGGAGGCACGCCACGCAAGGGCACGCTGCTGGCGACGCCGGGGTGCACCGTCGTGCCCGGCGACCGGTTTCGCGAGTCGTACTACTGGGACGCCCACTGGACGGTGCGGGGTCTGCTCGCGTCGTGCTGCACGGACACCGCGGCGTCCGTCGTCTCCACGCTCGTGGCCCTGGCCTCGCGCTCGCCGGACGGCGCGTCCGTCCCCAACGGCGCGCGGTCGTACTACCTGAACAGGTCGCAGCCGCCGCTGCTGGCGCCGACGGCCGCGCTGCTGCTGGAGTGTGGCGACCCGGCCGGCCGGGCCCTGGCCCTGGCGTCCCTGCCGGCTTTGCGAGCGGAGCGAGCGGCGTGGGACGCGCCCCACCGGGTGGCGGTCGTGGAGGACGGCCACGGGCGCCGCCACGCCCTGGCCCGGTACTGTGCGCGGTGGGACCGCCCGCGCCCCGAGGCGTACCGTGAGGACGTGGACGCCGCCGTGGCCGCGGGCGCGCTGCCGCCGCGCCCCAGCGCGTCGGCCGTGCAGGGAGCGACGGCCGCGGCTGACCTGTGGCGCGGCGCCGCCACCGCCGCCGAGTCGGGGTGGGACTTTTCCGACAGGTGGTGCGCGGGCGGGGCGCCGGCCGGCGTCGACGGGCGCGCCGCCGCGCGCCCATCCCCGCGCGCCTGCGCCCCGCACCGCCTCCTGCCCGCCGACCTCAACGCGTTCTTGGCCCAGGCGGATGATGCCCTGGCCCGCCTGTGCGCTGAAGCCGGGGATGAGGCGGGCGCGGCGGCGCACGCGGGCGCGGCGGAGGAGAGGAGGGCGGCGGTCGACGCGGTGCTGTGGGATGGGCGGGCTGGGCGGTGGTGCGACGCGGCCCTCCCGCCCCCGTCGTCGTCCTCCTCCCTTGTCACCCTGTCCCCTGGCGTCTACGCCTCCTGCTGGGTGCCGCTCTGGGCCGGGTGCGGGCGGAGCGGCTCCTCACCCCACTGGCCGGCGGCCGTGGCGTCGCTCGCTGCGTCGGGCTTGGTCGGCCCGGGCGGCCTCGCCACCTCGCCCGGCGCCGGGTCGGGCGAACAGTGGGACGGCCCCAACGCCTGGCCGCCGCTCCAAGCCCTGGTGGCAGAGGGTCTGACGGACGTGAGTGGGCTGGACCACCCCGCCGCACGCACGGCAGGCGACCTGGCGGAAAAGATCGTGTCTGGGTTTGTGCAAAACGCGCTCGCAGGCTTGGCAGCCGAAGGCGCCGTCCGCGAGAAATACTGTTCCACCCGGTGCGACGGCGTGCCCGGGTCGGGTGGAGAGTACGCGACCCAGGTCGGCTTTGGCTGGACAAATGGCGTGGTGCTCGCCCTGCTGCGCCGGTTTGGGTGGCCGCCAAGTGCGGAGGTCGGGCGCGAGGTTGGGCAGGTGGGAGACTGACGACGGACAATGAAACACAGGACGCAGTTGCTAGTAGACACACACCCACACACCACCCACCCACATGGCTCCTCCACCCTCACACACACACACACATGCACACACGCACACACGACGTCAGCCATCAGCCGCAAATGAAAAAATAGGCAGGCGAAAAAGAAAAGCACGCTCCATCAGAGCGTGGCCCCCCCCCCCACCCACCCACCCCGCCTCACCCTCTCCCATCAGATTTGCAGGCTCGCCCCATCCGCCGCGATCGCGGCTTCGACGTCCGCCACGTCTTCCGCGCTCCCCAGGAAGATCGGGCACCGCTCGTGAATGGAGGTCGGCGCGATGTCCAGGATGGCTTGCGACCCCGACGACGCGCGGCCGCCCGCGCGCTCCAGCACGTACGCCATGGGGTAGCACTCGTACAGGAGGCGCAGCTTGCCGCGCTTGCTCTTGGCGTCCGCCGGGTACAGGAACACGCCGCCGTACAGCAGCGTGCGGTGGACGTCGGCCACCATGGAGCCCACGTACCGGGCCGACTTGGGCTTGGCCCCGTCGCCGCCCGGGAATTTGCAGGCCTTGACGTAGGCGGCCGTGCCCGCGTCCCACAGCGACGCGTTGCCTTCGTTGATGGAGAAGATGGACCCGCGCGTCGGCAGGCGGACGCGGGGCTGGGTGAGGACGAATTCGCCGAGCGACGGGTCGAGCGTGAAGACGGACGGTTCCTCGCCGATGGACAGGACCTGCGCGGGTGGGGGGTGGGGTGGGGTGGGAGGGAGGGCGGGTGAGGGTTGGGCGTGGATGGAAGGAGGGGGGATGGAGCCACGCCGCCTGTTTCGACCGGTGCGCTGTTGCGCCCGCCCGACTCAGATGGAAGAGCCGAGGACGTGCTTCACACCGCCCGACTCAGCAGAGAGGGGCTGGAGGGCGTGACAGCCAAGGCAGCAAGCGCGCGCGCACGCACACCCACAACACGCACCATCGTGCACGAGGAGCCGTACAGGCAGTACCCGGCCGCGACCATGTCCCTCCCCGGCCGCAGCACGTCGCCCAGCTCGCCCGGCGACCCCGGCCTCTTTTTGTAGATGCCGTAAATCGTGCCGATGGACACGCCGCAGTCGATGTTGCTCGACCCGTCCAGCGGGTCGAAGACGACGCAGTAGTCGCCGGCCGTGTCCCCCGCCGCGGGGGACACGATGATCGCTTCCTCGTCCTCCTCCGACACCAGCACGGCGCACTGGCCGGACCGGCGCAGCATGTTGATGAACACTTCATTGGCCAGGACGTCCAGCTTTTTCTGGTCTTCGCCCTGGACGTTGGCGGAGCCGGCCAAGCCCAGGATGCCGGCGAGGCCGGCCTGGGCAGGGAGGGATGGGAGGGAGGTGTGTGTGTGTGTGTGTGTGTGTGTGGTGGGGAGAGGGGTGAGGCGCGCGCGGGTTGTGTTGCCCGATCGAGCTTGTGTGCTGCGTGTCGCGTCCACACCGCCCCCGCCCACACATTCCCACTTACCTTGCGCACCGCGCTCTCCACAAACTTGCAGGACACGCACAGGGCGTTGAGCAGGATGGTCAAGGAACCGCGGGCGGCAGGTGCTTTGATGTGCTGCGACTGTAAGAGCCACGCGCTGAGCGTGACCGGGTCGGTGCGCGCGGCTTCGGTGGCGGGGTCCATGGTGTGGTATCGGTTCAGACGGGGCTGGCCGGCGGTGGGTCGAATGGCTCGAAGGGGGAAGGGAGGTGCGCGGGCGGGCGCGCGGAAAAAAGCTAGCCGCGGCGCGCAAACGAGGCGGTATGCGGCCGCGAGCGCGTTTCGACCTCCACCTTACCAGGCCTTCACTCTCTCTCAGTCTCTCCGTCACACACCCTCCCTCCGCACACGCTCACACACACGCCACCCAGGGACCGCCCTCCCCACACCCACTCCCGGCTTCTATTGAAAAAAGAACACAAAAACGTGAAAGACAAAATAAAAACGCACGCTTGCTCTCTCTCCACGCGGCGGCGCACTCCCACTGTCCCCCCAGACCTATCAATGGGAGAGAGGCGGGGGGCGCGGCCAGGAGGACTCCTCACGCATTCAACAGCGCGTCCAGGTCGTCCTCCTCCTCCTCGTCTGCTTCGACGGCCGGCGGCGGCGGCGGCGGTGCAGCCGCCTTCTTCTCCGCCGCCGCCTTCGCTTTCACCCCGTCCTCCGCGTCCGCAGCCTTGGCCTTGGCCGCCCGCGCCGCCGCGGGCGCGTCCGTCCCCAGCACCTTCTCAGCGTCGGGAGCCGACCGCCCGTACACGTCGATGGAAATGTCCTGCTTGATGTTGTCGTCGTCGTTGACTTCCGCCACGAAGTTCAGGACGCGCTTGTCCTCGGTCGACGTGTTCCAGCCCGCGCGCGCCTGGCCCAGCGGGACGATGTCCATGAGATTGTCGACGGCGTGCGGGCGGGCCCAGGTGCGGGCGACGGCGCCCAGGCGCGGCTCCCAGTCCGAGCAAAAGGCGGCGCCGGCCCAGGCGGGCGGGAGGGCCGACCGGTCGCGGCCAACAACCACGCCCGTCGTCGTCGCCCACACCTCGCTGTACGACGTCTTCGCGCCGGCCGCCAGCGACTCGAGCGTGTTGGCCGACACGGGTTCGACAACCTGGCGCGGGTTGAGCTTGCCTTCCTCGTCCTTTTCAAAGCAGTTGGCGAGGCCCTGTCCGTCGGTTGTTGAGAAGGCGTGAGAGAGAGAGAGGGGGAGGGGTAGTCGGTCGGGGGGGTGGATGGATAAGGAGGCGGCCCATGGCCTTGTGTTTCTTTTTCGCGACGCCGCCCTTGCCAAAGCAACGCACCAGGACCACGTATTCATCGCCCTTGATGGAAGGTGTCGTTCCATAGGTCGCCCCCGCGGCGGCGGCCGTGGTGACGGAGCGGCGGAGCTGGCGGCGGGACGTGCGCGGCGGCGGCGGCGGGCTGGGCCGAGCACATGCGGCCACGCAAACGGGGCGGGCTGGGCGGGTGGAGGTCCCGGCGCTGGCGGCCGGTCGGTGTCCGGAGGCAGGAGGTGTCAGGGCGGCCATGGTGGGGGAGGGTGAAGGGCTGAGACGGAGGGGAGTTGTCGTCACGGTGAGCCCGTGACGGAAAGAAAAGAAAGGTGTGCAGCAGTGTACGCCCGACCCTTCGCCTTCCCCACACGCGAGTCAAGCGGCTAGCCAAGCAAAACAGAAAGCGCACGCGTGCGGCCGCACAGCCGCCGCTAGCATCTCGAACCACCCCCCACTCGAAGCAGGACGTGTGCCAGGGCCCGGCAGGCTCGCTACTTGCATTGGCAGAGGCCCACACACCGTCGCGCCGACGACAAAAAAGACAGAGCCGTCAATTGCGTCGCTCTACCGCGCGCCCGCCTGTCTTTCCGCCGGGGGAGCCACCCCCACTCCCTCTGCTCCACCAGCGTCTCACGCCCGTGACTGATGCGGAGCGGCCCGCTGACCCTGTCCGTGGCCGGCCGGCCGCTGGCGGCGACCCGTGCCGTCTCTCACCCCGCCCGACCCGCGCTGGCGGCTCCCCCCATGCCCTTCCACCGCGTTGCAGTCGTGCCGCGCCGCCGCCCTCCCACCGCCACCGCCCACGCCTTTTGGAACCGCGGAGGTGACAAGGGCAAGGCGGTGAGCGGCGTCGATGTCATCGACGACGACGGCCCGGGCGACGGCGCGGACTGGGAGTCGGAAGGAGACGCAGGCGCGTCGGCTGATGCGCTCACTCCAGCCGAAGAAGTCGCGGCCGAGGCCGGGCGTTTCAAAGGCCGCCAGTCCGGTGTCTTGGAAGCCGAGGAGGTGGAGGCGTGGGAGGAGGGCGAGGAGCTTGAGTACGAGGACGACGTCGAGGACGGCGAAGGCGAGTGGGAGGAGGAGGAGGCAGGCGTCGGGGTTGCCGCGCCCACCGCGCCGCGCGCCGCCCGGCCGCCCGCGCCCACCCGCGGCGTCCGCCCTCTCGGCTCGTCGCCCAACCCCCCAACCCTGCGCTCCGCCCTGACCGTCGGCGGCGCCGGCATCGCGGCGCTGGCCGCCCTGGCCGCCCTCTTCCTGGGCGGCCGGGCGTTCGCGTCCAAGGCGCTGCCCAAGCTCAGAGCCGCGTCTGAAAAACGGGCCTTCGCCCGGGACGCCCAAGCCCGCCTGGACGGCTTTGCCGACGAGCTGCGGGCGGGCGGGCCCGTCGACCTGTCGGCCAAAAACTTGGGGGACGAGGGCCTGGGCGCCATCGCCTTTGCGCTGGCGTACAACGCGCGCACGACGAGCCTGGACCTGTCGTCCAACGGCCTGGGCCCGGCGGGCGCGTCGGCCCTGTGCGAGGCCCTGGCCAACAACGACGCCGTCGCGTCGCTGTCCCTGTCCATGAACTCGCTGGGCGACGCCGGCGCGGCGGCCGTGGCGCGGGTCCTGGCCACCAAGGCCGCCACCAAGTCCCTCAACCTGGCCAACAATGCGATCGGGGACGGGGGCGCGGCGCTCCTGGCCGAGGCGCTGGCCGGGAACAGCAGCCTGGAGGCCCTGGACCTGTCCGGCAATGCGATCGACGTGGACGGCGCGGCGGCCCTGGCGTCCGCCCTCGACGGCAGCCGGGGCGGCGGCGGCTGCGCCCTCAAAGCCCTCAACCTGTCGGGCAACTACCTGGGCGCGGGCGGCGCGGCCGCGCTGGCGTCCGCCCTGAAAGCCAACACTTCCCTGACGTCCCTGCGCGTGCGCGCGAACGACCTGGGCGATGAAGGCGTGGCCGTCCTGGCGGACGCGTTGAGGGAGCGGGAGGGGCGCGGAGCCGCCCCGCCGCTCGCGGTGTTTGACGTCGGCGAGAACGGGCTCTCGTCGTCCGGGTGCGCGCCCCTGGCCGCCCTCGCCCAGCGCGCGCGGGGCCTGACCGACCTCAACCTGGACGGCAATGATGTCGGGGACGACGGCGCGGCGGCCCTCGGCGACGCACTGCGCGACCACCCGGCCCTCCAAGCCCTCGACGTCGGCGGCAACGGCATCGGCCCCGACGGCGCGGCGTCCCTCGCCGAGTCGCTCGGCAGCGTGAAGACCCTGGAAAGCCTGGAGCTGGGGCGCAACCCCATCGGCGTGCCGGGCGTCACCGCCCTCGCGTCCGCCTTCAAGCACACGGCGTGCGCGCTGCGCACGCTGAAGCTCGGGTGGTGCAAGGTCGGGGGCGGCCCCGGCGCGGACGCCGTCGGCGACCTGCTCATGTACGCCCCCGCCCTGGCGTCGCTCGACCTGCGCGGCAACAAGCTGGAAGCGTCGGGCGCCGCGACCCTGGGCCGGGCGCTGCGCGGCTGCGGCCAGGACGGCCTGGCCGAGCTCGACCTGGGCTATAATGAGATACGGGACGAGGGCGCGTGCGCGCTCGCCCAGGCGCTGAAAGCCAACCCGGGCTGCGCGCCGCGCGAGCTGAAAGTCAACTCCAACTACGTCGGCAAGTTTGGGCAGGTGGCCCTGCTGGAAGCCCTGGACATGGTGTACGAGCTGGCGGGGCGGGAGATTGTCATCACATTTTGATTTGAGGCGCCGCGTCCTTTTTTTTCGCTGTCCTGAGGGGGATCACAGCGCGCCCCGCCTCCGCCCGGGCCCCGCCAGCCCACACCAAAACAAAAGCACACACGCGGCGCCATGCCTGTTGTTTTACACGCCCTCGCAAAAGAAAACCAGGGCTCAACTGCTCACCAGCACGACCTCCACCCCCGGCGCGGCCGCTCGAAACCGCCGCAGCCCGCCGAGGCTGAAAAAGCCCGTGCTCCAGATCTCGTCGCACCGCTCCGAATTCGCGACGGTCAAGCTCCGCAGGGCGGGGCACCCGCGCGCGATGGCGATCAGGCCCGCGTCGGACACGGCCGTGAACGCGATGTCCAAGTGCGCGAGGCGGGGCGACGGCAGCAGGGCGGGGAGGGACGCGTCGCACAGCGCGTCGCAGCCGCGCAGGCGTGCGGTCGACAGGCGTGGGCTTAATGGCGCGGGCGCGCCGGATCCGCGCACCCAGGACACATCCAAGTGCGTCAAGGACGTGAAGCCGGCCAGGGCGCCGGGCTCGCCCGCGGCGGGCACGCCGGCCGCGGACAGGGCGCGCAGCGCCGGCGCGGCGGCCGAAAAGCGGCACAGGCCAGCGGCCGTCAGCCGGGTGCAGTGGTCGATGCACAGGCGCTCCATCCTGGCCGCCGCGCCGCTGCTGACCAGGGCGTCCAGGGCGGCGTCGGTGATGAAGGCGTGCCCCCTGGACAGGTCGACGGCGACAGCCGACGCCGCGCGGGACAGGAGGGCGACGACGGTCGGCGCGACGGCCGCCAGGTCGGCCGGCGACGGCCGCTTCGAGCACAGGATGGACGTGCACACGCGCGTTGGTGTGAGGTCGATGGACGGGCACCGGGCCAAAATGGCGTGGGCGGCCGTGCGCAGGGCGGCGCAGGCCGCGGCCGGGTGGGCGAGCGCGGCCGCGTCGGGGCTGGTCGGCGCGTCTGCGGGGTGCCCGTCGGGCGGGCGGTCGGCGCCCCACGCGACGTGCGCCATGATCAACTCGAGGCAATCGTAGTTCAGGTCAATGATTGACGTCCGCCCCGACATGGCGGGCGGCTGTCGGAGTGCTGGCGAGCGTGGCGGACGCGCGTGAAACACAAATTGGAGGGAACGGCGTTTTGTGGATTTTTGATGGACTTCCATCAACAAACCCGCCAACCACGCCCCGCCCCCAATAACGCGGATTGCGCGCATCCCCACCCTTCCTCTTTCCCCAGCAGCAGCACACGCAGCAGCAGCAGCACCACCCCCCAACAACGCAGCCCTCACTATCAACGCACGCCCTCCAACCTCGCGCCTAGTGCGCGAGGGACGGGGCCACACCAACCCTCCTCCCTCCATCCGTCCATGTCCCCATTCCACCCACACCGCCCGTCATTCGTCGTGCGAGTGACGGGGCACCCGCGGCGGCCGCCCAGGCGACAGCATCGACGCGGTCGTCGCCGTCGCAGCCACCGCCGCCACCTCCAGCGCCGGCACGGTGCCGGGGCCTTTTCCACCGCCGCCGTTGCCGCCGCCACCGCTCCCATCAGCCGCCAGCTGGACGACCGCAAAGGGCGAGGACGGCGTGCACGCCGGTTCCACCTCAGCCGAACACCGCCGGTGACGCACAGACGCGGCCGCGCTCTCGACACCCGTCGCAACGGGCGCCAGGGGCCGCCCACTGGCTGCCGCCGCCGCGGCCGCCGCCGCGCGCAGGTCGGCCGCGCCGCGCGCCGCGTCGGCCGCCATCGCCGCCGGCAGTTCCTCCCGCAGCGCGCGCTCGTAGTCGCACAGGAAGTGGTCGGAAAAGCCGGGCATGGCAAACAGCAGGGCGCGGGCGACGCGGCGGGTGGCGCGTTCCGGCGGGACGAGGGGGTGGGACGACGCGCGGCGGGCCAGGGCGGGACCGGCCGCGGACGTGGACGGGCCGTCGCCGTCGCCCTCCACCACCACGCCGCCCTCCGCCCCGCCCGCCCACAGCTTGCGCAGGCTGTACCAGTATCCCCACCGGTCTTCGCGCAGCGCTGCCGCGGCCACGCCCGCCGGGTCGTCTTCCGCCCGCAGGATGCGGCCCGACGCCGAGCGCGCGGCCGCGGGCGTGGTGCGCGCGGCCACGGGCACGGAGCTGATGAACCGCTCGGCCGCCGGGTGGGCGTACCCCCACCCGGGCGGCAGCTTGCACACCATGTCCGACGCGTTGACGTACCGGAAGGCCCGCCCCGCGAACGTGGCGTCGAAGGAGGCCGCAAAGGCGGCGTCGCCAAAGCGAGGCGCCGCGTACGTGAACACGGCCGCGAGGCGGGGCGCGATGTCGGGGCAGCGCGACGCCAGCAGCGCCGCCGTCAGCGCCGCCAGGCCGCCGCCCAACGAGTGCCCCGCCAACCAGACGGGCGCGGGGCGGCCGCCGGGCCCGGGCGGCACCCGGCGCAGGACGGACACGATGGTGTCCCAGATAGACGTGCCGGCGGGCGCCCCCGGCGCGGCCTGCTTCAGCCCGCGCCACAGGCCGCAGTGCACCTGGCCGGCCAGCCCCGTCCGCTCCCGCTTGGAGATGGGCGGGTCGGCTTTCAGCGACACCTGCCACAGCGGGTCCGCGCCCTTGAACGCCAGGATGATCGCGCCGGAGCGCGGGGCGCGGGCCGCAAACCACACCAGGTCCGGCACCCAGTACGTGTGCGTCCAGTGCGCGGGCACGCGGGCGTAGTGCAGCAGGCTCAGCCCCCACCGGTCCTCCACCAGGTCCCGGACGATGCGCTCGTCTTCGTAGACGGCCTTGCAGGCCAGGGACAGGAAGTGCGCGTTGCGGGCGTCGTCCAGGGCCGGCCCCCAGGGGAAGCCGGCCGGTCCGTACGGCGTCGGGTAGTCCGGGTCCATCGCGGACAGCAGGGTGTACTGCACCTTTTCGCCGGCCGCCGTGGTGTGGAACGTGCGCGACAGGGCGCAGACCGCCCACTCCAAGTCGTGCTTGAAGTGGAAGATGAGGTGGTGCACGCCGAAGAACCAGAGGACGTGCAGGGCGGAGTAGTAGAGCGCGGCCTGGAGCGTCAGCATCGCGCTCGTCCGCCCGCTCTCCCAGAACCGGCGCAGGACGAGGCGGACGTCCGCTTCGACGGCGTGCTCCATGGCGACGGCCCGGCCGACGGTGGAGGCGATGGCCCGGGCGGAGGTCCGGCGCAGGGAGCGCGACTTGCCCGCCGCCTTTTCCGCCCACTGGCGCCAGCCGGGGGACCGGTACCCGCACGGCTCGTTCCAGACGACCATGTCCGGCGCGGTGAGGAGTGAGCGGAGGAGCAGGGCGGGGGAGAGGAGGATGCGCAGGAGCACGGCGAGCAGGGCGGTGAGCTTGTCGCGGGCCTGGGCGCGGATGGAGGGGGTGGGGGTGGTGGAGTGGTGGAGTGGAGTGAGGGTGTGGGCCGCCGGCTAGGCGGGCGCCGTCTGTCGTCGCGCGCGCGGCCGAATCTCGTCGCGCCGACGAGAATGCCAAAAGTCCAGGCCATCGCAACCCCTCCTCCGCGCCAGTCTGATGCTTGGAAGCCTCGCGCAGAGTTTGGGGCGCGCGCCGCACAGCGGGCCAGGGGGCGGCCCGGCCGCGAGTGGCGGTCGTGCGCGCAGCAAGGCAATGGCCTCTTGGGCCAGAGAAAAACGCGCCGCACCGCACGCATCGGCGTTCCGATGCCAGCTTCGCTACTGCGAAGCTCGTTTGGAGGACCTTGAAGTCAAGCTCAAGGGGAGGCAAGGCTGTGGCACGCTCGCGCACGTGCCGGCGCCGGGCTCCCCGCAGGCGGACTCAACCACCAAAAAAAAACACGGACCGTCGACGAGTCCGCCCCCGCCTCCCGCTCTTCAAAATGGCGCGGCGTCGAGACGGTGCGCATCAATGACAAGCCAATGCTGCCCAGACGCCGTGGCGACGTGGCCACGGGCGCCGGTGCGCCGGACGTGCCGGGCGCGGCCATGGGCAATAAAATTGCGCGGCGGGGCGAGTCCGTTGTTTTCTGTATGGGGGTCTTCGCCAACCTGTGCGCGCCCCCCTCTCTCTCTCCCCTTCCCTCAGCACTGCTCCCGCCCATCCCGGGCCGCCAGGGCCGCCACCGCGCCCCGCACCGCTCCCGCAGCATCCGCATTGAATTTCCTCGCAAACAGGGAGCACCGTCCGTGCATGAGCGCGGCGCCACCACCCGCACAGCGTCCCGCCCGCCCGACGGCGGCGGCCGGGACGAGCAGCCCGTGCGCGGCCGCGGCCGCGCCCCCGTCGCTGCACTCGGCCCCGGGCGCTGCCCCGCCCCGCCGGATGGCCAGCAGCGTCGCTTCTGTCGCTTCGCTGGCATTGTAGTGCTTCGGGTGCAGCTTGGCGTCGCCCTCGCACCCGCCTCCACGGCACCAGACCGTGTGCGTCATGTCGCCTTCGCAGTCGGTTTCGCCCGGGCCCTCGCCCCAGCCCCTCAACGCGAGGAGCGTCGCGAAATAGTGTTCGTCGCTGAAGCACGACCGCCACACCCCCCTGTCCGGGTCCATGGCATTGGTGCAGTGTTTCTCGAAAGCGGCAGCGATTTCGGTGTCGTCCGCGACAGCCCGGGCGTGCTTGCGCGTCAGGCCAACCCACTGGTGGGATTTCCGCCACTTGTCGCCGGTCAGCGCGCCGCCCGTCGCGCCTTCCATGCGCCAGGTGTACCGGTAATGGTCCAGCGGCCAGTCCGGTTTGACGCCGTCGGGGCAGGCGTTGATGCGGGAGGCCGGGTTGTACATGAGCTGGGCGTAGACGGTCTGTTTTTTTTTTGGGGTGGTGGTGGTGGTGGTGGTGGTGGTGAGGGATGGGATGGACACAACACACAAAAACAAGTGCCGCCGTTTTGTCCGCGTGTTTCCTCCCCGCCCCCTTCTCACACCTGGGGAGAGTACAGTGGCACGCACGCCTCGGACAGGAGCGCAAACCGCTGGTTGGCCGGGTCGGCCAGCGCGGCGCGCATGAGGGCCTTTGTCGCCGACGCGAGCGTGAAGCCGCCCCACTCCGTCGCGACCCGCCCGGCGATGAGGGTCCTGGGCGTGAACGGGCTGCCCGGGGCCGAGGAGTCCAGGCTGCCGCCTTTTGGCACGTGGACGTACACAGAAAACAGGCCCTGGCGGTACAGCGGGTCTTCCCCACCGCCGGCCTTGCACTCGTCGCGCAGGCGGGGCAGGACGGCCGGGTCCGCACAGCCCGCCGCCGCTGCGCAGTCTGAGGGCACCACTCCAGCCGCGCCCTCCAGCCAGGCCGCCCACATGGCGTCGTGCGGCATGGCGCCCTTTGTTAAGAAAAGGAGGGCGACTTTGGGCGTGCCGACGGACGAGCCGCAGCGCCCGCCGTGCCGCCCGCCCGCCGCGTTGACGGCGCCGACGGGGGAGGGCGCACATATGCGGCCGCCCGCCACATCGCCGTCGGCCGTGCCGTCGCCCCAGTTTAAGGAATGCAAGTGCCAGGGCTCCGGTGGGGCGGCGCAGGTGGAGGCGGACTGTTGGAGGATGATGGGGCGATGGATGGGGGGTGAGGCGCGACCCCGGGTCGACGACGACCAGCTAAGCGCGCGCGCGCGGCGGGCGGGCGGACACACAAAAAAACGCACCAGCAGGTTCCCACCTCCGCCAGGCCCCACGCCGCCCAGCAGGCGCAGGGCCAGGCTCACGCCCGCGAAACCTAGGGCAGCGCCGCCCAGGGCGCGGCCGGCCAGGTCGGCCCAGGACGATTGGAGAGCGGTGGTGCTCGGTGTGTGTGCTCCGCTGCCGCTGGGCCCGGCGCCGTTGCTACCGCCGGGGCGGGATGGTGCCAGCGGTGGGCGCATGGTGGCCGTGTACCCGTTGCTGGTCTGTTGAGAGGCAGCGCGGGCGTGGTGGCGGGCGTGCGTTGTGTGTCGGCGAAGAAAAAAACGCGCGGCCAAGAATTCGCGGCGCGAGAGGGGTGCGCGCCAACGGGACGCGGTTGGCCCTCACGTGCGGCCTCGGGTGAGTGGCCAAAGTCACTGCCTAGTCAGCGGGTGCGCGGGCGAGTGCAGGTCCGCGCGCGCGATTGAGCGTTTTTCGCGTGCCGGAAGGAGGGGAGAAAGAGCGAGTGGGGAGGAGCGTCGCTTCGCTCTGCACGGACGGCCGCAAAGCTGCGTTCACGCGGCCGCACAGCCTCGTCTTTCCGACGTCGGCCCGGACGTTGTAGACGCGTTCCGACACTTCCTATCCATCGGGCCTGAGTCTCCAGCCTTTTTTGTACAACTGTCGCCCGACCGAGAGCCCGGCCGTGCGCTACCCCGTCCGGCCGGCGAGGAAACGGCCCCCAACAGCCGCATTTGTTCTGTCGCAGTCCGTCTCAGCCGCGCAGAGACCCTGTTGCCGTCATCCAGCCCCTGAAACTTTCGTGCGACTGACGTCCACATCCAGGAATACTCGGCACAGGGGTTGGGAGACTGCGTCGAAGTCCCTCCACAGTCGGGCGTGGACAACGGGAGCGCATTTGTTTCCTCGTGCCCGCGCGCGAGGCGACACCTTTGCGCCACCCTTCCCTCCCCCCCCCCCCTTCCCCGCCGTCCCCGCCCCTCCCACCCCCGGCGGGCAACCCGGTCCCACCACACCCGGGGCGCGCACCCGCCATGGTCCACTTCAAGTTCTCGGCGATCCTGCCCCTGGACCACACGTCCTACTTCCTGGAGCGCGACTCCGACGCGTTCAGGGCGCTGCTGTCCCGGTCGCTGCGCCTGGGCCCGCTGGACATCGTGGACGGGCGGGACGCGGCGGGGCCGCCGTCCGCCGGCGGCGGTGCGGCGGCGGCACCCGGCGCGGAGGCGTACACGTTTGTCACGCGCCCGGACCCGCTGGCCTTTGTGTCGCCCGCCCACCGGGCGCGGCTGGGCGCCATCCTGCCTGGCGCTGCGGCCGCGCCCACCGCGTCCGGCCGGGGTGGCGGGCCGCACGCCGCCGCCGCCGGCGGCGGCGGCGGCCTGGCCTACACGGACGTCATCACGTACGACCCGGCCCGCCTGCCGGCCGGCGGGCCGTACACCCTGCCCGTGCTCTCCCTGCCGCCCGTGCTCGCCGGGGCCGCCACCGTCCGCTCCGTCCTGACCATCGAGCAGGGGCCGGACGGCCCCGGGTCCACGCTGCAGACGCTGGAGGGCGACGTCGAGTTCCGCCTGCCCCTGGGCGTGGGGCGCCTCATCGAGGCGGGCGTGACGGACAACCTGAGGAAGGTGTATGCCGGCCTGCCGGCCATCGGGTCCGCCTGGGCGGCCTTCCGGGCCGAGGCCCTGGCCCTGCCGCGCGGCGCGGAACTGCTGCTGTCCGGCCGTCCGCTGTGCGGGCGGGTCGCCTGGGTGTGGCCGGCCATGCAGGCGTTGCTGGCCCTGACGCCGGCGGGCGGGCCGGCCGGCGGGGCGGCGGGTGGCGGAGGTGGCGGGGTGGTGGGCGCACCGGCCGAACCCGCCGCCACCACCGCGCCCGCGCCTCCGGTCTCCCTCGACGGCGACGTCTTTTTCGACGCGGCCGACGAGCTGTTGGAGGAGGAGGAGGAGGAGGAGGAGCATGAAGTCGAAGGCGCCCCGCCGCCACCGTCCCGGCCGCGCCGCTGGCTCGGCGGGTGGGGTGGGGGCGGCACGACCGCGTCCGCGTCCGCCGCTGCCACGCCGTCCCCGCCCCGCCGCGGCCGGGCCCGGTCCCTGCCCCTCGCCCGGTCCGCCTCACCCTCTCTGTCCCTGCGTGTCCTCCCCTCCCGGTCCCTGTCCCGGTCCGTGTCGCCGCCGCGGCCGCTGCCCAAAGCGGCGGTTGTTGCGGCTGCTGCTGCCGCGGTCGGCGCGGCACCGCCGGACGAAAACTCGCCACCTCCCGTCCCGCCGGCCCAACCCCCGACCGCCGCCCTCTGGTTTGCGGCCGGACCCGCGTCTCCGTCCGCTGCTCTGGCTGCGGGCGATGCCGCAGCCTCCTCCGCCGCCTGGCGCCAATTTTGGGACGCTCGCGGCCTGGTGCCGCCCCGGTCCGCGGCCGGCGCGCCCGGCGCGTCCGCCCGGTCCCTGGCGTTCATGCTGGGCGCGCTGGACCGGGGAGGGGGTGCGGTCGCGTCCGCGCTGTGCTGTGGCCCCGGCGTCGGGTTGCAGGCCAGCCCCAGCCGCGCGGCCAGCGGGGCTGTGCCTGCTGCCCCACCACCACCACCACCACCACCACCGCCCACGCTCTCTCCCGCCTCCTCCGGCCACGTCCGCTCCGATTCGGCCTGGGACGCGCCCGTGAGTGTGGGTGCCATCCGCACGGAGAAGGGGGATGCGGTGGCCCCGCTGGCGGGCCCGGACGGCGCGGTGCCGCCGGCGGACACGCCCCCGCCGCGGCGGGTGGTGCATGGGAGTGGAGGCGGTGGCAGCCGCGGGCTTTGGGCCCGCCTCTTTGGCCGCCCCTCTCCTTCGCCTGCCTCGCCCTTCGGCGGTGGTGGGGCGCCCGGGGCGCCCCACCACCGCCGGCCGGGCCGGTGGGCTTGCTGGGCGGGCGGAGCGGAAGAGGGTGGCGTGTGAGAGTGGGGGGTTGCGAGTCCTTTTGTTGCAGAGTGTGCTTTGATCACAAGTTTTTTTCCTCTTCTAAAGCTGGCTGCGCCTGCTGCTGCGGCGGCGGCGCGGCGGTGCTCTGCTTCGTCAGCTCACGCACCACCATGGTCGCGTACCCCGACGGCGGCAAGCGGAAACGGAGGGCCAGGGCGGCGTGGGCCGTGCCGGCCGGCAGGGGGTCGCCCGGCGCCCAGGGCACCGCAGCGGGCGTGAGCGGCCCGACGCCGGCGCCGTCGTCCCCCTCCGGGACCAGCAGCTCCTCGTCCGGCCCCGCGTGCGCCAGCCAGGCGCAGGCCAGGCCGCCCTCCGGCACGTGGAACAGGCGGCGGTACCCGCCCCGGGCGCCGGGCAGCCAGGCCCGGCCGGCCGGCGGCGCGGCCGGCGGCGCGGGCCCCGGGAAAAGCGCGTCCAGGTCGAGGCCGAGCGCGCGCGCCGCGCCCCGCGCCGCGTCCGCGCCCGGCCCGGGCGGCGGCGGCCAGGTTGCCCAGCCTGGCAAGGGCAAGACGACGTCGGCCGCGCTGTAGGCGCGGTCGCACGCTTCGTCCGCGGTGACAGCGTGGACGGGGGGCAGGGCGCGCGGGCCGGCCACTGGGCGGGCCGGGGCCGGCCCGCCCTCGACCTCCTCGCCCCCGGCGCCGCCGTCCTCGTCCCCGCCGCCGTCCTCGCCGTCGTCCCCGCCGCGGCCGCCCACCACCACCAAATCTCCCTCCAGCGCCCGCCCGCCCGCCCCGCCGCGCCCGCCCGCGGCCGCCCGCGCCGACGCGGCCGCATTCCACAGGGCTGCCTGGAGCGCGTGTGTGTACAAAGACTTGAGCGGTCGGGGCAGGCCGCCCAGGGCGCCGGCCCAGTCGGCCGGGGCCCGGCCCAGCGCCGCCAGGAGCGCCCGTTCGGCGGTCGCGGACCGGGGCAGCGCGGCCAGGGCGGACGCCGCGGAACACGACCCGGCCAGGAACGACGCCTTGGCGGCGTCGCCCTGGTCGCGCCTGCCGCCGCTGCCGCCGCTGCTGCCGCCGCCGCTTCGGTCCGGCCTCGGCGCCAGGATTAGCCGCGCCGCCGCTTCCCAGCGCCCGGCCGCCAGGGCGGCGCCCACGGCGTGGGTGGGCGCCCCACCCGTGCCAAACCGCTGCAGGCCAAAGTAGTTGATGAAGCCGGCGGAGGCGCCCAGCGCCGCGGCGGCGGCGTCCGCGGCGGGCGCGTCGGGCGGCGCGAGGCCGCGCAGGACCAGCCGGAACGCGTTGCCCGCCGCGTCGCCCAGGAACAGGGGGCGGGCTTCGTACGAAAAGTGACCCACGCGCAGGCGCCCGCTGCCCGACCCCGCGGCCGCCCGGGCGGCGGCGGACGCCAGGGCGCTCGCGGAGAGCCGGAAGGCCGACACGCGCTGGGCAGTCACGCCCCGCTTGTCCTTGGTGCCCGCAACAGCAAAGGCGTCGGGGCGCGCGCCGGCCGCCCGGGCCAGGGCGCCCAGCGCCGCGCCCGTCTCCATGTTGGTCTTGACGAGCGTGAAGTGGCAGTAGGGCGCGGCCCGGCCGCCGGGCCAGGCGCCTTCGGCCGCGTTGCGAGGGTCGCGGCCGGGCGGGCCGCCGCCGCCGCCGCTGTCGCGCCCGCGCTTCTTGCCACGGCCGCGGCCACGGCCGCCACCACCACCACCACCACCACCACCAGCCCGCCCAGGCGGCCACACAATGACCCGGATGACGCTGGCGCCGCCGTCGCCCGCCGCGACCGTCGCCGTTTCCAGGCGGCCGGCCAAGGCGGGCAGCGCCGCGGCCGTGGCTCGGGCCCACGCGTGCACGCCGGCCCGGGCCGCCTTGTCCGCCAGTGGCGGCAGGTCGACAGGGGGAGGGGAGGAAGACGCGTCCGCCAGCGCGGCGTCCAGCATGGAGCGCACGGCGGCCGCCGCGTCGGCGGTTGTGAGGCGGGCCAGCGTCGCGGCCGCGGCAGGCAGCGGGTCGCGCTCCTCGGCCTCGGCGGCGCCCGCCCCCGCCTCACCCTTGGCGGCAGCCGCACTGACCAGCGCAGCATCTTCAGCGGCACGGGCTGCTTTGGCCGCTGCATCCACGGCTGCCGCTTCCGCCCGGGCGTCGTGGCGGGGTGGCAGGCCGACGGGCACGGGCGCGGCGGCTGGGTTGTTGGTCGACGGCGACGACGGCCGGTGCAGCTCCGACACGCAAAAGTCGGTGAACCGGTGTTTTAGGATGGCAGCGAAGCCTGGGCCTGGGCTTGCATATTCAAGGATGCCTACGGCGGCTTCCGGAGAGGGTGTGGGTGGGGCGTCCGCTGTGGTCATCGCGTTTTTCTTTTGTCGGCTCAACGACGCGGCCGCGCATGCTTTTGTGTCGGCGCAGACAAGAGACTCGCGTTGTCTTTTTTTCTCACTCTCCGTGCGAAAAACTCCGCCGCCCACCGCCCCCGGGGCTGGCCTATGCGCCGGGCGGCGTCCGACCTGCTGCGCGTCCTGTTGCTCGATTCACCGGCCCACACCATGCGGGCGGTGCCGCTGCCACTCCGCGGCCGGGCGACCTCGCGCGCCCGCCGCCATCACCCTCCTCTCTCGGCCGCGACGCCAGGCCCCGTCCCCCAGCCGGCGACCACGTCTTCATGGACGGGCAGCGGGGGTCGTCCGACTGCTCCGGATGGCGGGAACACCCCATTCCTGCACCCGCCGCCGCCGTTGGGCCCGGGCGCGCTCACAGCCGCGCGGCGAGGCGGTGGCGGTGTGGGCCCGGCCTTGCACCACCAGCAACACGCCGCCGCCTCTTCCGTCGCCGCTGCTGCAGCTGCGGCAGCAAGCACTCCAGGTCCACACCCTGGCGAGGAGGACATGCGCGGGAAACGGTGAGTGCTGAGAAAGAAGGACGACGAATTCGTCGGGCGCTAGACAAACAAAATCGGTGCCCCCGCCCGCCGAGCTTCCCGCCCTCTCCCCATCCCATCCCATCCCACCCACCACCCACCACCCACTCCAGCATCTTCCTCATCGACGGCACCGCCCTCATCTACCGGGCCCACTACGCCTTTGCGGCATCGGGTGCCACGCTGACGAGTGCTGCGGGCGAGGACACCACGATTGCTGTGGGCTTTGTGAACGTGCGTCCTTGGGGCGGGCGGTCGGGAAAGGGAGAGCGCGCCCAGAGAAGAAAAACCAACATTCTCCCTCCCCCCCCACACTCACTCCCGCACAAAAAACAGACGCTCATCCGCCTCCTGGAAGTCACGCCCCCACCCACCCACATCGCCGTCGCCTTTGACGTGCCCGGCAAGACGTTCAGGTGTGTGTGGGAGGGAGGGAGGGAGGGGGCGGAGGCGTCGTCCCACCCTGTCTTTCTCCACGCGCCTCTCTCGGAACTCTTACTGGTTCGGCGTGTCCACCCAAAAAAAACGCAAAAAAAAAAAACAGGCACGCCCTCTTCCCGGAGTACAAAGGCCAGCGCCCGCCCACGCCGCCGGGCGTCGCGGCTGCCGGCCCCCGCATCCGCCACTTGCTGAGGGCGCTGGGCATCGCGGACTTGGCGGCGCCCGGCGTCGAGGCGGACGACCTGATAGGCACGCTGGCCGCGCGCGGCGCGGCCGCGGGCGCCGCCGTCGCCATCGTCTCGCCCGACCGCGACTTTTACCAGCTGCTGCGCCCGGGCGTCCAACTGCTGAGGCCACCGAGTCCCGGAGGCGGGAAGGGCAAGGGGGGCGGCGCCGCGGCGACGGCGCTGACGGTGGCGGGCCTGGTGCCCTACACCGCGGCCGACTACGAGGCCGACCACGGCCTCAGCCCGCCCCAGGCCGTCGACGTCAAGGCGCTGCAGGGGGACCCCTCCGACAACGTGCCCGGCGTCCCCGGCGTGGGCCCCGTCTGGGCGACGCGCCTCGTCAGGGAGCACGGCAGCGTGGAGGGCGTGCTGGCCGCGGCGGGCGGGGTGGCCCGGCCGTCGCTGCGCGCCGCGCTGTCGTCGCCAGAGGGCCGCGCCCAGGCCGCCCTGGCCAAGCGCCTGGTCACCATCAACACGGCCCTGGACATCCCGCCCGCGCGCCTGCCCTGGGCGGACCTGGCCTGGGGCCCGCCCGCGCCGGGGCCCGCCCGCGACGCGGCGCGCGCGGCCCTGGCGGAGCTGGACTTGGCGGGCGCGGCCGCGCGGCTGGAAGCCTTGTGGACGTCGGCGGACGCGGCGGCGGCGGTGGGGCGGGCGGCCAGCGGGTCTGCCGACGCGGTGCCTGGAGGCCTGCCGAGCGGCGTCATGACGGGCGCGGAACTGGCGGCGCGCAAAGCGCGGGAGCAGCAGGCACGGGGGCGGGGTGGTGGTTGAGAGAAAAAAACGATTCCGAAATCATTCCTCCCTTCATTCTCCATTTTTTTCCGACAGACGCAAAAAGGTGCGCTTTTCCGAGACGCGCGACGCCACCCCGCACGGCAGCCGAGTGTGGCAGGTCCCTCAAACTGCCAGGACTCGCAACGCGCACGCGGTGGGCAGAAGCTGGAATGAGCGCGCGCGAGAAGGGAGAGGGCGAGGGTGGCGGTGGAGGTCGCGGCTGGAGAGAGGGGCGCCCCGCACTCCCAATTTGCTGCACAAACACGACGCACACAAAAACCCGCGCCGCGCCACCATGCGGCCGCGCTCACCGGCAATGCGGTCTACACGACAGGCCACCATGCCGCACTCTACCGCCTTGCTGCCGCTGGCCGCCGTCAGGGCGGTCGGCCCGTTTTCTGCCTCGGCGAGTGCGCCGTCGGCGTCGGCGGCGCGCGGCCGCGCCTCTGGCCACTCGCGCCGGCACTCCAGCCGGGCGTCCTTCACCCTCCGGGCGGCCGCGGCGCCGCTGGCTCCACCCGCCACGGCGGACGGAGCAGTGGCCGACAAGGCCGTCGTCGCGAGTGAGGCGCCCTTGGAAAACATTTGCATCTTCGTCGGTGCGTTGTGTGCGTGCTCTCTCTCCGACAAGCAGGGGAGGCTGGTTGAGAGAGATGCTCCGCCCGGCCAACCGCCCTCCACACTCTCCCCGCTCCCACCCCCGCCCACACACCGTCCGCCCGCCCCCCCCCCCCCCCCCCCCCCCCCCCCCCCCAGAACCCTCGCCCTTCTCCCACATCTCCGGCATGCAAGTCCGCTTCTCCACGCTGATTGCCGGGCTGAGGGCCCTGGGCGACGGCGTCACCGTCGTCACGCCGTGCGTGGCGCCGCCCGACACCTTCCACGGCGCGGCCGTCGTCCCCGTCTGGGGCGCGCCCCTGCCTTTTTACCGGTCGCCCACCCTCCTCCTCTCGCCCGGCCTGTCCCCGCGCCTGGCCTGGACCATGCTGACGAAGCGGCCCACCCTGATCCACGCGTCCGCCCCCGGCGTCCTGGTGTACGCCGCCATTTTCTGGGCGCGGGTGCTGGACGTCCCGCTCGTCGTGTCGTACCACACCCACATCCCCGCATACATCCCGCAATACACGTGGCGCGGGCTGGTGCGTCCCATGTGGTCGCTCATCAGGGCGGCCGTGGGCGCCGCCGACCTGACCCTCGTCCCCAGCGGGTCGATGAAGGCGGAGCTGGCGGCCCAGGGGTGCAAGGCCCGCCGCATCGAGGTCTGGCCCCAGGCCGTCGACACGGAGACGTTCAACCCCAAGCACCGGTCCCGCGCCTGGCACGCGCGCCTGGCGGGGGAAGCGGAAGGGAGTGATGCAGCGGAGGAGGCCGTCGTGCTGGCGTACGTGGGCCGGCTCGGCAATGGTGCGCGGCTGGATGGAGGGCGTGGGGGAGTGGGGCGGGGCGGGGCGGGGTGGTGGGTGGTGCTCGCGCCCCCGCTCCGTCGTGTGTCCTCACACGCTCACTTGTTCCATACCCCCCTCCTCCCCCCCCCCCCCCCCCCCCCCCCCTCCCCACGACACACACCCGCGCAGAGAAAAACCTGTTCATGCTGCGCGACGTCCTGGCCCGCCTCCCACCCCACGCCCGCCTGGCCTTTGTGGGCGACGGCCCCGCCCGCCCCGAGCTGGAAGCGCACTACGCGGGGACGCGCACCGTGTTCACGGGCATGCTGCGGGGCGCCGACCTGAGCGCCGCGTACGCGTCGGCCGACGTGTTTGCCATGCCGTCGCCGACCGAGACGCTGGGCTTCGTCGCCCTGGAAGCCATGGCGTCCGGCCTGCCCGCGCTGTGCGCGGACGCCGGCGGCCTGGTCGACATCGTGACGCGCCCAGGCGAGGTCGGCTTTCTGCTGCCGCCGCACGACCCGGCCGCGTGGGCGGACACCGCGGCGAGGCTCGTGTCCGACCCGGACCTGCGCGCCCGCGTCGGGTGCGCTGCCCGTGCGTACGTGGAAGGCAAGGGGTGGGCGCCCGCCGTGGCGGTCGTGCGGGACCGGCAGTACCGGCGGGCCGTGCGAGCGCACGCGGCGCGGCGGGTGCTGGCGCGGCGCGCGCGCGCGGCGGCGGCGAGGGCGGTGCTCGCGGTGCTGGCCGGGCTGGTGCTCGCCTGGCTTGCGTTTGTGCGTGGGGGTGGTGGCCGGCTGCCATGGGGTGGGCCGCCCGGCCCGGTCGGCGCGCCCGCGCCGGCGACGGCCGTGGCGAGCGGGCGGCGGCAGGGTTGAAGGAGGGGAGAGAGGCGGTGGGTGGGGTGGGGGCGCGAGACGCGCAGGCCTGCACGTGGCCACTCTTTGTTCTTACGTCGGCTGCCCGTCGCCCCCTTGTAAAGTTCTTTACCTGGTAAAGCGAAGCGCTTGCCCACCACGCCATGGCTGTTGTACATGGCCAGCCGGCCGCTGACTTTGAGTGGTGCGTGCCGGGGATGAGGTTCCCAGGGTGGCGGCGCGTCGCTTTCTTTCGTTTTTCGGCGCGCTAGCCGACAACTAATGGGCGTCGGCCGCAAGTTCGGAGCGCCGTGCGCGTGCATGGTGCGGCCTTACTCGAGCTTGCCTTGAACCGCAACGGGTGTGCAACATGCACAAGCCTGAGCCTGACTGGCTGTTTTGATAAGGGGAGGCATGGCGGCTCCAGAAGGGCGCCCCCACTAGGCGAGATGCCAGGCGCGCGCGCGCTCGGTCGCCGCGCACACGCAGCCTCCCACGCTCACCTCCACCCGCCCCACACACGCGCGCGACAGGTACGACACCGCGCCCCTGTACGCCCGCGTCCGACCGTCCCTGACCCTCGACCCCGCGGCCGACGACCCGGCCCGGCCCTGGGAGCCGCTCTTTGAAGGCCTGGACGCCGGCCATGGCCTGACCTTTTCCGCGTGGAGGCGGCCGGGCGGCCCCGGCCCGGGCGGGACGGAGTACAAAATGCGTGGCGTCCAGGCCGGGTGCACCGTGGAAGAGGCGACGGATTTTTTCTTGGATGACGGGCACCGATCGACCTGGGACACGCTGCTGGCGGGTCACGCGTTGCTGGAGGGCGGGAAGGCAGGGCCGCCGCCGTCTTTCCACCCCCGCGCGCAGGTCGTCGTGTGGACGCGCAAATTCAAAGTCCCGCTGCTGGGACCGCGGGAGTACGTGCTGGCGCGGCGGGCGTGGGCGGAAGGCGACGGGTCCGTCGGGGCTGTGATGGTCGGGCAGGAGAGCCACCCAGCCGCGCCGCAGCCGCTGACGCCGGGGGCGGTGCGGATTCCGGCGATGTGGAGTGCCTGGCGCTCGGTCACCCTCGCGCCGGGCGACCCCGGCCACCCGGGCGCGGCCGCCGCGGCCGCCGTGTCTGCCTGGGTGCCTGGCGGCGCGCAAGCGGGCGCCCAAGCGCCCGCGACGGAAACCATCATGGTGCGCCGGGAGGGTTACGGCATGCCAGACGCCCTGGCCCGGCCCGTCGTGCGGAAAGAGCTGCCGCTGTACGCGCAGCGCATGGGCAGCGGGTACGCGGCGTTTGCGCGTGACAAGGCCAAGCGGGGGCTGAGGTTGGGGGAGGCGGATGGGCGGGCGTACTGCAAGCGTGGCCCAGGGGAGGCGGGGGAGCGGGCGTCAGAGGAGTGAGTGTGGAAAGGGGTCGAGCTCGACACCCCGAGCCAGAAACGAGTTTTTTTTTTCGGCAGGCATGACGCTCACTCAATTTTACCCCTCGTCCGCGGCGGCCGCGCCTGACTCTGCCATCGATGCTCTAGTCCAGTCGTCGCCGCACCTGGCGCGATTGGATGGGTGGCCAGATGTGCGTGCCGCGAAAGAGAAGCGGACGACAATGCCCGCTCAGTTGGTCGGGCGAACCTTCCACCCCTCACATCCCTCGCGTGTCTCCGCCCCGGCCATCATCTCACCACCACAAAACACGCAGATCAAAGTCGTGATCAACACGTCCCACAACCCAGCCACCCACGTCTCCGTCATCTGCGGCGGTGGCTCCGGCCACGAGCCCTTCGCCGCCGGCTTCACGGGGCCCGGCCTGTTGGCCGCGGCCGTGGCCGGCCCCACGTTCGCCTCCCCGCCCGCCCTGGCCGTCAAGGCCGCCATCCACGCCGTGTCGTCCAAGGAAAGGGGGTGCTTGCTGCTGGTCATGAACTACACGGGCGACCGCCTGCAATTCGGCGCGGCCGCGGAAGCGGCGCGGGCGGAGGGCGTGCCCGTGCAGGTGGTCGTCATGGCCGACGACGTCGCCCTCCTCCCGCCCGGCTCGGGCGACGACCCTGCCGACCCGGCGTACGCGCGCGCCCGGGCGGGGGCGAGGGGCATCGCCGGCAACATGCTGGTGCTGAAGGCCGCGGGCGCGGCGGCGGCGTCGGGCCTGGACCTGGCGGGCGTGACGGCGGCCGCTCAGGCCGCGGCGGCCAGCGTCGCGTCCATGGGCGTCGCGACCTCGCCCTGCGCGCTGCCCGGCCACCCGCCGCCGTCCGACCGCTTGGCGGCGGGGACCATGGAGCTGGGGATGGGCCTGCACGGCGAGCCGGGCGCGGCCGTGCTGCCCGTGCCCGCGGCCGGCGTGGCCGGCGTCGTGGCCGCCGTGCTGGACGCGCTGCTCGACCGGGGGCCCGTCGCGGCCGCGCTCCGTGCGTCGCGGCGCCCGGGCGGGCCGCGTTGCCCACCCGTGGTGGCATGCTTGGTCAACAACCTGGGCGGCTTGACCGTCCTGGAGACGGGCTGCGTCGCCGCGTCCGCGCTCGCGGCCCTGCGCGCCGCGGGGCTGGACGTGGCCCGCCTGTTTTCGGGGACGTACGCCTCCTCCCTGGACATGCGCGGCTTTTCCATCAGCCTGATGTTGTTGGACGACGGCCTGCTGCCGTTGGTGGACGCGGCCGTCGACGTGGCCGCGCCTTGGCCGGCCTCGCCCGCGGCCGTCCGCGCCTCGCAGCCGTTGCCCCTCCCGCCCGCGGCCGCGCCGCCGGCGACCACCCCACGCCCGCCGCCCGACACGCCGGCTGTGCACACTTTCACGACCGCTTTGAAAGCCGCCACCGCCGCTGTTCGGGCGGTGGAGTCTCGCCTGGACGCGCTGGACGCGCGCGCGGGCGACGGCGACTGCGGCGCGACGCTCGCGGGCGGCGCGGCGGCTGTGGACGCCGCGCTCGCGGCCGGGAAACTCGACCTGGCGAACCCGAGAGCCGCGGCCGCGTCGTTGGCGTCCTCTCTCACAGGCATGGGCGGCACGTCCGGCGGGCTGTACGCCCTGTTCCTGGCGGGCGCGGGCGGCAAGCTGCCGGACGGGTGGAGTGGCGCGCGCCCGGCCGACTGGGCGGCCGCGCTGGCCGCGGGCGCGGACGCGGTGGCCGTCCACGCCGGCGCCAACCCGGGCGACCGGACGATGCTCGACGCCCTGCTCCCTGCCGCTGCGGCTGCCGCGGCCAGGGCGGGCGAGGGCGGTGGCGCTGCGGCAGCGGCGGTCGCGGCGGCCGCGGCGGAAGGCGCGGCCGCGACGGCTGGCATGGCCGGCGGCGCCGGGCGGGCCGCGTACGTGCCGGCCGCCGCCGTGAAAGGCGAGCCCGACCCGGGCGCGGTCGCGGTCGCGGCCTGGTTGGGTGGGGTGGCGGCCGCGTTGCAGGCGTGAGAGACGGGTTGATGATGACGTGGTCATCCCTCTCGGTCGTCCCTAAGGTCATCCCTCTCTCTCTCGATGAGAGAGAGGGAGAGAGAGAGAGAGAGAGGGAGAGAGAGAGAGAGAGAGAGAGAGAGAGAGAGAGAGAGAGAGAGAGAGAGAGAGAGAGAGAGAGAGAGAGAGAGAGAGAGAGAGAGAGAGAGAGAGGTCTGTGATTTTTTTTTGTCGTTTTTTTTCATGTCTTCTTCACACGTCGCCGCGCGCGACCGCGTCGGGGACGGCCTCCCACTCGCTGTCTTCGCCGTCGGTTCCCTCCTCCCCTCCTTCAGCTCCACCGCCTTCAGCGGCCCAGTCGTTCCACGGCGCGAGCGCGCCCAACAACGCACGAACGGGTCCCAAGCGCGCGAGCAGCGCGTCCACGTCCGCGCCGCCGGCTCCACCGGCCGCCTGGGCGGCAGCTGGCAGAGCGCCGCCGCCACCACCACCGCCGCCGTCGCCGCCGCGTCCGCGCCCGGGCCCCGCGCCGCCGCCCAGCCGGCCGTCGGCTTGCAGCGCGGCCAGCTCGTCCGCCGGGATCGCGGCAGCCTCGTCCGAAAATTCCGACACCCGGAGGTGGGCGTAGGCGTCCGGCGTGCCCGGAGGCCAGGCGGCGGTGCGTGCCACCGCCCAGGCCTTGGCGGCGAGGGGTGAGGACGCGGCCGTGTCGGCGGCCTCGCGCGCAGCCGCGGCGAGCGCGTCGTGCGCGTCGCGCGCCTTCCACACCTTCCACGACCGCTCCGCGAAAATGGCGACGAGGCGGTCCAGGGAGGCGGAGCCCGTGGAGCCGGCTGCTGCCGCGTCTGTGAAGGGTGGGCGGGCGAGCGCAGCGTCCAGGGCCGGGTGGGTGGGCAGGCGGGCGGCGAGGGCGAGGACGGCGGCCGGGTGCGTGAGCGCCGCCTTGGTCAGGCGGGCCGCCGCCGCGCGTTGCGCCGCCGCGTCGTCGCCCGCCAGACGCAGGGCGGCCAGGCCGGCCGAGAAGGCCCAGTTCGGCATGGAGGCCAGGGACGCGGTGGCGGCGGCGCCGTCGCCCTCGCCGTCCTCCAGCCCCGGCGCGGTGTCCAGCTCGCCGCCGACCGCGCGGACCACCCAGTCGTGCCTCCCCGCCCGCAGCGCGTAGAAGTCAATCGCGCACCGGGCGCCCGTCGGGTCGCCGGTCGGGTCCAAGCCCAGCAGCAGCAGGGCTGTCGCAAAGGCGGTGCGTGGCAGGCCGCGGCGGCCGGCAGCCGACGCGCGGCGGGCCAAGAGGGAGAAGAGCGGGGCGTTGGCCGGGGCCGCGCCGTCCAGGCGGGCCGTCCCGGCCGCCGCCGCGTCCGCGAAGGCCGGGTGGAAGCCTGCTTCCAACGCCCCCGCCGCGGCGTCCAACAGCGCATCCGCGTCATCGTGCTGGCCCGTCAGGCAGCACAGGTCGGACGCTACGAGCAGGCTGGGCGCGTGGCCTGGGAAGTCGCGGACGACGCGAAAAATTTCGGCCGGGTCGTGCAGGGCCTGGGCGGAGGCCAGCGCCGACGCGCCCGCCTCGTACAGGGGTCCCGGTGTGTAGGCGAACCGGCTCGTCCCGCCGGGCCCCGAACCCAGCGCGGCCATCGTCAGGCCGCCGGAGGGCGACCGGCCGGGCGGCGTCGCGCCGCCCAGGAGCGGCCCGCGCGGCCGGGCGGCGGCCGGGCGGCGGCCGCTGCGCGCGGGCCCGCCGCCCGCCCGCCGCCGCACGCCCGCGCCGACGGCAGGCGCTGCATTGGCCGCGGCGTGGCCGGCGCCGATGACGCCCCGGCTGGTGGCCGCGTCCCCAAACAGGCGGCGGGCCTCGTCGTCGCCGCGCAGCGCGCGCGGAGCGACTGCGAGGAGCGAGGGTGGTGAGGCGCCGCCGCCGCCGTCGCCGCCGCCGCCGCCTTCCTCTTCCTCACCACCAGCCGCCGTTGTCGGAACTTCCAGCCCCAGCTCAGCCAGGGCGGCGTCCACGTCGTCCAGGGCTTTGCCACTCCCGCCTCCTTTCTTCTTATTTTTCTTTTTCTTGGTCGACGCGGTGGTGGTCGCGGCGGACGGGTGCGGCCGGGGAGGCGGTCCGGGCGATCCCGTCCCCCGCTTCGACCGACCGCCGCCGCCACTAGAGGACGAGGCGGTGTCGCTGTCGCCACCACCACTCCCGCCGCCCTCATCCAACAGGGCGAATGGGTTGAAGGGCGGCGCGGCCGGCGGAGCATTGGCCGCGGGCGATGAAGACGTCGCAGAAGGCGCGTCGTCATCGTCGTCACCGCTCCCGGGCGCCAGGGCGGGGGGGCCCAAGCCGTCGTCGCCGCGCAGGCGGCGCAAATGGCGGGCGGCCATCCTTTACGGTGAGGTGGCCGCCCGTCTGGGATTGGTGTGTGTGTGTGTGTTTTCTTGTTCCGCGCCGCGCGTCTCACTTCCCACTTTGTTCACGCCCGCGCGCCGCCCCGCAGAATTTCATGCGTGCGTCGCTCACTCAGGCCGTGGCGCGCGTCAGGACACCCACCAGAAGCGTGCGCTACGTGCACAGCGACCGGCCCATCGGATCGGCGCTGCGGCTTGTCCAATCGGCGACGACTGCGGCGCCCACCCCGCCCGCGCACGCTCGACCTCTCTCAACCCGCCGGGCGACCGCCACCATGGCCTCCCCGCGCCCGGCCGACGTGCCTGTCTACGGCCCCGAACTGGAGGCCGCGGTCGCGGCCGTCCGCCTGGCGTCCAGGCTGTGCGAGGTCAGTGGGCGCGCGAGCGGCCGGCCCTCCCCATCCACCGCCCGCCCTTCCAGCCAAGCCAGGCCTCACCCCGTTCCTCTCTCTCTCCACGCACACTCACTCCCAGCGCGTCCAAGCTAAACTGCGTGAGGGCGAGGCCACGGAAAAGGACGACGCCTCGCCCGTGACTGTGGCGGACTACGGTGAGTGTGTGTGTTTTTTGGGAGGCGGGCGGAGGGAGGGAGGCACCGCCTTGTTTTGACTGGAACAGAGCAACTCCACCACCCAAAAAAACAAAACACACACCACAGGCGCCCAAGCCCTCGTCACCTGGTCCCTGCGCCGCGCCTTTCCCGACACGCCCTTCTCCATGGTGGCCGAGGAGGACGCGGCTGAGCTAAGGCAGCCGGGCGGCGGGGCGGCCATGGCGGACCGCATCGCCGACCTCGTCAACGCAGTGCTGGCCGAGGCCGTCGCGGCCGGCGGCGGCGCCGTGCCGGGCGCCACGCCACCCGCCTCCACGGGCCCGCCCGCACCGCCGCCGCCCCTGTCCACGTCGGCCGTCCTGGACCTGATCGACGCGGGCGGGTCGGCCGGCGGGGCGGGCGGCGCGCACTGGGTGCTGGACCCCATCGACGGGACGCGCGGGTTTGTGGGCGGGCGCCAGTATGCGGTCTGCCTCGCCCGCCTCCACGCCGGGGCCGCGGCCATCGGCGTGCTGGGCTGCCCCAACCTGCCGGCGGCGGCCGCCCTGGTCGACGCCGACGGCCGGGCGGGGCCGGCCGGCAAGGAGCGGGGGGACGTGGGTGTCCTCTTCTGGGCGGCGACCGGGGCGGGCGCGCACGCCGAGCCGCTGGAGGGCGGCGGCGCCGCGACGCGCCTGGCCGTGGCCGACCCGGCGCCCGGCTCGGCCGGCGTGCGGTTCATGGAGTCGTTCGAGGCCCGGCACTCGGACTTTTCGCTGGCGGCCCGCCTGGCGGCGGCCCTGGGCGTGGGCGCGCCCGCCCTGCGCCTGGACTCGCAGGCCAAATACGGCGCCCTGGCCCGGGGCGACGCGGCCATCAACCTGCGCTTCCCGCCGGCGGGGTACCGGGAGAAGATCTGGGACCATGCGGCCGGCGCGGTGGTCGCGACCGAAGCGGGCGCGGTCGTGTCGGACGCGGCGGGCGACCCGCTGGACTTTGGGCGCGGCCGCTGGCTCGACCTGCACCGGGGCATTGTGACCGCGCCGCCGGCGCTGCATGGCGCGCTGCTGGCGGCGTTGAAGAAGGAGGTGGAGTGAGGTGAAGAGGCGTTGTGGGGGAGGGGGAGGCGGTGTAAGGGAAGGGAAGGTGGGCGTCGTGTCCTGGCTCGTGTGGGCGTGTGCCGCCAGGGCGCCAACTGGGCGGGGCGGGTGGGGCGCCGGCGAGCGGGCTGGCTGCTGTGGACAGCAGCCCATTCCTGCATTGCCCTTCCTCCCCGCCGTCGAACGAAAAAAGAGACAAGCCCGCCCGGCCCGCGCCCCGAAACCCACGATGGCCGACAAGCCGGCCAACAAGCCGGCCATTGACGCCCTCGTGGTGCGTTGCGCATGCGCGAACGGGGGACGAGGAGCCCCGGTCGGTGCGTGGCGACGGTGCGCCGCGACACCCCACCCACCCACCCACCCACCCCCACCCACCCACCCACACAAAAAAAACAGGACGACTGCCTGGACTGCATCCTGGACTGCCTCCCCGCCAAGGACCTGGCGTCCTGCGAGTTGGCGTGGACCCGCTTCCGTCACGTGGTCGTGAGCGGCCGCCTGTGGAAGCGGGCGGTGTGGCGGCTGCACGGCGTGCGCGTCGCCGGCCTGCCCTCCTCCGACGACGGCGCCGACTCGGCCGCGTCGTCGTCGCTCTGGCGCCGCTTGGCCTACGAACTGGACGCGCCGGAAGACCGGCTGTCCCTGCTGGCCCACGCCCTGGGCGCGTCGTCGACCGACCGGGCGGACGAGGCCGTGGCCAACACCCTGGTCCCGCGCGCGCGCCCCCGGCGCGACCCCGACGACGCCCGGTTCCGCGCCCTGATGGCGGAAATGGGCGACGTGGGCTTTGAGGGCGGGGAGGACGACAGTGAAGGCGACGACGACGGCGGCGGCTTCGGCGGCGGCTTCGGCGGCGGCGGCGGCGGCGCCCAGGCCCAGGCCGCGACGTACTGGTCGTCCGCCGGGTCGGCGTCGCCCGGGCCGCCGTCGGCCGAGTGGGTCGCCTACCGCACCGTCGCGCCGCTGGTCCTGGCCACCGCCCTGACCGTGCGCCCCTTCCGGGCCTGGTTCCAGCCCGGCCAGCCCGTCTACGCGCCCGCGTCCGTCCAGCTGTGCGCGGGCGGGGACGACCTGTGGGCCGGGTGGGATGGGACCGTGGGGGGCGGCCGCGGCGGCGGCCCGCCCGCCGCGCTGCCGCCGCCGCCCAGCTCTTTCGACCCGCGGGCCGCGCCGCGCGCGGCGGCCGAGGCCGCCGCCGCCGGCCGGCCGTCACCGTGGGCCTGGGCGACGCCCCCGCTGCCCGTCGCGCGGCACGGCGCGCCCCAGCGCCTGGCCCTGCCGCGCCCGGGCTTGCTGGCCGGCGGCCACGCCCACCTGGCGCTCGGCGGGGCCACGCAAGCCCAGGCCATTGACAACCTGTACTACACCTGCCTGGCGCACGTCGCCCTGCACGGCCGCGCCGTGCGCGGCCTGGGCCTGAAGGACGGCGGCGCGACGCTGACCGCCATCCCGGACGTCGTGGCGCGCACGCCGCGCGGCCTGGCCGCCCTGTCGGAGGGTGGACGCATGGCCGCCAAGTACGCGCGCGCGGAAGCCAAAAAGGCCGAATTAGACTATATCGTCGACCGGGACTTTGCGAAAATGGTCGGCAGCCGGCCGGGCGCGGGCGACGCCCCGGCCGTTCACAGTCACGAGCACTACCTTAGTGCAGCGCGCGCCTTGTCGGCCGACGCCCCCGAACGCCTGGCGCGCTTCATGTCGGACAGCGGGTCGGACTCCGACGGCCTGGGCTTCGAGGAGTGGCTGGCGGAGCAGCAGGCGCTGCCGCCCGCGCGTCGGATGCCCGGCTTCGATCCCATGCCCGGCTTCGAGCCGCGGCCTGGCATGACGGCGGACGAGCTGTTCGAGTTGGGGATGGCTGAGATGGACGCGGCTGACCGGGCTGCCCTTGCTCGAATGGAGCGCCGCGCCGCTGCCGATCGTGGCCGCGGTCCCGGCCGTGGCCGCGGTCGGGGTTGAGAGCGCGCAGGTTTTTGTTTTGGTTTTTGTTTTTCTGGGGGGTTGTCCTGTTTTTTTGTAGGGAGATTTTTTGCTTCCTGGGAGTTTTTTGCCTCCTCTCTCTCCATCCAGTCTCTCCCACCACCTCAACCACCCCCCCTCCACCCACACCCACACCCCCCTCCACTCCTCCTACAACCCGCACCACCGGCCCTCGCCCTCCAGCGGGTCGTCCTCCTCGTCCGTCGAGTCCAGGTCCTCCTCCTCGCCCTGTCCGCCGCCGCCGCCCCCGCCCTCCCCGCCCTCCTCCACCACTAGGTTCCACTTCTCCGGGACGAGCGCGCGGCGGACGAGCACGAGGGCGCCGCCCGCCGCGAGGCCCGCGTCCGCGACCGTCAGCCTGGCCCAGTCGCCGCCGGGAGGGGCCAGGGCGTGGCCGCGGACAAAGGCGGCGTCCCACGGGTCAGTGAAGCCGGGCAGGCTTGGGGGTGTGGGGGTGGGTGGTGTGGTGTGGTGTGGGGTGGGTGGGTGTGGCGGGCGCGAGAGGGCAGCCCCCCCCCCCCTCTCTCTCCCCCCCCTCCTCTTCTCACCGTTCCAGCCCGTCCAGGGCCGACCAGCCCGCCCGCTCCGCCGCCAGCTTGACCAGGCCATCCAGCCCAGCCCCCGGCGACACGGTCGCCTCAAAGGCGCGGCACGGCTCCGTCGTCCGTGTGCGCATCGTCTCCTTCCAGTACGACGACCAGGTCTCCGTCTGGGTGCGGGCCAGGACCGTGACGGTGACGGCCGGTGCCAGCGGGGTCAGGGGCGGGGGCGGGGGCGGCAGGGCCGACGCCGGGATGGGCGTGGCGGCGGTGGGGACGGCGGCGGCAGCCGTGGGCGGCGGCGTTTCCGGCGCCGGGTCGTTGGCCGGGCCGACGACGGCCAGCGCGGCCAGCAGCCCGCCGCCTCCCTCCCAGGGCGCGCCGTCCAGGCCGGCCACAGTCAAAGAGCCCAGCGGGCGGCCTGGTGTGTGTGGCCGGGTGGCGGCGGGAGGTGGCGCGCGCGGTCGTGTGCGTTTTCCCGTCCGGAAGGGGCCACCAAGTGCGCGTCGGTTTCGTCCCCCCTTCCCTCCCCCTCCCACCTTGGGCCGCCTCCACCTGGGCGCGCAGGGCGGCGGGGCCGCCCGCCGGGTCCAGGGCGAACGTGCGGCCGCCCGGGACGCGGACGGCGACGAGCGGCATGTGAGTGGGCGGCGTGGCGTGGAGTGGGGTGCGTGCGTGCGTGCGTGCGTGCGGCTGGGCGGCGAATGAGGATGTGAGGACATGGGAGTGGGGACGTGGGCACAGGCGCGCGGGGTGGGATGATGGGAGAGAGTCGTTTTTTTTTTGTTGTCCCTGGGGTCATCACGCAGAATTGCACGACACACAAGCCGGGCAGAGGGAGAAGACACTGGGCGGAACGGCATTGAAAAAGGAGTCACGACGAACGGGGAAAACACACACCGGGGGTAAAAAAAAAACACAAGCTGGGGAGTGGTGGGGGAGGGCGGGCCCACGCGACCCGCCACCCGCGCGCGCGCTCGCGCGCGCGCGGCCTCAAAAGAACACACTCTCCACCCGCCGGAGGCCCGCCTAGAGAGCCTGCGGCTGTGGATGGGGGAATGTGCGAGGCCGCGCCCGCGCGCACACTGCACGGGTGAACGGGAGGAGCACGCCCTCTCCACACGTCGGACAAACAGGACAAAACACAAAGCGGAGGGATCTATACCAGAGGAAAAAGGAAAAGGGGGGAAAAACAGGTCTTGGGGGAAAACGGTCAAAAGGGGTAAAAACACACGGAGGGACGACGGACAGCGCGCCGGGCGTGGCACCGCACACGGGCGGTGTGCCACCCGCCCCGGTCGCGCCGCCCACCGCCCTCGGACAACGCCAGCTGTTCCAATCATTTTTATTTTCTCATTTATCATGTCATGAAAGTTTTTTTTTGGACGTGTGCCTGTCTAAAAAGCTTCGTGGCCGTAAAACGGGCCCAGCCTCCAGCCCAGCCCGCTCAGGACTTGCAACTCCAAGTCCGCTGTCGCGGCCGGCGGCGGGAGGGTGGGCGACCCGTACAGGCCGGCCAGCATGGTGCCGAGCGCGCGGCGGGCGGGCAGGCTGTCGGCGTTTTTCGCGGCGGCCGTCACGCACGTGAAGTAGAGCGCGGCGACGCGGGCGCGCAGGGTGGACGCGGGGCCGGAGCCCGGGAAGATCAGGCCGGTGGACGGGCCAAAGGTGAAGGCCGTGCCGCCGTCGCCCGCGGCCGCCGCGGCCGCCGCGGAGACGGACGGCGACGCGAGGCGGGCGAGGTGCGCGCACCCGCACGACCGGGCGGCGGCGGCCAAGGCGCCGCACCCGGCGGCCAGGCGTGAAAAGTAGGAGCCGCCCAGCGACAGGGCCAGCGGGCCAAAGCCGTGGGCGGAGGCCAGGGCGTGCGGCGGGAGGGCGGCCCAGGCGGTGCGGACGGACGAGCAGCCGGCGTGGGCGAGGAGGGGCGTGGGGCTGGCCGGCGCGGCGCCGGCCGCCGCCCCCGCCTCTGGCGGCGGGTGCGCGGCCGCGGGCGCGGTGCGCGGCGCCACGCACGCCGTCGGCGCTGCTGGGCGGGGCTGGGCCGCCCCGCCCAGCACGTCGTCCAGCCAGTCGTCGTCGTCGGCGACGGACTCGTCGCACGCGAGCAGCGAGCGTGGTGGGGACGACGCGTGGGCGGCCGCATCCAGGCGGGGGCGCACCCGGCGCGCGGCCGGCGCCGTCGCCGCCCGCCGCGGGGCCCGCGGCGCCTGCTGCACAGCTTTCGGTGGCGCGCGCACGGCGGGCGTGCCGGCCTTGCGCTTGGCGGCGGCCGGCCGGCGGGGCGGGCGGCCGGCGAGCGGCGCGCGGCGCGGCGCAGCCGCAGCCTGGGCGACGACCGGCGGCGACGCGGACGAGCCGTGCGCCGCGCACACGGCGAGCACTGCCGTGTCCGCCGACGCGTCACTGCCTCCGGGCGAGGCAAGGGCGGCGGCGGGCGGGGACGCGGCCGGGTGGGCCTGTGCGTGTTGGGGGGGGGGGGGGGGGGGGTGCCGTGTGGTACGCGCGTGAGAGGGGGGGGGTTCGGGCGCGAGGCGTTTTTTTCGGTCGGGAGGCGCATGCGAGTCCTCGTTCCTTCCCTCCGCGGGCCGGTGCCGCGGCACTCACCTTGGTCAACGCCTCGCCAGCCGAATAGCAGGCTGCCTGATCCATCGTACAGGGTGGAATTGGGGGGTGGGGTGGCCCGGACGGGGTGTGTGCGCAGGCGCAAGCGAAGCGCGGCCCGCGGTTCGGGGGAGGCAATCGCGGGAGCGGCCGCTCCCCTTCCCACCTCCGTGAAATTCGGCCCGCCGTCCGCGCCCTCGGGCTCAGCGGCGGATCCTCCCGCTTATGGTGTGGCGGCGGCGTGCCGGACGGGCCAGGCGCGGTCCCGCCCCGAGTCTGACGTCAGGCCCACTTCGGGCGGGAAGACGGAAAGCAAAAGTGAGGCGAGTGTTCGGGCGAGCGAGCGGCAAAGCCTCGGCCGGGCGGGGCGACCGCTCCCGTGCGCCGGCGGCGCGCCAACTCGCTTTTGGGGAGAAGGGGCAGGCGACACTTCGCCGACAGCTCCCCACCCGGGTGAAGTGTCGCCCCGACACGCCGACACTTCCCCGCCTGGGCCACAACTTTCACCCCTCACGCCCGGGACACCAACCCGACTCCACCCACGTAGGACTGTCCCCTCCCACGCCCCCTCCCACACACCCCACACTCCCCACACTCTCACACCCGCACTCTGTCCGCGGCCCGCGCCCCGCTCTCCCCTCCCCTGGCCAGGCCCCCTCTCACCACGCCACCACCGAAGGGCGCCGTGCCGCACGCCGGGACAGGGCGGGGCGTGCGGCTCGCGGGCAGGCGGCGGCGCCGGCCCGTGCCCTTCCCTCGTGTGTGGAAGGGGGCGGCGGCGGGGCGGGAGAAGGATGGACGCGCGTGGGTGTGGGTGGGGACGGGAGTCCAGGGGCGAGGCACTCCACTCACGCGCACGCACACACACGCAAAGGAGAGACGCGGGGACAAACAAAAACGCACGAGATGCCCACCCCACTCCTCGTCCGCTACCCGCCCGGGCTGGGCCAAGCCACGTGCCTGTATCTCAGCGACGGCGACGCCACGACCGTGGGCGAAGCCGTCGCCGCGGCGCTGGCCCGAGTCGGTGAGTTTTGTTGCGCCGTCGCTCTCCGCGCCGCTGTCGCATTGCCGTCCCGCACGGCCCGCACACCCCTCTCCACCCCTCGCCCGCCGGGCGCCTGATGCGATGACGCTACCAGGCACCCGCACGCGCGTGTGCGTGGAAGGCAGAGAACGCGGAAGGCTGTGTGCGCGCACTCGCTTTTCCGTCCGCGTCTTGCGCACAACACCTCACCCCGCCCCCTTGCCTGCCAACCCCCAACCCCAGGCGCGCCGCCCTCCCTGGCCGCGTCCACGACCGCCGCCGTGGCCGGCCGGCCATGGCCACACACGTCCACCCTGGCCGAGGCGTGCGCGGACGGCGGGCCGTCGCCCTCTTCCTCCTCCTCCTCCATGCCGACCCTCACCCTCTCCCTGCGCCTGGCCGGCGGCAAGGGCGGCTTCGGCTCCCTGCTCCGCGCGTCGGGCCGGGTCGCCAAGGTGACCAATTTCGACGCGTGCCGGGACCTGTCCGGCCGCCGCATCGGCGCGGCGACGGCCGAAGCCGCGGCGGCGGCGTGGGCGGCGGACGAGGAGGGGCGCGCGCTGGAGGCCGCGGCCCTGAAGCACGTGCGCGAAGCCGCGGCGGCGGCCCGGCGGGAGGCGGCGCGCGCGGCCGCGGACGCGGTGGATGGCGTGGCCGTCCGCGCGGAAGCTGAGGCGGCGGTCGCGGCGGTGGCCGCGGCCGTGGCGGCCGGCGAGGGTGAGGCGGACGGCGGCGGCGGCGGCGGTGGAGGCGTGGTGCCTGGTGCGGCCGCGGCTGTCGCTCCGGCGGGCCCGCGCGCCCGCCGCGTGCTGGACGAGCTGGTGGGGAGTGACAGCGACGAGGACGACGAGGACGAGGAGGCGGAGGAAGGCGCGCAGGCGGAACAGGCGCCGCCGCCGGCCAAGGCGAAGCAGGCGGCGGCGGCGGCAGCACACCGCTCCGACCCCCCGCCGCCGCCTGCCGACATTGTGGCTGAGGAGGCGCCGGCCGCTCCCGCTCCTCCCCCTCCTCCTCCTCCTCCTCCTCCCGCGGCCGAACCCACGTCCGCCGCCATCGACCTGGACGCGCACGAGTCGCCGGCCGCCCTGGCCGCGGCCGTCGGCCCGGACGCGTTGAAGGCCGCGCTCGCCGCGGCTGGGTTGAAGGCGGGCGGCACCCCGCTCCAACGCGCGCAGCGGCTGTGGTTGTTGAGGGGCGGGAAGGATCGGGCGGACGTGCCGCGCCAGCACTGGGCGAAGCAGTGAAGTGAGGGGTGTCTTGTGTGTAGACGGCCGAAGAGAGAGAGCATCATGAAAAAGCAAAACTTGGTGGTTGGGCCCACTCCCATCTCCGCAGAGCCAAGAAAAAAAACAAGCCCGTGTCAAAACTCCCCTCTACCCCATGCCCGCGTCCGCCCTGCTCCGCGCGGCGCCCGTGCCGACCGTTGCCGGCGTGCGCCGTGTGTCGTCGTCGACCAGCCGCCGGGCGGCTGTCTCCACGGCTGCCAAGGCCGCGCCCGCGGCCGTCCGCGCCCCCTGCTGCGCTCTGGCGCCGCTGTCCGGCCGCCGGCGCGTGATGGTGCGTGCGGGGAGGGAGAGGGGGCCCTGCCTCTCGACGCTTGAACCTTCGATGGCGAGCTGAGATTCTGGGCTTGCCTGGCGTGTGGGCGCGTGGCCAGCTGGCCCCGCGTTCTGTGCGCGGGCGCCCGTCGAAGGGCGGCCAATTCCTCTAGAAGGCACGAGGCCTGGCCGCTGCCAGTGTGTCTCCCCCTTTTTTTTGTGGTGTCGCGCGCGCCTGCGCCTGACCGCCGCCCTTACCCTCCCTCCCCTCATCCCCACAGGTCAAAGCCGGGGCTGCCGAGGACGAAGGGTGAGTGTGCAAGTGCATCGCAGCCGCGCGGGCGCCCCACGTGCTCTCTCCTCCCTCTTGTCCGGCGCAGTGTGCGCTCACACCTAGCCACCTCCCACCCACTCCTCTTGAAACACACACCCCAGTGCCGACGCCGACGCCGCCGGCGCCGACGGCTCGGACATCGTGGACAAGGGCGCCCCGCACGCCGTCGCCCTGGCCGACGCGCGCGCCCTCCTGGCCCAGCTGGAGGAGTGCGAGGAAGCTGCGGCGCTGACGGAGGCGGTGGAGGCGCTCGGCGCGGCCGCGGCCGACGCCGTCGCGGCCGCCGCCGCCGTCGAAGCCCGGGCCGAAGCCGCGGAAGCCGCCGCCGAAACGGGCAAAGCCCAGTCCCTGCGCCTGTCTGCCGACTTTGACAACTTCCGCAAGCGGGCGGACGCCGAAAAGGCGGCGACGGCCGACCGGGTCAAGGGCGACGTGACGACCGCCCTGCTGCCGCTCGTCGACGCTTTCGACGCGGCCGCCACCGCCGTCAAGGCGGAGACGCCGGGCGAGGAACGCATCAAGTCGTCGTACCAGGCCCTGGCCACCCAGCTGACCGAGATCCTGGCCGGCCTGGGCGTGTCGCGCGTCCCCGGCGCCGGCACGCCGTTTGACCCGGCCGTGCACGACGCGATTGCTCGCGAGCCCGCGGCCGACGGCGTGGCGGACGGGACGGTGACCGTCGAATTCCGGGCTGGCTTCACGGTGAATGGGCGGCTGGTGCGGCCGGCCATGGTCAAGGTCGCGTACGCCGAGGAGGAAGCGGCCGTGCCGGCCGAGTGAGGAGAGAGGGGAGGGCAGAAACATGGAGAGAGAGTGGGTGGTGTGTGCGTGTCCTCCTCCTCCTCCTCCTCCTTTTCTTTCTTTCCATGCACGAGACCTTTGTGAAAAACAATGGGGGTGGGGGGCGGGTGGGGGGTGGGTGGGTGTGCTGCTGTGTTGACGATCCAAAGACATTTTTAGAGGGACTGACGGAAAGAAGGTGATGATGAAAGGTGGATGATGGATGAAGGTTGGATGGGGATGGGGTGTGAGCCATGGACGCGGTGAGGCTCCCCGCACAAGAGCAAACACAGCACGCGTTCGGGCGAGGCCGCGGAGCAGGAGGGCCTGGGCCGAACAGTTTGACGCTGCACGGCGGCGCGCCATGGACGCCTGCCTCCTCCCCAGCGGGTCAGGCCCGGGCGGCGCGCCGTCGGCGCTGCCGGGCGGCCCACCCACGGCTGCTGCCGCCGCTCCGGGCGACGCGCCGCTCGTTGTCGGCGTGCCCGCCAAGCCCGCCCGCAATCCCACGGCCTTTGCGGGCGCGCACCTGGGCGTCCCCGCCTCACCACTGGAAGCCTTTGTGTCGACGGACGTGCGGGACTACGTGTGGCCCAGCCTGCCGGCGCAGGGTGCGTTGACTCGTTTTTTTTTGTGCTTGGTCGTGAGGGGACGCGTCGATGGTGGCGTTTTTTTTGTTTTTGCCGCATGCGGCGCACCACACGTTTCGAGCCGCCTTTTGCCTGAGACCGCGCCCGTTTCAGACGGGGCAGCAGTGTGTCGTGCTCTTGTGTGGGCGGCGCGGCAGTGGTGTGGCCTGGCCGCCGAGCCCGGCGCGCTCCAAACACTGCGACTCCACCCACCACCAACCTGCCCGCGCTCGCCTGGCCGGCGGAAAAACCCGACCTGTTTCCGATGTGTGTACCTCCCGCCTTTGGGCGGTCTTGCGCAGGCGGTGCCCTCGCCCCGCCTCCAATTCCACATCAAGCGCGCGCATTGACGCCTTGTCCACCGTATGACGGGTGTTTTGAGCGGTGGACACGCCCACAACCTGGCGCGCGCGCCCGTTTTTCCACGGCTGCGACAGCCCCCATGCCCCCCTCCCTCCCCCTACCACCCCTCACCCCCTCACCCACGCCCCTTCCGCGCCATGTCCATCCAACAGGCCTGCACCGCCCCGCCCGCGCCCACTCCGCCCCGCTGGCCCTGGCCGTCGATAATGCTGCCTTAGACGCCGCCGCCGCCGCGCACGCGGCCGCGGCGCTGGGCGCAGGCGCCGGCAGTGAGGGCGGCGGTGGGGGTGGGGGCGACGACGACACACTCCTCTTCTCGGGCCGCGCGCCGCCGCCGCCGCCGCCGTCGACCGCCGACCACCACGCCCACCTGGCCTCCGTCGTCATGGGTGGTGGACCCGGCGGGCCGCACCTGCCCCCCTTCCCGGGCGACGACGACGAGGTGGACGGCCACGCCGCGGCCGGCGGGCCGGGCGCTGCGCACAACCACCACCACCACCACCTCCATCCCTTGAGTGCGGGCGGCGGCATTGCCGGCGTGGGCGGTGGGGCGGGCGGCAGCAGTGGTGCTTTAGCGTCCCTGCTGGACCCGGACGTGGACCTGGTGCGTTCCGTGGTGGCTTGTGTGTCGCGCATGCGGTGGTTTTGCCGCGCTCGTGCCCCGCTGTTTTCTTTTTTTTTGTGGTGCCCTCACTCGCACCTCCCATCCCCCTCAACCCACCCCAGTCCGCCCTCATCGCTGCCGGCGGCCTGCACCCGCTGGGCGCGCCGCTGGGCGACCCAGCTGCCGCGGCTGCGGCCGCGGCCGCCGCCGCCGCCGCCGCGGCGGCCGTGGCCGCGGACCGGCCGTCGTCTTCGTCCAACCCGGACCACGCGCCGGCCGCCGCCGCCGCCGCGAAAAAGAAAAAGGGCAGGGCCGCCCGCGCGGCGGACAGCGGTGCCGGCGCGTCGCACTCGGCGCCGTCATTGGCCGGCCGGTCCGGCGGACTGGCGTCCACGTCGGCCGTGCACGACCACCACCTACACCACCCGCCGCTGAACCAGGCGCCGCTCGACCACCACCACAGCGGCGACGACGGCCTCCTGCTGCCCGGCGTCGCGTCGGGTTTCATCCCCGTCTCCGCCGACCGCGGGCGCGGCGGGGGTGGCGCCGCCGGCCTGGTCGTCGCGTCCGCGCCTGCGTCGCCTGCGGGCTTCCGCGGCGGCCTGGGCCCGCCCCGGCCCGCTACCGCGCCGGGCTTCCCGCCGCTGGGCCAACCTCTGGCGCCGTGCGCTGCCGCGCCACCGCCCAAGGCCCGCGGCCGGGCCTCCGGCTCCAAAGCCAAGCAGGCCGCGCCTTCGACGTCCAAGGCAGCGTCCGCGGCGGCGGCCCTGCGGCGCACGCAGTCGGAGGCGGTCATCAAAAAGGGCGGGAGCGGGCGGGCGCGCGGGGGGGCGCGGCCACGGCGGCGGCGGCCGCGGCCGCGGCCGCCGCGGCCGCCGCTCCCGCCGCCCCACCGGCCCCGCCGTCCACGGCCCCCACCGGCTCCGACTCGTCTGCAGGCGCCCTGGCCGCTGCCCTCGCCGCGTCCGGCCTGGGCCCGTCGCGCGGCATCGGCCGCCGCTTGGCCTTGCGGCTGGGTGGGGGCGGGCGCGGCGGCGGCGCCACGGCCGACGGCACTCCCTCCGTCCCGTCGCCCGCCTCCCCGCTGTCCGGCGGGTCCGTCGGCGGTGGTGGCGGCTCGCCAGCCACGCCCACCAAAGCCGCCGCCGAGTTTGATGCGGCCGCCGTGCCCCGCCGCCGCCGGTCGTCGCTGGGCGACCGCGCGGCGCCGCCACCACCGGCCGCGGCGGCCGCGCGCGCGGCGACGGCCGCCGCCCGCGGCCAGGCCCTGCTCAAAGCCATACGGGCGCGGTGAGAGGGAGGGGAGGACTACAAGTACACTAGGGTTGGTTCACCTGTTCTTTTTGTGTGGCGCGCGCGGGGCGTCCCCTTGTCTTTTTTCGTCGAAACAGAGAGAGGAGGGTGGTGGTGGTGGAGGGGGTTGCGAGTGTGTGCAAGGCCCGCCACTCCGCCTTTCCCCTTGCCTCCTAACGCCTCCCCCCTCCATACTCAACCGCCGTCCCAAACGGGAGGCCCGTGCCCCTCTCTCCCACCCGCCCTCCCGCCCGCCTGCCAGCGCGTGGCGTGAAACGCCTACCGCGCTCGCCCAGGCTTGCGTGTGAGAGCGCGCGCGCGCTCCCCCCCCACAAACCACACACACACCCTTCCATCCAAAAAACCATGCCCGCCCGCGCGCGGCGCGGCACGCGCCGTGCCGCGTCCGCCGTCGCCGCCCTGGTCAGCCTGGCCTGGGCGGCTGGGACCGCGGCCGCTCCTGACGTGCGTGGTGGTGGGAGAGGGGGAGAGGGCCCGGGGGCGAGGACGAGGAGAGCGGGGGCGGGGGCGGTGCTGCAGTTACTGACCGCGCGAGCGACGCCACCACCGCGGGCGCGGACGGCGCGCGGAAAAACAGCCGACCGGCGCGCCGTGCGTGTGCCTGCCTCACCCCTCCTCCTCCCTCACCGCCCTCCCACCACGCGCACAGGCCGCCGCCTCCACGACCGCCCTGCTCCTGGTCACCGCCCGCCTGGACAACGGCGCGGCGTCCGGTTCGGAGTATGAGGTGTGCCGCCCGGCCGGGCGGCCGCGCGCGGCGACGGGCCCCGCCGCGGCGCTGCCGGCCGCCGCCCCGCCCGTCGATGGCGCGGCCCTGACCCGCCGGGCCCAGGCCAGCGTGAAAGGTGCAGGGTGTGGGGAGGGCTGGATGGGTGTGTGGGGAGACCTCGCCGCCCGCTGCTGCGTGTGTGTGCGCCTCCTTTGCCCGCCCTGCCTCCCCCCCCCCTCACACCCACCCGCACCCACACACCAAAACGCACAACAGTCGACGCCCGCTGGTTTGGCAAGGCGGCCGCATCTCCGTCTGACTTTCGCGCCACCTGCACAGGCTTGCGCCTGGCGGGCGGGCGCGCGATCACCGTGTTCAAAGGCGACGTGGCCGGCGGGTGCAAGGTGAGAGGTGGTGGGGGGTGGGACGGATGAGAGAAGGGGGGTGGGGGGGCGCGGCCGTCTCTCATCTCTTCAACCCTCGCCGTCCCCCCCCGCCCACAACACACAAAAAAACAGACGGAATGGCTGGACGCCGGCGCGTCCGTCCACGTCCGCACCACCCTGGCCACCAATGCCGACGCCTCCTGGTCGGTGACCCTGCCCAAGGCTTCCGCGTCGCCGCCCTCCCCGCCGCGGGCGACGTGCGCGGGGCCGCCCGGCGCGTGCGCGCTGCGCGACGCGCCGCCGTGCGGCCCCGGCCGCCCCGGCGGCCTGGGCGCCGACGGCACCGTCCAAGCCTGGACGGCGGTGCGCCAGGAGTCGGCGTGCGCGGCGGGCTCGCCCGCCCCCGAAAAGGAAGGCGGCGCGGAGCTGTCCTACGGCCTGCGCGCCACGTTTTTCCCGGCCCAGCCCGCCGACGGGCGCGGCGGCGGCGGCGGCAGCACCGGCTCTTCCTGCCCGGGCGGGCCGCGCGACCCGCGGGCCCTGGGCGCCCTGCCGGGCGACGTCGACGCGGTCAGCCGGTGCCAGGAGGGCATGGACTTGCAGGTGGGGTTTGGGCAGGGAGGCGGGGAGGGGACGGCGCGGGGACGGCGCGGGGACGGCGGGGACGGCGGCGCCTCTCTCTGACGCGACTCGACCTCTCACCCACCCACCCACCCCACCTACCCCCCTCCCACCCAGGCCTGGGGCGGCGACCCGTTCCACGGCTCCCCGCCCCTGGACCCGTCCCGCTTCGGGTCCTGCTTCGGCCTGACCCTGGACGGCTACGTGGCCGTCACCAAGAACGAGGCCCTGGACTGGCGCAGCGGCGGGCCGGACGACGGCCTGTACCACCGCTACCGCGTGTGCGCGCGTTACGCGGGCCGCGCGGCCGTGACGCTTAATTCCACGCTCGTCCTGGCGTCGCCGGACGCGGGCGGGGACGCGGACGTGACGCTGGCCTGCCAGGACGTGGCCCACCTGCCGCACGGCCTGGTGCCGGTCTCCATCCAGTACGCGTCCCCGCCCGGCGCCGGCGCGGCGGCGGTGCTGCAGCTGTGGGTCATCCCGGTCGCGGCCGCCTGGAAAGTGGAGCGCCCGGCGCCCGACGCGCCGCCCGGCGTGGGCGGCGGCGACGGGTGGGGCGTGGACTACACGTGCACGTGCTGCGCCCTGTTTGGCGGGGCGGGCGGCACCGTGGCGGGCGGCGGGGCGGGCGGGGACGGGTGCTGCCGCCCGGTCGACACGTGCGCGCTGCGCGCGCGCGGGTGCGGGCCGCGCAGCAGCACGCCCGCGGCGGCGCCGCCGCCGCCGCCGCCGCCGCAGGCGACGCCTGAAAAGGTGATGGAAACGCCCCCGCCGCAGACTGCGGCGGTGGAGACGACGCCGGCCGCCGCGGCCACCACGCGCCCGGCCGAAACGACGCCGGCCGCCGCAGCTGAGACCACGCCGCCGCCCGAGACGACGACGACGACGCCCTCTGCCACGCCCGCCGAGACGGCCGCCGAAACGACGGCGCCCCCTGAAAAGACGGCCACCGAAACGACGGCGCCCCCTGAAACGACGGCCACCGAAACGACGGCGCCCCCACCCCCGCCTGAAACGACGGCGGCCGCCACGCCCGCGCCGACGCGCCGCACCAACGTTTTGTCCGGCTTGGTCCCCTGGAACGGGACGGCGCCCGCCGCCACGACGGCGCCGCCGCCCGAAACCACCTCGCCCGCGCCGCCCGCGGAGGCGGAGGAGACGGGCACGCCCGCTCCCACGCCGCCCGAAACGACCGCTGCCACCCCGCCGCCGGAGACGGAGGTCGCCGCCACGCCCGCGGCCACCACGCCCGCTCCCACGGAAACGGAGGCCGCGGCGACCACCCCACCGCCGCCGACGGAGAGCTGGACACCCGCACCGACGACGCCCGCGCCCACCTGGACCGAGGCGGCGCCCGCCACGCCCGCCGCGACGACGGCCACGCCCGCTCCCACGGAAGCCGTGGAGACGGCGGCGCCCACGACGCCTGCTGCCACGGAAACGGAAGCGGCGGCCACCACCACCCCACCTCCGACCGAGACCGAGGCGCCCGCCGCCACGACGACGACGCCCGAGCCCACTGACACGCAGGCCGCCGCGGAGACGACGCCGGCCGCCACGACGACGCCCGCCGCCACGACGACGCCGGCCGCCACGACGACGCCGGCCGCCACGACGACGCCGGCCGCCACGACGACGACGCCCGAGCCCACCGAAACGCAGGCCGCGGCGGAGACGACGCCGGCCGCCACGACGACGCCCGCCTCCACGACGACGACGCCCGAGCCCACTGACACGCAGGCCGCCGCGGAGACGACGCCGGCCGCCACGACGACACCGGCCGCCACGACGACGACGCCCGGGCCCACCGAAACGCAGGCCGCGGCGGAGACGACGCCGGCCGCCACGACGACGCCCGCCGCCACGACGACGCCGGCCGCCACGACGACGACGCCCGCGCCCACCGAAACGCAGGCTGTCACCACCACCACGCCTCCACCGACCGAAACGGAACCTGCGCCCACCACGCCGCCGCCGCCTCCGGCCACGGACGCGCCCGCGGACACGGCCGCGCCGCCTACCCCTCCACCGACGGAGACCGAGGCCGCGACACCCACGCCGTCCCCCACGCGCGCCCCGCGCCCGCTGGCCGTCCAGAACGCGACGGCGGGGCCGCCCCCGCCCGTCGGGTGCTGCTTGTACGCCGCGGCCATGGCCCTGCCCGGCGGCGGCCGCGTGCCGGCCCTGGTCCACGGCCCGGACGCGGCCTCGACCAACGCGTCGGTCGTGGTGGTGTGCGGGCCGGGGGCGGCGGGCGCGTCCCTGTCGCCCGCCGACCTGAGCGCGGCAGCGCTGCAGGCTGGCGGCGGCGGCGCGGCGGCGGCCTACGCCCCACGCATCGCTGCGTTGGACGCCCTGGAACCCCCGCCGCCCGGCACGGGTGCCGCCTGGCTGGCGACGGTGGAAGTGTCGGCGGCGGCGGCCGCGGCCTCGCCCGCTGCCGCTGACGTGCTCGTGTCGCTGGCCGCGCCCGCGCGCGGCGGACGCGGCCGCCTGGCTGCCAAACCTCTCGTCTTCGCGGCTTCCCGGGGGACTGCTGCTGGCCGGGCCGGCACGTGCGCGCCCGTGTCCACGACGGTCGTGCGCCTGGGTTAGAGGCCTGCTGGCTTTTACGTCTTGTGTGTCCCCCCCCCTTGTTCCTCCCCACCCACCATCCGGTATCACCCGCCCCCCTTCACCCGCCGCCCACACCGCGGCCGAGACGGGGGGAGTGCGGCACTGGTGTCCTCCCCCCCATCCTTGACATGCTTTGCATGGTGTAAGAAAGACAGGAATGCAGGGCTTTTAAAAAAGTCCGTCGAAAAAAAGAATCACACGGCTCCCCCTCCCCCCCCCTCCTCTCCCTCCCAACCACGCAGCGCGCGAGCGAAAAAAACAACACCGCTCCTCACCTCCATTCTGCCTCACGCCTGTGCACTCACGCCCGGCGCGGCGTCGCCAACGGCCTCCACCGCCGCGTCCACCAGGGCGGGCGTGCCGTACACCGCGTCAAACTCGGAGACGGGCGTCGTGCCCGCCGCCATCGCGCGCGCGGCCGGGCCCAGCGAGTCCTGCGCCGCCCGCACGGCGCGCGCGACGGGCGCCAGGGCAGCCGCGCGCGCGGCGGGGGTGGCCGCCTTGGCCGCGCCCGCGACGGACGCCGCGATGCCCGCGTTCAAGTCCGCCGTCGCGCCGGACGCGGCAGTCACCACGTCCTGCGGCGCGCCGCCGAGCGCTTTGTTGATGATCGCCGCCAGCGCGGCGGGGCGGGTCAGGTCGAACCGCTCCTTGGCCCGCACCGTCGCGGCGGCGGCGGGGAAGGTGGCGATGACCATGGCCTCCGCCGCCGCGTCGGGCGTGACGTCCGGCTTGAGGCCGGCCAGGCCCTGGGACCCGACCGCGAGCGCCGCGAGGACTTGGGCCGACAGCGCGTACCCGCCCGCCGCCGCGCCGGACCCGGTGCCCACCAGGTCGCCCAGCACGTCCGCGGTCGCGCCGTCCTTGGCGGATGGGATGCCCAAGTACGCGCCGGCGGCCGCGTAGAAGGCCGAGACGTCGAACGACGCCGCGCCGCCGCCGCCGGCCTGGGCGACGCCGCCGCCCATGAGCGCCAGGTACGGCGAGACTTGGGGCGCGCCCGCGTTTTTGGCGGTGTAGTACGCGAGGGTGGTGATGCCGTTGACGGCGGCGGACGCGCCCGGCGCGAGGGTGGCGGGCAGGACGGCGCCCAGGGCGAGCGGGCTGGGCAGGCCCGTCCCCGAGTCGGCGCACGCCCCGCCGGTCACGAGCAGGGAGCCGCCGGCCGGGTCGCCGTCGACTTCCAGGGTGAAGGCTCCGCGTGCGTCGGTGAGGGCGGTCGCAGACGGCGCGGTCGCGCCGGGCGCCGTGTACTGGACCTGTGGTTTCGCGTCGCGGTGTGGGGGTGCGGGCGGGCATGAAGAGTTTGGGCCGTCCAAGAATATAGGCAGGGAGCGGGTGCAGCTGCCGCGCAGCTTGGAGAGTTGCCTGGGCGCGCCCGTCATGCCGGGCGAGCTGCAGGCCACCTTCTTTCATGGACTGGCTGACAAGCACTCGCAGTCTTCTAGAATGAGAGGATGAGGCCTGGAGACCTTGTCGCTTGCGAGCGGGGGGCGGCCGCGGCAAAAATGGAAAGCAACGCATGCGCGCCACCGTCGGCGGCGCACAAAAAAAACAGAAACGCACCGCGCAGTCGGTCAGGGGACCCACGCCCACGGCACGGCCGTGGAGAGAGGCGGCCTGTGCGGCGCCCAGGAGGGTGAGACCGGTGAGGACGCGCATGGTTTCGCGTTTTGGTTGGACGTTGTGTTTCTTCTCTCTTTGGCACAAGTGGAAGCCCGCCGCGCGGCGCGCGGCGGGCTTCCCCGCGCCTCGCGCCCTCAAACCCACGTTTTTCTCTCTCCCGCTGTCGCGTCCCCCCCGCCACCCACACCGGCCACCCAAAACCCGCACGCCCAAATGGTCCGCATCAACGCCAAGGTCACAGAAGACGCCACCGAACGCGTGGCCGGCGCCGAAGTGCCGGAGGAAGGCGGCCGCAAGCACCTGCCGAGTTCCAAGTTCCACGAGGTGCGTGCGCGCGCGCGCGCGTACACATGCGCACGTGCGTGCGACGGGGAAACCCTGCGTTGAACGCCGGTTTGCCCACACCGGCGTGGGCTGCATGGCCCACAGAGAGGGTTGCGAGGCCGGGTGGGAGAGAGCGAGCCCGCCGCCTGCCCGCCTCGCGCACGGAAAAAAAAAACACACTCATCCTTGTGTGACCCACCCACCCACCCCCCACACAAAACCCAGACCGACGCCGGCCACCACCTGCGCATCGACGCCATGGGCGCGGAGACCGAGCACGACGTCGAGCTGCTGATCGTGGGCGAAGAACTGATCGTCAAGACGGGCAGCGCCGCCCGCACGCACATCGCGCTGCCGGCGGGCGCGGACGCGGCGGGCGTGTATGGCGACCTGGCGGCCGGGTCGCTCGACGTCACGGTGCCCAAGAAAAAGTGAGGGGGGGGGGAGGAGGGGGGAGGCGCCTCGTCGCCGTGTGCTTTGCCTTTTTTTTCATGCCTGACCTCACGCCCGCGTCGCAGGCCACGCACGCCTGGGAGAGAGAGGAGAGGGAGGCGAAGGAAGAGAGTTCGCGCCCGCTGTTGTTGTTTTTTTCCATCCCATCCCCATCCATTCTCATTGTTTTCTACTCGTCGCTGTCACTCTCACTCTCACTCCCGCCGCCCAGCAGCTCGTCCAGCCCGCGCTTGCGCCCGGCTCCACCATTCGCCCCCCTCTTCTTCTCCTCTCCTCCCGCCTGCTCCGCCGCCAGGCCGGCCTCCAACGCCGACGCCACCCCAGCCCGCGCCTTTTCCGCCTCCGCCGCAACACGGGCGGCCGCCGTCCGCGGCGATTCCGGCGCGGCAGGCGGCGCCGCGCCGACCGCTTCGTGCGTGCCGCGCGCGTCTGTCTCGCCCGCGGCACGGATGATGAGCGGGGTGGCGGGTGGTTTGGCGCCGGGCGGCAAGGCACCGCCGCCGCCGCCCGGCGCCGCTCCGAGCGGCAGGCTGCCCAGCTCCACCGCCGCGGGCAGGCTTTCCGGCGTGAGCCGCCCCACGACGGCCCAGCTGGAGCCGTCCAGCGATGGCAGCGGGACGAGGGCGACCGCGAACCCGCCGCCCGCCGTCGACAGGCTGACCGTCCCCGGCTCGCAGTGCCGCAGCGCGTTGGTCGCGGCCGGGCGGGGCGCCCGCGGCGGGGCCGGCCCCCCGCCGAAGAGCGCGGTGCTGGGGACGATGCCGGCCAGGGGGCCGCCCGCAAAGCCGCCGTCCGCGCCCGGCCGGCACCGCGACAGGAAGGCGGCCGCGGCGGAGCGGGCCGGCCCCCCATCAAACAGTTCGACCACCAGGCGGCGGGTCGGGCCGGCGGCGGGGCCGACGTCCAGGAAGGCGTGCGGCCGGGACAGCACCCTCTCCGGCAAGCGACCAGGAATGGCGAGGCCGGCGGGCCCGCGCTGGTCTGCCGCGTCCAGCTCGGGGTGGCGGCCGGTGCGCTTGAACTCGGCGAGCTGGCGTTCGCGCTCGGCGCGGGTGGGCCCGCTGCGGCCGCGGCCGCTGCGCACGCCAATCGCGTCGGACACAAACCGGGTCATTGTGTTTTTGGGTCAAATACGCATGCGAGAAGCTTTCTCAAGCCACCAGGCCGCCCAGGGACAGGGATGGAGCGTTGCGTTGCGTGGAGGGGGCGGTGGCGTGGGAAAGGACGGAAGTGTGGTGTGCCGCCAACGAAACAAAAAAAACGCTGCAGTGGACCGACAATCTAACCCCCCCCCACACACACACACACACACGCACACACACCCCTCATGCAACACCCTTCGTCCGCCTCGCCCGCCACGCCTCTTCCAGCCCGGCCACCACGCCGCCATTCAACCCTTCGTCCGGCTCTTCGACCGCCACGCCTCTTCCAGTGCGGCCACCACGCCGCCAAAGGTCGAGGAATCCTGGCTGACCACCTGCACCTCGCACCCCAGCACGTCCGCCACGCCAGCGGCCGTTGTCGGGCCGTGCGCCGCCAGCACGAGCTTGCCCGCGCCCACCGCCGCCCGCACCGCGGCCGCGCCGTCGGCGACCGCGTCCGCCGGCGCCCGGCCCAACGCGGCGGCCAGGCCCTGGGCTTCCGCGGCGGACGAAAAGACGATGGCCTGGACGCGGCCGGCGTCGATGTCGGCGCGCGCCGCGGCCGCGCGGCCGGGCTCCAGGCCGGGCAGCGTCGCGTACGCGGGCGGCGCGACGACGGACGGACCGCCCGGCAACGCCGCCAAGCCCGCCAGGAAGGCCGGGACGACGGGCGGCTCGGTCAGGCCGCCGCCCACGGCCGGGACGGGCGCGAGGAAGGTCGTGCCCGGCGGCCAGGGGCCCTCAGCCGCCAGGGCCTCCACCATGCCCGCCGTCGAGGGCGTGAGGGGCGACCGCACGCCGGGGACGCCCGCGGCCGCCAGCGCGCCCGCGTCCGCGCCCAGGGCCATGCACGTGACGCCGGTCGACGCCAGGACGGCCCCGCCGGCGGAGGCCAGGCCGTCCCGACTGGAGGAGGGCAGGAGCGGGTCGGGCGCGCCGCCGCCCAGGGCGGCGAGGCGCTCCAAGACGGCGTCGACGCCCGCGCGGGACGTGAAGAGGACGGCGGAGAAGGGCGGGGGCCGCCCGCCGCCGCCGCCGCCGCCGCCGTCCACCAGCCGTCGCAGGGCGGCGTCCAGCTCCGCTGACGCGGGGCTGCCCGCCTCCAGCCGCTGCGTGCGCACGCCCGGCACCCACACCACGTCCGCGCCGGCGGAGAGCAGGCGGCCGCCCAGGGCGCCCGCGTACGAGCGCGGGGCCGTCATCAGGACGCGGACGCGCCAGAGCGGCAGGTCGGCGGGGGAGGCGAGCGGATCGGGGCCGCCGTAGGTTGCAGAGGGTGGGGGTGGGGGTGGGGGTGGGGGCGCCATGGCAGCGGCGCAGGCGGCGCGGGGTGGGCGGGCGACGTGACCTGTGAGTGTGTGTGCAGGGAGGGAGGAAAAATACCAAAGCACCCCGATCAGTCGCCGACCAGGCGCTGGGTCCGCGCCAGGAAGGACGCGGCGGCCGCCATCAGGTCGTCCGTGGGCGGAGCGGCGGGCGGCGTGGGCGGGGGCTGGGGTGGAGCAGCGGCAGCGCGCCCGCCGCCGCGGCCGCGCGGCGGGCGCGGCGGGCGCGGCGGTGGTGGGCTGCCCGCCGTGCCGCGCCCACGCCCACGCCCACGGCCGTCCACCAGGCCCAGCCAGCGGGCCGAGACGGCTTCGGCCGCGGCCGCGCGGGCGGCGTCACGGGCAAGGACGGCGGCCAGGCCCCCACGGCCGCCGGACGCGGGCGCGCCGCCGCCGGCCAGCAGCGCGGCGATGGAGGGCGGCGCGCCGGCCGCCGCTGCGACGTCCTCCACGCCGCCGCCGCCGCCGCCGCGGGCCCGTTTCGCCGCGGCTGTCCGGCGCAGAGTGGCGGCCGTGGCGACACGCCCGCCCGCCCCCACGGCCTCGCCCGCCGCGCGCACGGCGTCGGCGGCCGCGCGGACGGTGGCGGGGAGGCTCTTCAAGTCGGCCAGGGCCGCGGGCTGCCCGACCTCCGCGCCGTGCGGCGCCTCCGCCGCCGCCACGGCCCGCCAGGCCCGGGTCCGGACGCCTTCATACGCCGCTGCGGCTGAGGCGGCCGGCTCTGCCAGGGCAGCCAGCGCGGCGGCCGACTCGGCCGCGTGCGCGGCGGCTTGCGACCGCACCGCCACGGTCGCGGCCGCGTCGGTCGACCCCAGGCCCGCGCGCACGGGCTGCCAGGGCGCGATGGGCGCGGCGGGCGGGCCGCCACCGGGCGGGCGGCGCACCACGCCGGGCGCGGCGTGGGCCAGCAGGTACGCGCCCGCCGCGGCCGCGTCGGCGCCCCAGGGCGCGCCAGGGCCGGCCTGGCGCGTCGCGTCCTCGACCGTGGCGGCCGCCGCGCGCAGCGTGGACGGCGCGGCGTACAGCAGGACGGCCGGCGTGCCGGGCGCCGGCTCCGTCCCGCCCCCCGCCGGTGGGCCGCCGCCGCCGCCCGCCGCCTGGGCCGCGTGCAGCAGGACGGCCGCGAACAGGCCGCCCAGGCGGGCGGGGAGGGGTGGCAGGGCGCCCGTGACCGCGCGCAGGCGGGCTTCCAGCGCCGCTGCATCGCCGGCCGCGTCTTCATCGCCCGACTCTGACGCGTCGCCGGCGGCGGTAGGCGACCGGGCGGGCCCGCCGCCCCCGCCGCCGCCGTCGCCCGGCGCGAGGGCGGGCCCGCCGCCGGCGTCGGGCCGGGGCGGCGGCGGCGGCACGGGGGCGTCCAGCGCGTCCAGGGCCGTCCCGAACAGGCTCTGCATGTAGGCTTCCCACCGCACGCCGTACGGGCACATGGCCAGGAGGCGGCCGTAGCCGCCGCGGGTCCAGATGGCGGTCGCAGCCGCGAAGGACAGGGGGTGGTGCCGGTCGGGCGGCGCTGGCGTGTCAGGGCCCGCGCCCGCCGCGCCGGCCGCAAACGCCCGCACAAATTCGCGGACGTCTTCCTCTGCCGGGGTGAGGACGGACTCGTACGCTTTTCCTCCCACCTGGCGCCGGGCGGCAGGCGCGCTGGATGGGGCAGGGGACGGGCGGCCGGACGTGGACGGTCCGCCACCAATGCCGCCGGCCGACGTCGACGGCGTCGCGTCCTCGGCGGCCGGCGTGCTCCCACCGCGGGCTGGCGCCGGTGCGTGGGGCGCGGGTGCGCCCGCTACACCGCGGCGGGGTGGCATGGCGGGTGTGCCGTGCGACTCCCGCGCAAACACGCTCGCCCGCCCAAGACAAAGAAGAATGCACTTGTGATGATGGCGGACGCGTCGAGCTAGCCAGAGGCCGTCGTCCCTCTGCCGATGGACGACACGAAGCCCTCGTGCGACGCCCCCATTCCCATGCACTCAAGAACACACGCCAGCTCACCTGTGAGTGTCGGTCGACCTCGCGGCCCAGCCAGACCGGCGCGCATGCGCTGGGAAGGTGTGGAAAATGTGGGCGGAGAACGCTGCGAAAACAAAACACTCAACTGCACCCTCTCTCTCCATCCCCAACCCCATCCTAAACGTCCACTCGCATCGACTCAACTCTCCTCCGGCAGCCAGCACCCGTGAAACCCATACGCCACAGGTGCCGCCAGGCCCACCCGCGCGACCTCGCTCAAATCCTTGGCGTCCAGGACGACGACGACCGAGGCTCCCGACGCGGCCGTCACGTGGGCCAGGACGACGCCGTCGTCTTCGTCGACGGCGCCGGGCCGGCCCACGAACAGGGGCTCGCCCGGGATGCCGCCCGGCTCGCCGGCCCACTGCGCCGCGATGCGCCCGGCCCGCACGTCCAGCTTCGAAATCGCGGTGCCCAGCGAGGCGGCGGCCACCCCACCACCGGCCGGCGACCCCACGCCGTACGTGAAACGGTAGTCGGCCCGCCCCTTCCACGCCGGGTTCATGGTCGGGAACTCGAAGAAGAAGGGGGCGCCGCCCGCCGTGGCCGGCACGAGCGTGGTGATGGACGCGGCCGGCGGGCCGGCCAGCGGCAGGGACACGCGCACGACCTCGCAGCCCTGGACGGGGCGGGCGGCCGCCTCGCCCGGGCCCGCGCGCAGGGCGCCCAGGCCCAGGGCGTTCACCATGGACGGGTCCGGGAAGGCCGGCACGTCAAAGGTGAAGGACCCCCCATCCTCAAAGGCGTTGATGACGTGGAAGTAGAAGAGGGGGGCGGGGCACTCGACCACGCGCGTGCCGCCGGGCGGGAGGGCGGGCGCGCGTCCGTCGCCGCCGCCGCCGCCGCCGCCGCCGTCGCCATCGCTGCGCACGGGCGGCAGGCCCACGAGCGTGAAGCGCGTCCCGGCCCGTCCATCCCACGCAAACATGACGTGCTCCCCCCCGCCCAGCAGCGCGGCCTTGACGTCCAGCGTGCACCCGCCCTCGGGCAGGCAAAACAGCCGGTCACTGGCCGGCGGGTCGTGCACCCAGGCCGGGCCGCCGCCCTTGGACCCCGGCCGCGCGGGGAAGGACGCGACGGGGCACCGGGCCAGGGACGTCGGGTCCTGCGTGTACACCGTCCACCCGGCGCCCACCCCCGACGCGAAGGCGACGAGGGAGCCGTCGGAGCGCGCGTGCACGTGCGCGGTCGTCAGCTGGCCGCGCACGCCGTCGTCGGGCGCGTACCGCACCCGCCCGGGTTCGGTGGCCAGGGTGACGGCGTCCAGGGCGTAGGTGCCGGCCACGGACTCCGTCATGGCGACGACCTGGCCCGTGCCGGGGCGACGGCGGACGGTGACCGAGGCGTTGTCCGTGAACCCGTCGGACCGCGGCCACACCGTCGCCTTAATCGCGCTGGCCAGGCCGGCCCAAAAGGGAAGCGGCGTCCCAAACTCGGCCGCGGTGGGCTTGCCCCGCGCCTGGAACCCCGTCCACGCCGCAGTCTGGATAAACCGCTGCGTCTGCGTGGCGGGCGGGGAGGCCGGGCCGGCACCGCCATCCAGCTCCAGGCGGGTCAGGGCTGCGTACCCGTCGAACAGGTGGTTTTGCACGGCTGGGAAGACGCCCGGTCCATTGCGGAGGAAAGCGCCCCGCAGCCAGGGCGGCAGGGCGCCGGAGAGAAGGGGGGCGGGCGCCGGGGACGGCAGTTCCGGGACGGGGTGGGTGGGGAAGGCGGCCGCGCGCGCGGCGCGGGTCGGCCAGTGCGCCGACGGGGTGGGAGGCGGCGGCGCCGGCGGGGTATCGGCCGCGGGCGCGGTCGCGCGCGTGCGCACGGCCTGCCGCGTTGCGGGCGGCCGGCCCGCGGTCGTGGAGGGCGACTGGTGCGTGGCCATCGTGTCGTGTGTGAGAGGGAAACAAAACAATTGCGTTGTGTCGTTTGCTCGCTCGTCGCTGTGTGGCCTCATCGCGTGCCCGGCCCGGCCTGGCCGCGCGCTCACTCACTCGTTTTTCGACGCCGAAAACAGGGCCGTCCGGTCCCTCCCTGCACCATGCTGCCCCTCTCCAGGGCAGGAAGACTCAGCCCTCGTGTCGCATGGTGGGCGGTCGCGTCGTGGCACGACGTGGGCCGTGCGGCGACCGAATCCCCGGGCCGGCGACGGCTCAAGCACGACGACGGCGCGGCAGCGGCCGGCACCCCGCCGTCAGACGCAACAGCGGCCGGCACCCCGCCGTCAGACGCAGCAGCGGCCGGCACCCCGCCGTCAGACGCAGCAGCGGCCGGCACCCCGCCGCCGTCGGGCCCGCTCGCGGGCTACCGCGTCCTCGACGTGGGCCAGGTCGTCGCCGGCAACTTCGCCGGCGCGCTCTTCGCCTACTTCGGCGCGGACGTCATCAAGGTCGAACCCCCGTCCGGCGACCCGCTGCGGTCGCTGCGCGTCCTGGACGGCGGCGGCACCTCGCTCTGGTGGCGGTCGTACGGCCGCAACCGGCGCTGCGTCGTCGCGGACTTGAGGACGCCCGCCGGCCAGGGCGTCGTGTCCGCCCTGGCGCGCACGTGCGACGTCCTCATCGAAAACTACCGGCCCGGCGTCATGGAGGGCTGGGGCCTGGGGCCGGCGCACCTGGACCCCCGCCTCGTGTACCTCCGTATTTCCGGCTACGGCCAGAATGGACCGCGCGCGCGCCTGCCCGGTTACGCGTCCGTGTGCGAGGCCGCGTCCGGCTTCCGCGCGCTCAACGGCTTCCCCGACCGCCCGCCCGTCCGGCCCAACATCAGCCTGGGCGACTCCCTGGCGGGCTTGCACGCGGCGTTTGGCGGGGTGATGGCCCTGCTGGCGCGCGACCGCGGGCGCACCGGCGTGACGGGCGCGCCGCCCCACCCGGCCGCGTCTGGGACGGGCCAGGTCGTCGACGCCGCCATCACCGAATCAGTGTTTTCCATGTTGGAGGCCTGCATTCCGGAATGGACGGAGGCGGGCGTGGACCGCGAGCCGTCCGGGTCCACCATCTCCGGCGTCGTCCCGTCCGCGACGTTTAAAACATCTGACGGGCGGTGGTGCGTGGTGGGCGGCAACGGCGATTCCGTCTACACGCGGCTGATGGAGGCGGTGGGCCGGTCCGATATGGGCGCGGGCAATGCCGACTACGCCGACAACGCGTCCCGTATCGAGCGCGCGGACGAGATTTACGGCGTGCTCACGGCCTGGATCGAGGCCCGCCCGCTGGACGAGGTGTTGGGCGCCATGGCGGCCGCGCGCGTGCCCGCCGGCCCCATTTTGAGGCCGCGCGACCTGGTCACCGACGAACAGTTTGTGGCGCGCGGCATGTTTGAGGCGGCGCCGCCCGCGCCGGGCGGGGCGGGCGGGTGCGGGCGGGCGGGCGGGGCGGGCCGCCCAGTGACCGTGCCCGCGATGCTGCCCGTGCTGGGCTCGACGCCAGGCAAGACGCTGTGGGCGGGTCCGGCCCTGGGCCAGCACACGGCGGACGTGTTGCGGGAGCTGGGCTGGGCGGACAGCAAGGTGGACGCGTACTTGGCCGAGTTCCAGGGCGGGGGCGGAGGCAAGGTGAAGGCGTGAGTTCCAGGGGCGGGGGCGGAGGCAAGGTGAAGGCGTGAGTTCCAGGGCGGGGGCGGAGAGGCAGGGTGGAGCGCATGAAAAAAGACGCGCGAGGGGGGCAGCAGCCCAGAGCAGAGTTTGGCCTCGCCGAGGACGCGCGCAACACGCCCGCCCGCCCGCACACGCGCCTCCCTCCACTTGAGCCACACACACGCCGCCGGACCGTCGTCCACGCCACACCTACTCCAGCGCCCATGCCCATGCGCGCCCGCCAGGCCGGCGGCCCAGCCGCCGTGCGCACGTCGCTGGAGAACTGGGCGCCGCGCGGCAACAAGCTGCACGGCGCGACGCCGCCGCCCGCGCCGTCGCCGTGCGCGTCGCCCACCCGTGCCCGTGGAGGGCGGCCACGCCGTGCCGACGAGAACGCGGTGCCCGAGGGCGGTCAGGTGAGAGGAGGAGGGTGGGGACGACGGACAAGCACGGAGACGCGCTGTTCTGCGCGAACAACCGCCGCATTTGGCCCGGGCGCCCGCCGCCCCGCACATCCACGCCCGCATCACGCCTTCTGCCCCACTCCTACTCGCTCTCCAGTCTCTGGCCGCATCGGACAGCTTTGTCACGGTGAGTTAAGATGGCAGGCACAGAGGTGGCGACGTTTTCTTGTTTTCCCGCGCGCGCGGCATGCGGCGTCGGCGGCGGAGAAGTCACAAACTCACGCCCGCCTCCCGCGCCCTCACACCGCCAGGCCAAGCCCGCGTCCCACCCCCACCACACCGCGTCGTCGCCGCCGCCATCTCCCTTCTCTCTGGCCCCGGCCGCGTCGGGCGGCGTCACAGTGACGCTGTCCCCACCGCGCGCGCGCACTGGCGGCCAAGCGACGACGACCAAGCCTGCCCTGACCCCGGCCCCTAGCGCCCGCGCCGTCGCGGCCGCCCAGGCCGCGGCTGCTGCCGCTGTGGATGCTGCTAAATTAGAAGTCGAGCACGCGAAAGGTGAGGCCGCGGCGTCGGCCGCGGAAGCGAAAGCGTCGGCCGCGGCCGCGGCCGCGGCCAAGGCGCGCGAGGGCGCCGCCCGCCGGGAGCTGGCCGCCGCCCGGGCGGCCGCGGACGCGGCCAGAGCGGAGGTCGCGGCACTGAAGGCGGCTGCCAAGGGCGGCGGCCGCCCAGCCCGCCCGCCGTCTCCCGCCGCGTCCGCGACGGCGTCGACGCGCACGCCCCGGGTGGAGGCGACCGCCGTCGCGCGCGCGCCCGAAGCCGTGCGCGTCGCGGACGAGCTGGCCACGCTGCGCAAAGCGCTGGCCGCCGCCAAAGTCGCCGCTGCGTCTGCCACCACCGAAGCCGAGGAAGCGCGGGGCGACGCGGCGGCCGCGGCGGCGGACGCGGAGGCCGCGCGCGCAGAAGCGGCGGCCGCGCGCCGGGCAGTGGGAGAAGCCCGGGCGGCTGCCGCGGCCGCCGAACGCACGGCCGCCGCCGCCCGCCTGGCTGCCGCCGAAAAAGTTGCCGGCGCCGAAGTCGCCCTGGGCGGCCGGGTGGCGGCGCTGGAAGCCAAGGCGGCCGACCTGGCGCGCGTCGTCGCGGGTGAGCGGTCTGCGGCCGCCGCCACCGCGGCCGCGCTGGCCGACCGGGAAGCCGAGGTGTCCCGTCTGCGGAAGACCGTCGCCCAGCTGCGCACGGCGTCGGAAGAAGCGGCGGTCGCCGCGGACGCGCGGGTGGACGCGGTCCGCGCCGAGGCCGCGGCGGCCGTCCGCGCGGCGGCCGCGGCCGTCGTGGCGCGCCCGCCCGCCGCGCTGGCCAGCCCTGCGTGGGCCACGCCCGCGTCTGGCTCCCTGGACGGCGGACCCGCCCGCCTGTCCCGGTCGGCTGTCGCGGCGCTGCCGCCGGCGGGCACGCCCATGAGCGCCGGGTCGACTGGGGGCGGCGGCGGCGGATCGCGCGCGTCTCTGTCCGGTGGCGGCGCCGCCGCCTCCCACGCCCGGGCCCGGCGTCGCCGGTCCGGGCTCACGATCGTCGTGGGCGGCAGTGACCGGGCGCTCGCTCAACCCGGCCAGACGCCGCCGGGCGGGGCGGCCGCCGCCACGCCGTCGGCCACGCCGCCGCCACCCACGGACGGCGCCGTGTCCGCGAAAGACCTGGCCGCGCTGCTGGGTTCCCTGCGCGCGGCCGCCGGCCGGGCGACCGCCGCCGCCGCTGCCACGGCCGCCGACCGCGCCCGTGGCGAGGTCGCCCGCGAACGGGCCGCGGCCCGGCGGGCGGCGGCGGCCGCCGACGCTGCAATGGAAGACGCGGCCGCGGCCCGGGCGGAAGCGGCGGAAGCCGGGAAGCGTGAAGCCGCAGCCGTCGGCGCTGCCGCTGCTGCCGCCGCCGAACGCGACCTGCTGGCCGCCCAGCTGGCCGAACTGCGGGCGGCTGTGACAGCGGCTGCTGCGGGCGAAGCGAACAGGGAGGGCGGGCGGGGCGGCGTGTCCTCGCCTCCACTCCCGTCGTCCGCGCCCTGGACGGCCGCGGCCGCCGCGGCCTTGGCCTCCAGCGGGGAGGGTGCGGCCGAGCTCGCCCGGTCCGCTGCCGCCGACGCGGAAGCCCGGGCGGCGGCGGCGGAAGCCGCGGCCGCATCGTCCGCCGCGGAAGTGGTGGCCGCCTGCCGCCTGGCCGCGACCGCCGCGTCGGCCGTCGCCGCAGCCGACGCCCGCGCGGCCGCCGCCGAGTCCCGCGCCCGTGCGGCCGTCTCTCTCGCCCGCCGCCGGGGCGTGGCAGCGGCGCGTGGCCCGGCCCGCCTGGTCGTTGGCGGCCGGGCGGTCGCCATCCCGGAACCGGCCGCGCTGCTCGACGCGGCGGAGCGGCGCCTGGCGCGGCTGCGTGGCAAGCCGTACGCCAAGGCCGCCGACGGTGGCACGGACGCGCGCGGGTACGGCTTTTACGCCCGCGCCGGCCCGACGGCCGTCGACCGCGGGTCGGGCGCGGCCGGCGGCGGCGGCGCGCCTTCCACGTCCGCCCTGGCCGCGTTTTTCGGGACGCAACCCGACCCGGCGGCGCTGGAAGCCGTCTGCCGGGCCGCGGCCGACGCGGCTGAGGACGCCGGTCCGTCGGTGGACCGGACGGTCTCTGCGCGTCACGGCCCGGAACGGCGGGCCCTGTGGCAACCGTTGCGCGTGGGCGAGGCGGGCGGTGGGCAGGCGGCGGCGACAGCGGCGGGGCTGGTCGGGCGCACGCCGCCGCCGCCGGCGCAGGCTGTCGTCCAGCAGGCGCCACCGCCGCCGCGTCCGACGGCAGAGGAGCTGCTGGCCCTGTGTCAGAACAAGTCGCTGCACCCGCTGGGTGACGGTGTCAGGGAGGGCGGGCGGAGGCGGTGAAAGGAGAGGGGGTGGGTGTGTGTGGGGATGGAAGGGGGATGGTGGGGCGGGAGCGGGAGACTGGTTGCGACACACATCATTGTTCCGTTTGTTTTTTTCCGAAAACAAACCCGCCGCCTCCCTACCCCCGCCCAACACCTGCAGCCTGCAGGTGCCAGTTGTACGTCCACGGCAGCCAGCACAGCAACGCGGCCGTGTCGAACGTCCAGAACACGGCCTCAAAGCTCAGCAGGCCGGCGCACCAGGCCGGCGCGGGCGGCCAGGTCCCCAGGCCGAGGCCGCCGCCGCGCGCCAGGCTGAGGCCGCGGGCCAGCTGCCAGGGCCGGACGAGCAGGAAGGCCAGCGGGATGGCGGGCGCCATGAAGGAGCGGCGCAGGAACACCATCTCGCACGCGTACTGGAACAGAAACAGGCCCAGGTACGGGACGAGCGCGGCCGCGGCGGCCGGGTGGGGCGCGCCGCGCGCGCCGGCGCCGGCGGCGTGGACCAGCAGCGCGCCCGCCGGCAGCAGGAACGCGGCCGTCAGGGCGATCAGCAGGTAGCCCGGCGCGAAGCCACGCGGCGGGACTGGGGCGGCAGACGGCCCGCGCCCCGACAACCAGGGCCCGCGGTACGGCGGGACGGCGCCGCGCGCGTGCCGGGCGCGGCCGTACGCTTCCGCCGCCTTGAAAAAAGCGAACAGGCACAGGGCCAGCAGAGCGTCCGCCGCCAAGACGGGCGCGGTCGCGGCCGCCGCGGCCCGCCAGGCGGCGCCCGCGCCCCATTTCGCGGCACGGCGGCGGGCCAGGGCGCCCGCTTCCAAAGCGGCCGCGGCGGCGGTGGCGGCGGGCGCGCCTGGCAGGACAGCGACGGCGGCGGCGAGCGTGGCGATGGCCGCCACGCCGGCCCAGGCGGGGAGGGACGGTTCGGTGATGGAGATGCGGGCGGGCGTTGAGGTGGGTGCGGGCGTGGACGGCGCGGGCGTGGAGGGCGCGGGCGCGGGCGCGCGTGCGGCGCCACCAGACCCGCGCGGCACAACGCCGCGGGACCGGGCGGACACCATGGGACGCCGGGTTCAGTTCAGGTTCAGGGACAGCAGGACCAGACTTGGTCCTGGCGAGAGTTTGGGCTCCGGTGGCGGCGGGGTTGGGGCGCGGCGGCGCCAGAAGAGGCGACGCATTGCGAGACGCGAAAATGAACGGGCGGGCCCACAGCGTCATTCTGTGTTCGTCCGCGCGTCCGACAGCGCGAGAGCACCCAGGCAAACGCACGACCGTTCATGGACGCCCTCCGCTCGTTGCTCCCCTTCCGCCGCGCGCCACAGCCCACGGGCCTGGCTGCCCTGGCGGCCGCCCTGCATGCGGCCGCGGGCAGCGTCGCACCTCCATCCGCGCTGCCCTGGCGCGAACTGTCCGCCGCGGCTTTGGCCGGTTCGGCCCTGGGCTGGGTGCGCCCGATTTGGTTCATCTCTGTGGGTGAGTGCGAGGAGCGTGGATGGGACTTTCAGCGGGCGGGGCGGTGGCGGAGGAGAGACGCAAAAAACGCATGCCGACGTCGAGCGACGAACGGCCCCCGACCCGCCCCCCCCCCCGCCCCTATCCTCCGCCCCCACCCCGCAACATGCACACACGCAACAGGCTACGGCGTCGCCATGGTCCTCCAATCGCTGGCGGCCGCCCACCTGCTCACGGGCAGCGCGTCCGCCTTCATCGCCCCCAAAGCACTGCACGGGCCGGGCGCGGCCGCGCTCGCCCTGCACGCCGCGCACGGCGGCTGGCTCGCGGCTTTTCTGGCCGCCCGCGACGCCTTCCTGCGCACGTACGCGCCCAAGCGCGCGGCCATCGACGCCCGGTCCTCCAAGCTGGGCCCCGGCCCCAAGGCCGGCATGTGGGCTGGCGTCGCCGCCCTGTACGTGGCGCTGGCCGTGCCGGCGTGGGCGGTCGCGGCCGCGCCCGCGCCGGCCGCGGGCAGCCGCGCGGCGTCCCTCACCGCCGCCGGCCTCGCCCTCTCCGCGTTCGGCCTGTGGCTGGAAGTGACGGCGGACATCGTCAAAGCCGTGGACAAGGCGCGCAACCCGGCCGGCTTCTCCCGCGGCTGCGTCTACCGCCTGTGCCGCCAGCCCAACTTGCTGGGCGAAGCGCTGTTTTGGTGGGGGCTGGCGTGCGCGGCGGGTCCTGCCCTGGCGGCGGCCGGGTCGCCCGTGCGCGCGCTGGCCGCAGCCGGCGGCCTGGCCGCCATCACGGCCATCCTGGTCGGCGACTCCGCCGGCAAAGCGTCCAACCAGGCCCGGCGCATGGCGGGCAAGGCCGGGTGGGCGGCGTACGCCGCGGCGACGCCCGTGCTGTGGCCGCTGCCGCGCCACGGGCCGGGCGGCGGCGGCGGCGGCGGCGGCGGCGCGGGTGGGAGTGGCGGGCGGGGCGGCAGCGCGCGCGGCCGCGCTGCGGCGTCCGCGCCACCGGCGCCGCCGATCGCTGCGGGGGCCACGCCTGCTCCGCGGCGGACGCCCCGGCGGCCGACGCCGTCGCGGCGGGTGCGTGAGTGAGGGGGAGGGAGAGAGAGAAGGGCAGAGTTGAGTGGAGGGGTGGGGCAGGAAAAAAGGGAAGCAACAAGGGAGAAAAAACAATGATGAAAGGCAAAGAAAAACAAGGAGCCGGGTTTTACACACACTTTGTCTCGAGAAAAGTCGACAGCCCCGCCCGCACTCGCTCGGCGCGCGCGCACGCTTGGCTGTCGCCCCGCGTCAGGGAGCGGACTTCGGTGGGATAAGGGGGTTTGGGTGGGAGAGGGAAGCTAAAGAGGTGGTGCCGGCGCGGCCAGGCGCCCAAAGAGAAAAGGTTGAAAAAAAAAGCAAGGAAAGGGGGAGCGTAGGCAAGAGTGGCGTGCTGGGGTGAGGGGGCGCGCCGGCCGGCCAGGGCAATGTGCCCGTGGAACAAGCCGTCGGCGGCAGGCCACACACCGCAGCAGCCGCTCAAAGTAGAGGGGAAGGGGGGGGGGACAAGAAAAGGAAAAGAGAGGCTAGAGTGAAGAGAGGGCAGACGATAAGAAAAGAGAGAAGGCACGCGCGCGGATGGCGACTTCGCCGTTGGCACACTTCGGCGCGCACCCCACACCGCCCGGCGATGTGGGGGGAGAGGAAAGAATTGATCTGGGGGACTAGAGAGGAGGAGAGAGATAGAGAAGATAGAGAGACAGGAGGGAGAAAAGTAGGAGAAAAAAAAGTGCCTGTGTGTGTCCCCCCGGCAGAGGGGGGAGCGGCAGGCGCGCGCACAGTGCAAGCAAAAACAGCCAAGAAAAAAAAAAGGAGAAAAGCAGATGATGGGAAGGACAAGAAAGAGAGGGGGGGCGCAGGCCCCCGCGCGGCGCCTCATCACGGCAGGGGGCGGGCGACGCCCGGCGACAGGCCCGGGTCCGCGCCCGCGAGCGCGCCGCCAGAGCTCGACCCGCCGCCCGACCCGCCGCCCAGCGGCATGCCCAGCGGCACGCCCGCCGCGTCGACGACGGCCCGCTTGATGGTCAGGGGCTTGCCGCCCACGACCGACCCCGCCAGGGCGGCGATGGCGTAGTCGGCCGCGCCCGGCGCCTCGTACTCCGCAAAGGCGTAACCCTTGGAATTGCCCGTCGCGCGGTCCATGACGAGGTTGAAGGCGGCGAGGCGGCCGTAGGGCGCCAGCAGGGCCCGGACGCGGGCGGCGTCCCAGTCACAGGGCAGGCCGCCCACGAACAGCTTGTGCGGCGTGTCCGGCACCGTCGTGCGCACGGCGCCCAGGCGGGACGCGTCCAGGCCGGGGTCGGGCGTCGTCGGGCCGAGCAGCAGCGCGGCGGCCGGGTCGTAGTTGTTGGGCCGCCGCACCCGCAGCCGGGCGCCGTCCCGGAAGGGGACGCCGTCCAGGGCCATGCAGTTGGACGCCTCCTCCACGGACCGGAACTCCAGGAAGGCGTACGCCCGGTCCGGGAAGACGGTGCAGGAGGTGACGGGCGGCCCCGGCCCCGCCGCGCCGCCCGCGAGCGTCAGCAGCGAGTTGACGTGCGCGGCCAGGTCATCGCCCGTCGTGCCCATGGGCAGGCCGCCCACGTAGACGCGGCGGGTGGGGCGGGCGATGTCCGGGGAGAAGAGCTGGTACCGGGCCTGGACGGCGGCGGCGGCGGCGCGGTAGTGGGAGAGCGTCGCGCTCAAGCGCGCGACCTGGGCTTCCAGTTCCGCGATGCGGGCCGCCGGCTCGGCCGGCGGTTGTTGTGGGGGGGCGGCGGCCGCGGACGCCGGGCGGGACAGGGGTGGCGGCGGGGACGGCGCCAGGCCGGTCCCGCCGCCGCCCGGCACGACGAGCGGGTCGTCGGGCGAGGGCGCGCCGCCGTCGGCGTCTGAGCGCGCGTCGGGCGGCGGGGAGGACGACCCCCCGCGCGGCGGCGGCGGGTGCTTGCCCTCCAAGCCCAGGCCGCCCATGGCGGCCGCGACCGCGCCCTCCTCGTCCGGCGTGCGGTCCGGCAAGGGCATGGCTTGTCAAGGTTGGGGAGTGGGTGGTGCTTGCAAGGATCAAAAAGAAAAAAAACGGGTGGCGTGGGCAGGCGCGACGCGCGCGCTGGGTGGGTGGGTGGGGCCGAACGCGCACGAGTTTGAAAAGACCGCCGACACTCCGTCAGGGGGTGGTGGGACTAGGTTCCTGCAAGACCGCCGACGCCGCCAGTTTCAGGGGGGGGAGGCGCGTCGCGTCGTCCTCCAGGCTTGCGAGGCGGGAGCCGAGGACACACGGGGGAGGTGGGATGTGGGCGTGGCGGCGCGGGTGGGAGGGGGGGCAGCCTCGCACTCAACGCCCACACACGGCAGCGTTTCCCAAACGGGTTTCCGTTACGCGGCGTGCTCGTGGCGTGGCGAGCAGCACCGGTGTGGCCTGCGGGGGAAGGGGAGTGGTGCGGCCACGCTTTCATGAGTCATGGGGTGGGGTGGGTGTGGGGGCCAGGCAACATGGGCGGGGCGGGGCGGGCGATGGGAGGGAAGAGACGCGGTCGCCACCTATTTGTCAGACGGCCTGCAGGGCGCCCGGCCACCGGCCGGCCCACACGCGCCCGAGCAGCAGGCAAGGCGAGACTGCCGGCGCATGGGCGGCGGGCTCAGGCACGCCTCAGCCTGGTCACACGGCCGGCTGCCAAGTTCTCTTGGCCGAATCGCCGCGAGGGTGGGGGTGCGGGCGGCGAGGGGGCCTGTGTCGGTTTTTCTCCCCCCATTTTTTCCTCACCCTTTTCGTCGTGGACGACGCCTGGGCGCCGTGCCGCCAATCGCTGTCAAGCACAGCCCGCCTGCTCGATCGTGTGAGGGGTGAGAGAAGGGAGGGAGGCCCGGTGTCAGCGCGCGCGGGCCCAGAGAAACGGAGGAGCGAAGGGACGCAGGAGCGACCGAAACGCAGCGCGCGACGCGCGTTGCATTTCGTCTCGTCTTGGCGACGTCCTGGCCGCGGCCGGCGCCGCCACGCTCGCCCAGGTCGTGCGGCGGTTGTTGCGGTGGCTGTTGCGGCGTCAATGCCCCGATCCGCCGCGGATCCGGCGCGGCCGGCGCCGCGCCGTCGGCCGTGGCGGACGACACGACGCCAAAGAAAAAAGCGACGTTGGCCCGAAAAAACCGTTTCGGTTGTGCCGCAAACCGAGCAGCCGACAAGTCGGTCCGTCCGACGCCTAGTACCGGGCGGCGCCTGCCTGCCGGTGGCGTGGGCGCGGCGCATTGCGGCAGCGGGAGCGCACGGCGCGGGCGCCCACGCACCTTTCGTCGAGCCGCGGCTGCCGCCGCAGAAACAGGAGTATGGTGGCCGCGATAGGCCAGAGCCCCCTCCCCTCTCCTTCCGCTTTTCCTGGAAAGGCACCCCCTCCAACTGCCGGCCACCCACCACTTGCGTATCATAGCCTAGAAAGTGCCTCGGGCCCCGCTTTTATCCCCCAGGCCCGGCGCCGAAAAAAAAAAGCAAAAATTTAGTGTGGGGTTGACAACGTGGGTGGCGCCCGGGCCTCGCTCGCGGCGCCGCGCGCGCCCATCGGGGCCGGCGGCCGGCGGCGGGGAGGCGGGGCGGGGTGTGGCGAGGCGGCAGTGGTCCCGCAAGAGCCGCGGAAAAAGAAAACGTTTGCTGGAGGAAAAAAAAAAAGACAACGGGGTGGTCGGGTGGAGCACTCCCTCCCTCAGACCCGTATTCGAGTGTAGTGGGCGTGGCGACACGCGCTGGCCTTCCGCCCCCTTCCCAGCCCCATGGCGGACGACCTAGGCCCGCGGGGCCAGGGCCCCGCACCACAGCCGCCGCCGCGCAAGGCGCGGTGGCCGGCCGCACGCAAAGCCGAGGCCGCGGCCGCGCGCGCGGCCGCGGCTGCCACCGGTGGCAGCGGCAGCGACGGCAGCGGGCCCGCCGCCCGCCGCCGGGGCCCGCCGCCCGTCGCGTTTGACCAACCACACCCAGCGGGCGGCGGCGGCTGGTGGGCGGGCGGCGGCGGGCGTGGCGGCGGTCCGCCTCCGCGGCCACCACCGCCGCCCCACCACGCCGCGGCGGCCGCAGCGGCGCTCTCCTCCGCCTTCTCCCGCCTCGGCGGCGGCCACCAGCCGCCGCGTCCGCCGCCGCCGCCGCCCCCTCCACGGGAGTGGACGGGCGGGCGCGGCGGGCGCGGCGCCGGCGGGCGTGGCGGCAGCTGGACCGGCGGGCCGACGCCGACCTCGCCGCCGCCGCCGGGGTACCGCCACGGCCCGCCGCCGCCGCCGCCGCCGCCTCGTCCCTACAGCGGCGGCCCGCCCGCCGGCAATGTCGTACCGGTCCCGCCCGGCCTGCTTGCCGGGCGTGGCGGGGCCGGCCCGCCACGGGAGCAGCAGCTGCGGGAGCGGCTTTTGTTGGTGGTGGACCGAGTTGCTGCCGCTGCTGCTGCTGCTGCCGTCCCTCCACCGCCGGTCGCCTCGCCTGCCGCCCGGCCCGTCCTGCGCCCGACTCGCCCGCCGCCCGGTCACCCCGACCCGACCTGGGGCGGCTGCACGGCGTCAACAACCTCCACACCGCGTGACTCGTCCGTGGGAGTGGCGCCCGCCCCGCCACCGCCGGTCGAAAAGGCCGAAGCATCGACTCGCTTTGCGAAACATTGGTCGTCCGACGCGGTCGCGTCCGCCCTCGCCGACGGGTCCGCGCACGCTGGCACGCTGCGCGTGCACGGCGCGGACCGCTCCCGCGGGTTTGTCACCCTGCCTGGCCTGCCCGTCGACGTGTTTGTGCGGGTAAGGAGGCCCTACCCCGTGCCCGGGAGCGGGGGAAAGGCGCAAAAAAAAAACGCTCGGCGCGCGTGGCGCGCCCCGCCCTCCCCCGACCCCCTCCCATCCCATCCCATCCCATCCCTCACCCCGTCTGCATCCACACACACAACACCAACACCAACACCAGGGCCTGGCCGCCCAGAACCGGGCCGTCGACGGCGACGTCGTCGCCCTGGTCTTACTCCCGCCCGACGAATGGTGGACGGCGGGCGCTGGCCGGCGCGGCCTCCGCGGGTCACCCTCGCCCGCGCCGTCGGCCGGCCCGCTCGACGCCGCTTTGGCGGCTGCCACGGCCGCCGCCGTCTCGGAAGCCACCGCCGAGGCGGTGGCAGAGGTGGTGGACGGCCGTGGTGGTGAAGGCGCCGGACGCGAGATGCCGGCGGCGTCCCTGGCCCCCGTCGCCGCACGCCTGGCGGCCGACCCCGACGCGCGGCCGACCGCAAAAGTGGTCGCCATCCTCACGCCCTCGCCCCGCCGGGCCGCCATCCCGGGCACGGTCACCTTTGCCAACGCGGGTGGCGGAGGTGGAGGAGGCGGCAAGCCGGCCCGCCCCTCGGGCGCCGGCCCGCTCATCTTCAGCCCGGTCGACCCCCGCCTGCCGCCGGGCGTCGTGCGGCCGTCTGCCCTGCCGGACGACCTGCGCGCCCGCCTGAAGGCCGAGGCCCGGGACGCCTCGCCCGGCGCGCCGCGCACGCTCCTCCTGGCTTCTTTAGACGGGTGGGCGGACGATGACGGCCTGCCGTCCATGGCCGTCACGGCCGCCCTGGGCCCCGCGGGCGACCTGGCGGCCGAGGTCGCGGCCACGTGCGCGGCCGAGGGCGTCGACGCGTCCGACTTCCCGGCGGCCGCCCTGGCCGAACTGCCGCCCGCCGGCGTGCCCTGGGGCGCCGACCCGGCCGACCTGGACGGCCGCGTCGACTTGCGGCCCCGGGCCGGGGCCTCCACCGGCCGGCTCATTTTTTCGATCGACCCGCCGACCGCACGCGACCTGGACGACGCGCTGTCCATCACCCGCCTGGCGCCCTGGGCGCGCGGTGGCGCCCCGCCTCCCGCCCTCGCCCTGGAGCCTGGGGAGCCCGTCCCACCGCCTGGCGCGGCCTGGCGCGTGGGCGTCCACATCGCCGACGTCGCGGCCTTCGTGCCCGCCGGCGGCGCCCTGGACGCGGCCGCGGCCTCGCGCGCGACGTCCACTTACCTCGTCTCCGCCGTCGTCCCCATGCTGCCGCGCGCCCTGTGCGAGGGCGCGTGCTCGCTGGCCCCCGGCGCGGACCGGGCGTGCCTGTCCGTGGACCTGTGGCTGGACGAGGCCGGCGAGTCCGTGGGTCCGCCGTCCTTTTACCGCGGAGTCATGCGGTCGGTCGCCCAGCTGGCGTACGGCGACGCGGAAGCCATGCTGGCGGCGGGCGGCGGCGTCAGGGGCGCGCATGAGGCGGGCGGGGAGGCGGTGCTCGATGACGAGGAGGCGCTGGCTGCCGCGGCGGAGGCTGGGCGGGCGGCCGCGGCGGCGCGGGGCGCCGACCCAGAGACCGCCGCGCCGGGCGCGGGGCCGGGCAGCCCCTTCCCACCCGGCGCCGCCCTCTGGCGCGCCATGGCCGCGGCCGTGCGGTCCCTGGGCCGCCTGTCCGCGGCCCGGGCGGCCGCCCGGTCCGCGGCCGGGTCCCTGCGCCTGGACAACACCAAGCTGTCCTTCAGCCTGGACCCGGCCAGCGGCGCGCCCGCGGCCGCGGCGCCATACCCCCGCCTCGCGTCGCACGCCCTCATCGAAGAATTCATGCTGGCGGCCAACATGGCGGCCGCCCACCGCCTGGCGTCGTTCTTCCCGACCCGGGCGGTCCTGCGGTCGCACCCGGCGCCGGCGGCCCGGGCTCTGGAGGACTTGGCGGCGGCGGTGGCGGCGGCGGGTGGGCCGGCGCTCGACGTCGGCAGCGCCGGAGCCATCGCGGCGTCCCTCAAAGCCGCGCGCGAGGCCGCGGCGCAGGGCCGCTTGGACCCAGGCGCCGTCGCGGCGCTGACCCAAGCCTGCACCAAGCCCATGCCGCTGGCGGCGTACGTCTGTGCGGGCGGGCCCGACGACGAAGCAGGTGGAGGAGAGGGTGGTGGGGAGGGTGGGCCGCCCCGCCCGCCCGACCTCGCCCGCTTCGCTCACTACGCCCTGGCCGCGCCGCTGTACACCCACTTCACGTCGCCCATCCGCCGGTACGCCGACCTGCTCGTCCACCGCCTGCTCCTGGCCAGCTTGGAGTGGGAGGGGAGCAGCACAGGGGAGCGCCCGGCGTCGCGCGTCGCCGTGCCGGCGCCGGCCCGCCACCCGCTCGGTCCGAGCCCGCCGGCCCCGCCCCTGCCCTCGCCCGCCTGGTGCGACGCCCGCGGGCTGCTGGCCCCCGGCGCCGCGGCGGCCACCGCCGCCCACTGCAACGCGCGCAAAGCCGCCGCCAAAGCCGCCCAGGACGCGGCGGGACGGCTGTACCTGGCCGCCCTCCTGGCGTCGCGCCCGGCCGTCGTCGCGGGTTACCTGCCCCTGGCCGGGCCGGGCGGCCCGCGCTTCTTCGACGCCTTCGTCCCGGCCCTGGGCGTGGAAGTCCGCATCCACGTCGAGCACCACGGGCGCTTGAGTGGGGGCAAGGGTGGCGGCACGGGCGTGCCGCTCGTAGCGACGGCCTGGGACGCGGCCGCGCGGACGCTGACCCTCGGCCGGGGCGACGGCAGCGGGCACGCACTGAGTGCGCCGCCGCCACTGCCCGCGGTCGCCGGCGTGGAGCCAGTGAGCCTGCCCTTGACGCTGGGCCCGCTGGCCCGGGTCCCGCTCGTCGTCGGCGCGGCCCCGCCAGCCGAGACGGGCCTGCCCGCGGCCGGCGGGCCGGGCGAGCGCGGCGAGCGGAGCCCTGGCTGCGCGCTGCCTCCCGGCGGCGCGGCCGCGGGCCTGCGCCCGGAGCTGTACGCCTGGATTTACACGCCGGGAGTGGCGGGCGGGTGTGATCTCAGTGTGCGGCCTGGCGAGGGTGGGGAAGTGCAGCAGCGGGAGTCCATGGTCGACGACACGGGCGTGGATTGAGAGGGGGGAGGGAGAGGTGGATGGACGGGCGCGTGCAACACAACGTGAAAAAAAAACAGCAGCAGCAAGCAGCACCCCCCACCATGTCCGGCCGCCGGCGCGACAAGGCGGCCGGCGCCCGGCCGTCCCGCCAGACGGTGCGCCCCGCCCGCCTGGAGGAGGGCGTGGCCGATCCGGACCTGTCGTCGAGTTCGGGCAGCGAGTCGGACGGCGGCGCTGGGAATGCCGCTGCGCCCGTCGCCGCAAAGTCCAAGAAACGCTCCAAGGCTGCCGCCGGCCACCAGTACGTGTACCGGTACCTGACGACTAGAGACATCTCCAAAGACTTGGAGGGCGAGACGGTGGGTTGGGTTTGAGGGTGGGCGCGGCGCCGGGCTTGCTTCGCCGGTCGCCAGCATGCGTTTTGCTCTGCCCGCTCCCCCTCCCTCCCTCCGCGCACCGCTCAACCCGCCTTCTCTCCATCCCCTCTTCAGATCTTTGTCCTGTGGCCGGACGATGGCACCTGGTACGCGGCCGTCGTCGCCAAGGTGAGTTGTTGTGTGCGGGTTGAGGAAAAGGCACGACGCCGCCGGTCCAACCAAGCCACAGGCCAAAAACCCACGCGTCCACGCCCACCCATTCACAGATCGAGGTCAAGCGCCAGCGTGCCGAGCTGGACTACACGGACACGAACGAAGAAGAGACGGTGGACCTGGGCCCGCTCATCGCTAAAAAAGAAGTCGCTTTTTTGGAGGCCCGCCCTCCCGGCCACCGCCTGGCGTCCAATGAAGCGGCGGTCCCAGCCGCTGTCGCGGCCGAAGCCGCCGCCGCGGACGCACGGGAGTTGGTCGGCCGCAAAAAGAAGAAACGCCGGAGTGGTGACGACGACTCGGACGCGTCCATGCCGTCGTCGTCATCGTCGGACGACGACGGCAGCGACGACGACGGCGGCTCGACCACCACCTCGAGCGGCGGCAGCCGCGACGGTGGAGAAGAGCGCCGCCCGTCGGCCCGCCGCGCGGCGGCCGCGACAAAACGCGCCGCCGCGGTGGCACCCGTCGTGGCGCGTAAACCCGCGCCGCCCAAGCCCGCCGTCGCGGCGGCCGCCCGGGCGGCGGCCCAGGCGGGCGGCGCGTCGGCGCGCACAAAAGCGGTGGGCGTCCTCGCCGAGGCCCTGCGCACGGCCGCCGCCGAAGCTGCTGTTGAACGGGCCGCGTCGGAAGCGGACGCGGCCATGCGAGTGGCGGTGGGTGAGGCGGAGCTGCAGGCGGTGGCGCGCGACATCGAGGACGCGCTGGTCGCGGCGCACGGTGAGAGCATCTTTTTCTTGTTTTCGGTGGGAGAGGTGGTGGGACGGGGTTGGGAAAAAAGAAAAAACAACACACAGCTCACGCCGCCGCCCCCTTCCCTCCCGGCCCAACCCCAGGCGTCGGCTCGGCCGACTACAAGCACCACTTCCGGTCCATCGTCTTCAACTTGAAAGACCCGGCCAACCCGGACCTGCGCGCCCGCGTCTTGGCCCGCGAGTTTGCTCCCGCCGACCTCGCCCGCGCGCCGCCTGAAGCCCTCGCCTCCCGCGAACTCGCGGGCTGGCGTGCAGCCCAGGAAGCGGCGGCGCTGCGGAATGCGGTCGTCGACGAAGCAACGGCCGCCCAGTTTTCGACGGCGGCGGCCATGGCCGCGGCCGCGCACGCCGGCGGCGGCGGCGGCAGGGCGGCTGCGCCGACGAGCGGCGCCCCAACCGGCAATGGCGTCCCGCCCGGCGTCGACTGGCGGGACGACGCCGGCCTGGCGCCGGATGCACCGGGAGATGCTGTTGCGGATGAAGACGCGGCGGGCGTGGCGGTGGAGCCGTTTGACGACGAAAAGGGCGTGGGCGGGTGGGCGGACGACGGTCCGCCGCCGCCGCCGCCCCCGACCTTTGCTACGGCCGGTCTGCCGGCGGCCGCCGCCGCCGCCGCCGCCGCTCCACGGCCCACCAAAGCCGTGGATTGGGGCGCGATCAAGGCGGATGTGGCCACGCCCAAAGCCGGGGAGGGCGGCGGGAGTGGTGCGGCACCATTTAAAGACCTGGACGCGTTCGTCGCGGACAAAAAGCCCGCGCCCGGGCCACCAGCGCCGACGCCAGCGGCGGCCGCGCCACCGCCTGCGCCGCCCAAACCGGCCGCGCCCAGGGCGCCACCCCCGCCCACCGCCCCCGCCGGCCCGGACACGGACGTGGCCGTCAACCCGGGCATCATCGCGCCCATCGAACTGGCGGCCAGTGGGCCGGGCGCGGCCGAGTGGCGCGGCCTGGTGGCGGGCCTGGGCGACGGCGACGGCGCGCCCGACGCGCCCGTGCCGACCATCCTCACCCGCCTGGCCGGGTCGGGCGGCCTGGCGGCCCTGTGCCCGGCCGGCCCGGCCTCCGGCGCGCCCGCCCGCCTGAACCTGTCGGGCCGGCTGCCGCGCGCCCGCCTGGCGGGCTACGTCACCGAGCTGGCCCGGTCGCGGACGCGGACCGTGACGCTCGCGGCGCTCCGCCCCGCGCCGGCGGCCGGGGTGAGCGGCGGCGCCCTGCTCGCCGCCGCGGCGGCGGGCCTGGCGTCGTCGGGCCGCGTCGCTTTCGCGCCTGCGGGCCCGGACATGCCTCCCGACAAGGGCGTGGAAGTGTACGTCGTCGCGGGCGGGTCGGGCCTGGCGCGCGGGCTGCTGGCCGCGGGCGCGGAGCGGGGCGGGCCGGGCCCGGGCGCCGCCCCCGCGGGCAGCCTGCTGGCCGTCTTTGTCCACCGCCGGCCCGGGCTGGGCGGCGGCGGCGGGCCGGCGGCACCGGCGGCACCGGCCGCGCCGGTGCCAGCTCCGCCGCCGCCTGCGCCGGCCCCTCCCGCGGCCGCCGCGCCGCCGCCGCCGCCGCCGCCGCCGCCGCCGCCGCCCCTGGATTTTGCCGCGCTCGCGCGCCTGTCGGCCGCGCTCGGGGTGAGCGTCCCTCCGCCGCCGGGCGGCGGCGCGCCTGGCGCCGCCGGTCCGCCGCCGTACGACCCTGGTGCGGCTGCGGCGGGGCCACCACCCCCACCGCCGCACCAGCAGCAGCAGCAGCAGTACCGGCCGGGCGGGCCGCCGCCGCCGCCGCCGCCGCCGCCGCCGCCGGGGACGGGGCAGGGATGGTGGGCGCAGCCGCGTTAGGCAGAGGTTTGGGAGGGGGGGGGGGTTCGAAAATCCACGGCCGTTGTTGTCCTTTGTTTTTGAAAAGGATACATAAAAGACTTCGATGACAGATCGGATGACAGAGCGACGGCGCACTCTGCCCCCACCGCCCCTCCTCCCCTGCACACACACATGCGCCCACACACACACACACCACCCTACGCCGCCGACACGTTGAACGCCCGGCCGATGCCGTACGTCAGGGCCATGGCCATGGCCCCGCCGACCAAGACCCTCACCCCGCCGCGCCACCAGGGCGCGCCGCCCAGCACGGCGCCCGTCACGCCAAAGCCGAACAGGCTGACGCAGGATGCGGCGATCAGTGACGCAAAGCGCGGGCCGACGGGCGTGATGAAGGCCGCGGCCAGGAGGGGGATGGCCGCGCCGATGGTGAAGGAGGCCGCCGACGCCGCGGCGGCTTGGAGCGGGTTGGCCAGGGCGTCGACGTCGATGCCCAGCTCGTCCCGGGCGTGGGCGCGGACGACGTCCCTGGCGGTCAGCTCCTCCGCGACTTGGCGGGCCAGGCCCGGCGAAATGCCGCGGGCCTCATAGATGGCCGCGAGTTCCTCCAGTTCGCGCGCGCGCGCGGCGGGCCCCTTTGCCTGCTCGGCCGCCTCCTTGGCGACGTCCGCCTCCTCCGCGTCGCGCTGGCTGGACATGGAGATGTACTCGCCGACGGCCATGGACAGCGCGCCCGCGACCAGGCCGGCCACGCCGGCGAGGACGAGGGTGCGCAGGGAGTCGGAGCCGCCGCCGACGCCGAGCATGAGCGATGCGGTGGACACGAGGCCGTCGTTGGCGCCCAGGACGCCCGCCCGCAGCCAGGGCGCCCGATGGGAGTAGTGTTCGTGTTCATCGTTGTCGGGGGCGAGAGAGGACGGGTCGGCGGCCGCGTCGGCGGCGAGGGTGGCGGCCAGCGGGGCCGCGCCGGCGGGCGGCGGGGCCTCGGCATCGGGCCCGCCGCCACCGTGGTAGCCCGGGCCGTGCGAGTGCGCGACGCGGCGCACCTGGTTGAACGGGTGGCGCGCGTTGCTGAGGCCGCGGCGGGAGGGCGAGGGCGACCGGGCGCGGGGTTGGCGGTCGGGCATAATGGGTGGTGGTGGGGATGGGATGGAGGCTGTGGAGGTCGGGGGGGGGGGGGGGGAGAAATGGTTCTGCACCGGCCGCGGTCGCGTTTTGCGGGGCTTGTCCCCCCGGGAGGGTGGGCGGAAACGGCTCACGCACGCGGTGTGGCGGGTGCGGCGCACGCTCACGCAGACGCAGACGCACGCACGCTGTCGGCCGTGCGGGGCGGGGCAGGGCGGCGGTCCCGGGTCTCGGAGCCCCCCGTTTTTTTGTGTGCGCCGCCACACGCTGCTTAGCAGAGACAGCACGAGTGAGACCGAGAGCAGGCAGGCGCAGTGTCGCCCCGCACTTGAGTGTTGTTCTCCTTCGCGCGAGAGAGAGCGCGCCCCTCACGCACGGGGCACGCACTCCCTCCACGCGACTGCGCGTGTGCGTGCGTGTGTGCATCCCGCACCCGCCAACGCCCATGAGGCGGCGGCGCGCCCCCCGCCGTCCGCGGGCGTGCGCGCTCGCCTCCGCGCTGCTGGTGGGCTCGTTGCTGGCCGCCTTCGGTCGGGCTTCCGCGGCGCCCTCACGCGGCCGCGCACACCGTTTGGGCCCGGACCACGTGTCCGCCAATGAGTGCGAGCTCTTCCAGGCCAAGGGCGTGCCCGTGTACGGCAGCTGTGGCGGGTGCGTTTTGTTGTGGGGCGTGGCGGAGATGGTCGTCGGTTTTGGGTCTGGCCAATGCGGGGTGGTCGGGCAGGCGCCGACAACGCGGGCGCGCGCGGGGTCGAGACCCTTCCCACCCCGTAACTCCCGCCGTGATGGTGGTGGGAGCGGTCGCTGATTTAGCTGGTGGCCACACACCCGCACCAAACCGCCGGTCTCCGCCCGGCAGCCGCGCACCAAAACCGAAAAGCAGCCGAACGGACCCCCTCGCATCGGCGCGCTCCTCCGCTCACTCGAAATCCCGTCCGCCCGGCACAATCCACAGGACCGCACCCCCACCCACCACGGCCGAAACGTACGTGTGAGCGGCTGGGACTTCGGGGAAAGAGGTGGAGGCGGGAATGGGGTTGGGAGGCGGGCGGGCGGGCGAGTCGCCCGGGCCGCGCGCGGAGGGCGCGACCAAGCACACGCAGGCCCGCCCTCCAGCCTGGCCGGCGGTGGCGCACCCAAACCCTTCCCTTCACGCCCGCCCTCCCCGCCCACACACACACACACACACACAACACACACCCAGGTGGCTCGTCCGGTGGGTGCCCGACCGCGCGCCCGACTTGGCCGCCACGTGCGGGCCCGCGTCCACCCCGGGCTCGGCCGCGTCCCTGGGCGCGGCGTGCGCCGCCCAGTTCCCGGGCGGGTCGCTCGGGCCGGGCGGCGTCGCGCTGCGCGCGCCGCGCGGCGCGCTGCGCGCCTTTTTGGCCGCGCACGACGGCGCGGTCGCGGCCGTGCACAAGGATGAGGGCGTGGCCATTGCGCCCATTGGAGCGCCGACGGCCGGGCCGGCCGCCCGCCGGCGCCGGCGGCTGGCGGCGGCGGCGCCGCCCGCGACCACCACCACCGCCGCCGGTGCGCAGGGCCCAAACACGAAACCGCCACGCCCGGCCGGCGCCGCCGCCAACGACCCGCGCCCGCTGTACGAACAGGCGCCCGTCCCCTGGCCGCTGGACCGCCTGGACCAGGCCGCCCTGCCCCTGGACGGCAAGTACCGGTACAGGGGCCTGGGCACGGGGGTCCACGTGTACGTCGTGGACACGGGCATCCGAGTCACGCACCAAGAGTTTGGGCCGCCCGACCCGGGCGCGGCGGGCGCGCCGCCCTCCCGCGCGGACGAGGCGTACTCCCCCCTGCCGACCGGCACGCCAGGCACCGACTGCAACGGCCACGGCACGCACGTGGCCGCCACGGTCGGCGGCCTGACGTACGGCGTGGCCAAGGGCGTCACCCTGCACGCGGTGCGCGCGCTCGAGTGCGGCGGCAACGGGTCCGTCGCCCAGGTCATCGCCGGCCTGGACTGGATCCGGTCGGCCGGGTCCCGGCCGGCCGTCGCGGTCATGGCCCTGGGCGGCGACTCCCAGTACGCCCTGGACCTGGCGGTGCGGGACCTGGTCGCGTCCGGCGTGCCCGTCCTCGTCGCGGCGGGCAACGAGGACGGCGACGCGTGCGCCAAGTCCCCCGCCCGCGAGCCGGCGGCCGTGACGGTGGGCGCCACGGGGCCGGACGACGGCCGCCTGTGGATGGAGGCGGGCGTCGCGTCCAACTACGGCCCGTGCGTGGACGTGTGGGCGCCGGGCGCGGAGATCCTGTCCGCGTCGGCGGGCGCGGACGACGCGACCGCGTTCCGGTCGGGCACCTCCCAGGCCGCGCCCTTCGTGGCGGGCGCCCTGGCCCTGCTCCTGGAGCAGGACCCGGCGTCGTCGCCCGCGGCGCTGATGACCACGCTGGCGGGCGGCGGCGTGTGGGGCGCCGTCCACGAGCCGGCGTCGTCCGGCGCCTTCAACGCGGCGGCCCTGGCTGGGACGACCAACCTGCTCGCGCGCGCGGGCGGCCAGCCGACGCTGCGGCTGGAGCCTGAGGCCCTGGCCATCGAGGGCGGGGACGCCGGCTTCGGACCGTACACCGTGGCCGTGCGCCTGGCCCGCCGCCCCGTCGGCACGGTCGTCGTCACCCCGGCCGTGACCGACCCGGCGCGCGCGGCCGTCGCGCCGCCCTCCCTCACCTTCACGCCCGACGACTGGGACCGCCCGCAGCCGGTCTCCGTCGACGTGTCTGCGGGGCTGTGGGGACCGCCTGCCGGCGGGCCGTTCTACCTGGACTTGGCGGTCGCCGCCCCGGGCGACGGCTCGTACGACGGCGCCCGCCCGCGCCTGCGCATCGGCGACGGCCGCGGCGACTCGGTCCGCTACCCAAAAGTCGTCCGCGCCCTGCCGTTCCGGGAGGCCGGGTCCACCTACTTTTACGGGGACGCGTACACCGTGGCCGCGTGCGCGGCCAACGCGTCCACGGTGCTGACGCCCGGCGGCGACGGCGGCGGCGCCGACTCGGTGTCGGCCGCGTCGCTCCCGCCCGGCGGCCCCGCCTCGCCCTACGAGGACGCGCCCGGCGGCAAGGACGTCGTCTACTACTTTGCGCCCGAGGCCGACGCGCTCATCACCGCGTCCCTGTGCGGCGGCGGCGACGGCCCGGGCGCGTTCGACGCCAAGCTGTACGTGCTGGCGGACCTGGGCGGGCCGGCCACGCCGCCGGGCGGGCCGCCCGCGCCGGCCTCGCTCCTGGCCTGCTCCGACGACGCGTGCGGCTACCAGCCGCGCGTGACCTGGGCGGCGCGGGCGGGGGTGGGGTACGGCATCGTCGTCGACGGCTTTGGCGGCAAGTTTGGGAGCTACACGCTCGACATCACGGCCGCGCCGGCGGGCGGAGGGAAGGGCGGTTCCATCCCGCTGGGCGGCACGCCCCCTCCGCCCGGGTACGGCGGCGCCTGGCCGGCCGTGGAGGCGGGCCTGGTCACGCCGCCGCCCGTCGGCGGGTCTGAGCGGGCGGCCCTCGCCGCCCGTGCGGCCGCAGGGCGGAGTGGGAGCGGGGCCGGCGGCGGCAAGGGCAAAACCTATCCACCGCCGCCGCCGCCGCCGCCGCCACACAAGCCGGCCGCCCGGCGCCTGCCGCCGCCCGCGCCGCCGGCGCCCGTCTACCACCCCATTCCCGTGGGTGCGGCGGGCGCGCCCGCGACGGGCCCGGCCCCTGGCGGCGTGCGCGAACCCCGCCTGGCGGCCAGCTTGCCGGGCGTGCGGGCGCCGCAGCTGGGCCTGCCTTTTGGCGCGACCACCGTGGCGGGTGGCGGTGGCGCCGGCGGCGGTAGCGGTGGTGGAGGCAGCACCTCGTCGTCCACGCCCCGCCCGGCCGCGCTGAGCCTGGCCGGCGATGCCGCGGACTACTGCACGCCGCTGGCCGACTGCAGTGCGGTCGGAGATGTGTCCGTGCTGTGCGCCGCGCCGGGCGGCGCCCTGCCGCCGGCCGCCGCCTGTGAGCCCGCGGCCCTGGCCGACGCCGCGGCCGCGGCGTCCGCCTCCACCGGCTGCGCCCACCCGTCCGCGTCCGCCTGTGCGGCCGACCCGTCCGCACCCCGCTGGGCGGCGGGTCCCTGGCAGGCCTGCTCCGCCAGGTGTGGCGGAGGCACCGCCCGCCGGGACGTGGCGTGCGTGCGGCCCGGGGCCGACGGCGGCCGCCCGGCCAGCGTCGAGCCTTCCCTCTGTGCCGCCACGGTGCCCGCCCCGCCTGCGACCCGGCCCTGCAACCCGGCTCCATGCACGGGTGACGGCAAGGCCGGCCCCGCCGTCTGGCGTGTCAGCCCCTGGTCCAAGTGCGACGTCGAGTGCGGCGGCGGCGGCGTGGCCAAGCGCGAGGTCGCCTGTGTGTGGGCGCGCTCGGGCAAGAAGGCGGGCGACGCCGCGTGCGGGCCCGCGCCCAAACCGCCGGGCAAGCGCGCGTGCGGTGGCCAGCCCTGCGACTTTTGCGCCGCCCAGGCGGCCATGGGCCCCGGCAACGCGTGCTCCGGGCGGGGCGCCTGCTCGGGCGGCGCGTGCGTGTGCGCCGACGGGTGGGGCGGGCCGTTTTGCGAGGTCCCCGCCGGGTGCCCGGCGTCAGTGGCCCGCGCCGCTGCGGTCATCGCCGCCGGCAACGGGACGGGCAGCGCCGAATCCGCGCTGCGCGCCGTCAACGCCGCGACCGGCGAGTGCTGCCCCGGCCCGGCGGTCGACGCGCGGACGGGCGAGTGCTGCCCCGCGGGCGCGGTCCGCGACGCGGCGGGGGCGTGCTGCCCCTCCGGCCACGTCGACGCGTGCGGCGTGTGTGATGGCACGGCCCTGGCCGTCGACGGGCGGGGGACCTGCTGCCCGTCGACGACGATGGACGCGGCCGGGCTGTGCTGCGCGTCGGGGCGCCTGGACGCGTGCGGGCTGTGCGACGGCGACGGCGGGTCGTGCGGGTTGGCACTGGCCGTGCACGCGCCGTCGGCGAACGGGGAGAGCCTGCCCAACCCGGACGCAGTCGCGGCGGGCGTGGCGACGGCGTTGGGCGTGCCGCCGGCGGCCGTGTCGGCGGCCGTGCGGCCGGGCGGCCCCGCCAAGCGGCGGCGGCTGGCAGGCGAGGGCGGCGGCGACGACCAGCCGACCGTGGACGTGACCGTCGCGCCCGGCACCCGGTCCGACGCCAGCGTTGGGTCGGTGTTCCTGTCGCCGTCGGCGGCGGCGGCCCTGCTGTCCGGCCCGGCCGGGCGCGACGTCAACCTGTCCCTCGCCGCGCCGCCGTCCGCGGCGGGCGTGTGCGGCAACGGGCTGTGTGAAGCCGGCGAAGCGCCCTGGGCGGGCGGGGCGTGCCCGGGCGACTGCCCGCTCGCCCTGGCGCCCTGCCCCGTCGCGGACGACGGCGTCGGCCTGCCCTGCTCCGGCAAGGGCCGGTGCTTGCCGGCCGTGCCGGCGGGCGCGAAGCAGCCGGCCGCCGGCGTGTCGACCGCCTCGTCGCCCTCCGACCCGGCCTGGGGCGTGTGCGACTGCTGGCGCGGGTACGCGGGCCGGGACTGTTCCGCGTGTGCGTCTGGTTTCTACGTGTCGGCGGGCGCGTGCGTGCCGCTGCCGCCGGGCCAGGTCGCGGCCTTTGCTGCGGCGGGCGTGCGGCGGGCGCCGGGCGGCGGCGGCGGCGGCGCGCGGGCGGCCTGGTCGCGGGGCGCGACGGTCGGCGCCGCGGTCGCCGGCGGTTTGCTTGGCGTGGGGGCAGTGTGCGCGGGCGTTGGCGCGGCTCTGCTGACCCGGCGCCGGCGCCGCAGCTCGGCGGGCGGCGGCGGCGCGGTGGAAGCTGGGAAGGGTGGGGGTGGCGGGGGTGGGCGGGGGGGTGGAGCAGCCCTGGGCGCCGCGCACACAAAGGCGCCGGGCGTGCGCGCCAGCGGGGACGGGGCTGGCGGCGACACCATCAAGCCGCAGCCGCCTCCTCCTCCCACCTCCCGGTCCGCCCTGCGGTCGGCGCTGGCGATTCCGAGCATCACGTTTTCGGAGCCCGCGTCGGAGGGTGGGGGGAGCGCGGGCGGCGGCGGCGGCGGCGGGTGGGCGACAGCCAAAGGGTGAGGAGAGAGGGAGGTGGGGGCCACAAAAAACAATGCCCGCATGTAAAAATGGATTCGTTAGCACCAACACACTGAAACAACAAGAGAGTCGATGCGGGATGGAGAGGGGGGTGGGAGGTGTGATGGATGGACGGGAGGTGATGGGATGGCACGAGCAAAGGCAAACGTTTTTGAGGGCGAGGGCCGAGGGCGACAGGGATTCTCTCTTACACACCGGACCTGCGCAAGGGGTGTTGGGAGGCAGCACACGCGCAGGCGGCGGCCCACACGCACCCAAAGCGACGCCCCCAGTGAAGAAAAGGGTGGAAGAGGGAAGGGGTGCGAAACCCCGGCTCTCCCTCCACCCTCTCGCTCGCTCGCCCCGGCACCCCCCTCCCTCTCTTTCAGGGACTGAAGCAGCGCGCCGCCCGCGCCCAAAAATTTGGGCGTTGTCAGGCCGCGTCACTTTCCTCACTCCACACGAACTCGCCGCGTTTCTGGCGAGCGCGCTTCCCGGGGTGTGAGTCGCCCGCGCTTTGGCCTTCCCCTGCTGCTTCGGGGCGGGGGGGGGGGGGGTTGGCAGCGCACCGTGTGTGTCGCCACCCACTCCCTTCCCGGCCTGCAGTGTCGCCAACAGCGCGTGCGCCATCCCCCCTTGTGTGTCTTATCCCCGCTTCTTCCCGGGTCCAGTGCTCAGCTCAGTCCTGGAAGCCGCGGTACAGGGCAAAGCCGCCGATGGCGGCCGACGTCGCGGCCGCGCCCCAGCCCAGGTCGTGCTTGACGGCGCCGCGGCGGGCGTCGTACGCGGCCTGCACCGCGGCCGCCGTCCAGGCGGCGCCCGCCACCTTGAGCAGGTTCTTCTTGACCGCGCCGTCGGCCTCGCGGGCGAAAAAGGCCGCGCCCGCGCAGCCCAGAGACGCGATGGCGGCCCAACGCGTGGGCACGTCGGAGCGCAGGGCGCCGAACGTCTCGGACGTCGCGGCGGGCTTCAGGCCCAGCAGGCCGCCCATCAGGCCGTTGCCGATGGCGGAGGCGAGCAGGGCGTTGTCGTCGGAGGCTTCAAAGGCGACCATGGCTTTTTGAGTTGTGTGTTTGCTGGAGGGTCTGCTCGAGTGGGGGAGGCGAGGTGGGTGAGGTGTGGGTGTGAGCTCTGCCGGGAGCCCGAATAGGTGGCATCAAAACGCGCGGGGCGACGGCCGCTCGCGGCCGCGGCCGGCCACAATGCATGGTTCCGTCCACACGGTTCGCTGATGCCAAGGCTTAGACGCCCCTCTTGGCGATGCTGGGGCCGGTGGCAGACCGGGCGCGGGCGGGCGGGCGCCGCAAAATGAGGGGCAGCGCGCCCTGCGGACGGGCATTGGGGGCCAGCCAGGGCCCCGGGTCCGGGCCAGTGAGTGGGGGCGGCGCGCCAGCGCCCGCCTCCCGCCACTCCGCTCCCCGGGCGCAAGGCGACGGCGCCGGGGCCCTGATGCGGGCGGGTGCGGGGAGTGTGGGGTGGAGGGTGGAACGCAAAAGCACGCCGCACCAACTCACCTACACGAGTGGAGGGCTGGGGAAAGGGAAGAATGAGCTGGCTGGGGGGGCCGTGCGCGCGCGGCCCCCCTCCCTCTCTCTTCTTCACTGCGCGCCCCCCTCCCTCCCTCCCTCAGTTTTTTCACACATGCCGCCACCGGCACCACCCAGCCAAGGCGGCCGCGCCGCCGCCGCGCTGGCCACCCTCCTCCTCTTCCTCGACTGGGCCAGCTACGTCAAAGGGTGAGCGGGAACCTGCGTGGCGGGCGCTCGCCCTGGGCCAGGCATGCGCCGCGCGGCGCCGCACGCATGGCGGCGGGAGCTGTGTGTGCGCCCGGCCGCCCCACGGAGCGTCGTGCCTCCGCCAGCCTCCGCCTTTGTTCTCCTCGATAGCAGCAGCATGCAAGGGTGTCAGTCACGAGAGCGTGGGGGCTGAAAGCACCCCCAACGCCGTCTCTCGCGGCCGCCTTCTTTTCCTTGGCCAGCGCTGCCGCCACGCTCTCACGCGCGCGCCCTCCCGGCTCCACACACAAAAATAGCCAACCCGCCGACGCCGCCGCCGGCCTGGCCGCCGCCCTCCGCCCGGCCGCCGGAGCGCTCGCCTCCTTTGCCAAAGACTCTGGCCTGGGCGCCCAAGTCGCGCAAGCGCTGCCGACCGTGCTCAAAGCCGCCGGCCCGCTGGCGGGCGGCAACGGCGGGTTCCAAACCTTGCAGTCGTCGCCGTCCGCGGCCCACGACGCGGCCGACAAAGCGGCCGCACCCGTCTTCAGTGGTGAGCAGTCCATCCTGGCGACGGTGCCGGGGGGCGGCCACTCCGTGTTTGGGCACATGGGCTCGGCGCCGGGGACGCCGCTCATCGCCCCCGGGTCCGCGCCCGTCGGGTACCAGCCGGCCGCCTTCAAGGCCGAGCCGCTGGTGTCCAGCGGCAAGGTGCCGGGCGGCGTGGAGGCCAGCCGCACGTCGGCGAAAGAGCTGGTGCCGGGCGCGGTGGCCTTTCCCGGGTCGGGGGTGAGTGTTTTTGGTGGGGTGGGGAAGGGGGGGGGGGCGCGCCTCCTTCCACGGCGCGCCCGCGGGCCGCTCTTCCTCACGCCCTCGCAGGCTGGGCCCGACATGGAAAGGCGCGTGCTCGGCTTTCCGCGCCATCCCCATTTGCCTCACGCCTGCCCCATCTCCGCCCTCCAAATCAAAAAAAAAAAACAGCCCGCCCCGAAACAGCCGCTCTACCCGACCAACGACGAGGGGACGGGGCCCGCCCACGTCGCTGGCGGCGGCATCCAGCCCCTGGGTGGCGGGCCCATGGGCGCGACGCTGGGCCAGGCGGGCGCGGCGGGGCAGGGCCTGGTCCTCGGCGGTGGGAGTGGTGGTGGTGGTGGCGCGGCGGCGGCGGCGGCACAGCAACCCGCCACACCAGCCGGCTCCTCCCTGTCCGCGCCGCTGACGCCAGGCGCCGGCGCGGGCGCGGGTGCCGGTGGCCTGCCCCTGCCCGCGGGCACGACGCTCAAGGGCGTGGCGCCGGGCGGCCTGCCGCTGACCATGACGCTCGGCCGGCGGTCGCTGCTGCTGCGGTGAGGGAGGGAGGGAGGGAGGTGGGGATGGACACAAAAAAAAAAAAAAACAGGGGGGGGGGGGCGGGTGGTGGTGGTGGCGGCGTTGTCTGTGTGAACACCCCTGTGCATGCTTTCGTGATGTCCCGCCCCTTGTGTGCGTGTGCGTGTGCGCGCGTGGTGGACGACACAGAGTTCACTTTTATCTTCTCTCCGGCTTTCACACTTCTTTAAAAACGCAAAAAAAAGGGACGAGGGCAACCCGCCCGCCCGCCCCTCCCCCCTCTCCCACCCTCACCCGAGCGCCGCGGGCAGGTTGGCCAGGAACGACAGCGGGTTGCCGGCGGGCGCGCCGTTGGCGGGCACGGCGGCGGCGGAGCCGTCGGCGTGGCCGCCCAGCACGGCGGCCACGCCGTCGGCCGCGCCCGCCGCGACGCCGCCCGTCGCGTCGGGCACGATGGAGAACGCGAGTTTGGGCAGGGACTCGATCGCGACGCCAGCAGAGACGGGCAGGCGCAGGCGCACCGTCGCCGTCTGTGGGGCGGCCGGGCCGGGGGCGGCGCCGCCGCCGGCGGCTTTGCTGCCCGCGGGGCCGGGGGCCGCGCCGGGCGCGGGCGCGGCCAGCGGCGCGGTGAGAGACAGACCGCCGTCCGTCGCGTGCAGGGTCACGCCGTCCGGCGAGCCCGGGTTGAATTGCAAGCCCGTGCCCGGCGTCAAGCGCACGGCACGCACGCCACCCGCGCCGACGGCGCTGTTGACCATGGCCGCGGCGGCGGCGACGGCGGCCGGGTCCAGGACTTGGCCGCCGTTGGTAGAGGCGAGCGCTATGCCGTCCGGGCCGATGTGCAGCCCCGGGGCCGTGATGCCGCCCGGCCCGACGTGCAGGGAGCCTCGTGGCGCGGCGCCAGACGGCAGGGCGGAGGAGGAGGAGGACGAAGACGCCGCGCCAGCAGCCATTTGGGCGATGGTGGACGCGGTCGGGAGCGGGGCTGTGAGTTTCGGAGGGGGGGGGAGGTTGGGGCCGTGGCGGGGGAGGGACACGGCATGCGGCCTCCCGCTTAATTTCCCGCGACACCCCCAAAACTCACGCGTCGTCGCCGCGCTCTCAGCGTTCAGCGTGGACGTCACGCTCTTGGCGTCGGCGGGCGGGGTGGCGGGTTCGACCTGCGCTTTGGCCGCGCCGGGCGCGGCTTTGCGGCCCGGCTGCGCGGCGGGCGGCGCCGCCGCAGATGTCGTGCCGACCGCCAGCAGGGCGACCGCCAACAACGCGAGCAGCCTTGACAAGGATGACGACCGCATGACTGCGCAGGTGGTGTGGTAAAAAGGTGAGCAGGGCAGGGCGCGGAGGTGTTGTCCGCGACGCGCAGAGAGAGACTGCGGTATGGCGCGCGAGGCCGCAAAAACCTCGGCAAACACGAAAAAATGGAAACAGGCAAAAATCACGCACGGGCAGTTCTACAAGGCAAATCCCACCTCTCCCCCAAGGCTCTTTGAACAAGGCAAGGTCAACGCAAGGGCGCACACCCAGGCACACTCTTCACGGCGCGCCAGCACCGCCGCCCTGCAGCCGGGCCGCCACGCCGGCGGCCGCGGCCGCGACCACGGCCGACAACAGTTCCGCGTCGTCGCGCGGCGCCCCGCCCGCCGGCACGCCCGTTTGAGCGGCGGCAGCCAGCCGGCTGGCCGCGTCCGCCACAAAGCCCGTCGCCTCGTCCGCGGACGGCACCGGCCGGGTCGTGTCGGTCAGGCGCGTGGTGGCGGACTCGATGAGCGAGGACAGGGGCGGGAGGCTGGCGGCGGTCGTCGCCGCCACCGGCGCGGCGTCGTCGGCTGGAGACGCAGCCGGAGACGCGGCCGCCTCTTCCGCCAGCGGCTGCTTTTCCTGCACGACCGTCGGCGGCGGCACCGCCACCCCACCACCAGCCCCCGTCAGCGGGCGGGTGTTGGCTTCGGCTTGCATGGCGGCCGCGGCGGCCGCGGCGGCGCGCGCCCGCTCTTCCATGGCCAGCACCGCCGTGTCGTGGGCGGCCACGGCGGCCGGGTCGGCGGCGGCCGCCAGCTCTTTGGTGCCGGCCACGTATGACGTCGCACCGCCAGAGCCGCCACCCAGGGCGGCGACGCCGTCCGCGCCCATGCCGGAGAAGAGGGAGCCGGAGCCGGCGACCGTGCGCGCGAGCGCGAGGTTTTGGATGGACGACAGGCCCGCGGCCGTCAGGCCGCCCGTCGCGTCGTACGCGCCACCTTCGACGGCCGATCCGATGGGTGAGGCGCGGCCGACGTAGGCGGGGTCGACGACTGTGTGGGTGTTGGGTGTGTGTGTGTGTGTGTGTGTGTGTGTGTGTGTGTGTGTGTGTGTGTGTGTGGGCGGCGAGTGAGGAAAATGAGGGGCGGGTGGCCGGCTAGGGGATGGTCCGACGGGATAGCGACGGGAGATGCGGGGGGGGGGGGGGGGGGGGGGCGTGCGCGCCGAGGCTCGCCCCCCGACAAGGGCACGCAGTCCCACCCCGCTCTCACACCGCATCGGCCGTCTGTAGATCGTGCAGGCATCGCCGCATGCGAACAAAAGACTGAAGCATGGCCGCCAATGCCCGCACGGCGCGTGTTCCTTGGACCGGCCGACGGCGGCGGCGAATTGCGTCGCTCCCGCCCGCAGATCTCTCGCACTCCCGTCCCCATCCCTGCCCACACTCCAAACTTACCACGCACAGTCGGCGCAGCGCTGTTCACAGCGCACGCATTGCCGCGGCAGGGCACGCCGTCCAGGGCCGCCATGGACGCGGGCCCGCCCGCTTCCACGCCGCGCAGGATCAGGTTGTCGGCGCGCTGCGGGAAGAAGGGCGGGGGGCGGGCGTCGGCGGCCAGTTCGGCCGCGGTGGTGAGGGAGGCGGTGGCCGTGGCCAGCAGGGCGAGGAGGGCGGTGCGGGCAGGCATAGTTTTGGGTGTTGGTGGGGGTGGCGTTTTTTATTGGGCACAGGGGGCGGGATGGTGTTTTGGCAGTGTGAGGGGCCTGGCCCGGCCTCGCTTGTCACCCACCAGGGATGAAACGACGCTTTCACACACACACACACACACACACACACGCCTCTTTCCCGCCCCCCAAAAAAAACTTTCCTCACTCAAACAGCGCCGCCCGCACCGCCGGCAGCGTCTGCTCGCACGCGATCGCCAGGCGCGCGTCCAGCGTGTTGGGCACGGAGACGCGGCCGTCGGCGGACACGGCGACGACGCCGCCCGCGCAGTACCGCCCCGCGGCCGCGCCGTCGGCCGGCGGCGCGCCCGCAGGCGGTCCAGGCGGCAGGGGGTTGGCTTCATCCAGCTGGACGGCGGGCGGCGTCGCGCCACCGTACAGGGCGGCATACCGGGCGGGCAGGGCGGACAGGGCGGCGGCCGCGGCCGCCGCGTCTTCGGCCCGCACGCGCAGGCGGACCGGACCGGCGGACGGGCCGGCGCCCCCCTTCTCCCCGCCGGCCAGGGCGTGGACGGCCTGGGCGGCCAGGTCGGCGAGCAGCCGCTCGTAGCCGGCCGGGTCGGACTTGGAGAGGCCGGCGGCGCGCGCGCCCGCGGCCGCCATGACCCGTCCCAGGGCCGCGTCCTGGGCGCGCAGGACGGTCAGGCGGGCGGCGGAGACGGCCTTGGACGCGGCGACTTTGCCGGACACGGCCGCGCCGGCTTCCCGGCGCTCGTAATCGCGGCGCAGGGACGCGGTCGCCGCGTCGACCATGGTCAGCTTTTCGATGTTGAATTCCTTGTGGTTGCGTGGAAGGGGGGATGGAAAAAAACATGGATGGCAGTGGGTTGAGTGTTTTTGGAGCGCGGTTCTTTTGAGCGCCGTCGGTCCGGGCAGCCTCTGACGCGTGCCTGGACCCCCTGGCGAACAAGGCAAAAAGGCCTGTCGGACGACTCGACCGCGCCCCCGCCCTCCCCCCGCCTGGACAACGGAGGGGCAGGTCGAGCGGCACGAAAAAAAACTCCACCCCTCAGCTCACCTCCTCCGCCGCCACCGCGATTTCCGCCGCCTTCTCCTCGGCTTCCTGGCGGATGAAGCGGACCATCTGGTCGATTTGGCGCTCGACCTGCGATGAGAGAGTGGGAGGGAGGGAGTCGGACGTGAGAAAATAAAAAATGGGGCCATCGATCTCAAAAACTGCCTCGTGCAAAACGGCGTGCCGGGCAAGGGGATGCGATGGGTTGCAGGCCTCGTGCTCCGCCCGGAACGCATGCCGCGCATGTTTTGCGCCCGCACAGGGCGACAAGGGGACGAGGCAGGCTGTCCCACCCCCCGAAACGCGGGCCTCGCTGCACCGCGCGGTCGGCGAGACGAATGGGGTCGGCGCGCCCTTTCCGCTCTCCCGCCACGCATACCTCGGCCTCGTCCATGGTCGCGGGCCTGGGGTTCAGAGAAACAGGCGGACGGCTGGGCTTGTGTGGAGCGCCTGGCGGGAAGGAGGACGGCGGGTGGCTGTCGGAGCAGGACACACGTTTGTTCGGCTCCGAGCGTTTTTTTTCGGCGCCGCGGCGAAGCGTCTTCCCTCTGCGAAGCGTCGTCCCCGTGGCTCACACGTCCCCCACTCCTCCATCTTTTTTCCGGCACGCCGGCCGGGCCTCAAAACGAGAGGAACCCCCTGTTAAATGACACGCGGACGCCCGCGCACGGCCGTGCTCTAGACAGCAACGATGCGCACGCGACGGTCCGCGGCCGCGGCAGAGGCGGCGGACGCCGACGAGGCCGCTGCGCCAGCCAATGCGCAGGAGGCGCCCGCGCCGTCCAAGTCCGCGTCCAACGCCGTCCCCGGGCCGTCACGCTCCGGCAGCGCACACCCTGAAGACCAGGCAGATGCCGGCCCCGTGGCCACGGACGCGCCAGTCGACCCGCCGTCCAGCAGCGCCCCCCTGCCGGCTGCCGTCTGCTGCACGTTTGCCAACCTGCCGCCCGCGAGCGCGGCCGCCCTCAAAGACGCCGTCACCGCCTGGGCCCGCTTCCACGCCCGCACCTTTGGGCAGGGGGCGACAGAAGGCGGCGGCGTCTCCGGCAGCCTGGCCGTGCGGCCGGCGGACGTGGCGCTGGGCGAGGAGGGCGGCGGCGGCCCGCTGCCGGCCGCCGAGCTGGACGGCTTGGTCCCGGGCGTGCTGACGCCGGACTTGCGCGCCGCGCTGGGCGGCCTGGCGCCGACCGACCCGCCGCCCTGGCTGGAACGCGCGCGGTCGCTGGGCGTGCCGCCGGCGTACGGGGGCGGACCGCGGCGTCCGGCGGCCGTCGTCGCGCTGCCACCGGAGCTGGGCGGTGGTGGCGAGCCGGCGACAGAGGGGGCGGGGGCCGTCGCCGCGCCCGTCGTCTTCCCGGGCGTGAACGGGCCGCCGCCGGCGGGGGCGGACTGGACGGTCTGGGCCTGGCCGCCGCCGCACGGCCACCACCACCATGGCCACGGACACGGACACGGACACGGACACCACCACCACCACCACCACAAGCGGGCGCGGGCGGGCTCGCCACCAGCCCACCGCGCCGCCGCGTCCGTGTCGGGTTCCAACGCGGGCGTCCCCCGCCCGGCCGACCGCCCCGTCCGCGGCGGCGCGCACGACCTGGCGCGCAGGCCGTCGCCCGACCAGGACCTCCCGCGCCGGCGGGGGCCGCCGCTGGAGGCCGCCTGCTCGGCGGGTGGGGGGAAGGACCACGACGGACCCGTGCCGCCGCGTCCGGGCCCGCCCGCGCCATGGGCGGGCCCGCCGCCCGGCGGCGCGTGGCCGGCCGGGCCCGACGGCGGGGCCGTGCCGCCCTGGGCGCCGCCCGCCGGGTGGACGGCCGTGGACACCACCACCCCCGCCCCAGGCGGCGCGCCGCCGCCGCCGCCGCCGTTGGCCGTGCCGCCTGGCGGCCAGTGGTATTGGCGCCGGGACGCGGCGTGGGGTGCGCCCCCGCCGCCGGCGGCGGCCGGCGGCCCGCCGCCCTCGACGACCGCGCCCGTGCCGCCTTTTCCGCCCACGGCCGGGTCGTTGCTCGCGCCCAGCGCGTTGGCGGGCGTGCCGCCCCTGCCGCCTCCATCCCTCCCGCCCTGGGCCGCCGCCACGGGCGGCGGCGACGGCGGCGGCGGGCGCACGCGCACGGAGCTTTTCTTCTCCGCGACGCCCGACGGCGGCGCGCGCTTGGCCCGGGCCGCGGCCGCGGCCGCGTACGAGCCCGCCGCGCGCGCCGACGACGGCCCGGCCCACCCACCCATGCTGGCCCGCGCCGCCGGCGCGGAAGCGGCCGACTGGGTGGAGGCCGGGCCGGACGGGCAGATCCGGTCCGCGGGCGCGGGCGGGCGGCGCTTTGCGACGGGCCCCGGCCCGGACGGCCGCCTCATCACCGCCGTCGCCGCGGAGGAAGCGCACAGGGGCGGCGGCGGGGGCGGGGCGGCCGGGGACCGCCCCGGCGGCGGCGCGTCCGTGGCCTGGGCCCGGTACGAAGGCGAGCCCGTCCCCCTCGGCGCGGCGGGCGGCACGGCCCGGGACGCGACCACCACCCAGCAAGCCGGCTTCCCGTGGCCGCCGCCGCGGCCGTGGGCGGGGGCGGGCGCGGCGGCGGCGATTGAAGCCGGCGACGGGCCGGGCGCGCCGCCGGCGTGGGGCCACCGCGTGGCGTGGGAGGCGGACGGCGGGGGCGGCCCGCCGGCCGTGGAGGCGGCAGAGTGGAAGGGCGGGAGGTGGGTGAGCGTCGGCGGTGGTGGTGAGGGTGGCGGAGGCGCGGTGGTGGAGGAAGAGCTGCCGGGTGGCGGAGGGGGCCAGGGCTAGATTCTCCAGGCAGGCCGTGTCGTTGTTGTTGTTTTTGGCGGGGGGCGTCGTGTGCCCGAGGCAATCCCAGGCGTGAGGGGGGGGTGTGGTGGCCGCGGAACGGCAAGCCAAAGCACTTTTCCGCGGGGCAGACGCTTGTCCCCTTTTTATCTCTCGCCCCCAAAACTCCCTCCTCCCTCACTCTCCGTCCACGCCCACCGCCCGCGATGGCGCTCGTCGCCCGGCCGATCGACCTGGGCGGCGGCGCCGGCGCCGGCGGTGGCGGGAATGGCGCCGCCAACAACACCAACACGCCTGCTCGCATGCCGTCCGTCGCGTCCGCCCTCGCCTCCCTCCCTCGCCCGGAAGACCTCCCCCCCCTCGACGCCTCCCTCGTCTCCGACCAGCTGGCGGCCGCGTTCGGCCTGCCCCGTGCCGGCTCATCGGGAGCGCCCGCGGCCGGCGAGTGGCTCGGGATTCGGGCCGGAGGCGGCGGCGGGGCGGGCGTGCCGAATGCGGGCGGCGCGTTTGCGCCTCCCGGACCGCCGGGCCCACCTCCGGCCGGGCGCCTGCCCTCCTCATTTGGGTTCAACCCGACGTCTGGCTCCGTGCCGGGCGGTGGAGGCGGCGGCACGGGCACCGGCACGGGCCCGGCCGGGCCCGGCAACGGGTCTGGCGGTGCTGGCGCGCCGCCGGCCGGGCAGGCCGCCCTGGACTCGGGCTCCGGCGGCCTGGCGGCGGGCCTGGGCGACGGTGGGTCAGGCGCCGAGCTGGCCGGCGCGGGCGTGCCCGTTCCGGCGGCGGTGGGAGGCGTGCCGGCCGCGCCGCCTCCGGCCGCGGCCGCGCCGACGCACGCGGCCATGCCGCCGCACGACCCCGTCCAAGCGGCCGCGGCCGCGGCGGCCGCGGCAGCCGCGGCCTCCTACCCGGCCTACAACCCTTACGCCGCGTTTGCGGGCCCGCCCGGCGCGCCCGGCTTACCGTACGGCTTCGACCCCATGATGGCGGCGGCTGGTTACGGGCCGTACGCGGCGTGGGCGGCGGCAGCCGCGGCGGCCGCGGGCGGGGGTGGCGGTGGCGGCGCCGCCCAGGCCGGCCAACAGGCGGCGGGCGGCGCCACCAACCCAGCCGCCGCGGCTGCCGCGCTGCACCAGGTGTACGCAGCGGCTGCCGCCCAGCAACAGCAGCAGCAGCACGCGGCCGTCATGGCGGCGGCGGCGGCGGCGGCGGCCCAGCACCAAGCGGCGGCGGGCGGGCGGCCGCCCGGCGGCGGCGGCGGCGGCGGCGCGGCCACCACCCCACGCGGCGCCCCGCCGGCCGGCCCGGCCTCACCGACCGCGGCCGCCGCGGGCAGCCCGGCCGACGCGCAAGCTTGCCCGCCCGGCCCGTCCTCGCCCTCCCCCTTCCCGCCGCTGGACGCGGGCGGCGGCGGCGGCGGCGACGACGGCGCGCGCGCGCTGAAACGCGCGCGCCTGGTGTGGACGCCCCAGCTGCACCAGCGTTTCCTGGACGCGGTGGCGGCGGCGGGTGAGGACCGGGCCGTGCCCAAGACCATCATGGCCCTGATGAACGTGGAAGGACTGTCGCGCGAAAACGTGGCGAGTCATCTACAAAAATTCCGGCTGGCCCAGAAAAAGGAGGGCAAAGCCCAGAAAAAGGAGATGGCGCGCGAAGCCAAGGAGAAAAAGGATGGCGTGTGAGAGCCCGCTGGAGCATGTGTGTGTGTGTGTGTGTGGGCATCGTCCGTGCTCGGTCACTCGTCCCGTGCAAAAAAAAAAAGAATTCTCTTGCGTTGTTTTTTTTTTCCATCCAGGGACGTGTTTTGCGCTCTCCAGTTTTTGTCTTGCAAGTCTTCTCTCGTTGTTTCCCCCTCGCACGCTTCACGCACACACACACACTCACACACACACGCACACACGGCAAATGCTGCTCGACCCTCCTCCATTCCGCCGGACAAAAAGGCACACACCACGACGCCTACCCGCTCCGCCCGCGCTTGGCCGCCATACCCGGCGGCGGCGCCGACGCGGGCGCAGGCGAGGTCGGCGAGGCGGGCGGGGAGGAGGCGGAGCCGCCGTTCCCGGCGCCACGGCCAGAGGCCGCAGATGACGCGGGCCGCGGGCTCGCACTCCCTGACCGGGAAGAGGAACCGGCCCGCCCCTTCACCCTGGCCGCCGCGCCGCCCTTTTTTGGCGCGAGCGCCGACTTTCGGCGGGTGGGGGCGGTGGCGGCGGTGACGGCAGCGGCCGACCCACCGCCACCACTCCCGCGCCGTTTAGCCGCCCGGCGGGCCGCCGCCGCCGCCCGCAGCGCCGACCCCCCAATTTCCGCGGCGTACCGCTCCGCGTCCGCGCGGGCGATGGCCTCCCACGGCGCGCGCCCGGGCGCGGCCAGCGCGCGCCACTCGGCCGACGCAGCTTTCAGCACGGCCGCGCTCCAGGCCCGGCTGCCGGGCGGGCAGGAAGCGTTCTCAGTCGCCGTCCGCGACGCTTCCGCCCGGCGGGACTGGAGGAACGCCATCCAGGGCGTGAGCGGCGGGCGCGGTGCAGCGGACGCGCGCGAGCGCTTGAGGGTGAGGCGGGAGCGTGGAGCTGTGTAGGTCGGGTGGCGAGAGGACGCGGGCGTGGACGGGCCTGGGGACGCGTCATCGGGTCCGGATGAGGGGCGGGACGCCGCGCGGCGACCTGGATGCGCGGAGAAGGATGATGAGTAAGGCGGGTTGAAGGTTTCGAAACGTTTTTTTTTTTTCGCCGCAACCGCCGCCGGCGGTGTGTTGCCACGCACGCGCTCCCACTCAACCACCTCACTCCCACCACAATTCCTTACCACTGGAGCTGGCAGACCCGACCCGAGCCGGCGGTGGCATAGCCGAGCCGTAAAAAGCGGCGGGGCCGATGTGGGACGGCGGCATCTTGTCGAAAAGTTTTTGATGCGAAGGCGCGAGCGCCGCGAGAGAAAAAAAACGGCGCTCCGGCGCCCACGCGCCGATTGGGGTTGCGCGTGGACAGGGCGTGTCAATGCCCGGGCTTGCAGGGTGGCGCTGCGTGTGCACCGCCGTGTTGGAGGGTCCCGGCGCGGAAAAAGTTTTAGTGGAGTGAAGTGTTGAACGCGGAACGACCGGCCAGGCCCCTCGGAGTGGGGGCCCGCCGCCCCGCGGCCCGCCAGACCCGTGCTGGATAGCCTAAAGCTTTATAGCTGTCCACAAATGCCTCCTTGTCAACAAGCCCCGTCTCGATGTGATGTAGGTGGTTAGCATGGTTGTCTCTCAGCTTGAGCTCGACATGTGCGAGTGGGTTTGGGCCGGTGGCTAGTTCATTAGTTCGACCCCCCCGTGCATGCCGCATGTAAGAGCGAGCACACAGCATACCCGGGTTCGAGTCCCGGCATCGAGGATTTTTGCTTCTTTTTGCGCGCGTTTTGGTGCGGCGGGCGCGCGGCGGGCGTGGGCGGAAGGCGGGGCGGTGTTTTTGGGAGGGGTGGTGGTGGTGGGTCGAGGGAAGGGAAGGGTCGGCACTCTTCTTTTTTGCGGGCGGGCCGCCTCGCCGGTCTCGAGTCCCGGCATCGAGGATTTTTGCTTCTTTTTGCGCGCGTTTTTGGTGCGGCGGGCGCGCGGCGGGCGTGGGGGAAAGGCGGGGCGGTGTTTTTGGGAGGGGTGGTGGTGGTGGGTCGAGGGAAGGGAAGGGTCGGCACTCTTCTTTTTTGCGGGCGGGCCGCCTCGCCGGTCTCGAGTCCCGGCATCGAGGATTTTTGCTTCTTTTTGCGCGCGTTTTTGGTGCGGCGGGCGCGCGGCGGGCGTGGGGGAAAGGCGGGGCGGTGTTTTTGGGAGGGGTGGTGGTGGTGGGTCGAGGGAAGGGAAGGGTCGGCACTCTTCTTTTTTGCGGGCGGGCCGCCTCGCCGGTCTCGAGTCCCGGCATCGAGGATTTTTGCTTCTTTTTGCGCGCGTTTTTGGTGCGGCGGGCGCGCGGCGGGCGTGGGGGAAAGGCGGGGCGATGTTTTTGGGAGGGGTGGTGGGTCAAGGGTTGGAAAAATGGAAAAAAAGGCAGGGTCAACCTTTTTTCCAGTTCCTTTTTCCACTTTGGGCCCGTTCACACCTTTCAACTCTCCGGAAACGTGCTCACAGACGTTGTCTATCCGGTGCATACGTTTGGAGGCAGAAATATTCCCACACACGGCCGTGACGGCCGGGCACGTGTATTCTTTTTGCATCAAGCCTCCCCTCCGGCTGCCTATTTCGTATCGTCCTCCTTTTTTTTGGCCGCCTTTCCACGCCGGGACCCCCTTTTTGGCCGTGAAACACCGCGGCCGGTCACCCCCTTTTTTTGGTCGTTGAGACGGGGGGTGGGGAGGGCGCGGACGAGGCCGTGGCGGCGAAGGCTCGCCCAGCGCTGGTCATGGCCAGAGGCAACGCGGGTGGATCGTTCCCGCCTGCCTCCACCGACCTTTTGGGGGGGGGGGGGGGGGGGGGGGGGGGGGGGGGGGGTCGACCCCCCTCCTCCACGCATCGACATCCTGTTCATCGTCAAGTGACCTGTTGCAGTGCGTTCGTTTGCCCCCCACCCACCCACCCACCCACCCACCCACCCCCACCCCCACCCCCACCCCCACTCCCACCCCAAAAAAAAATCGTCAGTGTGCTCTCAAACCACGACCCCAACACCACCACCGCCGGCCGCGACCGGCGCGGCCTTCCCACCGCCGCCCGTCAGCTGCACGCCCGCCAGCTTCCACGCCGGCGCACCGATCACCGCCGGCGCCGGCACCATCCCAGCCTCCTCGCCGCCGCGTCCCTCCTCCTCGTCGTCACCGCCGCCCTCCTTGGCCGCGACGACGTACGCGCCGGCGTCCAGCCCCAGCCCGGAGCGTGCGCCGGCCCACAGCGACGGCAGGACCATGAACGCCCACACGTCGACCAGCAGGGCGGCGTACTCCAGCACGCGCCAGCGGGGTTGGGGGGCCAGGCGGAACAGGCGGGTGCGGGCGGTGCGGCGGGCGGCCTCGTTCAGGGCGGCCATGGCCAGGAACGCGGCCGCGCCTGCGCCGCCCAGCCAGGGGATGCGCGCAAGCGCGGCGGTCGCGGCGGGGCCGAACGCGGCCGCCGGCACCACGCCCGCCTTCACCAGCAGCGCCGCCCACCCGCCCGCAATGCCCATGTACAGGGGTGCGACGCTGGGCAGCAGCTGGGCTTCCAGCAGCTTGGCCAGCATGGCGGCCGTGGGGAGGATGGGCAGCGTGCGCCACCCACGCACGGTGGCCGACAACGCGTACGCAAAGTCGGCGACGCCACGGGCGTGGCGCTCCGCTTGAATGGCCCGCGCCCACAGGGTCGAGGCGTACGATGACGCCTGCAAGTTCAGCATGTTGGACGGCGCGCCCAGGAGGGGCGCCAACCTGGCCTCCCCGCCCGTCGCGTAGTAGCACTTGACAAACATGTGGAGGTCTTCACCGATGGCGTCCGCGTGCGTGTCCCACCAGCCGACGCGGACGGCCAGCGCCGCGGACAGCGAGTAGTTGGAAATGGGGAAGCCGATGCCGGTGGAGGACGCCAGGTTTTGGGCGGCCATGGCGGCCCACATCGCGTCGTGGACGCGCGTGAAGACGGGGACGGCGCCGGCGTTGCGTTCAAAGAGGATGGGGGCGGCGTAGATGCGGGTGGACGGGTCGGGTGCGGCCGCAGCGGCCGTGTCGAGCGCCGTGATGTACAGCGGCGCGACCTGGGCGTCCGCGTCCATGACAGTCAGGCAGAGCGAGGCCGGACGCGCGCCGAGCACCGCGCCCGCCCGCTTGACCAGGGCGCGCGCCGCGGAGTTGACGTTGGCGGCCTTGCCCGGGGATTCGCCGGGGGCGAGCGTGTGCACGGACGCCGACAAGTCCGCGAAGGCGTGGCCGTACTCGGCGATGAGGCCGTCCGCCTTGGCGCCCCACCCGGCCTCGGCCGCTTCCATGGCCAGGACGACGACGTACCGCGCCTTGGCGCCCGGGTGCGCCGCCAGCGCGGACAGGGTGGACCGCAGGACGCGCGTGGGCTCGGAGTAGTTGGGAATGATGAAGCCGTGGTGGGAAAAGGGCGAGGCGGACGCGGCGGACGCGGCGGCGGTCGCCGCGGCCGCGGCGGCGGCCGCTTCCACCCCGCGCACTCCACCGCTGCCGAGGCCGGCTTCCGCGTCATCCAGGGATGAGGGTCCGTCACCCACCAGGGACAAGGCCGACGCGGGCCGGGTGGGCGCGCCGCCACGCCGGCGGCCGCCGCCGCTGCCTTCCTCGCCCGACGACGACGAAGAAGAAGAGGACGGACCGCCGCCGGCGCCCGCCAACGACGCGGAGCTCGGCCCGCGGTCGAGCGCCATGGCCGTCGCGGCCCGGCGCAGGGGCACGCCGGCAGGCAGCCCCTGCGCGGCCAGCGTGGACCGCAGCGCGATGACGAAGGCCGCCATGCGCCGGACCTGGAGCGCGGACGCGCACAGGAACAGCACCAGAAAGGCCGACACAAAGGGCAGCCACAGGTTTGGGGCGAGCAGCGGCCCCGCAAACGTCAGGACGACGCTGGCCGCTTGAAAAGCGGGGATGAGCCGCTTGTACGGCCGCATGGCCGTGAAGGCCGCCGCGGACGCCGGGTCGGCCGGGGTGGTCGGCGACAGCGTGGCGTGGCCCATGGTGGGCGGGTGAGGGACAGCAGGCGATGGCCGTTGGGAGTGGCGGGAGAAGCTGCAGGTGACGAGCACAAAAAGACGAGAGTGTCGCACGCTCGAACCGTCGGCCTCACGCCGTCCACCCGCTCGCTGGTTCTCTTTGGGTGCGCACGAAGAGCCTGTTGGGTGTCAAGAAAGGGGAGGAGGAGGCGTCAGCGCGGTCAATTGGGAGGCGGCAGCGCCCGCTGCGCGCAGCGCGCGGTCGTCTTCGCGTCGGCCGACGGTCGAGAGTGATGCGGCGCCGGAATGGAAAGGCGGACGACGGAGGCTGCCCGCCAACTTGGTCCAAGGCCACGCCTTGGCCACCGCCCATGCCAGTGGGCGTGGTGAAACGGGGTGCGGGCGGGTACACACGCCGTGGGACCGCACGTCTTGGCCGCGCGGCCGACAGTGGGACGCGGCGTAGAGCGATACCGCGGCGCACAAAGGGCGGCGCAACGGCCCGGCATCGGCCCGTCCGACACGCGTTTTTTAAGTCGAGGTTCCGCGGACGGCCAGGCCAACACAGGGGTGTGGCAGTAGGGCCCGGCAAACGCCCTGGTTGGGCAGCCAACTGGGGGCGTGCGGACGGGAGCGCGCACAAATTGCCGCGGCGCAAGCAAAGCCGGTGGGAATCAACGCACCTACAAGCCACGGCGCGAGGACTCACACCGCCCAGGCGCGTCGAAAAGACGCTCAGAGGGCGCGCGTGTGTGGAGAAGCGTGCAGCACGCAGCTGCCGTGCCTTCCGTGAGAAGAGAGTTGTGAGGCGCAGCGTCGAGCGGCACCCCTGCTCAACCACGCCGCGGGGGGAGAGGGGGCAAGGCCCGCCACCGTTTTCGACGGCACCTCCGTCTGCATATCCACAAACTAAGCTCCTACAGGTGCCGCGCCTCCCTCAAGCCGCGACCTCCTCCTCCCGCTTGCCCGCAGCCTGGGCCGGCGTCCCTCCACCCTCAACCACTCCTTCCCCTTCATCCGCGGGCGTCAGCACGGCCAACAACCGGGCCGACGCCGCAGACGTCGCGGGCCAGTGGTCGGCGTCGACGTAATACAGCCGGTTGCCGTCGTCTCCATCCGCAAAGCTGACCTGCGGGTGGACGGTACCCGTCGGCGGCCGCACACTGCTCAACCGCACGGGCACCGTCACCCTCCGTCCGATATAGTCCATCCGCGTCACCGCCACCGCCGCGTCCTGCATCCTCCTCAAATCCGCCGTCCGCGCGGCCAGCGACAGCACATACGGCTTTGTGAACCAGTGCACCAGCCCTGTCGTCCCGACGCCAAAGGAGGCGATGGCGGCTGCGATCCCGAGCTGGGCGGCCGCGCCGGCGGGCGTGTCGGCCGCGCCGGTAGCTTGCAGGCCGGCCAGGGCGGGAGCGGCGGCTGTTGTGAGGCAGCAAGAGGCGAGGGACAAGCGTTTGAGCCGTACGACCGTGGTGGCCAGCGGGCCCACGTACGTCAGGACGCCGCCCGCTTCGCCCGACTCGGGCGCGGGCGTGGGGAGAGGCGAAGGTTGGGCCGGCAGCGAGCGCGGGGACGCCGAGGTTGACGGCTCGTCGGTCCGGCCTTCGCTGGTTTGTGAAGAGGATGCAAACGTGCGAGCCTCGCTGGCCCTCCAGGAGGGCGGGCTCGTGGAGGACGGCCCGTTCCAGGCCGTGGGCGGGCGGGCGGACGGCAGCAGCGCGTTAGCGCGCGCTGCGCCCGCGCCGCCGTCGGCCCTGGCAATCACCAGGGCCGCAGCCGTCAGGCGCCGGACTGCCGTGGAGCGGGACATTGAGTGGGTCTCTCTCGTGGTGTGGGCGGGGGAGGAGGACGGCGCACGGGAGCTGCGCGCGCCCGACTTTTGATTTGCTGGTGTGTTTCTCGTCGGGGCTGCATGCGTTTGCTCCTCACTCTGCTCATTTTTTTTATCGCGACGGCACGGCACGCCCATCCACGCGCCCAATCCCTCGCGCGACTCTTTGGCGCAGTCCTACAGGTGGCACTGCTATCGCTGAACTCGTCAACGTGACGAGGAATGGCCGTCATCCAGGCGCGGTGCGGGCCACTAGGCCGCAGCCGCGACGGCCGCCCGACCCGACCCGCCTGCCCTCCATCCCCGTCGTCAACGGCCGCCACGACGGCCACGACACAGCCGCCTGCCGCCAGGCCGCGGCTGGCTGCTCTGCGTCAGGCCCGGCACCTACCCCACCGTCAACCCCTCCTTCGCTGCCGGGCGTCCTCGACCACCACCGCGGCCACCCCACCCGCGGCCGCAGCTCTGTCACCGGACGTCGCGGCCTTTGCTGACTTTCTGTTCAGCGCGCAGGACCGGGTCATCAAGGTGAGATTGTGGAGGTCGTGTGCGCGTGTGCGTGCTGGCCTCTCTCAACGGCTTTCTCAAACCAACCCCCACCACCACCACCACCACCACCACCAATCACTGCTAGGCTGCCGAAGCACTCGACGGTTCCGGCGCCACCTTCCGCCGCGATCCCTGGGCCCGCGGCGATGCTGCCTCCGGCGTCACAGCCTGCCTAGAAGGCGGCACGCTGTTGGAAAAAGCGGCCGCGTCCGTGTCCGTCGTCACAGGCGAGCTGAGCGCCGGGCGCGCGGCTGCCATGGCCGCGCGCGGCTCCACGCCCGTCCCGGCCGGCACGCCGTACGCGGCCGCGGCCCTGTCCATCGTCTTCCACCCGGCCTCACCGCACGTGCCCACCCTCCGTGGGGATGTGCGCCTGTTTTATGCGGGCGGAGGCGTGAGTGCGGCGTACGGCGGCGGCGCCGACCTGACGCCTTCTTACCTGTACCAGCCAGATGCGGTCGCGTTCCACGCGTACTGGAGGGGGGTGTGCGACAAGCATGCGGCCGGAATGTACGGGCAGTTGAAGGTGAGTGGAGGGGTGGGAGGGGCCTGATGCTCTCGCCCTTCAAGTCCGCCGCCCGCTTCCCCCGCCCGCCCCTGCCGCGACGCCCGCCACTCCTCAGTGTGTGCCCCTCACCCCACCCACTCCCCACCCACTCCACCCCTCAACCCAGCCCGCGTGCGACGCGTACTTCTACCTGCCCGCCCGCCGCGAACACCGTGGCCTGGGTGGCATCTTCTACGACGACGTGGGCGCGGTGGCCGCGGCTTTGACGCCGCCCTCACGGGTCGACGGCGCCGCGTTTTCGGCCGACGTCGTGGACGGGTGGATCCCCTCGTGGACGCCGGCCGTGGCAGCGCGGAGGCACACGCCCATCACACCGGAGCAGCGCGCCTGGCAGCTGGTCCGCCGGGGGCGGTACGTGGAGTTCAACCTGCTGTACGACCGCGGCGTCCGGTTTGGGCTGGACGGCGCGCGCGCGGCGAGTGGTGGGCCGCCGCCGCGGGTGGATGCCGTGATGGTGTCGGCGCCGCCGCTGGTGGCGTGGGGGTACGTGCCGGAGGGGGAGGAGCCGGCGGAGGGGAGTGCGGAGAGCGAGGTTGTGGCGGTGTTGAGGGAGCCGCGGGAGTGGGTGTGAGAGAAGCCCCGCGCGTGGGGTGGAAGAGGCCACAGGCCCGTCACAACTGCGTCTGCGGCGCCGCTGCCTCGTGCCCGCGCCCGCCGTGCCGCTCCTCCTTGCCTCCTAAAAACCCAGCCTCCACCCTCCGCCGGACACGCGTCCTCGCCCCCTGAACGCCAAGCGCCACGGGAGGTGAGCGTCATCCGTGCGCGTGCGCGAGTCCAAATTCGCAGCCTAGGAAAAGCCGAACAGCAGCGGCGGTTGTTTCCTCTGCTGCTGCGCATGTGTGTGCCCTCGCCACGCCCCACACCCCCTCTCATTCCTCACCTCCCACCCACGCAGGCCGCCTGCGCACCCTCCTTGCCTCGCCTGAAGCGAGCAAACTCGCGCATCACCCTCAAAAATAAAATGCTCCTGACGCCCACTGCCGACCGCGCCGCCGCGCCGCCGCCGCGCGCGCCGCTGGCGGCCCTGGACGCCAACGCGTCCGCCTTGCACGGCGCGCCCAGCCCGGGCGGCGTGGGTGAGGGGGCCGGCGGCCTGAAAAAGGTAAGAGAGGATGCGGATGATGGGTGTGGACGGCCGCACCAACGTCCCAGCCTTCCGCCCCGCACACGCGCGCCGCATTCCGCTCCTGGCCACCGCGACGGTTTGGCCACCGGCGGGAAAAAACCTGACCGGCCCCACCAACAACCAACCCACAGGCTTCCGGCTCCGCCCCGCTCCTGCGCGAGCCGACGCCCGCGCCGTCTCCTCGTGCCGCCGCGACCCGGGCGGCCGCCGCGGCCGCGGCCGCCCGCGCCGCCGCCACCACGACGCAGCAGCCCTCGCGCCTGGGCCGCACGGGCGGGTGGGGTGCTGCGCCGGTCCGCCCGCGCGCGGCCCAGGCTTTCAACCGGGCCGCGTCCACACCCGCGCCCGGGCGCCTGGGTGGTGTTGGCCCCGCGGCCATCGGCCGCGGCGGCGGCGGTGTGGGGAGCAACGTGGTTTCGCTGACCCGCTCGCCCGTCCGCCCGGGCGGGCGGCGCGCGTCGCCGCCCCGCCCGCCCGCGGCGCGCGCCGCGTCCCTGCCGGGCCTGCCTCCGTTGGCCCCTGGTGCCGCGACGACGACTGTGCGGCCGCGGTCGCCGCCCGCTGCCGCCGTCCAGCAGCCCGCGCACGGCTTTGCCGCGCCGACGCTCGCGAGCCCGCCGCCGGTCGAAGGCGGGGGGGCCGACGACGGCCTGACCGACCTGGGCCTGCACGACGACGGTTTCAGCGTGCGCCTGCGCGACCCGTCGCCCGTGGCGTTGGTGGGAGGCGGCGCTGCTGCCGTCCGTGCGCCGTCGCCCGACGCGGCGCTGCTCGCGCCGCGCGCGGCCGTGCCAGCCCCTTTCCCGCCTGAAGCCCCGCTGCCGGACCCGCGCCTGGGCTGGCTGGCGGCTGAAGAGACGGGCGACCGCCTGGCTGCGTCCGGCGCTGCCCGCGAACGCCTGTCGCCGCGCGAAAGCACGCCGGCGCCGGCCGCCTTGGCGGCCACGCCGTCGTCGTCCGCCCTCACCCCGGGCGCGGCCTCCTCCACGCCCGACGGCTTTGCTGCGGCGCTGCACCGCCGCCCGTACCTGCTCCCCACGCCCACCGGCGTCGGCACGGGCGCGCGCCGTGTGCCGCTGACCACGCCGCCCATCATCCGGGCCGCGCGTGCGGCGGCTGCGGCTGGGCCGCGCTCGCCCCTGCCACCCACCCCATCCTGCCTGGCGACGACGGCGGAAGCGGAGCGGGTGGCGCGGCGTGTGCGTGCGTGGGAACGCGAGGACGAAGGCCTGACCCAGCCAGTTGCGTCCGCGCCCAAGCCGGCCGCCGCGGCTCCTGCGCCGGCGCCTCCGCAGGCGGACACCGCCTCCCCTGGCCTTCTCCCCCGCCCCGCGCGCGCCCTGCTCGCCCGCCTGGCCCCGCCGCCCTCGCCCGGCGGTGCGGTGGCGGCGGCCACGCCCTTCCTGGCTGGCTTGGCCCGGACTGGGCCTGCCGGCCCGCGGGGTGGGGAGTGGGGCGGCGCTGCCCCGGCCGCGCTGGCGGCGTCCAGCGACTGGACGCGCCTGTCTGGGTTTGGCGACACGGCCGCCCTGCCGGCTCCTCCCCCGCCTGCCGCCGCCGCGGCTCCGCCCACCCGCATCCCGTCCTCGCCGGCGGCAGGTGGAGCTGTGCGCCCGGCGAGCGCGGAGCTGCGCGCGACCGCCCGCTTCTCGCCCGTACGCCTGGCTGCGGCTGCTCCCACGCCCGCCGCGCGCCCGTCGTCCGCGCCGCTGTCTCCTGCCATCGCGGCGGCCACGCCCGCCCTCCGCCAGGCCCGCTCGCCGTCTCTGGCATTGGGCGTGGGCCCCGCACCCACGCCCGGCCTGTTCATGCGCGGCTTGGGCGGTGGGCGCGCGCCCGCCGCGACGCCCGGCCCCACGCCGGCCCTGCTGATGGGCGGAGGCAGCAAGGCCGCGCGCGCGGGGGGGGACGGCCGCCCGCGCCCGGCGCCGCCTCGCGTCGCCGCCGCGCCCGCGCCAGCCAGCCCGGCGGCGTCGGTCGCGTCCGTTGCCCCAGCGGCCGAGCCGGCTGCGACGGCGGCGTCGCGCGTCGCGGGTGGCCGGGTCGTGGTGGGCGGGGCGGTCGGTGCCCACCACCGCCCGGCCCGCCCTGCTGCCGCCCCCGCGCCGTTTGCCGCCGTCGTCGCCCACCTGGCCGCCTCGACGCGGGCGGCGCCGCCACGCCCGGCACCGGCTGTCGTGGAAGAAGCGCCCGTCGTGGCTGCGCCTCGCCCGGCCTCGCCGCCGGCGCGCGCGGTGGCGGCGGCGCCCACGCCTGCGCTGCCTGCCGCGTCGCCGGTCGCGTCCGCCTCGCCCACCCTCCACGGCGCCGGCCCGCCGCCCAACACGCCCGCGGCGGCTGCGTCGCCCCCCGCTCGTCGGCTGACCCGTCCGACCAGCGCGTCGACGCCCGCCACCGTCGGCCGGGGGTCGCTGTCCGCCTGGGCCGCGCGCGTCGGCTTGGCGCCCTCCCCGTCTGCGCTGCCGACCCCGGCCCGCACGGGCTTGGCGGCCCTGTGGGCGGCGGCCGGTGAAGCCCGGGCCGCCCGCACCGACGCGGCACTGGCCCGCGCCGCCGCCGCGGGCGCTGCCGCCGACGCGGCCACCGCCGCGGGCCCGGAGTGGGACCGCCTGCTGGCCGCGGCGGGCGCGCTGCGCACCGAAAACGCGGCGCTGCGGTCGGACCTCGCGGCCGCGGTCGAGGAACGGGACGCTGCGCGCGCGGAAGCTGGGGTGTCGGCCGCGGCGGCGGCCGCCCGGGCGCTTGCCGCGGATGACGCGGCCCGCCGGCTGCTGGCCCTCGCCGGTCAAGCGGCCGCGGCGGCGGCTTCGGCCGACGCGGAACGCCGGCGCCTGGCGGCCGACCTGGCCGCCGCGGGCGAGCGCGTGGCCGCGGCGGAAGCCGCCGCCGCGGCAGCCCGTGGGGAGGGTGCCGCCCGCGCGGCTGGCTTGGTGGCCGAGCTGACTGCTGCTCGCTCCGCCCAGGCCGCCGCCGGTGCCGCCGCGGCTGCGGCGGAAGCGCGCGCGCGCACGGTCGCCGACGGCCAGGCCCGGCTGCGGGCCGACCTGGCCGCCGCGCGCGCGGCCCTCCTCGCCGGCTCCGCCGACGCCGTCGCGTCCGACGCCCACTCCCGCAAGTTGGCCGCGGAGCTGAAAGCCGCGCACGAGGCCCTGTACGAGGCGCACCTGGCCGCGGAGGCGGGCGCGGTGGAGGAAGAAGGGGAGGCGGCCGCCAAAGCTCCCGCCGCGCCGCCCGCGAGCCCGAGCGGCGCGGCAAGCCCTGCGACCCCGCCGCCCGCACCCACGCCTGGGCCGGCCGCCCTGGCTGCGGCTGCGGCTGCGGCCGCTGAGAACGAGGCGTTGCTGGCTGGCCTGGCTGCCGTCGCGGAGGAGGCGGCGGAAGGCGACGAAGGAGAAGGCGCGGCCAGCCCGGCGCCACCCGCCCCGGCCGACGCGGCGGCCCGCCTGCCCGCGCCGGAACCGACGGGCGAGCTCATCTTTTACGGCTCGCACCGGGTGTGGGCCGCCCGGCCCGCGCCGGCCGTCGTCCAACAGGCTTGTGCTGCGTCGCCTGTGACGCCCGTGGCGGCCGCGGCGGCCCCCACCCCGCCTCGCTCGTGCGCGGCGTCCGCCGCGCCACCGCCCCGCCCGGCCGGTGGCGTCGGCTGGGCGCCCGTCCTGCTCGACGACCCGCGCCCCGCCGTCCCCGCCACGCCCGCCGTCCTGTCACCGGACGTCGTCCCATCCCCTAGCCCGGCAGGCGCCGCACCACAGTGGGGCGGCGTCTTTGCCCGCCTGCGCACGGTCGCGGCCGCGCTGGCCGACGCGGGGGTTGCGGCCAGCGGCGGAGGGCCGGCCGTCGCGGCGCCAGCCATGGCCCGCCCGCCTGTCGCCGCGCCCGGCCTGGCATCCCTCGTGGACGCGGCTGCCGAGCCCGCCAAGACGCCCGGCTTGGCTGCCTGGACAACGCCCGCCCGCGCCGGCTGGCGCGCCGCCGCCGTCGCGGCCGAACGGCTGCACGCCGGCCGCACGCTGCTGGACGGGGGCGGTGACGCTCCTCCCGTGCCTCCTCGCCCGCCTTCCTCGCGCTTGCGCGGCCTGTCGCCCGCTGCTGACCGGGAGCGCCGCCGCCGGGCTGCTGCCCTGGACATCCGCCTGTCGCCGTGAGATGATGGAGGGGAGCGCGTGGGTGGGCGTGGGGAGTGTGTCTGTGATTCCTTGCCTTGTGTGTTTTTCTTTTCACGCCGGCCGCGGCTTCAAGCTTTTCCACGCCGGCGTGGGTGCCTGGCCGTCGCCCGACCACCCGTCCAGCGCCACCACCGTCACGCCGCACGACCTGGCCTCCACCCCGGCCACCCCCAAAAACCCGCCGCCCTCCACCACGACCAACAGCTCTTCGCCCGCGTCCGCGGCGGCGCTGGTCGCGGCGTCCAGGCCGGCCAGCAGCCCGCCCGCCCGCCAGTTTTGGCCGGCCAGCTCGGCCCACGCCGCGGACGGATCGGATGCCAGCGCCGGCCTCGCCCGTGGCTTGGTGAAAAAGGGCGGCCCGGACCGGGCGCTGCCCCACAACGCCCTGGCCGCGTCGGCGGCCGCGCCTGGAGCGTGGAAGCACGCGTCAAAGGGCGTCGCTTCCAAGGCCGCCGCGACGGCCGGGACGTCCGGAATGCGGCCGCAGTCCACGACCGTCAGTTTTTTAGGCCGCAGGCTGTCACCTGCGATGGAGTCGAACTCTTCCTCGTCCTCGTACCAGAATTCCGACGTGCGGGGTGGGCGGAGGTGGGGGAGGCGGGCGGGGTGCGGTCGCCGGTGCGCCGAATTCGACGCGCCGTGCAAGGTGCGGGCGGGTTTCTCGGCCACTGGTTGCCTGCTGTGGATGGCGAGGATCATGACGCTCTGAATGCGGGAAGACAAAACGGGTGTGGTGTCCACGCGTGCGCCTGGCGCGGCGCACAAGGAGAGAGAGAGAGAGAGAGCGCGCCGCCCCCCCTCTCAACCCGCGTCTGACCATTCTCTCTGTTCTCTCTGTTCTCACACATTCTCGCTCTGTTTTTTTCTTACAGACATGACCCGCGGGGCTCTCGCACACACACACAGTGTTCATGCGCTCGCCTCTCATTTCTCTCTCCCGCTCGCACAGTTTTGCTTTTTGTATACAAAGGTACAGAAGAAAACCCCGGCATCGAACACAATGCTTTCTGTGTGTCTAAGGCGCGGCCGCGCCCGCCGCGCCCGCGGCCGCTTCGCCGCCCGCCACGGGCGTCGCCACGCCGGCCACGCCGGGAGCGGGCACGACGGACGAGCTCACCACCGCGGCCGTGTCCGGCACCAGCCGCCCCGCTCCCAGCCCCACCAGCCCAAAGCGGGCCCGCACGTCCGCGGGCGTCGTCTCCGCCGCGTACGCGCGCAGCAGTTCGGCGCCCTCGGCAAACGACGGCAGCGTGAAATAGTTTGTCTGGTAGCCTTCCTTGTACGCCATGCGGGGCAGCGCCGCCCACGGGTCCAGCGGCGTCAGGGACGCGACCCCCGACGCGAAGTGGGCCAGTTCGCCGGGCGAGGAGAGGATGCCCGCGCCGAACGCCTTGGGCGTTTTTGCGTCGCCTTCCAACACGACCCCAAACTCGACGGTGTGCCAGTAGACGCGGGTGAGGCGCCACACGGCCGCGTCGGGCGCGCCCAGGGACGCGACGCCCATGGCCGCCACCATGTCGCCGTAGTCCTTGTCGAGCAGCATGGGCACGTGGCCGATGAGCTGTTTGTGTGTGTGTGGGGGGGGGGGCGTGAGGGGGTGGTGGCCACCCATCCATCCCATTTCCATCCAGTCCGCGTCCGCGGCACGCACCTCGTGGCACACGTCCGGTTCGGGCGTGTAGTCCGGCCGCGACCCGTGGCGGACGTACTGCGTTGAATGAAACGTGCGGAAGGCCAGGCCCGCCAAGAAGTCGCGCGGGTGCATCAGCCCCGCCACGGGCCGGATGCTCCAGGACGAGCCTTCGGCTTTCAGCGTGGCCGCGACGTCCGCCAGCTGCGGGATGGACGCCGGGGTGAAGGCGAGGCGCGGCAGCGCGGCCAAATACTCGGCGCACGCCGACGCGGGCGCCAGCCCGCCCAGCCGGGTCAGGACCTCGGCCCAGACGGCCGTCTCCGCGGGCGTGTACGCGCAGTGCGGGGGCGGGCTGCCCGGCACGTGCGCCCGCGCGGCGTCGGCGATGGCCGCCCGCCGGCGCGCGTACGCGGCGTCCCCGAACCCCGGGTGGTCGGGGGCCAGGTCGGCGCCAAAGCCCAAGATCTGGCCGTTGGACACGTCGGCGATGGAGGCGGGGATGGGGTGGGGCGGCTCGTCGCCTGGTGTGTTTCGAGGAGGGGGGGGGGAGGGAGGGAGGAGGGGGGAGGTCGTTGCGTCAGCACGCGGCGACGGCGGAAGGCGAGCGCCGCGCGCGGCGCGCGCTCGGCCCCCTCCCCTCCGAGACGGCCGCACACGCGGGCGGACGACGTACCTTTGGGCGCCGCCGCCACGCGTACGGAGCGCCGCGGTCCGTGCACCCGGCGCGGGGGCAGCCGAGGCGTGGCGCGGCCCGCCAGGGCGCGCGTGGCCAGGCACACGTCGGGCATTGAAACACGTCGGGGCGCGCTCGTGTGTCTCGCTCGGTCGCAGAGAGGGTTTGCCCGCTGGCGGGGACTGGGCGCCTCTGACGCCCGGTTTGGATGGGCGGGCGCGTGAAGTGAGCCCTGTCCTGCCCGTCGCGCGGGGAAGAGGGCGGTCGGAGGGCGGGTTGCGGGTTGCGGGAGGGTGGGAGGGGCGCGGCTTCCTCGCACCCACAAGAACACACCTCTGTGTGTTCTTATTTTGGGTCTCTGCCGGCCCCGGCAGAGACCCAGAGCGGCCAGCAGCAGAATGTTTTTTTGTGTGTCACACGGAGAGCAATAGCCGGGCCGACCTCTTTCGGCAGGTCTCTTGTCGGAAGCGTCCGACAGTCGGGCACCGCGCGTAGATGCGACACCTCCGCGCCGCCCGGCGCCTGGCTGCGGCGGCGGTGAGCTCGACACCTCGCCGCTCGCGACGGCCAGGAGAGCTGCCAGCGCATGCCTCCCATCCTTCCGACGCCCGCCGCGCCTGGCTGGCGCCGGCGCTCGCACCATCCACACGCACGCGTAGGATGGGCCGGCCGCTGCCCGTGTCGCTGGTCGGAATAGTGGCGGCGACCGAGGGACGGGCGGCGGCAGAGGCCGCACCGCCGCCGCCGCCGCCGCCGCCACCACAACCGGGCCCTCCACCCCCTGCACCCGTCATCCCCGTCGACGACCCTACGTCCACGCAAGCCATGTGCAACGGCGCGGGCATGCAACTCCTGTTTCTGGGAACGGGCACGGCGCCACCGCTGCCGGGATGGTGAGAGGCAGAGAGGGGGCGGGGCGTGCTCCATCCCGGCTTTCCATCCACCCCCACCCCCACCCCACACACCTCTCACGCCCAACAACGCCTCGACCAAAACCACACACCAGTGGCTCGCCCTCCCTCGCCCTGCGCACCGTCCGCGGCACCTGGCTCTTTGACGTCGGCGAAGACACGCAACGCGCCCTGGCGCGGACGCCCCTCGTGAAGGCGGGGCGGTTGGACGCCATGTTTGTTTCCGGCGCGGCCGCGCCCACGCTCGCGGGCTTGCCCGGCATCCTTTGCATCGCGTCCGCGGCGCGCGTGGATGAGGAGGAAGGCGGTGGCGCACCAGCGGTTTTACCTGTGCACGTTTTCGGCCCGCCGGGCGTGGCCGAGTACCTAAAGTGCGTTGGCTTTTGTTTTTCCGTTTTTTTTTTCAGGGCGGGGTGGGGCGGGTGGATGGGTGGATGGGGGCGCTCCGCCTTGCCTCACGTTTTTGACCCTCTTCCACCACCAAACGAAAAAAAACACACGCGCGCCTCAGCCGCATGCTCTTACTGTCCGACACGTTCATGTGCATGCCCATCCACGTCCACGAGCTGACACCGCCGGGGAGCGGGAGCGCGTGGGATGAGGGCGAGCGGACCGCGGCGTCGGGCGGCGCGCTGCCCGCGCGCGCGCGCCTCGCCCGCCGCTCCCGCCTGACCGTGTCCCGCCTGCGGCCGGACGCCTTCAACGCCGCGGGATACTATGACGTCTCCCCAGGCGCGGACGATGAAGAGGACGACGGGCGGCGCGGCCGTGGCGGGCGCAGCGGGCGCGGCCGGTTTTCGTCGGGCGGGCCCGGCCGCGGCAACGACCCGCGGTCCGATTACCGGCCGCTGACCTGGCCTGGGGCTGGGACGGGAGTCTTGCCGCCGGGCACGCCACCGGCGTGGACCCTGCGCTTCGCGGACGACCTGGCTGTCCGGGCGGTGCTGCTGGGCGGGGCGGCGGGGGGCGAGCCCGCCGCCGCCACGCCCCCCCCGCCCACGCTCGCGTACACAGTCGTCGAAGCCGACAAGGCCGGGCGGCTGGACGCGGACGCGGCCCTGGCCCTGGGCGTCTCGCCGGGGCGGGCCATGGGCATGCTGAAAGCGGGGCAGCCCGTCCAGACCATGTGGGACGGCCGGTTTGTGCAGCCGCACGAGGTCATGGCCCCCGACGTGCCCGGCCGCCGGCTCGCGGTCGTGGGCGACGCGGGGCCGGTGGCCGGCGGCGGCGGAGGAGGAGGAGGAGGAGGCAGCGGGGGAGCGTCCGCCGGCTTGGCTTGCGCCGTGGAAGGCGTGGACGTCGTGGTCGCGGGCGTCGGGAGCGGGGGGAGCGCCGCGGCGGCGGCGGTGGGCGCGGCCGCCGCGGCTGCCGGCACGCCCACCACGGTCGTGCTCACGCGCCTGCCCCCCGCGCAAGACGCCCGGTCGTCCGCGGGCGAAGCCGCTAAAGCTGCCTTCAAAGGCACGACTTTGATCGCGACCGATTTGCTGGCCCTTGACATCGGCAAAAAAGTCGTGGAAGGGGACAAGGCGGAGGGAGGAGGGGGGGCGGGCGCCGGGCGCGTGCGGTCGCAGCGTGGTGGTTGACGGTCGCATCTTTGAAAGGGTCGGGCACAAACAGTCCGGCAAAAAAAAAACGGGCGGCACACATCACACACACGCCCGTGCTTGAATTTCGCCTGCCTTTCCGCACGCAGTCCGGTTTTTAACGCACCCCAGGATGGTAAGTGAGGCAGGCTGGGGTGGCGCGGCTGCTTCGTGGTCGGGCCCAAGCACAGCACCGGCTCCCCATAATCGCCCGCGCGCGGCGTCGTTGCAAAACGCCGACCACGCCGGCTCCCCACGCCGTCGCCGGTCAATCGGTCCAGCTGGGCGAGGGAGCGCGCATGTGGGCCTGTGTTTGACGGGGAGGGCGTGGTGTGTGCGTCGCCTTGACCGGTCGCGAACGGGGGGCGCCCCGTTTCCACGCCGCCGCCGCGCGCGCTCCCCACGCGGCAGAGAGCGCGCGACGCGTTGGCGCTGCCTCTTGGCCGTCCATCGCCCTGGCCACGTCCCGCCGCGGGCCTGGGCGGCATTTTACCACGCTCGACCCGCACGCCGGTCAGCCTAGGGACCAAGGACGCCTCCCTCATTCCCCCCCCGCGCTCTCACATGTTCCCACCCCCCGCCCACCCGCCCGTCTGCCCCACACCAGGTCGCCGCCCGGCCGGCCGCCCGGCCGACCACCACGGCCGCCGCCGCCTCAACGACTAGGCGGCCCATCCCTTTGCCCAAACCCGTCGTCTTGGGCCTGACCACGCTCTTCAAACGCCGCCACGTTGAAGCACTCTTCTACGACAGCGCCGCGTCCGACGCGGAGGAGGAGGACGGAGGCGCCCACCGCCCAGGCGGCGTGCGCCGCCGGTCGACGGCTGCGTCCGCGCCCGTGTCCCCGCCCACCATCTCGTCGACCGGCACGCCCGTCGAACATGAAGACGACTTGCGTCCGGGCTCCACCGCCGCCGTTTTCGCCGAGCAGGACGCGGCTGCGGCGGACGAGGGCGCGCGCGCCCGGGTGCGGGCCATCCGCCGCGCCGTCCTGGACGCGGGCGACGCGCTGCGGTCCGCCCACCCCTGGCTGGAGCCGGCGCAGGACGTCATTGGCGGGCTGTTGCTGGTGGGCGCGCTGGCCGCCAATGTCGCGGTCGCCGCGGCCTTCGCGGCCGGCGCGCTGGGCTGGCCCGCGACCGTGGTGACGGCCGCACTCGCGCAGTCGGTCCTGCACGAGCTGGAGCACGACCTCATCCACTCCTGCTACTTTGCCAAGCGCTTCGGGTCGGCCGCCGTCAACGCGGCGCTGGCCCTGGTCTACGCGCCCCGCCTGTCGACCATCAACCCCTGGGCCCGCCGCCGCCTGCACCTCAACCACCACTCCGCCGCGGGCAGCCCGCCGGACATGGAGGAGCGCGCCATCACCAACGGCATGGCCTGGGACGCCCGCCGCCTGGCGTGCACGGGCGACAACCTGCTGGCCATCGCGCTGCGGCCGGACGAGAGCATGCGCGAGCTGCGGGCGTACGCGCGGTCGCTGCCCGAAGCCGACCCGGGCTCCAACCCGGGCGGGTGGGTGGCGCAGCGCGCCGCGCTCGTGCTGCGCAACGCGCTCTGGAGCTACCTGCCCGCGGGCGGCCTTCACTACGGCCTGTGGTACGCCTTCCTGGCGGACGCGGCGCTGAAAGCGGCCGGCGTCGCCGGCGGGTCCGGCCTGCTGGGCACGGCCGGCCTGTACGCCTGCGTCCGCACGTACGCCGCCGCGTTTGGCGCGTCCAATTTTTTGCGCACGTTCTGCTTGCACGTCGTCTCGTCCAACATCCACTACTACGGCATCAGGCGCGGCGACGTGCTCAACCAGACGCAGGTGTGGACGCACCCGGCCACCTGGCCCGCCCAGCTCTTCTGCTTCTGCTTTGGCGCGACGCACGCCATCCACCACTTTGTCGTGCGCGACCCGTTCTACGTGCGCCACCTCATCGCGCCGCGCGTGCTGCCGGTGCTGAAGGCCAATGGCGTGCGCTTCAACGATTTCGGGACGTTCAAGCGGGCCAACCGCGTGCCGGAAGACGCGGGCGCGGGTGTGCTGGCTGACGCGGCGGCCGCCGTCGAGCCGGTCGCCGAGTTTACGCTGGCCTGACGAGTGCAGGGCCTCTCGCTTTCCGATGGCTGCCAAGCCGGGTGGTCGCGCCTTTTTTTCCCGTGTTCTCTTCTTAGTTTTCCCCCTTCTCTCTGGTCCTTGATTTTTTTTCCCCACGGCGCGACGAGCGCCTCTTTGCCTGTCTTTCCTGCCTGATTTTGTGCGTGACTTTCATTTTGCGTGGGCGGGGGCGTGGAAGGGACGACGAAGATGCATGACAGGAGGGGGTGGTTTGTTTTGTATTGATTGATGGTTGAGACTGCTTTGAGTTTTTTCCACGGGTGGAACGTGCACGTTGGGTTTGGACTCGACATACGCGCAGACACGCTACACACACACACACACACACACACACACAAAAAGGGGGCGGCAGGGCGCCTGGAGCCCGGCACGGCCGCCTCTCTCACCCAAAAACACCAAGGTCGGGACCCTAACCCTCCCCGGCCACCACTAGAACAAAAAAAAGCACCCACACTCTCTTCTCCGTTCCCGCACGCCACACGGGGCAGGGGGAGGGCATGGCCCGCTTCCTGGAGGCGGCTCCCCACTCCCCAACGGCGGCCTGTGCTCAAGGCCAAACCAGACCAGAGGGCGCGGGCCCCGGACCCTCCCCCACACCGTGGCGCCGGCGGCGCAGACGCGCACGTGCCCCCTCCCTCACGCGGCCTTGTTGGTCCGCCTGGCCGCCACAAACTCTAGGCCTTTGTCGATGGACGCCTGCAGTTCGGGGACGGCGCCTTGGACGGCCGCGGCTTCGCCAGCAGTCATCGGCCCCAGGGGCAGGATGGCTTCGACGGCGCCGGACCCGGGCGCCAGCCGCACCCGCCGCGCAAAAAAGGGGAGCCCGCCCGGCGCGTCGTCGCACTGCACATACGCGCACTCCACCAGCCCGCCCTCCCCGCCCGCCGCGCGCAGGACGGACGCCGCGAACTGGGCGGCCGCGTACGCCATGGACAGCGTCGCCGACCCAGCACCGCCCTTGGCCTCGACGACTTCCGTGCCCGCGTCCTGGATGCGGGCGGTGAGGGCGGACACTGTGGACGGGGGCAGGCGGTCGACCAGCCGCGGCCAGGCCTGGGACAGGAGCGGGACGATGGTGGCGCCGGCGTGGCCGCCCACGACGGGGACGTCGACGGCCGACGGGTCGGCAATGCCCGCTGCGCCAGCGAGGAAGGCGCGGGCGCGGACGACGTCCAGCGTCGTCACGCCAAACAGGCGGGCCGGGTCGGCCACGCCGGCCGACCGCAGGACCGCGGCCGCGATGGGCACCGTCGAGTTGACGGGGTTGGAGATGATGGCGACGATGGCCGTGGGGGCGTAGGCCGCGATGCCGGCCGCCAAGTCGGCGACGATGCCGGCGTTGATGGCGAACAGGTCGTCCCGCGTCATGCCGGGCTTGCGGGGCACACCCGCGGGGATGAGGACGAGGTGCGACCCGGACAGGGCGGCGCCCAACTCCCCCGGGCCGACGTGCGACGACACCGCGGCGGGCGTGTCCATGTGAGACAGGTCGGCGCCGACGCCGGGCGTGATGGGCGCGACGTCGTACAGGGCGAGGTGGGCGATGGCCGGGTTCCTGTGTGTGTGACGGCGCGGACGGGGGGGGGGGGGGGGGGGGGGGGGGGGGCGGTGAGGGGTGGGGCGCCGGGCGGGCAGCGCAGGGGGGCGGCGCCCCCGCTCGCTCGTTCGCTCCTCACGCCCACCCCGCCCCAACGCACATCTTGAGCAGCATGCCCAACGGCTGGCCGATGCCACCCGCCGCGCCCAAGAGAGCCACTTTAAAGCCTGGGCGCGGTGGAGCGGACGCGGACGTGGGCGCGGCGGCGACCTGTTGCGTGTATTTTGATGGGTGAGGGGGGGTTTGCGCCGCCAGCGATGCAATGGCCCTCCGTTTGCGGTGTCGCACGAGTGAGCAGCCCGCCCGACCGCGTCCCCTCACCTGCGTCCCCGCAGCGCCGGGACCGCCGGTCACCTGGCCTGAGATCACGGCCAGGCGCTGGGCGGCGGACGCGTCCATCGTTGGTTGGATGCGTGTTTTTTGTGTGCGAGCAGCAAGGAAAACGCGAGTGATGCCTAGGCGCGTCTCCCACTGTTTCATTTCACGGGCAAAGAAGGCGACCGAGCCGGCGGGCGGGCACAGCCGCGCCCGCGCCTGACCATGGACCAAGCCCCCGCCTCACTGGGCCCGGCCGCCGCGTCCCCTCTGTCCGTCCTCGAAGCCGAGGCAGCGCGCCTGGAAAACGCGGCTGCCAAACTCAAGCAGTCTAACGCGGAGCTGCGGTCGGCGATGGAGGAGGGTGAGGCCGGCGAGGCTGAGTGGCGGACGTACAGGGAGGCCATCAATGAAAACTTGCCGGTCATTGCCAAGTACGTGGCCCGGGCGGAGGCGTTGCGGGAAGAGATAGAAAAGTGCAAGGGCGGCGGCGGGGGTGGGCCGTCGGAACCGGAACGGATGGCGGTGGAAGGCGAGGGACCGCCGCCCCCGCCGCCCGGCCAGGCAAGCGCCGGCGAGGGCGTCTGGCTGTGAGCACGGGGTTCTGTGGTGCGCCTGCAACGAGTTGACCGCCTTGCAGCCCCCCGACCCCCCCCCCCCCTCCCCTCCCTCCGTCTCTCAACCCGCTGCTGCCGTGGTGGCCCCCTCGGCCAGCGGCCTCAACACGCCCAGCAGCTTGCGCGCCGCGGCCGCCGCTTTCTTACCGTCCACCGCTGCTGGCACGGCGGGTGGCGGCAGCACCACCGCATCAGGATCACTGCCCGCCGCCACGGCTGCCGCCCGCGCCGCCTCAGCCGCCGCCGCGTCCGCTTCCGCCGCGGCAAGCACTGCCGCCGCTCTTTTCGCCTCCACTTCCGCCGCCGCCGACGCGGCCGCCCGCGCCGCCCGCCGCACGTCCTGGACGGAGGGCATGGATGGTGCGGTGCCCGCCGCTGACGCCGCGGCGGCCGTGACTTCGGCCAGGGCGGCGCCGTCGCCGGCCACCAGGGCGGCGCACCACGCGCGCGCGGCCGCGTCGGCTGCCGCCGGCGCTCCCGGCGGTGGGCGGCCCGCGCCGACGGCGGCGACGGTCGCGGCCAGGTCCGCGACTGGTGGAGGGCCGCCAGCCTCCCCGCCCCCCTCGTCGTCGCCCCCGTCGTCCCCGGCCTCCTCGGCCAGCAGCGATGCGACGCGGCCGAGTGCGCGGCGCCGCGCCTGGTTGCGCACGCCCAAGCGGCGGGCCAGGGCCAGCTCCGTCGCGGCTTCAGGCGGGAGGTCAACGGCAACCGTGGCCAGTTGCGCATCCGTCAGGTTGGCCAGCTCGTCCGCCAGGTCCTGCCAGTGTTTTACTGATGGAGTGGGGGATGGATGGATGGAGTGGGTGGCGGAGAGAGCAGGAATGCGGTTTTCTGCGTGGCCTTTCCTCCCCCTCCAAAACAACGCACGTCTCCGCTTCCCCGCCGTCTTGCTCGGCCGACCACGCGTGGACGGGTTGCGCCCCGTGCGGGTGGCGGGGCAGGCGGTCGTGTGGCGGAGGTGGCGTTGCAGTTGTGGCGGTGCGACGGCTGGCCGCGAGTGCAGCGGGGCCGAAAGCCTTGAGGTGGAGGCCGGGCCGGCGCTGCGCAGGGCCGAGGCCCACATACTGAGACAGTGGGGTACCAGATGGGCCGGGTGCGGCCGTCGAAACAGGTCAGATGGCGCTGGGCTCGCGTGTCGGAAAAAATAATGAGGGAAGAAAACACGCATTGCTTTACACTCGTGTTTCTTTTTTTTCCGTCACCCGGCTGGTCACCAGCCATGCCGTCTCCCGCGCCCAGCGACAGCGGCGACGAGGTTACATGCGACTCAGCTTTCGAGTGCGCTGCAGCGTCTGTCGAAGCCGCGGCTGTGGCGGGCAGCCTGTCGCCATCAGCCCTGACCCGCCTCTACGCGCTGTACAAGATCGCCACGGTCGGGGACGCGCCCGACTCGGCCAAGCCGGCGCTGTGGGATTTGAAGGGGCGGGCGAAATGGAACGCATGGCGCAGCGTTGCGGGCATGAGCGCTGACGCAGCGCGGGCCGCGTACGTGGCCGAAGCCGCGGCCGCTGGCTGCGGCGGCGGCGGCGGCGGCGGCGGTGGGTCGGCCGACGGCCGCCCGCCACCGTCGACAACCACGATGGGCCCGGCCTTTTCCGCTCTCCCGACCCTGGCGGGCGACGCGCCGTCGGGTCTGACGCCACTGGGCATGGCAGCTGCCGACGGAGATGCGGCCGCTGTGGCAGCCGCCCTGGCCGGCGGCGCCGACCCGGCCGGGGTGGCCGAACCCGAAGACGGCGCGACGCCGCTGCACCTGGCCGCGGATGCCGGGTCGGTGGCGTGCGTGCGCCTGCTGCTGGGCGCGGGGGCGCCCGCCGCCGCCCAAGACGCCCATGGCGCGACGCCGCTGAGTTATGCCGCGGCGGCGGGGCGGGAAGACGTGGTCGCCCTCTTGCGAGGAGTGGTGGGTGGATAGTAACACATTGCGGCTAGGCCACACTAGGTCTGTTTTTCGTGTGGGTGGCCCGTTCGGGCGGGCCGGCCGTTGTGCGGGTGGTGTCTCTGTGGAGGCGGGTGGGGGTGTGTGCTGGGCTCTGAGACACGGCTCTTAGACCGTGAGCGGCTCTTTGAAAGCCTCGCGCGCGCACCCACCCCTTCCACACACTCGCTTTTTTTTCCGCACGGAAAACACACACCCGCCTCCCACCTCCCTCTCCACGCCACCCAAACTCTCTCACACCATGTCTGGCCGCGGCAAAGGAAAGGGCAAGTCCTCCTCGAAGTCCGTCACCAAGTCGGCGAAAGCGGGTGCGTTTTTGTTCTTTGTTTCGTGCGTGCACCGCCACGACGTCGCGCATTGCGCGCCAAAGTTTTTACGTCGCCGCCCCGAACCCACCTCTGTCCGCCGCCGCCGCCACCGTTCCACCGGCCCAATGGGTGGACCGGCACCCGGTCCACCCGCATGGGGATGGAGCGGTGGGTGGGGAGAGGGCTGGGGGCTGCCATCGGCCGTCTTTCGTCATCTGTCGCGAAAACCGCGGCGCTTCGCGCACCTCTTCTCCAACCAACCTCCCCGCCCCTGCCTGCCTCACCCGCCCACGTCGGTCCGCACCACCCCGCACGCCCAAACACCCCGCCCCCTCCCTCGCCTCCTCACACATTCCCACACCTCTCAACCCCCCCCTCCTTCCCCGCCAACCCACCCCAGGCCTCCAGTTCCCGGTCGGCCGCATCGCCCGCTACCTGAAGAAGGGCAAGTACGCGTCGCGCGTGGGCGCGGGCGCGCCCGTCTACCTGGCGGCCGTCCTGGAGTACCTGGCCGCTGAAGTCCTGGAGCTGGCCGGCAACGCGGCCCGCGACAACAAGAAGACGCGCATCGTGCCCCGCCACATCCAGCTGGCCGTCCGCAACGACGAGGAGCTGTCCAAGCTGCTGGCGGGCGTGACCATCGCGGCCGGCGGCGTGCTGCCCAACATCCACCAGGTGCTGCTGAAGGGCAAGAAGAAGGGCAAGTCCGGCTCCGTCTCCCAGGAGTTCTGAGCGTGCGCACAGCCCCCCCCCCCTCCCCGTGTGTGTCGCGGGACGAAAAAGTTAAAAAAAAAAACAAAAAAAAAATCAACTGGTGTTTATTCAACACCACCAACGACAGAAAAAAACGCGGGTGGAGGGTCAGTGGTGAGGTGGGGGGGGGGGGTGCGCTGCTGGTGGGGCGCCGGTAGATGCTGGCGTGTGCGGCAGTGTGTGTGTCTGTCGCTGTCGGCGGTGCGAGGATGGGGTGGGGGCGGGAGTATGGAATGGCGGGGCTGGGTTCACAGCCCATTGCTCGCTCGGGACGGAAAAAAGGCGCGCGCCTACCGCACATGCCTTTCCTTTCTCTCGCACGCGCTGGCTGAGGGCCCATCGCAGTCGTAGACGCCCTCTCAGCGGCCGCGAAGCATTGGTTCTTGCCCCTCCGACGCCCAACAACGCGGCGCATTCACGGGCGCCTCGCAACAAAAAGGAAATGGAAACCGCCGCCCCCTCCCTCGCGTCCGACGCGGCCGCCCGCACCGCGTCCTTGGCTGGGTGCGCGTCTCCTTCCGACGCCGACGCCGCTGCGGCCTGGGCGCTGGAGCGGTGGGAGGAACAGGCGGCGGCGGCGGAGGAGGACGGGTCTCCAGACGCCGCGGCCACGCCCCTGCTCCGCCTCCTGGCCACGGCCCTGCTGTGCCCGGACGGGGGAGATGGTGTTGCGGCCGATGATGGCCTGCGGCCGACGCCCAGACTTGCATCCGTGACGGCGGCAGCCCTGTCGAGGGCGCCGCCCGGCCCGCCCCACCTGCACCCGCTCGCCCGCCTGGCGCGAGGGTGGCCGGCCGCCGCCGCTGGCGCGGCGCTGGACGGCCTGGCGAGGGTTGGCGGACCCTGGCCTGCGCCTGCGATCAACACAGCTGCGTCCATTGTGGACGCGGCGGTGGACGCGGACGCCGCGTCTGCGGCGGCGGGCTTGGCGGCAGCGGTGCGCTCGGCCGCGGCCGTGCCGCGCACCGCCGCGGCGGCCGCCGCCATCGCGGCCGCCGCGTCGGGACGGGCGGTCGCCGCGACGTGGAGAGCTGTGGCGGCGGCTCTACATGAGCGGGCGGGCGAGCTGGCTGGAGGCGGCGACGTGCCGCCTCCGCCACCGCTGGCGGTGGCGCCCGCGCCCGCGCCTCAACCACCCTGCCTGGCTGGGTGGGCGCTCGCCGCGTTGGCCGCGCACGCCCGCTCGGCCGCGGCCGCGGCCGGCGTCGCCTGGCTGGCCGAGCATGATGGCCAGGCCGTTTTGAGCGTCCTGACGCATGCGCTCGTGGACGGCGGGCACGCCTGCCCACTCGCCCCGCTCGCGCCCCGCCTGGCCCGGTCGCCCGGCCTGGCCTCGGCGCCCCTCCTCCTCGTTGCCGCCGGCCTCGCGGGCGGCCCGCCCGCCCTGCGCGCCGCCCTGGACACAGCGGCGACGGCAGGCTCCCTGGAAACCGTCGTGGCGCTGGCAGCGAGCGCGACCGCGCTGGGCGGCCGGCCCGCGGCCGCGTTTAGGGCGTGGGCGGGCGGGTGGACGGGCGGTGCGCCGCCGCCGCCCCGCGCGCGCGCGGCCGCGCTCGGCGCGGTGCTGGCCGACGGCCCGGCCGCCTCGCCTGCCGCGGCGGCGGCGGAAGCCGCCCTGTCCCAGGCCTGGCCGGCTGCGCTGCGCGCATCAGCGGCCTGCCCTGCCGCGACGGCCGCCGTGGCCCGGCTGTTGGCTCAGTGCTGCCCGCGGTCGTCCCCGGCGGCCGCGGCCGCGGCCGGGCGCGCGGCGGCCGGGCGCGCGGCCGCCCTGGCCGCCGCGCTCGAAGCCGACGGATCTCCTGCCGTTGCCACTGCGTTGGACGCAGTCACAACTGCTCTCGTCCACCTGTGCGCCGGCGACGGCGTGGACGCGGAGCGTGCGGCGGCGGCCGCGAGCGCCGAACTCGTCGCGGCCGGCCTCGCGCTTGCGGCGGACGGCGGCGGGCGCGGGCCCGACCCGCGCCCGCGCCGTCCGGCTCCGCCCGCCCCACCCGCCAAGCGCCGCCTGGGCGAGGCCGCCCCTGCCCCACCTCCCCCACCGCCCATCCCGTCCGCGCCCGCCGACGCCCTGGCCTGGCTGTGCCCGGCCGCCGTCGGCAGTGCGGCCAGCGGCGGCGCCGCGCTCGCGCCCTGCCCGCCGCCGCTGCCCCTGCCGCCCGGGTGTGAGGGTGGGATGGACGACGCGCCGTTGGCGGCCGCGGTTCGGGCGGCAGACTGGGGGCGGCAGAGTGGTGGTGGTGTGCGGGACGGCGCGGCGGCAGGCGCGGCCGCCGCGGCCGTGGCTGCCGCCGCCGCGGCGGCCGCGGCCGCGGCGGCGGGCGAACCCCGCCGCCCGCCGCCGCCGCCCGCCGCCGTCCTGGCCGCCACCCGGTCCAACCCATCCGCCCGCCGGGCCGTCGAGTTCCGCCTGGCCGGCCTGCTCAAAGCCGTGTGCGGTGGCGACGGCGGCCGGGCGGCGGCCGCGGCCGGGCGCGTGGTCGGCGCGGCCACCGCGGCGTGGGGCCCGCCGCCCCCGCTGCGCGAGTGGGCCGCCGCCGCGCGCGCGGCGCCCGCCCCGCCGCCGCCCGCCCTGGCCGAGTGGGCGAGCTGTGGCGCGGCCCTCGTCCACGCCTCGCCCTTTGTGCGGTCTGTCGTGCAGGGCGCGCCGGCCGCGGCGGCGCCGCTGGTCCTGGCCGCGCTGGCCGACGCGGCGGCGGCGGCGGCGGGCGCGCCCCCTTGCCGCCCGCCCCCGCCCGCGGCGGCCTGGGCGCCCGGCGCTGCCGCGGCGGCGGGCTGGTTGCCGCGCGCGCTGGTGGCGCCTGCTGAACTGGCTGCGGGCCAGCTGCCGCCGCCCGCGACGGCGGCGGTGTTGCGCGCGGTCGCGGCCGCGGCCGCGGCCGGCGCGGCCGCGGCCGAGGAAGGCGGCGGCGGCGACGCGCTGCCTGGCGCTGCTGTGCCGGCGTTCCTGCGGGAGGACGCGTTGGCCGGTCTCGCCCGGTGGGCGGGGTTGGCTGCTGCCCGGCAGGGGTGTGGCGCCGCGTACGGTGGGGTGGTGGCGGCGGCGGCCGGAGATGGAGGCGAGGCGCTGGGAGTGTAGAGAGGACCAGGCCCAGACCATTCCATCATCTGGAGGGCAGCGGCCTCGCGCGCGCAACAGGGAGAACCCTCCTCGCCCCGCGCGGCGCCCCACCCACCAGCAAACCCACGCGGCCACACACGCACCCCACCTGATTCACGCGCTCCTGGACCTGCTGGGAGGAGCGCAGGCGGACGGCCGGCCTGCCCCTGAGGACGCTACAGACCAAAAACTGGTGGACGGGCGCGCTCGCTTGCACGCCACGCATTGAGAGGTCGCCTCGCGCACTCGCCATCGCTGCGCCGCGTGAGACCGTGCTGAACGACTAGTACACCTCGTTCGCCATGGATGTGTCCGGCGGCAACGCGTGGATCGAGTCCTACCTGGACGCGCTGGTGCGTTTTTTTGTGTTCGCGTTTGCGTCTCTCCGGAGGCAGCCGGACGCACGCCAGTCGAAACAACGGGCCGCGGGGCCGGGGTCGCGGCGCGCGCACACCCCTCCGCCCTGATCCTAGCATGTACAACGCGCGCACACCCCTATGAGTGTGGGTTGTGGCCCAGTCCGATGCGCCGCGCCGCCACGCGCGCGCCGCAATGCACTTGGTGCGCGCCCGCCCCGCTCCGCTCCGCTCGCTCCTTGTCACCCCCCTCACCCTCGACCAAAAAAAACAAAACACCCGCCCACACAAAAAAAACAGCTCACGACCGGCCTGTCGTCCGAGTACTCGCGCGCGCCCGAGTCGGCCGACCGCCCGGCTGGGCGCCGGGTGGACGCGGACAAGAGCCTGTTCGCCAAGTGAGTTGGGATGGTGGTGGTGGTGGTGGTGGAGAACGCATCCCCCCCCCCCCCCCCCCCCCCGACCCTCTCCCCCCAGGACCATCCCCCCCCATCCATCCGCTCACAAAACACTCCCGCACTCTCTCCATCCCACACTACTTCCAGGTATTACGTCAACCAGATCCTACAGCTGGGCGAGGAAGGCATCGCGTCCGCGTGGAGCCGGGTGAGCTTGGAGTGAGGGCGGGGGCGGCGCGCTGGCGGCCGGCCCTTCCCCACCACACCCCCGCCGCCTCGAATCACCCCATCCCATCCTCACCTCACCTCACCTCCAAAAAAAAAAAAAAAACCTGTAGGCCGTCTCCACGCGGGGCTCCAATGAAAAAGACGCGCGCCTGGAACACCTCTCCTGGCGAGTGTGGCACCTCAAACGCAAGAAAGAAGCGGTGCGGCTCGCGGCGGCGGCCCGGGCGGCGGCCGGCGGCTCCGCGCGCGCGCCGGGCTCGCGCGCGTCGGGCCGCGCGGCCGCGGACGACGAGTCCGACCTGGACGAGGACGACTTCCTGTCGCCGCCGCCGTCGCGGGCGGGCACGGCGACGGGGTCCGTGCTGGCCGCGGCGGCGGCCATCGCGGCGGGCGGCCGCCCGGCCGGCGCCGCGCTGGGCGTCGGCGGCGGCGGTGGGAGCGGCGCGCTGTCGCCCGCGCGGGGTGGCGCGTCCGCGCGCGCGTCCGTCGACGCCGGCCTGGGCGCGGCGGGGACGGCGCCGCCGGTCGTGCCCGATTTAGGGCTGCCGGCCGCGCCGCCGCGCGTGCGTACCGGGTCGGCGGGCGGGCTGTCGGCAGCTTTGGCGGCGGGCGGGGCGGCGCCGGCCGCTGCGGCGGTCGTGCCAACCCCGCCGTCTGGCGCGGCGGGTGCGGCGGCCGTCGCGCCTCTGCTGGCGCCCGGCCCCACGGCGTCCGAAGCCTGGCTGCGGTCCGACTACGCGGGCTCCCCGCCCGGGCCGGGCGTTGCGTCGCCGTCCCTGGGTGGCGCGGGCTGGGGGCGCGCGCCGCCGCCCGACGCCGCCGCCGAGGACGACGACCCGTTCTCCGGGCGCGTCGATGGCCTGTACATCGTCCTGGCGTCCATGCACGGCCTGGTGCGTGGCGAACGCATGGAGCTGGGCCGCGACCCGGACACGGGCGGGCAGGTCAAGTACGTCGTGGAACTGGCGCGGGCGTTGGCGGCCCACCCGGCCGTGCACCGCGTGGACTTGCTCACGCGCCTGGTCGCCGACCCGGCCGTCGACGCGTCGTACGCCCAGCCGTCCGAGTGCATCGCCCCGCCCAAAGAACGGGCCGGCGGCGGCGCGGGCGCCGGACCGGCGGACGGGCCGGCCGAGCCCGGCCCCGCCTCGGGCGGCGCGTACATCGTCCGCCTGCCGTGCGGCCCCCCCGGCCGCTACCTGCGCAAGGAGCGGCTGTGGCCGCACGTCCGCGAGTTTGCCGACCGGGGCATCGCCCACGCCCGGGCCACGCTCGCCCGCCTGGCCGACGCGGGCACGCCCTGCGAGCTGTACGCGGTGCACGGCCACTACGCGGACGCGGGCGAGGCGGCGGCGCTCATGGCCTCCTCCCTGGGCGTCGAGTGCGTCGTGACGGGCCACTCCCTCGGCCGCAACAAGCTCGACCACCTGCTGGCGGGCGGGTCCATGACCCGGGCCGAGGTGGAGGCGACCTACCGCATCGCCCGCCGCATCGAGGCCGAGGAACGGTGCCTGGACGCGGCGGCCCTGGTCCTGACGTCCACCCGGCAGGAGGTGGACGACCAGTGGGGGCTGTACCACGGGTACGACCGCCGCCTGGGCGCCGTCCTGGCGGCGCGCGCCCGGCCGGGCCGCCACATGCCGGCCATGGCGGTCATCCCGCCCGGCCTGGATTTCTCGGCGCTGCGCGTCGACGGGCCCGGCAGCGGCGGCGGCGGCGGCGGCGGGGACGAGTCCGCGCGCGGGCCGGGCGCCAAGGCGCCGCTGGTCTCGCCCCGCGGCGGCGGCGGCGGCGGCGCCCACCCGCCCTCCCTGCCCGCCACGTCCCCGCGGCCGCCGCCCTCCGAGGGCGGCGCCGCGCCCCTGTCGGACATGGCCCTGTCCCCGTCCTTCTCCGACTTCCACGCGCCGCCCGGCCCCGAACCGCCGATCTGGGCGTCCATCTTCTCCTTTTTGAGAAACCCGCGCAAGCCCGCCATCCTGGCCATGTCCCGCCCCGACCCCAAGAAGAACCTGCTGGGCCTGGTGACGGCCTTCGCCACGAATGGGACGCTGCGCCAGCTGGCCAACCTGGTCCTGGTCATGGGCAACCGGGACACGCTGGAAGCGCTCGCGCCCGGCTCCCGCGGCGTCGTCGAGGCCGTGTTCCGCCTGGTCGACAACCACGGCCTGTGGGGGTCGGTCGCCTTCCCCAAGCACCACACCCAGGCCGACGTCGCCGACATTTACCGCCTGCCCCTGGCCACGCGCGGCGTCTTTGTCAACGTGGCGCTGCAGGAGCCGTTCGGCCTGACGGTCATCGAGGCGGCCGCGCTGGGCGTGCCGTGCGTCGCGACCCGCAACGGCGGGCCCGTCGACATCATGGCCACCCTGCGCCACGGCCTGCTGGTCGACCCGACCGACCCGGCCGCCATCGGGGACGCCCTGCTGAGCATCCTCACCCGGCCGGCCACCTGGGACGCCATGTCCCGGGCGGGGCGCGAGCACATCGGCGCCTACTCCTGGCCCGCGCACTGCCACCGCTACCTGGTCCGCCTGGCGGCCGTCAAGGCGGGCGCCCGGGCGTCGCGGTCCAAGGTCGCCCGCCTGTCCGGGACGTGGGACGCGCACCTGCGCCCCGCGGCCGAAGTGCGGGCGGCGGCCGAAGCGGCGGCGGCCGGGTGGGCGGGCGGGGGCGGGGGTGGTGGTGGCGGGCCGGGCAGCGCGCGCGGCGGCGGCACGCCGTCTGGCGCCGCGTCGCCGTCGCCGCGGCCGAGCATGTCCGCCCTGGAACCGTCGGGGTCGGCGCCGCCCGCGCCCCGCCCGCCCGGCCTGAGCCTGGGCGGCCTGCCTCCTGGAGCGGCGTCACTGCCCATGGCGCTGCCCGGCTCCGCACTCACCGCGCCCGGCGGCGGCGGTGGGCGGCCCGCCGCGGGCAGCCTGCCCGCCGCGTCTGCCGCCGACCCGTCCCCGACGCGGGCGCTGGCCATCCCGGCCGCCCTGCGCTCTCCCCTGGCCGGCGCGACGGGCAGCGTCACGGGCTCCGCCCCGGAGATCGTGCGCGGGTCGCTGGATGCGGAGCTGGCGGCGGGCGCGGCCGGCTCGGTCGCCGACCGCCGCCGCCGCGGCATCCAGTGGGCGGCGGGCGGCGGGGAGCCGCCCGGGTCGGGTGCGCCCACGCACGCCGCTGGGCACGCACCGGCCGCCGACGACTCGACGACGGGCCTGTCGTCGTTCGAGGGCGGGCCCGCGCCCGGCCTGGCCGTCGGCGCGCCGGGTCACCACGGCACGCCCGCCGGCGCGCCGTCCGACCGCGGCGCGTCCCGCCGCGGCTTTGTCGTCGTGCCCCTGGACGGCGCGCACGCCGTCCCCGCCGCCGCGGCCGCCATCACGTCGCTGGCGGCTGCGGTCACGCGCGCGGCCGCGCGCGACATCGACGCGGGCGTCGCCCTCGCGCACGCCCCGCCGCCCGTCGGCATCGGCGTCGCGTCCATGCTGGGCTTTGACGACACGCACGCCGCCCTGACCGCGGCGGGCGTGGACGTGGACGGCTGGGTGGACTGGGTGGTGTGCCACGGCGGCGCGGACGTGTGGCACGCGGTGCCTGAGGCTGGCGGCGGCGGCGAGCCGCGACCGCACGGTGGCTGCGCGCCCGCCTGGCGGTGGGCGGCGGACGAGGCGTGGGAAGACCACATCGGCCTGTGGTGGGACCGGGCGTCCATCGCCCGCGTCGTCTCCAAGGCTTTGCGCCCGGCGGCGGACGCGGCGGCGGACGCGGCCGCGGCCGCGGGCGCGGCGGCCGGCGCGGGCGCGGGCGACCCGGCCGCCGACCCCGGCGTCGCGGCCCTGCTGCGCGCCCTGGACGGCCTGGCCCCGTCCAGTGGCCTGCACCCGCACCACGTCCTGCTGGAACTGACGGGCGACGCGACGGCCGCCGTCGCGGCGGGCGTGTCGTCCGCCGCGGCGGGCGGCGGCGGCCCCGGCGCGGCCGGGCTCGCGGCCCGCTTTGGCGCCGTCCTCTCGGCCGCCCAGCGCTCGCTCGGCGGCGGGGGCGGCGCCGCGCCGCCGTCCGCGTCCGCCGCGCCCGCGCCCGCCGCCGCGCCCTCGGCGCCGGCCTCCCACTCCGTCACGGCGGGCGCCGACCCGGACGGCGAGCTCCCCCTGGCCGTCGTCGACCGCCTGCGCCGCCGCATGCGGGCCAACGGGTACCGGGCGCACGTGACGCTGCAGGCCGTGCCGGACGCCGCCGGTGCGGCCGGTGCCGGCGCCGCGCCGTCGTCCCGCCTGGCCCCGCGCCTGCACATCACGCCCCTGCGCGCGTCCCGCGCCCTCGCCCTCCGCTTCCTGGCCGCCAAGTTTGGGCTGGCCATGGACGCGTTCACGGTCGTGGTCACGCCGCCCGGCGTCGACCGGCCGCGGGTGACGACGACGGGCGGCGGCGCCGCCGCCGCCGCCCCCTCCATCCCGGGCTCGCCGCGCTCCACCGCTGCGGCCGTGTCCGCGTTCGCGACCGTCGACGTCGTCCCGCACACGTCCGACACGGTGGAGCTGGCGTCGGGCGCGTGCCGGGTGTTAATTTTGGAGCCGGGGGGTGGTGCACCGGCCGCGCCAGCCGGCGCGCCACACCGCCGGCCGCCGCTGCTGGCCCGCCTGGCCTTCCGCGTGGACCCGACCGAGTTTGATGGTCGGTTGTCTGTCGCGCCCGTCGACGCGCTGGGCGCGGGCCTGGGCGACTGCGTCGTCGCGGATTTAGCGGCAGGGAAAAGCGGCGGTGGCGGGTCGGGCCGGTCCAGCGGGCAGTGGGGCCGTGGTGGCGGCGTGGGCAGCGCCGCGCGTGGGGTCACCTCCCTGGACGAGGCCCGGGACGGAGTGTTTTGAAGAAGCAAAGGAGGGGGTGGAGCTGCGTGCGTACGGGTGGGGAAGAAAAACAGTTCCGCGTTTTTGTTTGCAAAAAAAAAGAACAGCTCCCGCGAGATGGTTTTTCTCTCGTCCATCCATTCGCGTGCGCCTGGGCGCGCGCCCACCCACCCACACGTGCACGCCCTCCTTTCCTGTCAAGTGTTGCCCGAAATAGGTCGGCAGGCTTCCGCGATGGCCTCTGCCTTGTCTCTCCACGCCCCCCCCCCGTGTGTATTGATTTTTTTGGTTCACGATCTCTCCATCCATCCACCACCCCTCGAAAAAAAAGACGCCACCCAAAAACAGACGAAGAGGATGTTTTCCCACTCCCTCTCGCCCACTTCACTCTACCCGGCCGCCGCCCAGGCGGGCGACGCGCCCGGCGACAGGCCAGGGCCCGGCAGCATGGTTCCCGGGCCGGGTGGCGACAGCGGCGGCGGAGCGACAGGCGGCACCGCGCCAGCGCCAGCGCCACCGCCCAGGCGGCTCGGGCCGTGGCCGCCCGCGTGCGCGCCGGCCGGCGGCGGCGAGTCCAGCAGGCCGGCCAGGGGCGAGTGCCCGGCGCCACCAAAGTCCAGGCCCACGCCAAAGACGTCGGCGCCCGGGGTGGGGTGGGCGGCCGCGGCCGTCGCAGCCGCGCGGCGGGGCGTCAGCGCGGCCGGCGCGGCGCCGCCACCGCCGTGGCGGCCAAGGGCGCCACCAGGCGAGCTCAGCCCGGCCAGCAGGCCACCGCCCGGGGACGGCGGCACGACGCCCGTCATGCCGGCGGCGGGCGTCAGGCCGACGACGCCCGGGTGGTGGGCGGGCGGCAGGGGGGGCAGGGAGGCCGCGTGTTTGAGGGGGGCACGCCCGCCGCCCCCGCCTGCCGCTTTGTTGGCGGGCGCAGGGCCGCCAGCCCGGCCGCCGTTGGCGGCGTCGCCCAGGACCAGGCGCACGTTGAGCAGCGGTGCGCTGCCCGTCCGGGTGGGCGCGGCCTGGGCCGGCGGCGGCGGCGCAACCGGCGCAGCAGCAGGCTGCTGCTGCGGCGGGTGCGCGGCCGCGCCCGCGTCGTCGTCCGCGGGCGGCGTGCCGCGGCCCGTCGGCGCGCCCGACCGGCGGCCGCCGCTGCCCAAGACGGCCGCGACGCGGACCGGGCGGGCGGCCGACGCGGGTCCGAGCGCCGACGCCACCACCCCCTCCGCCGCGGCCAGGGGCTCAAAGGGCGCAAAAAGCGACGGCTCATCGCCCGCCTCGTCCGCCTCGGCGGCCGGGCCGTCGTCCTCCCCGTCCCCGCCGCCGCCGCCGATCGCGCCCCAGTGCTCGCCGTCGTCGTCGCCCGCAAAGAGACCGCCGCCACCGTGCGGGCCGGCACCCGGGAACGGACCGTCGTCCGAGTCGGTCGTCGTCGTCGTCGTCGTCGCGGCCAGCGCGGCGGCCGTGCGCGCGGCCGACTCGCCCGACCCGGGCAGCGCCGAGCCGGGGGCGGCGGCCGCGCCACGGCCGCCGCCGTGCAGGACCTGCTGGCCCGACGGCACCATGCCGGCGGGCGTGGTCATGAAGCCGGGCGTGCGCGCGCGCCGGGCAGACGCCTTGGCGCTGGCCGGGCGGGAGGACCGCGGGCGGCCGGCGGCGGCCGCGGGCGGGACGGGCACGCCCGCCGCCGTGTATGTCATGGGCGGCTCGGACCCGGACGCGGCGGCGGCGGCGGCCAGCGCGGCGGCGTAGGCGGCACCGCCGCCGTACAGCCCCCCGCCCGGGACGGGGAGGCCGTCGGGGCCGTACACGGCGGCGGCGCGGCGGCGGCGGGAGCCGGAGCGGGAGCGGCGCGCGGGCTGCGGCGGCGCGCCCGCGGCCGTGCCCGGCGGCAGGACCCACTTCACGGCCGTGGCGCCCAGGTCCAGCCAGACGGGCGGGACGGGCGGCGGCGGCGGGGGCGGCGGGCGCGTGGACCGGCCCGCCGGGCGCTTGGCACCCACGGCAGGGGCGGACCCGCCGTCCTCGTCTTCGTCGTCTTCGTCGTCGTCGGCGTCGTCGTCGGCCGCACCACCGCCAGCGCTCCCGCTCCCGGCTCCAGCAGACGCGGCTTTGGACGAGCCGGACGCCCGGCGGTCGTCACCGGGCGCGCCCGCGTCAAAGGCGACGGCATGGCGCCGGGTCGCCGGGTCGTACGCGACGACGGTGGCGGGCGCAAACGCGGCAGCGGTCGGCGCGAGCGTCGAACTTTTCCCGCTGCCGGCCGTCGTCGCGCGGACGTGGAGGGCCACCCGCCAGCCGACGGCGGCGGCCGCGGTGGGAGGAGTCAGCGCAGCTGGTGGCAAGCCAGCACGGGCGGGACCACAGGGGAAAGCCATGATGTGCGGCGCGGGCGCGGCGCCGCGGCCACCACCACCACCACCACCACCCGGCACGACCCAGCCAGCAGACGGCGGCGGCGGCGGGCGCGGTTCCAGCGCCTCCAGCGCCGGCACGATCCACTCGTCCTCGCCGTCGTCGTACAGCAAGCGCAGCGCCTGCGTGCCGGACGGCACGGCCGCCGCGGCGGTGGCGGCGGCGACGCCGGCCGCGCCGGGCAGGGCCGCCGCGACGGCCGCGGCGGGCGCAAAGTCAATGACCGTCCCGCGCGCCCACCCGCGCCCGGCCGGCCACCACAGGCCCAGGCGGTCGCCCAGGCGGGGCGAGTTGCCGCCGGCGGCCGCCGCGGCCGCCGCGCCCGTCAGCGCGCCGGGCGGCGGCGCCGTCGGCGGGCTGGCAAAGGCGCCGCAGGGCGCGGGCGCGGCGCCCGCGTCGCACGCGCCGGCCGCGCCCAGGTAGCGCATCGCCGCGCCGAGCGCGGCGCCCGCGCCGCCGGCGCTCGCGCCGCGCGGCGCCAGCCAGGCCAGGCACTCCCGGCCCAGGGGCAGCCACTCGTCCAGGCCGCACCCGCCGTCCAGCCGCACCTTGGCCCGCTTGTGGTACGCGTCGTACGCGCGCAGGCAGCCCTTGAGGTACTGGGGCGGGCCCGCCTTGGGGGGCGGGCCGCCGCCGGGCGGGGGCGGCGGGCCGCCGGGCCCGTCGCCGGCGCCGCCAGCGCCACCGCTGCCGCCGGCGCCGGGCGTGGGCCCGCCGCACCAGACGCCGACGCGGGCGCCCACGGCCGCGGCGCAGGGCCCCGCCGCGCCCGGGCGGCGAGAAGGGCGGGGCGCGCGCGCGCGAGCGGCGGTCGCCGCGGCCGTCACCGCCGCCGCCGCCGCCGCGACGTCCTGCGCCGCCCGGCCCGCCGCGTCCGACCGGGGAGGCGGAGGCGGCAGGGCCGCCGGCACGGCCGCGCCCTGCGGCAGTTCGGCCGCGACGGCCGCGATGGTGGCGGCCGCGCCGAGAGGGAGTTGAGGGGCGGGCGTCGCGGTGGTGCGAGCCGGCGGCCGGGGCTTGACGCCGCCGCCACCGGCCCCGGCCTTGCGGCGGGGCCGGTCCGCACTGGACGGCCGGCGCGGCGCGGGGTCCGCAGCACCGCCCGCCGTCGTCGGCGGCAGGCCCGCGGCCGCGGCCGTGACCCAGGCCTCGCGGCCGGGCTTGCGCGGGCGCAGGCGGGACGACTCCCGCTGCTCCCCCGCCGCCGGCTCAGCCGCCGCCGGTGGGTCTCCGGCCTTGACGGCGCCGCGAGCGGCGCGGCGGGCCTGGGCGGGCGGCGGGACGTCCAGGGCGGCGGCGCTGGCGAGCAGGGCGGCCGAGAGCGCGGCGGTCGACGAGTCGGCCGGGCGGGCGCGTTTGGTTGGTGGGGGAAGGGTGGGGGCGGCAGGCGTGGAGCGACCCATGGTTTTTCGCGGATGGGGTGTCAACGGCCTGGAGCACGGGTTTGTGGGGGGTGGGAGTGGGAGGGCGGGTGTGAGGGCGCGCGGCGGAGGCGGGACGGACGCCTTTGATTTTTTCAAACGTGCGCGCAGAGCGAGTCGGGCGGCGGCGCGAGGAGGCGCGACAGCTTCCACAGCCCGCCGCCGCACGGCCTCGTGTCTGCACGAGTGCACTCCGCTGCCGCCTCAAGCTCAAGCACGCGTCTCGTCCCGTTCATCAGCGCGAGGGGCGGGCGTTTTGGGCGGGGCGCACCTGTCGTGGGCGGGCCCAGCTTCTGCACGAGATTGCAGGCTTGCTGTGTGTCTCTCAGAACCTCCGCTGTCAGAGAGAGGCGCGGGCAAAACAAGGCGCGCGCCCAATCGGCTATCTGTCCACTCAGGTGGCAGGCAGGGGACGAGGACGGCCAGTGGGCGAGGGAGTGGAGTGGATTGGAAGGGTTTGGTGACGTGGGCAGGGCGGAGCGAATTTTGTTTTCGCCGCGCGCGTGCGCTTGAACTCGCCTTTGGCTGGGGGCGCGCGCGGGGAGGCCTGGCCCCCCACTCACCTGTTCAAACCCTCACGTCACACTCCACCCCCTGCCGCGCCACCCCACGCACGCCGCCCGCCATGCTGACCTTGGCCCGCGCCGCGCGCTCGGCCTTGGCCGCCCGCCCACACACGCCGCCCACCGCCCGCATCGCCCCACGCCTGCGCGCCGCCGCCGGGCCCGCGGGTTTGGGCGCCGCGGCGTCCGCCTCGTCGTCCTCTGCTGCGTCCCGTCGTCCCGCCCCCGCCCCGCCGCCCGCCTCACCGGCCGTCCAGCAAGCCAAGCGCCTGGTCACGGCCGCCGCCCAGGGCCTGGGCGCCGGCCCGTCTGAAGACAAGAAGGCGGCGCCGCCGCCGCCGCCCACCCCTCCACCTCCACCACCGGCGGCCAAGCCCTCCTCCGCCGCCGGCTCCCTGGCGTTCGGCTCGCTGGCCGCCGTGCACGCCCTGGGCGCGTCGGCCCTGCTGGTCTGGCCGTCTGCGGCCGTCGGCACCGCCTTTGTGAGCGCGGCCCTGCCGCTGGGCGGGCCGGCGGCCCTGGCGCCCGTCGCCCAAGTGTTTGGTGCGGGGTCGCTGGCCGCGGCCGCGGCCCTGGCCTCCCTCCGCGACGCGGCCGCGGCCGGGACGCTCGCCCACCCGCTCCACCGCCGCACGCTGTTTGGCGTCGGCGCGTTCAGCGCGGGGCTGCTGGTGGCGGCCACGTCCGCGGCGGGCGCCCTCGCCCCGGCCGCGTTCGCGACCGTCGCCGCCCTGGCGGGCGGGTCGCTGGGCGCCGTCGTCGCTTTCTTCCCGGCGGGCCTGGTGCACCCCCCGCCGCCCCCACCGCAGCCGTCGCCCGCAACGACCGCGGCGGGCCCGCCCGGCCTGTACGCCGTCCTGACGGCCGCCGCCCTGGCCGGCGGCGCGTCGTACTGGCTGGCGCCCGCGGCCACGCTGGCCGCGATCGTTCCGTCCGCCGCCGCGGGCGCGGCCGCGGCCGCGCCTGGCACGGCGCCGGCGGCGCTCTCGCCCGCGGCGCTGGCCCTGTGGCGCGGGGTCGGCGCCGCCCTGGCGGGCGCGGTGCCGCCGGCGACGGCCGCGATCAAGGACGCCGCGCAGGGCAAGAGTGCGTCTACCATCACCCCGGCCGCCGGCGCCTCCTCGCCCGCCCGCCTTCTGGCGACGGGCCTGGCGGGCGCGGCGGCCGCGCACGCGGCCGTCCTGCTGCCGCTGGTGCTGGGCGCGGAAGGCGGCGCCGGCCCAGGCACGGCCGCGGCGGCGGCGACCTGGGCGGGCGTCGCTGCTCTGGGAGGCTTGGCCGCGGTCCGCCTGCCGCCGCCGTAGAGGCAGTGTGTTTGCGTTGATGGGCCCGAGTCAGGAGGGAGAGTGTGTGCGGGGCATGGTGTGTGCCTTCGCGTTGCCTGCCTGTTTCCACCTTGCAAAAAAAAGCACCTCACGCCCCTGCCTGCGCTGTTCCCCCCCGCCCCGCCCCGCCCCTAATCCGTCCCGGCCTCCGCTTGCGCAGGCCGGGCCCGGGCCTGCGCGCCCGCGCCACTGGCTCCACCCGCGCTGGCTTCCCCACTGCCGCCGCCGCCCACCCCGCCGCCCGCGGCGTCGCCCGCTCCATCCCCACCCCCGCCCACCCCGCCGCTCGCGCCGCCGCCGCCCGACCCACCACCCTCCTCGATGGCCGCGTCAGCCGCGGCGGCAGGCGCGACGGAGGAAGGGGCTTCCGCGTCGCCCGCACCACCCGCCGCCGCGGCCGCCGCCGCCGCCGCCAGCCGCCCCGCGGGCGCGGCCGCCACCTCCGCCGCAAACGACGCCGACACGTCCGCGTAGAGGGACGCCACCCGCGTGACGTTCGTGTGCAGTTCTTTGATCAGGGCGCAGTTGCGGGCCAGGGCGGCGGGCGTGCGGGCTTCGTGGTTGCGGTCGATCTCGTTGACCAGGATTCTGTGGCGTGTGTGTTTGCAGGCGGGTGGGATGGATGCATGAGACGAGGGGGGGAGCGTTTTTTTTTTGCTTCTGTGGGTCGCATCCCCCACCGCCGCTGCCCCACGCGTCGTGCGGACGCAGACGCCCGGTTTCGGGCTCGAGCCCGCGCCCGGCCCACTGGGAGGCACAGTGCGTGTCTGCCAAAGGCCTCGGTCTGCGAGGCCTGGACTGGGCGTCAGCCCTGGCCCTGTGCGCACGGCCGCGCGTGCCTCGCCCCCAGGCTCGGGGCATGCGCTCCGTTCGCCACACGCACTTGTTCTGGTCCAGCAGCTCCTGGACCACGTACAGGTTCTGGACGCCCGGCCACACGGCTTTGGCCTCGTTGACGGACTCCATCCTGGTCGGCGTGTGGTGGAGAGCAGGGCAGAAGAGGCGTGTGTGGAGTGTGCGCTCTCCTTTTCACGCGTATGGGCCGTGCTGGCGGCGCGAAGGTGGGTGTGATGAGAGGGGGAGGTCGACGACGACGGCTCGGCCTGCCCCACTCGTTCTTTCGACTGTGCGCAATTCGTCGGCGTGCGACTCGGCGCGCGTCGCCCTCTCGCGTACGGCACGCAGCTCGGCCTCGCAGCTCTCTCAGCTCGTGTGCACGCCCATCCTAGGAAGAGAGAGGAACAGCGCCCGTGCTCACAGGGCACAGCACGCGACAAACAAAAACCACGACTCCTCGCGCCGGCGCTCACACGCTGCGCCGCGGCCTCGCCCTCTTCTTTGAGATGCGCGCGGGTCCCCACCCGGCCCAGCCCCGGACGGTGTCACGGCCGACCATGCTGGCCCACAGCTTGAGGTGAGGCGAGATCGGGAGAGGGGTGGGAGCGAATGCGAAAAAAAACTCCGGCTCGCAACCTAGCCGTCGTGTCGCAACCCGCCACGCTCTCACGACGACCCACCCACTCGTCCACGCGCACACACTAGGCGGTGCGCGGCGTCTCTGGCCCGCCCTGGGCCGCCACGTCTGCTGCCCGTCCAAGCGTCGTCCGCGGCGGGCGTGACGACGGCCGCGTCAGGCCAGAAACAGGGCAAGGGCAACAACAACCAAAAGGGCGGCGGCGGCGGCGGCGGCGGTGGAGGTGGGGGCAAGGGCAAGAAAGGCGCGGCCGCCGAACTGGCCGTCACGCCCAAATCCGAGGACTTTTCGCGCTGGTACTTGGACGTTGTCCGAGACGCTGAGCTGGCGGATTATGGGCCCGTGCGCGGGACCATGGTCATCCGCCCGTACGGGTGAGTTTTTTTTTTTTTTTTTTTTTTTGATGGATGGATGGATGGATGGAGAGGATGGATGGGGAGCACCGTGGGGGAAAGGCGCGCGCTCACACGCCCCACGACAACCACGCACGCACGTCCCGCACACACACACACAGGTACGCCATCTGGGAGCGCATCCAGGCCTGGCTGGACGGCGCATTCAAGGACCGCGGCGTCCAAAACGCGTACTTCCCGTCCCTGATCCCCATGTCCTTCCTGGCGCGGGAGGCCGCGCACGTGGAGGGGTTTGCGCCCGAGCTGGCCGTCGTGACGACGGGCGGCGGCAAGGAGCTGGAGGAAGCCCTCGCCGTCCGCCCCACCTCGGAAACCGTCGTCAACCACATGTTTGCGCAGTGGGTCAAGTCGCGCCGGGACTTGCCCCTCCTCATCAACCAGTGGGCGAACGTCGTGCGCTGGGAGATGCGCACGCGGCCCTTTGTGCGGACGACGGAGTTCCTGTGGCAGGAAGGGCACACCGCCCACGCGACCGCGGCCGAAGCCACGGAGACGGCGCGCAGGTTCGTGGAACTGTACGCCGACTTTGCGCGCAGCGTCGCGGCCCTACCCGTCGTGGTCGGGCGCAAGAGCCCGACCGAGTCCTTCGCGGGCGCGGACACGACGTTCACGATCGAAGCCATGATGGGCGACGGCCGGGCGCTGCAGGCGGGGACGTCGCACGACCTGGGCTCCAACTTTGCCCGCGCGTTTGGCACGCGCTTCGCCGGCGGCGACGCGTCCACGGGCGCGGACGAGTCCGGCCTGTCCTTCGTCCACCAGACGTCGTGGGGCGTCTCGACCCGCATGGTCGGCGGCGTCATCATGGCCCACGGCGACGACGGCGGCGCGCGGCTGCCGCCGGCGCTGGCGCCCGTCCAGGTCATCATCATTCCCATTTTCAAAAAGGGGGCGGACGCGGGCGCGGTCGTGGCCGCCGCGGCCGCGGTCGCGGCCGGGTGCAAGGCGGCCGGCATCCGCGCGCAAGTCGACGCCGAAGCCGACAAGACGCCCGGCTGGAAGTACGCGCACTGGGAGGTCAAGGGCGTGCCGCTGCGGGCGGAGATCGGGCCGCGCGACCTGGAGGCGGGCGTGTGCGTGGTCACCCGGCGCGACCGCCCGCGCGGGGCCGGGCGCGTGGACGGCGGCCTGCCGCTCGACCCGGCCGGCTTTGCGGACGGCGCGGCCGCGCTGCTGGCCGACGTCCAGGCCTCCCTGCTGGCCCAGGCCACGGCCTTCCGGGACTCGCGCATTGTCGACGTGACCAGTTACCCGGAGCTGCAAGCCGCCGTCGCGGACGGGCTGTGGGCGCGCGGCTGGTGGGCCGGGTCCGACGCCGACGAAGCGCGCGTCAAGGAGGAGACGGGCGCGACGCTGCGGTGCTTCCCCTTTGACCAGCCGGGCGGGGAGGCGGGGCCCTGCTTCATGACGGGCAAGAGTGGAGGGGAGGTGGCTGTCTTTGCGCGGGCGTACTGAGTGTGGGAGGGCGTGTCGTGTGTCCGGGGGAGGCGGGGCGGGGGCGTGGCGTGGGCGGGGGCGGCGTGTGTTGATCATGCCTCCCGGGGACATGCATGGAGAGGTGTGACCGAGAGCCGCGCGCCCACTGCGCCAAACCAACGCGCGCGCCCGCCCCCTCGCGCCTCGCTCCCCTCGCACGCCCTCTCTCCCACTCCCTGCCACTCGCCGTCGCGAGAGGCCAGGCTCGTCGCGCGCGCTCCCTCATCGACCCGCACCGCCCCCGCGTCGACTCGCACGCCGCGCGCAAAAAACAAAACCCGCGTGCATTCGTTTTTTCGCGGTGCCCTCCTCCACGCCCGCCCAGCCATGGACTTCTTCCTGGGCATGCGGGGCGCCGAGCACGGCTTCGTCATGCTGTGCTGCGACACGGCCGCCACCCAGCAGATCATCACCATCAAGCACGACGAGGACAAGCTGGTGGCGCTGGACGACCGCACTGTCATGGCGCTGTCCGGTGCGTGTGGGAGTGGAGGAGGGGAGGGGACGGCGGGCGGGAGGGGGGAGAGGGCGCGGGCGGTCGCGCCGCTTCCAGGAGAGTTCGGCGAGGCATGTCGGCGTGCCGGTGGCGTGGGACAGGGGAGGAGGAGTGCGTCCCGGCGCGGCCGCGGTGGCGCAATGCTTCGACGATCGGGCGCTGCGCGTTGCGCCCCCCCCTCACGGCTCCCGACCGCCCCATCAATCACCACCCTCCCCCCATCCCCAGGCGAGCCCGGCGACCGCGTCCAGTTTTCGGCATTCGTGGCCGCCAACGTGCGTTTACACGCCTTGCGCACTGACACCCGGCTGTCCACCAGTGCCATCGCGCACTACACCCGGGGCGAGCTGGCGACGGCGCTGCGTAAGGTAAGAAGGCGGGTGGGGAGAGAGGGACGGGGGTGGAGGCGGGATGGGAACACGCACGCCTCTGTTCTCACGCGCCCCCCTCACAAACCCACAGCGCCCGTACCAGTGCAACCTGCTGATCGCGGGCGTGGACGACGCCCCGCCCGAGGCGGCGCCGGCGGGCGCCGAGGGCGCCATGGCCACGGACGAGGGCGCGGCGCCGCCCCGCGCGCACGGCACGCCCCGCCTGTTCTGGCTCGACTACCTGGCGACGATGCACTCCATGAACGTGGCGGGGACGGGGTACGGCTCCTACTTCTGCCTGTCCCTGCTGGACCGGCACTGGCGCCCGGACCTGACCGAGGCCGAAGCGCTGGCCCTCATGGAAGCGGCGGTGGCGGAGGTGCTGACGCGCCTGGTCGTCGCGCCGCCTGCGTATGTCATCAAAGTCGTCGACGGGTCCGGCATCCGCACGCTGAAGACGATTCGGCCCGTGGCGGCCGGCGGGGCGGGCGGGACGGGGTTGGGGGGCGGGGCGGTCGGCGAGATGACGGCGGCGCCGGCGTGAGGGGGGGCCGTGTGCCAAGCTGCAGGGCTGGGGAGGGCAGAGGCCAGGGCGTGGAAGGGAGTGGGAGGCGGGGGGCAGTGGCAATGCAAACACAAGCCACCTGGAGGCGCGGCGCCCTCCCTCACTCGCGCGTCTCCCTCCCCTGCTCTCGAGAACGACGACGCCTCCCCAAAAAATGGGGGCTTGTCCGCCGCCCAGCCCGCCCTGGGCCGACCTGCCGGGCGACATCATCGGCCTGCTGGCAGACGGCCTGGACGACGCCCGTGACGTGGGCGCCATGCGCGCGACGTGCAGGTGCGCGAAGTGAGACTCGCGGCTGTGCGGGCGGCGGGCGGGAGGACGGCCGCACTCAGATCAAGGCCCGGGCCCGCGCGCCCTGGTGCCGGCTGGCCACGCGGTCCGCCAGGGCGGATGGGATACAGCCTCGGCGCTCACCTGGGGCTGGGACCAGGCCCTGAAAGCACGGGACGGAGGGGGTGGCCGGATGAAAAAACGCGCTCGCGTCAGGGGGGCGCCCGCTGATGCCCGCGCGCGCGCGCTCCCGCCGCCGCCAGGCGCAATGCCGCCACGTCCGCACGGCCGCGGGCGCGCCAAACAATGTCGGCCGGCCACGGCGACCGCCTGCGTCTGTGCTCAGGCACGCTGGCCACCCGCTCGCATGAAAGCCGGGCTGGCGAGGCGCCGTCCTCACGCCCGCCGGCGAGTCCCGCATGGGGCCGTCGTTGCGGTTTTTTTTTTTCGAGCGCATTGCCCTCCCTGCTTTCCCTCCGACACCGCGCCCGCGCCGGCACGCACGCACGCCCTCACGCGCCCCGCCCATCCTCCTACCCAAACCCTGACCACAGAGACTGGAGGTCGGCCGTCTCCGGCCGGCTGGCATCCCTGGCGCCCTCGTCTCTCCCGCCGATGCACGCCGTCGCCGCCACGTTTCCAACGCTGCGCGTCCTCGACCTGGGCGCCGTCCCCGTCCCGCCCGCGCCAGCCGACCTGGAAGAGCTGCTGGCCAGCTTGCCGAGCCTGGAGGACGTGCGGGTGCGGCTGCCGACGGCGCGGCCCGGGTCGGGCGGGCGCGCGCCGGCGCCCCGCGCCGGCGTCGCACTCGCCGAGGTCACTGCGCCGCAGGCGCTGCGCCCCCCCGCCCCCCCGCCCCCTGCTGCCGGCGGCCTGGCCGTCCTGCCGCCGCCGCGCAGCCTGCGCCGCATCGCGACCCGGCCCTCCACGCCCGGGTCGCCACCGCCCCCACCGTGCGACGACGCGGCGGCGGCCGTGGGGCGCGGCGCGCCCCGCGCGAGGAAGCTGGACTTTGCCGGGTCGGCGAGCCTGAGCGACGCGGGGCTGGGCCGGCTGGCGTCCCTCCCCCTGCCCCGCCTGGAATGCTTGCGGCTGGACGGCTGCACCGCGGTCACCGACGCAGGCGTCGCGGCAGCGGCGGCCGGCATTGGCGCCCGCCTGACGGCCCTGCGCTTTGCGTCGGCGGCTGTGAGCGCGGCGGCCGGGCGCCGCCCGCGGTCGAGCCCCGTGTCTGCGTCCACGCCCACCACCGCGCCGCCGCCGCCGGCGATGCTGCTGTGGCCGGCCACGAAAGTGTCCGACGCCGGCTGCCTGGCGCTGGCGCTGAACGCGCCCCGCCTGTGCGTCCTCGACCTGCGTGGCCACTCTGGCGTCACGCCCGCGGGCGTGGCGTCCATCGCCGCGGCCTGCCCGCTGCTCGAGCTCAGCCTGGGCGGCGGGCCGTCCGCCACGGACGCGGGGGTGGCGGCCGCGGCCCTGGCAGCGCGCACGCTGCGGTCCCTGCGCGTGGAAGCCGCCGGCCGGGCCGCGTGGCGCCCGCCGCCTGCGTCGGCCGACGTGCTGGCCGCCGCGTTTGCCGCCGCGCTCCCGCCCACGCCCGGCTCGGCGCCGCCGTCCGCGCACGGCGGCGGCGTCGCCGCGGCCTTTTCCCCGCGCGTGGGTGGCTCGCCACGCTCGCCGCTGGCCCGTCTCGGCGCCCTGCCCGGCACGCCGCGGCCGGGCGACACGGCGCTGACGGGGACGGCGCTGGCGCTGGCCGCGGCGCTCCTGCCCAACCTGACGTCCCTGGCCCTCATCGGCGTCGAGTGGGCGGCGGGCGAGTCCGCCCGCAACACGGAGGCCGGCTCCCTGGGCCGGGCCCTGCCCCGCCTCACCCACCTGGACCTGAGTGGCGCGCCCCGGTCCGCGCTCGTGGCCCGGCCCGGCCGCGCGCCCCCCGCCGCCGGCGGGCGGGCGGCGGGCGACGCGGCAGAACCGACGCCCGCCACCTCGCCGCCGCTGGACGCCCTGGACCTGGCCGCCCTCCGGTCCCTGGACGTCAGCGGCTCCGGCCTGGCGGGCGGCGCGGCGGCCGCCCTGGGGCGGCGGGCGACCGCCCTGGCGTCGCTGCGCGCGCCGCGCGTCCACGCCCTCGCGCCCCGCCACCTGGCCTCCCTCCTCTCGTGCTGCGCTGGCAGCCTGTCCTTCCTGGACGTGCGCGGGTGCGAGGGGCTGGTGCCGGCCCGCGGACGGCATTGGGCGCCGCTGGCGCGGTGCACCGCGCTCACGGAGCTCGCGCTCGGCCCGGCGGCCGCGCCCGCGGGGCCCGCCTGGTTTGGCGGCGCGGGCGACCCCTGGGCCGTCGCGGCGGGCCTGGAGGCCGACCCCGCCCCGGACGGCGGGGACGCCGGGTCGGAGGCCGCGCTGGCGGCGGCGGCGGGCCTGCCCGCCCTGTCCGTCCTCGTCCTGGCGGGCGTGCCCCTGACGCCGGCGGTGGGCCGGGCGCTGGGCGCGATGCGCGCGCTGCGCGTCCTCTGCGCGGCGGGGTGCCCGGCCGCGGCCGGGCCGGCCGCGCCGCCGGGGCCGGCCGGCGCGCTGGCCGCCGGCTTTGCCGCCCGGCCCCCGCACCTGCCGCCCCCGGCGCTGACCGACCTGGACCTGGCGCACACGGAGGCGGGCGGCCTGGAGTTGGCGTCCCTCCTGCGCGCGGGCGGCGCGTCCCTGACCCGCCTGGACCTGACGGGGTGCGGGTGGGGGTCGCACCCGTCCGATGTGCACGCGCTGGCCGCCTGCCCGCGCCTGGCCGTGCTGGCCGCGGGCGGGCCGGCGCCGCCCGGGTGCGGCGACGGGCTGGACGACGCCGGCTTTGGCGGTCTGCCGGCGTCCGCGCCCGGCCTGACGTCCCTCACACTCCGCTCGCCTGGGCCCGGCCTGACCCACCGCGGCCTGCGGCGCGGCCTTGCCGGGCTGCCCCGCCTGGCGTGTCTGCACCTGCCCGGCGGCGAGGGCCTGGGCGACGTCCCCGCCGTCCTGGCCGCGCTGGCGGCGGGGGCGGGCCCGCGCCTGCGGGCCGTGGGCCTGGCCGACCCGGGCGGCGCGGCCGCGCGCGCGGTGGGCCCCCCCGGCCGGGCGCCCAGGCTCGCGGCCGGGGAGCTGGCCGCCTTCCTGGCGGCGGCGCCGGCCCTGCGCCCGGACAGGCTGGACCTGCGGGGCGTGGAGGTGACGCCGGGGCCGGGCCGGCCGGCGGCCGCGCGCGCGGCCGCGACCGCCGCCGCCGCGGCTGGCGGGGCGCTCCTTGCGGCCGCCCTGGACGCCGCGTCGCTGGCCGCCCTGGCCGTGGACACGGTCGCGGGCGCGGCGGCGGGGTGGGCCGGCCGCGTCGTGAGCGGGTGGTGGTGGGCGAGCGCGCCGCGGGCGGCCGCGGCGGGCTGACCTGGGATCCACACAGGGGCGCCTGCCTGCGCGTTCGGCGGGCGGCCGCGCTGTGTTTTGTAGAGAGAGACAGACACCCTTTTTCGAATGCACCGCACGCCGCACCAATGCCCCGCCTCCCTCCTGCCGCGCCAGTCCCGGCGAGGCCGCCGCCCGCCAGGCAAGAGGAGGCCGGCACTGGCTAGACTCCTGCTAGCGGTACTGACGGCTGTGGCGGTCATGCTGTTCCTGGGCGGAAACAGGGGAGAGAGGACGGGCCCACCCGGCGGGCCGACAACCGCGGCCTCGCCGCCGCCGCCGCCGCCCCTCCAGCAGCGCGCTCGCACCTGCTCCCGCGGCGTCCCGCCGGCCGACGTCGACCGCTACTGCGCTCCGACCTTTACCTGCGACGGCGGCAGGACGTCGCTGCCCGCCTCCCGCGTCAACGACGACTTTTGTGACTGCGCGGACGGGTCGGACGAGCCCGGGACGGCCGCGTGCGCGGGCGTGTCGCGCCGCCAGGTCTACTTTGCCTGCGATGGCGGCCGCAAGAGGATACCCACGTCTTTCGTGGACGACGGCGTGCGGGACTGTCCGGGCGGCGAGGACGAGTGGGGCCGGGGCGCAGCAGTGTAGCAGCTTGTTTTTGGCCGGGCCGGGGAGCGCCTTCTTCATTTCACAAACACGACCTCGCCACCCTCGTCCACCGCGTCCCACCGGCCCTCCACGACGCCCGCCGCAAAGCGCCCACTCCCGTCCAGCAGGGCCGAGCTCCACGCGTCGGCAGGCAGGCTGGCACTCGCCGCCGCGGGCCAGGCCGTCGTCCAGTCGCCCGCCCCCCTTAGGAAAGGCCGCAGGCCGCCCGCCCTCATCGGCGCGGCGGGCCCGGGCACGCCCGCCATGGGCGGCGTGCCCGCGCCGGCGGGCAGCCAGGCCGCGGTCATGGCCAGGGAAGGCGGAAAGGACGCCGCCCAGGCGGACAGCGCGCCCTCACCCGGGTCGGGGCCACACAGCGTCGCCAGGCGGAGGCCGGCCGCGACCGCCGCCGCCGCCGCGGCTGGGTCGGCCGCCGCGCCCGCGGCCAGCGCGCGCGCGGTCGCGCCGTCGCCCGCCACGACGTGCGTGGCGCCCGCCGCGGCCACCGCCCGCAGCCAGGCGGCCGCTGAGGACGCGACGGCGTCCGCCGGGCCGGCGCTGAGCGGCGGCGGCAGCAGGACGGCCGTCCCGCAGTTGAGGAGGGCGCCCCACAGGCCCAACGCCCACGCGGGGTGGCCGGGCGGCGCCGCCACCGCGACCCCGTCTCCAGCCCGCACGTCCCAGCCCAGGCGGGCGGTCGCGCCCGCGCCGACCATGTAGCCGGCTGCCGGATGGACGAAGACGCAGGACGGCGAGGGCAGGAGGAGCGCGGGCGACGCCGCCGCGACCCAGGCGGGCGCTCCTCCGGGTCCGCGCCCGCCCTCGGGCAACGCCGCGTGCGCCCACACGTCCCGGCCGCAGGACCAGGGCGTGTCCGCGATGGACACGTCCATCTCATAGACGAGGACGGTGTCGGGCGGGGCGTAGGACGGGTCCGAGGACGACGCCGCGGCCTGCAGGGCGGCGTCGACGCGCGCCTTGATGGGCGCGGGCGGCCCGCCCGCGGCCATCGGCCCGCCCGACGCGGTGACGACCAGCCGCGGCCGGGAGCCTGCCAGGGCGGCCGCCAAGGCGTCCGTGGACGCACCGGGGTCCAGACTCAGCACCGCGCCACCCGCGTGCGCGACGCCCAGCGCGGCCACGCCCGCGGCGGGGCCGGCCGGCAGCACGACCGCGACGGCGTCGCCCGGCCGCACCCCGCCCGGGCCGGCCAGCCACGCGCCCAGGGCCGCGGCTTCCCCGGCCGCAGCCTCGAAGGTCAGGCCGCGCCCGCCACCGCTCAACGCGGTCCGAGCCCCTTGCCCCGCCTCCACGTGGCGGCCGACCGCGTTCCAGGCCAGGGAGGTCGTGCCGCCCGCAAACCAGGCCGGGCCGCGGGCGGGGCCGGCGGGCGGCGGCGGGCGCGGCGCGGCTCCCGAACCAAAGCCTTTCCTGCCCGCCGCCGCTGGTTTCGACACCACCGCCACAAACGACGGCTTGGCCTCCCCACCCCCCGCCCGCACGGGCTTGTTGCGCCAGGCGTACCCCTCCGCCAGCCGGTCGTAAAACGCGCGCGGCGCGGCCGCCGCGTTGTTTGTTGCGCGGTGCCAAAACCCGGCGCCGCCTTCAGCCATGGCCGAGTGGGCGTACGCGCCCGCGGGCGTCGACGACACCTTGCCAGGACCCGCACGCGTGGCGCCCGGAATGGGCAAGTTTGTGTGGATGGCCGTCACGCCCGCGTCGACCAGCTCTTGGGGGAGGGGTTGGCCGGGCGGACCGGTCGGTGGTGGTGGTGGTGGTGGTGGTGGTGGAGGTGCCGCCGTCAGCGCGGGCGGTGCCGGCCCGGGGCTTCCGGCACTGCCTCCACCACCTGACTTCGTCGCCGTCGTCGTCACGAACAACCCCACGTCCAAGTCGCCGCCGCCGTCGACGCCGGACGCGTCGCCGGACGATGGGAGAGCGGCGAGCCTAGCCACCGCCGTGCGCGGCCTGCTGCTGCGCCCTTGCTGCCGGCCGGGGCGACACGCCGCCTCCGCCGCGCATGGACGGGGCAGGGTGGGCATGGCGCTGTCGGTTGCGAGCGTCGCCGCGCCGGAAGCGAGTGCAGGCGGCGCGTGCCGTCGCGTTTTTCTGTTTTCGTGTGTGGACAGACCGACCGAAAATCGCCCCCGCATCGGCTGTTCACAATTTTTTTATCGGTGTAGCAAGGAAAACAAACGGCGTCCGCGCCGACCCGCGGGGCCGGGCAGGCAGGCGCAGAGCCGTCCGCCACCTCCCTCAGCTTTAGTCAGCCTCGTCAGTCGGCTGGGCGGCGAGCCTCAATCGATTCCGGCCTGAAGAAAAAAATGGCCGCCCGACCGCCCGCCTACCTCGACGTCGGCCCGCTCCTGGCCGCGGCCGCGACCGCCTTGGACACCAATGACCTCCTGCACGGTCCCGTCTTTTCCCTGCACGATGTCATGACCGCAGTGGAAGTCGGAGACGCCAAGCTGGACGCGGGTGCGAGTGCGACGTCGGCCGCAAATGGAGCGCCGCCGCCGCCGCCGACGCCGACGCCCCGCCTACCTGCCGACACTGCCCTGGCCGTGGCAGACGGCTTGCTAGCAGCCGAAGCGGCCTGGCATGCCGGTGGATCGGCGGGCACGACCCTGCTGCCGTGCACGTACCTGCTGCGGCCGGACAGGTACGACTGAGGATGGGGGGCAGGTTGTGTTTCGCCCCCCCGACCCCATCTCGACTGTGCGCGCCTCCTGACGCCCAACCCCCCAACTGCAGCGCGCTCCCCTGCCTGTTCCTGCACGCCATGTGCGCGTCCGTGCGAGCCACGTGCGAGGCCGTGCGCGACCTCATCGTCCGCGGCGGCGTGTCGGAGGTAAGGGAGGGAAAGGGGAGGAGGGAGGGAGGGGGGCGCGGGGTGGGTGGTTTTCCACGCCAACCCAGCGCGGTTGACACAACAAACCGCGCTCCACGCCCACCGCCAACAGGACGAGGATTTCCAGCTGCACCCGCAGGCCATGCCCCTGCCATCTGTGGAGGAAGACGCGGACAGTTTGGTGGCGTCAGCTCTCAAGGCGAGCAGCTGTGCAGACCTCGGCTTGGACGAGCCGGCCGCGGCCGGCGACGAGCCGCCAGCTGGCGTCCTGTCCCTCCTGCGCGCCCACCTGCGCCTGCGGGCGTCGTTCCTGGGTGGCGTGCGCTCGGCTCTGTCCCATGACTACAGAGCCGCGGCGGCGGCGTTTAGGGACGCGGGCGAGGCGCTGGCGGCACTGCGCACACCTCGGACCTCGTCACCACCACCACACTCGCCACCCTGGCCGCCGCCCTCCTTTGACGCCGCGGCCGCGCGGGCCGAAGTCCCGCCCGTCCCGCCCCGGCCGGACCGCGCATTCGACAGCGTGGATGAAGGCCTGGCGCACTACGCCACCACCCTGGAGCACCTGGTCGCGGCCGCGTCCCTGCCCGCGGCGGTGGCGGCAAGGGGCGGCGGGTTGAGGGCGTCCCTCCGCGCCCTGGCCGACGTGGCCGCCCTCAACGCCGGCGCCGCCCCACGGTCTGTGGCATCCTTGGCCATGGGCCTGGGGGTGGAGCCACTGGAGGCGCCGCTGCCGGGGCTGGACGGCGGCCCCGCCGCGCCCGGCGCGGACGGAGACGGCCTCCCTCCAGCCCCGCCCCCCCGCCCGCCGCCGGGGCCCTGGGCGCTGTGTGAGGGCGCCGTCTGCGGCTCGCTCGCCCTCCCGCCGCCACGCTCGCTGCCCACACCAGCGCTGTCCACGTTCGTGGCCCAAGCCGCCCTGGGCCTGCAAGGCTGGGGCGTGGCGTGCCTGCTCAACCCGGCGCGGCGCCGGCGGCGGTGTCGGCGCGCGCTCGAGGACTGGGTCCACGTCCACCAGCACGCCGCCGTCGCGGAGGCCGACGCCGACAGCGCGGCCTGGTTGGCGGCCAATTCCGGGTGGGCCTGGCCCTGGCCGGAAGAGCCGGGCGGCCCGCCGCCGCCGCCGCCGCCGCCGGACTCGCGCGGCGGCGGCGCCGGCGGCCACGCGTCGCCGCTGTCGGCGTGGGTGGAGGAAGCGGGCGCGCGGTGCGGCGCCGCCCACCTCCTGTCCGGCTTTGGCCTCGGCCTGTACGCGCCGCACGAGCACGTGGCGGTGCTGTGGTATGCTGACTATTTGGCGAGGCGGGAAGCGTCGGCGGCCGGCGCGCTGGCGGCCCGGTGGCCGGCGAAAAAGGGCAGGCCCGGCGGCCGGCGGGCCGACCCGCTCGGGCCGCCGGCGACCAAGGCAGACCCGGTCGCGGCGGCGGCGGCGGCCGCCGACGCCGCCGCCGCCGAAACAAAAGCGACGCTGTGCGCGGCTGCCCTCCGCGCTGCAGCCGGCCTGGCCGCGGCGGGTCGCACCCCGCCCGCCCCGGCGCCCTTCAACACGCCCGCCGACGCGTTTCGCGCGCGCTTTGGCTGCCTCGGCGCGCTGACCGCGCCCGCCCCCCTGTCCTTTGCCGACTACCGCGCGGCCGTCCTGGACCAGCTGGCGGACGCGGCTGCGTGCCCTGGCCGGCCCGCCGACCTGGTGCGCGGCGGGCGGGAGGGGTACGCGTGGGCGCGGTCGTTGCTGGGCGGCGGACCGGGCGGGCGCGGCGCCGGCCCGGGCGGCGCGGCCGCGCCCGCCGCGGCGTGTGGGCTGGAGGCGCGCGAGGCGGCCGTCCTGGCCAGGGTCGCCGGCGCGAATGCGGTCGCGCTGGGCGTGTTGGAGAAGGAGGTGGCGGCCGGTGGGCCTGGCGCGTTCAGCATCGAGTACGAGGACGCGGGGCACCCGCACTTTTTGGTGATGCGGTTGAAGCGGCAGGGAGGCTGAGGCGATTCTGGAGGCGAGGGGAGGGGGTCTGCTGGGCCAGTCTGTTCGGAGACGGGAGGGGAGGCGCGCCGCGCCGGCTTCTCTCCATTGGCCGCTCCTCCTCTGTTGCGTCCGTCACGCCCAACACACAGCGCGCACGCGTCCACGCCCTCCTCCCCACCCCTCACCGCACACGCCAAAAATGACCGACCCAGCCGCCGCCGCCGCCGTCCGCGACATCATCCGGCCGCTGCTGCTGCAAGACCTGCGGGTGCAGTGCCGCGCGAGAGGTCTCAACCCCGGGGGCTCCCGCGAAACGTTGGCGGACCGCCTGGCCGACCACATGTTAAAGACCGGGGACCGGTGCGTTGTGTGGGAGAGAGGCGGGGAAGATGGAGAGCGTGGGTGCCGAGGGCGCGGGGCCGTCCGTCACATGCTGCTGCCGCGCCGGGCGCGCGCGCGTTTTTGCGTCGCGTCGTCCCCCCCCCCCCCCCTTTCACACACACACCACCCCCCTCACCACAGTGAGATCAAGCCCGCCGGCACGGCCCCGCCCACGGCCACGGCCGACGTCACGCTGGCGGCCGAGACCGGTGGCGCTGCTGCCCCGCCCAAAGCCGGTGGCGCGCCGCCCTCCCCACCTCGCGGCCCCGCCGACGGCGGCGGCGCGGCACCGCCCGCGGGCAACAATTACGCGCGCCCGGGCGGCCAGAACGTCGGCAACTTCCTGACCGACCGCCCGTCCTCCCGTGTCCTGGCGCCTCCCGGCGGCGGATCCCAAATCACGTTTGGCTGAGCGAGTGCGTGCGTGTAAAAAAAAATTCCCTTGCATGAGTGTTTTACACTAAAAAAAAAAAAAAACCTGTCCCAGTCGTCCCTAGTCGTCACGGTGGTTGACCCCCCCTGCACACACCAGGGCCGCCCGCAGGCTGGCTTGCTCCTGTACCCCGCACCCGTGCGCGGCCAGGTACGCCCTCCACCCGCCGTGCGTGGCGTCCAAGTGGTCGAGGGCTGCGGCCAGGGCAGCCGGCGGCGCGCCAGCCAGCGCCTCAAAGCCGGGCGGTGGGCGGGGCGTGCCAGGCCCGGACGCGGACGCGGCGTAGTCGGCCAGGACGGACGCCTCGTCCGCGCCCGCGCACAGGCCGAGCAGCGCGACCACCAGGCCCGTCCGGTCTTTGCCCAGCTTGCACGCGACCGCGACGGGGCCGCTCTCCAACCCAGCGCCCACCGCACGCACCGCGCCCACGATCTCGGGGCCGAACCCATCGAGCAGCGCCGCGTACATGCCGGCCAAGCCTGCCGCGGCCGTCGCGGCTTCAAGTCGGGCGCGGACGGCGGGGACGGGCGGGCGCGCGCCGGCCACGCGCGACGCGAGCCATGAAGCCAGCACCGCCACACCGTGGGGCGGCGGCGCGTGGCCCAGGACAAAGACACGCAGGTACCGCGTCCAGTCTTGGATGGGGGCGCGGAAGACGCGGAGGCGGCGGCGGGCGGTGGGAGGGGCGGCGCCGGCAGCGTCGGCGGGCAGACACGGCGCCGGGTCGGGCGGCGGCGGGTGCCACCCTGCTGCCCCTCCTCCTTTGTCGGCCCGCGCCCTCGTCCACCTCCGCCACGCCCGGCCCGGGGCCGACCCGTGCCAGTGGCCTGCCAGGGCGATGAGGGCGTCGTGGCCAGGGCGGTCCGGCCGGCGGGGCAGGCTGGTGATGGCGGCGCTCGCGTCCGCGGACCCGCCGCCGCCTGGAGACGCCGCGCGCACCTCGGCGGCCGACCGCAGGTCCACGACCGTGCGGATGCCCAGCGCGTCCAGGGCGGCCACGCCGGGCCAGGCTGCAGTAAAAGGTGAGGACGTCCGGTAGACGCGGCCGGGCACGATGCCGGGCACGTGCGCCGCCAGGTCGCGGGCGTTAGGGAGGGATGGGGCGGGCAGGTCGCGGGGCGTGCTCGTGGCCGCTGCGGCAACAGCCGCCGCCCGCGCTGGGGACAGGCGAAGGACACGTCGCGGTCGCCTCACCAAAGCCGCAACGAGGCTGGCCACTAGGACGACAACCAAGCCGAACGCTGCGGCCAGGAGGAGGCGTGGCGGCGGCGCCATTAATTTTGTGCGGCGCAAATTCGGCCGCCCGGCGCGCTCCCCGGACACAGCAGTGTGATGGATGGGATGGGGGTTAGGAAAAAAGTCCGCCCAAGGCCCGTCCAACCTTTCACACAGGGCCACGCAAGCCCTCCCAAGACCAAATATCAAACCACACGCACACACGCACTCACACGCACGCACGCACACGTCTGTTCACAGGCATTCCCCGCCCCCCCACGCCGCCCTGATCTCGCCGCCGCCCACCCGCCGCTCGCCATCATCGCGCGGCCGTTTCAGGTAGCACATCTCGGGCGTCAGGCCTTTGAGCGCGCGCATGGATTCGGGGGCCAGGCGGTACAGGGCGCGCGTGTGCACACGGGCGGCCGTCGGGTCTTCCAAGCTGGCAGCGGAGGGCGGGGTGGAGAGGTCGCCGCCGCCGCCCGACGCGGCAGCCATCGCGCCCGCCAACCCGGCGCCCAGCGGGCTGATGATGCGTTCCAAGATGATGGGCTCGCAATTGCGCGGGTTCCAGACCTATGGGTTTGAGGGGGGGGGGGGGGGGTGAGGAGGCGTGAGACATGGGTGAGCGCCTGGGAGGAAAGAGAGACGCGCGCTGGGTTGGGTTCCAAACCACCCCCCACAAAAAAAAACAAGCCATCCGGACCGACCTGCAAAAACTCGTCGACCGTCCACCGCATGAACCGCATCATGAAGATGCGCAGGGCGAGGCCGTGCGTGACCAGGACGAGCGAGGTCCCAGGCTCGTACGCGCCCGCGTTGATGTCGCGGACGAGGTGGTCGAGCAGTTGGGTGATGCGGTCGTACACGTCCGCGCCCGACTCGCCGTTGGGGAACCGGTAGAAGAAGCGGCCGTACCGCAGGCGCTCCGCCTTCTCGCGCGTCTTGCTCCGGGCGTCCTGGAAGTTGCCAAAGTCCTGCTCCCGCAGCTGCACCTCTTCCTGGATGCCCGCGAGCGTGGCCGGGTCCAGGCAGGAAATGATGGCGTCCGCCGTCTCGCGCGACCGCTTGTACGGGGACATGAAGAAGTGGAGCTTGTACGGTTCGCCGTCGCCCTCAAACAGGGCGCGGATGGCCGCCCCCGCGGCCCGGGCCTGCTCCACGCCCCGGGCCGTGATGCCGATGGACGGGTCGGGCACGACCGTGTACTTGGCCTCCTCGATGTTGCCCTCCGACTCGGCGTGGCGCACCAGGATGATGCGCTTGGGCAGGACGCGCAGGTCGGACGGCGTGGCGGCCGACGACGTGGAGTGGAAGCGGGCGTCGAAGCCGCCCCAGGCCCGGGAGTCGGGCGGGGAGAGGGTGGTGGGCGGGCGGGGGGCGGGCGGCCCGCCGCCGCCGCCGCCCTCCACGCCCGCCGACGCCAGCAGCGCGCGCGCGTGCGCCACGGTCTCCGCTTGGAGTGCGGCCAGCTCGCGCTGGCGAGCAGCCAGGGCTTCGGCCTGGCGCATCAAGTTCGCGGCCAGCGCTTCGGCGGCGTCACGGTCGACGGCGGGCGCCGGTCGCGGCGGTGGAGGAGGAGGAGGTGGAGGTGGCGCGACGCCGCGCTCCGCGGCTTCCAGTGCGGGCCAGTCGGCGGGCGAAGGACGGCGGCCTTCATCTGGTGGCATCGCTGGGCAGGCGACGCCACGCCGGCGTGGGCGGGCGGCGTGGTGGAAGCCCGCGCCCGCCGGGCGGGCGTGCCCTGCGAAGCATGCGTGGCAGGGCCGTCGGCACCCGCTCGACGGGCCCGCCGCGCCGCCGCAGCCGAAGGAGGCCGGCGGTCGCATGGCTGGGGAGCGGGCAGCCAGGTGGAGGCGCTTGACCACCTGAGACGGGGTGAATGTGGGTCGGGCGGCGGGCAGGGCCGGCGTGGGCGCGGCGCGCGCCGCAGGGGGGAGGTCTTCTAATGCTCTGGCGGCGCCGGCCCGCCTGCGAGCGCGGACAAAAAACTCGTGCGAGCCAAGCAAGAGCAAGCAACACCCTGTTTTCCGCCCCCCGAAAAAAAAAATCCCGCCCGGGGCACGCGTGTCGGGCCCCGCAAGCGCCATGTTTGCCCGCACGGGCCTGCCGACACCGTCGGCCCCGCCATCCGTGGGGCCGTCATCGCAGCGCGCAGCGTCCCTCATCACCCACGCCCGGCGCGGGCGCGGGCGCAGCGGCTCCGGCGCGGCGTCGTCCACCAACATTCGCGGGCGGAGCCGCGGCGGCGAGCCCGGCGGCCCGCCGGCCCGGCCGCCCGAGCCGCGGGCGCCCAGTCCGTCTGCGCTCGCCCGGGATGACCAGCAGCGTGGCGGTCCCGCCGCGTACGTGACGCGGTCGGCGGATGAGGACGACAGCGAGAGCGGCGTGGCCACGCCGACCACGCCACCCCGCCGCCGCGGCGACGACCCGCGGCGCGGGTCGTCCGCCGACGACGTCGCGGACGACGGGCGCCAAGACGGGCGCCACGTGGGGCTGCCCCACCCTCCGGGCGGGCGCCTGCCCCGCCCGGGCAAGGCCGACCTGTTCCTGTACCGGACGGACGGGCTGTCGTGCACGCGCGAACTGGTGAAACGTGCGTGGGGTGGTGCACGCGCGCGCGTGTGTGTGGGGGGGGGGACACAGGGGGGCGTGGAGAGGAGGGGTGGGAAGTGCCAGCGCGCGCCCGACCCCTGCCTCACAGCCGCCGCGCGGAGCGAGGGGCGGCACCCGCCTGCCTCACCCGCCCCGCCACCCCCTCCCACCCGCACGCACACACACACACACACACAAAAAAAAAAAAAACAGCCGGCGGCACGCTGACGCTGGCCCACCCGTCGACGCAGCAGCAGCTGCTGGTGTGGCGGACCCGGCCGCGGGCGGTCATGGTGCTCAAAAAGCTGGGCCCGGACACGGACGACGACTTCACGGCCGTCGTGTCGTACCTGGCGACCGAGGAACGGCTGCTCGTCCTCGTCGAACCGCACGAGCTGGACGCGCTCCTGGGCCGGCGCCCCGACCTGGGCGGGTCCGTCGACACGTACACGGCCGACGAAGCGCCCTCGCTCGCCGACACCGTGGATTTCGTGGTGTGCCTGGGCGGGGACGGCCTGGTCCTGCACGCCTCCTCCCTGTTCCAGCGCGCCATCCCGCCCGTCATCTCCTTCAACCTGGGCTCGCTCGGCTTCCTGACCAACCACACCATCGCCGACTTCCGGCGGGACTTGGCGGACGTCATCGCGGGGCGGGAACCCCTGGGCGCGTGCGGTCCGCCGCCGACGTCCTCTTCCACCGCGTCGACGTCCTCCCTGGACGGCGGCGCGGGCCGGGCGGGCGTCCACATCACGCTGCGCATGCGGCTGGAATGCCAGGTCGTGCGCGCGGGCACGCCCGCGCCCGAAACGTACGAAGTCCTGAACGAGGTCGTCCTGGACCGGGGGTCGTCGCCCTACCTCACCAAGCTGGAGTGCTGGGAGCGCGGCCGCCTGGTCACCAAGGTCCAGGCGGACGGCGTCATGCTCGCGACGACGACGGGCTCCACCGCGTACAGCGTCGCGGCCGGCGGGTCGATGGTCCACCCCAACGTCCCCGCCATCCTGTTCACGCCCATCTGCCCGCACTCGCTGTCGTTCCGGCCCGTGGTCCTGCCCGACTACGCGGAGTTGGAGCTGCGCGTGGCGGGCGACATGCGGTCGACCGCGTTCGTGTGCTTCGACGGCAAGGCGCGGCAGGAGTTGGGGCGGGGCGACGCGGTGCGCGTGCGCATGTCCACGCACCCCGTCCCCACCATCTCCAAGGCGGACTCGACCAACGACTGGTTTGACACGCTGAACCGGTGCTTCGGGTGGAATGAGCGGTTGGAACAGAAGCCCCGGTGATGATGAGAGGGAAGGGAGGGGGGGTGGGAGAAAGGGGCGCGGGAGAGGCGGGGGGTCGGGCGCGCCCCCAAGCAAGGTGTGCGGGGGGGGGGGGGGGTGCGTGGCGCGGGGTGTGTGTGACTTCACACGTTGCTTTTTGTTTTTCCGTCGCGAAAGAAGGGGGGGCGCGGCCTCGCCCTGTTGCATTGCCTGCGGCGCGAGGGCGTGGCCGCCTGACCTCGGCTGCTGGCCAGCATGGTGCGTGCGGGTGGCGGTGCGAGGCGGCCGCGGGGCCGGGGCCGGCTAGCCGGCGCGGCCCAGCGCGCTCGCGCACCGCGCGGCGCGGCGAATGCCTGCATGCCCACGGACGGCGTGGTTGTGTGTCACCCCGCGCGCGCCAGCCCGCCACGCCCGCCCATCCCACCGATGCCTTGACTGACCCTTTTGTCACGCCACCCCGCCACGCCTGCCCCCACCAGTTCGCCTCCCAGGACGCCGCAGCCGCCGCCCCAGCCTTCATGTACGTGCGAGTGAAGCGGGAGCGCGCGTGCGTGTTCCTCCGCTGCGCGCCGACTGAGACGGTCGGCGCGCTGAAAGCCCGGATAGAAGCCCTGACGCAACAGGTAATGTGTGGTGTGGAGGGTTGGGGAGTGCGCAGGCGGCGGTGGGCGGGGTTGTTGATGTTGTTGTTGGAAGGGTGGGCAGGCGCGACCGAAACTGACCGCCCACCCTCCCCTCCCCCTGTCTCCCTCCCTCTCCCGCATCAGCCTGCCGTCGACCAGCGCCTGCTGGGCCCCGACGGGGCGGTCCTGGACGACGGCTCCACGCTCAGCGAGGCTTGCATCGCGAACGATGCAGTCCTGGGCCTGTGCCACCGGCTGCCGGGTGAGGTTTCGGATGGGGACGACGGGGGATGGGATGGACAGGCCGCCCGCTGGTCTGTCCGCCCCGTGCTCATCGACACGCGCACCTCAGGCGCGCCTTTTCTCACACGCCCCTCTCTCTGCTTCCCTCCTTCCACACGACACAGACGGGACGTGGGAGGCGTTGAACATCGAGCAATACGATTACGGCGGCGACGGGTGAGAGAGGGACGGGACGCGCGCGTGTGTGTGTGTGTGTGTGTAGAAATGATGTTTGGTCGAGCCGAGGCGTTGGGTGTGTCGGGAGCGGAGGAGAGCTGCCCTCTCCCCGCTTGAGAGGGTGGTTGGATGGAGGATGGCGCTCCGCGCCGCGCCGCCCTCGATCCTGTCGGCCCGTTTCCTTCGCGCGCACGCCCCCGACCCGCCGCGTCAGCGTTCCTCCTGACCACGCCTGCGGAGACGGAGGGGCGTGTGCGTCTCGCGACTGCCTTTTTCTCTCTCGCCCTTTGATCTAACAACCGCCCGCCGCCCTCCCCGTGCCCCCCCCCCCCCCGCCCGCCACCCCTCCACCCCCCCCTCCTCACCCGTACACCCGCTTCCTCAGCCACAGCACGAACAGCAGCGCGCCCAGGAGCACCGCCGGCGGCACGTACTTGCGGATCAGCGCCTGGCGGTGCAGGTCCCGCGCCCGCCGCGCGTACCCCGCCGTCTCGGCCGCGAGCGTCGCGGACGCGGCAGCCATCGCGTCCAGGCGGTCGCCCTGGCCCAGGACGTCCGCGATGTTGCGCGTCATGATGGCCGCCACCTCGCCCAGCTCCGCGTTCAGGGCGGCCAGGTTGCGCTGCGTGCGCGCGTCCGCGTACAGGCGGCGCGTCCGCTGGATGAACGTGTCGAACTTGATACACGCATACGGGCGGGACGCGGCCGCGACGGTGTCGGCGGGGTATAGGCGGCCAAACTCGCCGGCCAGCTCGTCCAAGTATTGAAACGCCAACTTTTTGGGGTAGCCCCTGTCCGCCGCGACGAGGAAGGCGACGCCGTCGGGCGAGAGCAGGTAGTGGAACTGGATGGGGGACGACGACGGCGCCGAGGTGGAGGGCCCGGACCCGTTTGAGGGCCCGGCTGGCATGCCGTCTACGGTCAGGCGGGTGACGCGGCCGCCACCCACGGTCTTGGTGGGGAGCGTGCGCAGGAGGGTCTGGGAGGAGGGCGGTGTGCGTGAGGTGGTGGGGCGTGAGGGGAGTGGGGAGGTTGGACAGAGGGTGGCGGACAGCCGGCGCGCGCGCGCGCGCGACCGATGGCGCGAGGGGGAGCAGCGCCTTTCCTTTCTGCGTGCCTCATCTCTCACCTTGGCCTGGGCTTTCACCCGCTCGCTGTCCGCGTCCTTGCCCGTGTCCAGCCCTTCGGCCAGGGGCAGGCCGTCGGAGGCGCGGGCGATGAGCGTGAGCTTGACCATTGTTTTTGGCTGCGTGTTTCTTTTTTGCTTGTGCGTGCGTGCGTGCGGAGGACAGGAGGCCCTGGGATGGGCGCCCTGCGCACGCGGTCGAGGGGGCTGAGTGCGGCCTGCGACCGTGGGTTGAGGTAGGCGTGGGCGACGTGCGTGCGCGCCTGGGGCTGTCGTCGAGTGCCACAGCACAGGACTCGGGTCTGGCGACCTGGGACCCGCCGACCATCCGGGGGCCGCGGCTCTCCGCTTTTTTTTTCAGGCCGCGCCGTCCCCTTCCTCCTCCGGCACCTCCACCACGAAGCACCGCCCACTGGCCCGCGCCCGCTCCGCCGCGGCATCGACCAGCGGCCCGCCCTGCAGCTCCCCGCGCCGTTTCGCTTCCGCGGCCGCCCAGGCGGCACGAGCAGCGGCCGCGCCAGGCGCACCACCCCCAGCCGCCCACGCGTCTGCCGCCGCCCGCTCCCCACCAAAGACGGGCGCGTCGTCCAGGTAGGTCAAGGATGGGAGGACGGCGGCCAGGGCCAGGCGACGGGACGGGAGGGCGGCCGCCGCGCCGCCTCCACCGCCGCCCCCCCAGACCCGGCCGCGCTGCACAGTGGCCGGGTTGCCCGCGGCCGCCAGGCAGCGCAGGAGCGGGAGGGCGGAGAGCGCGGCCAACAGGGCCCGCCCATCGTCTAAGCCGCAGTCCGCCAGGTCCAGGCTGACCAGGCGGGCGGCGGCGGGGAGGGTGGCGAGGGCGTCGGGCGTGCTCCCCCCTCCTCCTCCACCACCACCCTCCCCTCCACCACCCCCGCCGCCCAAAGGATTGCGTGCCGCGCGCAGGCAGGTCAGCGTCGACGCCGCGGCAGCTGTGACGCTCTCCAAACTTGTCAACTGGTTGCCGCTGACGTCCAGCAGGGTCAACGCGGGGACCCTGCCGGCCAGGCCGGCGACGGACGGGAGCGCGTTGTCTGCCAGGTGCAGGGCGGCCAGGTGGGGCAGGGACGGCCAGCCGGACAAGTCTCCGGCCAGGCCGTTGCGGTCCAGGTGCAGGGCGCGCAGCGCGGTGTAGGGCGCGAGGGCGGCGAAGGCGGAGGGGCGTGGCAGGGAGGGCGGCGGCGGCGCCGCGTCGTCGCCGGTTGCTTCGTCTGCGCCCGTGCCGCGACCGCCCGGCGCGTCGTCGTCGGCGCCCCAGCCCAGGCCGGCGCCGCCGGCGTACAGGCACTCGTTCAGGGACGGCGTGGCGTAGCCGCCGCCTGCCAGGGCCAGGGAGCGGAGGGCGGCGGGCGTGAGGGCGGCGGCCATCGCTGGTGTGGTGGAGAGGGGTTGTGTGTGTGTGTGTGGCGGTTTTGATGTGAGATGGGATGGAATGGGGAGGGGTGTGGGTGGGTGGGCGCGCACGCGACCGCGCCCGCCCACCAGACCTGCCAACGAACGAAAAAAAAAAACCGGCCTCCACCCCACCCACCCGCATCCCCCCGCAAACCCTACCACCCACAAACGCACGCACATACGGACAAACACACACACGCACACACACACAGCAGCCATGTCCTCCTCCCACAAGCGCTCCAAGGCGGCGGGGCCGTCGGCGTCGTCCTCCCACCCACCCCACCCGGCCCTGCAGCTGGAACCGAGCCTGGCCCCGCACGCGGGCCTGCCCGGCGTCGACGGCACGTCCCGCTTTTGCTACGGCATTGTTGCCGGTGGCGGGGCTGGGCGCCAGCCGGGCGCGTTGGCCCGGGCCATTCGCAAGGCCGAACTGGCGGCCGCGGCGCGCGCGCCGGCGGGTGGTCGTGGCGGCGGCGTCTCTTTACCAGTCGGCCCGGCCATTGCGGCCGAGGCCCTGACTGCTCCCGTCGGCGCGGCTGCGACGGGCGTCGGCGGGTCTGCCGCCGTCGCCGGCCCGGAGGCTGGCGCGACGCCCGCCGCCGGCCTGGGAGGTGACACGTCCGGCCCGGGCGGCACCGCCCTGGGCTTCGACCCTGCCACGGGCGCGTACAAGGGCGCCGCGGCCGCGCAGGCCGCGGTCGTGGGGACGGTGGTGCCTGCTTGAGAGGGGTGGGAGTGCACGGCCTCATTGTGTTGCGTCTCTTTTGTGTCCATGTTTTGCGTTGCATGATGGCCGAGGAGGGAGCGCGCGCGCGCGCGGGGGGGGGAGGCAGGTCAGTGGAGGTGGGGTCAGTCGAGCGTTTTTTTTTCCTTCCTCCCTCCTTCCCCGCGGCACACTCCCACGCTCCGCGCTCTTCCACCCGCCACACATGCCCCTGGCGGCGGCGCGCCTGTCCGCGCTCTCCCGCCAGCTGATCAGCCCTCGCGTCGCCGGTCGTCCCCAGCGTTTCCCCGCCGCCCCTCTTTGGCCGCCCGCCCGCGCAATGGCTTCGGCCAGTGAACCGCTCGACAAGTCCACGAGCGACGAGGCGTGGAAGAAGCTGCTCAAGCCGGAAGAGGTGCGTGGTAGCGTCTGGGCGTCGCAGAGACCAGGCAGGGAGGGGCTGGGGATGGCGTGGCCGAGGGCGTGTGTGCGGGAAAGGAAACACATAGAGACACGGCCCGCGCGCCCAGCCAGGGGGCCGCGGGGCGCGACGTGGCCGCGCCGCGCCAAACCTAGCCAGCCAGGGGGTGGGGACGGGGCCCGTGATTCCCCCGGGCGCCCGAGGCCGTCCACGCGCGCGCACCGCACACACAGACGCCGCCCTCCCCCCCTCTCCATCCACAGTTTTACGTCCTGCGCCAAAAGGGCACCGAACCGGCCGGCTCCGGCGAGTACGACGGCTTCTACCCGCCCGACGGCGTGTTTGTGTGCCGCGGCTGCGGCAACGAATTGTACAGCGCGGCGGCCAAGTTCAAGTCGGGGTGCGGGTGGCCGGCCTTTGACGACGAGATCCCGGGCGCCGTGGAACGCACGGCCGACAACTCGTACGGCATGCGCCGGGTCGAGGTAATGAGAGGGATGGGGGGTGGGAGGGGGAGGGGGGGGGAGGGGAGGGGCGTGTCGTTGGTGCCGTGTTGGGGAAAGCCCGCACGCTCTCACAACTCACACACACACGCGCACGCACGCACGCACCTCAACAGATCACCTGCGCCAAGTGCGGCGGCCACCTGGGTAAGTCTCGGATGAGGGCGACAGGGGCCAGAGCCCCGGGTGGCTTTTTCTCGTTCCGTCCATCCGACCTCTCTCTCTCTCTCTCTCACGCACACACACACACACACAACACACACACTCACCCTCTCTCTCTCGCCTCCACCCCCCATGAACCGAACGCTAGGCCACGTCTTCGAGGGCGAGCGCATGACGCCGACCAACACCCGGCACTGCGTCAACTCGTTGTCGATCAAATTCAAGCCGGCGAACTGAGGGGGGGTTGGGGGGAGTGTGTGTGTTTTTTTTTTCTATCAGGCCAAGAGCGGGGGAGTGCGTTTGGTGTTCCTGGGTGGCGGGAGGTGAGGGAATCGGTGGGGTGGGTCGGGGGCACGCGACCTGTCTCCACTGGTCTCTCGGGCGGCCGCACCTGTAAAGGTGGATGGTGAGGTGGATTTGATGGCCTGCCAGGCCACTGCGACTATTTCCGGGCGCGGGGGGGCGCAGCTTGCACAAACCACACACGCGCAGCTCCTCTTTCTTTCCTTTTCTCCACCAGCTCCGAGCTTGAGCGGCTGTCCAGCCATGGTGCGTGATGGGCGGAGAGGGGTGAAGCGCGTCCTGTCGCTCGCACGTCTCTTTTCCTTGGCGGCGGAGAAAGAGTTCACGCGCTCCAATTCCGTCACAACACACGCACACACAGGCCCGCCGCCTCGCGCTGGCCCTAGCCGTCCTGGTCGCGGCGGCGACCAGCGGCTCCACGCACGCCGCTCGCCTGGCCAACGGTGCGCTGACCGCCATGGACGCGGTCGCGGCCGGGCGGGAAGGCGCAGCCGTCGCGCCGGCAGCGCGCGTGCCGCGGACTGCTGTGCGGACGGCGTCCGCGTCAGCGCCCGTCCCGCTGTCCACGGCCGGCATGGCCACAGGCCCCGACGGGTCCTCTCGCTTCTTACTGGGCTACAACATGGGAAACGTCCGGTTCATCCCTTTTGCCAAGGCCCCGCTGTCGCAAACGCCCGACGAACTAAAGGCCCTGCTCACGCACGCGTTTGAGGACATGCAGGCCACAGGTGAGTAGAAACAGGTGGCATAGTGTCTGTGTCGTCGTCTGGGTGGGTGGCAAACGGGAGGCGGCGTGGGAGGAGGGCGGGCGCGGCCCGGGTGCACGCTGCGCGCAGAGATTCGCGGCCCCAAACTGCCACGAAGACGAGGCGGGTGACCTGGCCAAGACCATTCACACACACACACACACACGCTTGTTGTCCCCCATCAATGGCCAGGCTGTAACGCCGTCCGCTTCTGGTTGCACATCGACGGGTCGACGTCCCCGGAGTGGGATGCGGAGACTGGGCTGGTGTCCGGCATTTCCCAGGAGACGGTGGACGACCTGAAGTGGGTGCTCAAGGTGCGATGGTTTGGAGTGGGGCTTTTTTTTCCCACCCCGCGTGAGGTGTGGGGTGGGTGGGGAGGGCAGTGGCACACGGCGATTCCACGCGCGGGGGGCAGGAGGGGACCCGGCCACCCCGCCCGCCAGAGCTGTCGAGGCTGGGATGCTCACGCCACCCCTCCCCCACCCCCACCCCCTCAACACACACTCCTCTTCAGTCGGCCGCCGACCGCGACCTGGCCGTCGTCCTGTCCCTCTGGTCGCACGACATCCTGGCCGTCCGCCGCACCAACTCCGCCGCCAACCGGGACCGTGCCTTGCGCTTGCTGGACGACCCGGCAGCTCTCCAAGCCTACATCGACAAAGCTCTGGTGCCGCTGGCCCAGGAGTTGAAGGCCTCGCCGCTGCCGGGCCACGAGGGCCGGACCTACGCGGACGCGGTCTGGGCCTGGGAAACGTTCAACGAGCCGGAAGGCTGTGCGACGGACCTGGAGTTTTACAAAAACTACATGTACGAGGTCGAAGGGGCTGGCCCGTCTCCCCCCACGCCGTACTGGTACCTGAACCCGGCCAAATTTGAGGCCGAGCCCAAGCGGGCGGTCGACTACCAAAACATTTCGTACATCGCGCACACCCCGCGCGGCGGGTTCCTGGGCGTCGACCCGACCGACGCCTCCCGCGCCCTCTACGCCGGCCCGCACTTTGTCATGCGGGATGGGCCGTCCAAGCCCGTCGTCGGGCTGAACGAGTTCATGTACCGGGACGTGTTTGCCCAATTCAACTCGGACTACGAGTTTTTGCTGGACGAGGTGCTGCACAAGAATTTGACGACCGTCGGCACGACCTCCGCAAACCTGGCCCGCTTCCACAACCGGGTGGCGGGCGCGCTGCACCGCGCCGTCCCAGGCTCCAAGGTCACGACGGCAGCGCACTCGCTGCCGTACACGACGGACGTCCCCCTCCACATCGAGGCCTACCGCAAGCCCGCGAAAAACCTGTACGCCGACGCGGTCCTGGTCGCCGCCGGCGGCGACCCCCTGGGCACGCTCGACCTGTACCAGGCCCACACCTACCCGGACTGGGCGGACGCGGCGGACGAGTTCAACCGCGACCTCATGCCCTTTGGCCGGCCCAAGGCGCACTACGGCCTGGACAAGCCCCTGCTCATCGGCGAGTTTTGGGATGCGGCCAATGGCAAGGGGGAAGGCTCGCTGACCGTCGACGCCTGGGCTGGCCTGGCCGAAAAGGGGTACGCGGGCGGCCTGGGCTGGGCGTACTTTGAAGTGCACGAAGAGTTTGGCCCCGGGCTGGCCTGGCCGTACCGGGTCGCCGTCCCGCACCAGATGCGCGACCACTTCAAGCCGCTGATTGCGGGCGTGGCGGGCCGGCTGCCGACGACCGTGGGTGGGCGGGGGCCCGGTGGCGTGCCCAGCGTGGCTGCTGCTGTGGCGGCGTCTCGCGCGGCGTCGGCGGCGGGGAAGACTGCCGCGCGCGCGGCCGCCGCCGCCGCGACGGCCGTGCGGGTGCAAGCCGCGGCGCAGGAGGCCGGGCTTGAAGGCGCGCCGCCCGCCGCCGCCGGCGCCGCCTCCCTTCCGGAAGACCAGCCTGCCCTGATCATCAGCTCGTCCCCGCAAGCTGCTGCGTTGGCCGCGGCCCTGGACCGCCTGGACGCGGATGCGGCGGCGGTGCGGGCCGCGGCGGCCGCGCTCGCGAGCGCGCGCGCGGCGGGCGCCGGCCCGTCGGCCGCCGACGTTGCGGCCCGCCGCGCCGCTGGTGAGGCCGCCACCGCGGCGCAGCTGGCTGTGCCCATTGGGGCTGGCGTCCCCGCGGGCGCTGCGACGGCGCCCGTGCCGCCGGCCAAGCCGCCGACCGTGATTGAGGCGGTCGACGGCGTGCGGGTGGTCAAGGATGACACGCCGGCTGTTTCGCCCCTGGCCGCCCAGGCCGCCGACGACGACGACACGAGCGCGAGCACAACTGACGTGGTTGTCGTCTTACCGGACGGGCCGATCGTCGCGCCGCACGCGGACGACGACACGGCGGCCGAGCCGTGAGGCGTTTATACGGTGTGGGAGGGATGAAAAAACGAGCGGGAGGGGGGGGGTGATATAAGCGCCACCCCGCGTGGGCGGTGGAGTGCAGCGCTGCCACCACCGCCCACGCGTGTCCGCGCGCGTACGTGAGAAAGAGGGGGCGTGGGAGCCGCTGCTGCTGGCGTGTGGCGCCAAGTGTATCAAACATTCTTCTAATGACAAGTAAAAAAAAACACGCTGGGGAGGGGGGCCCTCCCTCATGAGGCGCGCGTGGTGGGCGCGGCCGCCCGCCCGGCCCGCCCTCCCCCACCTTCCTCTTCCACGACGGTCACGCCCACGCGGCTACTACACCGAGACACGACCTCGTGCGCGCGCCAGGCCAGGGCAGCGCCCGCGGCAGCAGCGGCGAGCGACGCGCGGGTGAACGGCCGGGCCATGTCTGACGCCGCCCAGGCGAAAGCCCCGGCCGCGCCCGCCCACGCCAGGCCGCCGGGCCCAGCCGCCCGCGCCACGGCCGCAGCCGCGCGCACGGCTTCCTCCGCCACCGCGTCCACCCACCCGGCGGCCGCGCCACGGGCCGGGCTGGCCGCAAAGGCCGCCACCCACGCCGCAGCGAGGAGGGTGGTGTTGGAGGCCAGGCGGGCTTCCGCCGCCGCGGCGAGGGCGTACAAAAACCCGGCCAGCAGCACGGCGGGACCGGCGCCGGACTGGGCCGTCAACCGGCGGGCAATGACGACGGCGGCGGCGCCCGCGGCGGGCGCGACCAGCCGGGCGGCCGCGTGGACAGAGGAGGACACGCGCGACGCCAGGGCCGCTTCCCAGGCGGTGGTGGCGGCGGCGGCGCCGTCCGGCGCGTCGGCGGGTGCGGGCAGGGCGCGCGCGACAGCGGCCCACGGCCCCCCACGCCCGGCCAGGGCGCGGCGCCCAGCCGCCAGCGACGGCCGCCCGACCAGGCACCACGCGAGCGCGGCCGCGGCCGCCGCGGCGCCGACCGTGACGGGTTGCACGCACTCGACGCCGTGGGCCAGCGCGTGCGCGCAGACCAGGGCGTACAGTCCCGCCCCCAGGACGCGGGCGGACGACGGCGGGTGGGCCCAGGAGAGCAGGGCTTCGACGTCGGCGGGCGTGATGGTGGTGGGCGCGAGGCGAGGCGGGGGTGGCGCGAGTAGCGCCCCGCGCTGCTTCTTTGGCGTGGCCGCGGCCCGCCGCCGTGGCGGCGCAGCGGGCGGTTTTGCCGCGACGGGGTGCGACCGCAACCGCGCCGTGTTGGTGTCCAGGTCGCGCAGCGGCAAGGCTGCGGCCGCGGCGGCCGGGTGGTGTGCGGTGGCTGTGGGAGTGTGGTTTAAAGCGGGTGAGGGGCGGCGCGACAGCCTGCGTGTTTTTTCTTTTTCGCGTTGGCGCGACTGCCATTCAGGCGCCGCCCACCCACGCACCTGGGCCCAAGGTGCGGCCAAAGCCGGGCAGCCTGAGGCGGCGGAGGTAGGCCGAGGCGGGCGAGGATGAGGGCGACGGCTGCTGGTCGTCCATGCTGCGATATGGGGGACGAAGAGCGAGCGTGCTGGGTTTTTGCGATGCGTGGACGACGCGCGGCCCGCGATGGCGAGCACGTGCGGTCGCCAACCTCGGCTGTCTGGCTAGGAGTGGAGGGCCGAGGGAGAGAGGCGGGCGCCCTGTCGCTACGAGGGAGGGGGGGAGAGAGAGCAAACGGGGCGTCGGCGGCGAGAGCCAACGGGCGTGTGCGGACGCAGCAGAGACTCTCTCTCGCAAACCACCACACCCCGGTTCTTTGCCCGGGCTTTTTCCGTCGCGGAGCGCGGCTCGCGCGCATCACAACCCACCTCGACACGCACCCATGCGCCCCGCCGTTGCCGCCCTGCTGCTGCTGGCGGCGGCCGCCGTGTCGGCGTCGGGCGCCGACTCGCCGCCGCCGCCGCTCGTCGCGGCTGTTCCCTGGCACGCCCTCGAAACGCGGGAGCACCACCACCACGCGGTCTTGGCGGCCAAGGTGAGGAGTGGAGGCATGGTTTCTCGACCCAGGCCGTCCCGGGATGGGAGTGCGGGAGAGCGGGTCGTGCCGTGCTTGGGCGGGCGGGGAATGCAATCTCCTCGGCCGCTCTCACGTTTTTTGTCTTCGGCTCCACACACACGACAGGCTCACCCCCGCCCCGCCTTTGACGCGTGGCGGGCCGCCCTGGGTAAAGCGTACGCGAGCGCGGAGGTAAGGGGTGACGGGTGTTTTTTTGTGTGGGTGTGGGTGCGGAAGAAGAGAAAACACGCGACGCGCCGCGGGGCACGACGCCAGCGGGGCGCCCATGCTGCTGATGAGGGCATCGCGAGCGCGGCGGGAAGCGGGTCGCCTTCTCCATTCTGCCGCGGCATGCGAGTGGCCAGGACCCACACCAACTTGCGCGGCGTGCGGGAGACGCGAGGTGGTGCGGTCGCAACGCCCATCCGGCGGTCGCGGGCCGACACACGCCGCGCCCCGGCTTCATTCACCCTGCCACTCACCGCCACCACCTCCCCATCCATCCCACACGCACGCGACCAGGACCTGGAACGCCGCTTCGCCGCCTGGCTGGACAACCTGGACTTTATTCACGCCTACAACGCGCGGTCGACGTCGCACTGGGTGAGTTGTTGGGGTGCGGGCGGGGACACGCACGGGGCGGGGAGGGAAGGGGCACGGAGGAGACACACGCACAGCTCCAGTCTCACCCACGCCCCCCCCACCCATCCGCATCACAGCTCGGCCTGACCTCGCTCGCCGACCTGACGCACGACGAGTACCGCTCCCACTACCTGGGCTACCGCGCCGACTTGGCCGCGTCCGCGCGTGGCCCGCTGGGCCGCACCGCGCCCGGCGCGTGGCGGTACGCGGGCACGTCCCCCCCGCCAGCCGTCGACTGGCGCCGCCGCGGCGTGGTCACCCCCGTCAAAAACCAGTTGCAGTGCGGGTCGTGCTGGGCGTTCAGCACGACGGGCGCGGTCGAAGGCATCAACGCCATCAAGACGGGCGCGCTCGTCTCCCTGTCGGAGCAGGAGCTCATCGACTGCGACACGGAGCGCGACCACGGGTGCCACGGCGGGCTCATGGACTTTGCCTTCAAGTTCATCATCGCCAACGGCGGCGTCGACACGGAGGAAGACTACAAGTACAAGGCCGAAGACCGCAAGTGCAAGGTGGACAAGGAGCACCGGCGCGTCGTGTCGATTGACGGGTACGAGGACGTGCCGCCCAACGATGAGGCCGCGCTCAAAGCCGCGGTCGCGCACCAGCCGGTGTCCGTGGCCATCGAGGCCGACCAGCGGTCGTTCCAGCTGTACGCTGGCGGCGTGTTTGATGGCGCCTGCGGCACCGCCCTGGACCACGGCGTCCTGGCCGTCGGCTACGGCACGCAAGCCGGCCAAGACTTTTGGATCATCAAAAACTCGTGGGGCCCGGCGTGGGGCGACCGCGGCTTCATCAAGCTGGCCCGCAACCTGGACGCGGCCCGCGCCGCCGCCGCCAACGTGTCGGCTGCCGCGGGCCAGTGCGGCGTGGCCATGCAGGCGTCGTACCCCGTCAAGGAAGGGCCCAACCCGCCGGCGCCCCCGCCGCCGGGCCCCAGCCCGCCGGCGCCCGACCCGCCCGGCCCCGGGCCGGCGCCGCCGCCCCCACACCCTCCGCCGCCGCCGCCTGGGCCTGGCCCCAAACCCCAGTGCGATGAAGCCACCACCTGCCCGGCCGGGTCCACCTGCTGCTGCATGCGCGACTTCTTTGGCTACTGCTTCACGTGGGCGTGCTGCCCGCTGCCCGACGCGACGTGCTGTGAAGACAAAGCGCACTGCTGCCCGCGCGACCTGCCCGTGTGCGACGTGGAGGCCGGGCGGTGCAGTGCGGGGCCCGGGTCGCCGCTGGGTGAGGGCGTGTCGGTGCCGTGGGTGGCCAAGGTGCCTGCTGAGCGGGTGGGCGGTGGCCGTCCGTGGACGGCGGTGGCGCAAAAGCCAGAGGTGGCGGACGCGTAAGAGGGGAGAGTAGAGGGAGCGCGGGGCTCGGAGAAGCGACCCAACCACCCCTTCCTGCTTTTTTTTGTGGAATCAACGACGCCTGCATTCTTTTTGTATCATGCCCGACTCGGGGCGGCCTTCCCCAGCACGGCCCCCCGTTCCCCTTCTCTCCCCCCGCTCCATAGACAACGCCCGCTCACTGCGGCGGCCTGATGACGTCGAGCCCGCCCATGAACGGCCGCAGCGGCGGCGGCACGACCACCGTCCCATCCGGTTGTTGGAACGTCTCCAGGATCGCGACCACCAGCCGCGGCACGGCCGCGGCCGTCGCGTTGAGCGTGTGCGCGTACTCGGGCTTGCCCGACCCGGCGTCGGGGCGGAAGCGGATGCCCAGCCGCCGGGCCTGGTAATCGGTGCAGTTGGACGCGGACGACACCTCGCCAAACCGGCCCAGCCCCGGCATCCAGGCTTCCACGTCGAACTTGCGGGCGGCGGGCGCGCCCAGGTCGCCCGTCGGCATGTCCAGGACGCGGTAGTGCAGCCCCAGCTCGGTGAACAGCGATTCCTCAAACGCCAGCAGCTCGGCCAGGATGGCAGGCGAGTCGGCCGGCTCGCACACGACAAACAGCTCGACCTTGGAGAATTGGTGGACGCGGTACAGGCCGCGGGAGGCGGACCCCGCCGCGCCGGCTTCGGTGCGGAAGCAGTGGCCAAAGGCCGCCATGCGGAGGGGGAGGGACGATGACGGCAGGACTTTGTCCATGGCCACGGCCGCGAGCGGGACTTCGGCCGTGCCCGTCAGGCAGAGCGCCGAGTCGGCGACGGAGTAGACTTGGGTGTTGTCGGCGCGCGGCTGGAAGCCGCACTTTTCCAGGACGGTTTCGCGCACCAGGTCGGGCGTCGTCATGGGCAGGAAGCCGGCCGCCGCGGCCTTGCCCAGGGCCCACGTGCACAGCGCGAGCTCCAGCTGGGCGGCCGCCCGCCGCAGGTACACAAACTTGGTGCCCGCCGCCGCCGCGCCCGTGTCAAAGTCCAGGAGGTCCAGCGCCTCGCCCAGGGCCAGGTGGTCGACGGGCGTGTAGCCGGCAGGGAAGGCGGGCGGCGCGCCGACGGTTTTGACGGTGACCGCGTCTTCCTCCCCGCCGACCGGCGCGGCCGGGTCGGCCAGGTTTGGCAGGCGCTGGGCCGCGGCTTGCAGCGCGTCCTCCGCCGCGTTGGCCGCCGCTTCCAGGGTGGCCAGCCGCTCCTTCAACGCCTTGCCAGCCTCCACCAGCGCCGCCCGCTGCTCCGGCTCCAGCTTGGCCTTCATGGCGGCCGCGTTGGCGTTGCGCTCCGCGCGCAGCGCGTCGGCTTCTTCCGCGGCGGCCCGCCACGCGTCGTACAGGGCGACGACCGCGTCCGGGTCGGCGGGCGAGTTGCGGGCGGCTACATTGGCCCGGGCGGCGGGCAGATCGGCTTTCAAGGCCTTGAAATCGATGGCGGCCTTGAAGGATGGAGGCGACGAGGGCGGGGAGGGCGGCGGCGCCGCCGCCGCGGGCGCTGCGGCCTGGACGGCGGCCGGCGGCGGGGCTGCGGCGCACATGGCGCGCGAGCCACGGCTGCCTTCACGCGTCCATCCGCCGCTGGCCAGACGCCCCGCTGTGCTGGCCACACTGCCAGCAGGGCGGGCGGCCGTGGTGGCTGCGTGCGCCGTGAGGAGGGCGGACACCGCGCGGCGGGCGGCGGTCGCGCTCCGCATGCGTGCTGCTCCTGCTGCGGGCGGCGGGGAGCCGGCCGGACCGGGCATCAGGCAGCGGGGTTGACGGGGCTGGTGCGGAGGAGGCGGTCGAGGCCCCTCTGCACTCGGCGAGCCGGGCGACGGTGTGGCGAGGAGGCCGGCAGGCGCGGCGAACCAAGACGGGGCGCAACACCCTTTTTTTTTTGGTGGGCGTGTGGCGAGGAGAGGGAGCTAGCCATCAACCCCCGCTCCCAGACCCCGCTTCCTCGCGCCGACCTGGGGGGCGCGGCGCACACCACCACAGCGGGGAGAGGAAGAGAGCAGGCGTGCTCTCTGTCTCTCATCAACGCACCACCCACACACCTCAACACACCCTCCCCCATGGGCAAGCCGAAAAAGGGCAAGGCGGCCAAGGGCGGCGGCGGTGGTGGGAGCAAAGGCAGCAAGAAAAGCCAAAAATCGTCCGAGTCGGCCGCGCCATCCACGTCCGACGCCGGCGGCGCCGGCACGTCATCCTCGTCCGCCCGGCCGGCCGTGCCGGGCCTAGTCAACCTGGGGAACACGTGCTTCTTCAACTCGGCGCTGCAGGTGCGTGCGATGGTGGGATGGGCCGCGCGCCTTTTTTTTTTGCGAGCAAACAAGCATCGACACCGATGCTCGCTCCGACGACGGCTGCGTTTGCTTTGCACGCACCTGATGCATGCGTACTCACCCGCAACCCAAAAATACACCGGAAAGGTCCTCGCCTCCGCCCCTTTAGTCCGCGACCACTACGGCGCGCCCGGCGCGGCGGGCGCGGGCGGCCCGCTCGGCCGCGCATTTGCCGCGGCGGTCGCGGCCCTGTCCGGGCCCGGCACCGGCGGTGGCAAGGGTGTGGGCACCTACAACCCCAGCCCGCTGCTGGCGGCTGTGTGCAAGGTGGCGCCCCAGTTCAAGGTGCGAAGGAGAGGGGGGGGGGGGGGGGAGGGCAGAGGCCCGCGGCGGCCTGCACCCCGCCCCCGCCGCGCCTGCCTCCCTCACGACGCACACACACACACACGCGCCCGACGTCCCGACCACCTACAAACCTCCAGGGCCGGCAGCAGCAGGACGCGCACGAGCTGCTGCGCTTTCTGCTGGACGGCGTGCGTGCCGAGGAAGAAAAGGCGGCCGGGCTGGGCGGGAAGGCTTCGAGCGCGTCGGGCAGGAAGGGGGGCGCGCCCACGCCGCCGCCGCCCGACCCGGCTGCGTCGCCGTCCTTTGCCGAACGCGTGTTCGGTGGCCAGCTGGCCAGCGCTGTCGCTTGTGGGTGTGGCTCTGCGTCCACGACCCTGGAACCGTTCATGGACTTGTCCCTGCCCGTCCCGCACGACGCGCCGCCCTGCGCGGGCGAGGACGCGCCGACGCCGAGCCTCGTCCTGCGCCCGCCCAAAAAGCAGCAGCAGCAGGCGGACAGGGGGCCGCCGCCGCCGCTGACGTCCAAGCAGGCCAAGCGGGCTGCTAAAGCCGCTGCCCAGGCGGCCAAAGCCAAAGCGGCCAAGGAGGGGGCGGCGAGCGCGGAAGGAGCGGCGGCCGCTCCAGCGCCGCCGCCTCCCCCGCCCGAGCTGCAGGTAGTCGGCCCGCCTGGCGCCGTCCCTCCCCCGCCCGACGCCACCAGCCCGGTGGCGAACGGCGGCCTGGACGAACCCCGCGAGTCGTTCGCGTCCGAGTTGGGCGAGGATGTGACCAGCCCGACGCACAGCGCGCGCGGCGGGGACGGGCTGCCAGCCACGTCGGGCGATGGCGGCGCCGCCACGACCGGGTCGGCGCCGTTCCACACTCCTCCCTCCGCCCTGGCCGACAGCGCCAGCGGCGGCGTCGGCGGCGGCGCCAGCCCGGCCAGCGGGTCGGCGGCCACGGACGACATCTCTCGCCTGTACGGCGCGGGCGGCGGCGGGGCTGGCGGTGAGCCGTCGGCCGTGCCGGCAGCTGCTCCAGCGAGCGACGCGGGCGGCGACGCCGGCTCCTCTTCCGACGACGACGGCGACGGCGACGAGGACGACGGCCCCGCCGCGGGCATGGCTGGTCTGTGCTCCCTCTTTGACAGCGCGGCGAACATCAAGGACGATGGCGCCGGGTCGGGCGACTCGCAGCCGACGACGCCCACACTCGCCGCACCGCCCGCGGCTGGCAAGAAGGCCGGCGGCCTCTTTGGCAGCCTGCCTTTATTCGGCGGCCTGGGCGGCGCCGTCGTCGACGTGGACGCCGCGCCCGGCACGGACCTGGTGTCTTGCCTGGCCGCCTTCTTCGCGCCCGAACCGGTCGAGTGGGAGTGCCCCGTCGCGGCGAAGGAGAGGGCGGCGGCTGGAGGCGGGGGGGAGGGTGGCGGCGCGCGCGCGAGTGAGGGCGAGCGCGACGGCGCGTCCCCTTCCAGCCCGGCCTCTTCCGCCGGCTCGTACGGCACGCCTGCTGCCGGCGTCGTCGCGCACGGCCTGCCGCCCGCGTCGCCCGAGCCCGACGGAGCACAGACGACGCCGCGGCCGCCGCCCACCCGCCCGTCCATGCGCCGGTCCGTCTCGTTTTGCGAGGCGGGGCCGCGCGTCAAGCTCATCCCGGGCTCGGCCGAACAGCGGGGCACCAACTTTGCCGCCGCCCTGCGCGGCGACGACCATTTCGTCCGCCCCCTGCGCTTCGGCGGCGCGTGCCTGATGGTGACGGCCCACATCGACGGCGGCGCGGTCGACGGGCAGTCCGCGCCGTGCGCGCCCTGGGACGCGGCGGCCCGCGACAAGCTGCACGTCGAGGTCCACCGCCAGGACGACGAGCCCGCCAGTCTGGCCGCCCTGCCCGCATCGCTGGCCATTGCGTCCGTCGACATCGACTCCGTGGACGACTCGGACGATGAGGTGGAACAAGCGCGCGTGCGCGGCGCGGCGCAGGCGCTCATGGACTGCGTGGCCGACGCGGTCCACGCGACGGGGTCCGTCGGCGGCATGCAGCGCATGGTGGCGGACGGGCTGACGCTGGCCAAAGCCGACGGCGGGTGGCGGGTCAAAGGGACGACGCCCGGAGAAGGTGCGGCAGGTTGGGGGAGGTGAGGGGGGGCGGTGGTGTGTGGGAGCGGGGCCGTCTGCCTGGGTTGCGGCGGTCGGCCGCCCGCCCCCAGGCGCGCTCGGCCGACGCCGACCTTGGACCGCACACGGAGGGCTGGACGCCCGAATGGCCGTCCGCCAGCCCAGGGACAGCGGCCGCTCGCGCGCCTTCCGCCCACGCCGGCCGCGGTCCAAAACAAAACAAAAAAAACTCACCCCACTCCACCCCACCCCCACCCCTCAACCCCGACCAGGCCCGTGGGTCTACCCGGCCGCCCCCCAACCGTCCGCGGGCGCGTCGCCCGACGTCCTGCCGGGCACGTCCCCGCCTGTGGGCACGCCGCCGGGCGCGGTTGCGATCGGCGGCGCCGGCGCGACGCCCGCGCCGTCCGCCGCCGCGACGGGCGAGACGTCGCCCCGCTCCGAAGCGCTGTCCCACTTTGCCGGGCCTGGGTCGCCGCCCGTCGGTGGCTGGATGGACAAAGTGCTGTCGAAAGCCAATGGGGCGGGCGCGGCGGCTGACGCGTCCGCGGCCAGCTCGACGACCAAGGCGGCCGTGGCTGCGGGGCCGCCGCCGCCGCCGCCGCCGCCTCCCCCGCCGCGCCCGCCCGCGCCCAGCCTGCACGCCGCCTCGCACAAACGGTACTGCCTGCACCGGGCGCCGCCGCTGCTCACCCTGCACCTCAAGCGCTTTGAGCGGGACGCGCGCGGCCGCCTGCGCAAGTTGAATGGCCACGTCGCGTTTCCGCTGACGCTGGATGGCGCGGCGACGCTGCCGCAGGTCGAGGGCGGGGGAGGCGCCGCCGCGGCCGCCGCCGCCAAGGGTGGCGGCGCGGACGTGGCGCCTCCACCGCTGCCGCCCGCCGGCCCGCCCCCGACGTACGATCTGGTCGGCGTGGTGGAGCACCTGGGCTCCATGCGCGGCGGGCACTACGTCGCGTACGTGAGGCGGGACGGGGGCGGGCGCGCCCCGCGCCGCGGCGCCAGGGGTGACGACGCGCCGCCCGCTCCGCCGACGGCCTGGTACCGGGCGTCCGACACGCACGTGTCGGCGGTCAGCGTCAAGGACGTGCTGGCGTGCGAGGCGTACTTGCTGCTGTACTGCCGGCGCGAGGCGGACGAGGTGTAAATTTTTTTAAGTGAGAGAACACAAACAGAACTGCGACCCTCCACCCATCCATCCTCCCATCCCCCTCTCCCATCAAGGCTCGACGCTCGCACGGCCGCCCCCTCCGTCTCCTTTTTCGGCCGCTACGCCCTGGTAAAACGCATGGCAGCGCGGGATCGCAAAACCGCCCGCGGAGAGGGCTCCTCTGCGCGGGCGGCGTGGAGGAAGGAGGTTCAGAGGGACAGAGGCGGGAGCTGTCGCGCGAGGAGCTCCCGCGCACCCGACCCACCCCATCCCCCGCTCCCCCCGTCACCTTTGCCCTGAACCCCGTCCTGGACAACGAGCAGGGGCAGGGCGCGTCTAGGAAGGGTGAAACGCGCGGTACAGGCTGGAGCGGGCGGGCGCGCTTTGCTGAAACAACCCCAAACGCAAAGGAATGGCCGCCCCCCTTGGACGGATAGACGAATTTTTGCCACGACCTGCATTCACACTCGCTTCTCAACAGGTGCGTGTCCGGAGGAAGTCGGGACAATGAGGGGTCGGGGGGCGGCCGCGCCACCTTTCACCCGCCCCTCCCACCCATGCAAGGCGTAGCGGAGGTCCCCGTCCACGCATTCGTGTGGCGGGCGGGACGGCGGAAGCGGCGGAGAGCTTGCGTCGGGGCGGGGCGGAGGGACGCGCGTGCAGCGACGGTTTTTTTTTTTTGAACACTGCCGAGCTCAACAACGCCACTTCGGGGGCGCGAGGGCCGGGTTGAGTGCGGCGTCGCACCCGCTCGCCCTCACGGCGAGCAGTTTAGGCGCAGGGCTTGGCCCCGCGTGGGCGGGGTGAAGCTTTGCAGCCGTCCCCTGCTCGCCGCGCCCGTCGGAAGTTGGCAGGCGCGGGCTGTCGCGCGCGCGCATGCGGCCTCGGCACCGACCGCACCCGGAAACGGCCGCGTCGGCCAGGCAGGCCAGAGCCGGCCGGCCCTCCCGCCTCCCGCGCTGCAGACTGCCGAGCCTCGCCACCTTGGCCGAGGGGAGATGGAGGGGATGCCGTCCCGGCATTGTCCCGCCGTGGAGGGACGGCGCCCGGGACCGCGCTCGCGCGCTCAACCCTGGGCCTGGCGAAAAAAAAAAAAAATCGGCCGCGTTGCTCTCACTCTCCGCCCTGCCTACGCACACACACAACAGCCACCACCAACTTTCAACTCCCCCCAACCCTCAAAAACTCACTATGCGTTTCTCCGCTTTCGCTCTGTTCGCGGCTGCCGCCATCGCCGGCGCCAAGGCCGCTGAGGTGAGATCGTTGGGGGCGCAGTGGGCGCTGCCATGTTTAAAAAACCATCCCGCGTCCGTCTGACACGCCGCTCACGCCGCGCACCCCCCGCCCCCTCCTCTCCCACGCATTAGATCGACGCCGCCGAGGCCGACCACCTGGCCGACTTCTGGTCCAAGTTCGACGGCTGGAAGTGGAACTGCTCCGCCTGGAAGACGAAGAAGGAGGAGGGCGAGATGGTCGAGATGACCGAGGAGGAGCCGGAATGGCTGGCCAAGGACTGGTCGTCCAAGATGATTGCGCTCAAGGTGCGGTGTGGTGGTGGTGGCGGTAGGTGGTGGTGGCGGCGCGCCGTCGCGCCGACCGGGGTGCCAGTGTGTTTGGTTTTCACTCACCGAAAAAAAAATCTCCCAACACTGGTACCACAGCACAACAAGGCGCACAACCTGTCCGACTGGGAAGCCGGCAAGCTGGCCAAGATGTGGTCCATCTGCGACTGGTTCAAGGTGAGTTTGGATGCGATGCATGGATGCGACGACGACACGGCGTTTTGGAGGAGGGGGGGAGAAAGGGCGCCGCATGCGCCAGGCAACGACAGACGGCCTCCCACCACCGCCACACCGCCATCCTCACGCACGCCCCCCTCCCCCTTCCTCTCCTCTCCTACGCTCACTTCAGTTCAAGGTACGGTTTTTTTGGCAGCAGTGTGGGGCGCGTGAGCGCTGCACGCGGACGGAGAGAGTCGACATTGACGGGAGAGGGTTCTTTTTTCCTCACTGTTGCCTCCGTACACCCCACCCCACACACACCCCGACAGCTGCACAAGAACCACACGCACGAGCCCGAGTTCGCCCAGGAGGCCGAGCTCGAGGCCGTCAACGAAGAGGCCGCTGAGAAGGCCGACGAGGAGTTCCTGATGGACTTCTTCAAGGTGCGATGGCGGCGGGCGCGAGGCGGCGTTTGGAGGGGGTGGGCGCGTTTTTTGACGGGGAGATGGTTTTTCGCGGCCAAAGAGGAAAAAAAAACTCACGCGCCCACACCCACCCCCCTCAACCCCCCACCTCAGGCCTGCTCCGCCTGGAAGCACAACAAGACGTGGACCTGGGGCTTCCACAAGGTAAGAGCTGTGTGCGGGAGATGGCGCACGAACGACGGAAAACAAGGGGTGCGGCCCGCTGCGTTGAAAAAAAAAACGTGCGCGCGCGGCTCTCTGTTTCTCACCCCGCCCCTCCCACCGTACCGATCCATCTCGTCGCACCCCCCGCAGAAGAACTTCACGTGGTTCGGCAAGTTCCACAAGGAGGGCGAGGACATGACCGCGTCCATCGAGAACTAAAGACCGTGAAAGAAATGGGATCTTGAAATAACGGCGCAGGTTGGTGTTGAGGCGCCCGGGTGGGGGGGATGGGGCGCGGCGCCTGGCGCCCTGCCCCGTCCATCCCCTCCACCCATGCCCCAGCGCCCAAGGAGCCTGGCCCGCCGTACCTGTTTGGGCGTGTCCTGTTTTTTTTTCGTGTGTGTGAAGGCAAAACGTTCCGTGAAGAAAGCTTTCTCTTGATTTTTGGTTTTCGATGAGAGCTCGGGGTGGGTGGTGTCATCGAGTGCATGGGCTCGCCCGCGCCCCGACCGCCGCCCGCCCTCCCTCTATTCCTTCTTCCCCCCTTCCCCCTTGGGAAGCCCCCTTTTTTTGGAAGGAGCGCGCGTCCCCCTGGCCGTGCGTCTTTTAATGGAAAAAGGAGAAACCCCCGTCACACCAAAAAAGGAAAGAGGGGGCACTGCGCGCCTGGGGAAACACTGCGACGCTTTGCGCGCACGCGTCTTGCGTGTCTTTTGTTTCTGTAACAACAAAACCAGTCCCGCGTGCAGGGGCGCGGGGGGGTAGGGGCGGCCCGTTGTACGGCGGGCCGTCCTCACCCCCCTGGGCGTTTCTGTGCCTGAGCTCCTCAATCAATCACGGGAGCTGTCGTTCGGGCACACCGTGCACACTCACTCCCTTGTTCCCACTGGGGACGCACGACGCCCGCCCAGGGGCTCCCACGCTCCACGCACGCACACACAAACACACACACGCACCAATGCCGGGCTGGGCCACCTCGCCAGACAACCGGGGCGGCCCCGCTTCCACGTCGTCGTCGCCGGCGCGGACGCCGGAGCGGGCCGCCGCACTCTCCAACTTCTTCAGTGGGCTTCGCCTCGGCGTGCGTCGCCGCCGCAGCGAGGATAGCCATGCGTCGCCTCCGGTGTTGCCTGCACGTCCAGGTGCGGCGGGTAGTGAGGGTGAGCAGTTGAGGGATGCATGCACCCGCCGTGGCGGGCGTGTCAATGCCCGCGGCTTTTTTTGGGCCATGCGACGGCTCGACGGAAACTTGGCGGGCCGCCCAAGGCGGGGCTGGGTCCCTCGGCGCGCTAGTGCTCCACGCAGACGAGTTGAATGAGGGTCTGCGTGCGTCCTGCGTGCGCGTGGGTGTGGGTTAAGGGGGGGTGGGGGCGGGGGCAGCGTGTTTGCACTGGCTAGCATGGCCGCACCCCCCTCGCCCACCTCCAACCACCACACACACACACACACACACACACAGTCGCCCTGCCGCCCATCCCGGCCGTCTCGCCCGGCATCCCGCCCTGGGTGCGTCCGGCGGGGTACGCGGCCGCCTTGGAAGCCGCGACGGGCTCGGCGCCCGCGTGCGCGTGGCCGGACCTGCCGCCCGACCTGTTTGGGCTCATCCTGGCCCGCCTGCCGCCGGCCGACACGCAGGCCGCGCTGCTTGTGTGCCGGGCCTGGTTGGACGGGTTTTCGCACGGCCTGGCGAGCGTGCGGCCGCGCAGCCTGGACGTGCCCCGCCTGGCGGCCCGCTTTCCGGCGCTGTCACGGCTGGACCTGGGCGCCGCGGCGGCCGGCGTGCGCGACGCCGACGTCGCGGCCGTCGCCGCGGGCCTGCCGCGCCTGGCCAGCCTGTCCCTGGCCAGCGCTGAGGGCGTGACGGACGCGGGCCTGGCCGCGCTGCCACGCCTGACCCGACTGACGGCGCTGAGCGTGTACAACTGCTGCCGGGTGCGTTTGTGTGCGGGGAGGGGCGGGGGGTGCGCGCTCGCAGCCCTAACCCCAGCGCGCGCGTCGCGTCCCCGCGGCGGCGCCCCCCGCCCCGCCCCGCCCGGTGTCGGCGGGAAAGACGGGAGGGACCCCGCGAGTCGTCAGTCCCTGCCTGTGCCGTCCGCCGGAGCAGGCGGCCGAGCCGCTCCTGGGATGGGGCGTGGGCGTGCCTGTCGCCGTTGGAGCCCCCCCACCGTCAGGCCCCTGTGCCCCCTCCCACCCGCCACGTGCAAGCTTGCCTCACCACCTCCATCCACCATCCACCACTCATCCTCCTCCACACAGATCACCGACACGGGAGCCGCCTCCATCGCCCGCTGCACCACCCTCCGCGACCTGGACGTCGCGGGAGCCGTGGCGCTGGGACCTGTAGGCTTCATGGCCATGGCCGCCGGCCTGGCCGCCTGCCTGACCAGCCTGCGCGTGGGCGGGTGCGCGCGCGTCGCGACGTTTGGCGACGCGGCCGCGGCCGGGTTGGGCGCGCTGCGCCGCCTGGCCTCGCTGGACTTGTCCGGCTGCTTGGAACTCACGGACGTCGGCCTGGATGCTGTCGTCAAGGCGCACCCGCGCCTGACGTCGCTCTCGCTGTGGAACTGCCTCCGCCTCACGGCCGGCGGCCTCGCGTCTTCCCTGCCATCGCTGCCCCGCCTGCGCTCGCTGTCGCTGCGCGGCATGCAACAAGTCGACGACGACTCGCTCGCCATCTGCTTGGCCGGCTTGCCCGTGCTGGAGCACCTGTGCCTGCGGGCGTGCGAACGCCTCACGGGCGTGGGCTTGGAAGGCGCGGCCATGGGCCGGCCGTCGGCGCTGACCCAGCTGGACATGCGCGGGTGCCACCGGCTGAGCGGGCCCGGCGCGGCGGCGGTCGGGCGCCTCGGTCCCGCTCTACGCGACCTGTGCGTCCGCGACTGCTGGCAGTTGACGGCCGAGGATGTGGGCGCCATGCTGGCCGGGCTGGCCGGGCTCGCCCACCTGGACGCGACGGGGCTGCGGCGCCTGACCAGCCTGCCCGGCCTGGCCACGGTCGCGCCGAGCCTGGTCGTGTTGAAGCTGGCGGGCTGCCAGGCGCTGCGGGATGGCGCGCTGGACCCGCTCGCCTGCGGCGGGCCCTTGGCCACGCTCGACGTCGCCGGCTGCGGCCTGACGGGGCGCGGCCTCGCCCCGCTCGCCGCGTGCGCGTCGCTCACCACCGCCAAGCTGTCCCTGCTGCCCCACTTGCACGACTTGTCGGCGCTGGGCACGCTCCAGCGGCTGGACTCCCTGGACCTGGCCGACTGCCCGGACGCCAATGTTGGCGCGCTGGGCGGGTGCGGCGGCCTGCGCGCCCTCAGCCTCGCGAATTGCAAGGCGGGCGGAGTGGACGCGGGGCTGGCCGCGTTGGCCGCCGGCGGCGCGGGCGCGACCGGCCTCGTCTCCGTCAACCTGAAGGGCAGCGCCGTCACGGACGCGGGCTTGGAAGCCGCCTCCTCCCTGACCGCCCTGACCGACGTCAACCTGGAGAACACGGGCGTGACGGGCGTGGGGCTGGCCGGCTGGTCGGCCATGGTCGGGCTGACGTCGCTGTCGCTCGCGCACAGCGCCGTCAACGACGAGGGCCTGGCGGCGCTGGCGGCCGCGCTGCCGTCCTTGCGGCGGCTGAACCTGAAAGGGTGCCATGCGGTCACGGACGCGGGGCTGGCGGCGTTGAAGCCGTTGGGCGCGGCGTTGCAGACGCTCGCGCTGCAGGGCCAACCCGACGTGACGGACGCGGGCGTGGTGGAGGTGGCCACGCACTTGCGGTGCCTGCGCACCCTCTCGCTGCCCAGCTGCTGGCGGGTGGGGGATGACGGCGTGCGGGCGTTGGCGGGGCTGACCGCCCTGTCGCGGCTGGACCTGTCGTACGCGTGGCAGGTGACGGACACGGGGGTGGGGGCGTTGAGTGGCGGGGATGGCAGGCGCAAGGTGGTGGTCGTCCTGGAGGGGTGCCACCGGGTGAGCGAGGGGGTGCGGGCGCGGGCGAGCGCCGAGTGTTAGTTTTTTGTTTACGTGCGCGGGATGGTTTTGATGTCGGCTTGTGTGGGGGAGGTTAAGGTTTAGTGCGGTGTAACACTACCCCTCGCCCTACGCCGCCTCACCCGCCGCGGCCGCCCACACCTCCCCCTGCCCGCCCGCCGACGCCAGGGCCGGCGGCAGGGCCGCCTCCACCACCGACGGCGGCGGGAACCACACGCGCTTCAGGCCATGCTGCCAGAGGGCGATCAGTGCGATGTGCGTGGCCAGGCCGGCCGTGACGACGCCCCACTCCGGCCCGCCCAGCGTCGCGCCCTGGCGGAACGCCGAGTTGACGCCCGGCACGTACACCAGGACGAGGGCCAGGGTGGCTGTGAAGGCCGACGCGACAGCGTGGCCGTGGTGAGACCAGGCGCGGGCCAGGCGGGACGGCCGCGGCACGCCGGCCGGGGTGGCGGCGCCGTCCTCGCTGTCGTCGACGTCGTCGTCGTAAGCAGCGGGCGCGCGGCCGCCGCACAGCCGCCCCTTCTCCAGGGCCGGCAACACCGCCCACCGGGCCGCCACGCTGTACGCGTTGAACACGATCATGCCCGCCAGCAGCAGGAAGACGGCGGACCGGGCGCGGTAGACGGCCGCGCACGTGCGCTCCTCGCCGTGGCCGTGCCCGTTGCAGCGGACGCCAATCATGTCGGCCGGGTTGGTGCTCCGCCCGGAGAGCGGGTCGAGGCGGCCGAGGCCGTACAGGCAGGCGACGAAGGCGGCCGTGGACACGGCGCCCATGCTGCCGCCGTACGCGGCGATGTCGGCCAGGACGTCGGCCGTCAGCGCGGACGCGGACCGGATGGGCGGCCCGGCCAGCGGGTCGCGGACCGGCGGGCGCGCGACGAGCGCGAGCACCGTGAGCGTGAGGAACACCATGTTGAGGACGAGGATGGACAGGGGGGACTGGGGGAAGACGACCTCCCAGTCCGCGTCGCGCACGCCCAGGCCCGCGCCCAGAAGCAGGGTCAAGCCCACGTTGGTGGCCAGGACGTGGCGCAGGGCCAGCTGGACGCGGCCGTACACGAGGCGGCCCTCGCGGATGCCGGCCACGATGGACGAGAAGTCGTCGTCTGCCAGGACGACGTCCGCCGCCTGGCGCGCCGCGTCGGAGCCGGCCAGGCCCATGGCCACGCCCACGTCCGCGGCGGCCAGGGCGGGCGCGTCGTTGACGCCGTCGCCCGTCATGGCGACGACGCGGCGGCGGCGGTGCAGGGCGCGGACCATGTCGACCTTCGTGTCGGGCGTGCACCGGGCGATGACGGCCGGCAGGTCGAGCGCGGCGTCCAGGGCGGCCTCGGGCGCGGCGTCAAAGGCGGCCGCGTCCGTCACGCCGCGCGGCGTGAGGAGGGCGTGGCGGCCGCCGCCGCCGCCGCTCTTCCCGGCCACGCCGCCGCCTTGCAGGATGCCGACCTCGGCCGCGATGGCGGCCGCCGTCCCGGCCGCGTCGCCGGTGAGCATGCGCACAGTGATGCCGCCCCGGTGGCACGCGGCGATGGCGGCCGCGACGGCCGGGCGGGGCGGGTCGCGCAGGCCGACCAGGCCCAGCAGGCACAGGCCGGGCGCCGCGTCGAGCGCGGGCCGCGGCCAGGAGGCCGGATCGCGCCCGCCCTCGCACCCGGCCGGCGGCCAGGCCGCGGCCGGGTCGCCGGGCCCGCCGGCCGGGCCGTCGCCGACGGCCGCGCCCCGGGCGCACACGGCCAGGACGCGCAGGCCGCCCGATGACGCGAGCGCGGCGACCGCTGCGGCCGCGGCCGCCCGGCCCGCGTGCTCCAGCGGGAAGGCCGGCCCGCCGCCGGCCGGCGCGGCGCGCGTGCACAGCGGCAGCAGCCGGTCGGGCGCGCCCTTGACCCAGGCGGTCAGGCCGTCGGAGCCGGCGGCCAGCGTGGCGGCCGTCTTGGCGTCGGAGGAGAAGGCGTGCTCCCGCAGAAGCGTGGCGCCGTCGGCGCCCGCGCCGCCCGCCGCCGCTCCCGCGGGCGTGCCCCGCGCCCGGCCCAGCTTGCCCGCCAGCGCGCGCAGGGCGGCGTCGGTCGAGCTGCCGACCGCGCGCCAGGCACGGCCGCCCGCGCCCGCCTCCGCGTCGCCGTCCCCGCCGCCCCTGACCTTGCCGCCGCCCTTGCCGCCCTTGTCGCCGTCGCCCAGGACCAGCGTCGCGGCGTTGCACAGCGAGACCGCGTCCGCGACCAGGTCCAGACCGGGCGGCGGCGGCGCGTCCGGCGCGGGCGGCAGCGCGGCGGCGGCGCCCTTGGCGCCCTCCGCCGCCGCCGGCGCGGGCGTGACCAGGCCGGGCCGGGGCGTCGGGTCGAGCGGCTGCCCGCCGACGGCCAGCTTGACAAAGGCCAGGGCCGGCGGCGTCGCCCCGCCGCCATCCCCGCCCCCGCCCACCGCCGCGGGCAGCCACACCCGGGTCGCAGCCATCGCGCCCGCCGTCACCGTGCCCGTCTTGTCCGTGCACACGTCCGTCACCCGGCCGAGCTGCTCCAGGGCGGCCAGCCGGCGGACGATGACGGAGCGGGCGGCCATGCGGCGCGCGCCGACCGCGATGATCAGGGTCAGGACGAGGGGCAGCTCCTCCGGGATGAGAGCGACGACGGCGGCGATGGCGTAGATGGCCGTGTACCGCAGGCCTGGAGGGAGGGAGGGAGGAGGGTGGTGGTCGTGGGTGGTGGGTGGGATGGTGGTGGTGGTGGTGGTGTGGGCCGCGCGCAAAGGACGCAGGCAAGAGGCTCTCGCGCCCCCCCCCCCCCCCACCACCACCACACCACACACGCCCACAGTCCCTCCTCACCTGCCGGGTTGTCCACGTTGAACTTGTTGGCCGCAAAGACGACAAAGGCCAGGGTGATGCCGGCCGCGAAGAGGGCGAGCCCCGCGCGCGCCATCTCGCGCTGCAAGCGCGTGCGCCGGGTCGGCGCCGCGCCGACGCGGGCAGCGATGCGGCCGAGGGCGGTGTCCATGCCGGTGTGCGTGACGACGGCCGTGCCCCGGCCCGTCGCGACCTGGGTGCCGGAGTAGACCATGGTCGGCGAGAAGCGGGAGGCGGACGGAGGGGGCGCGCCGTCACTGCCGCCGCCGCCGGCGCCGCCGCCGCCACGCCCGCCGCCCGCGACCGCCCGCTTGCGTGCGGGCTCCGGCTCGCCCGTCAGCGTCGCCTCCACGACCGACAGGTCCGCCGCCTCCACCAGCACCGCGTCCGCGGGGACGGCCGACCCGGCGCCCGTGGGCGCCAGGAGGATGACGTCGCCGGGCACCAGGTCGGCGGCGGGCACCTCGGCCGGCGGGGCGCCGTCGCGGACGACGACCGCGCGCGTCGCGGCCAGGGCGGCCAGGGCGGCGAGCGCGGCCTCCGCCCGCGCCTCCTGGGCAATGCCCAGGCCCACGTTGGCGAGCGCGATGGCGGTGATGACGCCGCCGTCCACCCACTCGCGCACGGCGAAGCAGGCGGCCGCGGCGATGGCGAGAATGATCATCAGAAAGTCGGTCGCGTGGCTGCGGAATCGTTTTTATGTGGGGTGGTTTGGTTGGATACATGGGGTGAGGGGGAGACGTGTGATGGGGGGAACGCGGACGAGCGTGGAGAGCACGGCGGCCGTCACGTCCCCCCCGCCCCCCCCAAAAAAGGCAAAAGCGCCCACACGCAACTGGAAAATGATCTTGAGCAGCGGGGGCGGCCCGCTCGCGCGCAGCGTGTTGGGCCCGACGCGCGCGCGCCGGGCGTCGACGGCCTCCGCGCTCAGGCCGGCCGTCAGGTCGGTGGCCAAGACGGTGGCCACGTCCTCGCCGTCGACGGGCAGCGGTAGGGACGCGGTGGGCGCGGCGGTGACGGCGCTGGTGCGGGCCGGGCTGGGCCGCCACAGGCCGCGGCCGGGGGGAGAGGTGCTTCTCGCCCGAGCCATCTAGGTAGGGAGCGCGTGCGAGGTTTATTGTTTGCCTCTCGTTTTGTGCGGAACAAAACGCCAGGCACACCGGCTCCGGCGCGACCTCTTCAGTCGGTCGCAGAGTGCTGAGCAGGGCCTGCGTGAAAAACGGCCAGGTGGTGGGCGGATGTTTGAGGCGGGTGTGTGGGCGCGAGGCAAGCGGTGCCACGCAATCCGAAAAAAAAGTACTGATACGACTGTTCCCGTCCATCCTCAGCCACTGTTTTCTTTTGCAACCACCCTCCTTTTTCACACATCCAGCCCAGCGATCCCAACCCCTTCTCACCCACCCCCCTGCCCGCACCGGCTGCGGCGGTAGCCGCGACGTTTTAGTAGTCTTTAGGGTTTAGTTTTTATGTTTAGGTTAGGTTTAGGTTCAGAGTAGGCCCCAGGTTTAGGTTTAGGTTTAGGGTTCAGGTTCAGGGTCAGGGTAGGTTTAGGGTTAGGGTTAGGGTTAGGGTTAGGGTTAGGGTTAGGGTTAGGGTTAGGGTTAGGGTTAGGGTTAGGGTTAGGGTTAGGGTTAGG